>OZ020183.1:5704306-7030344 GCA_963971135.1 Stenus bimaculatus
TATTTAAATATTCTCCAAGTTACCGGGCTGAAATGTAAGGGCTCAATTTTTTTATATTTTGTTACAGATACAGTCTTTAGTAAAACTGCATAAAAAGTTTTTTCAAAATCAGACCATGAGTCTTTTAATGTATGTATAATGACTGTATCTGTAACAAAATATAAAAAAATTGAGCCCTTACATTTTTTCTTTTCGATAAAAACAATAAAATCTGAAAAAGTGACTATTTTTTTAATTTCTTGACTCCTGGTCTGATTTTGAAAAAAACTTTTTATGCAGTTTTACTAAAGACTGTATCTGTAATAAAATATAAAAAAATTGAGCCCTTACATTTTTTTATTTTCGATTAAAAAAATTAAATATGAAAAAGTGACTGATTATTTTCATTCTTTTTTAAATTTTTTGACTCATGGTCTGATTTTTAAAAAACTTTTTATGCAGTTTTACTAAAGACTGTATCTGTAACAAAATATAAAAAAATTGAGCCCTTACATTTTTTTGGTTTCGATAAATAAAATAAAATCTGAAAATGTGACTATTTTTTTAATTTTTTTTTTAATTTCTTGACTCCTGGTCTGATTTTGAAAAAACTTTTTATGTATGTATAATGACTGTATCTGTAACAAAATATAAAAAAATTGAGCCCTTACATTTTTTCTTTTCGATAAAAAAAAATAAAATCTGAAAAAGTGACTATTTTTTTAATTTCTTGACTCCTGGTCTGATTTTGAAAAAAACTTTTTATGCAGTTTTACTAAAGACTGTATCTGTAATAAAATATAAAAAAATTGAGCCCTTACGTTTTTTTATTTTCGATTAAACAAATTAAATATGAAAAAGTGACTGATTATTTTCATTCTTTTTTAAATTTTTTGACTCATGGTCTGATTTAAAAAAAACTTTTTATGCAGTTTTACTAAAGACTGTATCTGTAACAAAATATAAAAAATTTGAGCCCTTACATTTTTTTGTTTTTGATTAAAAAAATTAAATGTGAAAAAGTGACTGGTTATTTTCATTCTTTTTTAAATTTTTTGACTCATGGTCTGATTTTGAAAAAAACTTTTTATGCAGTTTTACTAAAGACTGTATCTGTAACAAAATATAAAAAAATTGAGCCCTTAATTTTTTTTGTTTTCGATAAATAAAATAAAATCTGAAAAAGTGACTGATTATTTTCATTCTTTTTTAAATTTTTTGACTCATGGTCTGATTTTGAAAAAACTTTTTATGCAGTTTTACTAAAGACTGTAACTGTAACTAAATATAAAAGAAATTGAGCCCTTACATTTTTTTGTTTTCAATTAAAAAAATTAAATGTGAAAAAGTGACTGGTTATTTTCATTCTTTTTTAAATTTTTTGACTCATGGTCTGATTTTGATAAAACTTTTTATGCAGTTTTACTAAAGACTGTATCTGTAACAAAATATAAAAAAATTGAGCTCTTACAATTTTTTGTTTTCGATTAAAAAAATTAAATGTGAAAAAGTGACTGATTATTTTCATTCTTTTTTACATTTTTTGGATCACGGTCTGATTTTGAAAAAACTTTTTATGCAGTTTTACTAAAGACTGTATCTGTAACAAAATATAAAAAAATTGAGCCCTTACATTTTTTTGTTTTCGATAAAAAAAATAAAATTTGATAAAGTGACTATTTTTTTAATTTTTTTTTTAATTTCTTGACTCCTGGTCTGATTTTGAAAAAACATTTTATACAGTTTTACTAAAGACTGTATCTGTAACAAAATATAAAAAATTGAGCCCTTACATTTTTTTGTTTTCGCTAAAAAAAATAAAATCTGAAAAAGTGACTATTTTCTTAAATTTTTTTTTTAATTTCTTGATTCCTTGTCTGTTTTGAAAAAACTTTTTATGTAGTTTTACTAAGGACTGTATTTGTAACAAAATTTAAAAAAATTGAGCCCTTTTTTCTAAAAAAAAAAATATGAATGTAAAAATGAATGCATTTAAATGTAACTTCAGCCCGGTCTCCAAGTTTACAATTTCAATAATTTCCTAAAAAACTATTAAAGTTATCAAAGCCAAAATTTTGTACCAGAATCATGTAGCACCTAAATGTATTTTAGAAAATATTTGGTGTAAATCAGTCGATTAGTTTTTCCATAATAAAATCGCAAAATATTGGCTAAAATTTGGGCACAAAAATTTATTTGAAGAGTTTCAAACATTTTATTAGAATGATCGAAAAATACAATTTAAATTTTGAGCCCTTAAACATTTTTGTACCCAGTGTAGTTTTCAAGAAATGACCTGTAATTTCTGAAAATCTTGAAAATGGGATTTTTCACATTTTTGTTCAGAACTCATAAACTAAAAGTGATAAAAACATGATTCCTTTTTTGGATGAAAACTCATCTAAAGCCATTTTCAAATAAAATATAAAATTTTGGTTTAATTAGTAAATTTTTTTTAAAGATTTTCTTAGAAACTTGGGATTGCCACTGAATGGATTTTTTTAACTAACTTGAAACACCCTGTATTTAATATTTATGTTTCACACCAGATTCTATATTACATTTTTGTAAACGTGAAGTATTTTATCGCTGGTTAGATGTTTCTGATAAATTTTTCATCAAGAGAAAATCTCGGAGAAAATGAAACCACTATAGCTGTAGCTGCAAGGAATTTAAAATCTCCCGCAAAAAGTGTTCTGCATTTTTTCTTCGTCTTCTCTAAAAACTTCCTTCTCTAATATTTAATGTTCATCCTTCAGGTGTAAGCTGATGATGGAAAAAAAGTTATTTTCCTCGTGAAGTCGTGACACTAAATTTGAAAGATTGGTGAAAAGACATTGAATCCTGTGAAAGTGGGATTACATTTCTTTTTTGTTCTCAGTTGAGTTGGATTATATTATACGTATATTTGTTAAGTTTTCTTTTATAAAAAGTATTATTAAAGGAACAAAAGGCAGTTTTTGTTTTTTAGTGCGAATTCATGAGTTTTTCAACACTAAACTAATTAAACAATAGCAATAAAAAAAGTTGCAAAGAAAAATTATTTCACCCCGTAGCACCATTGTAATTTAAGCCTTAGTTTAGTGCTCGGTTTAGTGATTCAGATTTATGATATAATAGTAAAACATTGATGACTTAAGATAAGTAGCACAATAATAAAATTTATGCATGAATTTTATTATGAAGCTCCAAGATTAGACTCGTAACGTCATGCTATTTGGTACATTCTGTATCTCGTACGTCACTTTTAAAATAATAAAATCATGTCATTATTCAAAACTCGGTGAAGTTTAATACTATTATATAAATAAGTTTTCTTGGAAATTTCCAGTAGAATTTATTTTATTTTAAATTTTATACCCAGGTGCTGCAAAATAAAATTAACGTCTCGAATTTCGAAAAGTTTATTAATGTTTTTATATCTCATCAAGAATTAAATTACGAATTCATTAGCCTTCTTCAAAAACTTCGCTTCCAATTCCAAAATTAAGCAGGAAATTGCGTCCGGTGGGACCTGATTATCTTTTTTTTAATTTTTCATTTTCCCCAGATAAAACGAACTCAAATATTGTACAATTTAGTTAGTAAATATCTACAGGAAAGATTTTTATTAAAAATATAAATGGAAATTGTCATGGAAAAATTCTAGTATATTCAAGAAATTTATTAAAATCTAAAAATATTTAAATAATGAAACTTTAAAAAACTTTATTCGTTTTTGAAAGGGCTTTAGATGAGGTTTCAGCCAAAAAAGAATAATTTTGTTATCACTTTTGGTTTTTGAGTCCTCAACAAAAACGTCTAAAATCTCACTATAGAGTCAAATTTAGTTCAGAAATTTTATATTTTTCAGAAAAAAGTTTTTTTTTGGAAAATTATACGGGGTACGGAAATGGTTAAGAGCTCAACATTTGAGGAATGAATTTGCCTTTCCGAAACCGGGCTGAAGTTACATTTAAATGCATTCATTTTTACATTCATATTTTTTTATTAGAAAAAAAATGTAAGGGCTCAATTTTTTTATATTTTGTTACAAATACAGTCCTTAGTAAAACTACATAAAAAGTTTTTTCAAAATCAGACAAGAAGTGAAGAAATTAAAAAAAAATTTAAGAAAATAGTCACTTTTTCAGATTTTATTTTTTTTTATATCGAAAACAAAAAATATAAGGGCTCAATTTTTTTATATTTTGTTACAAATACAGTCCTTAGTAAAACTGCATAAAATTTTTTTTCAAAATCAGACCATGAGTTAAAAAATTTAAAAAAAAATTTATAAAAATAGTCACTTTTTCAGATTTTATTTTTTTTTATCGAAAACGAAAAATTGTAAGGGCTCAATTTTTTTATATTTTGTTACAGATACAGTCCTAAGTAAAACTGCATAAAAAGTTTTTTTTAAATCAGACCAGGAGTCAAAATATTTAAAAAAGAATGAAAATAATCAGTCACTTTTTCAGATTTTATTTTTTTTATCGAAAACAAAAAAATTTAAGGGCTCAATTTTTTTATATTTTGTTACAGATGCAGTCTTTAGTAAAACTGCATAAAAAGGTTTTTCAAAATCAGACCATGAGTGAAAAAATTAAGAAAAAAAATTTAAAAAAATAGTCACTTTTTCAGATTTTATTTTGTTTATCGAAAACAAAAAAATGTAAGGGCTCAATTTTTTTATATTTTGTTACAGATACAGTCTTTAGTAAAACTGCATAAAAAGTTTTTTTAAAATCAGACCAGGAGTCAAAAAAATTAAAAAAGAATGAAAATAATCAGTCACTTTTTCACATTAAATTTTTTTAATCGAAAACAAAAAAATGTAAGGGCTCATTTTTTTTTATATTTTGTTACAGATACAGTCTTTAGTAAAACTGCATAAAAAGTTTTTTTTAAATCAGACCAGGAGTCAAAATATTTAAAAAAAGAATGAAAATAATCAGTCACTTTTTCAGATTATATTTTTTTTAGCGAAAACAAAAAATGCAAGGGCTCAATTTTTTTATATTTTGTTACAGATACAATCCTTAGTAAAACTGCATAAAAAGTCTTTTTCAAAATCAGACAAGGAGTCAAGAAATTAAAAATAAAATAAGAAAATAGTCACTTTTTCAGATTTTATTTTTTTTATCTAAAACAAAAAAATGTAAGGGCTCAATTTTTTTATATTTTGTTACAGATACAGTCTTTAGTAAAACTACATAAAAAGTTTTTTCAAAATCAGACCATGAGTCAAAAAAATTAAAAAAGAATGAAAATAATCAGTCACTTTTTCACATTTAATTTTTTTAATCGAAAACAAAAAAATGTAAGGGCTCAATTTTTTATATATTGTTACAGATACAGTCTTTAGTAAAACTGCACAAAAAGTTTTTTCAAAATCAGACCAGGAGTCAAGAAATTAAAAAATAAATTTTAAAAAATAGTCACTTTTTCAGATTTTATTTTTTTTATCGAAGACAAAAAAATGTAAGGGCTCAATTTTATTTATATTTTGTTACAGATACAGTCTTTAGTAAAACTGCATAAAAAGTTTTTTCAAAATCAGACCATGGGTCAAAAAATTTAAAAAAGAATGAAAATAATCAGTCACTTTTTCACATTTAATTTTTTTAATCGAAAACAAAAAAATGTAAAGGCTCAATTTTTTTATATTTTGTTACAGATACAGTCTTTAGTAAAACTGCATCAAAAGTTTTTTCAAAATCAGACCAGGATTCAAAATATTAAAAAAAATTAAGAAAATAGTCACTTTTTCAGATTTTATTTTTTTTTTTAACGAAAACAAAAAAATGTAAGGGCTCATTTTTTTATATTTTGTTACAGATACAGTACTTAGTAAAACTACATAAAAAGTTTTTTTCAAAATAAGACAAGGAGTCAAGAAATTAAAAAAAAATTAAGAAAATAGTTACTTTTTCAGATTTTATTTTTTTTTAACGAAAACAAAAAAAATGTAAGGGCTCAATTTTTTTATATATTGTTACAGATGCAGTCTTTAGTAAAACTGCATAAAAAGTTTTTTCAAAATCAGACCATGAGTCAAAAAAATTAAAAAAGAATGAAAATAATCAGTCACTTTTTCACATTTAATTTTTTTAATCGAAAACAAAAAAATGTAAGGACTCAATTTTTTTATATATTGTTACAGATACAGTCTTTAGTAAAACTGCACAAAAAGTTTTTTCAAAATCAGACCAGGAGTCAAGAAATTAAAAAATAAATTTTAAAAAAAAGTCACTTTTTCAGATTTTATTTTTTTTATCGAAAACCAAAAAATGTACGGGCTCAATTTTTTTTTATATTTTGTTACAGATACAATCTTTAGTAAAACTGCATAAAAAGTTTTTTCAAAATCAGACCACGAGTCAAAAAATTTAAAAAAGAATGAAAATAATCAGTCACTTTTCACATTTAATTTTTTTAATCGAAAACAAAAAAATGTAAGGGCTCATTTTTTTTATATTTTGTTACAGATACAGTCTTTAGTAAAACTGCATAAAAAGTTTTTTCAAAATCAGACCAGGAGTCAAAATATTTAAAAAAATTAAGAAAATAGTCACTTTTTCAGATTTTATTTTTTTTTTAACGAAAACAATAAAATGTAAAGGGCTTAATTTTTTTATATTTTGTTACAGATACAGTCTTTAGTAAAACTACATAAAAAGTTGTTTTAAAATCAGACCATGAGTCAAAAAATTTAAAAAAGAATGAAAATAATCAGTCACTTTTTCAGATTTTATTTTTTTATCGAAAACAAAAAAATGTAAGGGCTCAATTTTTTTATATTTTGTTACAGATACAGTCCTTAGTAAAACTGCATAAAAAGTTTTTTTTTAAATCAGACCAGGAGTCAAACTTTTTAAAAAAGAATGAAAATAATCAGTCACTTTTTCAGATTTTATTTTTTTTATCGAAAACAAAAAAATGTAAGGGCTCAATTTTTTTATATTTTGTTACAGATACACTCTTTAGTAAAACTGCATAAAAAGTCTTTTTCAAAATCAGACAAGGAGTCAAGAAATTAAAAATAAAATAAGAAAATAGTCACTTTTTCAGATTTTATTTTTTTTATCTAAAACAAAAAAATGTAAGGGCTCAATTTTTTTATATTTTGTTACAGATACAGTCTTTAGTAAAACTACATAAAAAGTTTTTTCAAAATCAGACCATGAGTCAAAAAAATTAAAAAAGAATGAAAATAATCAGTCACTTTTTCACATTTAATTTTTTTAATCGAAAACAAAAAAATGTAAGGGCTCAATTTTTTATATATTGTTACAGATACAGTCTTTAGTAAAACTGCACAAAAAGTTTTTTCAAAATCAGACCAGGAGTCAAGAAATTAAAAAATAAATTTTAAAAAATAGTCACTTTTTCAGATTTTATTTTTTTTATCGAAGACAAAAAAATGTAAGGGCTCATTTTTTTTATATTTTGTTACAGATACAGTCTTTAGTAAAACTGCATAAAAAGTTTTTTCAAAATCAGACCAGGAGTCAAAATATTTAAAAAAATTAAGAAAATAGTCACTTTTTCAGATTTTATTTTTTTTTTAACGAAAACAATAAAATGTAAAGGGCTTAATTTTTTTATATTTTGTTACAGATACAGTCTTTAGTAAAACTACATAAAAAGTTGTTTTAAAATCAGACCATGAGTCAAAAAATTTAAAAAAGAATGAAAATAATCAGTCACTTTTTCAGATTTTATTTTTTTATCGAAAACAAAAAAATGTAAGGGCTCAATTTTTTTATATTTTGTTACAGATACAGTCCTTAGTAAAACTGCATAAAAAGTTTTTTTTTAAATCAGACCAGGAGTCAAACTTTTTAAAAAAGAATGAAAATAATCAGTCACTTTTTCAGATTTTATTTTTTTTATCGAAAACAAAAAAATGTAAGGGCTCAATTTTTTTATATTTTGTTACAGATACACTCTTTAGTAAAACTGCATAAAAACTTTTTTTAAATCAGACCAGGAGTCAAAATATTTAAAAAAGAATGAAAATAATCAGTCACTTTTGCAGATTTTATTTTTTTTATCGAAAACAAAAAAATGTAAGGGCTCAATTTATTTATATTTTGTTACAGATACAGTCCTTAGTAAAACTGCATAAAAGGTTTTTTTTTAATCAGACCAGGAGTCAAAATATTTAAAAAAGAATGAATATAATCTGTCACTTTTTCAGATTTTATTTTTTTTATCGAAAACAAAAAATGTAAGGCCTCAATTTTTTTATATTTTGTTACAGATACAGTCTTTAGTAAAACTACATAAAAAGTTTTTTCAAAACCAGACCATGAGTCAAATAATTTAAAACAGAATGAAAATAATCAGTCACTTTTTCACATTTAATTTTTTTAATCGAAAACAAAAAAATGTAAGGGTTCAATTTTTTTATATTTTGTTACAGATACAGTCTTTAGTAAAACTGAATAAAAAGTTTTTTCAAAATCAGAGCATGAGTCAAGAAATTAAAAAAAAAAAATAAAAAAATAGTCACTTTTTCAGATTTTATTTTTTTAATTTTTTTTTAATTCCTTGACCATGGTCTGAATTTGAAAAAACTTTTTATGCTGTTTTACTAAAGACTGTATCTGTAACAAAATATAAAAAAATTGAGCCCTTTCATTTTTTTGTTTTCGCTAAAAAAAATAAAATCTGAAAAAGTGACTATTTTCTTAAATTTTTTTTTAATTTCTTGGCTCCTTGTCTGATTTTGGAAAAACCTTTTATGTAGTTTTACTAAGGGCTGTATTTGTAACAAAATATAAAAAAATTGAGCCCTTTTTTCTAAAAAAAAATATGAATGTAAAACTGAATGCATTTAAATGTAACTTCAGCCCGGTGTACCGGATTTGGGCCCAAAATTTTAGCATTGGTATTTTATTATGGGAAAACTAATCGAATTTCTGGTGTAAAGTTTTTCGTTTTTGAGTTCTGAAAAAATGTGCAAAATTCCACTTTAGAGTCAAATTTAGTCCTGAACGCAGCGGGTGTAGTTTATTTTTGGGTGTATTTCGTATTTCCAACATGTTAATTAAAATTCGGTGCCATTAAAGAAAGTTTAATCGTATTTACATCTAAACCGAACGTTGTAAAACGATCATCAAAAACTTTACCGGAAATAAAGAAGATATGATGTCATAAACACGTAAAAAGGGCACGTTTTAAACTTAATTTTGTCGTCGTAATTAACTTGTCGACCCTTAACCAGTTATAGCTTACATAAGTGACCAACATTATGTTTCAAATAATTAAGTTGGTAATTAAATTTATGTTTTTCCAAAAACGAGATTTTATCGAGTTGAAAATTAAAGCTTAAAACTCTAATAAAATTAGGTTTGTTAAATTTATTGTTGGCGTAACTAACTCGGTTATAAACAAATTTGCATGGGCTATTAAAGAGCAAAATTTGAATCATAAAATTTTATTTACGAGTATTTAATACAGAAAAAATAATCCAAATCTCGAATATACAGGGTCCTTCAACAAAGTGCTTAGAAAAAATACTATACTCTCGCGGCCGCTTGCGCAAGTAATAGGATGACGTCAGAAGTAGGTTAGGTTAGATTTTTTTGTTTAAATGTAATTTTGCTGAATTTATCGCTTATATTATTAAATTTTCTTCTAATGTTACATTTTTTAGGTTTTTAATTATTTGAATGTAATTTAAATTAATTCAGATTTTAATCATTTAATGTTTTTCGTAGGTATAAAAAATTCATGGCCTCTTAATAATTATTCTAGGTCTTTTTATTTTTAAATGTGTACACTTTAAAGTCAAGCAATAAATATGCCAACCGTGTCCTTTGAAACATTGAACGACATACTTACTGACCCTTTTACGCAACAGCTCCTGATCACTACTAAAGATAACAAAAATATAATCAAAATTATCTTGAAATTATAAAAATGTACTGAAACTGTTTATTTTTCATTAAAACTCCAGTTGTTGTTGATAGAAATTTGTAGGTATTTTTTTATCTGGAATTGTTTTTTTTGTATTTGATGTTATTTTTTTTACAAAAGTTGCTCGGCATAACATGAAAGGAGCAAACAAATAATAAATTATTAAAATAACCTTAAGTAGCATGCCTTGCAGGAATAAAGTCCTTGGTGACACATGACGTGAAAAGGACTGAAGCGTTTTTAAGATCAAGATTTAATGTAAGCACCAACCCTCTTCAGGGATATCTTTTTTCCCATCACTTTCATTGGAAATATTTATGTAATCCTGTTAATTGTAATATCAAAAGCCACTGGAAAATTTTATTAATAATTTGTTAAAATGAAAATTTAATAACGTTAATTAAAGATCCTTCAGCAGCAATTACAAAATCAGAGACTATTCCAAAGCTTAGGTGGTTTAAAAGGTACAAACTTTTGCCAGTGATTTACTACCAAAGAAACTTCTAACTAGCAAAGTTACAATTCAAGAAAGATTTATAAGAAAAACTCGTTTATTGAAGTCGTTAATTATATAATTTTATTAAATCCAAATTGACAATTCACTCAGGTTTTGTATTTTATAAAGTTTTCATATCTTTGGGATTAATTCAAATTTTAAAGGTTGCATGTTTTTTTTACAAAACAAGAATTTGTAGTAGAATTATTTATTTTCGGAAGCTATTTCCTTCTTGTGGTGTGAAGAAGAGGTATAAAACAATTTATTATCCTGATCCTTAAAGTGGATCATCGAATAATTCTTCATTGTGAAAAATGTACTTGAGGAACTTTATGTAGTCATTCATTATTTCAGTGGTGGAAGTGTTATTTAATGTTGTTGAACATTAATAATTAAATAGTTTGGTGTTACAAAAATACTATAATGTGATAGTTCGTCCATTTAGTTTAATTTTCATTAGCTCTATTGATTGAATGTGCTTTTGACGTAAATTTTATAAATGTATAAATCTAATGATTTATTCATATTCGCGCTTGCTCTCAAATTATTCAAATTCAGCAATTTCAAAATATAAAGTTTCAACCACCACGGATGATTTTATTTCCACAAATTCATATATAGGTAATAAAGTTTGCATCAAAGTTGAAAGTGATGTTAAATTTCCCATTAATAAAGTTTTTGACGACAAAAGGGAAAATTTGTATCAACCAAGATCAGTGGGTGGTAGGTAATATTGAAAATTGAGTATCGTATTATATGCACTCAAAAATATTGTTTGTACTCCATCTTTTCTAGCTGAATGGTCGTAATTTATCTGAGGTTTTATTCTTTTACTTTCCAAGCTATAAAATGTATGAGAAACGGACGAATGAAACTTTAATCCCACATATATTTTATAGTCCACATCAACTGTAATCTTTATATCAATAATTGAATACAGACTGTTTGCTCTTTAGATAAAATTAAAATATAATCCAGAATTTATTTTGATTATCTTTTATTTGAATTAAAAGAAAAGACTTTTCCCATTTTCCCAAACAAACTGGGGCTTGACTTACACAATAATACCACCTTGAATGTGTCGCTACAAATTCCATCTTTTTAGTATCAATTTATTTCAGCTTAATGAGTAGTGATATTCAAACCAAAATTACGATACCACTGTATTAGTCGCGAAGTATACAACACGTGAGGATATCCTTAAACACGTTTAGGAAAGTCCTTGGAAATCCGAAGGAAATTTCGGAACACAATGATTTCTGAAATTTTACGAAACGTGGAATTTCCAGGAAGTCTTACGAAAGTTCTAAGCTTGGAATACGATTTCTGAGCTTTTATAACAAATAGTAGGATATCACTAGAAAAATGCCACCCTAACACCTCACCACCCCAATGAGCGCCACAGTACACGTTATAAAGCTTTCAAAAAATGCCACTTGCCACATCACCATCCCGGTGCACGCCCGGCCTTGGGAAACATGCACATGCATAAAAAATAACCCGGATGTTCCGAGGAACTCACAGGAAGTCTGTGTAAATTTGGGAAAGACTCAAGGAAGTCCGAGGAAGTTACAAGTAAATTTCGGAAGACGATGATTTCCCACACGTGCATCTAAAATAATGTGTGAAAGTTCCAGGAAGCCCCGGGTAGTCCGTGGAAAGTAAATTATAAACGGAAGTCCTTGCATAAAACTTTTTACCGTATCGTACCCCTCGACTACAGATTTTAGCTGTAGAATCACTCCTTGAGAAAGTCCTTGTATACGCTTAAGGAAGTCCGAGGAAATCCATGAAAATTCCGGGAAGTCTCAAGGATGTTCCAAGCAAATTTTGGAAGACGATCATTTCTGAACTTGCACGTGCATCAAAAATAATCCGGAAGTTCCAGGCAGACGTAAAAGTTTATGGAAATTCTTTAAGGAAGTCCGTGGAAGTTCCAAGCAAAGACGATGATTTGCAAAACATTAATGTGCATTAGAAATAATGTAGAAGTTCCAGGAAGTCCCGGGTAGTCTGAGGAAGTCCGTGGAAAGTAAATTATAAAAGGAAGTCTTCGAGGAAGTCCTTGTATAAAATGTGAAAGTTCCGAGAAGTCTGTGGAAATTCCGAAAAGTCTTTAACGAAGTCCGTGGAAGTTCCAAGCAAAGACGATGATATCCAAACTCCGTACGAAACATTCATGTGCATCAAAAATAATGTGGAAGTCCCAGGAAGCCCTGGAATGTTCTGAGGAAGTCCGTGGAAATCTCGGAAAGTTTGTACAAATTTTTTTACCGTATCGTACCCCTCGACTAAAGATTTTAGCTGCAGAATCACTCCTTGAGAAAGTCCTTGCATACGCTTAAAAAAGTCCGAGGAAATCCGTGAAAATTCCGGTAAGTCTCAAGGAAGTTCTGGAAAGTTCCAAGCAAATTTTGGAAGACGATCATTTCTGAACTTGCACGTGCATCAAAAATAATCCGGAAGTTCCGGGCAGACGTGAAAGTTTATAGGAATTCCGAAAAGTCTTTAAGGAAGTCCGTGGAAGTTCTAAGCAAAGACAATGATATCCAAACTCCGTACGAAACATTCACAAGCATCAAAAATAATGTGGAAATCTCAGGAAACTCCGGGACGTCTGAGGAAGTCTGTGGAAAATCCGGATAATGATAATGGCGATAATCAAAATCCCGACTTATCAAAATGCTAACAAATCAAAACTCCGACAATTTAAAATATCGACATATCAAAGGTTTTGATGTACTAAAGTCACATATCCCGCATCCCACATGAACGAAGTCTAGCGAAGTCCTAGAAAATTCCAAGGAAATTTCGGAACACAAAGGTTTCTGAAATTTTACGAAACGTGGAATTTTCAGGAAGTCTCAGGAAAGTTCTAAGCTTGGAAGACGATTTCTGAACTTTTATAACAAATACAATAGCGTAAACTGAAGTTAGCGTAGCAGTGGGATACCACTAGAAAAATGCCACCCTACCGCCTCACCACCCCAACCAGAGCCACAGTACCCGTTATGAAGATTTCAAAAAATACCACTTGCCACATCACCACTTCGGTCCACGCCCGGTCTTCTGAGGAAGTCAATGGATATCTGTGGAAATTCCAGAAAGACTCAAGGAAGTCCGAGAAAGTTACAAGCAAAGACGGTGATTTCCAAAATATTCATGTGCGTTAAAAATATTTTGGAAGTTCCAGGAAGCCCCGGGTAGTCTGAGGAAGTCCATGGAAAGTAAATTATAAAAGGAAGTACTCGAGGAAGTCCTTTTACAAAACTTTTTAGCGTATCGTATCCCTCGACTAAAGATTTTAGCTGCAAGGAAGTCCGAGGAAATCCGTGAAAATTCCGGTAAGTCTCGAGAAAGTCCTGGAAAGTTCCAAGCAAATTTTGGAAGACAATAATTTCTGAACTTGCACGTGCATCAAAAATATTCCGGAAGTTCCGGGCAGACGTGAAATTCTGTGGATATTCCCAAAAAGTCTTTAAGGTAGACCGTGGAAGTTCCAAACAAAGACGATGATATTCAAACTCCGTACGAAACATTCATGTGCATCAAAAATAATCTGGAAGCCCCGGGACGTCTGAGGAGGTTCGTGAAAATCTCGGAAAGTTCTTGTACAAAAATGTTTACCGTAACGTACCCATTGACTAAAGATTTTAGCTGTAGTGTCATACCTTGAGAAAGTCCTTGTATACGCTTAAGGAAGTCCAAGGAAATCCGTGAAAATTCCGGGAACTCCTGGGAAGATCCAAGCAAATTTTGGAAGACGATCAATTCTGAAATTCCAGAAGTACCGGGCTGATGTGAAAGTTCCGAGAAGTCTGTGGAAATTCCGAAAAGTCTTTAAGGAAGTCCGTGGAAGTTCCAAGCAAAGACGATGATATCCAAACTCCGTACAAAACATTCATGTGCTTCAAAAATAGTGTGGAAGTCCCAGGAAGCCCCGGAATCTCTGAGGAAGTCCGTGAAAATCTCGGAAAGTTTGTACAATTTTTTTTACCGTATCGTACCCCTTGACTAAAGATTTTAGCTGCACTGTCACTCCTTGAGAAAGTCCTTTTATAAGCTTAAAGAAGTTCGAGGATATTCCTAGGAAATTTTACAAGATGACGATTTCTGAACTTTTACCAAATACTTACATCAAATGGGTCAAAATCCCGATAATCATAATGTTGACAATCAAAATCCCGACATATCAAAATACAGATAAATCAAAAACCAATAAATCAAAACTCCGACAATTTAAAATACCGACATATCAAAGCTTTTGATGCAATATAGTCACATATCCCGCATCCCACAAGAAGCTCATGAGGTGATCGAATGGTTTGAACAAAATTACGACATAGTAGAATAAATCCGTCATTTTAGAAATGGTACAGCACTTCGAAATAAAGCAGCTAAAATAATAAATTTTATAATCATTTCTTTTCAATATTATGTGGTGACCCAGTAAAGCTTATTCGTATTTTTACTTGTAGGGATGTTCATATGTCGGGATTTTGATTTGTTGGGATATTGATATGTCGCAATTTTGATTGTCGGGGTTTTGATAAGGCACTCATAAAAAATAATGCGAAAGTTCCGAGATATCCGAGGAACTCACAGAAAGTCTCCGGGAAATCCGTGGAAATTTCGGGAAGTCTAGAGTAAGTCCAGGGAAGTTCCGAACATATTTCTAAACTTTTAAGACACATGCACGTGCATCTAAAATAATCCGCAAGTTCCATGACGTCACGGGAAATCTGTGGAAATTCCTGAAAGAATCGAGGAAGTTCCAAGCAAATTTCGAAAGACGGTGATTTGTGATTTCTAAACTCTTTAACGTGGCTTAAAGATAATAAATTCCCATGAAGCCCCAAAAAGTCTGGAAGTCCGGGGTAGTACATTTTAAAATTCTTCTACAATTTTTTACCGTATCATACCCCTCAACTAAATATTTCAGCTGCACTATCACTCCATGAGGAAGTCCTCGTACGCGCTTAAGGAAATCCCAGGAAATTACGGAAGACGATGATTTCTGAACCTTTAGGAAAATGCACGTGCATCAAAAATAATGCGAAAGTTCCGGGATGTCCAACCAAATTTGGGAAGATGATGATTTCCAAACTCTTTACGAAACATTCACGTGCATCAAAAATAATATGGAAGTTCCAGGAGCCCCCGGCAAATCCGGGGAAGTACATTATAAAAGGAATTCGTCTAAAAATTTTACCCCTAAAGATTTTAGTTGCATTATTACTCCTTGAGGAAGTTCTTGTACACGCCTAAGGAAGGCCGAGAAAATTTCTAAAGATGATCACTTTTACGAATCATGCACGTCCATCAAAAATAATGCGAAAGTTCCGGGATGTCCGAGGAACTCACGAAAGGTCCAGAGAAACCGTGATTATTCCGGGAAGTCTCAAGGAACTTCCAAACAAATTTCGGAAGACTTTTAGGAAATATTCACGTGCATTATAAATAATGTGGAAGTCCCAGATAAGCTCTGTAAGTTCGGAGAAGTAAAAGGAAGCCCTGGAGGAAGTTCTTTTACAAAAAATTTTGCTGTGACTAAAGATTTTAGTTTCACTATCACTCCTTATTGGAAAATCGTAAAAGCTGATTAAGGTAAACTTTTATCTAAACCGGTATAAAGTTTAGTAATTCTAAAAATTGTCCTTATCAAATTGGATCTGAAATTCATTCAAAAAGTGTGGCTTCGAAGAATATTAAATTGTGTTGCAATAACCATGAAATATCGCTCGTAAAGATTAAAACAGAAATTTATTTGGGAAAATAAATTTCCCAGGATGTTACCGCAATTTGTAGGAGGTATCGATCAAAGTCCTCGAAGCTGGAGCAACGTGTACAGTGACGTACAGGATGAACGTCAGCGTCAGGTGGCTGGGTTGGAGTTTCCACAGGTGCTACGTGCTACTGCCCATCCTAAACCAAAACCGTACTAAAAAGGGTCTAAGCGTTAATCCAAAAACTTTGTTTGTGTAAAACATTTCGGCTTTCAACTCCGGAAATTGGAGAAAATGTAATAGGTTCGCATCACCATCGCATTTTCAAAGAGGATCATGCATAAATGCAGTATAATCAAATAAGGGTACGAATTTGATGAAATTTCCAACACCAGACATATTCCAAATTACAAATTACATCTTGGGTTTAATGTTATGTGGGTTATTTCAAAGTTGAGTGTAGGGTCGCGTTTCTGTCACGCGATACATGCCAGTGATTTGTTTTACTCGAAATTTAAGCCCTGATTAAAGTAATCAATAACAAAACAGGAAATTTTGTACATTCACAACTTCAAATCATAAAAATTATTTCGAAATTACATTTCCTAAAGGTTTTATGCAAACAATGAGGATTTAATTAAAAATGTACGCTTGTTTTTTTCTGTTTCTGAAAGAACATTTTAATAAGCGCTTTAAAGCTTGTGGAGGTTATTTCCGTCATCTCTGCTATTTTAAGTAAATTGTATAAACAATATATGAAATCCAACGAACGATACCACCCAAAATCTCCAGGCTTATTTTATTACGGTCCTATATAAACCACCATATTTACCAATGAAAATTTTGAATCGAAATCTTGAGCATTAAGGAGTATATAAAGTGGATAGTTTAAAATAAGTGGAATTGAATATAGAAATTGAACTCGAGATTATGTAAATTTAACTCGAAATACGTTGGAAACTTTTAGTAATCGATGTTTAAATAATTTTTACCTACATGTGTACCTGGTACTACTAAAAATAGAGGCGTAAACTATTACGTTGTAAAATCCCCCGAGTAAAATCTATAAAATTTACAAAAAATAGGGATAACAGATGTTAATAATTTTATCAAATTTATTTAGCCATAAAAATAGGTTTTAACACAAAATGTGGTTATACCTGAAAAGGCAGGTACATAAATTATTTAAGGGTGATAAATTTAACAAACCAATTGTAAAATAAAATTTGCTTCCAATTTACAATTGTAAATGGAAAATGAGGATTGGAAATCGAGGATATGTGGGTTGGTTTAGTGATGAGAATTTGATGAAAGTGTTTGGCCAATTGGGAGCCTATGTGGGTGCACGTTAACACACAATTTCTGATCGATACGTGTTTAAGGGTTAAAAAGGCTCTCGAGACGTAATGTCTATTAAATATTTATACCAAATAATTGGGTTTTTTTCGACCCTCATTTGTTAAATTAGCCACTTCAACACGAATATTTAGTTTACATTGGAAACTTTTAAATTGTTTAATTTTATACTTTATTTTTTTTATGTCTTCCTGATGTACATCCACTTAATTTAATCCCATTTCGAAAATGGTCACATCAAAATTGATTTTTTTCCGAACTTTGATAAAATCTTCCTAACGTTTTATTAACAATAAAATAATATACTATGATTTAAGCCATTTTTGAAACTATTTTTATCAATTTTATGGAATTTATCATGAAGCTTATGTATTAAAATGTAATTTTTTAAAGACCACAACTATTTGGCTTTATTTTTTTGATGTCTTCCTAATATACACCCACTTAATTGCTGATCGTACTTAATTTAAACCCATTTCGAAACTATTTTTATTAATTTTATGGAATTTATCATGAATCTTATTTATTAAAATGTAGTTTTTTGTAGTAGACTTTATTTTTTTGATGTCTTCCTAATATACACCCACTTAATTGCTGATCGTACTTAATTTAAACCCATTTCGAAACTATTTTTATCCATTTTGTGGAATTTATCATGAAGCTTATTTATTAAAATGTAGTTTTTTGTAGTAGACTTTATTTTTTTGATGTCTTCCTAATATACACCCACTTAATTGCTGATCGTACTTAATTTAAACCCATTTCGAAACTATTTTTATCCATTTTGTGGAATTTATCATGAAGCTTATTTATTAAAATGTAGTTTTTTGTAGTAGACTTTATTTTTTTGATGTCTTCCTAATATACACCCACTTAATTGCTGATCGTACTTAATTTAAACCCATTTCGAAACTATTTTTATCAATTTTGTGGAATTTATCATGAAGTTTATTAATTAAAATGTAGTTTTTTGTAGTAGACTTTATCTTTTTGATGTCTTCCTAATATACAGCCACTTAATTGCTGATCGTACTTAATTTAAACCCATTTCGAAACTATTTTATCCATTTTATGGAATTTATCATGAAGGTTATGTATTAAAATGTTGTTTTTTGTACTAGACTTTATTTTTTTGATGTCTTCCTAATATACATCCACTTAATTGCTGATCGTACTTAATTTAAACCCATTTCGAAACTATTTTTATTAATTTTATGGAATTTATCATGAATCTTATTTATTAAAATGTAATTTTTTATAGTAGACTTTATTTTTTTGATGTCTTCCTAATATACAGCCACTTAATTGCTGATCGTACTTAATTTAAACCCATTTCGAAACTATTTTTATCAATTTTATGGAATTTATCATGAATCTTATTTATTAAAATGTAGTTTTTTGTAGTAGAATTTATTTTTTTGATGTCTTCCTAATATACACCCACTTAATTGCTGATCGTACTTAATTTAAACCCATTTCGAAACTATTTTTATCAATTTTATGGAATTTATCATGAATCTTTTTTATTAAAATGTAGTTTTTTGTAGTAGAATTTATTTTTTTGATGTCTTCCTAATATACAGCCACTTAATTGCTGATCGTACTTAATTTAAACCCATTTCGAAACTATTTTATCCATTTTATGGAATTTATCATGAAGGTTATGTATTAAAATGTTGTTTTTTGTACTAGACTTTATTTTTTTGATGTCTTCCTAATATACATCCTCTTAATTGCTGATCGTACTTAATTTAAACCCATTTCGAAACTATTTTTATTAATTTTATGGAATTTATCATGAATCTTATTTATTAAAATGTAGTTTTTTGTAGTAGACTTTATTTTTTTGATGTCTTCCTAATATACAGCCATTTAATTGCTGATCGTACTTAATTTAAACCCATTTCGAAACTATTTTTATCCATTTTGTGGAATTTATCATGAAGCTTATATATTAAAATGTATTTTTTTGTAGTAGACTTTATTTTTTTGATGTCTTCCTAATATACACCCATTTAATTGCTGATCGTACTTAATTTAAACCCATTTCGAAACTATTTTTCTCAATTTTGTGGGATTTATCATGAAGCTTATTTATTAAAATGTAGTTTTTTGTAGTAGACTTTATTTTTTTGATGTCTTCCTAATATACACCCACTTAATTGCTGATCGTACTTAATTTAAACCCATTTCGAAACTATTTTTATCAATTTTATAGAATTTATCATGAATCATATTTATTAAAATGTAGTTTTTTGTAGTAGACTTTATTTTTTTGATGTCTTCCTAATATACACCCACTTAATTGCTGATCGTACTTAATTTAAACCCATTTCGAAACTATTTTTATCAATTTTGTGGAATTTATCATGAAGTTTATTAATTAAAATGTAGTTTTTTGTAGTAGACTTTATCTTTTTGATGTCTTCCTAATATACAGCCACTTAATTGCTGATCGTACTTAATTTAAACCCATTTCGAAACTATTTTATCCATTTTATGGAATTTATCATGAAGGTTATGTATTAAAATGTTGTTTTTTGTACTAGACTTTATTTTTTTGATGTCTTCCTAATATACATCCACTTAATTGCTGATCGTACTTAATTTAAACCCATTTCGAAACTATTTTTATCAATTTTATGGAATTTATCATGAATCTTATTTATTAAAATGTAGTTTTTTGTAGTAGAATTTATTTTTTTGATGTCTTCCTAATATACACCCACTTAATTGCTGATCGTACTTAATTTAAACCCATTTTGAAACTATTTTTATCAATTTTATGGAATTTATCATGAATCTTTTTTATTAAAATGTAGTTTTTTGTAGTAGAATTTATTTTTTTGATGTCTTCCTAACATACACCCACTTAATTGCTGATCTTACTTAATTTAAACCCATTTCAAAACTATTTTTATCAATTTTATGGAATTTATCATGAATCTTATTTATTAAAATGTAGTTTTTTGTAGTAGACTTTATTTTTTTGATGTCTTCCTAATATACACCCACTTAATTGCTGATCGTACTTAATTTAAACCCATTTCGAAACTATTTTTATCAATTTTATGGAATTTATCATGAATCTTTTGTAGTAGACTTTATTTTTTTAATGTCTTCCTAATATACACCCACTTAATTGCTGATCGTACTTAATTTAAACCCATTTTGAAACTATTTTTATCAATTTTGTGGGATTTATCATGAATCTTATTTATTAAAATGTAGTTTTTTGTAGTAGACTTTATTTTTTTGATGTCTTCCTAATATACACCCACTTAATTGCTGATCGTACTTAATTTAAACCCATTTCGAAACTATTTTTATAAATTTTATGGGATTTATCATGAAGCTGATGTATTAAAATGTAGTTTTTTTGTAGTAGACTTTATTTTTTTTATGTCTTCCTAATATACACCCATTTAATTGCTGATAGTACTTAATTTAAACTCATTTCGAAACTATTTGAAACGCCCTTGTAGTAGATGTTTTCAATCTACTGTTTATAAATTATTCTCAAACCAATTCAAATATTGAATAAAACCATAAAGAAAAAAATTTATAAGTTCTCACAATTATTTATAAAATATAGGTAGTTAAACTAATTAAAAACTTCTCGTGTCTAAAAAACATTTATTAAAGTGTTACATAATCCAACAATAAAAATAAATCAATTAGATCTACCCAACTTTTCACTAATTTAGTTTCTAACTAAAACTCCTCAATGCACTTTCCATTAACATCAGTATCACATCTTGAAGGCAAGTCGATTAAATTCCTGTTAGGTAACGTGATATTCGTTTGCTCGATTTCATCAGTTGTTTGATTTATTTTCAGATCTTTATTTTCCTCAACGGGGTGTAAATCTATACTCTTTTCTTTGATCTTCTCGTCGGGCCTTAAAGTTCTTATTTCATCACCATGCTCGCGGAAAATAATTCGATCCTCTTCATTTTCTTTGGGATAAACCGTCGACACTTCATCACTCACCTCTTCATCCCAATATACACAACATTTTCCTTTCCTTCCGTCAGTTGCTTCGAAGAGAACCATGCTGCATTTTAAACTGTTTGCTTTAACAATTTTAAATTTGAAGTAACTCAACAATGTTACGACCAAAAGTATTTTTAAGTACATAATGATGTTGTTTATACGGTTGCTATAGGTTTACTATTCGGTAATGTTGATGTAATTACGGATTTACAGGTGGGATTAAGTAAAGTGAGAAGTTTGGTTTGCATAAAACAGGTTTTTATGTTAATATGTTATTGTTCCGATGATTTTCACTCAATTTAATGTATTATGTAAATAAAGACTGTAATTTGATCAATTATTTTAATTGGAAAGCTCATATTTTCAGAAAACCCGAAGGAAAAACTAATAACAAATTATTGACTGTAATGACCTGATTGTTTTTTTTTTCATACCTGTACTATTTTATTTATTTTTTTTTTTTGATTTTTGTATTTAGTTGTTTTCTTTTTGTTTTGAATGAAAGGTCAACTGGCCGCGTCTCGTTGGAGGAGTAAATATGGTAGGCCTAGTAAGCTTCCTAAGCTAGGTGATGTCGATCCCACAGGAAGTTATTGCGCTGTTCCTGAAGACTGGCTCAAAAGGAAACATGGTAAAATTCAGAGATCAAGAACGCTAATATTGCTACTTACATCCGTCATTAACAATTAACCCATGTCATATAGCTTTTTAACATTAATCTTAGTTAATCATGGAACATAGGTGCTAAGGTGCTGGGTGCTCAAAATATTTTTTATGAGAGTATTTAGGAATTTAGTGTTGTTTATGCATGAGTTACAAGAAGAGAAACAAAAATAGTAATTTTAAATGCATGAAAAAGTAGCTAGTAAGATTTTTATAAACATTTCATTTTTTAAATACTAAAAAAAAAACAGAACGATTGGAAATATTTGAAATTATTGGATTTTCAATTAGAAAAACAAGAGTCGCGTCTAAATTTTTTTTGGCAGTTTTATGTGGTGGTATTTGCTTTTCAAACTAAATCATCTCCCTCCAGCGACATAATGCGGAACTAATGTGTGATGACGTCAAAAGTAGGTTAGTTGCTACTTTTGACGTCATTTTGGTGGGAAAAATTAATTTGAACCGCCAATATAAAGTAAATATCAAAATACATGCAGTATTGAAAATTAAGAGTAGATAATATTCATACTTTATAACATGGAAATTCAAAGAACAAATGAAAATTTATGTCGTGCAAAACGTATTAAACATAACATAAATTTCGCGTACATGTCCATGCATTTTTATTAGAATCCTAGATTCGTGATTTATAGCCAAGGTGGAACAACTACATTACAATATGTCCTATTTTCAAGTACACAAAATATTTATGAACAATAAATTATGTTTAAATCACCTTCAAGAGTAAAATACAGTATTTATTTTATTTTAAATAATTAAGATTTATGTAAATTGTTATAATCATATTTTTGATTATTTTAGAATAAAAGTTTCATTTAAATTTTGCATGCAGCATATTATTAACAGTGGTAGTGGATGTTGGTTAATTTGATTATTTGGAGATGTTATGCAAAGTTATTTAACAAACTTACACAAATTTGTGCACGTTTTATGCATAACTTAAATGCAGATAACGAATAACAAGTTTTAATATAAATTAATGATATTTCATATTTATTTAGAAAATTCATCAATCTTAAAACGTTTATCAATATACAGGGTGTCCTACTTTAAACGCTATAATTTTTTTAGCTTTGTTTATTTTTACGAAAAAACGTTTTTTTTTTAAATAACACACAACTTGCTGTAAATTTTTTATTTCTTGATTAAAAATTTATTTGTTGTATTTTCATGAAATGAAATCGTTTCGAGATTTTTTCCGTTCATTTTTACAAAAAAAAAAAATTTTTGAGTAACACAAAACTTGCTATAACTTTTTTATTTTTCGATAAATAAAATTGAAACCTGTTTTATTGGTTGTATTTTCATGAAATCCAATAAATAAGACATTTTTGAAATTTTTCTATCAATTTTTACCGAAGTTATCGCAATAAAACGATTATTTCTACGAAAAAATATTTTTTTAATAACACAAAACTTGCGGCAACTTTTTTATTTATTGATAAAAATATCAAAACTGTTTTATTTGTTGTATTTTCATGAAATCTAAACAATGAAATCATTTCGAAATTTTTCTATAGATTTTTTTCGAAGTTATCACTAAAAACGTTCATTTTTACAAATAAAAGTTTTTTTTTGAGTAACACAAATCTTGCTATAACTTTTTTATTTTTCGATAAAAAAAATTGAAACGTGTTTTATTGGTTGTATTATCATGAAATCTAATAAATAAGACATTTTTGAAATTTTTGTATCAATTTTTACCGAAGTTATCGCAATAAAACGTTTATTTCTACGATAAAATATTTTATTGATAACACAAAACTTGCGGTAACTTTTTTATTTCTTGATAAAAAAAATCATAACTGTTTTATTTGTTGTATTTTCATGAAATCTAAACAATGAAATCGTTTCGAAATTTTTCTATAGATTTTTTCCGAAGTTATAACTAAAAACGTTTATTTTTAGGAATAACAGAAAACTTGCTGTAACTTTTTTATTTTTCAATAAAAAAAAATGGAAACCTACTTTATTGGTTGTATTTTCATGAAATCTAATAAATAAGACACTTTTGAAATTTTGCCATCAATTTTTACCGAAGTTATCGCAATAAAACGTTTATTTCTACGAAAAAATATTTTTTTAATAACACAAAACTTGCGGTAACTTTTTTATTTCTTGATAAAAAAAATCAAAACTGTTTTATTTGTTGTATTTTCGTGAAATCTAACCAATGAAATAGTTTCGAAATTTTTCTATAGATTTTTTCCGAAGTTATCACTAAAAACGTTCATTTTTACAAAAAAAAGTTTTTTTTTGAGTAACACAAAACTTGCTATAACTTTTTTATTTTTCGATAAAAAAATTGAAACCTGTTTTATTGGTTGTATTTTCATGAAATCTAATAAATTAGACATTTTTGAAATTTTTCTATCAATTTTTACCGAAGTTATCGCAATAAAAACGAAAAAATATTTTTTTAATAACACAAAACTTGCGGTCACTTTTATTTCTTGATAAAAAAAATCAAAACTGTTTTATTTGTTGTATTTTCATGAAATCTAAATAATCAAATCGTTTCGAAATTTTTCTATAGATTTTTTCCGAAGTTAACACTAAAAACGTTAATTTTTAGGAATAACTGAAAACTTGCTGTAACTTTTTTATTTTTCGATAAAAAAATTGAAACCTGTTTTATTGGTTGTATTTTCATGAAATCTAATAAATAAGACACTTTTGAAATTTTTCTATCAATTTTTACCGAAGTTACCGCAATAAAACGTTTATTTCTACGAAAAAATATTTTTTTAATAACACAAAACTTGCGGTAACTTTTTTATTTCTTGATAAAAAAAATCAAAACTGTTTTATTTGTTGTATTTTCATAAAATCTAAACAATGAAATCATTTCGAAATTTTTCTATAGATTTTTTCTGAAATTATCACTAAAAACGTTTATTTTAGGAATAACAGAAAACTTGCTGTAACTTTTTTATTTTTCGATAAAAAAAAATTGAAACCTGTTTTATTGGTTGTATTTTCATGAAATCTAATAAATAAGACACTTTTGAAATTTTTCTATCAAGTTTTTCCGAAGTTATTGCAATAAAACGTTTAGTTGGACGAAAAAATATTTTTTTAATAACACAAAACTTACGGTAACTTTTTTATTTCTTGATAAAAAAAATCAAAACAGTTTTATTTGTTGTATTTTCATGAAATCTAACCAATGAAATCGTTTCAAAATTTTTCTATAGATTTTTTTCCGAAGTTATCACTAAAATTTCTATGAAAAAAGTTTTTTTTGAGTAACACAAAACTTGCTTTAACTTTTTTATTTTTCGATGAAAAAAATTGAAACCTGTTTTATTGGTTGTATTTTCATGAAATCTAATAAATAAGACACTTTTGAATTTTTTTATCAATTTTTTCCGAAGTTATCGCAATAAAACGTTTTCTTTTTAATAACACTAAACTAGGTGCGTGAAGTTAGCGACAGACTTGAAGCACTAACGTTTTTTTTTTCAATACATTCGTTAGTGCATCGTTAGTGCTCTTTAGTGCAACAATTAGTAAAATTAGTATTAAGTGAGTAAATGTTTATTTTGTCGCTAACTTCACGCTCAGCGACTTTTTTTATTTACTACATTTTAATAAATTTTCTTTTGTATTGCATCAAAAAAACATACCATTTCTGGAAAAATAAGAAAGTTACAGATCTTTTACTTTTTTCGACCTAGCGACAATTTTTTTTATTTATAATTTTTTTCAAATTTTCTTTTGTATTTCATTAGTGTATCGTTAGTGCTTCTTAGTTCATCAAAAAAACATACTACTTTTGGAAAAATAAGAAAGTTACAGATCTTTTACCTTTTTTGAAGTAGCGACAATTTTATTTATTTATTATTTTTTTTTCAAATTTTCTTTTGTATTTCGTTAGTGCTTGTTAGTGCATCAAAAAAAATACTATTTTTGGAAAAATAAGAAAGTTACAGATCTTTTACTTTTTTCGACGTGTAGCGACAATTTTTTTTATTTATTTTTTTTTCAAATTTTCTTTGTATTTCGTTAATGCTTCGTTAGTGCTTCTCAGTTCATCAAAAAAAAATACTATTTTTGGAAAAATAAGAAAGTTACAGATCTTTTACTTTTTTATTTATTATTTTTTTTCAAATTCTCTTTTGTATTTCATATTAGTGCTTCGTTAGTGCTTTTTAGTTCATCAAAAAACATACTATTTTTGAAAAATATGAAAGTTACAGAATTTTTACTTTTTTCTAAAAATATGTATAGTGATTTTCTGAGGCACGAAGGTCTAATACATTTCAAAAGTATATCTGAAAAAAATGATAAGTAAAAAAATTGTCGCTGGATTGGAAAAAGTAACTGTTTATAATTTTTTTTTAAATTGTAGGTATGTTATTTTAATGCACTAACACGCACTAACGAAGCACTAATGAAATACAAAAGAAAATTTGAAAAAGATATAAATAAAAAAAATGTCTCTAGCTCGAAAAAAGTAAAAGATCTGTAACTTTCTTATTTTTCCAAAAATAGTATGTTTGCTTGCACTATTGAATTCCAATTAAAATTTATAAAAAAAAGTGGTAAATAAAAAAAGTGACAAAATTTTATTAAACATTTACTCACTTAATACTAATTTTACTAATTGTTGCACTAAAGAGCACTAACGATGCACTAACGAATGTATTGAAAAAAAAAACGTTAGTGCTTCAAGCCTGTCGCTAACTTCACGCAGCTTACAAAACTTGCTGTAACTTTATTTCTCGAAAAAAAAAATCAAAACTCTTTTATGTTTTGTAATTTTATTAAATCTAAACAATGAAATCATTTCGAAATTTTTCTATCGATTGTTAAAAGAAAACCACAGAAGTCAAAATAACGATAAATTTGATGGAAAAACGGTTTAAAAAAATTTAAGTAGTACACCCTGCGTTTATTGGCTTTTCGAGCTATGAGTTCTCCCTCTTGTTGCTGAATGCGAAACTAATGACGTCAAAAGTAGTTTAGTTGTCATGGTTCCCACATAACTGTCAGTTGTCACCGATGTTACGCCACTTTGCATTGTCCTATTTTTGACATAATTCCTTATATATTTTTCGTAATTTCAATATACTTTCTTTTGTTTACAAAAAAAGAAGACATTCAAAACAATTTATGTTGATTTAATCGAAGTCATAGTAGTCGAGCCTTTTGATTTAAATTAATTGGAGAGAAAATTATTGAAATAATAATAATTGTTGTAATACCATAAAATCAAAACATAATTATTCCACATATCCATTCATGTATAATTTTGTGGATGTTAAATGGCATAAATTACAGCAAACGTAAATGTAAATTAGGCTGAATTTGCTGATTTAACGTTAAAATAATTCCCCTTGCAATTTACGAATTTCTGACCTTATTTTAAAAATAAATTTTCAACCCAATTTATCTTTGTGCCTTGGAGAATACTCAAGAATAAGTAAGTTCAGAACTCCTTCTTAACACTACAACAATTCCTAATTTTATTCCCGTGAAGGTTTGCATTTGTAGAGACACTCAAGAAAAAAAAGATACAATTCTAGTTATAGAAGTACATTTTATTACAACGTTTTATTACCCAGTAAAGTTTCATTTTATTCCTGGTTTTTTAGATAAATGAACGAGTGTATACCTACTGCAATTAAAGTAGTGTTTAGAGAATAAATGATATTGCAAAAATTTGCTATTTTTACTCAGATTGTTACAAAAATATGGATGAACTACACAAAAATTAAAAATGTTGGTTTTGAGGTTTACAAATATTAAAATTTGAGTATTTAGTTCAGTCATTTGGGAGTAAAATTTTATAGCTCTTTCCGAATTTTAACTTTGCCACGTCGTATCTTTGCCGCTCGCGCCGCCATATTGGAAAAATGGTGCCTAAAAGCAGTTTTTTGACAATATCTCCATTCCGACTCGTTTTACGAAAAAAATATTTATATTCAAAATTAAACTAGAGAAATTTTCCTACAATTTATGTCATTACCTTTTTTTTTGTAAAATCAATTGTATTGGCGTACGAGCGCCGCAAAGTGTGTGTACTTCAAAACGCGCTTTGGCAAAAACCTCATTTCCACACCACCTTGAGTTTTCTAACACTGGGGCCCACAGTTTTCAAAAATTATTAAATTTTTCGTCACTACCTTATAAAATAATAATTTCTACATCTGGTAACGCGTAGGAAATTCTTATTTTAGAAGGGGTTAGGAAGTTATGCCTAAATTAAATCGAAATTTTGAATTTAGGGGTGAGTGGTTTCCGTGGGGCCATTTTTTAACCGATTTTCAATTTTAAAAGTTTAGTAGAATTTGCTCCTCGAACCCAAACCGCCCACGCATAGGGTTTTTTGAATTTCGAAAAAATTACAAAATGACTGGACTAAATGGATTCAAGAATTTAATTTAATTTTTTTTAAGGTTTATGAAGTTAGTAGATTTTATGCTGCATTTGTTCAATTACCAATTTTTCATATTTTAGGCTTCATCATTAGAAAATCAAATTGTTGTTAGTTTAAGGTGGTTTATGGTTATTAAAATAGATTTTAATGCTGCTTTTGTTTAACAAATATTGCTTATGAAGTTTTAAAATGTTTAAAAATAAGTAAAACTTTTTTTTATTTTTAGCGGAATCTGTTCCAAGACCCAACACACGACAATTAATGGATAGTAAGTATCATCATCAGTACATAAACTTTATAAACTTTCAACACAACGACTAAAGCTGAAATTATAAATTTTTATCATGTAGACTGTAGAGTAGTAGCAAACATGGGGGTAGAATTAATTTTTATGCACTGACCATAAAACAATTGGCTTTTCAAGCTAACCGATCTCCCTCTTACGACCGAATGTGAAACTATTGAGATGACGTCAATAGTAGGTGATCTACTTGTGACGTCATTTTCGGTGGGAAAAATTAATTAATTAGTTTGTCGTTTTGTAATTATTCTAATAAAAAATTTTTTACAGTTGCCATCTGTAACTCAATACCATTCATCGGTTTTGGATTTTTGGATAACTTTTTTATGTTGTTATTTGTAAGTATCAAATATTTTAGTTTCCTTATAAAAATTACCCAAAATTAACCTTTCAGGGCGATTACATCGATTTATACCTTGGTTCTTACTTCTGCATGTCTACGATGGCTGCAGCAGCTCTAGGAAACACCTTTTCTGACGTTCTAGGAATAGGAACGGCATTCTATGTGGAAAGACTGGCCAACAGAATAGGCTACAACCCACCAAAACTTAGCCCTATTCAATTGGACATGCCTAGCTCGAGAAATTTTGCAAATTTGGGTAGAGTTTTGGGAGTCACTGTCGGGTGTTTATTGGGGATGTTCCCTCTTCTTTTCCGAAAAGGAAAGGAACCAGAAAAAAAAGAGAAATGTGAGGAAGAAAAGTTAAATAAAATTTAATTAAATGAGAGTTGTGAAGGTTTTGAATATTTTTCAAAACGTTCTATTTTAGTGAGTTTAGAATTTATCGAGTTTATTGATTATCAGCTGTGATTCTTTTTAGGAAGTAACTTTAGTAATTTTGTTGTAATAATTTACAAAATATCTATTAAAAAATTAAATATTTATTCCTGGTTATAATCAAATACTTGCACAATTTACGCTTTCAAAATTTCTAATAATTATTTTAAATTAATAAAGTTTTATGACTTTATTACCCAAATTCTGGTCAAATCATTTAAGTTTAAAGGCCTTTAACTTTAAATTTGTTATATGGGTTGTAATGGACAATTTCCATGGTTACCTTATTTGTTTTTATTTAAAGGCCTTTAATTTTGACCAGAATCTGCCTATAAACCAGGTAAAAAAATGTGGGTATTATTAATTGTTATAATTTATTGCTACATGACTTTTAAAAACTGCCATGTAATTTTAACTAATTATTCTTGATTTAACCATTAAAATTTCAAGATTCCTTAACATTAGCTTCTTGCAAACTAAATAATTTAATACTCTAATAAATTTGAGGCAAATTTCCACGTCTGGTAAAATGGTTAATTAATTTTCAATCAATATCACTTGCTTGTTTAAGCCTTCAATTCTGAATTTATCATAACAAAGGTTTCCTTTGTTCATCTCTTCCAACAAAGAGGCATTGCTTTAAAATTTAATAAATTGGTTTGCAAATATTTAATAATAATGTACCACTTGAAAAATTTGGCTGCCAAGTTTAAACTATCAAATGCCGCTTTAGCTTTGTTAAAAATGTGGTTGTACATTTTAGATTATCCAAAAAAGAGGTGAACTCTTTAAAACTAAGAAATTATTCAGTAAAATATGAATAATTTACGCCTAGATTTGAAACGGTTTACATTATGTTGAGTTTCTAATTAGGCTAGGTATTTTATTTAGAAGTTTTTAAAATTTTATGCAATTAGAAAATCCTAAAACTAGACACCAATTGAGAAAAATTAAAAAAATTTAATCAGCAGTTTAATCATTAAAATTAATGAGTAAGTTTTTATTAATTGAGGGATTAAATTTAATTTTTCTCGGAATTCGCAATAAAAGTTTTTAAATTAATCAAAATATTTAATAAATAATCGATCATAGCGATTTAATTTGCTTTTTAAAAAGGTTTTAACATAAAAACCGGCCTTTTAAATCCAAGTTGTAAAAATATATGAAACCACACGTTGCTAATTCACATGTAAATGTAGAAATAATTTATTTCAGGAATTAGGCTTACCTTAATATTTATAAACATATTTCGTAGTAATTTATTACAATTTTTATAGTTTATACGAAAATACTTTTTTATTTTGTTACATTTTCTATAGATTATTTAATAACTCGTTGACTTTTTAAGAATTAAGACTCAAACTTCGACTAAATCATAAAAATTTAAAAAATAAAACTGACTTTTACAGAATTTATTCAAAAATGTTAAAAATTAACCGGCGAGAAGTTAGCCATAAAATTTCCAGCCAGTTTTTTACATGTATTTTTCCATAAGACGAAAAACCATTATAACTTTTTTATTTTACATTGTATAACAAAACTAATTATACCACTGGAAAGGTCAAAGAATTATCTATATTTCAGTACTACTGCCCATTACTGCCTCATACTAATAAATCCGTAATTTGCAATTAATTAGATAACTACCTTAAAAAATCAAAAGCACTTAAAATTAAAACATTATACGCACTAACTTTTGAGAGAATTTTACCATTGATTGTTTTATTTTAGTTGTTAGTTTTCTTAAACAAAAGTTACAGGCATTTAAGTGGTTTTGATATTTTTAGGTATTCACCTGATTAATTGGAAATTGCGGATTTATTATAATGAGGCAATCATTTTCAGTAGTACTGTAACGTAGACATTTCTTTGAGCTTTCTAGTGGTATAATTAGTTTTTTTGTACAATGTAAAATAAGAAGGTTATGATGCTTTTTCTTCGTACGGAGAAATACATTTGATATTTTAAGGTCGTCATCTGATTATTTGATAATTGCAGTTTTATTATTATAAGGCAATCATTGTCACTAGTACTGTAATGTAGATATTTCTTTGGGCTTTCCAGTGGTATAATTAGTTTTGTTATACAATGTAAAATAAAAAAGATATAATGCTTTTTCTTTTTATGGAGAAATACATGTAAAAAACTGTTGCTGGAAATTTTTTGGCTATCTTCACGCCGGTTTAAAATTAGTGATTTATCAAAAAAAAAATTCACGAATATCGTGTTTTCTTTTCAAATTTGAAAGGGTACGTCTTAGTTTAGAGTTTGGAACATGTTTTATAAGCATTTCGACTTAGGTAGTCTAATAATTCAAAGATATTATATCTTCATGTTGCATTGTATAAAATGTAAATATTTAGTTTTACGAGCTTATGATGATAAAACTGTCCATTTTTCTCTACGGATGTGTAAATAAATATTATTCTTCATATTCGTTTTTTCTTTTGTCCTAAAAAATCTAAATCAGTTTTTGTGTTTATCTGAATTATTTACAGGGCGCAACAAAAGTATCAAAATCATTTGCAGTTTAATAGGAATAATAAGGTAATTTGCATGAAAGATTTTGTTGATAAAAATATAGTTTATTCTAAAAACATAACTGTAATCAAATAGTGCTCATTTATACAAGAATTTGTGTTCAAAAATAATCTTAAAAAATAACAAGTCTTTATGAAAATTTAATACATACAAATTAACAAAAAAATGGGTAAAAAAACGGTCTAAAATTAGTTATCATTATTTCTGGGAGGCCTAATATAAACATTCCTTTTTATACAATCCACTAACCATCTTATTCCTTCATCAATACCCTCACTGAAAATAATTTAAGCGATTGATTTTAAAAATCCGTAAATACTTGCGCTTTAGGTCATAAATTTTTAATGCTGAGGATTTTTTAATTTTCTTTTTTGGTATACAAAAATGTCCTATTATTTTTTGGAGGTAAAATTCGATAAAACAAAAAGTGATATTTTGTAGAAACTAATTAAGATAACTTGAGGAGTTCTTTTTTCTTTTATGTATTTTTGTTGTATTTTGTTTAAATTTGACTGTTTTTTAAATCCTCATAAAAATTTAATAAAAGTGCTTAAAACAAAAGATGTGATTTTTTTCACAGGGAGTTCTAATTTTGCAGGTGTACGGACGAGAAAATTAGAAAGTGTTTAAGCCACTTTTCGATCAGACCACCCTGAAAAAAGTTATTCCTCCCCGAAGGAAAAATCGAGTTCATCCCCTAAGTGTCCGAAATTGACCCCGAATTTCATCAAATTTTAGAATATTATAGAGGACCGGTTTTGAATCGCAAGGACCTACATATAATACAACCCCTTTTGTATTTTTACCTCAAAATCGGACGTTTTTTGTGTAAACTTAGGAAAAGGATAGTTTTTTCGTCCGATTTTAAAAATTCGAGTTGCGTTGCTAAGAGGGATGTTAATTCTAAATAAAGTACGAATTTTAAGTTTTTTGGAGCAGGAAAACTCTCTAAAAAAATTCCGAAAACAGTCAATTTTTTTGCGCTTTTTTTTCTGTTTTCGTCGGAGTCAACTTTGAAAAATCGCATCCTCGTCCGATTTTAAAGGGAAGCGACGAAATTTGGCCCATTTTATTCTCACATCCTGAGGATTAATCTGTACAATTTTTAAGTCAAAATTTTCACTCCAAGCTTCAGAAAAAAATCAAACGTAAAATGCTCAAAAAATCGCGCAAAAGACGGTCAGATGGGGGCCTCTGTGGAGGTCAGTTTTTAAAATTTTTTACAATTCGCTTGATTTCCATTCAAAGAAATAATTTCTACAGTGCGTAGCGCATAGGGAATTTTTAAATTTTGCGGGGTTAAGAAGTTATGGCGTAACAAAGCCGAAATTTTGAATTTAGGGGTGGGCGGCTCCCGTCGGCCTATTTTTTAACAGATTTTCATTTTAAAAAACTCTGGTGAATCTACTCTTTGAATCAAAAACACCCACGCGTGGGTTTTTGAATTTCGAAAAAATAATTTTGAAATTGCGCCGTCCAGGATCGTATTTATACCAAAATTTTGCTAAAACTTTGCGAATTTTTTCTAAAAAAACTATTTAACCGATTTTAACCAAATATTTTTCAAAATGCGTCTATCCACGGTGTTTACCTTTGGTAAAAATTTGAAATCGCTAAGTTTAATAGGTTTCGACAAAAACAATAAAAATTTCAACCCTTAAAAATTTTTTTTTCGAATTTTTTCAAAATCGATCCCGAAAATGAAAGATAATAGAAAATGGATGAAATGTAGGGGATCACCTACCCTCTAGAAATTATAGCTGCAAGACTTTATAATGCACGAAAAAAAAAGAAATTTAAAAAAATCTTGGGTGCAAAATTTTTATGACCAAAAATGCAAGTATCAACTGAATTTCAAAATTAACTTGTTAGATTTGCTGACTGTCCTCTGAAACTTACCCAGTTAAGGCCGATACAGGCATAACCATACAATCTCGTTTTCCTATTAAATGTGCATTTTTATTGAAAATAGGTTTGACTTCACGCACACCCATACATTCAGGAATATCTTGCTTATTAGCCAAAACCAACAAAGGTACACCTTGCAAGTTTTCATTAGCAATCATTTTATCTAAAAGAAGTACTTTTTTAAGTGCAAGCTACAGTAAAAGAATGAGCAATCCAAAAATGAGAGTAGTTAGTTAAATTTCAAAACATACCGACACAGTTTGAATTGTTTTTAGTTAAAAAATTTTAAAAATGTTTATATACAGGGTGTTTTAAAGCTTAAGTTTTTTTATAAACACCCTGTATAATGCATTAAAAAAATTAAGCGCTTAAAGTGTAGGTACTTGATAAATCCATTTTCATGAATAAAAGTTACATTTTTAACTAAATTTAGTGGGTAAAGCATGTATTTTAATTTCAAGTGACCTAAAATCTTTTGCACACTCAAATTAGTTGTAAAAAGTGTAATGTTGGTTGCATAAAAACGCATACAAAAGATGTTAATTATAAATTTAAAAAAAATTTTAGTATTATTTTAAATTAAATTTAGTTTTAAGAAATATTTAAATTAAATGCCTAAAATTGCAACAAATTTTTATTCTAACAAATAACAATTCTGTGGTCAAATTCTTTATGCGCAAGCGCAAACGTAGATTGACATAACCTAAAAATTTGAAATTTAAAATTAGGATCTTTTTGTGTTATAATTTAATTAATATGAAAATGGAAACTCAAATATTTTGGAAATTGCAAGTTGACAATAAAATAAATTTTCCAAAAATTAGAAAATCTAATTATAGTACATATTATTTTTTAATTTTTTAATCTAACGAAAATGGGAAAAATCAGGTTTTATCTTTAGTTTCATTGACAATTGACACCTTGTCTATCAGTTTGACCAGCCACGAATCAAACTTTGCTCACTTGTATTAATTTTTGGAGCCCAGTACAAACCACTTTAAATACATTTGGGTTTTAATTAAAAAAATACAAACCAAAGCATTCCTTGGAATCATCAATGCGATCTCGATCATTAGAATCAACAATATAAATAATACCATGTGACTCGGCATAATACTAGAAAAAATTCATATACTTATTAAATAAATTAAATTATCTTTTCAGAATTACTTTATCCCATAGAGATTGTAGTTCGGTTTGTCCCCCCAAGTCCCAGAAATTCAAGCGAATTCCAGAAACATCGATTTTTCCTATATTAAGCCCAACTGTCGTAGTAATTTTACTAGGGTGCATTCCTTTATAATTCTTCGTTAACTTGGTTTTCGCTACCTCCAAATACGTCTAAAATAATTAAATTAAAACCAAATATGGTGAAAGTGTTGTAGTGGATAAGTTACTGTTTTTCCTGCATTATCGAGCCCCAAAATAAGAACACAAAATTCATCCTTTTGCGCTAGGTACTTATAGAAACCATTAAGAAGGGTGTACATTTTATTGCGTATTATTAAAAGAACATGGTACGATATTTAGTGAAATTATAAGTTAATTAAACAATTTGTTGATACTTCGACATTCTAACCTATAAATAACAGCTGGTACAAAAATATGAAATATAAAATATATGCCTATTGCACCGCAACCCAAATTGCATTAGTACTAATACCAAACACGTGATGGCGCATGACGGTCTATCTACAGGGTGAACTAAAATGATTGTGGTTTGATATACCGTGCGGACATAAAGTAAATCCCCCCTGCTAACTTTTCAACAGTTATGTTTTTGATTCTGAAAATTTGTCTACCTTGGAATCTAATTTCGAACTTTCTAATAAAAGTATTATTGATTCTGTGGAACTTCCGGTTATACCGGAAGTGGATGGCAACTTTCTTATTTTAAAAGGAACACCCAGTATATTTTTAAATTTTCGTGTTCTTCATAAAAATACCATTAAATTGACCTAGCATAGTGTGGTCTGCGATTAATACTTTCGGAATTACGCCCACTTGAAAATCGTATTTTTATCCAACTTCATTTACACCGGAAATTGGACCCAACTGCCCTAACTTCGCTATTCTAAATGAAATATCTTGCAATTAAGTTAATAATATTAAATTTAAACAAAATTATGTTTAATAGTAAATTCGTTAATTTTGGTGATTAACATAACCACCTTCCACGTCTTGACAGTAATAATATCTACAGGAAATCTCTTGGATAAAATATTTGTTTAAATTTAATGTTATTAACATAATTGCAAAAAAAATCATTTAAAATAAGGAAGTTGGGGCACTTGGGTCCAACTTCTGGTGTAAATGAAGTTGCATAAGAATGCGATTTTCAAAATGGGGTAATTCCGAAAGAATTAATCGTAGACCACTCTATGCTAGGTCAATTTAATGGTATTTTTATGGAGAACACGAAAATGCAAAAATATACTGGGTGTTCCATTTAAAATTGGAAGTTGCCGTCCACTTCCGGTATAACCGGAAGTTCCACAAAATCAAAAATACCTTTATTAGAAAGTTCGCGATTAAATACTTTAGTGGACAAATTTTAAGAATCGAGAACATAACCGTTCAAAAGTTAGCAGGGGGAGGATTTTCTTTATGTCCGCACTGTATAGGCAACTTTATCACTTGGCGTTTTTTCAGTTATTTTTTAATAAAAAGTAAGGAAGCTACATCGTTTTTTGTACACACCTCTGTATGTAAGATGTCAATTTACTTAATTTTAGGCAACTTTTTTTGATTTTTTTAGGTTTCAAAAATATTGAGGTGAGGTATTAGGGAAATACCGGGTGTACAAAAAGTTGGGCAACGCCCGTTTATTTTTTAAAAAAGCATTTTTGAGAAAAATGTTATAATTTAATGAAAAAATTCAGATTGATCTGTTTTAAAGATATTCAAAATTTAAAAATTGTATTTAAAAGGAAGGAAAATAGTGATATGCAATAAATAAAAAATACTAAATAAAAAAAATCATTATTATTTTCTTTTTTGGAAGACAAAATAAATTAAAAATTATTGTAACACATATAATCTTCCTATAAAACATAAAGCATTTCTCCAACTAAAAAACTACAAAATTTCAAATTTAGAATGATATTAAAAATTTGTCCAGTCTTATTCGATTTACTTTAAAAAATAGAAATTTTATTTCATATTATCTAATAACTGGGTTAAGTAAAATAGTGTTTTAATGATCAGTGATCGATTATTTTTCTTTCTTTTTGCACATAACAATAAACTGCTTTCGATTGTGTATAATTTTACACATTAATTAAAATAATTATTATAAATAAGTTGCAAATTAATTATTTTATAATTAAAAGCTTGAATTAATGAAGCATATTTGTGTAAAAAATATGTATTAAACTTTCACTGGTTGAAAATACGAGAGGGGTTTAAACATAAACATGGTGTAAATTGAATCGGTCCATTCTTTATGCCATGATTGCTCCAATTGATCTTGAATCCGAATTTTCGTCCCCATATGAATCTGATCTTCGAGTTCTAATTTTTTAATACCAGCAATTTTCATGTCAATAAAGTGTGAATTTGTAAATTTAGTTATTTCGGGAACAAATTGAAGACTTTCGATAAATTTTGATGTTTGATAAAGCCAAACCATAGAATCACTGTTCCACCAATCCCATGAAACGTTTTCTTTATTCTCCAAATCTCTTTCGGTTCCATTTGCTGATTTAATTGAGGCTAATAGTATTCCTGTTTGAAGAATATCAACTGCATTAAACTCAAAATTATCCATTTCATTAAGGTTCGATACTATCGTTTGAGTGTCTATGATAATGGGCTGATTAATGGTTTTATTTTGTAGACAGTTTCCTGGTATAAGACTGACAATGTAAAATGAGCCAACAATTGTTAAAATTCCTGCTGTGTAAGTTGCTAATAAAATAGTAACCACACTCGCAAAGCAATTAACTATATTAGTGATTTCTATGGACGTTATTAAATTAGACAGCTCTGTGTAGGTAAAGTAACCTCGGTTTAATCCTTCTCGTTTTGCCACAGTCGCTTCTAATAAACCCAGTTGCTTCCAAAACATTGACTCACTTACAAATACATTCCAATCCTGTAATATTCATACATAATTAATATTATTTTTAAATTTTACTACATATTTAAATACTTAAAACCACAAAACTAGATATTATGAGTTTCTCATCCCGATATTTAGTTTTATCACATTTATAAAAACTGAACGCAAAATATGATTTTAAGAAGTATCAGCTTTTTGGGTTCATATTTTTGCCAGCAGACAGCGAGCAGAATTTTAAAATCTTACTTTCTTGGTTTTATAAGAATTTACGTATATTAAGTTGGAAATACATTTATAGCAACCTGCAAAAAAAATGGTGGGGGAATTTGTTACGTATTTGTTGCTATTTTGTTACAATAAAAAAAAATTTGTACCTCAAAAATTTTTTGAGTTATCTCCAAATAGCTGACTTAAATTTAAAGTTAGCAGTCATCGCGATAACTTGGCGACTATTTACATGAGGACAATCATTAGGGCATTCAAATTTGTTACTTTTAAAGTACTTCAAGATGCACTGGTTTTTTATTTATGAACCTATTACATTTTCCTTTTTTTTTTTGACGAAAAAATTTTTTTTTCCAAAAAAACCCAGTGCATCTTAAAGTACTTTAAAAGTAACAAATTTGGATGCCCTAATGATTGTCCTCATGTGAATAGTCACCAAGTTATCGCAATGACTGCTAACTTTAAATTTAAGCCAGCGGTTTGGAGATAACTCAAAAAAATTTTGAGGTACAAATTTATTTTTATTGTAACAAAATAGCAACAAATAAGTAACAAATTCCCCCAACATTTTTTTGCAGGTTGCTGTAAATGTATTTCCAACTTTATATATGTTAAAAATTTCTGATGATAATAACAATAATATTAAAAACTTACTATGGCATTTAAAAACTCTCGTTCTAATTGAATCAATTCTTTAACAGTGATTCCACCAGAAGCGGCCCATTCATCCATGAAAACTTCGTCTTCTTCACCGTAATCGTGCAGAAATTTACTTGAAACCATCTAAAAAACAATAATAATAAGTAAAAGTCGATATTTCAAATGGGTAGTTACTTACAAGAGATACGAGGAATAATTCAGAGGGCGCAACAATTTGTAAATAGTCCGGATTACATTTTTTTAAACGTTCCAAATAGAGCATTGCCAGTACGAAAGAACATGGTGAAACACAAGCATGTCGTGAAATATAAGCTGCGTCTTTACTGTGTAATCGATCTATGGATCTTCCTTTTCTAGGTTCCGAAAATAATTCGGACGCTAATTCTAGGAAAAATACAGAAAATTAATTAAAACTAATAATAGAATACATGACTAATTTAAAAAGTACGATAAGGTTAAAAGTAGTCCAATAATCTACAATATGTTTACCTGTAACGGGTAAGCTCAATTGATCCTTGGAGGGTAAAGTGCCATAATACAAAGACTTTTCGATCCTCTTGAGGAAATCCACGTGGTTTCCCATGGACTGAAAACAAAATTATAAAAAATAAATTAAAACGCACTAAATAAGGTTATTTACCTTGAGCTCTTTGGCTCGTTTGGATATTTTGGACATTGCCTCCTAATGCTTGTAATTCTAGATTTTCTTTAAAAAACTACTACAATTTGACTTTATTATTATCAAACGAAAAGGGAAAAATCGCGCCACTGTTAACCTTGAAATGTTGATTTAATATTAATAATCGTACGTCATCAGTATGCAAATTATATGATTGCGACGTTGCAATTTATGTGTTTTTGTTGTCTGCAACCCACAACACAAGTAATTAAAATTGCCTATACGATCAAAACTTTATGATATACAGGGTGTCCCACGACACGTTAGAAGGCATGAAGGGTATAACAACGATATCAACTATCAACTAGGAGCAGCGTTTTAAATTTCCCGAGCTGAAATATTTTAAAGGGACGTCCCTGATTGAATAAAAGTATATATATTTTATTTAATATTTGACATATAACCTCAAAATATTTACTATTATACAGTGCGGACATAAAGTAAATCCCCCCCTGCTAACTTTTGAACGGTTATGTTTTTGATTCTGAAAATTTGTCTACGGAGGGCTCAAATCACGAACTTTCTAACAAAGGTATTTTTGATTTTGTGGAACTTCCGGTTATATAATAATTATTCGAAAAATCGCATTTTTATGCAACTTCATTTACACCGGAAGTTGGAGCCAACTGCCCCAACTTCTTTATTTAATCATTTAAAATAAATTCAAAAATGAGTGATACTTATGATAGAAATGAGTTAAATTTAGGTTTTTGTAAAAAGTAACAAAAATTTAAGGAACTTTCAAATTGCTAAACGAATCAAAAATAAAAGTTAAGGTGAGGAGTCATCTTAACTTTTTGGTTGGAGAACCAATAAAAGAACCTATTCAAAAATTTTGAAAATCATAATTCTTTGATAAAAGGTAAAACAAAAATGATGAATTAAATCAAAATGCAATTGGTTTTGTACTTTGACAGAAATGAGTTTTAGCATATAAAAATCAGAAACATCTAGGTGTTTTGAACCACCTTTTTATGGTTTTGTAAGTTATTATAGTTTCTGCGGAGAGTTCATTTGAAAAAAAAATTAAAATAATTCTTACCACTTGATACAAATATCGGCAACTAATTAAAAAGTTCACTAAATAGTTTTAGAATCCACAAATGCTAAAACTTTTAAACTTTAAATCGCGTAAAAATGAAGATTTCAATTTACAAATTTATGTTCCTACAAAATCGACTGGTCAGGACCAATGTTAAACTGAAACTGTCCTGTTTTCCTTTCGGGACCTTCTTATGTACCTTTTGGTTTTGGAGGTATGGATTGGTAAGCCATTACTGGTTAATTAACATTTAATTACCTTGGAACTTTTTTTCGACGAATTTTGTTTAATCCTTTGGAGGTGGGGATTGGTAAGCCATTATTGGTTAATTATTATTTAATTACCTTGGAACTTTTTTTCGACGAATTTTGTTTAGTCCTTTTTAATGAGTTTTTTTCGTAGAAGAGTTGAAATTTTGTAGGAGGAAGGAGGAGGAAATTTTAAGAATAAAGTTTAAATGTCCCTTTTAGATCAGACCACCTCGAAAAAAGTTATTCCACCCCGAACGAAAAATGGAGTTCATCCCCTAAGTGTCCGAAATTCACCCCCCATTTGCACCAAAATTTAAGTAAACTATTACCACCACCGAGACGTTTAATGGCTTAAAATTCGCACAGTAACCTTCTCCACCAAATTCCCTGAAAATTTCAATTTTCGGTTTAAAATTGCGCCGTCCAGAACAGAATTTGTACCAAAATTTTGCCAAAACTTTGCGATTTTTTTACAAAAAAACTATTTAAACGATTTTAACCAAATATTTTTTAAAACGCGTATATGCACGGTGTTTACTTTTGGTAAAAATTTTAAATCGGTAACTTTTATAGTTTTCGAGAAATAAAAATAGAAACCGATTTCCATTAAAAATTTCAAGCCTTTTACTTAAATTTTTTTTGCGGCCATATTGGATTTTTCATTTTTTTGCATTTTTGTTTCCCTCAAACATTCCAGTTTAATCACTTTTGGAGAAAATTGATAGAAATCCCCGCCAAAAGTTATGCTCCAGACTTAAAGCGTAATTTTCAGGTTCAAGTTTGATATTCCTCGAACAAAATGATTAAACCCTAGTTAAAATAGCATTTTAACGAGATTTTAATCATTTTCGGGAATTTTACAAGAAGTGGCTGTCAAAAGTGTGGCCGTCAAAAGTGTGGCCGTCAAAAGTTATTAATCATTTTTGGGGAAAATTGTTAGAAATCTATTAATAATTCATTTACAAAAAATTTGAATATCGCATCGTTCCAACGCTATGTTGAAATAACAAAAAAATCCGATTTCCAAAATATAGCTATAACCTCGTTATTTTCGGTGGTACCAAAAATTTTCTTTGACTTAATACAGACAATTTTTTGTGTACAATGCAGTACAACAAATGAATATTTTTTTTCGCCAACGGATTGACCGGAAATGAACCAAACTTATTTTTTTCTTATGGCAGCCATATTGGAATTACACATATTCGGAATAAGTGTAATTTTCTGAGTAATTTGATATATCATATGAAATATTTTAAGAAAAATAGAAATAATTTTATTTTATTAACCAAAAATGGCCTTGAATAGATGTATACTGTCAATACATATGTGTTAAGATTTATTTTACATTTAATATTTATATTTATGTTATTGACAATTTACACCTCTTAAAGTCCAATGTTAGTTTGTAAAATAAAATAATTTTATTTTTTTTTAATATGACATATGGTATACCAAATTACTCAGAAAAAAATACTGATTCCGAATATGTATAAATCCAATATGGCTGCCGTAAGAAAAAAATAAGTTTGGTTAATTTCCGGTCAATCCGTTAGCAAAAAAAAATATTCATTGGTTTCACTGCATTGTACACAAAAAATTGTCTGTATTATGTCAAAAAACTTTTTTGGTATCACAGAAAATAAAGAAGTTATAGCTATATTTTAAAAATCGTATTTTCTTGTTTTTTCAAGATAGCGTTGGAACGATGCGATATTCAATTTTTTTTAAATGAATTATTAATACTCTCTACTACTTTGTCCATTTAACCGACTTTTTATCTCCAATAATAACAAAGATACAGTCCAACGTCAAATGGGACACCCTGTATACTAATCTTTTTATGATTAATTATATTTTCTGTTTTTATAATCATATTTTAAAAACAATATTTTATAATTATAAATAAAAGATAAAATTGTGATATGATAACGATAAAAAAACCATGTTTATCTGTAATGTGTAGATAATAATTCTCACTGGCAACATTGTAAAATCTAGCATCTTTTTTTAGTCAATTTAAAAATATGTTCGTATCACTCTTTACACCTGACATATGACATTTGATAAATGTCAACACGAAAAAATAATAAAGGTGGCAAAAAATAAATATTATTATTTAACGCAATAAATGTTTATCTCACGAAGTTTGAACGTGTGCATCCTCTTACTTTTTGGAATTACTTTTAAGGCAACCAAAACATGAAAGATGTTAAACTTCTTCAAGAAATCAAGTGAGTTTCGCTTCATTTCCCTTTTTTCGACAAACATGTTGTTTATATTTTTTATTTGAAATTACTTAGGTCAAATAGAGGCGAAGCATTCAGCAGAAACTTTTCCGGTAAATGACGATGATAATTATACTTCCTTTACCAATGTTTATAGCAAAAGTGCTAATTGCAACCTACACACTTCTGGACCACTCGCTTCTCTTGTTGATGAAGGGCTTTATGATATAGGTAGGTATTATGTAATATACAAGCGAATTTAACTACTTGTGTGGGTTTAAAATGCAGGAAAATACTGCTAAATATAGTTATTAATCAATAAAATTACCTAACACGTTTCTAAACGGATCATTTGAGTAACCTGCAGCGTTTTCTTGTTTCCCTAATTGCATTTCAGGAATTTAAAGCAATTCTTTATAAAAATTGATTTTGGATAAATTTAATTATTTAAAAAAATAGGAAATGTCAAATTTGCAAAAAGCGAAGTTACCAGTCGAAGTTTTAAGAAAAAATTTTAAAGCCATTTTTCTATAATTCACCCTGTAGATTTGTAATTTTTCATGTGAAACGAATAATTATTTTATTTGGAATATTACCAAAACCCTTGAAAAATATGAAGTTTTTGATAACCGTTACTTTTAATCACCTTGTATTTACCAGGATTTTTACTTTTTTTCCATGTAATTATCCCAATTTGATCCTCACCAAAATATACAAAATTTTGTTACAGTTAGCTAAAAATGTGTTTACTTTTTTATCACCTATTTTAACCTTGAGGAAAACAATGAATGACTAAAGATAATATTCCCACAGTATTGAGTCAGCCCAATTTCCCGCTACACTGCATTTTCAATGTTTGTTAATGTGATGGTTTCTAAAACTGATAAAGTATGTTTATTCCAGGAGATTTAGAAACAAACAATAAAGAACGTTCGCGCTTATCAAAAACGTTACCTGAAGTCTTAGCTGACAAGTCTGCCTTGGGGTACTTTATACAATTCTTAGAAAGAAGAAATGGGTTACCTTATATTCGATGTTGGTTAGACGTTGAGAATTTCCGGACGGCGATTCAGCAATATGATGAACCAAAACCACTAGAAGAAGTGAATAATCATCTGAAAGCCGAACACGATAGTTTATCTGTAAGCACTGATTGTGACTCATTAACCGCTGATTCATCCAGCTTGTATGATTTTACGAACCTATCTGACAAAAGTAAATTAGATTTAGTTAATTCTTGTGATAGAGATAGTGATACTAGTCCTAAATGTAATGGAAATTACGAACCAAATAGATTTATAGAGGAGTTTACCGAAGACGCCCTTAGGATTTTTAAAAAGTACATTGCATTAGAGGCGCCAGATAACATAAATTGCCCGGAAGAAACTCGGAATCAAACTATAGAAGATATTTGTAACGTCGATAAAATCCCATTATGTTTTAAAACCGTGCAAGACTTTGTTTTTAATTTATTAGAGAAGGAATATTTTGATGTTTTTTTAGCAAGTGATTATTTTTGTAAGTTTCAAATTGATGTTTTGACAAGCGGCTGTGTGGTTTTAGAAGATATTTTGTACAACGAAACTGCTTTATTTTATTTTATGGAGTTCTTGGAGCAAGAGGGAAGTAAAAGTTTGTTGGAGTTCTGGTTAGCAGCTACTAATTTCCATCAGCAACTGCATGACCAGAAGGAATTTTTTGATCCAATCGAAGCACAAAATGATGCCGTTATTTTATATGATAAATATTTTTCTTTACAAGCTTTATGTCCGTTGGGTTTTAGTGATAAGATTCGTTTTGCTGTAGAGCAAAATATATGTGGGGAAAATGGTTTAATGCACGATTGTTTTCATTTACCATTGAAAATAATCGAGCAGGTGCTAGATAAATATTATTTTAAACCATTTTTAGCCTCCCAATTATTTTATAAGTACTTATCGGAATTGATAAACACAGTTCAAAGTAGCGGGTATTGTATTTATGACAAAAGTAGCTCTATAGCTTCAGACTGTGGTAGTGAGAAAAGCTTTAGCACAAATAGTACATTCTTAGCTATGGAAAATCCCACGACTAAACGAAGGGATAAAGGTGCTGACATGCAAATCGATACTAGAGAATTATACGATCCTGATGCATTATGGAAGAGAAAGAAACATCACCGACTATCAATCGGGCGAGTCACTGAATTAGGTAAGTTTGTTAAAGAATTTGAACCACAACCTGATAGAAAAAACGAGTTTAAATTGAAGAATGTTGTGAGAAAACTGGTAAGTTTTGATGAAGATCAAAAAAAAGAGGAGCTAGCATGGCAAGTGGCTGAGATGATCGTTAAGGATATTACAAGTATTACTCTAAGTGAGCAAAAAACATGATCAATTCAAATATCTTATTTATTGAATTTATGTTACCAAATTTTATTGCTATTATAATTATTATGAACAAATAAATATGCATTTGATAAAAAGCTCTCTGAAAAAGCAAACTAAATATGTCTTAATATCAAGATTTTTCAGCTTTATTATTTGCCAAAAATCATGTATAAATAATTTGTGTGTTTTAAAATTGATATTTCTAACAAATTTTATAATTAATGAATGATGTCGTGTTTTTAAAAGTTTTTTTTGTAATCTATATATTTTTTTAGACTTACAATTTAATTATTTCTGTTATATTATTTTAAAATGATTCCTAATGGTCTTGTGTCCTAATTAGGAAGCTCCAAGAGGACAGTGTGCGTTTTATTAAATTATTAAATCTATAATACTTAAATTATTTATTTATTTTTAGACATCTTTTATTAATCCCTCAAACTATTTTTTATTATAATTTATAAATATAATTAACTAAAATAATGATTGTAAGTTTATTTTGTAAATTAAAATGTATTTTGTATATAAGAGATGTTATAAAATATTCAAAGGTGTAAAATTTGTAAATATTTTGTAAAACTTTGTGAGATCAAATTATATGGTTTTTAAATAATGTTAATAATAATAATATAATGAAATCTAATTTAACTTGCCTTTAATTTTCCCAACTTTTGTTTACGGCGGTAATATACAATATACAGGGTAGTGTCGAATTTTCAATGATCAACTGACCTATTTTTCCAAAATAATTTAAGATTAAAATTGATTTTTTATTAATTTCGGTGCAAGAAACGACATGGTACGCCACTGAGTAACTACAAAATATTGAAAAATGTAATTTTAATTACCTATTGAATTGAAGTATACGATGCATAAAGAATTTTTGAAAAATCTCGCACCGTTCTAAAGTTATTAAAGTTTTTTCAAAATAATTGAAGATTAAAATTGATTTTTTATGAATTTCGGTGCAAGAAACGACATGGTATGCCACTGAGTAACTACAAAATATTGAAAACTGTAATTTCAATTACCTTTTGAATTGCAGTTCATGATGCATAAAGAATTTTTGAAAAATTTTGCACCGTTATAAAGTTATTATAGTTTTTCCAAAATAATTTAAGATTAAAATTTATTTATTATTAATTTCGGTGCAAGAAACGACATGGTACGCCACTGAGTGACTACAAAATATTGAAAAATATGATTTTAATTACCTATTGCATTGCAGTTCATGTGCATAAAGAATTTTTGAAAAATCTTGCACCGTTCTAAGTTATTAAAGTTTTTCCAAAATAATTTATGATTAAAATTGATTTTTTATGAATATCGGTGCGAGGAACGACATGGTACGCCACTGAGTAACTACAAAATATTGAAAAGTCAGATTTTAATTATCTATTGAATTGCAGTTCATGATGCATAAAGAATTTTTGAAAAATCTTGCACCGTTCTAAAGTTATTAAAGTTTTTTCAAAATATTTTACGATCAAAATTGATGTATTATAAAATTCGGTGCAAGAATCGACATGGTACGCCACTGAGTAACTACAAAATAATGAAAAATGTAATTTTAATTACCTATTGAATTTCAGTTCACGATGCGTAAAGAATTTTTGAAAAATCTTGCACCGTTCTAAAGTTAAAGTTTTTCCAAAATAATTTAAGATTAAAATTGATTTTTTATTAATTTCGGTTCAAGAAACGACATGGGGTACGCCACTGAGTAACTACAAAATATTGTAAAATGTGATTTTAATTACCTATTGAATTGCAGTACACGGTGCCTAAAGAATTTTTGAAAAATTTTGCACCGTTCTAAAGTTATTAAAGTGTTTCCAAAATATTTTAAGATTAATACCCAGATTCTGGTCAAATCATTTAAGTTTAAAGGTCTTTAAATTTAAATTTGTTATATGGGTTGTAATGGACAATTTCTATGGTTACATAATTTGTGTCTAATTAAAGGCCTTTAATTTTGACCAGAATCTGTCTATAAAATTGATTTTTTATAAAGGCTGTAGCCGGGTAATAAGTATGGGCAATGTGCCTATGCACCGATTTTTTTTTAGAGATGCCTTATTAACTAACATAAAGTTTCCTCAAATTTTGGCTTCGATATTTACATGGTCTTCTTTAAAAAAAATAATATTGATGTTTGAAAAAAAATTGTCTGTAATTAGTTGTTGGAAATTTTCCTGGAATTAAATATATTATAGAGATGCTAAATACTTATATGTGGTATTTTTTTAACGATTTTTGGTTTACAGGAAAATAAAAAAAAAATCAAAATAAAAATTCAAAAATAAAAAAAATATTTTATACTCTATACCTATACTATATCACCATTTTTTTGTCAAATATTCCTCGTATGTACTTCTATAATATGTATTAATCTCAAAATTGTCTGCCAGCATTTGTACAGTCGAATGTTTAATTTAAAAAATTAAGAAAAAATTGAAATTAGAGTAAAACAGTTATAAACTTCAAGAAGATTAGATTTTTTTGGAGTCACTGACAGGCAAGTATTAGGTACTACAAGGATTATACTTATAAACTGGTATATCTTCAAAACTTTTATCTATGCTACAGGTTTTGTTTGTTTCATAATTTCATAAAAATACTCAGAGAAAGTAATTATTGCGACCATTTTAATCGTTAAGTTCTATACTATCGGCCTTCTTTGTTTTATTGGAAACACTTATTATATTTCATATTCCAGGATTTTTTTTTGGGTGTTTTCAGTGTTCGAGATAAAATACTATTGAAATAATTTAACTTGCTGGTTTCACAAGAAGTTTATAACATATGTGCTATTTTTGTTGATTTATAGACTGATAGAATAGGATATTGGTTTTTAAGAATAAATGTAGATGTTACGGGCAAAATTCGAAATTTGACAAATTGCGACATGCCCGGGCAAATCGCGACATGCCTGACAGATTTGGGCAAATCCCGATTTGTCCCTGCATATCGGGATGTGATTGCCCAATCATGGTCAAATCGCGAGTTCCCTAATGCTGCCTACACACAGAGCGAACGAGGGCGAACGAAGGCTAGCAAAGGGAATCGTCGATAATCTCGCTCGTTCGTTCGCTTGTGGCGTTGTGTCCACACCAAGTGAACGATAGCGAGCGAAGGCGAAGTTTCCTAGCAACATGGCATTCGCTAGCTCGTCCACACCGCGTTTGTTCCCAAATCTTCGCTCGCTCATTTTCCTTTGCTTCCGCTCGTTCGCCTTCCCTGAAGTGTACACACCAAGCGAACGCTTTCGCTTGTTAACGTTCGTTCGCCTTCGTTCGCTTCGTGCGTACGCAGCATAATAGTCAGCATTAAACCACCACCACGTAGCCCAAGATCCGAGGAGAGATGAGTCAGTCTTCGTTCAGATCTCAACATTGGAAGTAGTACGTGCTAATACTTTAATTATGGCATCGTATCTGATATACGTGTTTGTGATATGAAAGAAAGATTTCAAAGATTTGACGAACGTCCATGGCAAACCTCGCCATTCCTAAAGCCAAGGAAGTGTCTATAGAGCGTGAACCAAGATTTTGAAAATATGTACAATATTTATTTGGATTGAAGAGAATAATTCAAAGTAGTGGGAGTGAAGGACGAAGGACTCAGGTATTGCAAACTTCGAAAGAACAGTTCTTGTTTCAATGTTTGGATGTAAAGCTCATCTGCGCTACCAAATAGTATCCTGAATACTTTAATTTCGGAAGAATACCTACAACATGCACCTAATACTGTTCACGAAGAGAATAAAACCGAAGGGACGATTTAGCCGAACAAATCCAAAATGACGATTCGGCCGAACAAAATGCCAAGAACTAAACTCCGGTCAAGATATTACTACAAATTTAATTCCAGTACAAGACGAAAAAAAAACTTGTTGTAATCTGTGTTCTAGAATATAATGATAGCAATGTGTGTAATAGTTGTTTTCAATCAGTTGATGATACGTGTGTAGTATTAGAAGACCGAAGACCTCCAATTATATTGTATGAGATGTCATAATAAAAGAAGCTACAAGATAAATCGAAAACCAAAGCTTTCGAAAGCCTTGAAAAGCTAGGAAAGAAAATACAATTATCAAGTGAAAAAAAAAAGTTTTACAAAACTGCCTATTGGAACAAAAATAAAAAATCCAATTCCTAGTGTACATAGAAAGATGCAGAAAATATTCTGGGGCTGGTTTTAGACGTGATTTCAGAAAATTGATCCCTTAAATTGGTTGTAATCGTGATTTACCCAAAGAGGAACAATCGGATCTCGATTTGTCTGAAATTCAGGTTTTATCAATATACATCTGGTTGTTGCCAAAACTCATAGACATTTAGCGTCCCTTCTTCAGTCATGAGGGGAGAGGGGCGAATTATCCTATAGAAAATTATACTGCTGTCTTCTCAAACCTACTGATTTGAATTCAATCGCCTTTGAATACAAAATTTTAATTTTAATCCACGCCTAGAAAGCTTCTGCGGGCGCCATGATGTCTACGTCCCTTTTATAAGAATAAAATAAATCTTAAACAAAGCGTTTTTATTTTAGTTAAAAGAAAATCAATATACGAAGAAACTAGAAAAAGTTGTGATAAGTCTAATTTTTATGAACCTATTATTTTGTATAATATGCGACTAGAATAGGAAATACGAAAGTATTTAAATATTTCCTTTTTTGCGTTTCAATATTTTGTAAAATTTATATGGTAGTTAATAGAGTTGCATACGATTAGTAACTGTCGGAAAATTCAATGTTATAATACTAAAATTATTTGTAATATACCAACGCAACAAGTTTGACCGTGTTGAATAAAAAATCCCTTATTTATTGGGAACATTTTTAGAACTTCAGGTAAAAATGTTGAGCTTATTCAAAGCTGTCTTTCTTGTTCCTTCTCTTTTCTTTCAATGCCAGCATTAGGTTGATGGTGGGTGCAGGTTCTTGTCCTTCACTTAAGTAACATAACTTAAGTATAGTTGTGTGAAGAAGTTTCCGTTTTCGATTTTCATTTTAAAAACTTATTTGAAGCGAAACTATTGCATGTTTCCTCGCAAAAAGCTCGATTCCATGCGAACAGTTGTTTCGCTTAGTTCGGAACTTTAGTATGTGGTTTGGTTCAGTCAGTTAAGTTGCGTTAGTTAAGCTGCTACTGTTTGGTCTGAAGTTAACACTAGCCAGCAACGCGTGTGCGTTTTCTAATTAAGCTACCCAAAAAACACGTGTTAGGTTTAAAAAAACCATTTAAAAATCTGCAATGGGTTGTGGAATAGCGATTGTTAAATACCTGGTTTTTGTCTTTAATCTGGTTTTTGCGGTAAGTTAATAAGAATACTGCAGTGATTTAAAAGAAATGTGGGTATAACTGTTGATGATGTAGCTTTTTGTATTCATATTTTCCATGTTATCTAATGTGTAATGTGCATGTGGATTGTATGAGTTGAATAAAACAACGAGTTAATTACGAATTACTATGAGATAATTAATGAAACGCCATTTGACCTAATAAAGTTAATAAATTCTTATTTTAAAATAATTATTTTTGAGCAATAATAATTATGAAATTATGCATATTTTTTTGGGTTGTTCTGTGATATATTATACTCCAAGACCAATCCCATTCATTTACATTTAAATTTTTTTATTTTATAATTAGGTTAGTATAATAATTAAAACCACCCTTCATCCAAAAAAATCATTCCTTTTTTTATTTTCAATACTAAAATTTTCAATTTAAAAATTTGAGTAAAACAAAAAAATATTTTTTAAAACCCAATTTAATGATTTGTGTGAATGGTGTAACTTTATTATCTAATTTATTGGATAGGTAACCTATATCATATATGCAATGTGCATGTAAAAATACATTAGTCAGGGTTCAATTCACATATTTATGAGCTCAGCAGGGTGGTTTTGGATGAACACAAATAGTTTTAGTATCTTCTATTGCTATTATGGCCCCATCTCAATAATTACTTTTTTATGGGTTAAAACCATGGAATAATTTAATTAAAAAAGAATTCATCACATATGAGAAGAGAATTAATTAATATATGGTTTATTCACAACTAAAAAATAACGAATTAAAATGACAGATGGGAAAATTTTAGAATATTTTTAATAGTTAAATTAAAATGAAAAAGAAAATTTTTTTTGCCATAAATTGACTTTTTTTTTCTAATATTTATAAAAAGACAAATTGCTTGTAAGGTCGATATAAGCTGCATCAGAAGTGATAAGTACATAAATGCTTCAATTCAACTTGCTTTAAAATTCTCATCAACTTTTCAAAATTTACAAAAAGCTTCCTGATTTCCACAACTTCCAACAAACGTCTCCTAAATTTTCTAAGACCTATGTACTTACACTTATGTGAAAGAAGCAATAAAATGCAGCATTACATAAAATTCCGAAAATAAAAAAAAACCCTCGCCCAAATAAAAATAAAAAGTATAAAAAAGTATAACTAAGATAAATAATTTTTAAAAGAGTCAAATCTTAAGAATTTTTTAAAATATTTCTGCGTAGATCATCTTTAATTTTTAATTTTCTTCAACAATTTCATTTTTTATACAAGTTTATACAAAATATCAAAAATTTGGGTGGCAACCATTTCTCATTTTTTTTTAAATTAAAATCATTTTTTTTACGAAGATCATCTTTTATTTTGCTATTTTCTTCCACAAAATTTATAGAATTTTACACAAAACATCAAGAATTTGGGTGGCAACCTCATCTCATTTTTTTAAGTACCGTAAACTGAGGTAACTTTAACCTTAAACCTTAAAGGTAACTTTGGCCCAAGTTTTGGAAAAAGGGAGTTTGGTTTAATGTTAGCATTTCATTTATTTTTTCAATTAGTATCAGAATACAAGTGTGTTGGGTTTCAAATTAAAAATTTCAAAGTTTATAATTTATATTTAAAGCAAAAAGAAAATAAAATAAAAAAAAAATCAAGTCTCTACGATATTTTGTTCAAAAATTATGAATTTTTATATAAAATGTGGCATTCTGGTAAATGAGTAAAGGTGTATTTTGAAAAATTCATATTTCGCTTAATAACTAAAATTAAGAAACAAAAATTGGTACACATAAATTTCTAAATATTACCGATATTATCATATTAAATTATTTTAAATTTAATTATTTTTCAAAGTACATTACCTAAAAACATTTTGATTTTTTTGAGTTTTTTGGGGTGCAAATTATTTTTGGGGGATGTAGAAGGCAAGTGACCCCCTAAATTTAATCCATTTTTTATTATCTTTCATTTGCGGGGTTGATTTTGAAACAAATCGAAAAAACTTTTTTTTAATATTTTTAAGGCTTGAAATTTTTCATGGAAATCGGTTTTCGTTTTTTTTCTCAGAAACTATACAAGTTACCGGTTTCAAATTTTTACCAAAGGTAAACACCATGGATAAACGTAATTAAAAAAATATTTGGTTAAAATCGGTTAAAGAATTTTTTTGGAAAAAAATCGCAAATTTTGGCAACTTTTTGGTACAAATACGGGTTTGGACGGCGCTATTTTCAACTGAAAATTACAATTTTTGCGGAATTTGGTGGGGAAGATGACGGTGCGAATTTTAAGCTATAAAACGTCTCGGTAGTGCTAATAGTTTCGAAAATATTAATTATTTTGTAAAAAGTGAACAATTTCAGACCGAATTTTGGGTTCAAACGGAGATTATGCTTATTTTAGCTGCATTTTCAGTTATAACTCAATAACGATAAGAGATAGCAAAATGATTCTTTTTTTGCCTTAAAGTGGATCTAAAGAGCTTTTAGGGTAGGTGAATTTGGGGGGTTAATTAGACCGAAACGCGTCAAAATTGGCGACTTTTCTAAATACGATCTTAAAAAACATATATATTCATTGTTTTTTCAAAATTCAAAAAACCCTATGCGTGAACAGTTTTGGTTCTAAGAGCAGATTTGGCAGAGTTTTTAAAAATTAAAATCCGTTAAAAAATGGGCGAACGAGAGTCGCCCACCCCTAATTTCAAAAATTCTGCTTTATTTTACCAACCCCTTCGAGAATAAAAACAAAAAATAACCTATGCACTGTAGAAATTACTCTTTTTAAAGGAAATAAAGCGAAAGTTTATAATTTTTAAAAACTGTGGGCGCCAGTGGTACAAAACATAGCGCGGGTTTGTGCGATTTTTTTGAACATTTTACGTTCGATTTTTTTCTGAAGCAACGGGCAAAAATTTTGAAGTGCTGATTTTTTTGCTCATAAACATTAATGCAATAAGCAAAATAAAAAATATCGCACCGTAATAGTCAACCCCTATCAAAAGTTACGAATTTTCAAAGTCCGCGTCGAAAAAGTAAGAAAAACGGAATGCAAATTTAAAGGCCCCAAATTTTTGATATTTTTTTCAAACTTGTTTAAACAATCAAACTTAAAGAGAAATTCAAAAGATGCCATTTTTCTACGTTCTAAATCACATAACCCTAATTTCGACTTTATTATGATTAGGTATATTACCATTAAAAAGTAGAGATTAACGACAATTTGAACTGTTTTCACGCCCAACCACAATAAAGTTTCATTGTTTCATGTTTACATTGTTTTAAGGTATGAAGTATGTCACTATTTTAGCCTTTTAAAATACAAAAACTTTCAAGAAAATTACAAAGAATTACAAAATTTACTTACACTTTTTTTATTAGAAAGTGGTTCCCAAAATTTTAGTTTTCCTTCAAAATTTGATATTTTATAATTAATATATTAGGTGTATTTAAAAAAACTTTGTCAAATATTTATTATATTTACAAAATTACAACAATAATTTTACCTACTACACGAATGTCAAGTATTTGTGCTTAGAAATTTAATTATTTTTATTTAAATTCTTGAGTAATCACTAAAAATATTTGTTTTTATGTACATATTTTTTATCAAATTTTTCAAACGGAAACAAAAGTAGGTAAACTGAAAACTGACATTTTTTAAAGCGTACAATGTGTTCTGTTAATTATGTTTCAATGTATTTTATTGGTATCCTGTCTGGTAACATTGATGGACGATATGAATCAATGCATTTATTTTTGAAGGTCAAACTACAATAATTATAATGATAGGTTCTCGGTGCTCATTAAAAGTAGAATGTGTATAATTGTCTACACCAAGTACAAAAATTGCTTACAAATTCTTTAAACATTGTCGTTACCAAAATAGATATTTTTAAAGTTCTAAATATAATTTAATTTAGCTAAACTTATTTGATGACAAAATCGAAAAATTGTTTTTCTAGAAAATTCTTATCTACTTTTATGGGTTTTAGTCTAATCGAACTGACCTTGATTTTTACTAAAAAATGAAACGAATATAATTTTCTGATTTCAAATTTGTATTCTTCCCCAAAAACTTATTTTTTTTTAAAAACCCCTAGGTCAATTGAACACCTTGGTCGAGACCAAATTTTAAAAGTTGGGGAAAATTTATACGAAGTTTTTAGATAATTATTAGGATTAAGCCAATATTTCTTTTATCCATAGAAATTAGTGATACAGAGGCAAAATAAATTTTTGATCATTTCTTTTAATAATAATACCCCAAAAATAGTAGCTTATTTATTTCATTAATTTATCAATAATAAAGCCTGCATTTAATTAAATGTCTATGTTACTATAAAAGCCCGAAAACTGGTTAATCCTAGGATTTACTCGTCAAACTAGTTTACAATTTATTATAAAATATTTTCTTATTTGCATTGAAAGGGAAAACATAAAAACGATTAAAATGAGTACCTAGATTTTTTATTCTATCAACACTATTCAACTAAAACGATAATTCTAAAAATATTGCTTTGTACAAAAATAGCTCATTTGTTAGTAATAAACTTCCGTGACATTTCGAATTGCATGGTCATCTGATAGATGATCTACACAAATAAACCAGATTTACCAACTGGTAAAACCTTGAATTTACTGTTATGCCGTGCCGTGGTAAATGTCTGAAATTCTGTCGAAAACACAATTTTTCGTACATTTACCAATCCTATGAACATTACATCCGATTAGTTTTCGTTTTGGAATTATGAAGGTGTAAAATTTTAAGAAATTAATTTATTTAAAAAAAAACATCAAGATATGGAAATCAGTACTAAATAATAATTGATATGGCCATAGATAAGAACTCCAGAACTTCAAAACTGGAAAGAATCGGAAGTATGTTTATAGGACATTTTTTCTCAAAATAGGATCAGCTTTCTTATGGCAAAGTTTGTCATAGAGCTAAAGAATCACATAGATGTATAAAAGAAGAAACAAATTCGTATGCTTCATCTTCTACATCTACATTAATCACTTCTTGATTCTGTTCTTCGGTTTTTGCTTCTCCAAATTTTCGATTTTAATGGAGGTACCATTGATTTTCCTATTGGTACATAATTTTGTACTCGGGTCTATACATCTTACTTACATTTTTTCATTTTTTTCTTTCAAAGAACGATTGTTTACATCTTGCTTCATCACTTTTTTGTTTTGTTCTGGTAAATCTTTGGTTGTTATTGTTCATCATGTAACACATATTTACTTCCAGACAACCGAAACAGTTCTTTATCACTAAGAATCATTGTGTTCATTGTTCCACTGCAAAACTGCCCGATTTTATCCAAGATGTACTTCTATGATCAAGTTCATAAGTCCTATAAAATACATCGTTTCGCGCAGACCTTATTCTAAGGATTTTTTCCAACTGCACAAATATGAAAGACGGGAGGCGAAGGCCCAAATAGATTTTTTTAGTATTTTCAAGGTCATTTTCAGCAAGCTCCGCATCCATGATTTTTATGTTAAAATGCGGCCCATTTATAAGAAACTACACCTTTTCCAGTTGTATTTTAGAACAGATCAATTCAATTTATGAAATCATCAATTGTAATTCAGAAACGTAAATTGTGTTTCAGTAAGCATCAATAATTGTATTTCAGAAAAACCGAATTTAATTTCAAAAAGTGTCAATTGTATTTCAGAATCATCATTCAAATCATTATGTTTCACTCAAAATAATTTTTTTCGTAGAAATTTTGGATTAGCCACCAACATCCATGTCTTTCATTGCTAAAGTAGCCACATCGATTCATGTATTGTAGTGTGTTGTGCTGCACGAGCACAATCACCACCAACAATTGTATTTTTGGCTTCACCAATAATTGATTATAAGTATCAAGTATCATTTCAATTGGGATTAACACTGATGAATATGGACCTAAACATAATACTGTTACTGGTGAATTTTTTAATTGCCAAAGCACATTTTCGATTAATAGAATATATCTCTGTTGTGGTTTACGTTCACAATCCTCGCCAAAAATTCTTGGCTTCTTCATTTTTTTACAATTGACTCTAATATCTATTAAATTTATTTTTCTGAAATAAAATTGATGCTTTCTGAAATACAGTTGATCCTTTCTGAAATACAATTGATCTTTATTGAAATACACTTGATGATTCTAAAATACAATTGAAATTATCTAAAATCAAATTGATTTATCTGAAATTCAATTGAGGCCATCAGAACGATAAGTGGCTATGAACCAAAAATAATTTTTTTAGTAGAAGCAAAAAATGTTTTCTGACCAACAGTTCAAAAATACCGTTTAAGAAAGTATGTGCCGGTTATTCTAAAAAAAATAAATCAGCGATTATTAAAATTTCTTCAATATGTTAGATATTTTTTCAATTCATTTTTTGTTTTGGATATGGGAACTTTCAAAATATTTTTTTAGACATCAGGTTTTTTAGATATCTTAAAATTTTGGAGATTTTAATAATAAGAAATGTAGTTTTGTAATTTCATTAAACTTCAGGAAATATCCGAGATTAATTAGGATAACAGTTAAAGTGAAAACTAGATATATTTGGTTCGAAGGCACCTGTTAAACACTCAAAGAAAATTTCATTTTTTGAATATGATTTTGTCATATATTGATGAGCAATATAATAAATAGATACTTTTCGTTCATATGGTTCATATGCACTTATCATTCTCATGATCTCAATTGATATGCTTTCTAAAATCAATTGGAAAAGCTGTGGAATACAAATTTTATTAAATTTATATTATTTAGTGACTTATTTAAATCAAAAGCTGGAAGGCTGTACTAAAACACTTTGAAAGAAATTGCCAATAAATCTATTGCCTTCGAATTTTGATTCTCTTTGGTTATTTTGAATAGTGAAATCGCAGATTAACTGCACAAATTTTGGACTCCCACTGCACACTTTGTGACCAGTTGCACGTTAGAATAAGGCCTGATTTCGCGCTGTAGTTAATTGAGTACTACAACAATCGATCGGCGATATACCAAAACCAATAGGTTTTCCAAAAAATGGTTAATTAATGGACTTGACCGGTTATTGCATTGAAGTCTTCAATTTCAAAGTTATATAGCTCAAAGTATGCAGGAAGACCTACTTTACTCGGAAACGTCTAAAGTTTTCCTATAGCGAAAATGTGATGTAGTCAAGTCAACTTTTAGACTATTCAAATACTCACAAAAATATCATCCGGGCCGGAGGGGCACACTGAACTAGTGTCCATGGCCCCCAACTTACCTGGGCCCCATTGGACCTACTCAAGGAATCCTAAAAGTAAGGGGTACGACACACTAAAAAAGTGTACAATCTTTTCGTAATGTTCTCCTACGGACTTCCCCATATTTCTCTGGGACTTCCCCAGAGTTCTGGAGTATGTCCATAATGCTCAAAAAATAAAGTTTTGACGAATTTTCAAATTAATGGTGCAATTCTTTGCAAATCTGTAAGTCCTTACTGGAAAGGTTTGTTATTTGCACTGTAGCCTTTATCAAGCCATAGGTAATTTTGAATTTTGAGGCCCTAAAATATTGATATTGTTAAGAAGGATTTTGAAATTACAGTCGACCTCGGTTATAACGAGCATCAAGTGACGGTGAATCTTACTCGTTATACCCGTTAATCTTTATAACCGTGAAAAGGTATTGACTTGCTATTATAATATACAAGGTGTTTCAAACCAAGAGTCGGTAACTCTGGATCTGATTCTTGACTTTGTCCAATGCAAAAAGAAAAAACAAGAGTATCTACATATATTTGTTATATGCTTTATTTTCGAAATACAGGGTGTTTACGAATTTAATGATATTTCGCTCAAGTTTTAACAAAAGTTTTGACAGTAGTTTTTAGAATAAATATAAATACAGGGTGATTTTTAAGTTGATACTTTTCTTTTGACATGATGTAAAGCTCAATAAAATAAGTCGTTTAGTAAAATATTTTGTTTATAAAAGTCCTTAAATAAGAAAGTAATTTGAATTTTAAATTAAGATGTGTAGTTGCTTTTAATCACGTTTTGCTGGGTATAAAAGAAAAAAATCAAAAAAAATAGCACAAAACATGAAGTGAAAAAAAAAACAAAAAAAAATAATTTTCCCAATTTTGTCAATTTTGAACATTTTAGTTAAAACGTGCAACAACAGTGTACTTTTTTATGTGGAGACTTTTATATTCTAAATATTTTGCTAAACGACTTATTTCATTGAGTTTTACATCCTGCCCAAAAAAAGTATCAACTTAAAAATCATCCTGTATTCAAAACATGAACCTTTTTTGGGAACATCTACTCTCTTCATCCTTCCATTTTTTAATCCAACATCCGTTACCAAGAAAGTTACCTTGCTTATGGATTTTTAAATGTACATGAGAGTGAGCGAAACTGTTTGCTTGTCTTTCAGTAGTCCAGACGACATCCATTTATTAGGCGGTGAAACTATACCTACTAATTGACATTTTCGAATCTCAGGGGTGGAAATATAAATTTTATTAATGAAAAACCCTATTAAAAAGGAATTAATGAAATTTGCCAAAAAATATTTAATACCATAAATCAAGTGATCGAGCCTTATAATACCAAACGAGAAAAATACAGTTGTTACTCATTCATAAAAAACTTTATTTTTAGTAAATCTAATGCATTTCGAAGCAGCAGAGCTTCATCTTCAGAGATTCTATTATATTTTTTATAAATGGAACTAGCAAAATGTATTGTAACATCAACCAAAAAATTAGAATGCCAATTAAACAGTAAGGCCCATCATTGTACATTCCAAAAAACAATCGTGAGGAAGTTAAATTATAAAAACAATGGTCAGGGTGTAAAAACATGTTTTTTTTATTGCCTTGCGTTTTAACCTCATTAAGAATCACATATTAATTGATATAATTGTTAATTCAAGTTATATTACATTAATTACTGATTATTTTCATGATTGATTGTAAAACGCAAATTTTACATGTTCTTACACCCTGACCATTGTTTTTATAATTTAACTTCCTCACGATTGTTTTTTGGACTGTACAATGAAGGGCCTTACTATTTAATAGGCATTCTAATTTTTTGGATGATGTTACAATACATTTTCCTAGTTCCATTTATAAAAAATATAATAGCATCTCTGAAGATGAAGCTCTGCTGCTTCGAAATGCATTAGATTTACTAAAAATAAAGTTTTTTATGAATGAGTAACAACTGTATTTTTCTCGTTTGGCTCGATCACTTGATTTATGGTATTATGGATCACCAAACCTATGGGAATTTTCGTCTGAAAAAAAATATTTACTCGGTTTGCGTATTCATACTAATGTGCTACCACCTGGTGATAGTTGGTTTAACTTATTGGTTCTGCTGTTGAAACCAATTCGTCTTAAAACGCTGCAAAAAACGTCTTGTTTATGTTTCATGCTTCATGCACGATATTAACGTAATTAATGGTCATTATTTTAATTTGAACCAATGAGCTGCTGATTTAAATTATTGTTTTTAAATAAATTAAAGCACTACTTTTCGGTCAGTCCTAGAACATCATAAAAATCCTGGTGGCGGAGTCCGTTTTGTCGATACGGAAACTCTTAAGGAAACTGGCTTAGTGTATTCATACTCCATGATAAAATTTGAAAGTTTTATGTTATTTGAAAAAAGTAGAAAAAATAAAAAAAATGTCTTTATTAGTCATAACTTTCCTACCAAAAGACTCAAAGTAATGAACAGTCCATTTTTTTGATATTTCGTAAATGGTTTGAAATCTTCGGTTTTCAATTATTATAAATTTACTTGGGGGTTCCTTAGATTTCTTTGCAGTTCTTCGGATTTCTTTGGGACTTCCTCGAAATTTCTTGGGATTTCCTCGGACTCCATTATTTTTGATATTTTGTAAATGGTCTGAAATCTTCGGTTTTCGAATATTTCACATTTACTTGGGGGTTCCTTGGATTTCTTTGCAGTTCTTCTTGGGACTTCCTCGGACTCCCCTGGACACTTCCTCGGGATTCCTTAGAACTTCCCCGGGATTCATTGAGACTTCCTTGAGCGTGTACAATGACTTCGCTTGTTGCATCTCTCGTCTAAAATTATCCCAAATGAAGATTTATACCCAGATTTTGGTCAAATCATTGAAATTTAAAGACCTTTAAATTTAAATTTGTAATATGGGTTTTAATGCACAATTTCCATGGTTACCTCAAATGATTTTAGTTAAAGGCCTTTAATTTTGATCAGAATCTCCTCATTAAAATTTAATATAGAAGGGATTTTTTCTAAAGTGGTTCTAAAACTTACTAGAGTGCCCAAATATCTTTCGTTTTTTGACTCATATTTATGTATTAGATGTAATTGATTGTATTTTACAAATTTTAAATAAAAGTACGTAATTATAATTTATAATTATACATTGTATGGGTATTTAATGTACATATTAGGTAACATTCTAATCCGGAAAGGATGCAATTATAAATGCAGGCAATGAGTGGACACGCTTAATGAAATCTAAAAAGTTGTGGGCTTTGTATGCGTGCGATGTCCAATTTTTTATGCTGAATTGCTCTTTAAATAACTTTTTCTGGTGATACTTGGGAATACTTCCGTTAATTATTAGTTGAAATTAACAGCACACAATATCAATTAGTTACGCACACTTTTATCATCATCATCATCATCAGGAGTTTTATTTAATATTGTAGACTTCCAGTCTTCAATTTTATCTAAAAAATTTAATGGAGATCTTTTTATGACAAAACCACTAGGAACATTTTAGGGATTTCAATCCAAAATCTAGTGGATTTTCCACTAAAAATTCTGCTACAAATTAAATCTAAAATATATCTTGTTGATGATGTTTACGAAAGTAATAATTTACGATTTGGTTAAAATATCTGCAATTATCGAGTAAAATTGAGTTACATCGTAGTAAATTATGTGCATTTAAATGCATTTATTACAGCTAATCAATCTCAAATCTTACAAATGTCGTGTATTTTAAGAAATTCATAACTAATGTCTCTTTTAATTTCGAAAGCCAAAAATAAATGTGGGTGACTTAAAGTAGTTTATTTTTAAGTTTCGCATATACATAAAATATTAGAGGCCTGTAAATAAATTAGGAGATAATCGTATACTTTTGACGTTTGTCTATTCACTAATGATATATTATTCAGTTATTCAGAGTTATTCATTTGAAACCACAGTGGTAAAACAAAGAGAAAAATCGCGGTCTTTAAGAGGAAACCTGTCTTTTAGTCTTTGGCCTCGAGTTGTCTTACATAACACCGTTGCAGCAGGCAAACTTGTTGTTTTACCATCAACCTGATGAGCAATACAATGCATTTCTTGATGCAATGTTCCCCAATTTACTCAGTGGCCTTTAAAATTTGGAGCTTTCATGAATCCAGTTAAATTAGGAGCGCGTCAACAAGTTTACGACACCGCGATGTGTGAAATTGTTCCCATCTGTTGGATCAAAATATAAATATTTTAAATAAAGCTGTTTGATATGGAACCCTAATTGATGTTTTTATTCCCCAATTGCTACCAGAGACCAGTCCAATGAAATTCAACGCAAAAATCTTCAATCTAAATATTTATCATCATGATTTTCGGATTTTATTGATGAGTTTAAACGTTTTATATTTATGGCTGTACGCATTATTTATAATTAAGTTAAACGTTTTATAGGAATTTGCTTTTTTTAAAACGAATATTTTTATAACTTCGTCGTTTTCACTCATTTCAGTTTTGACCTTCAATATTTTCGAGAATTGCTTTTTTTTGGTTCATTTCAAATAAAAGCTGTTTTTCTAAAAATATAGGTTTTTCCTCAACTAGGATTTTTGTTTAATAATTCTATTTTTGCTTGATACCATTATTTTATCAAATTTGACCTTCTGGACCCCAACATCAAATACGAAATTAAGCACGTATGTACATTATAAACACACTTTATTAAATACGTCACATCAACCATTTATTTTTGTGGAATGATTATGTTATTTATGCAAAAATGTAAAATTGCAATTTTGCACATCCGCTGCTTAGAAAATGAGATTTATAAAAGCTTCATGGATTTTTTTTTGTAAAATAGATTTATAATAAAAAAATAGTAACATAAGGAGTGTATTTCAGGATTTTTTCGAAAAAAAGTTTAATCTCGATTTTCCAAATATTGTAAAATTTTTTCAAACTAAACGATCTTTCTGTTTTGACGGAATGTGGAACTAATGGGATGACGTCAAAAATAGGTTACCATCATAATTTTTGGACCGGCGAGAAGATAGCCATAAAATTTCCAGCCACAGTTTTTTACATGTATTTCTCCATAAGAAGAAAAAGCATTATAACTTTTTTATTTTACATTGTATAAAAAAACTAATTATACCACTGGAAAGCTCAATGAAATATCTACACTACAGTACTACTGACAATAATTGCCTTATAATAATAAATTAGCAATTTGCAAATAATCAGATGACTACCTTAAAATAGCACATGTATTTCTCCATAAGAAGAAAAAGCATCATAACCTTCTTATTTTACATTGTACAAAAAAACTAATTATTCCACTAGAAAACTCAAAGAAATGTCTACGTTACAGTACAACTGAAAATGATTGCCTCATTATAGTAAATCCGCAATTTGCAATTAATCAGGTGACTATCTTAAAATATCAAAAACACTTAAATGGGTGTAACTTTTGTTTAAGAAAACTAACAACTAAAATAAAACAATCAATGGAATCTGCATAAAATTCCCTACATTTTCATATATAAAACAATGCCAGCCACTAATTATTATTAACTTATTAATTAACCAAAAACAGTAATTCCTGAATAGTCATCTAATTAATTGCAAATTACGGATTTATTATTATGAGGCAAGCATTGGCAGTAGTATTGAAATATAGATATTTCTTTGAGCTTTCCAGTGGTATAATTAGTTTTTTTATAGAATGTAAATTAAAAAAGTTATAATGGTTCTTAAGGAAAAATACATGTAAAAAACTGTGGCTAGAATTTTTATGGCTAACTTCTCGCCTGTGGGAAAAATTAATTCGAATGGCCAAAACTCCGAAATATCTGTGGAACTTGAATACTTCTTGCGGAAAAGCTCATATTATAATACATAACAATGAATTATTATAGGTTTTTTAATTTATTTCTATTTAAAACCTGTTTTTAACATTGCATGATCTTAATTTGTCTTGTCTGCTTATACATGACTCATAGTAATGTAATTTTGTTTTTAATATGATAAGAAGCTGGGAGTTTATTTTTTGTTGTGCTTGTAAATCTCTTAAAAATATTGGTAATAAAACAGGTTGCAAAATAAAGACGAGCGGAAAACTGTCAAATTAAGTAGTTAAATTGGATTTTACATGATGAAATCATGCGTTGTTGCTCTATTTGAATTTGGCTTCGTAAAAATAAATAGCAAGTCTGCCGCATAAACACTTCAAACTATTTACAGTTCTGTACAACATCAAATATTTTAATAACAATACTTAGTTGTTAAATTAAATACAATACAGAAACTGCTTTTTCAATATATCAAGTTATTGCAGTAATAAACACCTTTTACGTTTTTATCTACATACATGTATAATGCATGAAATAAATAAAATTGTTTGTAAATATTTTCTTTGCGCAATTCATTCATCTTTGAAAATATTTGCGAAATTTTTGCTCTCATTAATTGTGAAGATATGTGGCAGGCCGTAGAGTTGAGCGCAGGAATCCTTCTTTTTCTTGGCTATGATTCAACTTAAAAAAATTTGGCAATAGCCACAATATGAGTAAACAAACAAAATTAGTAGCATATCCAACAAAATGATTTTAAAACAAATCATTAATTTTAAGTCAATGGAAATTAATATCTTTGAATACCAGGTCTTATACATCACCGTAGAAACATCAGGATTTCCTGAAATAAAATTACTCCTAAATCTCTTCAATATTTTTAATTAATGATTTTGCTCCAATTTTTTTCAGATTATTGGTTTGGCCTTATTGGTAATTGGGGTTTTCTTCCAACTTGATGTGAAAGGTCTGGAGAAATCCTTCGATGATTCAATAGGTTTGGCGCCAACTCTTTTGGTGGTAGTAGGAGCTTTGATCTTCGTTACATCTTTTACCGGTTGTTGCGGCGCCATCAAGGAAAGCAATTGCATGCTTATAACTGTAAGAACCTTAATTACTAACTTATTTCATCAATAATTTATGGATTAATTGCAGTATGCAATTTTACTCGTTTTGATCCTCGTGGCGCAAATTGGTGTAGGAATTTTCTCATTCGTGGCTCTCAGAGATGAAATTGATATCAAGAAGGATGTTAGGGAGGAGGTGCAGGATATGTTCAATAAATATAATGCTACTGAACAAGACAAGGAAACCTTTGATGTCTTTCAACAAATGGTAACTACATTATCAATTGTGAAATTAACATATTATAATTTTATTTTTAGATGAAATGTTGTGGTGTTGATGGACCTATTGATTGGAACAACAAAATACCAACTAGTTGCTGTTTAGACACAAGCTCCACATGTGGTATTCATAACCCTGGACTATTCGATACAGGTTGCGTTGAAAAAGGTTATGCCAAAATCCACATGGTTGTTAGATCAGTGGGGTATTTAGTGTTTGGAATTTGCTTGGCCGAGGTAAAAACCACTTTAATCATAAAAACTTTTACAAAACATAATTTTAGATTCTTGGAATTCTTTTTGCGTTCTGCTTAACCAACTCCATTAGAAATCAGTTTAGAAGAGGAACATGCGCTTAGTTTGAAAATTGATGTAACGACCATGAGATTTGAGAAAATTAAGAATATGATTCGTTTTTTTTTAATATTTTTAGCTCATTGTGATAAAGAAATCTCCTAATATTTATGACGATGAGTAGTGCTATTAATGTCGTCATGGTCTTATCACAAAAAAGCAATCTGCAGATTTGCAGCAACGTTATTTTTATTACAAATAAATTTATCATCACGCTTTATTTTTATTACATGAATTAAGAACAAACGTTTTCTTATTTTTGAAGTTATACATATAATTTTTAATACATATTTTTATTAATAAACTGTTTTTTGTACAAAAATTTACACAAAGTTATCATTACAACCATCCAACCAATAATCCAGAGCTTGAATTTGTTCAATCACGCTACTCTTACTGGTTCCTCCTGTTGCTACATACTGTTCAACGCTATTTTCGTAGTTCCAAACTTTTGCAACATTTGCATCGAAGTGCTTACTACAAAAAACAAATTTTTCATTACCCAAAAATTATAAATTGTATTCTTACCTTATACTTTTTAGTTCTTCCAAAGTCAAGTCCTGCATTTCAACTCTTCTAGATTCAGCAGCTGACACCACTTTTCCTGCAATGTGGTGTGCTTCACGAAATGGTACTGATTTACGTACTAAATAGTACGCCAAATCTGTTGCAAGCATATCAAAAGATAACGCATCGTAACATTTAACATGATTAAGTTTTAATGTTTCCACTGTTCCAGCCATTACATCTAGAATCAAAACCATCTTATCATAACTTGCGAACATCGCTTCTTTATCACTTTGTAGATCTTTATTATAAGTAGATGGTAAACTTTTTAGAACCATCAGGAAACCACAACACTAAAATATATTTTAGAAAAATTTATTCCTAAAATCATAATTTTTTTAGTGCCCACCTGTCCAAATAATCCTCCACCAGCACCTCTGATAAGTTCCAAGCTATCAGGGTTTCGTTTTTGGGGCATCAAACTGCTTCCAGTAGAGAACGAATCATGAATTTTGACAAAATCAAACTCCTTCGAGCTGTAGATTATCAAATCTTCTGCAAATCTAGTCAAATGGATGCTAGTTAATGAAGCCCAGAATAAAAATTCAGCTAAAAAAAAATTTTTATGTCACAAAAATAATGGACTTGATTTGGTACCAATTTAATCTTATGACATTTTCCAGTTGGATTTCAGAAAAGATTAATTCATTTTCAGAAATTTTTAACTCAAAAACGTGAATTGTATTTCAGAAAGAATCAATTGTATTTCAGAAAGCATAATTTTGTCTTTCATTCAAAGTAAATTTTGCTGCACATTTGCTCCATGATACCAGGAGCTTTGACAGGACAAAGCCGAAGTTGTCTTCTGACAATTTTGCAATTTTTAGAATAGATTATTTCAATTGGGCTAAACTTTGGTGAATGAGGATCTAAGCGTAATAGTGTTACTGGTGTAATGTTAAACTGCCAAAGTAGATTTTTGATGAATTGAATGTGTCTGTTTGTGGTTCACTTGTACAATCACCACCAAAAACTCTTTGTTTCCTAATTTTTTTACAATTTGTCCCTTCTGAAATTATATTGATTTTTCTGAAATACAATTGATGCTACTGAAATACAACTGATGATTTTGAAATACAATTGTAGCCCTGTCAATTAAGCAAAAAAATGGGGTCAACCTCGGAATGAGAGATAATAAGCTGGAAACTCGTAGACACCTTCATTTTGGCATTGTACAAGTTGTCTCAAAAGTCTCATAAAATCTCGTGTATGCGTCGTCAGTTATTCAAGTTCAAATGTCACAAAAATCGTTTTTTTCGATTATCTAGGTTTCTACAGCTCCAATGATGTTCACATTTATTATAAAAATTGTAGAGCATAAAATTTGTGACAAATTTTGTTCCAAACATTTTTTCAAGCGCCCAACCGTTTTTGAAATAGAGGGCGCTCAGCCATAGATACTGTAAAGGGTTTTGGACACGCCAGAGTTTTTTTGAATCTTCATTTAAGGCGGCTGCACAATTAATGGAACGGATACGTAACGGTTAGGAAAAAGAGAGATAAAACATCCTAATTACTTGTGAGTGAGTGAGAGAGCATGCAATTTGCTCTCTATTGCTCTCCGCCCTATATCTCAAAAACAGTTGACCGCATGAAAAAATGTTTCAAACAAAATTTGTCAAAAATTTTATACTCTACAATTTTTATAATAGATGTTAACAACATTGAAGCTATAGAAACCTAGATAATCGCGAAAAACCGATTTTTGTGACTTTTGACCTTGAATAACTGATGACGCAGACACGAGATTTTATGATACTTTTGAGATAGCTTTTAGAACACCAAAATGAAGGTGTATACGAGTTTCCAGCTTATTATCTCTCATTCCGAGGTGAAACGCTAATTTGACAGGGCTATTGATGCTTTCTGAAATACAATTGGAAAGGTGTATTTCAAGAATTAAAATTTCCAAATGTTTGATTTACCAACAAAATCTCTGTCACCAACTGCTTGCATGCTGTTGAGAGTAATGGTATCAAAACCTAGGCTATATGCTAATGCATTTCTGTCAATGTTGAAAGGATTTCCAGCTAAAGCTCCACTGCCCAAAGGTAAGGAGTTCCATTGTTTCATAAAACCTTGTAATTTGTCTGAATCTTTCTTTAAATTCCAAGCATGGCTAAGAATAAATGAGATTAGTTATTTGATGTGATTTTTATATTTTTTGGTGCCACCTTAATAACCAGTGACTCCATCTAACAGGTTGGGCCCTTTGCATATGAGTGTAACCAGGCATTAAATATTCAATTTCCATCCTGGCCCTATTATTAATAACCTCAACAACGTTTTTAAGCTTTTTATCAATTATTTGGCAAGCGTTTCTTAACCAAAGTTTCATATCTGTAGCAACTTGATCATTTCTACTTCTACCTACATGTAGTTTGGTTGCAGGCTCACCTATAAGTTCCTAAAAAATTGAAGGTAATTTTACCAAAATTCAATTGAAACTACTTACTTTCAATCTTCTTTCATTGGCAGTGTGTATATCTTCGTCATTTTTAATTTGGAAACTATTACTTTCCCATTCAAGTCTAATTTTTTCAAGCCCTTCACAGATTTCTTTGCTTTCTTGGTCTGTTAGTAAATTAATTGAGTTTAAACATTTAGCATAAGCTTTGCTTCCAAATATATCTTCAGCATACATTCGTTTATCAATGTTTATTGATGCATTGAGAATTTCTAAATCTGGATCTGTTTGACTAGTAAAACGTCCACCCCATAATTTATGAGTCTAATAATTCAAAAAATATTTGTATAATGATAATGAAAAACCTCCAAATTTTAATAAATTTTGTTATAAATTAATGTTACAAAATATTCATGATTGAGTGTTTCAGACCAAATTTTTAAAATATTAATAATCGAAATCATAAATACTTATTTGATAAGAGATCGAAGAAGAAATAAAATTTAGTACTTACCATGTCGAGAGTTGAATGGTGAATGCGCGTGCAGAGTAGAAAAATAAATAAAAATAAATCCTTATCAAAGGTTAAGTCATTTTGGTGTATTATTAATCAGTTTAATTATTACAAATAAAATAATCACATATAACCAAAAGCATAAGTTTAAAGATCACAATATTAATCAAATACATTACTCTGTTACAAAAGTAAATATAAATTACAATACTCTATATAAATAATAATATTAAGAAGTTGTAAAATTTAGCTTAGAGCTGAAGAAGTTATCAGAAGATAAATCGTTAAGAGTTAATCGTTTTTAGTGATAAAATTGTAAAGAAATAATAATAACATTATTTTAGGAACTTACAAACTAAGGCAGGATGGTTGTAGTCTTTCGTATACTTTAAACACGAAACTACATAATAAAATCAGTACATTTTAATATAATTTTTAATAAAACTTAAATTAGTGTTAATGCTTCGTTAAGGTCTCGATTCGGTTTGGCTTCTTCTGGCTTGTCCTGAAAAACACAATAGATTAATAACCTTTATATTTTCCATTCATCGTTTGAGATTAATTGTTCATCCATAAAACATTGCATTAATAGGTTTAATAAATATTCAATTGGCGATTCAAATTAATTTTTCCCGCCAAAAATGACGTCAGAAGTAGGACTGCGCGTAACGTCAACTGAAAGTTATGTTACAACCATGACAATGTAAAGGCAATTAACCTACTTCTGACGTCATTCCATTAGTTCCGTATTCTACCGGAAGAGGGAGATCGTTTAAAATTTGATCCGTGATTTTTTCAGACAACAAAATTTAAAAATTCGGAATAGACTTCAAACTGTTAATAGACCAGAATATTTGATTACAACTAATAATCTGTAACATTCAACATTTTCAAAAATCGTCACCTCAAAATTGGTTTGTTCAATGTCCACTTTTAGTTAGTACATGTCCAAAGGTTAATTCAAACACGTTTTAATAGAAATCTTCACATAGTCCTATTAACTCCATAAAAAAGAGTTTAAACTAATCATTTGACATCCTTACGATCCATAAATCAACAATGAACAAACCAATTTTGAGATGATGAAATGTTATCACCTTCATTTTAGTAGTTGTGCAAGAGAGTTTCATTTCAAATTAAAAATTTGAAAGTTAATAATTTATATTTAAAGTAGAAAGAAAGTAGAAAAAAAATAAAAAAATTCAAGTCCCTACGATGTTTAGTTCAAAAGTTATACAAAAATTCATACAAATAAGTTTCTAAAAATTATTGAATTTTTTTAAATTTAATTATTTTTTGAGATACATTGCCTAATTTTTTTTTTGATTTTTTGAATTTTTATTATCTTTCATTTGCAGGGTCGATTTTGAAAAAATTCGAAAAACAAAATTTTTTAATATTAAGGCTTGAAATTTTTAATAGAAGTCGGTTTTATTTTTTTTCTCGAAAACTATAAAAGTTACCGGTTTTAAATTTTTACCAAAAGTAAACACCATGGATAGGCGCGTTTTAAAAAATAGTTGGTTAAAATCGGTTAAATCGTTTTTTTGCAAAAAATTCGCAAAGTTTTGGCAAAATTTTGGTACAAATACGGTTCTGAGGTGGGATTTTGTTTCTACGGCGGATTCTAAAACTCGCCAAACCGTCATCATTTAGGCGAAGAGAACAATGTAAATAATGACGAATTGGCGGAAAATGATGACGATTTGGCGAGTTCATAAAACTCGCCAACAAAACAAAATCCGGCCTCTGGACGGCGCAATTTTAAACCAAAAATTAAAACTTCATGGAATTTGATGGAATTTGATGGAGGAGGTAACTGTGCGACTTTTAAGCTATTAAAAGTCTCGGTAGTGCTAATAGTTTCGGAGATATTAATTATTTGGTGAAAAATTTCAGACCTAAATTTTGGCCCCAAACGGAGATTTTGCTTAGTTTAGCTACATTTTCGGTGATAACTGAAAAACGGAAAGAGATAGCGAAGCAATTCTTTTTTTGACGTAAAGTGGATATAAAGAGCTTTTAGGGAAGGTGCATAAAGTAGAGTTGAAATGTAATTTGAAGGGTGACTTTAAACCCATAAATACGATTTTTAAAAATGCGATATAAAAAAAAATTTTTGTTTCGATATTTTTTCGAAATTTAAAATACCCTATGCGTGGGGGCTTTCGGTTCAAAGATTAGATTCTAAAGTGTTTTTAAAATTGAAAATCTGTTAAAAAGTGACCCGGTGGGAGCCACTCACCCCTAAAATGAAAATTTTGAGTTTATTTGTACGTAATTTCCCAACCCTACCAAATATAAAAAAATCTGAGTAGCTTATACACTGTAAAAAATATTCCTTTTAAAGTTGCGAAAGAAAATTGCAAAAATGTTGAAAACTGCGGGAGCCAGATGGGCCCAGGTTGGACCGCGTTTTACCCGATTTTTTCAACATTTTACGTTTGATTTTTTTCCAAGGTCCCGGGTACAAATTTCAAGGTGCCGATTTTTTTTCTCATAAGTAAATACCAAATAAGTAAAATAAAAAATATTCGAGTATTACAGGTTGTTCCGATGAAAAGTTACGAATTTTCTAAGTCCGCCTCAAAATAGCGCGAAAAATCAAGCGTCACTTTAGGGACACCAAAACGACGATGAAGAGTAAAAGCATCTAAAAACTCCCGTTTTAAGGTAAAACGTGGAATTTAGACGAGGATAACTCAACCGCGATTTTTTTCTTCCTGCCGAACTTCGAATCGAAGCCAAAATGTTTTGGTACTTTTTTCGTCCGAAAAAAACGGTAGAATTGTACAGTTTGAGTATCGGGGCCGTGACGTCACACCTTTGAGCCGTGAGGCTTAAAAATCGGTCACGGTAATCCCCTGGATGTTTGAATAAAAGGTGCAAAATTTCGTCTTTTCCCTTTAGAATCCGACGGAGTTGCGATTTTTCAAAATTAACGCCGACGAAAACGAGAAAAAAAAGCGAGAAAAACCGACCATTTTCGGGAATTTTTTTCAAAGTGTCGAGAAGGTCCAAAAAAATTAAAATTCGAATCACACTTGGAATCAACATCCCTGTTTACATCGGAACTGGAATTCTTAAAATCGGACGAAAAAACCGCCCTTTTGGCTGCAATACAATACAAAAACGACCCCTTTTTGGCGTATTAAGAAAAAATCGCTCTTGCACACGGGTTGACCTAGGATTGTCGAAACTTTTGGATCTCGTAAATGAGGATGTGGGAAAAAAAGGAGCCCGATTTGGTCGTTTCGCTTCTAAACCCGGCGGAGCTACGATTTTTCAAAGTCGGCGCTCGAAAAAGAAGGCCAAAAATCGACTTTTTTGGGAGCGCTTTTGAAAGCCTTCCCGAGGCACGAAAAATTTAAAATTCGGTTCGGTTATAAAATACATATTTCCTTTAATTTGTGACCGTACTTTTAAAATTCTGACAAAAACTGTACCCGCTGTCGTAAAAAAACCGAACCCGCGCCGAAAAAGTTGTAATTTATTGCACAATAATCCACCTATAATTATAGTAGTATGGCCCAAAATAAATGAAATTATTTTGTATGAATGATGCAATCATTAAGTTAGAAATTATTAGATCTACTTAAATACGACGCTAGGTACATTTTTAATAACGACAGTATCAGTAACTACAAGTTAGACTAAGTCAAATTGAAAATTGTTATTAAATTAAAATGATAACAATTACCACTACAAAATACCTACATTTTAAATAAATAAATATAAACCAAACGAAAAATTATAAACCATTTATGAATTTTTAGTATTTCTGGAAATCAACAAAATATTAGCTACTTTAATGGTCTCATATTTAAGATGATTTATTTTCGATAAACCCAATTTTTCGTTCGATTTAAATTACTTATTTTTCATACTGAAGTTTTAAAAAAAAATCTGTCATGGTTCTACCTAGCGAAGTTTTAAGCGTCATGAACATAAACATGGACACGCATTGGTGTGAATAACAGGGCTTCTAGTTCTATAAACTGGTACATACACTGTGGTATGTCGAACATCACGGCTTCCAGTACTCTTCAATCTCTCTGATTTGGTCAATGAAACACCAGAGGTTCCTACAAAATTAAAGTTTAATAATTTGCTACGTAATTTATAGACGATTACCTTTAACATCCTTTTTTCCTGACTGCTTCTTTAATTCTTCACTCCTCAACTTGGCTCTTTCACGACTAGCTGCTTTTTCAGCGGTGCTTCTGATGGTAGAAACGGCTGTTTTATGGCGAATCTCAGGCAAACCAACAACTGGAACTCTAAAATTTGGAGATGAAAGGAAATTAGAATAAACACTAAAGTTTTTCAAAAAAAATACCTTTCCTCCTGTTTGCTTCTAGCGTCTTCCCTTTTTCCAACCGGTTTCTTCAACTCCAAACCATTACTAATAGTGAGTTGAGTAGTCTTGGTCTTCTTTACAAGCCGAGGCTTTCGCACCACTTCAACATGATTCATCGCCAGGTCTTCAGATGAACTCCCATGCGATTGCAGCAAAGCTTCCCTACTACTAGCACGTTGTAATCTCCTAGCTTTAGTGTTGCTAACTTTATTATTATCAGAAGTTACTACTTTCTTACGCTGCTTCTGTTCCGCCGATTTCGTCATGAAAGGCCGCTTGTTATCACCCATACTCCTCCTGCACTCTCTTGAAATACTATCAATCGAAGAATTGGAAGACGTCGCTTTTAATTTAGCTTTACTATTTTTAGGATTACCAACTCGATTATTGTTACCAACTACTTTCTTCTGCTGCCACGACTTTGTTTCCGAAATCGTATCTAATACAATTCTAGGTTTTTCCTCATCAGAACTAATCTTATTTTGATACTCCTCATCGGTATACCCATTAACAGCTTGTAAAATTTGATCAGCAGCTTTAGTCAGCTCATCTAAAATACTACTATCAAAATTACTCTTCCGAACCTCCATATTCTCGTAAATTGGCGATTTAAGCTTATTCTTCTCATCCTGATACGAATTAAACTGAAGTAAATCAGGTTTCTCTGATAATTTGTTAATTTTCGTGTTGGTAACCTTAGGTGTGACATTGACTCCCACTCCAAAGTAAGCCAATTCTGACTTTTTAGGTTGCCGCAGTACTTTCTCCCTAATGGGGGATTGGTTTTTCAAAACAACTTGAGCATTCTTTTCTTCACGTTTAGTTTCGAAAATTTTAGTAACTTCTTGATCGGAATTGTAAGCACTATTAACAACCAATTGTGGACTAGATAATTTCTCACAGGCAAAAGCGGAATTAAGGTTGTTCTTACGTAAAACTACTTTTTCCTTATTTAAATTAGCAACTTCTTCATTTAAGTACCGAAGATCATCTTGAATTTGTTCATCTAAAAGTTTTAATTTCGATTTGGTCGTTTCGTTTTCGTTATCTAAAAATTTAGCTAGTCATTACTTGAGTTTTGAAATTATTGTTGATTAATGTTAAAATACCTTTTTCTAAAAATGCATGAGATCCTTTACTACTAATGCTACTTTTTTGATACTGCGATATATGTTTAAAAGCGCGAATTTTACTCCAGCTTCCTGATAAGACACTACTAGTATCTTCGTGAAAATTATCCCGACTATTCATTAAAATTCTGTGAACTTCTTTATCAGCCTCGCTATCACTTTGAACGTCGTCGTAGAGTTTCCGCAAAGCTTCAAGTTGTGGTTGGATTTTCTTCCCAACTTGATTATCATTTTTGATCGTATTCATGATAAGCGAGGGGGATTTGAAGCTGTGCAAGCTCGCTCTAGGAAACTTAAAGTCACCATCGTTGGTGGGCGATGGTGTGAGATCAATGGTTATCTTAGTAGTTGTCGTGGTACCGTTATTATCACTATTAGTAGTGGTCTTAGAACAGACCGTATGCTTCGAGTTCGTATCACTACGTCCGATCCGAACCACCAGGCTTTTATTTAGCAAGTTCTTCTTCAAATCTGCAATGTTGTTGTTGGTTTTGGAAAAGTTATGTTAAACTATATACGTTTGGCGTACCAGAGGAGACATGCATAGTATAGAAAAAGGTATTTTTGTACAGAAATTAGAAGATAGAAGATCTACGTACTACGTACTAAGTTAGCAACACATTTCAGCATATTATACTTTCCAATTTGCACAGCATAATAAGTTTATCTTTATAAATAACTAAAATTTATTGGAATTGGTAAGTTTAAAATAAGGAAAGGATAAGGAAAAATATGCTATACTCCTACTTATTATATTAAAAAGCTTGCAATACCAGGAATTTGTATAAATTTAAAATTATACCATAAGCTTGGTTAGGTTTATTAAATCATTGGTTAAAGTTTCAAATGTTGAGGAAGAATTTTGTTTGATCAAGGTAGAAGTTTTTAGAACAAATTTTGATTCGGGTATAGAGTTAGTAAAGGAAAGTAATTTGAAATGGAAACTGCTAACTTAGTTTCTAAAATATAAGCAAAAAAGAAAACTACGTCTAGAAGAGAATCACATCAGAATTATAATAAATCGCCCAATCAATCTTACCTAATTGAACTGTCATAGTATAAAAAATCAAATAAAATAAAAAAACAAAACTAACCTTTTGTATAATCTTCCTTCCTAGGCCATGTGGGATGTCGATTTTCAACAACAGTAGCTTCCCCATCACCAAAATTCACTTTCGTGGAATAACCCTTACTGCTCCCCCAATTTAGATCCTCCACCTGCTTAATCCGATCAGCCACTGACCAGGAAGACCTTCGCGTATCAATAACCGGTGATAAAACTCGTACGTTATTATTAAAATCATCACTATTCCTTTTAACACTCGAAACTTCATCCATCTTCTTGGAAGTAGGTCGTAACTGCTTGAGCAATTTTTGAAATTCAGGCTGCTCCTCATTTGATTGGTCATAAAAAGTATTTCTTAGCGTGACTGTGCTTCTCCACAAGGGTGTTTCTTCTTTTTGACCTATGGAGCTCGAGAGGCTAGTAGGACCACTAAAACTGGAAGGACCACTAAGGCTTGTAGGACCGGTTGGTTTTAATCTAACACCCCAAGTTTTTTCAGAATCACTATCACTATTTTTAAACTCCTCATTATCACCAAGGATGTATGGTTTAGGTTTCACTGGTTTATTTTTAAGTATTCCTTTTGGGGCTTCATTTTCGATATTCTCTTTTTGTTCTTCATACTCGGATTGATAGGCGTTGACTGTGACATTACCGCTAATAATTACCTCACGTGTGTTATTGATGTTTTCGTAAATAGCTTCAGTGGTATTATCAGAATCACTGAATAAACTCTTTTCGTAGGAGGTGTCACCGAAATGTAGCACCGGAAGGTTGTGTTTCGCGTAGCCTTCATTTAATCCCGAATTTCTTCTTCGCCGTCGAAAATTTTGAGTAGGCGGTGGTTTTTCATCAGTTTCAACGATGTTAACGCGCCCTGAGTCAGCAGCGAAATGGACTTCAGTTTTGCAAAATTCCACTTTTTTATTGTGCTTTTTATTGGTGGATTCGTCCTCTAAGTCGTTGTCAAATTTATCTAGTAAAGCTAAACTGATGCGTTTACTCGGTATTTTTTCTTCGTCAAGTTTGGCGATTTCTGAATTTGAGATTGGAATGGTGATGGTTACGCCTTCTTTCTGTCTTTTGCTCCAGTAATCTTCGGTTTTAATTTTGTTTTCGAAGATTGATGTGTATTTTTTGACGTTACTGACTTTTGATTCATCATCGGTTTCTGATAGAGATTCGATTGATTCGCTGGTGTTTGTAAAGATGTTGGTTTTTGTAGTGGGGGGAATTAAAACGATTTCGCTTGATCTGCAGATTCCGCTGTCAGTAGAAGATTCGATTTTTGTTTTTGATGAGTTTGAAGATTTCGAGATGGTTTCTTGTTGGTTGTGCATTTGTTCGAAGCCGTAGGATTTTCGGCGGGTAAACCAATCTTCCCCGCGGTTTACTGAGGTGTTGGTTTTATTGGAGCGGGATTCTAGACTACCGGTGTTGTTGGGGAGGTTTTTCTTGTACATGTTTTCCATGCCGTAGATGTAGGATTTGACGCGGGAGTCGCTCATGGTGAGTTTTGTGGGTTGATCTTTGACAATCCCGTCATCGGTGTCTTCGTTTTTGATTGTTGGGGAGCTTGTGCGTCGTAGGCGATCACGCACTGCTTGAATTGATTCTACTGTTACGAACGAGTTGCGCTTTTTTGATTTGGTGGGTTGTACTTGCGAGTTTTCTTCTTCGGGGTCTTCGAATTCTTCTTCTCTATTTTGATCTGAGTGGGTGCTGCTGACACTTGAGTTGGATATGGATTTGAGGATTTGATCAAGTGCTTCTAAATCGACGTTATTGCCGCGTAAAGCGGTGTTTAATCGTCTTCCAGTTTCTAGGTCTTCTTTAATCTTCTTGACGTTACCTTTGTTGTCTGGAAGATCAGGTGGTTTGTTGTTGGTGATTTTTTGTCTAGGAAACTGTAAGGATCGGCGTAATTTCGAAGTTCTCCTCCAGTTTTGTAGTTGCTCTAGATCTTCCAAATCTTCAAGACTTTTCTTATTGTCGTGCAGGTCGTCGCTGCTCGTGCTTTTCGTTCGTGTGAGATTAGAGCGATTGTGTTCGTTTTCGATTTCGACGATTTCGACGCCGTCGCCGCTCTGGCGTTCACCGATTGGTTGCCGGTTGATAGTTCTGCGAACTGCGTTCTCGTGGATCTGATTGCAGAGCCTGGAGACTCTATGGAAGTTTGTAGCAGCCGCAGTGTGAAGATTGCGGGAGAGGATGTCGTCTCTGATGCGGGATCTTGAAGGTGGTCGCCGTCCAACACTCCGACCCACGCTAGCCTTCGATTTTTCCGATGTTAAATCCAGTGGGTTTAAAGACAGCTGCAACAAAAAGTTTCTTTATAAAGACTGTTTCATACCAAAGAATAGCTTTTAATAAAAGTAAATTAAGTACAACAATCATAATTTGCGTTGTGCAATTCGCATAAACCTTTTCGTTTTCATTGACACATTAATAATTAATTAAGAGTTTCTAATTGAACATGTTTTCTTTACACATATGGTTTATATTTTATTGTCGATTGCAATTATTTGGTTACATAATTAAAATTTATTATACTCTTAAATAATAAATTAATTATCAAATCTGTACTTCTGTATTTAGGTTTTTTAGTTACTTTTTATTATTCAATAAATCATTTAAAAAAGTTAAATTATTATATAATAATTAAATAAAAGGTTGTGTGGAAAATATTTCACTGTAATTTTATTAGTAATGTAGAATTTTTTTAACCAATTATTTTTTTTTTCAAAAAAAGTCTACAATATGTCAAAAAATCAAATATAATCTATAGACATGGTGTCATGCCGAAGAAGTGAATCTGTGGAACGAAACTGTAAACTGTAGTAAGTATGTAGATCAAACGTGAATGTTGGACACCAGGTAAATGTAAACGTTGAAATTTATTTTTCGCTCCAAAACCTGAATGAATCATTTTGAAATACGCGCATAATTTAAATATTTATAGATTTGTACATGTAATGGTTATGAAAATAGAAAATTAATCACCTTGAGATCCTCGAAGTCGTTGGGGTCGGTGGTTGATGACTTGTGGCTCCACCTGCTGCTAGAGATCGACTGGGTCTTGATGACCTGAATACGTCCCCCAGGTATCTGACTCTGAAAAACTTCCAGCTTGCGCCTGGCCTGCTGCTGCAGGTTACCGTCTGCACCTGACCGCGCTCTCGAATCAACTACCTGAAACACCAACAAACATTACTCATCATTACTACAATTATGCAATTGTCAACTGTAAACAGCAACACCACGTCGCAAATTACTGATGCGAAATTAAGTCATGCCATGCTTCAGCTCTTACATCTAATTTGATCACAGTTTAAAAAAAACGAATTAACTACTAAGTGGTAACTGAATCAGTTTTAAATCAGTTAACAGTTGATAGGGAACAAAGCGGCCACTCCTTTTTATCTTACAAATCGTCCAACGGTCGAGACTTCGTCGTCGTCTTACATGCAAGCAAGGTTATAAATACGAGTACTTGTCTGGGTTCTTTCAACAGGAACAAAAACTACTGGTCTTTTAATTGTTGCCACTTAAAGGCTCTTTAAAAACACAATGCAGTTAGCTCTTGCTGCCATTCCAAGAACCTGCAACATTAGTGTAGGTGCAATTGCTTAACAAAAACAAAACATTAACCAACACGAGCAAAAAGGAAGAAAACTCGAGAAGAAACTACTTCCCAAAGAAACTTAATAGACCTAAAGGGTTTATGATTTTTTTTAATGTCCAAGAATATATTTTTTTTCATGTTGCCTTATTCCAGGACATAAAAAGTTTGGAAGAACTTTTCGGCACCAAAATCTGAAATCTCGAATTTCTGGTGAAGTGCTTTTGGATGAATGAGGAAAAACAGTACGGAAGTAACAAAAGTCATACAAATGGTTTGGGTTTTTCAATTCTTTAAATAACAGGACCCTTATTTTGTGGGATGAATTGTTAGTTGGTTTGGAAAATTTGCTGCTTTTCCTATAGGACATTTTATCCTAAAATGTGAGGATAGAAACCCACAAAGGTTTTAAAAGCTTGGTCACCAGCCTGAAATTTCTGAGATACTCTGTATATTAATATGTGCTTGAGTAAATAAAAGACTTGTACTATTCTTCCAATACGAGCAAAAAGAAACGTCCGAAAAAAATTTTTTTTCGATATTGTTGTATTGCTGTACATAAAGAGTTTGGAAAAAAATTGGGGAATGAAAGTATGAAAATAATACAAAATACCTAAAACTTCTAGTGGAGTGCGAAAAAACAAACCGGAAGTAATAACAAGAGTCATACAAACGGTATTTGAGATGGTTCGGGATTTTATCCATGATGTAAAACGTGGAATAAGGTTTTCCATTTTTTTCCAATTTTTTTTCTCGCTTATTCAAAAGCCTTTATCCTCATTTTTGGGGACGAATAATCCTATAGGAAAAAAGCCTGTTTTTCCTAGAGGATGTTTTATGTTTTATCCCAAAAAATGAAGATAGTATTCCAAATGGTTTTTAATGTTTGGTCTTCAACGGGAAGGTTTTGAGATACTCTGTATATTAATATATTCCTGTGTAAATAAGAGATTTGTACTATTCTTTTAATACGAGCAAAAATTTAGAAAACTAAAGAAAAAACAACTTCCCAAAGAAATTTAATAGACCTAAAGGGTTTATGATTTTTTCTATTTTGTTTTGTTGCTGGACATAAAAACTGTGGAAGAAATTTGGGGCACGAAAATCTAAAAAAATACAGGATACCTCAAACTTCTAGTGGAGTATTTTTGAAAGAATGAGAAAAAACAATTCTGAAGTAACAAGAGTCATACAAACGATATTTTGAGATGGTTCGGGACTTAAATTTTATCCATGGCACAAAACGTGGAATAGTTTTTCTTCGAACGTCATTACAGATTACAGTACAGAGTACAGTGCAGCTTTGTGTGATACTTAATAGGCTTTAATAAGTCATTTTTTATGATAGTTCATGTTCGTGCATTTTCGAAGTAAATCGGGTACAATCGGGCATACTTTACACGGATTAGAAATGGTAAATTTCCATAGAATTGTTTTTTCTATAGGATATTTTTATTTTATTGACTTTTTATATTTATAAATATTTTCACAAAATTTTCTGCAATCGTGTACGGTACTACCAGTATTATAATTTTTGCCGGAAAATTCCAAGAAAAACTTGAGAAAATCGTCGATTTCTTGAATTATTTTGTATTTATTTATTCATCTTTTTTGGGATTTTAGTTGGAAAAAACTTAATAACTTTTTTATTTTTATACCTATATATTTTTACAGAATTTTGTTCAATCGTGTATGATACTATCACTTATCAGTGTTACAATTTTCGCCGGAAAATTCCAAGGAAAACTTGAGAAAATCGTCGATTTCTTGAATTATTGTGTATTTTATTCATCTTTTTTGGGACTTTAGTTGGAAAATACTTAATAACTTTTTTATTTTTATACCTATATATTTTTACTATCACTTATCAGTGTTATACTTTTCGTCGGAAAATTCCAAGAAAAACTTGTGAAAATCATCGATTTCTTGAATTATTTTGTATTTTATTCATCTTTCTTGGGACTTTATTTGGAAAAAACTTAATAACTTTTTTATTTTTATACCTATATATTTTTACAGAATTTTGTTCAATCGTGTATGGTACTATCACTTATCAGAGTTACAATTTTCGCGGGAAAATTCTAAGGAAAACTTGAGAAAATCGTCGATTTCTTGAAGTATTTAGTATTTTATTCATCTTTTTTGGGACTTAAGTTGAAAAGAACTTAATAACTTTTTTATTTGTATAAACATTTTTTAAAAGATTTTGTACAATAATGTATGATACTATCACTTATAAGTGTTACAATTTTTGCGGAAAAATTCTAAAGAAAACTTGAGAAAATTGTTGATTTCTTGAATTTTTTTGTATTTTATTCATCTTTCTTGGGACTTTAGTTGGAAAAAACTTAATAACTTTTTTATTTTTATAAATATTTTTTACAAAATTTTGTACAATAGTGTATGGTACTATTACTTATGAGTAGTACAATTTTCGCCGGAAAATTGCAGGGAAAACTCTAGAAAATCGTTGATTTCTTGAATTATTTTGTGTTTTTATTCATCTTTTTTGGGACTTTAGTTGGAAAAAACTTAATAACTTTTTTGTTTTTATATATATATTTTCAAAATTTTGTTCAATCGTGTATAGTACTATTACTAACCAGTATTATAAATTTTGCCGGATAATTCCAAGAAAAACTTGAGAAAATCGTCGATTTCTTGAATTATATATTTTGTATATTTTATTCATCTTTTTGGGACTTTAGTTGGAAAAACCTTAATATAACTTTTTTATTTTTATAAATATTTTCACAAAATTTTGTACAGTCATGTATGGTACAATCACTTATCAGTGTTACAATTTTTGCCGAAAAATTCCAAGAAAAACTTAAGTAAATCGTCGATTTCTTGAATTATTTTGTATTTTATTCATCTTTTTTGGGACTTTAGTTGGAAAAACTTAATAACTTTTTTATTTTTATATATATATTTTCAAAATTTTGTTCAATCGTGTATAGTACTATTACTAACCAGTATTATAAATTTTGCCGGATAATTCCAAGAAAAACTTGAGAAAATCGTCGATTTCTTGAGTTATATATTTTGTATATTTTATTCATCTTTTTGGGACTTTAGTTGGAAAAACCTTAATATAACTTTTTTATTTTTATAAATATTTTCACAAAATTTTGTACAGTCATGTATGGTACAATCACTTATCAGTGTTACAATTTTTGCCGAAAAATTCCAAGAAAAACTTAAGTAAATCGTCGATTTCTTGAATTATTTTGTATTTTATTCATCTTTTTTGGGACTTTAGTTGGAAAAACTTAATAACTTTTTTATTTTTATATATATATTTTCAAAATTTTGTTCAATCGTGTATAGTACTATTACTAACCAGTATTATAAATTTTGCCGGATAATTCCAAGAAAAACTTGAGAAAATCGTCGATTTCTTGAATTATATATTTTGTATATTTTATTCATCTTTTTGGGACTTTAGTTGGAAAAACCTTAATATAACTTTTTTATTTTTATAAATATTTTCACAAAATTTTGTACAGTCATGTATGGTATCATTTATCAGTCGGGAATACTTTACAAGGATTAGAAATGGTGAATTTCCATAGAATTGTTTTTTCTATAGGATAGTTTATCCCGAAAAATGATGTCCAGGGAGGTTTTAAAAGAACCTGAATGATATTCTGCGTATATTAATATATATATTAATATATATATATAGTAAATAAGAGATTTGTACTATACTTTCAATATGAGCAATAAGGAAGAAAACTCAAGAAGAAACAACTTCCCAAAGAAACTTAAAGAACCTAAGGAGTATATGATTTTTTAGATGACCAAAAATATTTTATTCTTTTGTCCAAAATATTTTTTTCTAATTTGTCTTATTGCTGGACATAAAAACTTTGGAAGAAATTTGGGGCACGAACATCTGAACATCTTGTGGAGTACTTTTGAATAAATGAAAAAAACAATTTAGAAGTGTCATACAAAGTGGTTCAAAGCGTGGGATGTGTTTATTTTTCAATTTTTTAAACTTTTTTCCTCGCTTATTTAAAAGTTATAGAAAAGAGGTATGTTCAAGTAAAATAATCGTTAATTATTGGTTAATTATTGTTGCCAAATTTCCATAGAAACCTGATGTTTTTCCTATCTTATCCCAAAAAATGAGGATAACGGCCCAGAAAGGTTTTTGAAGTTTGGTCACCAGCCTGAAACTTTTGAGATACTTTATATATTAATATATTCCTGAGTAAATACGAAATTTGTAGTATTCTTCCAACACGAGCAAAAATGAAGAAAACTCGAGAAGAAATAACTTTCCAAAAAAACTTAATAGACCTAAAGACTTAAGATGTTTTTAATGTTCAAAAATATATTTATTTCTATTATGTCTTATTTCTGGACATAAAAAGTTTGGAAGAAATTTGGGGCACGAAAATTTGAAACTCTGGTGAAGCATTTTTGGATGAATGAGGAAAATAGTTCGAAACTAACAAGAAAACTGCTGTTTTTTCCTATAGGATATTTTATCCTAAAAAATGAAGTTAGGAGTCCAGAAAGATTTTAAAAGTTTGTTTTGAGACACTCAGTATATTAATATATTCCTGAGTAAATAAGAGATTTGTAGGATTAATTTGAGAAAATTATTCTGTTACTCCATTGTTTTAGAATCTAATAGGAGGTAATCAATGATCAATATAATCAATGGGTAATAAAAATAATAAAACAAAGAACTTTCTTTTATAACATTATGATTATAATAAATTAAGCAATGCTGGGAATTCATAAGATATTAGAAACACTTTCGATGCAACCATAAAAAAGGAGTTCAAAGGTGGCTCGTGGAAAAAACCACCTACATCCTCCATTAACCGCCCAGGATTACTCCTTGCCTTCTAGAATTTTTCTCAAATTTTTATTTCGGATTTTATCGCGTCATAAAAGAAGCCGTGCATGCAAACGAGACGTGACCTTAGACAACTTGGCTTACGTCGCGCGATTTACATTGTTCATTGACACTCAGGTTTTATTTATTTGATTTGATCCTGGTTAAGTTAAAACAATGTGCGCATATTTTACTTTTGCGTGTGATAAGTGTCGACATCTGGTGGTGTCGGCGCAGCAAAATCAGGTCATTGGCGTAATGCGATCACTTTTATTATTCATCAGTGCGTAACTGGACTTGAAAAGGAAAATCTTATTATAATAATTATCTCTATCACTTGTTTTTTCACTCTATTTAAAATAAATCCAATGAAGGTTATTAAATTCATAGATAGGTATTGACTATTAATACCCAACAAACACAACTCTCTAAAGAGTTTCTACTTCTACAGTCATCGTATTATCAAAGAATTTGGAAGAAATTGATCATACATCAATTTTTAGTCAAAAAGCAGCCTTCAGTCTACTCTCCAAAAAGCGGGAAGAAATGAAGGAAATTTTGGAATGAACCTAATTTTTTTCGCAATTTCGGTTAATTTAGTAGTTATTTCTTGATTCCAAATCTTAATGACTAAAATGGTCAATTAGTAGATCTAACTGGAAATTGATGTTCCAATTAGGTGAAGATAAATTTTTAGATAAATCCGTAAAATTGATTAATGCAATAATTAAATAGTTAATTGAAATTTTTATGTGATTTGAAATAACGTGAGTGGTAATAAAGATTTCAATTTTGAACTACTATGATTAATTAATGATCTAATTGGCACCATTTATAGACACCCAAATCAATCTTGAGGAATTTTAATTCGGTAGATCAAGCGGAATGAGTGGTGATTAAGGTTGGCGAAGGAGGCGGTGTTCTTTCATGTTGTCAATTATAAATTTTACGAGTTCGCGATTTTTTGCGAAATTAATCTTTTTTGTCGCGGGGGGTATATAGGGAAGTGATGGAGGTAATAATAAAATTTCAATACGGGCAATCCTCAACCCACGCTCGAGTGATTTATATTGTACCATAAATTAAAGAAAGGACAGACTTGAATCTTGAATATTATTACAACTGACTTTATATGCTCTTTCTGGGGTTGTAAAATTAAGATTTTCAAGGTGGGTCACATAAAGGATTATTGCTGCCGCCATGGTTGTATTGTTAATATTTATTATCCTACTACATGTGGGTGATGAAGCTTTAGAAAAATATTTTATTGTTGATTTAATAAAGCTGATCCCATTTTTTCATTTTTTTCCTAGCACTCATTTTTAGATTGTATTTTAGAAAAACCAATTTAGTTCAGAAAGTATCAATTGTATTTTAGAATCATCAATTGTATTTCAGAAATTCAAAGTAAATTTTAGTGCAGAAATTTTGGTGCAGAAATTTTGGATTACCCAAATATAATATTTCAGCTACTAACAATCGATTGTGTTGTTGCAGTTCTAAGTAAACCAACATTTGCTCCATGATATCAGGAGTTATAACAGAAAAAATACAAAGTTCTTAGAACAAATTAATTATTACAGTTGGGTTTAACATTGGTGAACAAGGACCTAAGCGCCAAGCGCAATATTGTTACTGGTGTTTTGATATCAAAGCAAAAACATAAGTAACATAAAATACAAAATAATTCAACAAATCGATGATTTTCTCAAGTTTTCCAGCGAAAATTGTAAACTTAATTAAAAACTTTGGAATTTTTTTTCTCAAAAACTATTTAGCCGATTTTTATCTTCCCATTTCGGGTCTTTATCTTCGGTAAAAATTTCAAGTCTTTGCTGTTTATACTTTTTGAGACATTAAATAAAAATAAAATTTCATAAAAAAATCCAAGCCCATGAAAATTTTGAAAAATTTTATTTTCGAATTTTTGAAAAAACGACCTCTCGAATGAAAGATAATTAAAAAATGAATAAAATTGACCGCTCAATTCTGCTTCAGGTCCGTTATTTTTTTGCCACCATCCTGAAATGTACAAATATTTTGCAAATCGCTCGAGATTAAAATTATTTTAATTACTTTAGTTTCAAGTTATTTTAACATTTCGTGGCTAGTTAACAGTCCTTTGAGTCCTTTTAAATAGGCAAAAATATTTGTATCGAAATCTTTATTTGTTTTGGAGTTATGAGCCGAAATGTGTCGCACACTTGAAAATTTTGCAAAAACCAAATTTAATTTTTATTTTTTTTTCATAAACGACCTCTCAAATAACTAATACTCCGAATTTTGAGAAAATTTATTTTTATTTAAAAAATTAAGCGAATCATGATTTAATTTCAATTAAATTTTCTCTCGCTTGACATGATATTGAAATGATTGATGCAGGAAGGTGTTTTTGTAGAGAAAGAATTATCTTTTTTTAAGTACTTTGTTTTAAAAAGATGAAAACAATTCTCAAATTTTTCATGTATTTTACAAAAAAGTTCGCTATTAAACTTAATTGTTCAGAACACTACGATTTTTAGCAGCGCTGTCAGTTTTGACAATACGTGTCTAACATACCACTGAAATGTTTGATTAAAAAAAAGGTATTTTCTTCCGGAAGATTTTGATTTTAATAAGTAGTTTTAATTAAAAAAGTGAAAACAATTTTCAAATTTAATTTGAAATAACGCCAACTAACATAACTTCCTCATTTTTTTACAATTGGTTTTTTCCTAAAGTTTTATGGATTTTTCTGAAGTCAGAGGCGTAACTAGTGATATTTTACCCTTAAGCAAGTTTATAAAATTGGCCCCCCAAATTGATTGAATTCGGGACAAACATATTCTCTGTGAAATTATTTGAAACAAACGGTCGAAATTTAAAACATAAAAAAATCTCCTTAATAATAAACTATGATTTTGGGGACAAAATCCTAAACAAAAATATCAATGCAAAGGTCTACCACAAAACCAATAGACCGACCTTGACAAAGGAACCAAAAATAGAGAAAGACAGGAAAGACAAGAAAGAGCAAATTGGACGAAAACCCGACGCATTCAAAAGGCCGAAAGAAAATAAGCGAGTCACAAAACTTAATTTAGTATTTTAGTAACCTTTTTTGAGGTTTTAGTTAAAAAAACCTAATTACTTTTTTATTTTTGTAAATTCAAAATTTTGTGCAATCGTGTGTTGTACTATTATTTATCACTGGTACAATTTCGCTGGAAAATTCCAAGGAAAACTTGAGAAAATCGTCGATTTCTTGAATTATTTTGTATTTTATTCATCTTTTTTGGGACTTTAGTTGGAAAAAACTTAATATCTTTTTTACTTTTATAAATATTTTAAAAAAATTTTATTCAATCATGTATGGTACTATCACTTATCAGTGTTACAATTTTCGCCAGGAAACTCCAAGGAAAACTTGAGAAAATCGTCGATTTCTTGAATTATTTTGTATTTTATTCATCTTTTTTGGGACTTTAGTTGGAAAAAACTTAAGATCTTTTTTACTTTTATAAATATTTTAAAAAATTTTTATTCAATCATGTATGGTACTATCACTTATCAGCGTTACAATTTTCGCCGCGAAATTCCAAGAAAAACTTGAGAAAATCGTCGATTTCTTGAATTATTTTGTACTTTATTCATCTTTTTTTGGGACTTTAGTTGGAAAAAACTTAATAACTTTTTAATTTTTATACTTATATATTTTTACAAAATTTTGTTCAACCGTGTATGATACTATCACTTATCAGCGTTACAATTTTCGCCGGAAAATTCCAAGAAAAACTTGAGAAAATCGTCGATTTCTTGAATTATTTTGTATTTTATTCATCTTTTTTGGGACTTTAGTTGGAAAAAACTTAATAACTTTTGTATTTTTATAAATATTTTTACAAAATTTCGGTCAATCTGGTATGGTACTATAACTTATCAGTGTTAAAATTTTCGCCGAAAAATTCCAAGGAAAACTTAAGAAAATAGTGGATTTCTTGAATTATTTTGTATTTTATTCATCTTTTTTGGGACTTTAGTTGCAAAAACTTAATAACTTTTTTATTTTTATACTTATATATTTTTACAAAATTTTGTTCAACCGTGTATGATACTATCACTTATCAGCGTTACAATTTTCGCCGGAAAATTCCAAGGAAAACTTGAGAAAATCGTCGATTTCTTGAATTATTTTGTATTTTATTCATCTTTTTTGGAACTTTACTTGGAAAAAACTTAATAACTTTTTTATTTATATAAATATTTTTACAAAAATTTGATCAACAGTGTATGATACTATCACTTATCAGCGTTACAATTTTCGCCGGAAAATTCCAAGAAAAACTTGAGAAAATCGTCGATTTCTTGAATTATTTTGTATTTTATTCATCTTTTTTGGGACTTTAGTTGGAAAAAACTTAATAACTTTTTTATTTTTATACCTATATATTTTTACAGAATTTTGTTCAATCGTATATGATACTATCACTTATCAGTGTTACAATTTTCGCCAGAAAATTCCAAGAAAAACTTGAGAAAATCGTCGATTTCTTGAATTATTTTGTATTTTATTCATCTTTTTTGAGACTTTAGTTGGAAAAAACTTAATATCTTTTTTACTTTTATAAATATTTTAAAAAAATTTTATTCAATCATGTATGGTACTATCACTTATCAGCGTTACAATTTTCGCCGGAAAATTCCAAGAAAAACTTGAGAAAATCGTCGATTTCTTGAATTATTTTGTATTTTATTCATCTTTTTTGGGACTTTAGTTGGAAAAAACTTAATAACTTTTGTATTTTTATAAATATTTTTACAAAATTTCGGTCAATCTGGTATGGTACTATAACTTATCAGTGTTAAAATTTTCGCCGAAAAATTCCAAGGAAAACTTAAGAAAATAGTGGATTTCTTGAATTATTTTGTATTTTATTCATCTTTTTTGGGACTTTAGTTGCAAAAACTTAATAACTTTTTTATTTTTATACTTATATATTTTTACAAAATTTTGTTCAACCGTGTATGATACTATCACTTATCAGCGTTACAATTTTCGCCGGAAAATTCCAAGAAAAACTTGAGAAAATCGTCGATTTCTTGAATTATTTTGTATTTTATTCATCTTTTTTGGGACTTTAGTTGGAAAAAACTTAATAACTTTTGTATTTTTATAAATATTTTTACAAAATTTTGGTCAATCTGGTATGGTACTATAACTTATCAGTGTTAAAATTTTCGCCAGAAAATTCCAAGAAAAACTTGAGAAAATCGTCGATTTCTTGAATTATTTTGTATTTTATTCATCTTTTTTGAGACTTTAGTTGGAAAAAACTTAATATCTTTTTTACTTTTATAAATATTTTAAAAAAATTTTATTCAATCATGTATGGTACTATCACTTATCAGCGTTACAATTTTCGCCGCGAAATTCCAAGAAAAACTTGAGAAAATCGTCGATTTCTTGAATTATTTTGTACTTTATTCATTTTTTTTGGGACTTTAGTTGCAAAAACTTAATAACTTTTTTATTTTTATACTTATATATTTTTACAAAATTTTGTTCAACCGTGTATGATACTATCACTTATCAGCGTTACAATTTTCGCCGGAAAATTCCAAGAAAAACTTGAGAAAATCGTCGATTTCTTGAATTATTTTGTATTTTATTCATCTTTTTTGGGACTTTAGTTGGAAAAAACTTAATAACTTTTGTATTTTTACAAATATTTTTACAAAATTTTGGTCAATCTGGTATGGTACTATAACTTATCAGTGTTAAAATTTTCGCCAGAAAATTCCAAGAAAAACTTGAGAAAATCGTCGATTTCTTGAATTATTTTGTATTTTATTCATCTTTTTTGGGACTTTATTTGGAAAAAACTTAATAACTTTTTTATTTTTGTGCCTATATATTTTTACAGAATTTTGTTCAATCGTGTATGGTACTATCACTTATCAGTGTTACAATTTTCGCCGAAAAATTCCAAGAAAAACTTGTGAAAATCATCGATTTCTTGAATTATTTTGTATTTTATTCATCTTTTTTGGAACTTTACTTGGAAAAAACTTAATAACTTTTTTATTTATATACCTAAATATTTTGACAAAAATTTGATCAACCGTGTATGATACTATCACTTATCAGTGTTACAATTTTCGCTGGAAAATTCGAAGGAAAACTAAAGAAAATCGTCGCTTTCTTGAATTATTTTGTATTTTATTCATCTTTTTTGGAACTTTAGTTGGAAAAAACTTAATAACTTTTTTATTTTTATACCTATATGTTTTTACAGAATTTTGATCAATCGTGTATGATACTATCACTTATCAGTGTTACAATTTTCGCCGGAAAATTCCAAGGAAAACTAAATCGTCGATTTCTTGAATTATTGTGTACTTTATTCATCTTTTTTGGCACTTTAGTTGAAAAAAACTTAATAACTTTTTTATTTTTATAAATATTTTTACAAAATTTTGAGTAATCGTCTATGGTACTTTTACTTACCAGTTTTACAATTTTTGCCGGAAAATTCGGAGGAAAACTTGAGAAAATCGACCATTTCTTAAATTATTTTATATTTTAATCACGTTTTTTGGAACTTTAGTTGGAAAAAACTTAATTCCTCTTTTATTTTTATAAATATTTTTACAAAATTTTGTGCAATCGTATACGGTACTATCATTTATCAGTCGTAAATTTTGGGCGGAAAAATTCCAAGGAAAACCTTAAAAAATCGTTGATTTCTTGAATTATTTTATGACTTTTGAGACTTTCACCCACAAATAACTTTTTTATTTTCATAAAAAAATTTATACAATTTTGTACAAGTATATATGGTAAAATGCCGAAAGAATAAAGCTAAACAAACTCAATCTCAATTAATAAAGAGTGTTTGGATTTAGAGTGCAAATAATGGACATAGTTATTTAACTTAATCTGGATTTTTTTATAAAATAAATTTTCGTTTTTTTTATATCGACATTTTTGTCCTTTTCGGCATTATATCATAATCGAATTCGGCCATTTTTCAGTTGGCCTTTTGTTCTATTCGGCTATTTAATGTTCGGTCTATTTACTGTGTCGGCCATTTGTCCAAGTCGGCCTTTTATAGTTTGTTTTTTTCCTTTCGACTATGTTCCCACTTTGGCCTTTTATCGTTTCGCTTTTTTTAATTTTGACATTTTAGGCCTATTTTGTTTCGGCCTTTTTAATGATCCAGAATCAACTTAAAATGTTAATATATGTATAAAAAAATTATTTAATCTATGATATTTTCATGGAAGTTTTGTTCTTATGGCACAAATTTTTATATTTTTTATCGCACGATATTGGGCCCCTTAGTTTCATGCTCATAGGTAGTTACGCCTCTGTCTGAAGTACAATTGATGTTTTCTGAAATACAATTGATGATTTAGAAATACCATTTTGAAATTTAATTGATTTATCAGAAATACAATTGGAAAAATCACTTCAAAAACATGGCATTTCGAAAATCGGCATTATTTGGAAATATAACATTTCTTAAATTGGAATTCTTATTGTACAAAAATATATGTTCTTTGGTCTTTAGATTGAACTCAAGCTTCGTTTCAAATTGCTATAATACAATCATTCAGTTTTCTTTATATGTACATTGTTTTTTTGTTTGGAGAAATGTGAGACATATTACAGATTTAAATCTGAAGCTTTTGCATTCGCCAGTAAATCTCCATTGTTTGGATTCAAGATTCGAATACGTGTCGAGCGAGGTATGTAAAAACACTACATCCTGGAATGCACGTTTAGGACAAGTATCCCAAAAAGGACTTCTCATCTTGTCCCTGTTTTCAACGTAACCTCTTGTTATTTAAGATAACAGAAAAAACGATATATAACATTTTCTTGTTTAAAAAATGAAGACCTTATTTGAAAGATTAATTTTGGAAAAATAAATAATCTGTGGAGTCACGGTCTGTTTCATTTGGAAATTGATTTATGTATGATGAATGTAGTTAAGGTGATAATTTATGCGGGATGACACCAATAGGTTAAATATGCATGTATCTGCCATATGTCAGACTTTACCATTTTTCTGGTTCTGCAATAAATAATGCTTTCGTACACGCGAACAAAACTTCCAAGTAAAAGCTTCAATTTACTTTTTGCTATGTCAACTTGTCTCGAAACGACCATAGATTGGACAAGTTAATATATTACATTAGTTTGTCCTTTTATTGATAAAATAGATCTTGAAGCGGACAATGAGCCCGTGAACTTTACGCATTGTTACGACATATGGTAAATGTATGGTAAATGCGCGGGTCCATTTAGGTAAAACGAAAAAATGTGAGCTTTACCTTTGTGAGTTTTCGCAATTTTATTATAAGCATCATTGCACTCAACAAGTTTATATTTTATGATTTTATGACGGAAATAAATTAAAGAAAAGCTTCTGCCTCCTAATACGGGCTTATTTATTGTTATTGTACCCATTTTCAGCATCGATTTGGTATCATCATTTTTTTATCTAGCTTAGTGCTTCCGGTTGTTTTTACTTGTTATCGAAAATAATTTGGTTCGTTGCTCGGATTATTTATAACGAATCTAGCATAATTTTCCCATTATTACTGTTCTACGGACAATTGTACGGTGTTATTATGGACGACTACTATCCGTAACATCAGCAGGAAATTTAAATTCGAACCAAGAACCGCGAAGGTTCACGCACATATCGCGATTGTTTCATTTTTTTTTGTTTGCAGGCCTGTTCGACACGTTTCTAATTATTACGTTGGTTTACCACACGTGGTTTACATGGTACACCGACCTTTTTTCTTTCAATAAGGATGAATTACCCCATTTAGAAAAAATCCATTTTAGGATCTTCGGAGTAGTACACTCCAGGTAGGGTCGGTCCCTAAAGTTGTTCCTGGAGTAACCATGAGAGGTCAAAAAATTGGAAGATTATCTATCTGTTTCATAATTAATCCCAAAAAACATTCGGAGTTAATCAATCACTGTTAATACTTTCTATTCATTGAAGTTAAATTTTAATTTACTGTAGTTTATCATAGATTTTGAGCGTAGGAAGAAAAAAAGGACCTTAATGATCATTCATTAAAATCCTAAATGTTCTGGCTCATAACGATCATGGCTTATGGGTTGAATAGACCAACGCGCCTTTTGCATAATAACGCACGCTTACATATTTCATAACTTAATTTCTTTTTAATTCAAACCGTACTGTCACAAAATCCATGTTTATCTTTGATTACACCGAGCCATATGTTGCGGAGGCTGGACGCCCACAAGCCACATTCTGGACTTATCTTCACTTCACTTCGCTTCAAACCCACAGCGCGTGGAAAAAACGGTTTAAATGCGTTTATTTAAATCATTTCCGGGAGAAAAGCACGAAAAATTGATCAATATTATCGGAGGAATATAATTTCATGCCAGACCAAATTTTTGACGCGATTTTAAGAAAACTTTCTCTTTTTTCTTCTTGCGCTGTTTAATCATCCACGCAAACAATTGTTTCCTATTGCTGTTTATGAATCGCACCCGGCCATAAAACAAAGCTGAGCCAACAATAAACCATTCGAAGCGATCTCTCGGCGTGTCTGCTCATGAATAAATCCTTCTCGATTTGAAATTTCTTTCTAAGAGCAACTTGGCCTTATTTGGAAGATCAAAGATCACACTAAGACCGCATTTGATGCCTCAAGTTTTTTGCAACATCACAAACACCTAATTTATGTGATCTTGATTTTCCCCCCCAAAGGCCTTATGAAATTCCCAAACCTACTAAGTATTTGGACTTCACTAAGAAGTTTTCTTATAATTTGAGGTTGTCTGGTTTTATTTCCTAGGTTGAAATAAATATTTTTGAGATTCTTCATTGAGTAAAACCAGTTTTTGACAAACGGAATTTTACTAAATAGTAATAATACAAAATAATATGAAGCATCTTGTTTTTTAATTGGTCATTTTTTTCATCAAGTTTTTTTGGGTGTAGTTGTTTGATTTGAGTTAGTTTTGACCCAAATAATCCAGGTCGTTACAAAATTGCAGATATGTCGTATCAAAATAATTTCGATCATATCAAAGAGATAAACTTTTGATTTGTGAGTGAAGGTGTATGTTGTGAAATGTAAAAAAGTTTATATCTTGGAGCAGTCGTGATTTGGCTGTTGTAAATGTACGTAATCTGCTTGGAGAATGATTGTCGCGTGGAGCAAATAATCCTTTCTGATAGAAGGAGATCATGCGATGTCTTGGCGATAAATTGGTATCTTGCGCAAGCAGTCGATTCATTGCTTAAACTAATGAAGACTCAATTATAATGATAAAATCACACAATGTGCGGAATGTACAGTTTCAGCTTGTTCGCACGACTTAAACGGTTTGTTCCTTGCTTCACTTTCAATTCAAATTTATGTAATCATTTTTTCAAATAATATCATCCAATTTATTTATTTAATTAACATAGTTATTTAGAAAATTCATCTAAATTCCTACATGCTTGACTCGTTCCTACTACTCATTCCTCAAATAGTACAAAAAAATTGAGTCTAAAATTATAAATGGAAGAAGCCGTCAATTCCTAAAAGATACGATTCATGCAGATTTTTTCTTCTTCAAAAATTGAGCTGTTTAAGAGCAACTAAAACAAAAACTTTGGACCTAAAATTATAAATGGAAGAAACCGCCAATTCCTATAAGATACGTTTCAGGAAGATTTTTTCTTCTTCAAAAATTGACTTGGATGTGAGGAAATAGTACAAAAAATTTGGGTCTAAAATTATAAATGGAAGAAACCGTTAATTCCTACAAGATACGATTTATGCAGATTTTTTCTTCTTCAAAAATTGAGCTGTTTAAAAGAAAGTAGAACAAAAACTTTGGGCCTAAAATTATAAATGGAAGAAACCGCCAATTCCTATAAAATACGTTTCAGGAAGATTTTTTCTTCTTCAAAAATTGACTTGGATGTGAGGAAATAGTACAAAATATTTGGGTCTAAAATTATAAATGGAAGAAGCCAGGACACCAGGGAATAGAAGGTAACAAAATTAGCGAGATCGGCCTCAAACCTTACACCGAGTGGTCCAGAACCGTTCTGTGGGCTGAACAAGACACATCTACGGCAGGAGATCATACGGTGGGAAAGGGATAGTATAATGTCCCACTGGAGTCATACTCCGGGTTCAAGACAGGCGAAGAAATTCATTGAATACTCGCCCAAGAAAGCCACAAAGCTTCTCGACCTAAGAAGGAACGAACTGAGGCTCATTACGGGTCTTTTAACTGGACACTGCCCATTGAGGTATCATCTCAACAAAATGGGCAAGTCAGAAATTAAAACTTGCAGATTCTGTGGCCTAAAAGATGAAACTTCGGAGCACACCATCTGCGAATGCGACGCATTAGCTCGCACTAGATTTGACCACTTTGGCTGGACAACTCTAATTCCAGACGGAGTCAAGGCTATGCCTCCTAAGGATCTAATCAGCTTTATTAATCATTTAGATATCCCAGGACTCCACTAGAGTAAGGGTTGAATAAAAGATCAAAATGGTCGCAGTTCGGTAAGGCTCATTTGCAGCCAATCGCCCTCCTATATAATCTAATCTAATCTAAGCCGTAAATTCCTATATGATACGGTTCAAAAGGGTTTTTTCTTCTTCACAAATTGAGCTGTATAAGAGCAAATAGAACAAAAATGTTGGGCCAAAAATTATAAATGGAAGAAACCGTTAATTCCTATGATACGTTTCCGGAAGATTTTTTCTTCTTCAAAAATTGACTTGGATGTGAGGAAATAGTACAAAAAATTTGGGTCTAAAATTATAAATGGAAGAAACCGTCAATTCCTATAAGATACGATTCATGCAGATTTTTTTCTTCTTCAAAAATTGAGCTGTATAAGAGCAAATACATCAAAAACTTTGAACCTAAAATTATAAATGGAAGAAACCGACAATTCCTATATAATACATTTCAGGAAGATTTTTTCTTCTTCAAAAATTGACTTGGATGTGAGGAAATAGTACAAAAACTTTGGGTCTAAAATTATAAATGGAAGAAGCCGTAAATTCCTATATGATACGGTTCACGAAATTATAAATGGATGAAACCGTTAATTCCTATGATAAGTTTTAGGAAGATTTTTTCTTCTTCAAAAATGGACTTGGATGTGAGGAAATAGTACAAAAAAATGGATCTAAAATTATAAATGGAAGAAGCCCTAAATTCCTATATGATACGGTTCACGAAGGTTTTTTCTTCTTCAAAAATTGAGCTTTATAAGAGCAAATAGAACAAAAACCGTTAATTCCTATGATACGTTTCGGGAAGATTTTTTCTTCTTCAAAAATTGACTTGGATGTAAGGAAATAGTACAAAAAATGTGGGTCTAAAATTATAAATGGAAGAAACCGCCATTTCCTATAAGATTCATGTAGATTTTTTCTTCTTCAAAAATTGAGCTGTGTAAGAGCAAATAGAACAAAAACTTTGGGCTTAAAATTATAAATGGAAGAAACCGTCAATTCCTATATGATACGATTCATGCAGATTTTTTGCTTCTTCAAAAATTGAGTTGTATAAGAGCAAATAGAACAAAAACTTTGGGCTTAAAAAGAAACCGGCAATTCCTATGTGATACGTTTCAGGAAGATTTTTTCTTCTTCAAAAATTGACTTGGATGAGAGGAAATAGTACAAAAAATTTGGGTCTAAAATTATAAATGGAAGAAACCGTAAATTCCTATATGATACGGTTTATGAAGGTTTTTTCTTCTTCAAAAATTGTATGAGACCAAATAGTACAAAAATTTGTGTCTAAAATTATAAATGGAAGAAATCGTCAATTCCTATGTGATGCAAATCATGGAGATTTTTTCTTCTTCAAAAATTGAGTTGTATGTGAGTTTGGTCTTTGAAGATGAAAGAGATAACTGTATAAATGATATAATCGTGAGCAATAATCGTACTTCACTGCACTTACGGAAGTTACGGTTTGAGTTGTACGTAAAATCATCGTTTATTTTATATCTTACAGATCTAGGTAGAACTTCTGTAGATTATGGTGATTTTTTTGATTCCCAATAAGGTCAGTGTGAGCGCGCCGCGCATCATAAACATGCCTTTCTGAGGCAGGCGGAGAATTGCTAAAGTAGGAGCAGAAATATATTTTATTGTATATTAATATTTCACAACGAGACATGAAACTTTGCTAGATCTTTTATAAAGAATAGATTTGTTTATTCAACAATGGTTTGTTAAAAATTGCTTCAAATTGGATAGATCAACGAATTTTTCTTTTATTTTCAAGGTTATTTTTAGAGTTAGGAATTGGTTTTTAGTCCAAAAAGAAAAATCTAGAATGAATAGTTTTTCTATAGCAAGAGTCCAATTTTGGGCTCCTACAATTGAACTCGAAGAACAGAAATCTAATAGAGCCCTTAATATTTTGATAATATTTGAAGATTAAACTAAATTCAGGTATTGACAAAACATGAGATGGCTTCTTATAAAATGAAGTTAATTAGAAAACAAAAAAGAGGTCTATATTTTTGGAAGAGCTAATAATAGTGTACTTTAGTGAGATGTCAAAATTTGTTGTTTGATTAATGGTTGTGTGTAGATAAAAAATGGATTTACCGTTTTGGTATTAATTCACTTCAACTTTCCAATTAAAACCTCAGCACAGGAAAATAAACCGAAAAAAGTGCAACAATTCATAACTAACAGCCGCGGGGATATCAAAGCGGATTGAAGTGAGTAGTAAAAGAAACAAAACCTAACTGAATGTCAAAGTTAACCCACCCAAACGTACACCCACTTCCATTGTAGAAAGGTGTATAATAGCAGCCTGCATGCACTTTTACTTCATAATCTTACATGTACCTGCTTTTTTCTCCATTCAAAGACTTGTTTTAAATTTATTGCAAAACGAAATGACAAAGTTGAGGTGAGTTTGTAACGTAAACCACCGACACGCGCTTAGATTTTGTCATTAATACACTTTTAATTTGTTTATGAGCTGTAAGTTGTTAATTACAAACTCTCACTTTCTACTTGCTCTACTTATTAATTTTTTCACCTTTGACCTTATTGCCTATACACGGTCATTTTTATTATTTTCTTGTATTCCAAGACGAGAGATTCGGGCACGATTTACTTTATTATTAACTTTCTAGTACTTCCAAATGAAAACTAAATTGCCACTGTTCCAGGATTTGATTGTTTTAAACGCTATTTGCAAGGTATTCATTAAAATAATCATTTGTTTTAATAAAAGCTTCCTTTTCAGTCATTTCAAGGATTCATGTCTTGTTTATACAAACATACCTTACAATTTAATCATTAAAAGTTCAAAGAACATCTATTGAGTACGTAAAAATTGAACAGAACAATCTTGAACAAAGTTCAAGATACAAAACCTACAGATATTGAACGAGGCTAAATAAATAAACACCAAACACCCATTTTTGATTAATAGTGACTTTTATCGTTTTGAAGGAACAGAACAGTTTTGAATTTATATTCATCAAAAAGTCTGTCGATAAAACTGGTGTTTTGGTACTACTGTTGATAAAGGATTGGATGAATTGTCAAAGAAAAAAAGTAGTTTTGTTGATGTAAAGATACTTACTATCAATAAAACGTCTTTATGGAAGGAAGGATTATTGAAAAGGTAGTTTTGAAGAAAAAAGAGTTTCGACGAAAAAGCTGAAGGTACAAACATGGTGCAGCGTTTGATTCTTGGATAGGGTCGGTGCTTGAGTTGGGAGTATGTGCGGCACCATGTTCACATATGTTTTTTTTTCATGCTTGAGTCGATGCTGCGCCATGTTTGTACCCTAATGTCCTATCAACTAAAGCGAGCAACTTTCGATATTCTGTAAGTTGGTAATAAGTTGAGCTGATGATATTTTAAAGAAATTAGCTTTGGTTTTAGAAAAACTCTCGTCTTAAGTGTTGGATGTTGTAACGGTAAGGATTACGTATTTGTCGTTTTTGTGTATAATTGCAAATAAATTCATATTTCCTTATAAAGAACAATCCATTAAGAATGCTTTTAATTTATTTAAATGATTTACCTAATATAAACGGAACTGTAATTTATGAAGGTGGGAAAATGCAATGTCTCACGTTAATACTTAGGAGTGTCCAATGTTCACACAAAAAGTTAATACACGGAAGCCCAGTCACCAAGGCGCCTATTTCTGCACAAAACCCGATTGCAACAATAAGTAGAGAAGTAGTAAGTAGTACCACACCCACACACTTTTTTATCAGTCGAAGTGATTTCCTTGGACAGCGCGAATTCGCGCAAAATTAATTTCTTCTCGCCTTCTGGCTCGCGCATTGTGCAATTCTGCTTTCGATTCGAATCGATTAAAAATCAGAGCGTTAACAATAAAATAAATGTGGCAATTGCTGGCGGTGTTTGCTATTTGCTTGCACAATGTTCTCGTAAACAATTTACAGCTGCTTCAAATCGTTCAGGACGCTGATCTCTTCCTTCTAATTGTTAATGCTTGATGGAAGAAAGCAGATTACGACACTTTTTGTTAAATAATAGATCAACAACTTATTCCACGCTTTAATAAACTAATTAATTATACGGAAATTTAAACTGTTAATAATCTCATAATAATCAAATAATCTTACTTGTTGGATAAAACCCATGATAAAACTTAATAGATAGCAAAAATTTCTTCAAATCATACCTTATGGACCGGTTGCACAGTCGAAGCTTATAAGCTTCAAGTTACACTTAAACTAAAAAATTGACAGATTTCCCATTGTTTTTCTGTATTTTTTTAGTTTAAGTGTCACTTGGAGCTTAAGCTTCGACTGTGCAGCCAGCCCTATGAATCTAAAACAGGCAATATTCATGAAAAAACGAGTATTCTTCGAAGTTGAAGGTAAAAATAGTGGTACCTGAAGGATCAATACTTGGTCCACTACAAGCTAGCTTCTTGAAAACATGCACACGACATTTTTACACTAAAAAATCATCAATGAAACAACCCAGAGTCAAGTAAATTCCTAGAAGTGACAATAGATCTTAAACTCAAATGGAATTTTCACACTGATGAACTATCTAATAAGTTGGCATTATGTCACTCGTTGATGACTTATGATGGTGTAACGAAGTGATTTTTTTTGGTGCCCCCTAAATTAGATTTTATGAAATTTTTATTAATTAAATTAAATTTAAAGTTTAATTTAATAATAAGAAATTTGTTGCGTTCAATGTTTACAGTCATTGTTCCGTATTGTAGCAAAAATCCGCGCGTGGCCATTGATCAAAATTCGAACTCTTTGAATTTGATTGTTGTAAAAATACATAAATTTACTAAAATTTAGTTGAGATGTAAATTCAATTTCAATGGCCCTTAGAAATTATTTGTTCGATAAAATTTTTGCTCACAATGGACCGTTGCGACATTTGGCGCTATTCATCCGAGGTCAATTTGCATATCCAAATTTGGGAAATTTGGATGCGCGAGTGATTTTACTCGGAGTAGGATAAGCCCAAATTCAATGGCTGACGTCACCGTCCAAAATCCTATAAAATAAAGAGCATCGCGCCCGGAGCACAACTTGCTTCGTTATCAGTGCCTTGGCCGATACCTAGTGCGACATTAGATTTCTGTGCGATTATAATTATTTGCGGGAGTATTTTCTTAGTTTTATTTAAATAGAAGTTTACAGAGGTGCAACACCGTTACCGGTAAGCCACATTTACATTGGTCTCCCTAGGTGGGAAAAACCTTTGCATTTTTTTTGTTTTGTGTACTTAACGTTACTCTTCCGTTTTAAATTAACATTGTTCCGTCCTACTCGTTTCTTACTTTTCCGTTTTCGGGTTTAATTAACTGCGGTTAATGTGGATGTTTTGCCTTGCAAACCTACATTTTTCCGTAAGTGATTAAGCTTGTTAAATCTTCTTTTCGGGTTTAATTAACTGCGGTTAGTGTGGATGTTTTGCCTTGCAAACCTACATTTTTCCGTAAGCGATTAAGCTTGTTAAATCTTCTTTTCGGGTTTAATTAACTGCGGTTAGTGTGGATGTTTTGCCTTGCAAACCTACATTTTTCCGTAAGCGATTAAGCTTGTTAAATCTTCTTTTCGGGTTTAATTAACTGCGGTTAGTGTGGATGTTTTGCCTTGCAAACCTACATTTTTCCGTAAGCGATTAAGCTTGTTAAATCTTCTTTTCGGGTTTAATTAACTCCGGTTGGCGTGGATGTTTTGCCTTGCAAACCTACGTTGTGCCGAAAGTGATTTTACCTGCTAATTCTTTACCTCCGAGATTAACTAACTCTGGTTGACGTGGACGTTTTGCCTTGCAAACCTACGTTTTTCCGAAAGTGGTTGAACTCCCTACTCTTCCGGCGTGTGTTTCATTTAACTCTAGGGTGCACGGATGTTTTGCTTTGCAAACCTGTGTTTCTCGAAAGTGGTGGAATTTCACGTTCTTTAAATTTCCAATTAATTAACTCCGTCGAGCGTGGATGTTTTGCCTTGCAAACCTACGTGTCGTCGAAAGTGATTGATTTCTGTTTTCTTTCTTTCTTTTATTAATTAACTCCGTCGATCGTGGATGTTTTGCCTAGCAAACCTACGTTTCGTCGAAAGTTATTGATTGTAGCCTTTATCCTTCCTGTTAATGTTAATTGAACTGAGATCCGTGTACAGAGAGAACGTTAGACCCGACCGTACAAAGTTTGTTGCACCGAACTGAAAGGAAGGTGAATATTGGCGTTTGTATAAATTGTGTAAATACAGCGCACAGTAGAGAATTGTAAATTTGTACTTTGTATTTTTGGGGGGAAAACTACACAATTATAATTTTATTGTTTGGGAAGCAGTCAAGAATAAACTAGTTTAAGCTGCTCGATTTGGTTAATTATTACCAGCCCATCCCCGACCCTTGTGATCTGTAAAAGACGACGCAACCGAAGCGTGCGATTGCTATTGTGGGGACCCACATTAAAAGCCTGGCGCTCGAGCAACCCGTTGAAAAGTTATTGTAACGCGTCATATCGGTGCGCCGAAATAAAAGGCGTCACAAACTGGCGCCCGCGCAGGGACCTGAATAAATTAAAATTGTGTGTAGACTGTTCCGTGAAAAGAAACTATATAGTGCGGGAAATCGTAAAATTGTCGTGATGAGTTTACCGGACTTCGAAAATCCGTTCGATAAATTGGATGTGTGCGACGACGGCACGGGGCCGTCCAGCGAGGCGGCTAAGGTAACCAAAACGCTATTAACCGCGGCCGGAGGGTCACAGCCAGATCGTGCCGCTGACTGGGTGAACCAGCTGAACCGCGCTGAGCTGAAAGAAGAGCTAACAAAGTTTCAGCTGAATACGACGGGTAACATCCAAGCCCTACAGAAGAGGCTCGTTAAATTCCTGACTAGTGGAAATAGGTCGCCAAATCCTGTGACACAAGACGCACCTATGTTTCCTCTGCCGGTGACGGTACCGATGGCGAATACTTTTAACTCCGCGTACGTACCGCTGCCAGGGAACCGTGCGGGCATCCATCCGAACATCTGGAAGGTTACGTTTAACGGGCGACAGGAGCCCGTGTCCTTCCTGGAGACAGTTGAAGAGAACCGACTCAGGTACAACCTTAATGCTGACGCATTGTTGGCATCACTGCCTGATCTCCTGAAGGACCAAGCACTCATGTGGTTCCGAAACAACCGCAGGCGATGGCAGACATACGAGGATTTTACGGAGGCGTTTAAGAAATGCTATTTCCCGGTGGACTATCAGTTTAACCTGGAGACCGAGATAGCTAGACGCCTGCATCGCCTGGATGAACCCGCGATGCAGTACATCACCGATCTGCAGACCTTAATCCGGAGACACGGGAAAATGGACGAATCCCAAGAGTTAGATTGGGTGTACCGCAACATGCAAATCAGTTACCGTCTATTCATCCGGCGTCAGGACGTGAAAAGTTTAGATGAACTGGTGAATCGTGTCCTGGAATACGAATCTGTGAAGGGTGGCGTGCCCTCAGCTACCGCTCAACCACGCCAGGAGGCACGTACACCGGGATACCAGCGGACAGGCCACGAAGCAAGTCGACCCGATCCGCCTAAACCGCCCGAGCGTAGAGCGGACCCGTCACCGGCACCGCCCAGGAATAATAATCCTAGAAAGGAACCAGGGTCAACGAACGTGTGTTGGAGGTGCGGAAAAACCGGACATTACCGGACCGAGTGCAGAGAGAAGGGATCAATCTTCTGTTCCAGATGCGGGAAGCAAGGTGTGCTGAGCCGCGACTGTGCTTGTGGGTCGGGAAACTTCCCCGGAGCTGCCCAATAAAGCGGCAGGAACAGCTCCCGGATATGGTAGCCGCAACCAAAAGAGTCAGGTTCATGACGCCGTCGGAGACCAGGCCCCACGTCGAGGTTAGCTTAGGTGTCGAGAAGACACTAGCCCTCGTAGACACGGGAGCCCATCGGTCGTTCGTAAGCCGTGAGCTGATGCGACGTCTCGATCCGTTCGGAATTTTCAAGGAACGCTCCGAGGAAGGCTCAATCAGTATGGCCAATGGAGAATCAATCACCACTGAGTACCAGTACCGACTGCCTGTCAACCTGAAAGGAAAAATTTTCCTGCACAGTTTTCCAGTCGTTCCTCACCTGACCACTGACATGATAATAGGTGTAGACTTCATGAATAAAGCTGCCCTATCGGTTACGTATCATCGTGGGAGAGTTACCGTCACCGAAACCCGGAACGACGCAGCGACTGCACCGGAGGGGACCGAGAGTTCACCGGGGGCCGTCGTGTGTACGATTACCGCTGTCACCGCAGAGAAAGGGGAGAGTCACCCGAACCCCGGACCAAGGGTACACCACCCCCAGCAACCGAAGGAACCTGAAAGCTCTATCAACAAGAGTCTTAAAGGTCTCAGTGAGGTAGAAGGTCGGAAGTTGAACGAGTTTCTGGAAGAAGAACTGGCAGCGTTCGAAGGAATTTCCGGACCTACCCCGTTGGTGGAACATGAAATCAGGCTCACGGATCATCGACCGATTAAGCAGAGGCACCGACCACAAAACCCTAAACTCCAGGGTGTTGTCGACGAGGAAGTCACTCGGATGCTGGCTGGAGACATAATCGAACCGTCGAGTAGTCCGTGGAGTTCGCCTGTAGTTCTAGTGAGAAAGAAAGACAACAAATACCGGTTCTGCGTCGATTACAGGAAGGTGAACGAGGCCAGCAAGAAGGATGCTTACCCTTTACCGTTCATCAATGCCACCCTGGAAAAGCTGAGAAATGCGCGATACATTTCAACGCTGGACCTGAAGCAGGGATACTGGCAGGTTCCGCTGACCGAGGAAAGCAAGGCCATCACCGCATTTACAGTGGCGGGACGAGGCTTGTTTCAGTTCAAAGTGATGCCCTTTGGCCTTCATTCGGCACCCGCGACTTTTCAACGATTGCTAGATACGCTGATAGGCCCGGAGATGGAGCCAAATGCGTTTGCGTACATCGATGATATTATCATTGTAAGCAATACGTTTGAAGAGCATCTGGCACACCTGAAGGAAGTATTTCACCGGTTACTAAGGGCAAACTTGAAGCTCAATCCGGAAAAATGCGAGTTTTGTCGACAGTCCCTTAAGTACTTAGGACACATTGTCACTCCCGAAGGAATCCGAACCGACCCGGACAAAGTGAAGGCCATAATGGAGATACCGCCGCCAACAGGCCTTCGACCATTACGACGTTTCTTGGGAGTAGCATCATGGTACCGGAGATTCGTACCGGATTTTTCAAAAATCGTTACGCCATTAAATAAGCTCCTGCGAAAGAAGCAAAGATGGATGTGGGAAGAAGAGCAGCAGGTGGCTTTCGACCAATTGAAGAAAGCACTCACTGAATCCCCTGTGCTAATACCACCGGACTTCGCTAGGCCATTCGTGCTACAAACCGACGCTTCCGATCACGGATTGGGTGTTGCCTTGACGCAAACCGTGGAGAACAAGGACCATATTGTAGCATACGCCAGTCGCACCCTGTCTGGCGCAGAGCGAAATTACTCCGTCACAGAGAAAGAATGCCTGGCGATAGTATGGGGAATCGAGAAGATGCGACCCTACCTGGAGGGATATCGATTTAAAGTCCTAACGGATCATCAATCTCTTCACTGGTTGCATTCCATCAAGAGTCCTGCTGGCCGTCTTGCTCGCTGGAGCGTCTTTCTGCAACAGTACGATTTTGAAATTGTTTATCGGAAAGGTGCGTTGAACAGAGTGGCGGATACTTTATCGCGAGATCCGTGTGTTCCTGGAAACACACCAGAACCATGTCCCAGGATGAGACAGCCGGGAGGTGTGGAGGAGGGTACCGGGGACGTTGGGGAAAACCCTTGTAACCGGAAAGGTAGGGTCGACGTGGTACCTCCTCCGGAATCAGGAAAAGATAGTTCGTCTAGTGAAGAGGGCCCTGGAAACCTCGGAAAAGACTCCCGATGCCGGCGAGCTGGAGTCGAGGTAGGGGATCCCTTCACGAAGCAGGAATGTTGCGCCACCCAAGGTGAAGGAGCACCTGGGCCGGCGAGTGAGGCCTCGGAAGGGGACGATAACTACTTAAGCTGCTCGTGGTACCAGAGGAAGAAAGCTGAGGTAGTGTCAAATCCAACGGCTCATCCGGATTACATCATAAAAGATGATCGACTATACCGACATTTTTGGGAAGCGAATGACTTCGCCGAACCAGGCATGTCAGACCCATGGAAGTTGTGCGTGCCAACCAAGCTGCGAGCAACTGTCTTGGCCGAGAACCACGACTTGCCCACCGCTGGGCATCTGGGTATTGCAAAAACTATCAATCGCATCGCCTACCGTTACTATTGGCCCGGAATGTTCCGGGAAGTTACCAAATACGTACGCAAGTGTTTGACCTGCCAGCGTTACAAAGTGTCACAGCAGCAAACACCGGGCAAGATGCAACCGTCCAAGAATCATTCTCCGTGGGAAACCGTAAGTATTGATCTGGTAGGACCACTGCCGCGCTCCAAGAAAGGACATAACTTTCTGCTAGTTATGCAGGACAGGTTCACGAAGTGGGTCATATGCAAACCGCTTCGCAAAGCAACCGCCAAGGCAGTCACCCAGATCATACACGAGGAGGTTATCTTGAGATTTGGATGTCCAAAGATAGTTATATGCGATAACGGCGTCCAGTTCGATAGTCGTTTGTTCAAGGGCCTGCTCAAGGAGATGGGGATACTGCCGAGGTTCACCCCAACCTATACACCACAGGATAATCCGGTGGAGCGGACGAACCGTACGGTGAAGACGATGGCGGCACAATTCTGCGAGATGGATCACCGGACGTGGGATCAGTTCATCTGCGAATTCACGTTTGCTATCAACACCAGTCGTCACGACTCCACGGGTTTCAGTCCCGCCTTCCTAAATTTTGGAAGGGAATTACAACCACCGAGTGCCATCCTCAACTACTTAGCTACGGGTAGCAGCGAGGAGGACGTTGAAGATACCGAGATTACCGTTGAAGACAGGCAAGAACATGCCACCCGAGTCGGCAAGTTGAAAGAAGTTTACGAGCTGGTGCGGCTTCAGCTGAATCGTGCTTTCAACCGCCAGAGTAAACATTATAACTTACGCCGACGGGAATGGAGATGCCATGTGGGAGATAAAGTGATGAAGAAGGATGTTCACCTCTCATCTGCCGTTAAGAACTTCGCCGCCAAATTGGCACCGAAGTACTCCGGACCGTACCAAGTAACAAAAGTAATATCTCCTGTTGTGTATTGTCTGAGGGATTCTTCTGGGAAAATCTTGAAAAGTGTGCACGTCAAAGATCTAAAACCGTTTGTTTAAAAATTTAACCGTTACCTGTTCCGTAGATATGTACGTCGACATCACGTGGGAGACGTGGGAGGATGTTCCTCGTCATGGCACCTGGAGGTGGACACCCCAGGCCTCTGATTTCCAGCCGGAGTTGGGCTACCCTCAACTCTTGCATTGGGCGTCGGAGATCGCTAGTCGACCCGGCCGGGTGTCCATGGAGGTGGTGTACCCGCCTCCAGGGGAGCCTAGTGGCGAGAATAGGCCCCGTACCGCGACCGTCGAAGAGATAGAGGAAGACGTAGGGAGCGGCCAGGAGGAGGCCATGGAGGACGTGTCGGAGGACGACACGGCAGAGGTAGAGGAGGACGACCAGCCAACCCCTGAGGAGGAAGTCCTCTTCAACAACATGGCGTGGGAGACTGCGGACGAAGAGCTGGAGGAAGTGCTCCTCCACGCCGCGGAGGAGAATGAGGAGGAGACCTCGTACAATGAAGTCGAGTTCACTCCGGAGGAGGGTTCGCTCCGTCAGGAGGAAGCCATCCTCATCTCCAGCGACGAGGAGATGGGGCCGTCCGTTGCGAAGCCTACGCGTCGGGGTCTGTTAGTACCGGACTGGATCATGGAGGAGTTCCGCCGGTGCCATGGCCAGCCGGAGGGGTACCCCGAAGACCTCCTAAGGGAGCTCCGAATCTTCCGGGGTGCCGAAAATAGACCAGCGCGTAGGCAAATAACGACGCTGCGGACGGAAATGGGCGGCTGCCTGAGAGTCCGGTTACCGGCGTACCGTCCGCCCTAAGTAAGATTCGTGTGGGGACCGTTTTGTTGGAAGGGATGAAAATATGTAACTGCCGGGAGGTAACCGTAATTTTCTTATAATTTCAGCATGGAACACACGGGAACCTCCAGTTCGTGGATGACGGACGAGGAGCTCATACGTGAGCTCGATGCAGCACTGCACGACGCTGATCCGCTGGCGGCCACCAGCCAGCTCACGGGCCACTTCCGGATCCCACCTCTCGAAGTAAAGTTTGGGCGAGGCCGACGAGCCTTAAACCAAATATTGAGCCATATTAACCGGGCCATGGAGGAACCTGCGTGTCTGGTGGACCAGGAGACGCAGACCGAGGCCGAAAAGAACGACGTGGGAGTCGTTTCCTGTGGACGTCCGGGCCGCCGCAGAATGGCAGTGGAGCGGCAGCTGTGTTGGAGGTGTGGGCAGATGGGCCACATGCGGCTAGAGTGCTCTCAAAAAGCAACCACGGTGTTCTGTTCTCGCTGCGGCCGGGTGGGGATCACCAGTTCCCGATGCTCCTGCCCGAAGCCGGATTCCCCAGGGAGTGGTTGTATCAGGACGAAATGTGGTTGTGTGGGATTATCACCCACGCCCAGGAGGAAAACGGTTCTGAAGGGCGCTAATTCGAAGACTGTCGAATCGAGGCGACCAAGGACACCCCCGCAGGGTATTGAAGAACCCTGGTAGGGGGAAGAAAGGACGGGGGAGCCACCGAGGTAGACCGTGGTGGGGCTCCACGGGTAGTGGCGAGGAGGGGCCACTATCACCGGAAAAGCTATCAACGGGAAAACTATCCCGGAAGATCAGCAGTTCACGGACGGAGGGGCCACCGAGGCTGACCGAGGAGGGGTCCCACGGGTAGTGGCGAGGAGGGGCCACTATCACTGGCAGCATTGATACCAGGGAAACACAATTGTGTATCACCGGCCAGTTATCACCGGCAACATTAACACCAGGGAAAAACAAATTATTACCGATGAATTAGCACCAGCAACGTTATCATCTGGAAAATGTCAGCTGGACTTTGCTGATCATCACCTCAGTCTAGGTGAACGGACGGAGGGGTCATCATCACCGAAAAGTAAATTGTTACCGGATGGACCCCACGGTTGGCAGCGAGGAGGGGCTGCTAACACAGGTGCATTTAGCGCTCGCCTAAATAGTGGCACCAATGTAATTAGTACCAGTATTCAACACCGGCGAAGAGTAAGTTATTGATGTCGTCACCGTCTACGTCGAATCAAGGTTGAAGAAAAGAAGCAACCCTCATCACCGATCCTGGCCAGAATACCCGAGGGGTTCCCAAGGAGTGGTGAGGCGTCCTCCTTCAGAGATGGTATTGAAGCCTTTAACGACGTTCCGATGCTTAGGGGATCCGAGAGACGTTCAGGAGGTTATATCGCCACCCAGTTCCGAAGACCGAAGAGGAACCTTACAAGAAGACTTAGGACTTGGAATGTTAGTATAAGTTGTTCGATGTAAGGGGAAAAGAAATGTTGGCTCATTTCTTTTCACCGAAGTAAGGGGGGGATGTAACGAAGTGATTTTTTTTGGTGCCCCCTAAATTAGATTTTATGAAATTTTTATTAATTAAATTAAATTTAAAGTTTAATTTAATAATAAGAAATTTGTTGCGTTCAATGTTTACAGTCATTGTTCCGTATTGTAGCAAAAATCCGCGCGTGGCCATTGATCAAAATTCGAACTCTTTGAATTTGATTGTTGTAAAAATACATAAATTTACTAAAATTTAGTTGAGATGTAAATTCAATTTCAATGGCCCTTAGAAATTATTTGTTCGATAAAATTTTTGCTCACAATGGACCGTTGCGACATTTGGCGCTATTCATCCGAGGTCAATTTGCATATCCAAATTTGGGAAATTTGGATGCGCGAGTGATTTTACTCGGAGTAGGATAAGCCCAAATTCAATGGCTGACGTCACCGTCCAAAATCCTATAAAATAAAGAGCATCGCGCCCGGAGCACAACTTGCTTCGTTATCAGTGCCTTGGCCGATACCTAGTGCGACATTAGATTTCTGTGCGATTATAATTATTTGCGGGAGTATTTTCTTAGTTTTATTTAAATAGAAGTTTACAGAGGTGCAACACCGTTACCGGTAAGCCACATTTACATTGGTCTCCCTAGGTGGGAAAAACCTTTGCATTTTTTTTGTTTTGTGTACTTAACGTTACTCTTCCGTTTTAAATTAACATTGTTCCGTCCTACTCGTTTCTTACTTTTCCGTTTTCGGGTTTAATTAACTGCGGTTAATGTGGATGTTTTGCCTTGCAAACCTACATTTTTCCGTAAGTGATTAAGCTTGTTAAATCTTCTTTTCGGGTTTAATTAACTGCGGTTAGTGTGGATGTTTTGCCTTGCAAACCTACATTTTTCCGTAAGCGATTAAGCTTGTTAAATCTTCTTTTCGGGTTTAATTAACTGCGGTTAGTGTGGATGTTTTGCCTTGCAAACCTACATTTTTCCGTAAGCGATTAAGCTTGTTAAATCTTCTTTTCGGGTTTAATTAACTGCGGTTAGTGTGGATGTTTTGCCTTGCAAACCTACATTTTTCCGTAAGCGATTAAGCTTGTTAAATCTTCTTTTCGGGTTTAATTAACTCCGGTTGGCGTGGATGTTTTGCCTTGCAAACCTACGTTGTGCCGAAAGTGATTTTACCTGCTAATTCTTTACCTCCGAGATTAACTAACTCTGGTTGACGTGGACGTTTTGCCTTGCAAACCTACGTTTTTCCGAAAGTGGTTGAACTCCCTACTCTTCCGGCGTGTGTTTCATTTAACTCTAGGGTGCACGGATGTTTTGCTTTGCAAACCTGTGTTTCTCGAAAGTGGTGGAATTTCACGTTCTTTAAATTTCCAATTAATTAACTCCGTCGAGCGTGGATGTTTTGCCTTGCAAACCTACGTGTCGTCGAAAGTGATTGATTTCTGTTTTCTTTCTTTCTTTTATTAATTAACTCCGTCGATCGTGGATGTTTTGCCTAGCAAACCTACGTTTCGTCGAAAGTTATTGATTGTAGCCTTTATCCTTCCTGTTAATGTTAATTGAACTGAGATCCGTGTACAGAGAGAACGTTAGACCCGACCGTACAAAGTTTGTTGCACCGAACTGAAAGGAAGGTGAATATTGGCGTTTGTATAAATTGTGTAAATACAGCGCACAGTAGAGAATTGTAAATTTGTACTTTGTATTTTTGGGGGGAAAACTACACAATTATAATTTTATTGTTTGGGAAGCAGTCAAGAATAAACTAGTTTAAGCTGCTCGATTTGGTTAATTATTACCAGCCCATCCCCGACCCTTGTGATCTGTAAAAGACGACGCAACCGAAGCGTGCGATTGCTATTGTGGGGACCCACATTAAAAGCCTGGCGCTCGAGCAACCCGTTGAAAAGTTATTGTAACGCGTCATATCGGTGCGCCGAAATAAAAGGCGTCACAATGGGATCATGCTATAAATACCTGCAGGATATTCAGGTTGCAACGTAGAGTCATCAGAGTAATTGGTGGGTTAAACTATAGAGAAGATTGCAGTCAAATGTTCATCAAAACTCTAACCTAGCTCTAGATTTAGTGGAATTTCCAAAATATCTAATAATAAACAAAAAATAAAAAAATGATAAATCACTTCTACGTTTTCAAAAAGTGGTAGAAAAGAGCCTACACACGATTCAAGTTGGTCATGAAGTCGTATACAATTTGGTCGGGTGTTAAGTCGGATCATGTGTAGAGTTATTGCCAACTTAGTTGGGTGGTCGGATGGTCCGGTAAAAGGAGGACTTTTCCGTTCGCCCAATTTGAATACTTGAACCGACCGCTCCTCGATTTTTGCAGGTTTTAGTGATACGACCCACGATCCAAACAAACATCCAATCTACCGAAACTTCAGTGCACATCCTGTACCAAAATATTTAACTCACTTCGCTTTTGCTAATATGAACTCAAAAGTTATGTCGCCTCCAAACGATCCTATTTGATCGGACGGTTTGACTAAATACTTGGACCCGTCCGAGCAACCGCGGATTCTGCGCACCTCCTGCACAAACATATTAATTTGATGAGTTCAATTATGATACTTGCATTGGTCTGTTGAGAGACTATCAACAAAATTGCAAAAAACGGTAAAATTGCGTTATTACTAGCCACGAAAGAACGATAAGAATATAACCTTTAATTCAGGAGAAAATAAGAGGGTTTTTACTTCTCGTATTTTAGAACAAAGAGCTGTACTTGCCCGTGACTTGAAAGAAATTTATAAAATAGTGATGAAGCATTAAAATTGGTGAGCCTCCACACGATCCGATTTGATCAGACACTCCAGCGGTCGAAAGATTCCGATTTGATCTGATAATTTGGTTAACAAAACCCCTCCACACTGTCTGATATACCTTCCGATCTGACCAAATTACATCCAACCGTCCAACCAAATCGGATCGTGTGGAACCCCCATTATCGTCAACCATTTGAGTTTACGCATGATCTAATTTGGTCGGGTAAAATTCGGTGGAGTCGTGTCCAATGTTGGGTCATTTGTTCCTAATCAAGTTGGGCAGTTGTATGGACGGCCGGTATCATCCAACCGCATGACAACCCAACCAAGTTGAACCGCGTGGACGCTGATTACAACCAAGATGAATGCTTAATTCACGACATTTTTTGTCTTCAATCATACCAGCTCCCAGTACGGCTCTACTACTACTCCAATATTTTGCTGCTTTGACGAGGTCCATGATATCAAATTGTTGACGATAGTCTCTCAGGCAAAAGTGAATTTATTAAAGTGGTTGAACCGTGTAAATGCGACATCCGATTAAGTGAATCCAACCGACCACCCGACCAAATCGGATCGTGTCTAGGCTCTTGAAATAAAAACAATGGCAAACACACGATCCGATTTGGTCATGTTGTCCAGTTGGTTGATTAATCGGATGTCGCATCCCCACGACTTGTCATCCAACATTTAAAAAATGAAAAAAAAATGAAAAATCTTCCTCTGTGGATGATGTGAAAAATAGAAATTAAAAAATACTAATAAAGCTTAATAGTTGACGCTTTTAAACCACTAACAATAAGTTCTTAAAATTAATTGTGTGTAGTGAAATGTTTTGAAGAGAAAGAACGTCTCATGACATTTTGCACGGTTGTAATTATAATTAACATCGCTTGCAAATTGTCGCAAGCAATAAAACGTTATACAATATGAATATAATAAAGTTCAAACCACTTTTATATTATTATTAAAGACAGTGTAGGCGCCCTCATTCTAGGAATTAAAATTGTAAAAGTTGTGTTTACATGCGCGATTTATTAAAGTAAATGTTTTTGCAGCCTATATACAGGATGTTGCTCGGAAGTGTGCATGTGCATTGATTACTTTTGTTATTTTTGCATGAATAGAACTAGAAAGTTCATTCTTGAATGATAAATAATTGCTTAAGTAATTGAGCTTTAAAATAGCAAAAACAAACACAAACATACTAATTTATACTATAAACACATTCGCTTCACACCATCTAAATGTTTATAAAATTTGATTTAAATCCTATTTCTTTTTTCAAATATCAAAATTTATTTTAATAATGAAAATTATGTACTACTTTATCGCCTAGGCATCAAGAGCAGCCCCGATTTACGTTGAAACTGAACGAACATGACGAAAGACTGCACCAAAAGAAAAATAACGTCAGATTCTGTTCTTTAATGACTTTTGAAGCAAAGCGATTTCCCTCTTGTAGCCGAATGCGGAACTAATGTGATGACGTCAGAAGTAGGTAAGTTGCCATCACATTGTCTTGGTTGCCACATAACGTTCAGTTGCCACCAACCTACTTGTGACGTCATTTATGTAACGAGTAATTTAATCACGCGATATTTACATAATTTTAAGACACATTTTTAGAGTGATTGAACATTTTTATAAGGAAGATCATTGGATTATGCAATAAATCAAAGGTTTTTATTGAATTTCAAAATAGCGCCACATTGTGTTCAATCGAATTTCTCTTGGTTTCGAAAGTGAAAATTATTAGTACGGAAAATCGAATTAAAAACGTTGATCTTCTTGATAAGTCTTAGCGGTGATCCGCAGACGTGAAAGTTCATTATTGGGTATGAAGTTAATACCCTCTTATTACCTTGGTGTAATTAAATATTTTTAATTTAAAAATTTAATTATAGATTTAATTGATTGATTTTCCTGGAATAATAAAAATAGTCAATTCAAGAGGAAATAAAGTTTAAATACCAAGAACTAAAGTGTTAATGCACCTATTTAATGACGCTAAAGTCATTGGATGTAATTGCAATGATAATTAGATCAAGCGGAAACGTAAATTAACATTTTTATTGCTTACCTTATTGTATTTGTGAGAGGTGTTGGCGGTGCTTGCGGTCCAATGATCTGTTTCTAATCTGGCCCTTTCCAAGACTCCAGTTAAACTGTCTAATCTTGACCATTCGCGAACATCATTATTGTGAAATGGTGCCCCATTACTGGGAGACGCATGAACCACTTCCATTGCGGCCAAAAAGTCGGATTTGATGCTAGCAGACTGAATTTATCAATAATTATTGATAAACACTGAAACAAAAAATAATACAAAAATTAAAATCGAGAAGATTCAATTTTTAAAAAGCATGAAGACCTCTATTTGCTATAGAGTTAGGTATGGTACCTAATTTTTTTGATAGTTATTTTTGTTGTTATCAAACCCATCCCTGGAAGAGGAGACCCAAGATGGATGAAATCTACAAGGCAATCGCTCTTTAAGAACAACAACCCTCCTTATTTTCGAGAATCATCAGAAGAAGATCTTTGCTTTCAACCACCTTGAGAACAATAGCACTATTTACTTTCGACCACCATCAGAACAAGACCTCTTTGCTTCCAACCATCAAGAAAACCTCTTAGAATCCGACAACAACAATAACTTATCTGACAACTCTGATCAAGAAGAATCTCTTTATTTTCGACCACTATCAGAAGAAGACCTCTTTGCTTCCAACCACCAAGTAAACCTATTAAAACCCGACAACAAGAATAACATATCTGACAACTTTCAAGAGAAGAAAAACATTTCAGCATTTTGTATAAGAAACAGGCAGAAATAATCAAAATAAAATTCGTCAGAGTTAGTTATTTCGATTTGGTATTAATTTTCAACCCACACTTTTAAGTACCAAATTTATCTACCGAGTCTTGGCTTGGTACGATCGGAATGACTTATAGACTAGGCCAAGCATACCATCAGAAGATGACTTCTTTGCTTCCAACCACCAACAAAACCACTTAGAATCCGACAACAGCAACAACATCTTTGAGAATTCCGATCAAGAGAACTATCTTTATTTTCTTAAGATAACTCTCTTTACTTTTGACCACCGGCACCGTCAGAACTAGACCTCGTTGCTTCCAACAACCAAGACAACATCTTTGACAATTCCAATCAAGAGAACTCTCTTTATTTTTTTAGGACAACATCTCTCTTTATTTTCGACCACCATCAGTACAGGACCTCTTTGCTTCCAACCACCAAGAAAACCTCTTAAAATCCGACAACAACAATAACATATCTGACAGGAGTTGTCAGATATGTTATTGTCACGAAGTGTTCAAGAGAAGAAGAACATTTCAGCTTTTTGAAAAAGAAACAGGCAGAAATAAACAAATAAAATTATTTCGATTTGGTATTAATTTTCAACCCTCTGTTTTAAGTACCAAATTTACCTACTAAGTCTTGGCTTGGCACGATCGGAACGACTAATAAACTAGACCAAGCATACCCGAATTGAAATAGTGAAAGTGGTACAATATTATTTAAAGGGTAAATGGTAAATTTTTTGTTGGTCTATCCCAATTATGGTAGGAAAAACGTAGTTTCTTTTAAGAATGATCATCTATAGGCTTAGTATCTAAAAATATCCATGAAATAAAGTTAGATAATCACAAATCGTGTTTGAGCTTGTAAATGGTGGTACCCAAATTTTGATGAATTGATGGTATGAAATGAAAAAAATAATGTTATCTGGTGGGACATGATATTTTGAAAAAAGAAACCATTCCTACTAATGGTACCTTAAAATTGGACATGTTGTTAATCCTATTTTCTGTGGTACCCTCATGATATTTTGTATTGAAATCTTTGTTTGTTTTTAAGTTGTTGCACGTCCAAACTTTTGATTTTTTTGGTGGTAATTACAAATGATTGTTATGGTTTTTGTAGTGAGCAATTAATTTCGCCATGCACGAGTTGTCATATATTTGAAATGCTGCATTACCAGGTCTAGATGTCTTGTGCAAACTGAAACTGGTAGGCAGTTCTTCCATTTATCACATGCCATTAACCTGAGCGGACGTTGCACAATAAATAATTCGTGCGTCAAATGCGGGGCTACCATATAAGGGCCTTTTTGCAATTTGCACTATCGTCTTATTCCAGGCACTCTCTCGAGTCTCGAGAAATTAAAAAGATGCCAAGATATGCCACTCACCTGCTTTACGGACGACTCACCTCGTGTTCATTCAAATTACTTGGATGTTAATTTTTTTGATTTTCTGATTAAGATTGGGGCTTACAGGTGGGATGTATATACATGTTGAGATTCTTTTTCCTGATAAAATTACAATGTCAGGCCTTGGCTTTATAAGTGGTACCCTTGTACAAATTGTAGGATAAAATATTAGAAGTGTTAGACTTTAATCAACTCCCAAGATCTTTAAATTAAATTAATTTAATTGCCAAGAAGTAATAGGAATAATAAAGGTACCCTATTAAATTTCAATTAAGGTAATGCATGTAAAACAAACAATTCAATTAAAACTTGATTTTTAAGTCCTCGTTAAATTAACACGCTTTAATAACCTTTAAGAACGCGTTAACTTCTAATGAAGCAATTTGCATTTAAACCTGGTTCTTTCGGCGCTTAAATTTTGATCAATGTGAGTGCCCTGAAGGTACCTTCTCTGCCTCGAGGATATAGGTGTTCTCGTTCTAAAATCTCAAGCCGGTTTCGTTTACTCAGTCGTAAATATGCAAACGCGTCTCGTATTTTTACGGAAGAATAAAATTTTCGGTTTGTGTTTATTTTTATGCAGCCACTTTACCGTTGCAAATTTTTACTTTTACTGTTATCCGTTTTGTGGGATTTTATTGCCTCGATGACTTCGTTTTCACTCTACCGAAACTCATTACGTTATATTTACCCCAGGGTACCCTAATAATCTTTAAAATTATTGGGTTACCTTGTCAAAAGATAATCTTCCAAATTTTTGTTTTTTAGTATGGGTACCTTTTCAAAAGACACTCTACTAAATTTTTATTGAGTAGACTGTCTTTTCACTTTAACAACCGGTAATTTTTTACAACAAGATTAGGCACTTAAATCTTAACCCAAATCCTTTGATGATTTTTTTTTAATTTCTCACGGTATTTACAGTTGATCTGGTTCGCATTAAAATTCTTGCGTTGACGATATTCCTGGAAGGCCAATAATAAATTTCGGAAAACAACTAAAGAATGTAAAGCAGCTAGAGAAGTGGCGTAGGCTAAAATTTGAATTTCCTTAAACGGGCGCAATTAATTTTAATAGTTAGTATGCCAATAGAAAATTGTATAAGCTCCCAAGACTAAACAAGTTGTAAACAAATTAAAAGGTGTGCGGAATAAATAAGCACGTTCGCACACCTACGAGGATAATTAATTTACCAAAGGACATTTTTTAGCCGAGATTTTTGGATAAAATAATGTTTTTTATAAAAGATGTATTTAATTACCAACACGGATTTTTTAAAAATTGGAAAAGACAGTCTAATTAAAAATCAACAAAAATATGAAAATTTGTCATTTCATCTAAAATTTTGTAAATAGCAATTTCAGAACTCATCAGTTGGACCATGCTTATCAAAAAAGGATCAAGCTACTTTTTTTAGAAAAATAGGATTATGGGTCCAGAATAATTCTGGAGTTCAACTATGTCGATGGTTAATATAATGTACATTTTCTTGTAATGTAATTCAACTAAGTAGTTTGGTGCCATCATCCCATTTTTCTAAAAATGTCCCTTTTTGATATTCATAGTTCAATTGTAAATAATTCAGAAACGCGAATTGTAATTCAGAAACCATCAATTGTATTTTAAAGAAAACAATTTAATTTCAGAAAGTATCAATTGTATTTCAGATAGTTTCAGAAAGTATAATTTGGTGTGGTTCACGTGTACATACAATTACCGCTAAAATTTCCTCATTTTTTTACAATTGGTTCTTTCTGAAATACAATTGATGCTTTCTGAAATCAAATTGATTTTTCCAAAATACAATTGATGCTTTCTGAAATACAATTTAAGTTTCTGAAATACAATTGTTGCTTTCTGAAATGCAATTGATCCTTTCTGAAATACAATTGTTGATTCTGAAATACTGCTGGTGTTTTCTGAGGTCAAACTAACTTATGTGTAATTGATTTATCTGAAGTACAATTGGAAAATGTGCAGTTATATTTCTATTTTTCCTTCACATTTGAATAAAATAAGGAAGTATGATAATATTAAATTTGGTTTATGAGAAGAGGTTATCGCTGTATTATCTGGAAGAAAATTTTCCAAAAATGGTAAATTGAAGGTTTTAAGTGACTTTACGTGCATGTTTCACGTGGCTTTTAAACTTATGGTAATTTTATTATCAAATGTGTCCCAGTTACAAGTTAGATGCTTGGAGCTTCTCATTTACATGGAAGTGATGTCATAAAAATTTAATCTGATGGTCCACTGAATTACGCAAGATTGGCCTATAAATCTAGCAATTAAACAAAACACCCTAAAGCAACGAACACAAATTAAATCTTCACCAAAACTCAATTATGTAATTTAAAATGTGGATTATTCATAATTAATTTATTGTATTATAAATCAGCGGCGGGGAAGTGTTAAGTGTCGTCCCACCTGGGACATTTTAGCATTTTTATTTTACACATAAACAATTCACATCTGTTTTACTGGGCTTATAATTGCTCGTTTCATAAACAATATTAACATGTGTAAGGAGATTGATATAAATAGAAACGTGTCATAATTACAGCCGTAAGACACGACACCATGTGAATGGCATATTAATTTCGTATTTAATGAATTAATCTTGGAGTCTTGTTTCGAACCACTGATGCAACAGAAAAATTATTCAACTATTTTTACAAAAAAATATTCATTTCAATTTATACAAGATTTTTTACTTTCAAGTATTTTCAAATTGAAGTTCAAAGAGCTATTCTTCCGGTGCACCCTTAAGCGAACCTCGATGAACCACTGAATTTAAAAAAAAAATCTCGCCAAATATTTCATTATAATTCTTAATTCCATTTTTTTCGATCTTTTTTCAATAAATTGAAGTTCAAAGAGCGATTCTTGAGGTGCACCCTTAAGCGAACCTCGAGGAACCACTGAATTTAAAAAAAAATCTCGCCAAATATTTCATTATAATTCTTAATCCCATTTTTTTCGATCTTCTTTCAATAAATTGAAGTTCAAAGAGCGATTCTTGAGGTGCACCTTTAAGCGAACCTCGAGGAACCACAGAATTTGTAATAAAATCTTGCCAAATATTTTTTAATATCCATATTTTCGATCATGCTTCAATAAATTGAAGCTACAAGAGCGATCCTAGAGGTACACCCTTAAGAGAAGGTTGAGGAACCACTGAATTTAAAACAAAATATCACCAAATATTTCCTTATAATTCTTAATCCCATTTTTTCGATCATCTTTCAATAAATTGAAGCTCAAAGAGGCATTGAGGCACAATCTTAAGTGAACCTCAAGGAACCACTGAATTTAAAATAAAATCTCTAAAAATATTTCCTAATAATTGTTAATCCCATTTTTTCGATCATCTTTCAAAAATTTGAAGCTCGAAAAGTGATCCTTGAGGTACATCCTCGTGGAACCACTGAATTTAAAATAAAACCTCGCCAAATATTTCTTTATAATTCTTAAAACACATTTTTTTGATCATCCTTCAATAAATTTATAGGCCCTGGAATAATGAATTGTTCAATTTCAAATGTAATTTAAAAAATATTCAAATTCCACATAAATCACATGTAAATGTATTTTAAATTTCTATAAGGAACACCTTGAGGTGTCATATTTACAATTTTCGTTACCAAATTTAATAATAAACATTTTTTTAAGATTGTAATATGATCGTTTCTACCTTAAATGGAAAATTTAAAAAGTTCATCGTTTTTTCCTATGAATGTAGAGATAATTAAATTTTCGATCAAATTTCCATCAATCCATTTATCTATCAATCAATCAATCAATCACGTTTTCAACTTCCTCTTTCTTTAAGGTTTTGTTAATAAAACTAATAATAAGTTGTATCTAAATAGGGTATAAAACAAATCTCCTCCCATTCCATGTTTTTTGATATGGAACATGATGAAGGATGTATTTTTTGTTTGTTCTCGCTTCTCAGGAGGTGATGATGAGGAACATGTTCTTATCCACGGCTAAAGTGCCAAAAAAGGTTTGATTTTGTCATAATGAATTAAAAAATGATGTGTTCGTGTTGTTTGCTGCTTAATTTCGGGTCTATGGATGCCGGCAGTTCGGATGGTGTGATTAATTATGTTGTTGAAATAAACTGAAGCTAAATAACTGAGATTAATTAATTAATGGGAATGGTTGAGAATATCCGATGGGTTTTTTTAAAGGAGCTTTAATTGGTTTCAGGTGTGGTCTCAGTTTTGATTTAGAATATTTTTTTTTCGTTTGTTTTTATTTATTTACGTGTTTATTATGGTTGTAATGTTTTAATAAATGCTAATTTATTTTAAATCTAAGGTTACAGATTCGGAGATGAGATTTTTAGACCATGATTTCATCACATCAAAATTAATTACTTTTTTTAGTAATACTAATAGCTTCCAACCAAGAAAATCACTGCTACGGATTAATTTTTTCTTCTTACAAAAAATTTACTGACCCAAATGTTTCCGTATTATATGGATAATAGGATCATATCAATCGAAATTAAAGTAACAAAAATTATTTGGTTTTGAAAAATTTGAAGGATGGGTTTTCTGATAAAATCTAGGGTTTTGAATGTTTTGTGATGTCAGAATCGTTTATAAACAATTATCGAAGAGTCTAAACCAAGGTTTTACTCATTTTGGTCAAAGAAGGGCAGCCAGTCGAACCGGAATTTATTCTTGGATAAACGTTTTCCCTGCAGACGACAAACGGTTCGAATCTGGTAAGAAAGATCAAGGATCACGCCGCGATTGTCCTGCACAGTTGGATACTGGGTATCCAAGTTGTTTGCATTTGCGTCACTACTCCTAATAAAAATCCTTATACTTCACTTCAAAACATAAAACCATTATTTATCAAAGTAATTTAATGCTTTTGAATGAGAAAAAAATGAGGAATTACTGAGATATACGAAAAATTAGAAATTTGAAATGTCGAAAAATCCTGAAGAAAATTTTATTTTATTTTTTAATTAATGGCGTGTGTTTCTCATTTTATTTACGTTGATTTATAACTTACATTGTCCTACAGCATTTTTATACATTACCTTCAAAGTGAGTGACACACAATTCATTTCATTGAGTTTTAAAATTTTTATATTTATTAATCATAAATAGCAATAATATCATTTTACGTTTACAAGCCATAAAGAAGTATTGTGTTTGTTTATATTCGGTATTTATTTTTGCAAAATAACCTTGAACGGACAGAAAAAATCATAAAATACAAAGAGTAAGTTTTGGTTACCTGTTGGTGAAATGTAAATTATTTTGGAAATGACCAGCAACCACGAGTTGATAAACCAGGTTCACTTTTTTTTTCATAAAATTGATATTTATACCTAAAAGTCCAAAAATCTTAAAAAGCATAATGCTTTAAATCTTAGCATAAATCCAAGAATTTTGATAAAAAATTAAAAGATTTAACAAAAAATAGTACCTTATAGAAGCTTCTATATCAAAACAATAGTAAAAATGGCAAAATATTTCCAAAACGAGCAAAGTACGAATCTTTACGAAAACACCAATTCTTCGATTTTTACAAACTTGGTTTAAAGAACCAGATATATTCAGAGCTTCTGTGGTAAAAATATCAACACTTCGAATTTCCAATTTTTTTTTCAAATTCTCAAATGGAAAATAATCAGAAATTGATTAAAATTTTCCTTCCAATTTCCTATGTTTTGTTGGTACCTATAATAATTTCAAATTTACATTTCTAATCCTCTACGATTTAAAAGTCTTTTTGATCAACACGCGACTTTTTTCTCTTACAAGATTTCCAGCAATGAGTTTTGAAAATGCAGGGTGTCAAAAAATGCCGAAAAAGGTCTCCTACGTTTTTGGTGACCCTTCAGGGATGACCAACAACGTACTGGAGAGCTTATCTGCCATTTTTGGACACCCTGTATAAAAAATTACAGGATTTCCGAAAAATTCCAAATGTTACCATTGTTTTTGTACGAGTGAAGAAAATTTTGAGTAAGCTAAAGACAACCTATTGGAACTTTGTTCTGGTTTTGATATTAGAAGTAGATATTTTGTGCTGTAGGTTTTCTAATTTTTGATTTTGGAAATTTCGTACTCTTTTTCATAGAATAGGTACTTTATTTAATATGCCCAAAAGTCCTAAAAAATCTAAACTCTAAAGCTTCAAATCTTACCATAAACCCACATCGCAAAAGGTCAGATTTTTCCAGGATTTTGGTCGAAAAATTGAAAGATTTAATAAGAAATAAGGACCCAACAGAACCTCGAAGGAAGTTTCTTTACCAGAAGAAATCAAAATAATAGTAAAAATACGAAAATTATCCCCAAAACTTGCAAGGTGCATGTACAAAATTTTTCGAAAAAAAAACAATCATTTTTACAAACTTGGTTTAAATAATGTATATCCAGTGATTCTGTGGTTAAAAATTCAACACCCTAACACTTCCAATTTAAAAGTTTTTCAAATTTAACTTCTCAAATGGAAATAAATCAGAAATTGATTTAATTTGTCCTTCCAATTTCCTCATTTTTTCTTGGCACCCAAAAATTTATGAAAATTGTAACCGCAAAAAAAAATTAATTTAACACTACTACTACTAACCTTCTACGATTTTAATGGCTTTTGGCAACACGCGACTCTTTTTTCTACCAAGATTTCCAAAAGTCAGTTTTGAAAATACAGGGTGTCCAAAAATGGCGAATGAACGTTTTAGGTGACCCTTCAGGAATGTCCATCAATGTACCGGAGAGATTATCCGCCATATTTTGAACACCCTGTATATACAATAAAGGATTACCGAAAAATTCAGAATGGTAAATTTTTTTTTGAATGAGTGAAGAAAATTTTGAGTAAGCTAAAGATGTTTTAGGTTTTAGTTTTCCTAATTTCTTATGGTTTCTGATTTTGGGAATTTCGAGCTACCACGAGTTGATTAACCAACTTTAGTTTTTTCATAAAATAGGTAGGTACTTTATTGAATATGCCCAAAAATCAAAACAAAATTTCAAGAATTTTTATTGCCAAATTGAAAGATTTAACACAAAATTAAGTACTTGGAAAGAAGTTTATTTTCCAGAATTATCAAAATAGTGGTAAAAATATCAAAATTATGGCCAAAACGGGCAAAGTATATGTACGAAATTTTACGAAATTTTTTTTCATAAATATGGTAAAAATATCAGCACCTCAACACCTCCAATTTCCAAATTTTTCCTTTTTTGTTGGTTTGAAATTTTCTGAAATTGTAACCACAAATAATTATAAATTTACACTTCTAACCCACTATGACTTTAAAGTATTTTGATTGAACATGCAACTGCATGACTCTTTTTTCTGGCAAGATTTCCAGCAATTAGTTTTGAAAATGTAGATAACCGGATTTCCGAAATGTCCCAAAAGGTGCTATTATTTTTATTATTTTTGAACACGTGAAGAAAATTTTGAGTGGGCTAAAAACTTTAGTTTTCTTCACCATATTTTTTATAATTCTTGGAACTTCGTTTTAGTCCGGAAAGTTGCCATTATTTCCGAAAAGTCCCGAAAGGTACCATATTATTTTCGAACGAGTGGAAAAAATTGTGAGTGCGCTAAAAACATTAGTTTTCTTTATAGGAAAAACCATATATATTCTTGGAACTTCGTTTTGGTCCTCAAAGTAGCCATTATTTCCGAAAAGTCCTGAAAGGTACCATTAATTTTGAACGAGTGAAGAAAATTGTGAATGGGCTAAAAACTTTCGTTTTCTTCTCAGAAAAACAACCTATTTTATTATATAATTCTTGGAACTTTCTTCTGGGTTGGATATTAGAAGTATATATTTTGTGTTGTAGCTTTTTTTAATTTTTGATTGGTCTTTGATTCTTGGGTGCAATTTATGGATATTATAAAAAAGTATAATTACAAGAATCATCTGGAGTAGCTCGAAGGTGTATGGGGCATGACCCAGAGTAACTCCAAGCTCGTTCCAATTCTATAACCTAGAATATTAACACGCGGGCCGTGATTTCCTGGTCATTATGGCCTATTAAAGGCCGGACCTACAACACAAAAACACTTGATTGATCCTCGCTTTGTTATTAATAATATGTCCCGCTATTTTACATTATAAATAACAATATCTAACGTTACATAACTGCCTAATAATTTGCTACATTGCTATTGATGAGCTTCATTTATTATCTCCAACTTATAATTACAAAAAATCCTATCCTTTCATATTAGAACTATTTTATGTGCTTAATCACACCTTTTCGTTGCTTTTTTGTATTTGTACAACATATCTAAAGAACAAACCTTAAAAATAATAAACAGGAATTTTTTTGCTAAATTGGAGGTACTTTTGGGAAATTTTTCAACTATGTCGCACTTGTCTCGAAGATGGGGCAAGTGCGACATAGTGGAATAATAGAAATCCTCATCTAACTACTGAAATTCACACGCAGTTTCTAGATGCTATAATAAGACCAATATTTATGGAAGAAAATTTAAATGTACAACGTTATTTCGAAAATCAGCAAGATGAGGAAGAAAATTTATACCTTCTACAAGACGGAGCACAACCACATTATGGTTAAATGACCGATTAGTAGGAAGATGAATCGGATGAAGAGGTCCAATAAAATGGCCGTCACGGTCTCCCGATCTTTCGCTATTGGATTTCTTTCTTTGGGGATAAATGATGCTGTTTTCAAATGATCGCCCTGTATATTAGATTAAATACGATGTTGCTGCGTTTACGATCTTACCCCACTTCACCTTATACTTCATATATTAACATTCAGTTTCTGTTTCATTAAGGACAATAATAATTTCCATATTTTACTCATTTATTATTGTCTATAATACATGTATTTTAATGCTTTTTGTATCATCATTCATCCTTTATAATTGCATTAAATTGAATTAAACACGTATACGGCTGTTTTTTTTATATTTTTATTTCCTGCTTCTTTACTTGTAAAAAACTTTGTTATAAAAGCTGAGATAATCTCGTATTTTTTTATTAATCATCATTGCTACTTAAAGCAATTATTAATAAGATTTATGAACAACCTTGCCATTTCAACCAAGATTTTCTTTAAGAGATTTCGAAAATACTTCAAATTAGATTAAAATTTATGATTCTAGATGTTAAAAATTTCAAGGGAAAAAAACGGCGTAAAATTTTTAAAATTGTTTTCTTATAAAATAAATATCTATAAATATAAGTTTATTATACTCGATAATACTCGAATGCATTTCTAATCGAGGATAAAATTTTAAGCATCAAATTTTACGATGCAACTGGAGTCTCAAATTGCTGGAATCTAATGCGAATATTCCTCGATTAGAGGAAAAGAATTTACGATTTGCGTCTTTAAAATCTTTAAAAGGTTGTGGTTTACGCTCTTTTAATTTGTAATCTCGGACAAGGATTGTCACGCGATTATAAGATCAAGCACCTAATCACGACTACTTACCTTAAAAGTATGGAATTTATCTCTAAAGTTTATAAACTACTAGTTCTATTAAATTTAATGAAATGAGATTTTTTTAACTGCATATTTATTTTATTAAGGACCATTTTTGGGTACAGGTTAAGCGGAAAAGTACCCAATTAGTTAATGAAGGAATAATTTAAATATTTTTACTACGATCATCCAAAAAGTAATCAATGATCATAATCAGTGCATAAAGTCATTCTTTCTTCCAGGAGTGCACATGACTTAAGTAATGCTTTTCCCCACTAGTGCAAAAAAGAATGACTTTATGCACTGTCAACTGATCATAAATGACAAATTTACTCATGTGAATTTCATGTTTTTATAGAATTTTATTATTTTCAATGGTTGATGATCATCGTACTTTTTGCACTTGTTTTATAAATATTATTGGCTGGAGAAAATAAGCTACAATAAAATCAACTAACTTAATTTTCTATTTTACGAAAACTAAAAAACTAACGCTATTTTTATGAGAATTTTACTTGAATTAAGGTAGATCGTATATTGTGATTAAAATTTAACGGTAATAAAACATATAGTTGTAAAAAGTAATTAATTAAACGTCAAGAATTTTCCACGCATTTTAAAGAAATTTGTTTGTAAAGGTTTTTAAAAAATTGATGTCAGAGATATGCATCAAGCGAAAAATTAATTATTGTAGAATTAAATCAACGGCAATATTAATTTCTTGCTCATAATATATGAAGGCTAATTAATAACAAATAAACGCGTTACAATCCATCATAAAACAATTAAAGTCGATTTAAATTTTTTCAGCAGTGGACGTTGACAAAGAAAAGGCGGAATTAATCATTACACATGTGGTTAAAATGGAATAATGAAAAAATTATAAAATGTAAGTCATTTTATTACGCGCAGACGAGTAATATAAATTACAAAGGCGGTGGTAATTAATTATTAATCAAGTACGCTAAAAATATTTATATTTTTCAAAAGTTGATGAGGTAATTTTGCTGATTTTGCATTCTTTACTATAATATTTGCTTTGAAATGAGAAATGAATGTTAAATGTTCAAGATTAGCAAGGTTTTATTTGTTTTCAATTCAAATAAGAAAAGGTGTACCTTGCGGTTGAAAAACTGATGACATGAGTAGTTACAAATTTATCAGGTCTAATTGCATTGCAAATATATGTCATCAATACTACAACCTTGTATGGGTGTGTGCTTACCATTTTTTAACCTTCAATTCCACCATTCTTTTAACTACAAATGATTATTAATAATATAAAATAGTTTATTAATGTACGAATGTGTATGCCATTTTAATTTTCAAAAAGAATTTTGATTATGACCTTATGACATCATTGGATTTATTTTCAACGTGGACTTGAACTTGATGGTTTTCAGCAAAAATCTAGAGTCAGCTATAATAATATTTGTAAACTTAACTATAGCTATAATTAAATCCACGTAAAACCATCATAAATTAAAAAAAAATCAAATTTCTCCTCGAATTTTTGTTTATTTTTTTTGACAGTTTTTTTGATTTTTATCTTATCTGATAAATTTGGGTTTGCTGATAACGTGAAGCAATATTATTGCCATCGAGCACAACCTTTACAAAATAGAACCATTTGAAAATTGAGAAAAATTTGAATTTTGGTGAATTTGTTAAAATTAATAACCTACATTAATAGATATGGCCCGATAAAATGCAGTAAAACAATGTTTTTACTCTATTGCATGTTTTTACTAAAATAGCTACTTTTATAAAATAAAAAAAAAACAAAAAAAAATTCTATATTTTAAAATGGCTTAAAAGTAAAAAATGAAATTTTGATTTGGATTTTTTTTTTACTTTTTTTGGTGGTCTCATCTCATAAATTTGGATTTGCTGATAATGAGAATAAAGCAATATTAGTACGATCCAGCACAACCTTACAAAATACAGCAATTTGAAATTTGAGAAAAATTGGAATTTTGGGGAAGACATTTTTTTACGAATTTGGCAAAATTAATAAACCTACATTAATAGATACGTTATCTGTTACCTGTTTTTACTGAAAACAGCTATTTTTATAAAATAAAAAAAAAACCATATAAATTATTTATTTTAAAATGGCTCAAATGAAAAAATGTAATTTCAATTCGGATTTTTTTTACTTTTCATTTGGGTTTTTAGTCTTATCTCATAAATTTGGATTTGCTGATAATAAGAATAAAGAAATATTACGATCCAGCACAACCTTTACAAAATACAGCAATTTGAAAATTGAGAAAAAATGGAATTTTGGGTAAAACTTTTTTTACGAATTTGGCAAAATTAATAAACCTACATTTTTTGATATATCCCGATGATTGCAGTGAATTATAATGTTTTTTATTCTATAACTCCTTTTTTACTAAAAACAAACATTTTTATAAAACTGAAAAATAAAATAAAACAATTCTATAGTTTAAAAAGGCTCAAAAGAAAAAAATGAAATTACGATTCTGATTTTTTTCTTTACTGTTTTTTGGGATTTTAGCCTCTCATAAGTTTGGATTTGCTGATAATGAGAATAAAGCAATATTAGTACTATCCAGCACAACCCTTACAAAATACAGCAATTTGAAAATTGAGAAAAATTTAAATTTTGGGGAAAAATGTTCCTTACGAATTTGTCAAAATTAATAAACCTACATTAATGGATAAGTTATCTGTTACCTGTTTTTACTAAAAACAGCTATTTTTATAAAATAAAAAAAAAACAAATATATTTTATATTTTATATTTTAAAATAGCTCAAAAGGAAAAATGGAATTTCGATTTGGATTTTTTTACTTTTCTTTGGGTTTTAACCTCATCTCATAAATTTGGATTTGCTGATAATGAGAATAAAGCAATATCAGTACGATCCAGCACAACTTTTACAAAATACAGCAATTTGAAAATTGAGATAAATTGGAATTTTGGGGAAAACGTTTTTTATGGCCCGATGGTTGCAGTGAATTAATATTTTTTACTCTATAACTAATTTTTTACTAAAAACAATCATTTTTGTAAAACTGAAAAAAAAATAATTCTATACTTTAAAAAGGCTCAAAAGGAAAAAATGAAATTACGATTCTGATTTTTTTCTTTACTATTTTTTGGGATTTTAGCCTCTCATAAGTTTGGATTTGCTGATTATGAGAATAAAGCAATTTTAGTACGATCCAGCACAACTTTTACAAAATACAGCAATTTGAAAATTGAGAAAAATTTAAATTTTGGGGAAAAATTTTCCTTACGAATTTGTCAAAATTAATAAACCTACATTAATAGATACGTTATCTGTTACCTGTTTTTACTAAAAACCGCTATTTTTATAAAATCAAAAAAAAACCAAATATATTTTAAATTTTAAAATAGCTCAAAAGGAAAAATGGAATTTCGATTCGGATTTTTTTACTTTTCTTTGGGTTTTAACCTCATCTCATAGGTTTGGATTTGCTGATAATGAGAATAAAGCAATATTAGTACGATCCAGCACAACTTTTACAAAATACAGCAATTTGAAAATTGAGAAAAATTGGAATTTTGGGGAAAACATTTTTTATGGCCCGATGGTTGCAGTGAATTAATATTTTTTACTCTATCCTCTTTTACTAAAAACAATCATTTTTATAAAACTGAAAAAAAATCTTTATTTTACAACGGCTCAAAAGGAAAAAATGAAATTACAATTCGGATTTTTTACTTTACTATTTTTTGGGATTTTTGCCTCTTCTCATAAGTTTGGATGTGTTGATCATTATCAGCACATAAAGCAATATTAGTGCGATCCAGCACAACCTTTACAAAATACAGTAATTTGAAAATTGACAAAAATTGGAATTTTGGGGAAAACATTTTTTTTTTGAATTTGGCAAAATTAATAAACTTACATTTATAGATTTGGCCCGATGGTTGCAGTTAAACAATGATTTTGCACGGTTATCTGTTTTTACTAAAAACAGCTGTTTTTATAAAATAAAAAAAAACAAAAAAATCTATATTTTAAAATTGCTCAAAAATTAAAAATGAAATTTCTATTCGGATTTTTTTTTTACTTTTTTGGGGGTTTTCAGCCTTATCTCATAAATTTGGATTTGCTGATAATGAGAATTAAACCATATGATCCAGCCCAACCTTTACAAAATGCAGCAATTTGAAAATTGATAAAAATTGGAATTTTGGGGAAAACATTTTTTACAAATTTCGCAAAATTAATAAACCTACATTTATAGATATGGCCTGATGATTGCAGTGAATTAATATTTTTTACTCTATCCTCTTTTACTAAAAACAATCATTTTTATAAAACTGAAAAAAAATCTTTATTTTACAACGGCTTAAAAGGAAAAAATGAAATTACAATTCGGATTTTTTACTTTACTATTTTTTGGGATTTTTGCCTCTTCTTATAAGTTTGGATGTGTTGATCATTATCAGCACATATAGCAATATTAGTGCGATCCAGCACAACCTTTACAAAATACAGTAATTTGAAAATTGAAAAAAATTGGAATTTTGGGGAAAACGTTTTTTTTTTCGAATTTGGCAAAATTAATAAACTTACATTTATAGATTTGGCCCGATGGTTGCAGTTAAACAATGATTTTGCACGGTTATCTGTTTTTACTAAAAACAGCTGTTTTTATAAAATAAAAAAAAACAAAAAAATCTATATTTTAAAATTGCTCAAAAATTAAAAATGAAATTTCTATTCGGATTTTTTTTTTACTTTTTTGGGGGTTTTCAGCCTTATCTCATAAATTTGGATTTGCTGATAATGAGAATAAAACCATATGATCCAGCCCAACCTTTACAAAATGCAGCAATTTGAAAATTGATAAAAATTGGAATTTTGGGGAAAACATTTTTTTACGAATTTCGCAAAATTAATAAATCTACATTTATAGATATATGATTTTTTGGGATTTTTGCCTCTTCTCATAAGTTTGGATGTGTTGATCATTATCAGCACATAAAGCAATATTAGTGCGATCCAGCACAACCTTTACAAAATACAGTAATTTGAAAATTGACAAAAATTGGAATTTTGGGGAAAACATTTTTTTTTCGAATTTGGCAAAATTAATAAACTTACATTTATAGATTTGGCCCGATGATTGCAGTTAAACAATGATTTTGCACGGTTATCTGTTTTTATAAAATAAAAATTTGGATTTGCTGATAATGAGAATAAAACCATATGATCCAGCCCAACCTTTACAAAATGCAGCAATTTGAAATTTGATAAAAATTGGAATTTTGGGGAAAACATTTTTTACGAATTTTGCAAAATTAATAAACCTACATTTATAGATATGGCCTGATGATTGCAGTGAATTAATATTTTTTACTCTATAACCCCTTTTTTACTAAAAACAATCATTTTTATAAAACTGAAAAAAAAAACAAAAAAAATCTATATTTTAAAACGGCTCAAAAGGAAAAAATGAAATTACAATTCGGATTTTTTTCTTTAAAATTCTTTGGGATTTTAGCCTCTTCTCCTAAGGGTAGATGTGCTGATAATGAATAAAGCAATATTAGTGCGATCCAGAACAACCTTTACAAAATACAATAATTTGAAAATTGACAAAAATTGGAATTTTGGAGAAAACATTTTTTACGAATTTGGCAAAATTAATAAACCTACATAGATATGGCCCGATGATTACTGCAGTAAAATAATATTTTTTGCTCTGTTACCCGTTTCAACTAAAAACAGTCATTTTTATAAAAGTGATAAAAAAACGAAAATATGCTATATTTTAAAAAAAGTGCCAAAAGCGAATATGATAATCAGGTTTAAAAATTAATAACATTTTTAAATTTAACGAAAGCTTTGTTAATTAAATCGAAGTAAAGAAGATCATACATTTTTTAAAAAATAAATAATGTTGACTAGGATTTTATTTTATGTTTTCACTTTTTTTGATTTTTTAGCTTCATCTATTAAGTTTGGGATAACTAATATAGCAAAGTTATTGCGATCCAACATAACCTTTACAAAACAGCAATTTGAAAATTTTAAAAAATTGGAATTTGTGGAAATAATTTTTTTACGAATTTGTTAAAATTGATAAACTCACATTTATAGGTATGGTCCGATGATTGCAGTGAAATAATATTTACTCTATTACCCGTTTTTTACATAAATAATCATTTTACAAAACTGGAAGAAAAACCAAAAAAATGAAATTTCGACTCGGATTTGTTTTATTGTTTTGTAGCCTCATCTCATAAATTAGATTTTGCTGAAAATGAATAAAGTAAAATTAGTGCGATCCAGCATTTTGGGGAAACAATTTTTTTTCAAGAATTTGTTAAAATTAAAAAAAGCCTATATGACCCGATGATTGCAGGAAAACAATATTTTTTTGCTCTGTTACCCGTTTTTACTAAAAAACAGTCATTTTTATAAAACAGAAAAATAGCCAAAAAATGCTATATTTTAAAAAGGGTCAAATAGAAAATATGATAATCAGGTTTAGCAAATTAATGATATTTGTAAATTTCACTAAAGCTTAATTAATTAAATATAAGTAAAGAAGATCATATGTATATCTTTTTAAAAAATGAAAAACGTCGACTCGGACTTTATTTTTTTAATTTTTTTAGGCCTTTTTTAGCTTCATCTCTTAAATTTGGGTTTGCTGATAATAAATAAAACAATATTAGTGCGATCCAGCAAAACCGTTACAAAATACAGCAATTTGAAAATTGAGAAAAATTGAAATTTTTGAAAAAATTTTTTTTACTAATTTGTCAAAACTAATAACATACATTTCTATATATGGCCGGATGATTGCAGTGAAATAATATTTTTTCTGTTATTACCCAAATTTTTACTAAAAACAGCCATTTTTTTAAATGAAAAAAATTTCAATATTTTAAAAAGTGTCAACAGGAAAAATATGGTATTAATTATCTTAAATCTAATTAGTTATATTAAACGAATAAAAGTCGAACAAATCACTGATATAATTGTCAATAAATATTAATTAGTTGTACGATGACCTATTTAAAAAGATTAAAGGTGTATTTTCTAAGAATACATCAAGAGTTTTCCCGTTACAAAAGGAGGCTGCAACTAATTAAACCTTATCTATTTCCTATAATTAATCAATATGATATTTAATAATACGCACGTAATTTCTAGGATGAAAAAGTGAGTCCCACTCAATTGCAATCATTATAAGAGCAATTAAAATAAATTGTGATTGTAAAACTAGTGTACAAAAAATGAAAAAATGTAGGTATACTAAAAGCAGCAGGTTGTAAGTACGTTACTATGTAACTAACTTATAAGTTATAAAATAAACGACTTTTATTTTATTTTCGCATCAAAAGGTATATAATAGTGGGTAATTTTTAACCCGCAGACATTAACTAAGTGGCGATTACTCTGCAATCATGGCTAAAGCACTGAGGCACTAAGGCGAAGGTGTTTATTATTATTTTTTCAACAATCTTTAAAGACGCGTGCATAAAACAAGTTAATAATAAGCCGGGTTATATTTCATCCTCGCGATAATTTCTGCATTCTGTATTGTTTAATCCAGTGGAAAAATCGCGAGGGACTCTCCTAGCCTCAAGCAAGAACCGATTTATGCGAGCTTATCATGCGAAAATTATATTTCACTTACATTTACAGGGGATTGCAAATACAAGGGATTTTATGTGCTAAGCCTTAAGCGAGTTTTATAAATCCCACGAGTACATAGGCACTTGTCAATATTTTCATCACGCTGTAAATCTGAAATAATTGAAAAAAATCAGATGGTCATCTCAGCGAGGAAAACTCAACGTTATAAAATTATAAATTGTGGATTAATAAAATTATAATTATCTCGTTTGTTGTGTTAAATATTCTAAATTCAGTTTTTACGACAATATTTTCTACAAAAAACCCACGAACCTATCGCCTACAATGAAATATCATCACTAATAATAACAATTTCAAAAACATGATTTATTGATATTAGAAAATCTAAAATACATTGATTTTCTATTGTGCTGAATGAAATTTTATAAATATACTTGTATAAGGTACCCCAAAAAGTGACCACAAACTGGAAGCTATCACCAATTTTTGGGCTTCATAATCTTATTTCGAAATTTAAAGTATACTGTAGTATTATTGTGGAGATTTTCTTATTATCCTGGATTAATGCAAAATTCTCCTTGGTCAGTATTCGAATCTAACACGCCTCCAAATCTCATGTTTGGTGTGATAACCACTACAGTACCATTTTCGAAAATGTTTGCCTTATAGGCAGATTCTGGCCAAATTAAAGCCCTTTAATTAGAAACAAATAATGTAATCATGGAAACTGTCCATTACAACCCATATAAAAAATTTAAATTTAAATGTCTTTAAACTTAAATGATTTGACCAGAATCTGGGTATTAAACTAGGAGAATATAATGGTTATTATCATCATCCACCAATAGGGTGCAATTGAACACCGACCAAAGACTGTTCATGTCTTTCGGACAAAGGAATGTTAATATAAAAACCAATAGCTTTGTCGAATGAAAATGGGTCCTAAGTAGTGTAGTGGTTATTACACCAAACATGAGGTTCGAACCCTGGCCAAGGACAATTTTGCATTGATTCATTCCACAAAGCTATTGGTCTTTATATTATTATCCTGGATACCCATTTGGATTTGGGATAAAACGAAAGTTCCATAAATTCTGTAGGATTTTGGTTTGTTAAAAGATTTTGCACAAAATTTAGTGACTATACCGAAATTTATTTCTTGGAACTCAAGCACAATAAATTGGATATCCAAGAGTTCTGATAGTTTTAGCATGGTTAATGGAGGTGAATTTTTAATAAAACTATTTGAAACAACTCATGCGGAATTTAAAAGTATTTGAAGAATAATTTTGGTATTCTATTGGGAAGTAGTATTCAGGAATCCCCTAGGATATAGAATTTTAACCATCATACGTTTTCAAACTCAATAGTTTTCAGTTGACTCCGAATTTTAAACCTTCAAAATCCAAATTTGAAAAAATATTTTTTTACTAGAGAAGATAATTTTATACATTTTGGATTTTGGGTAATCTTGAGGAAAATACTTGAAAAAACTCTTAAGTACTACCTGGTTTCAATGTGTCCTAAACAACGATTCTGTGGAAAGCTGTAAGCTGTTACAAGCAATATCAATAAAGTAACCATCTAAGCCCAAAAATTTGATATATCAAAGAATATTTTTTGGTAAGCTGTTTTTAAGACTAGTAAATTGTTTTCTACGAGATTAGTAATTTTGACTTAAGTAGTTTGAACTTACCAATCAAAAAGCAAATCTGTAATCAATAATCACCCCGGGCAGAATATTCACTTGTTAGGCCAAAATAGGACTTCCGCCGAGTTTTCCGATTTCCGACTGATATGTGATAAGACGCTTCGAATCCGTAAGTACAATTAGCCGATAAGTTAGATAACCTGTACATACGCTACTCGCAGCTGCGCTCGCGTGGTCCGCACACGGTCAAATGCGAAGAACGGTCCACGGTCTTCTCCCGTAGAAGTAGAAGTATAAGTCCATGGAGTCATGGTGATGCCGATGCCGAGTCGTGACGCCCCACCTTCCTTCCTTCCGTCTGCACCAGGGGTCACTCACTGATGGAGACCATGACCTTACAATTAGTTGCACCATCATTGCTCGTATTGTCTTTTCAGATGCATCATAGTTTTTTTACCTCCATTTCCAAGAATACACTTAGGTGTTCCTATTAATCATCAATAAAAACCAAAAAAACAAAACATCACATCGTCCCCTGAAACTTTCATAATTTCTGGATTCAGGAATAACCATTCTCCTTATCTTGGAACTAAATAAATTAAATCAGATCTCGGCATTCAAAATTAGTCTTCCAAGCTTTTACCTACATTTATTGGACTCAACTCCTTTTTATAAAATTCCTAAGGAAATTACTGAATACCGAATACTTAAATTTAAGTACTTAATACTGAAGTATTTTGATTTTTTTAGTATTAATACTGAATACTTAGCAATAAGTTTTCTTTACCATTTTGCCTTGATCTAAATGAAACTATATTATTGGTTCAACAAGAAATTCACTGGACCGTCGATTCTACACTAAAATATTTATCAGTTCACTTTTGCTACTTGACAGATCATTTAACCATTTAATATTGTTGATCAAAACGGCAGAAGATTGGAGTAGCTTTATCGATGCAAAGTGGGCAAAAATGGTTAGTAGTTTAATTGAACCGAAAAAAATAGTCAAGTGGTTGCAATGACCAGTACATGGCTTGTATAACTAAAATTTGCAAAAATATTGGGACGGTCTTGGCAACTTCAGACTACTCCACTTGATTTTCAGGTATTCAGCATCAGCTGCATCATCAAGCTACTCTGCCGCATCCTCAGATTATTTAGCTTCAGGTGCTTCATCAAGCTACTCCGCGTCATCTTCAGGCAATTCAGCTAGTCTGGTTCATCTTCAGGATATACCGCACCTGCTGTGTCATCATGCTAGAGTAGCTCATCTTCAGGATTTTATGCCCCACCAGCATCTTCAAGCTTCAGGATAATCAGCACCAGAAGCTTCTTCTAGCTATTCCGCTTCATCGTCAGGATATTCAGCATCAGCAACTTCTTCAAGCTTCTCAGCTCCATCTTCTAAATATCCAGCACTAGCTGCTTCTTCAAGGTTCATCTTCAGGATATATCGCACCTGCTTCCTCATCTAACTACCTCGGTCAATCTTTAGAGTATTCTGCATCAGAAGCTTCATCATCCGCTCCTGCATCCGATTATTCAGCACCAGCAGCTTTTTCAAGCTAACTCGCTACACCCTTTGGATATTCAGCACTAGCAGCTTCTTCAAGCTACGCTGCTGCAGTTTCAGGTTATTCAGCTCCTGATTTAGGATACTCAGTACCAGTAGCTTCTTCAAGTTACTCTACTTCATCATCAGGATATTCTGCACGGGCAGTACCATCGTGCTCAGCTGACACATCAAAGGGATACGGTACACTCAACGGAAAACGTTATTCAGACCGAAGCGGTAATTCAGCTTCCTTATTTTTGTACTCTGCCAATCAGAAGAATCCGGTTATTTAGCTCCAGCCTCAAAATACAACGCTCCTGTTTAATCAACACCTTCTGGTAATAGCTACTCTGCTCCTTCCAATGGTTATATCGCTCCTGGGACCTACCGACCTGCCGAAGAAGGCAATTCCAAAGACTTGGAGGACAAGAAGATGGATAATCCTGATGCCACTAAAGATGAATATGTTACAATTGCATTCACAGAAGATATAGTAAACGCGAGTGGTAATTGGCAAAGGGATTTACTTGCCAAACACGAAGAAAATAAGATGAGGTCTGTACGAAGGATCTTGTACTTTCCGGAGGATGGCAAGGAACTCATGAAGCTTAAATCTACTCTGGTCCAACTTCAGGTTATTTAGTACCTGCTTCAGGATACTCAACACCAGGAGCTTTTTCAAGTTAGACCTTCATCAGGATATTTTGCACACTTCGCACCCAACCCGACGATCAGAAGACCCGACCAAATTGGATCTTGTGTAGGACCTTTAAAGAAAACTCTAGAAATTTGTCTAGGACTACTATGACCAAGTTGTTTTCAAGGTTGATATTTTTACATTGGTTGTAGGGATAATTTTCGTGTAGTAGTTCTAGTAGGTTGTAGGTTTTATGTAAATTCGGTTAGTTAATAATTTAAATTTAAATGTTACCGTAATGATGTAAGAACATAACAGTAATAAACACTAAAATAATTTAATAAATCCTGTGCAGTAGGTTGAAACTTAATAAGATTTTTGGAGTGTGGAATTTGGCCGTCAATTTAAAAATGTTACGTTTGCATTTAGCTAGTATGATTCGTCATGCGTTATAAATTTAAATCATTGCTAATCCATAAAAACCAACAGAGTTTTATGAAGAAATAATCACGAAATGATGGAAAATCTTTAATTTAAAAGTCATAAAATGAATGGATGCCTTGTAATTTAGCAGTTGCGGATTGTTATTTCGCGCGCCGACAAAATAAATGCAAGAGCATTCGTAACAATTTACAATTTTCATTATTTACACGACCTCGTCAGTACGAATACCTCGCCAAGGTTATCACTTTTTTGCCTAAAATTCCGAAAGCTTAAAATTGTGATTTTAGAGATTCGTTCCGGGTAAGAAGAATCGGATTAGGATTTTAAAATTAAAGCATCCAGCGTGAAATTTAAATAATACAATAAATTATTTAATAAGTTAGCAATTAGTATGAGGCTTAAGATACGCGAACAAAAATGCTAACTTTATACTTAATTCAAGAATGCAGGTTAAATTATATGTTGCCGGTTATTAACTTATTGTAAATGGTCATCATTACGGGTTAAATATGAAATATTTCTTATGCTTAGGTAGTTACAAGCCTAAAATAGTAAACGGTTATTAGACGCTTATAATTAGTTTGCCACGAAAAAAAAGCACAACCCGTGAAAGTTAATAATGCTAAAGAACTAATAGGGTAGTGCTAATTGTTTCCTCAATACACTCTTTTATTACCTTATATTATTTTTCATATTCTACATTTTAAAAACCTTAATTAACATAAAAACCAGAAACTTGATAAAAATCATTTGGTTTTAATTTTGCTCAAAAGACATTTTCATGTTGTGAACATGAAGAATAAAAAATCGTGTTTTTTTTTAGGTATTTTTAGTAGCCAGGATTTACGAAATAAAATTGACCAAGCCTTTTAGTAAATGTCACCTGAGTCGTCAATCAGAAAGGAGTCGAGACAGAAATTTGCGTTAAAATGCAGTTTCTGATTGATATGTGCAATAAGTATTTGCGATTAGAGGCATTAAGTCATATAAACATAAACGTAGTAAACGTTTCATTTGAAATAATAAATCCAACAATTATTAGAAGAAATGTGCACGATAATTTTCGAAGCAATTAAACATGGTTATAAATAATAAGAATCGTGTTTGAAAACTGTGGTTAATCATTGTTGAATCCGAAGGCTGTCCATGTGTCGCAGATGAACACTTTAAGCTGCTTATTACTTATTAGTTATTACCATTAGTAATACCGTTTTAAATTTACTGTTCACATTGTGCAAGGACCTTTATGTTATCTTTATCTCAATTCATCATAATAATATTATTACTGTAAATGCACGTTCGTGTTCATACCAAGTCTTTATAGTGCAGGCTAAAACAATTTTTATCATCCCAAATTGCTCATGTTTCATACACCACTTGATTAATTATTATAAACTATAAATTACAAACAAAAGATTAACGACTTAATTTTACTAGCTTATAACCTTTAGAAACTCTTATTATTTTATTAATTACCTTCATCAATCAATTTCTTTTCAATTAAGGTTAGTATAACGAATTTTAAATATATTCTACATTTTTGGTAATCCCAATCTTAATGATTGACAGATGAGTATTTCTGGGAGCTTCCCACGTTTCCCGCCGGCTCCGACTATCGGACAACAAGCAAAAAAACGGCCCTGCCTACTTATGAATAAAGTATGAAGTTGCCAAGAAGGCACCCACAACCACCTCAATTTTTGCGCGTTTTTAACAAAGGGCCCACGCTCTTCCGAGAAAGTGGCCAGGTGTTTCGAACCCAGAAACAATGCCGAAACCATTATTGCAATTATTTTTATGATTGATAGGTGAAATTATTACCAAGCTTTACGAGCTTTAAACGGATTAGGAAAGTTTTATGAGAATATTTTACCACATCATTTTAGGGACCACTATACTTTTCCAAAACTTGACAGTTTTTATTAAAAAAATCGAAAATAAACCAAAGGTTCGAAAAAAAGTTCGAGATCGGAGGACGAAGGACGAAGAAAGTTCGAATTCAAAACAAATTACATTTCTAAAGAAGTTAGAGCTCAATAGAATAAGTTCAAAAATTAGTTCAAAAAGGACTTCAAAGAAAATTCGAACTCGGAAGCTTTCATTGCATTTTTACATCATCGTGTTCGAAGTTTAGTAGGTTAGAACTAGTGCTATACGAACTTCATATTTTTTAAAGTTGGAACTTTTCATTCAAAAGTTTGAACTTTAAAATAGTTCGAACCGTTCGAACATTATGCAAAAGTTCGGAAAAGGTTCGAGTTCGCTCGGCCACGAAACTAGGGCCACCTCTGAAATATCTTTATTTATGAAAATAAAAATTTGAAATTTTACCATTTACCATGTTAAATATACCGGGTGGAAATGAAACTAGGGCCACCCCTTGCATTTCTTTATTTATGAAAATAGAAAATTAGAATTTTAGTATCTTATATGATCTAAGAAAACAAATTTTATGAATCGAATAAATCTTTCATTTTACTTCCGGTTTATCAGGAAATGGCACCCACTTTCTTATTTTAAATATAACCCCCTCATTTTTTCTACGTAAAATCAAACATTGGTTAGTTTTAAGTATGTTTATGACAAAAATAATTTTTTTTTTCAAAACTTAAAAAAAAAATGTTGAATTTTTTTTTGGTAAAAAATTTGAGTAAAACCTACAAAAACTATTTTTAAATAATACAAATACGTAAAATAAATCGTAATTTATAAAATTTATTTCACCGTTGTTGAGATATTATTTTTTTTAATTTTCAAGAAGCGTTTTTTGGAAATATCTTTACTTTTTTAAATGGGATGATATAAGGGCCACCCCCTAATTAAATAGAGGGTTTTTTCCGGTTACTGTGATATCCCATATGTATGTATAAAAATAGTTTTTGTAGGTTTTACTCAAATTTTTTACCAAAAAAAATTCAAATTTTTTTCTTAAAGTTTTGAAAAAAATATTTTTTTGTCATAAACATACTTAAAATTAACCAATATTTGATTTTACGTAGAAAAAATCAGGGGGTTATATTTAAAATAAGAAAGTGGATGCCATTTCCTGATAAACCGGAAGTAAAATTTATTCGATCCATAAGATTTATTTTCTTAGATCATATAATTTACTAAAATTTTAATTTTTTATTTCCATAAATAAAGAAATGCCAGGGGCGGCCCTAGTTTCATTTCCACCCGGTATAATATGAACTTTATCGAGTTCAAACTTTATCCAGTTCGAACTTATGAATGTTCGAACTTTATCGAGTTCGAGCGTTATTAGCTTCGAACTTAATCAAGGTCGAACTTATGAAAGTTCGAACATTTATTATTATGTCGAACGGGTTCGAACAGTTCGAACTTTTTATTTTTTTAAATTTGAACTAAGTTCGAACTTTAAGTTCGAACCTCCAAAAGTTCGTGAACAGCACTAGTTAGAACTTCATTGAGTTTGAACTTCATAAGTTTCAACTTTTATTATGTTGAAGTATAAGGAATGAGTTCGAGCTTTTTATGTTTATGTTCTACCTTCCTCAAGTTCGAGCCTTGTCATTTTAGAACTTCCTCGAGTTCATCAAGTTCGAAGTTTAGTAGATTTCATCAGTTTGAACTTTCATTATTATGTCGAACTGTAAACATGTGTTCGAACAGTTTCTGTTTGTTTAAAGTTCAAAAATCAAAAAGTTCAGGTGCGGCGAACAGCACAAATTAAAAAGATTTTTCAGAGCATGATAACTTCATTTTTCTGATAATACACTGTTAGTTATTTTTATCAAAATTGTATCGATGCTCCAAATTACCGAATCTTCATTAACACCACATTTTTTAGAACTTAAAAGTAAGTTCCTATCTTTATCATTCAATGATTGTTCCCACAACTCCAACTGTTTATAATTTAGAGTTTAGAGCATTGAAGAGATCGGACAGTTCATACATTATACATGCTCACTACATATCTTATATTTGGACCTGTGATCCCACTAAGAATATAAATATGGCTAGTTAAAGTTGGTAATCCAGTAATAATTCTACAACTTTTATGTACAACAGTATCTGCTTTTTTAGGATGACAAGATCTTTCCGAAACTGGAAACTATATTCTTTCAAAATTTTACAGTTTTTATTAATAGGTAGGAAAAAACAACAGCTTTTACGAACACCTTTATTAAGTGATGCCAATCTACAACTTGCCAACGTTTCGACAGTGATTTGCTGTCTTCTTCAGGGCTTATTGTATTAGATTTACGACGGTGATCTAATACAATAAGCCCTGAAGAAGACAGCAAATCACTGTCGAAACGTTGGCAAGTTGTAGATTGGCATCACTTAATAAAGGTGTTCGTAAAAGCTGTTGTTTTTTCCTACCTATCAACTATACTCGAACGTATTTTCAATCGATTTTTTATTAATTGTAGTTCTGAGCGTATGTACTTCAAATAGTTCAGACCGTTTGAAAATTAAGCAAAAGTTTCAGATCGAAAGTTTGAGTTCAAAAGAAGTGCATGTTCAAAAATAGGGTTCAAAACAGGTCGATTACAAAGAAAGATCGAACTCGGAAACTTTAATTACATTATTACGTCATTTTTAAAAGAATATTATTATTTATTTCAATTTTGCACATATTTCTAGATTGAAGTCTTTTTTTTTCAAAACAACATAAAATTCATTTATGAAGGCTACAACAAAAATAGACCAAACCTCAAAATAGTAATTTACTTCCAAAAATTTCAACTTTCGTAGGACCGAACTTTCTGAATTTTATAGAGTTTGAAGTGTAATAGCTTTGAACTTCATTGAGTTCGAACTACATAAGTTTCACAGTTCGTTATTATGTCAAACTATGAAGAATAGATACGAACAGTTTGAGCTTTGTATGTGTATGTATCCTGAAGTTCGAACCATGTCATTTTCAAACTTCCTCAAGTTCATTAAGTTCGAAGTTTGGTCTTCTTTCTAATAATACACAATTACTGATTTTTATGAAAATTATTTCGATAGCTCAACAAGCTATGGTACTATTATTATCACCATTAGAAGTTTTCAAATTCGTATTTCTATCCAGTATCCACTATCTATTTTTGCAATATACAGGGTGTCCAAAAAATGGCGGATAAGATCTCCACTACGATGTTGAGGACCATTCTGGGATCTCTAGAAAAATAGTTAAAAAAATCCCCGTGACCAATTGACCGAGATATGGAGGGTCAAAGTTTGCAATTCAAATTCTTTATTTTTATGAATTTTGAAAAACCGCCAATTGTCCTGTAAAGTTTGGCTTCTCTTTAGTCTTTTAGTAAAAAAATTAATTTAAATTGAGTTTTAATAACTTCACAATTTATTTTTTTAAATTGAAAATTATGACAAGTGGTTTTATGACAGGTAATTTTCAATTTATAAAAATAAATGGTGAAGTTATTAATACGCGATTTAAATTAAATTTATTACTAGGCGACCAAAGAGAAGCCAAACTTTACAGGACAACTGACGGTTTTTCAAAATTCGCAAAAATAAAGAAGTTAAATTCCAAACTTTGACCCTCCATATCTCGGTCAATTGATCACGAGGATTTTTTAAACTATTTTTCTGGGGATCCCTGAAGGATCCCCAACAACGTACTGGAGAGCTTATCCGCCATTTTTTAGACACCCTGTATATTCGAGTCCAAAAAGAAATAATAAATTAACTATGAAGTTAAATAAAACTAGATCAAAACTGAGCACAATAATTAAACGATGTTCCATATCTTGCAATTGAACGGTGTTATGCAAAAAGGACCCAAAACCCATTGAATATTGATTTTGAAATATTTGATGGTAAAGCTTAGTTTAATTTTGCAAAATTTAGAATGGGTATTTGGCAATATAATAAATTGAGTTCTCCCAGTCTGTGGGCTGGTTGCTTCTTGCAGAACACCATCCAATTCTTCACTGCATGAACAAGAGTTGTTTTAGAGCCCCGAAGAAGTCGGAAAATAGAATTCCTCTATGAATATGGCTAGTTCATAGATATCCAGTAATTATTCTACAACTTTTATGAAAAATAGTAACTAATTTTTTGGTATGACAAAATTTGTTCCAAACTGGAGCGACATATTCTGCTGCCGAAAAACAAAGATAATACAGTAGTTCTTAAGAGCCATTTCCTAAACGGAGAATATAGTGGTTTAGTTCTGCACTCATAAAAGCTAGTATGAACAACATTTTTGTATAATTTTTTTTGTAGTTGATTTAGAAGTAATTTTTTTAATTTTTGCCAGAAGGAAAAAAAAATGGAGAATGTACAAAAAAAAATATAATGATCTAAAAGTACCTTAACTTTGGACCCCTATAATTAATTTTATGCTAGATTGCAGAAGGTAACTCTCTGGCAATTTAGATTATAAATCTGAAAAAAAAAAATTGAAAATCTAACGAGGGAAACTTGAGTTATGACTGCAGAACTAATGCTAGATTTCATGATTTTTTACAATTTTTCCTCCCAAACTCGCGCCCCCTCTAGGGATTCGCATTAATTATCAGTTATTTGGTCATAATTTCCAAAGAAGCTCCAAAAAAGTGGGATGAATTTTCTATTTCTTGTTATTATTTCCAACGGAAAATTTACGGTGGGTGTCTAGGAAGATGCTCTTAAGGTATGAGGAGAAGCACCTCCTTCAGAACAAACCTATTTTTGAAGTAGATTGTTTCGAGATTGGCTTTAGTTTTATCCGAAGTTACTCCTAAATATGTTGGATTGTACTAAGTAAAAAGGTCTTGATATGGTTTTTGACGTATTTGGACGTAAAGGACCCAGAATATTACCTCGAGGAAACCCACTTTTTGACATCCCGGATATATTAATTTTCAGTAGATGTAAAAAATTTTGGATAGCAGAGTTGTTATTTTTTGCTCTACCCAGGTGTACAAGGTCAAAGTTGAAATTCCTGGAGGAGGAGATAATTTCCTTTCTCAATGAATTTGGAAAAATTATGGAATTTAGAATGTATTTTTTGAAACAATGCATTTTTGTTTAAAACGAAAAGGCTAACTTAACCTACTTAAGCTAACAACTGTAAACGAATGACCAGTATATTTTAACCTAAATACGTCAATCCATCTAAACTCGAACTTCTAACCAAATGACTAATTATTCAATCATTACTATACTCAATAAATCCCGCTGCATTATTATTTTTTTTAAATTTATTTCACAACCAGAACAAAAATGCATTCTCAACATGACAATCAGAAATCACCATCGTGATAAATTTAAAATAAATGTTAGGTGTTAAACAAATCGAACTCACTTTCGTCTATAATAGGTAGGCGTAGGTAAATTGGCCCAAGGTCGTTGTATTTCGCGGGGCCACAGACCGACGTGAGTTTAGCCCACGCAGAAATACGTGGCCGTTCAGTCATCCAAAAAGATAACTGTGGCTGGCCCTCTCAATTTCAACGAGATTATTGTTTATGTCAGGTTGAGTAACGTGGTGCAATGATTAAAAAAAAGGCGGAACAACCCTGGCCAAAGGTTTTTGACCAGACTTTCAGGCAATTGCACTCTTGATCATGAGAGAGATGGAATTATTTTAAGTCACTGACTCTTCAAGAGATACAATTGCAGAAGATATAGTAAGTGGGTGTTTTGAATTCAATTATAATTTCAATATTACCAATTTCGTCGCCAAAAATTAAATTCCAGGAAATTTCGTAGACGATTGCAACTTACACAAGATACCACAACTTTTGCCGTTGTATTTCAGAAAAGATCAATTGCTTTTCTGAAAAGCCTGTTTAATTTCAGAAAGTACCAACGGTATTTCAGAATCATCAATTGTATTTAAGAAAGCATCAACTGTATTTTAGATAAATCAATTGGAATTCAGAAACCATCAACTGTATTTCAAAATCATCAATTGTATTTGAGATAGAATCAATTCTATTTCAGAAAGCATCAATTCTATTTCAGAAAGCATCAATTCTATTTCAGAAAAATCTAATAATTTCAGAAAAGATCAATGGTAAAAAATGAGGAAACTAAGGTTTTCTGAAGTTATATTGGTTTTTCTGAAATACAATTGATATTTTCTGAAATGTAATTGATGTTTTCTGAAATACAATTGATGTCTTCTGAAATATAATTGATGTTTTCTGAAATACAATAGATGTTTTCTGAAATACAATTAATGTTTTCTGAAATACAATTGGGAAAGGTATAATGAGGTGTGCATAAAATTGTATAAAAATAAGTACCAGACAAGAATTTTTGATATTCTTGCTTCAAAATCTCCTCCGATATTCTTCCATCATAAATCCTTGATGATGTACCAATCGATTTGTACGAATTAGTTCCCCTTAAAGTTTCTGATTTTGATTGACTAATGAGTCGTTTTTTGATCAATTATTTAAACGAATTAATGGTAAACCTTTCGCCGACATTTATACCTTTAATAAAAACTATAACGTTATTAATAATCATGAATTGTTTTAGATATATGAATTGTACAATTGTTGTAAATTTTTATTGCGTTAGATTACGAGTATTATTTTCCACAAATCATGCTTCTATTACTTCTACTTATTTATTCGTTTATAAAATGATTGATATTATTATAAATAATTGTTATTTAAAGTTCTAGTATGGTAAATAAAACCATTTGTTGTAAATTGCTTCTTATGTGGGTTAAACAAATTTAACCGGTGGGTGTATTTATTTATTGTTTTAACAGAAATAAAAAAAGATAATAACTCTAAAATAAAAAGGAAATTATAGGTCGAGTTTGTAAATAGTTTAAAAATTTTTAATTATTATAAATAAAAACAATCATACCTGCATTAGCTTGAAAATAATAATTTCCTGCTCACATTACAACATTACGTTCACATTTTATAAAAACTAAGTTCGAATTTTGATTGTTCACGACGTGTTAAGTAACTCAAGGAACTCTAGTTAAGGTAGGTATACAGGTTGTTCCAGATTATTGGGATAAACGGTGCAGATGCGGCCGCAATGGGAACGGGCAGGTGAACTTTCGCGCGACTCTTTAGTACTAATGGCACTTAAACGGCAGGAGAGTCAGTCACCTGAGTTGCGAGACAAAAACTAGTTACAACCTCACATACATTTGAATACAAATTTATGCGAGGATTTAAACTTAAATAATTAAGAAAGTGTTGAAGTTTCAAAAAACTACTTCGATCGCCAATATGTGACACTCTGCGAATTCTGCAGAATTGCGTGTTTCTCATTGCAGCCTTGGATATGGTTACTTTGCATATCGAAAAAATACATTTAATATTGTTTTAAAACGAGTTCTTGTTACAGCTTCACGGGACTATAAATATTTTTTATGTGGCTGTGGATAATGTTGCTCAGCTGCTGCTTTTTTGCTGTTTAATTTAAGTAAGTTGGACATGCACACTGTGTCACTTATAATTTCTTTTTCCCAAATCCCAGACTCATGCACAATCTCTTTTTACAATTAAAACCATTTTTATTATAACACGCAACGAGAAACTAATCTTTTAATTATACTAATATCATTGTAAAGCCAGTCTTACACTGGCCTAGATTTAGAATCCCGTGATTTACCTCTTCCATCGTCTTAACAACGACTTCAATATCCTCCAGTTATGTTCTGATGATTGGTAAATTCCTTGTAACTCCCACATATTAATAAAGTAGCGCTTCTACGATGACGTCAGTAGTAGGACAAGGCTAAGCAGCATAACTTCATTAACTGAGAGTCAAATAGCAGCTAACCTAGTTATGACATCACTTTATTAGTATCTCCAACCACCATAACGTAGATAGTTACCTAACGAAAGTAAGTTTATAATTCGATCCCAGGACCCGTGCCCTCTTTTTTTGGCTACTATTATCCTGAGAAAAAAAAAATTCATAGAAATACAATGTGATTCTTTAGCTCTGTGACAAACTTTTCTCGCGAGTAGAATACTATACTTTTTCCATGACTTTTTTCTATTACGGCGTTTTTATTGGGAATTTTAGGAAAGACCGCCATCTATTGGTAGTAAATTTTCTCAATAGTTACATAACCTATACGAAAGCTTTGGTTAAATCATTGAAAATATCAATATTTGATGATACATCATTAAAATGAATAATGATTTTCCAAAATATCCTGTAACTGAATTTTAAGAAAGAACTCCTCCTCTGTCGGCAAATTTGTGAAAGCTAATATAAAACGGTGCCATCTATTGGTAGTTAAAATTCCTAATTTGTGTAGTTTTTTTCGTCTTTTTGACATTTCTTCTATGTAAATTTTATTTTGTGGTTAAAGTTACCCATAATCCATTGCTCATTACCCAATAGCACAGTTTCCAGTAGGTTGTCCATTGAATAATGAAATGCAACTTTGTGATTGGTCCACACGTCATGTTAAATATAACATGACAAAAAGTAGGTGAAAGAAATACGATGTGTACTTGTCTTTATATATTTTTTGATAAGCAATGAAATTTATCAAGAATCATCACCTTTCATATGGCATAGTCTGCCACAGAGCTAAAGAATCACCCTGTATATTAATTACTCTTTATAAATGAGGATGGGGCACTAGGGTCTTCCTGTGATATATTAAAAAAAATGAAATTTAGGAACTTTTTTAATTCAATCTTCATTTATATGATTTTCTCTGAAAATTAGCCTTGTAGATTTTTGACCTAATCTAAGCTCTTAGTATTACATAGATTTAACCAATTCCAAAAAAATTGTTGAATTTTTAATTTATCTTTTTTATTACAAATTTTGGTGGATATCACCCATAAAAAATATAAATTTTCTTCTTTAGTCCTACCTCAAATTAATCAATTATTTAAAAAATTAATTGTTTATAATGGTATTAAAATCATCCATCATTTAACAAAATAAATGTCAAAGGACTATTTTCGTTTATAACTTGTTGGACATCTCCCATAAAAAATATAAATTTTCTTCTTTAGTCCTACCTCGAATTAATCAATTATTTCAAAAATAAATTGTTTATATTGGTATTAAAATCAACCATCATTTAACAAAATAAATGTCAATTGTTGATAACTATATTACACTGGTTTAGTTTAATATTCTCTTTTATCATTTGTTTTATAAAATTTTATAATTACCGGGTCTTCAAAAATGGGTGATACTGGTAACTCGCAAGGTAGGTAACCTAAATTTGGTGCAGTTGGCCACAATGAAAGTAATAATAAGTACAAAATTTTAATATCAGTTTTTCTTATTTATTATTTAGGTCATACCCAAAAATAAAGCTGCTGAGAGGTTTTTTGGTTTAAATAAAAGATCAGAAATGAAATTTAGTTGGATTTGAATAGTTATACAAAGCTAGTAACATTAAAATTCCTAAAAATTACTACAAAGTATATTTAATTGCCTAGTTTCGGTATCAATTCTACACAGTCTTCAAAAGTGATTGATACTGTTGAATTTGCATGGTACGAAACCTAAGTTTCCCACAGAATGTTTTAACTGCATTAATTTTAGTCTTGAAAACTTTTTTTTATTATATTTGCAACACACTGAGAAACAATTTGAAAAAATACCTCAAGAGAAACTGCTGAGAGACGATTTGGTTAATGTGATTTAAATTTGAATTAAAATAAAACTGTATAATCGAATTTAACCGTCGGATGTTTGTCTTGAGAATTAGAATTTTGATGGCGAATGCGCCGGGCATACGTAAAAAATTTTATTGTATGTGAATTGTAGAATATTTTATAATCTATTATATTTTTTTCTACTAATATTCAATATCAACAAACACAGGGTGTCCCATAAACGGTGAAACATTTCTCTGGTACGTTGTTGTAAAAATAGTAAAAAAAATGATCGACCATCAAACATCTTGAGATATTAACAAAAAATCTAAATTTGGCAACATTGGTACATTCAAGGTAAACTTAGATTCCAAGAAGCTAAAATAACAAGAAACGCGAATCAAAACAACAGAAACTAATTAAAATAAACAAAACTGAAACTCACAAACGTAAAAAATTATAAGTTGTGTTTTTTACATGATTTTGCTCAGCCCCCAAGGACGTGGATGCCTGAAATCTCACGCAGTAATCTCAATTTCACCTTCCTCGAAGCGCATGCGTCCAAATCTCACAAATTCCAGTCTGAACCAAGCGGGTGAGATTTTGACGCATGCGTTCTAAAAGTAAACTGAACAAGTGAGCAACTGATTTGCTCAGATTTGCTCGAGCATAGATCCTAGGTAAAAAAATCGCAACGAGAGAATTCACTTAGCCAGAATTGACTTTTGATTGTTTAATTATTTAGTATTTAAACACTGTTGCCAGTTTTCGTTTTTATAGCTTTATTAAAGATAATTTTCAATTCTTAAAACTAAAATGTGAAGTTAGATAAAAAATTAACTTAAATTTTCCACTTTAACTCTTCACATCTCAAAAATAATCAAGAGGATTTTTTTTACTACTCGAGATTTTGGTGATCAGATACGACCTCTGGTGGTCATTTGATAAAGCTAGTGTGGAGTATTAAATAAAAACCTGTTTACGTAAACTTTATGTGTGGGTACTTATAAATCAATTTTTTAGTCACAAAAAATGCTATAAACGCCATTGCAGTTACTAAAACCAATAGAAACCTTTATTCGTTTTCCTCCATTTTAATATAAATTTTATGTCAAAATATCGCCATCTATACGTAACTACTTACTTCCGCTATTTATGGGACGCCCTGTATAAGAATTTTGTCTACTTATATTTTTTACTATTTTCTTGTTATTTTGTCTTCAAAATTTTGCATGTTAATTAATATTTAATTGAAACATCATTATAAGAAAAACGTAGCACGGTTCAAAAAACAAAAACAAAAACCAAAAATTTCTTAGATAAAACAACGAAAAATCCCAAAAAAGTGCTTAATAACATATACATTACCAAAACACGCAATGCTTTTAATAAAAATAATAAAATGAATATTATAATTACAATAAATTACCTAATTAAAATTACAAAATTACAATTTGTAAATGGTTTACTTTGTATTTCGCACTAGGCAGAAGATCCTTGAAATCGTATGAAACAAAAATATCACCTTTATACTTGGTTGATCAACAAACAACCTGTTTTTTTTTTACTAAATTAATAATTACCCCCCATTGTGTAAATAAATTCACTATAAAAGAATAAGAACATTTTAATAATTGTTACTTTAATAAAAATGATGACAGTGCGTGAATTACAAACTTTGTGCTGGTTTTGTTCAATTTTAATAGTTTTAGTTACCTCCCATCCCCTTGCTGGTGATACTACTGATATAAATAGGGATAAACGTACTTTTTGGAATGACGATTATGGTTTTTATTATGGGTTCCCACCACCTGTAAGCTATGATTACCATTACATACCAACTTTTCTAGATACTCATGGATGGTATGATTTTAATAAGAAAATGGGTGGTTTTGATTTGAATCATCGCAAAAATGAGCGTGAAAATCATGGAGGAATGCGTAAAAAAGGGGATGATTGTGATAAAGGCCAGTTAACAATTAATGGAAAATGTGTAAACATTTTTGATAAGAAATAAAATCTGCTTTTTATTGTATTTTTATTATTTTAATAACCAACATTTTCTGTGGAATTTTGATGAGATTTTTGTTATTATTTAACCTTTACAATCAAGTAAAAACCTACTGTAAGTTATCACAAAGACAATTACAAAAAAACTTTTCTTTTATACAAGGTGTTTCAAAACTTCTATAAAAGTTATTTTGGAAAATATTATCACAATCAGCCCTTCAAAAACTGTTTGAGGAGATTATTATCTTATTTTTGGTCTTTTTTCTAACTTAATAGTAATAGTATGTAACGAACAAGAAATGATAGCCATTATTCAACACCAAAATTGCGATAGTTACCACTCTCACTTTTAGCGCCACCTGCAATCGTAAACTCAACTAAAAACCGTGAATAATGATATTGCAGTTTTCTGATTGGTTGTCATGGAAATTAATTATAACCATCATGTGCAAAAAAACATACAAATAGATGGCTAAGTGTTAGAAAATTCCCAAATTAAAAGTCATGGGAATAACTACGATATGTAGTAAATTTTTGGTCTAAAATCGAAGGAATCTAGAAGAAAAAAAACCTTTTTGTAATTTATTCGTCCCCCATAATAAGTCAGTAGAGATTATTAGGAACAAAATTGTGGGATTGTATAATCGAGTAGTTTAAAATTATTTATTTTGGTTCCTTGATTAGAGTTAATTTAAAATCGTTGGCTCTGCAAACAGTATTTTAGAAGATAGGTACATCAATTTTCAATTTTATAACACTAAAAAAATCCTATGAAGTTAACAAATTTCAATATCCTTCTTATCTAAAGACTTTTTTTGCATAAATACAATTTTGATTAATCTTATCGAGTTAAAAGTTCAAAACGTTATAAAATTGGAGTAATTTGATTAAAAAATGATAATTGGAAATTCAACCATATTCAAGTAAATCATTAGTTTATACAATAAATAGTATATTGTTCTTTTCAAACGTCGACATTTATAAAATAATTTTAAAATATCAGATTTAGTTTACATACGTCGTATGTCATGTTGTTAATGTATATTGGGTTGCCAAATAGGCGGAGTAGAAATTGCATTTCTACTTTCTACTCCTTGGAAGTACAAAGTATAAACCCGATTGTACTCGTCGGAAATGTAAAAACATGACTATAGACTCAACGAAAAAAAAAATGACTTCAACTAAATAGTTGATGTCCTTGTTTCTCCATAAGTTTTGCAAAATATGGTCCAGAAATAACACCCCTCTGTTAAATAAGAATTTTTTTCCTCGTTACGTTGTTTGTGACGTTTATGACCTGTGCTAAAAATAAAGCATCTAAATATTTAGACAAAATTAGGATCATAATTACGGAATATACCATTGATGACTTCATGTTGTTTGTCCCAAATGCTGCTTCAATTATATGTAGTTTTATCGCCTAATAGTTACTAAGATCTGAAGATGTTTATAAATCAATAAACGAAACGTTAGCTAAATAACAGAAGGTTTTTATTTCATAATTGTCCTATCACGAGAGAAAAATGACTTGTTACAAACTGCCAACCGTTACAGAAGAAGTTTGAAAAAAAAATGGTTTGCAGGTTTTAAAACTAGTAAAATTTTACCACAAAAACAAATTTTTGTATTTTTTTTGATACCTACATAAACAAATGCATATCTTCAACATATTTTATTAAAAATTAGTAATTTATTGTATATATTTACAATTTTTTTCAATATAAATGTATTTTCTTTCAATACAAGTAAAAAAACTAATAATAAACAAATTTATTTTCTAATTTTTATTTGAAACTTATTCATCGATTTATATTAAACTTACGAAAACTTAAATAAACATAACTAACATAAACTATTAAATATATTATATAAAAATACAGGTTTGAACATAAATATTTAATATTGTTATTTAAGTGGTAAAAATTTTTGTGATTTTTTAAGCGTAACCACCTCTCCTTCTTTCATTCCTTATAGAACTAGATAAACATAAAGTGAAAACTGCAGCAATCAACTGTAATAATAAAAAATAAATTAATAATTTGTTAAAGAGATCAAGGTTGATAAAATATTACCTCAGTTGCGCAAAGGCCAAGAGCAACGTATCCTAAAGTTTCAATGTTGTCCTTCAAAGTAGAGTATAATTTGTTGGCACATCCTTTATCGAAACTTTGGGAATCGGCTTTGTAACATGGGTTCTTATTTTCCACACAACAACTTGAAGGTAAATTGCTAGATTTCCAATCATCAGGTGAGTTTACTCCACAGCAGTGTAACTACAAATTAAATAAGTACATAACTTTAACGTCAATCAAATTTTTATGGAACAAAATTTTGTTGGCTTAAAAAAGACAAATATAAAAAAAAACTACGTTTTAAAAAATATGAAAAATCATAAATGATAATAATTGTGTAATTATAACAATCTTATTATACAGGGTGTCCCATAGTAGATTAAGAGCTTTCCAGTAAGTTGTTAGGGACCTTCAGGAATACCCCCAAAAATAGTTAAAAAATCCTCTTGACCAATTGAGCTAAATATGAAGGGTCAAAGTTTGGAATTCAACTTCCTTATTTTTATGAATTTTGAAAAACTAATAGTTGATTTTTTTAAATTGAAAATTACCTGTCATATTTTTCATATGTAATATCATGAGTGATCAAAGTCGAATATTTTTCACTATCACGAATGTCATTTGGGGTTAAGGGGAATTTTTAACCCCAAATGACAAGAGTGGTAATGTATGAAAAATATTTGACTTATAATTTGAACAAGAGTGCATATTTAAGGGACTATTTAACGAGCATTTTTCACATTTTTGTTCAAAATTTTTCAGCCAACTTCAAACTTATTGAAAATTGACATTAAAGTCACAAAATAATCGCTGATCTTTTTGACGTTTTACTTGTCACAAAAAATAATCACTTGTAAGTTGAATAGTCAATTTAAAAAAAAATAAATTGTGAACTTTACATGACAACTAGAGGTTTTTCAAAATTCATAAAAATAAAGAAGTTGTAATCCAAACTTTGACTCTTCATATCTCCGTCAATTAAACAATTTTTCTGGGTATCCCTGAAGGGTCTGTAACAATTTACTGGAGAGCTCTTACGCCATTTATGGGACACCCTGTATTCTGTATTATTATATTTTCAGCATTTCAGCTTGGGTAATTATAAAAATTATATTTTTTGGAACTGTAAGAAAATTTTTTATAAAAAAGGTTTCTTTTAATTTTTATGGTACTCTTGTGGTTATACTATTGGAAATTTTTATTATTTTTTTGAAAAACAAAACCATTGTATGATAGCAATAAACAATGCAATTTATTTATTTTTGGCACCAAGTGGATAAGAGTTAAAATAATATTTTGGCAACAATAAAAATGATTAAAATTGAAGGCCAAACAATTCTTAACTTCAGTCTGTTTATTGATGATAATAAAAATAAGTTAATGTTATGATTTTTATGAAGTTAGTCATTTGTGTTCTTCATTTACTCTACACTGCCAAAATCTAAAAAAAAATAAATAGCCACAAGAGTTTTTAATGTCCTAAAAATATAATTACAAAAAAGTTATTAGAGAATTTTTGTAACCAAGATTTCAATTTTATTAACCGAATTTAGAAAACAAAAGTGCACTGATTTATTGACTATCTAATTATTTTTATATACTTTTATGATGTAATCAATATAATTGGTGAGAAACTTACACTATGTTGAAGTAAATTAAAGGAATCTTTAGCAGCCTCATCATAATTATAACGATCGAACGTTTTTTGTACGTCCTTCCTAATTTCCTTCCTGAAATCACCACTGTTGTCCTTCACAGTAATAAAAGCGAATACTCCAATGGCGATTTGAATAACGAAAATTGTCAGTAAAATTACTGCATACTAAAAGATATAAAATTAGTGTAAAATATTTTTTTGGTTTTATTTATTACTTACAGTTGTTAACATGCAAGTGCTTTCTTTCACTGCTCCGCAGCATCCAAAGAAGGCTATGATAAAGATGATTGCACCAATCGCAATGATAAGGGTTGGAGCTGCAGCAATAGCAGAAGTTTCTAGGGATCTTGTGGTGTCATTGAAGTCTATTTTGTACAAGACGCCAACTACCAGAAGAACCAAACCACCGAGCTAAACAAAATAAACCATTATTATTTTTCTAAAAAAAAATTGTATACATAGCATTTGTAATTTGTCAAGCAAATTCTTTTCCTACAAATTTTGAATATTATTGAATCAAATTTAGAAAATTGGCCTTTTTCATTTTTCGCAATAAAAAAACAATTTAGAAATTTTTTTTGTAGTTCTAACATACTAACGGCAAAATCTTTTTAGGTAAAATTCCATTCAGGCGCCTCTTATTTATAAAAATATTACCTACATTGATTAATAAACAGTTATGAAAAAATTTTTTCTCAAAAACGCTTTATTTTTTATTCACAGGGTTACAACTTCTTTATATTTTTTGATGATTTGATCAATTTTGATAATTTGGGATACACTCCAGTTATTGCATTCGTAATGAAATAAAATTATCATCAAATCTGCTAAAAATGAAAAAAATATAGGAACTAACTTAAAATTGGTCAAGGAACCTCCTAATTTTTTCACATATTCAGGGTGTTCCAAGATTTTGTTTATAGGCCATATCTCCGTTATTTGAAGAGATAAAAAATCATATCAAAAAAGCTTTCAATATCATCAAATTGGCATTCTAATTCCACCCTTAATATATTATGGGCTTTGGTCCTCTTTAAGAAACCATCATCAACTTTTTTCTTTCAAATGGCACTCATTACTTTTGTTAACAGAAATTGGATCTCAACTTTATTTTGAATATGCTACTCACTTAAAACATTATCTCTTCAACTAATGGAGATGTGGCCTGTAAACTGAATCGACACCCTGTATATTTAAAAACACCATGTATAGTTGAATCACGAAACAATGCTTATTAAAACATTCTGTTCACATATTGAGAATTTTATCTTCGTATAGATGGCGCTATAAATGGAGGATATTCGGTACTTGTCAGTGTCAAAAATTGTATTTAAAATGCATTATTGTACCTTACAACTACACATTCAACAAAACTCACAGAGATTTATTATTTAAAGCTTCAGTAAAGCTCAAAAAACATGTACCAATGTGTTAAATCAAAAGAGGAAGTGCCGAATATAGAAGTTCATATTTTTGCCACCAGAGGGGAAGCGGAATCTAAAAATTTCCAATAGAAACGAAAGTCCAAAAATTGTTTTTGGATCAACATAATGCAGTGACATTTTTTATTCAAATTTTAACTTCAAAAGTCATTCTGAAGATAGACAGAGAACCAATAGGAAAATTAACTTGAAAGTATGTACATATCTGTTGATTGCTTTCGTGGTTGGATTATAAGAACCATTGTGTAAAATTATTAATAATTTATTATAGGCAACCAATTTTGTCGAACATTTAATTGCATATAGTTTGGTTACAAATAATCAAGGGGTACGACACGCGAGGAAGTTCTTTTATACGCTTAAGCAAGTCTGGGGAAGTCCCAGGGCCGGATTAACCTCTTTTGGGGCCCTAGACATTTTTCTCTCCGGGGCCTTTCTATTAAGGGGGGGGTGTATGAAGTAAAAACTTTCATCAATTTTCTTTCGTAAGAAAACCGGCAATTTTCCGGGCCTTCTGTAATATGCGGGCCCAAGACATATGTCTATTTTGTCTATGCGTTAATCCCGGCCCTGGGAAGTCCCATGAAAGTCAGAGGAAGTTTTGGGAAAGTCCGAGAAAATCCTAGGAACTACGAAGAAATTCTACGACGTCCGATGAGGTTCTGGAAAGTCCTAAGAAGTTACCAGGAAGTGTTTCAAAAGTTCGATTAAGTCCCCAGGTAGTTCAAGGAAGTCCCGAAAAGTTCGACGGAGTGCCAAGAAGTCCGAGAAAATCTCAAGGATTTCCGGGGAAGAGTACTAAGGATGTCCGAGGAAATTTTGGGAATTCCGACTAAGTCTGGGGAAGTTCTCAGGTAGTTCAAGGAAGTTCCGGAAATTCTGAAGGAGTCCCAGGATCTCCAAGAAAGTCTCAAAGATGTCCGCACCAACCTCGTTGCTCCTGGAGTCTGCTGTTTTTGGTGACTGTTCCCGGTATCTGCTCCTTGTAGCTCCAGAATTTAGTATCATCTCTTGGAATGGCTTCTTCTTCTTATTCGCTCTGGTATTGGGTTGTGGACTTCTGGATTCTTCTGAACCATCAAATTTGACTGATTTTTTGAGCATGAATATATTATTTGATTTTTAATCCCTTCCAACCAATTAATTTGTTTTTAGCGTATGAATGTTTATGTTTTAGGCTCCCGTTTTGACCTTCGGGATCGTTAATATTAGCAATCGCTGAAGTTGCGTTTAATACTTTTTGAGTTATTACTTTTAATGTTACAACAAGTTCATTTATGAATTTATGAGTTTTCGATACGTGTGGTCCTACGTGCTTGTTCCTCTTTCAGAAGTTTTTATAGAAATGTTGATGATTCATGTCCACTGCCCACCCATGGTGTTTGTAGATAGGAGCACGTTAGATGTTTGATTAAATTTGCTTTTCAATTTGTGTGAATTGGTAAAATGACAATTACGCAAAAGGATCATAAGGTGCTCACATAAGGAATTCCAAGGAAGTTCTGGGAAATTCGAGGTAGCAGTCCTGGGAGATCCAATAAAGTCTCAAGGAATTTCGTAAGACGATGGTTTTCGAACATTTTAACATTTACGAAACTTGCAAGTATCTCAAAAATAAAAATGTGGAAGTCTAGAGAAGTTCTGGAAATCCCGGGAAATCCTTGTACAAATATGTTTACCTCACCAATAAATGTTTCGTACTTTATTTATATTTTGGATTTATTATTAGTACTTAAGATTAGTTGAAGTTCTTTTAAAATTAATGTTTTCATAAAAATTACTCCTACTCTTCATATTTCTGAGTATCAACTTTTTAAATTGACTTTTTTGACCAAATACAAGATAAAAAGTAAGAATACACATTTTTTCAAACATACTTCATTTTCCATATAACATACAGGGTGTTGAAGTTTTCTCATATTATGCTGGTTTTCGACCAAATGGAAAAAGAGGAAAGCAAAACAGGAAAAAATGACAAAACTGCGTCTTTGTACACACGTTTTCAAGTTTTGTATTTTTAGTGACTCTTTTTGTTTTGTTTTTCGTGTGATACTCAAAAGCGGTTACATCAAAAGGTTTCGACCTGTTTCTAAACTCGGTATGTTTTGTGGAATCAGCAAGTTGGCGTTTTGATGACGTAGGATTTTCTGACTTTCCTCTCATATCAAGTTTTTGAGTGCAACTAATTAAATACAAAGAATTCATCAGAAATTTAAAGAAAGACCATAGTATAAACCAATCCCCAATTGAAAGCAAGGTATAAAAAAACTTCCTCCCTGAAAGTTAACAAATTAGTCCAATCAAATTGTGCTCAAAAGGACCTCTAGCGGGAAAGTTTTAAAGTAATTTTGATTTCATCTACTCTATATGTTTTTTGGGATGCTGAATCCGAATCTGAGGTTTTCCTGCAAAATTTCGTGACCTAAAATTGAAAAAAAATGCTAAGAAAGTAAAAAAAACTTAATTTTTGATGGTTTTTTGCTTATAACTCGAAAACTATCAACTTTTTGTAAATATCCTTTTTATTCAAATTGAAAGTACATAAAATTTCCTACAAATTTTACTATACAGGGTGTCCCAAAAAGAAGTGCTCAGAAGAAAATCCTAGAAAGTAGAGGAGATTTTATCGACAAAAAATCCAATAGCCAGGTCGGAAGAGCCCAGTTTTTTTTGACGGGTCTTTGAATTTTGTGCTCACAGAAAATGTCGATAATTCGAAATTCTGTTATAGTCCATAAACTACTTGATCAATTTAAATGAAAAAACTTGAAAAGTAAAGCTAATTAATGGCGCTTTGTCTTCATAAATCATAAAAAATTATTTGGATAGAAGAAGATATTTTTTTTTTCAAAAAAATAATGAAAATTCACTTTTTTCTTTATACTTTCGCTCATATCTTTTAAATAAGCTCCATAAAGATACCACGTTTTTCTAGTCCGTAAGACTTCACAGTAAACTCTATCAACTAAAAAAATATTCAGTGATCTATCTATTTTACTTTAGGAGCAGTGATGATAAGAAAAATACCCTGCGCGAGTGACTTGAAGTAGTAGGTCAAGTAAAAACTTAGTAAATAAGGCAGTGGTTAAAGAAAATGAAATGAAAATAAGTTAAATACCATAATTATGAAACAAAAACATAATTAATGAATATTCAAAATGTTGACCATTGCCTGACTTTCAACCCCCTACGTCAAGTCAGTCGCGTAAAGTATTTTTCTTACCACCACTGGTCCTAGAGAAAAAGAGATAAAACACTGATTCTTTTTTTAATTCATTGAGTTTAATATGAAGTTCTAGGGCCATTAAAAAATTGTATCCTTATGAGCCTTATTTTAAAGATGTGAGCAAAAATAACAAAAAAATTGAATCAAAATTACATTTTTATTTATTTTCGCTCAATCTTTTAAATAAACCCAATATGGGTACCATTTTTTACGTCCATAAAACTTTAGAGTAAACTCAAAGTAAAAAAAAAATCAGTGTTTTATCTCTATTTCTCTAGGAGCAGTGATGGTAAAAAAATTACTGTGCGCGAGTGACTTGACGTAGGGGCTTGAGAGTCAGGTCAACATTTTGAACATTGATTAATTAAGTAAACTTACCGTTTCATAATTATGGCATTAAACTGATTTTCATTTCATTTGCTTTAACCACTGTCTTATTTGCCAAGTTTTTATTTGACCTACTACTTGAAGTCACTCGCGTTGGGTATTTTTCTTAACATTACTGCTCCTAAATTAAAAGAGTTAGAACACTGAATCTTTTTTTAATTGATAGAGTTTATTTTGAAGTTTTACGGTCGTAAAAAAATTCTTGTCGTTATGGGGTTTATTTCAAAGATATGAGCGAAAATATCAAGAAAAAATGTGCATTCTCATTAATTTTTGGAATAAAGAAAATTTTTTCTATCAAAATAATTTTTGGGTAATAATTTTATAACGTCAACCCAAAGTGGAATTAATTAGCTTTACTTTACATTTTTTTTTTCATTTAAATTTACCAAATAGTTTATGACTTATAACAGAATTTCGATTTAATGATATTTTCTGTGGGAACAAAATTCAAAGCCCCGTAAAAAAAAACTGGGCTGTTAGAACCCTGGACATTGGGTCTTTTGACGATGAAATCTCGTATACTTTCTGGGATTTTCTTCTGAGTACCTCTTTTTCGGACACCATGTATAGCTTTTTTGTGCGACAAGCCGCTCGGGCTCAAGCGCTAGTTGAAAATTGTTGTGTTTCAGCTGTCCAATTTCCGAATAATTTTCTACTCTTTTTTGCATTTTTTCAATGTTGCGTCACGAAATTTTGTTGAGAAACCTCAGATTCGCATCCCAAAAAATAAGTAGAATCGAAAAAATAAAAACTACTCCAAAACTTTCCTGGTAAATGGCAAAAACACATTTTGATTGTACTAAGACCAAATTATACAGGGTGCTCAAAAAGTCGCGAACACGCTCCACGCTACGTTATTAAGATGCTTCTGTTACACAAGGGAAAAATAATTTAAAAAATATTTGGATGATTATTTCATGCCTTCCTCCTGACAAGCGTTCTGATTGGTCCATTTGCCATTGGGTTATCGTGATAATTAGGGTCCTACCTAAATTATCAAGTCAAACGTTTTGACGTTGAGATGACATGTGTTTAAATTTCAAATTTGACATTTGAAGTAAAGACTGACGTTAAAATTGACAATTTTTTTTAGTATTTTGCAGAAATAAGGCTTGAAATAATCTATCCAAATACAATTCGTAGGTTGAAATCACTATAATAATTCTGTCGCTTTATTGCCAATTCAATTGTGTTGCTTTTTAGAAACACCACTCGTCCTACGGACTCGTGGTGTTTCTAAGCAACACAATTTCATTTGTCAATAAATTGACAGAATTATTGCGGATTTCAACCTACTCATGGTATTACTATTGAAAATACGGAAGTTATTATCATCTTTTAAAGAAGTAAACGTGGCAACATTATTTCCAAGGTAGATTATTAAGGTAATATTAGATACCTGATACCTGTAATTTATTATATTGGTAACTTACGAAAATAAACTAAATAATGAGTGTAAACTTGAAATTAATATGACATTTTTCAAAAATGCAAGAATGATTTAAATATAATAGAAATTATTTTATTATTACTAATTTTAAATTCTAACAATTATAAAAACTTAAAGTAGATGTTCAAAGCTATATCCTTCCACATCTAAGCACAATTGAGCTCGTCTAGCAATATTGTTCTGAACATTTTGCAAGATAATCGGTGTAATCATGCGCGCACCTTCTGTAATACGATTAATTAAATCTTCTCGATTCATTATAGGAGACCTGTATCTTATGCTTTTTAAATGACCCCAAAAGAAGAAGTCAAGAGGTGTTAAATTCGGCGAACTTGCTGGCCATGGAACAGGACCTCCGTGACCAATCCATCTATTAGGATAATTTTCGTTTTGCCAAGCTCTAACATTTCTTGCAAAATGTGCAGGAGCACCATCTTGTTGAAACCATACATCCCAAATATGCGCTATGGGTATGTCATCTATTACCTCTTCAAAATCGTTTTGCAGAAACTCCAAATAGTTTTCGCCCCTCCCAACTGTCCGGAATTATTATGGGTAAGTACATGAGTTCCTAGTATTCCTTCCCAAACGTTAACACTAAAAAGACGTGGGTTGTGTACTTCACGCACAACATGTGGGTTTTCAATACTCCATTAATGGCTATTCCGTTGGTTGAATACCCCATCTCTGGTAAAATTTGCTTCATCCGTCCAAATAATTTTAGAAGTAAAATTTGGAGTAACAGCAATTTGTTGAAGCAACCAATTACAATAATTTCTCCTATTATTATATTCTTGAGGCATTAACGCATGGACTTTTGTGTAATGAAGTGGATGCATTGATAGATCGTTTATTGTACTCCAAACCAAACTTCTAGCCAATCCCAGTTCATTAGCAATGCTTCTGGTACTTCTGGTAGGATTGTCTTCAAGTAATTCAAGAACTGCCTCTTCCATATCTGGAGTTCGTACTGATCTTGGACGTCCCAGGTCTTGAAGTATGTGGGACATGAAATATCCAGTTTTCTCAACTCTTCGATCCAAACGCCTAATCACATTTGCTCTCGGATGTCTTCTTTGTGGATAAAGTTCTGCATATAATCGGGCCGCAACATTAGCACTACCTTGAGCAAGGTCCAACTCTAAATACATTTCAGCATATTCATTTCTTCCACTAATGAAGAGTAAAGCCCACGACCGAAAAATTTTCCCGTTCCACTAGCTCAAAACGTCACCATTCCAAAAAACGACCACAGAAACCCACGAATAAATACGGTCGTTGTGAGCTTGTTGCGGTCGCCATCGATGACGTTTTTATGCACGAAAGAAACAATCGCGGTCTTATGTGGAATGACTTTGCGGTCGTCGTGGGCATTACGAGTCTTTAGTGGAACGCGCCCTTGAATACATATTTTTATTTTATCTTTTTTACCTTCAAATTTTAAGAAACTAATTGTAATATTTTTACATTGTTGCCACACGTTATTTTATAATAAATTATGGATTTTAAAATGTAAATATCTTTACATTCTTAACATAAATTTATATTATTTGTTAAGAAATGCAATAACATTAAAATTACTATTATGTTCTCTACAATATTGAGCAAAAATAACGAGAAATTAGCAAATAAAATGTTTAACTTTAAGCACTCATATCTTGAGTAATTTACCAGAAGGATTTTTTTGGTAATTTTTCCCTTATCTAACGGATGCTTCTTAACAAGGTGGCGTGGAGCGTGTTCGCAACTTTTTGAGCACCCTGTATAGTTTTGGATGTGTTCAATTTGTGCTTTTGTTTTGTGTGTTTTTAAATTTAGAGTCGACTAGTCGTTTGGTAGAAAACCGTATGTACAATAAAAAAACATAAAAAAAATAATTCCAGCCAAGAATAGAAATTTTTAAATTTTAAAGTATAAATGAATAATAAAATGTGAATAACTCATACGATTATTTGGCAAATGTTTGTCTTAGTTAAACATACTATAAAATAAATCCGTCAAATTGTATATTTATAAAGTAATTTTAGAGTTATAAATATTTTTGGCTGTTTATAATAAAAAACCTATTCAAAAGTTTATTTTGCGAAATCTTGTTTCCAATTATTAGGAACTTACAGATCACAAATTGATTATTAAAAATATAAATATAATATAATAATGTATCATGGGTATATTATAAACACAAGCATGCACGTAAAAACTATTTTTTGTAAGGTCAGTCAAGCATGAGTCATTAAATATAAGCGTAAAAAATAATCAGTATCATAACTTATTCCGCGGTTACCAAGGAATTAATATCACCACTAACAATATCCACACTATCCACAAAATAAACTTTCTTTTCTTTTATATTTAAAGCAAAGGTGTTAGGTTTCATGCGTTTAAAAAAAGAGCGCTTTCTAATATCTAAGCTCTAAGCGCTAAACGCTAAACCGTAGACTATTTTTAAATTTGCTTTGAAAGCTAAGGTCAATTGCAAAAATATTGTGGGTGAATCAACAATTTTTCGATTGAACTTTGTAAGATAAATAAACTTTATCATCGTTATTTTTTTGCTTCGAAATAAAGGTCATTTGGAAAATTGTTGATCTGCTTTTGCTAATCTGTTGTTGTTGCTCGTTGCAAGTAATGAGAATAATGAGTCAAACACGGTGGGATTTTTCAAGGTTGATAGCGTGTAATTTGCCCACTAAAATGACACAATAATTCCGAGGAAAAGCGACATGGAATTTGAATTAAAAACGACCTTTACGAAAAATAAGGCGAAAGATGTCAAGTATGTTTTGTTGGATAATTAAATTTGTTGTTAAATTCGACAATTAAGCAACTTTGTATCTACGCCTGATTTGAATTAATTTGTAAACCATTTTAGCTAACAACGTGTTTTTAAAATGTTAAATTTTTTTTACATTTCAATCGAGTTCAACCACTTTAAAACATGTGAAACATACATTCTCATAACGAATTTGCATTGATGTATTTTAGTTTTGGAACTATTTTTTTAGTAGTTTAAATCTAATTATTAAAAAAGTAGGAAAAACCATTAATTAAATTATGAAACTTCAAGGAAAAGTAAATGTTCTAGATTTTTAATTGACTAATTGCGGTTTAAGTTAAAAAGGAGTTAAATTTTTGGCCTCGACTTTAATTCTTATCAGTTTACATGTAATTAAAAATCAGCATACAAATTCGTTTAAAAAATTAAGTTTGTTTTATGGTACAACTTAAAACAATAAAATTTCGATAACATTTTGAATGAATTTATTGATATGTGAATTATAGTGATAGACTAAACAGAAAAGCGATATATGTTTATGTTTTGCATATGTGGTGTTTAGTTAAAACTTAAAATTCAAATGAATCATGTTTAAAAATAAAAGTTGTTTCAACTTTTACAACAACGTACTAGCACTGCATTTTGTTATCATTGGTTAATATTACTGTACCCTAAAGTGCCCCAAAGTCTAGAGATAACAATATAGCGTCTAAAATTTTGATAAAGACCCAAAATTTACCGTATACCTCCCCTTTCCAGGTAGAGTAAACCAAAACCAGGTACCTAAAAAAATCGATTGTGAAATTTACAACGGTATTTTTAATAAATATATGCAGGTTTCATTACACAACTTCCACACGCTATTATTTATTATAATGGTTTTACTTACCGCAAAAATAAGATTGAAGATAAAAACTAGGTATTTAACAAGTCCTGTAGCGCACCCCATTTTAGCTGAAATTAGTATTTAAGGGGGTTAAATTCAAGTTCAACAAGTTTTATTTATATCAACGCACTTTCAAACGTTCCGTTTTAACCGCTTCGTTTTAACTGAGCTAAAGCCAAAGCAGAGCTAAAGCTAAACTCGGAAAGCTTTGAACCAAAAAAGCGGATGACGTACAATGTAATGAATGAATGGTAGGGAGTAGTAAAAGTACACTCAATTATGAAGAAATTTAAGACTTTCAGCTTCCCTGAAGTTAGAATCTAGACCTAAAAATTATTTAGATAAATAATAAAAATTTTAGATTGCTGCAAGATTTTTTTTACCTAACCGAGCAAGGTAAACTGGTTTCAGGGATTTTATGGTTTTAAGAGGTGGAAAGAATGGGAATTTTTGTATAGATTAAATAATAACCATGAGTAAAACTATAACTAATAAACCCATTAAGACCTTGTAGGATGATTCATATATTCAGATTCTTTAAGAGGTGTGTGTTTAAAAGAACGTCATGAACAAACACCGATAAGTTGTGATGAGTAATGTGTAATGTCTTCAACTAACAATTGCATCCTTGTATAAATTATTTATATTAGGATAGATATTAAAAAGTTGTATAACAAGCTGATTGAAAGGTTCTAACCATTTGAAAACTAAATCAGAATTAATAAGGGTCTATAATTGATAACGGTGGTATCTATTCAAGGTCGGATTTAGACTTGATAAGGTCCTAAGCTATTTGAGATATGTATGTAGCCCTTTATAAGTCCAGATATTCCAAATATGATTTTGATTTGATTTTGGGGGACTCCAAGAAAGTGGGGGTTCTAAGCAATGGCTGCGCAGCTTATACACAAATCCTGCACTGTATCTGTTCAAAAAAGCTTAAAATATTTGATAATAAAATACCAAAAGTTTTCATCTAATTTCTGATGTCTTCGATTATCCACCTCTGAATTTATGTATTGAATAAAAAAATAGTTGGAAAAAATTATATTTGATCCTCATATAATCAAATCTTATTTTAAAAATGTCAACAGTTTAAAAATGTGGCAAATAATATCAAACTAACAATATAAAATTATACCGGGTGGAAACGAAACACGAGTCACCTTTATAACTTCTTTATTTATGAAAAAGAAATTTTGAAATTTGACTATGTTGTATGATTCAAGAAAACACATTTTAGGCTCTAACAATTTTTTCACTATGACTTCTGGTTTTATCGAAAGTGACATCAACTTTATTTTTTTAAATGTAACACCTATTTTTTTTGTTCAAAATATGAAATAATAATTTATAAAAAGAGTATGTTTGTGATAAATTTTTAATTTTTTTTTGAAATTATGAAAAAGAAAAAAAAATTTTTTTTCTTCATCCGATGTTGATAAAAACTACCAAAACTCATTCCAAATAATACAAATACCTAGGGAAAATCGTATTTTATAAAATTATTTAAGCAGTGTTTGAGATATTAATTTATGACGTTTTTTGAGTAACGTTTTTGCAAATAACTCTTTTGTTTAATGGAAAGTTGCCGGGTTTCTTGGTTTTTCAAAAAGAAGATTTTAATACGATTACTTTAGTATCCCATATGTAGGGTGTGTAATCAATTTACTTGTGCCAGTTTTTTCATATCTTTTGTACTCGGAATTTTTCAAAATTTCAAAATAAAAATAAAAATGTATCATAAATACCGGGTGGAAATGAAAACCGGGTCACCTCGATAACTTTTTTATTTATGAATAAAAAAAAATTGAAATTTGGCTATGTTCTATGGTTCAAAAAAACAAATTTTATGTGCATTTTTTATTTTCGAAATCACTTCCGGTTTCACCGGAAACACCATGAACTTTGTTTTTTTCAATGTAACATCCCATATTTTTATTCATTGCTTAAAATACTTTTAAAAAAGTATTTTTGAGATATTAGTTTTTATTTTTTTTGTAAAAAAAAAAAGGTTTTCGAAGTCGGTGAAAAGTACCAAAACTAATTCTAAATAATTCAAATACCTAAATAAAATTGTAATTTGAAAAAAAATTTAAGTGGTTGTTGAACTATTAATTTTTAAACTTAGTTAATGAAGATTTTATCAAATATCTCACTTTTTTTAAATGCAATGATGCCGGGTCATTCGACTTTTTAAAAAGAGGATTTTATAACGATTATTTTGGTACCCCATATTTGAATTATTTAGAATTAGTTTTGGTAATTTTCACCGACTTCGAAAACCTTTTTTTTTTTGAAAAAAAATTTTTACAAAAAAAATAAAAACTAATATCTCAAAAATACTTCTATTTTAAAAATATTTTAAGCCATGAATAAAAATATGGGATGTTACATTAAAAAAAACAAAGTTCATGGTATTTCCGGTGAAACCGGAAGTGATTTCGAAAATAAAAAATGCACATAAAATTTGTTTTTTTAAACCATAGAACATAGCCAAATTTTAAATTTTTCTATTCATAAATAAAAAAGTTATAGAGGTGACCCGGTTTTCATTTCCACCCGGTATACTGCTTTTCTAAAATAACCTTAAATTATGAACAAAAAAATTAGGTGTTACATTTAAAAAAATAAAGTAGATGTCGCTTCCGATAAAACCGGAAGTGATATTGAAAAAAAAATTGTGCCTAAAATGTGTTTTCTTGAACCATACAACATAGTCAAATTTTTCCTTTTCTTTTGTTATTTTAAGAAAATAAAAATCAAATTGAAGCAATTTTCATGGTCAAATAAAAGGATCCTAACTTGCTTAAACTTAAACTTTTTAAATTTCCCAAAAAATGTGTATATTCGCTATAATTTGAAGTATTAATAAAAAGGACAAAGGGTCGCCGTAGACAAATAGATGACTTAGACAAAAGGCCGAAAGAAAAAAGGGCGAACGAGAATAGAGTGACTAGGACAAAAAGCCGAAGGAAAAAAGTCCGAGCGATAAAAGGCCGACTAACCACTGGCGGATTAAGACATTGTGCATACCTCTCTATTTTTTAGGCAATTTTTTCCTGAATACTGTTAAAATAAAAAAATTTAATTTCAATAATATTTAAAAAAATTCTAAAACTTCAAATTGAAAATAAAACGAAACGTATAGATATTTCAGTCAATTGTAAAATTATAGATAGACGATTAATTAGTAATTAATTATACAGGGTGTCCCACTCTTTTTCCAGCAAAATTTTTTTTACATGGTAAATGTCATTCTGAACAAAAATTTTGCTATGAACTATTATGTTTTTTCTACTCCTTAAAAAGTTTCAGCAATTTTAAAATTGATAAATTTTATTGATTTTTGTGGAATATAATATTCTTTCTAATTATACAGGGTGATTCAGACAACCCGTGCCACCCATTTATCTCGAGAACGCGTTATCGTACATGGCCGAAATAAAAAATTTTATTACCAAAGTGAACCTAAAGAATCCATTGGTGAACTTACTTTTTTCCGGAACAACCCGGAACTATCCGGAACCGGAGGTAACTTTGATTTTTCAAATGGCAACATAGGTCAAGTTTGGTATGGCTTGATAGGTCTTTCAAAAACAAATAACTTTTATTAAAATAATTTTTTAATATATTCCATAGTTTAGAATTTATTCGATAAACAAAAAAAATGTTAAAAAAAGTAATTAAAAATTATTGCATATTTTGAAGAATTTTATTTAAATATGGACAAGTATGATATTTAAAGTTGGTAAAATATTATAATTTGTAGAAAGAGTTTATAAATTTATAAAATTCTTCAAAATATGCAATAATTTTTATTTACCTTTATTGACAATTTTTTTTTTGTTTTTCGAATAAATTCTAAACTATGGAAAATATTAAAAAAAAATATTTTAATAAAAGATATTTGTTTTTGAAAGACCTATCAAACCATACCAAACTCGACCTATGTTGCCATTTAATAAATCAAAGTTACCTCCGGTTCCGGATAGTTCCGGGTTGTTCCGGAAAAAAATAAGTTCACCAATGGATTCTTTAGGTTCACTTTGGTAATTAAGTTTTTTATTTTAGTGATGTGTCGAGATAAATGGGTGGCACGGGTGGTCTGAATCACCCAGTATATTTTTATTTAATTATTATTTGGATTTTTTCTTTGCAAAATTAAATTTTTTGAACATAATTGGCTGTATTTAGAATAAGTGAACGACGATATAAAATTTCCTTCGGAAAAATTAAGCACCAATGCTTAAAGCTATACAAAATCCAAAGCATACATGATTTATATAAAAAAATTAAAATAAAATGGAATTTATACAGTGTCCCACAAAAATCATTAAATTTTTGAAATTTTAAAATAACTTTTTAAGGAGTCGAAAAAACATAACAGTTTATAGGATTTTTTGTTCAGAATGACATATACTATCTAAAAAAAATTTTTGCTCGAAAAAAAGTGGAACACCCTGCATTTTGCAAAATTTCTATGGAATCCTAAAACTCTGATAAAATCAAAACTAATGATATTACAGTTGAAGTCGTTATAACGAGCGTTAAGGGACTATGAATTTTCCTTGTTATAACCGTTAATCGTTATAACCGTGAAAAATAATTTACCTGCAATTATTCTAATTAAAAATATACAAGGTGTTTGTAACCAAGTGTAGGCGACTTTGAGAATTGATTTTATAAGTAATTTCAAAATAAAAATTGAGAACACATTTATTTGTTAAAATTGAAATACATGATCACATGATGTTAAAGTTAACTCAATTTTTTAACATAATATCTACATTTTTATTGATAATTTGCTCAAATTTTGCCAAAAGCTTTCTATTGACATTAGTTTTTAGTTTTTAGATAAAATTATGAATAATAAAAATAAGTTTTAAGATCAAGTTTTTTCGGAAGCAACTCTCCCAATTTATTTCTTCGACTCCATTATCCTTAATAAATTTTTTTGCTTTTATGTTTCCAAATAGGATAATCTATCTCGTAAGAGTCGATTGCATTTTAAGTTTTAAGTGAAAGTGATGCCCTTAATAATCTAATATCGGGAAATGACGCAATTACCATTTACAAATCTTAAAAATGGAACAAACCCATTAAAAGGAATTAGCCAAGAAAATATTTACTGTGTTTATCCGTGAAAAGGCTCGTAATAACCGTGAAATTTGGAATTGAAATACATACCAACCAAAATATACAGGGTGTCCCATTTGACGTTGGACTGTATGGGTATCTTTGTTATTATTGGAGAAAGAAAGTCGGTTAAATGGACAAAGTAGTAGAGATTTTTTCGAATATTCATAATTCATTTACAAAAAAATTGAATATCGTATCGTTCCTACGCTATCTTGAAAAAACAAGAAAATGCGATTTTCAAAATATGGCTATAACGTTATTTTCGGTTGTACCAAAAAATTTTTTTGACTTAATACAGACAATTTTTGTGTACAATGCAGTAAAACAAATGAATATTTTTTGTCGCCAACGGATTGACCGGAAATGAACCAAACTTATTTTTTTCTTATGGCAGCCATATTGGACTTACACATATTCGGAATTAGTGTATTTTTCTGAGTAATTTTATATAACATATGTAATATTTTAAGAAAAATGGAAATAATTTTATTTTGCTAACTAAAAATGCCCTTGAATAGATGTAAACTGTCAATACATATGTGTTAAGATTTATTTTACATTTAATATTTTAAATAGTTACATTTATGTTATTGACAATTTACATCTCTTAAAGTCCAATGTTAGTTTGTGAAATCAAATAATTTTATTTTTTTTTAAATATGACATATGGTATACCAAATTACTCAGAAAAAAATACTTATTCCGAATATGTGTAAATCCAATATGGCTGCCATAAGAAAAAAATAAGTTTGGTTCATTTCCGGTCAATCCGCGAGCGAAAAAAAATATTCATTTGTTTTACTGCATTGTACACAAAAAATTGTCTGTATTAGGTCAAAAAACTTTTTTGATACCACAGAAAATAAAGAAGTTATAGCCATATTTTAAACAACGCATTTTCTTGTTTTTTCAAGATAGCGTTGGAACGATGCGATATTCAAATTTTTTGTAAATGAATTATTAATAAACTACTTTGTCCATTTAACCGACTTTCTATCTCCAATAATAACAGAGATACCCATACAGTCCAACGTCAAATGGGACACCCTGTATATCTGTAGTTCCTCGTTATATCCGTGAATTCGTTATATCCGTGCTCGCTATAATCAAGTTCGACGTTCGACTGTATTTGGTAATTTGCTTTTTCAAGTCACCAGAGCTCTAACCATCCGGGGCTCTAGGCACTAGCCTAGGTTGACATGTTGACAAATGGCCCAAGGAGACATGGACAAAACCCCGACTTAAATAAAAGGTCGAACGATAAAATGCCCGCGCAGATAAGAGGCCGATAAAAAAAAGATAATAAGTTATTTAAAAAAAATTAATTTCAAAAATTTGTATTTTTTTTCAAATAAAATGTTAGTAAATGATGACTTGGTACCTTATAAAGGTCAGCGATATATTTTTTGCCAAAAACGCAATAATTTCCCAAGAAACGGAAATTTAAAAATTTATTTAAAAAATTAAATTTGCTCAATCTATTTCTCCTTTGAAATCAAACATGTTTTATTTAAAACATATCGGCTTTTTTCTTCCGGCCTTTTGTCCATTTCGGCCTTTAATCACCTTCGTCTTTTTGTCCTTGTCGGCCTTTTATCCAAATCGCCCTTTTATCGTTCGGCTATTTTTATTTCGGCCTTTTTTTGACCTAGGCTTTTTGTCCAAGTCCGCCATTTGTCTTTCGGTCTTTTTTCCTAATCGACCTTTTCTCCTTTCGACCTTTTGGGGTAGACCCATTTACAGGATAAGATAAAATGTTCAAACAGCTTTTCATTTTTAACATTTTTTTAAGAGTATTTATAGTTTACAAATTAAGCAAAACACGCACTCTAGCGTTTTCATCTCGAAAACGGGCAGCATGGATTTTCAGAATGATTTTTTATTTAATTTATTATCCTCGGATTTACTTTAAAATACTTTATAAATTTTAAAGAAGAAGGAGCCGAATCCAATATAAATGAACATTTAAATCGAATTCGGAAATCTTAAAGTCTGTACTTAACATACGAATAGGTTGGGTCTACAACATATGTATTGTGATTTTTTTTATGTATAATGTATGACACTATAGAACATTAATAAATAAAAAAATAAAAAATAAATATCTCAAAATTGGTAGACATAAATTTATTAAATTCATCTATTATTTAGTATTTTCCAAAAGTTTTTTTTTGCAAAGGAGTTTAAAGTATTCAATAATTAAATAAAAATTATTACCTATACAGGGTGTTTCTAAAAAAGGGTCCGGAAGTTTGGAAATTGATTTTTTGGTCAATTTTAAGATAAAAATAAGGATAAATTATGTTAAAAAATTGGAAAATAAGACTAAACTTTAACACCGTGTATTTTGAAAATGGAGCATTTTTGAGAATAATCTTTTGTAATTGGTCAAAAAATCAATGCCCAATTTTAGAATCACTTTGTATATTATAAAAAAAATATTAATACTAAAAGATATGTGCAAAAACATTATTATTTCAAAATTTTCCCTTTTTCATTTTGTATTTAATAAATATATTTGATCAAATTTATTTAATTTACTTGGAACTTTAGTTAGTTAAATTACTGGTACATTGCCCTTCTATTTTCATTCCTGAACGAATTGACCAAGCAGAAAGAAATAATTACTCCAACGACCTAAAAAATAAGAAAAAACAGCAAACATTTAAAAAAGTTAAATTTTCATTAGTTTATGTGGTTCAAATCAAAATTTGGGTACTTATCTAGTACAATCTTGGGTAGAGTATTGTGGTATACCAAAAAAATTATAATCGCACTTTTGTCTTGTGATACCATCTTCACCGACGACTAAAATCTTTGGAACCCATATATAGAGGCTCAAAAAACATTGACTTTGAAATGAATTTTCTTGTTGGATTGCTAAATTTAAGTGGGGCTAGAGAAGATAATAAATATTTTTAACGTTTTACCTCAACTGCAAGTAAACCTAGTCCAACGTATGCAACTTTTTCAAAAAAGTCATCAATATTACTTAACATTTTATCGGAACAACCTTCATTATAGAGGTCTTCTTTAGTTTCTGGTTTTCCAAAGCAGCTGATAGGAATACCAGTTGTTCCATAATCATCGGAACCATTAACTCCGCAACATTTTACCTAAATATAAACCAGGTTTTTATAATTTCCAATGAATTGAAAAATACAACCTTACAGTTTTTTCTATTAAATTAAAGGCTATTTTAGAAGTATCATCATTTTCACTAAACAAAATTTCGATTTCTTCCTTAAAACCATTATTAAAATCTTCATCATCTTCAACTCCCATTATGGAAGAAACTTGAAGAATAAAGAATAGAAGTAAAATAATACCATACTAAAAATAAATTGGCAAATTTATAAAGATAGAGTTTCTTGATTTTACATACGGTTGTTATCATGCAAGAGTTTTTCTTGAAAGCTCCCCAACATCCGAAAAATGCAATTAAAAAAATAACAACTCCAATGGCTTTAAGAAGGGTAGCATACGTTTTGAAAAGTGTATTAGAAAAGTTATAAGTAGCATCATCGAAATTTAGTTTGAATAGTACTCCTACGACTATCAAAACCACACCAATTACCTGAGAAAAAATAGTTTTTATTAAAAATTGCAGAACATTTTCTATACATGCTACTTTTGTGAAGCTTCATTGCTATTTAATGCGGACCGCAAGAGCGCGCGTGATCGTGGAAAAAAAAACTCGTTATAAATCATTTTCTTGTCAGATTTTCAAATTTCTTTCAGTTAATTATGTGTTGCAATATTAATGTAGAATTAATTATAAGGGTCCAAAGTTAATACGTTTAGGTCATTATATTTTTTTATACATTTTTGATTTTTTCCTCTAAATCCAGATTTAGCAGAATGACTTTAAAACCATATACAGGGTGGTCGAGATAAAGTGAACAGTGGATATATCTCCAAAGGTAAGAGTTTTTTAGAAAAAAGTTTTGAAGTTACAATAATTTACCATAAAAATAGGTGTTTAAATCCATATCGCTTGACTTCAACATGTTTTTCTAAGATTTAAGATCATGGTAATATTCCTAAGTAATGCGTCATACAGAATCTTTTATTTGAAACATTTTTCTTAAACATGCATAATTTCAATAATAAATCGGCGATGCCAAACTTCACGTATTGAAAATTTAAATCCTTGTACCTTTCAAACTATTTACTTTGGAAAAATCAAAAAAATATACCATAAACCTTTGATAGCAAGCTATAATAATATGCAATAAAAATGGGCGGTTGCTATTTAAAAAAGGTTCAGTATTATCGCGCGACCTTCAATCTGCTGGTCAAGGTCATGGCAATATACTTAAATAATGCATCACTAAAAATCGTAAAGCTTTTATTTGAAACAATTTTTTCAAAAATACTTATTTTAAAAAATAAATGGACGTTGCCGGCCATTTTGTACACTATGTATGTAATTGCCTACGTAATAGATATTTTTTTTAATTATTATAATAACATAATACTTACCTACCACAAATATTAAATTTATGAAATATATAAGGATTGTCATAATCCACGAGGCACGACTCATTTTGGATGTGTTATTTGACACCTAAAAAGTTCTAAAATCAAAGTCGGTGTCTAACTTGCTTAAACGATTTTATCAAACGTAATAAACTATGAGCAAAAATAATTTATATACCTATAAGATATTAATTTTCTAGATAAATGATAAAATATATTTTTTTAATATTTTGTTAATTTTATCAAGGCCTCATGAATCATAATTTCTGTCTCTATCACCTAGGTTTTGGGTTCTGGGCAGTGGTGTGCTGTAGGGGGCTCGAAGGGGTTCCTGAGAGCCCCTTCTTAAAATTTATGAAAATTTGCGAGCCGTTTGTTAAAATGATAATTTCCAGATTTTTTTTATTCTTTATTTGAGTATTTATTCTTTGTTCCATTTTTTATCTTTTGTACTTTAAGAAAATGTTATTTTTTATAATATATGTATGTATATTTTTTAATGTATTGAATTTATTTTTTACAATAAAAATAGACAGCTACTGTTTTTATATCAAAATAATACAAATCCTTAAAAATTGCAAAAAAATGCAAAAAAATGCAAAAAAAATGCAAAAAAATGCAAAAAAATGCAAAAAAATGCAAAAAAATGCAAAAAATGCAAAAAAATGCATACTGGGAAGTCCCTCATTAAAAAAACACATTTTTAGAAACGCCCAAAAAATCGCGAGCCTCTTTTTAAAATTTTCACAGCACACCACTGGTTCTGGGTGATCATGAAAGTACAGATGAATGTTATTGGTAAAAAAATCGGGCAAAACTAACCATAAAACAGGCGATAATTGGTCACTTAACTTAAAATTAAAATCAACAAGAATCCGACAACCTAACGAAAAAATAATAGTGACCTAACCTACAAATCGGTAAATATGGGGGAACTCAAAATTAAAAAAAAAATAATAATTTTGTCTATTATTAAGGTTTTTTGAAATTGTTTCTTTTCAAAGGCGGTAATAAAATAAAAAATTATTACCTATACAGTAAACTTTAACAACCTGAATATACAGGGTGTTCCGTTCATGGTTCACCAAACATCAGGGTTAGAAACTAGAACAAAATTAATCGATAAAAAACTAAAGAAGTAGAGGTCTATCTTTTTTAGTTATGGAGGTACAGCGTTTTGAATTTGAAGTCATCAATTCTTGTCAAAAATCACAAAATCGCTTTTTAACCAATGTACGTAGAATTAATAGAAAATATTCACTAGAAAGCTGCAACCCTCCTCTTTCACAACAGTAATACAGAAACGGTTTTTTTTGTTTTTTATGGATTAAATTTGGTCTAGTTTCTAAACCCGATGTTTGGTGAACCATGAACGGAACACCCTGTACATAAAAAATGGAGCATTTTTGAGAAAAAAATGTATTCTTACTTTTAATTTGTGTTTGCTCAAAAAATCAATTCCAAGGTTGGAGCAAATGTTTAGAAACACACTGTATATTATAAAAAATTATTATCAATTTTGTAATTTTCCATTTTTAATTTCGTATTAAATTATTTAATAAATATTTTTGATCAAATTTATTTAATTTGCTTTGAACGTTAGTTCTTGAAATTATTGGTACATTGCCCTTCTATTTTCATTCCTGAATGAATTGGCCAAACAGAAAGAAATTATGGTTCCAATGACCTAAAAATAAATAAAATAGGAAACACTTTTTTAAGTGATAAATCTTCATTAGTTTATGGGGCTAAAATCAAAACGTGGGTATTTATCTACAACTTTTCCAATTGTATTTCAGAAAAGTTCAATTCGATTTCAGAATAGTCGATTGTATTTCAGAAAAGATCAATTCGTTTTGAGAATAGTCAATTGTATTTCAGAAAGCATTAACTGTATTTCAGAATAATAAATTCAATTTCAGAAAATATCAATTGTATTTCAGAAAAGATCAATTGTATTTCAGAAAAATCAATTTAATTTCAGAAAAATCAACTTAATTTCAGATAGGCACAATTATAAAAAAAAGGAGGAAGTCAAGAGTTTTTGGAGGTGATTGTGCTCGTGAACCACAATAGCACACACATTTCATCAAAAATGTGCTTTCTAAATTTAACATTACACCACTAACACCAGGCTTAGGTCCTTATTCACCAACTAAAATAATCTTCCTCAATATTTTACAAAAGGTCTTTTCTAAAATTAAATTAATTTTTCTGAAATACAATTAAACTTTTCTGAATTACAATTGATGATTTCTGAAATTGAATTGACTATTCTGAAATACAATTGATACTTTCTGAAATCAAATTGATAATACTGAAATACAATTGATGCTTTCTGAAATACAATTGACTATTCTGAATTACTATTGATGATTTCTGAAACTGAATTGATCTTTTCTGAAATACAATTTGGAAAGGTGTAGTATAATTTTGGGCTGAGTAATGTGGAACAAAATCTTTGCAACACATATCTAGAAGCTTTCTGATTTTCTCACGCTTAAATAATGGCGGGGAGGCTATTTTATCTATTAAGCACTTGAAAATTGTAACCATGATTACACATACTTTATAAATAAAAAAAAAATCTTATTTAAATATTTTTTTGGAAAATTTAAATTGGGGTAGAGAAGAGAATAAATATTTTTAACGTTTTACCTCAACTGGACATAAACCTAGTGCAACATATCGAACTAATTCAAGATTTTCATCAATATACTTAAAAAGTTTATCTGAACAACCTTCACTGTAGAGTTCTTGATTAAACTCTTCTTTTCCATAGCAGCTATCAGGAATAGGGTATACATAATCACGTGGACCATTAACTCCGCAACATTTTACCTAAGTATAAACCAGATTATTGTAATCTCCAATGAGTTGAATAAAACAATCTTACAGTTTCTTCTATTAAATTAAAGGCTTCTTTAGAAGAATCGTCATTTTGATCAAACAAGTTTTGCAAATCTCTCTTCAAATATTTTCTATCCATAAACGCTAATTTACCTGCAGTCACTTGAAGAATTAAGAGTAAAAGTAATAAAACACCATACTAAAAATAAATTATCAAATTTGTAAAAATAAAGTTTCTTGAATTTTACATACGGTTGTCATCATGCACGAGTTTTTATTCATAGCACCGCTGCATCCAAAAAATGCAATTACAAAAATAATAATTCCAATGGCTATAAGAAGATTGGTAGATGTTTTGAAGGCTGTATTATCTAGATATTTAGTAATATCATCAAAATTTAGTTTGAATACCGCTCCTACGACTATCAGAACGAAACCAATTAACTAAGAAAAAAATAATACCTTTTATTAAAAATTGTTCAAAATTTTATATATACCTATAATTGGATCTAAAATTGTCTCAAAAATTGTAAGTCAACGACTACTATATTCTGTATTCTATATCAAATACAAAACCTATTTTTTTATCAATTTTGACCAAATATTTCTACTTTTTGAAAACCATTGAAATAATTTTATAAAAAAACTTCCAGTACTAAGATTGGATATACATTAACATGGTGAAATTTCTTCATGATTTTTTTGATGAATACAAGAACAAATTGTAAGTACTTACCGTAAACTGGGGTAACTTTGGCCCAAATCTGTTAGTTACCAGTAAGTATTCTGATACTAACTGAAAGGCACATTGAAAATACTTAGAATTTGTTTTAAATGAAAGTTGGTAATTGGTAACTAACATTAGATCAAACGATGGTTTTCCAAAATTTGGGTCAAACTTACCTTGAAGGGGCAATGGTTCCCCAGTTTTCGGTAAACTGTTGAATTTTCAAAAATTTATAATATTTCATTATAAATTATTATTGATTCTAAAATTCTAAAAAGTGTTTTCAAAACGTGGAATGAGCCCGCGATTGGCTAGGACCCCAAAAGGTCTAGATGCTGCCCTGGATAAAAAAAACTTTATTCTTCCTTAAACCAAACAACAAACACGTCGACTTGTGATTGTACAATCATCAAATTTCTACACTTGCAAAAATAATTTTTAGACCACTTTTCCAAATTATCTTTTTAATTCAACTGCTCGATTTTAATTTATATTATAGTTTACTTTATTTTTTTTTAATATAAGCTCGTATTCGCCGCCATCTACTAAATCTTAATCGTATTATTATTTTCTTAAAAGCGGTGCACGGTGGAATTTCAGTATTTCAAGGTAAACAGAACAATTAAGGTAAACCAAAACGGCGAATACAGGTTATATTATTTAATGAAATGATCAAAATTGAAAATATTTGCTTGCGTAATAGTAATAGGTATTTTATTATTATAATAACATAACACTTACCACAAATATTAAATTAAACAAAAATATAAGGTTTTTCATAATCCACGAGATACAACCCATTTTGAAAGTGTTATTTTTACCTAAAAAGTACGTGGTATACCTTGTTTTAAAGTTCTTATCAAACTTATTAAACTATGACTAAAAACATTTATTTATCCTGTATTGATTTTTTAGATAAATGATAATACATTACTGCATTCATGCATTTTATTTATTTTTACTATTTTTTTTGTTTTATCATCAGGGCATCACGCTTTTACATGAATCATAAACTTCTGAAAATTTATAATTTGATTTGATTTTATAATGTATGTAAGGAGATGATACATTTGATATTCCTTCATCTAAATTTTGAATTCTAGATGATACATGCAAGTACAGATGAATTTTATTGCTAAAAAACTTACCTTAAAAATTGATCACCTAACTTAAAATTAAAATAGCAGAAATTCGACGACCTAACAAAAAAATCGGAACTGACTTAAATCCACCAAAAATATCGGACAACTTAAACACAAAATTGATAAAAATAAATTTATTAATTTTGTCCAGTATTTCCGAAATTTTTTGTTTTGCGAAGGCGTTTAAAATATTGAATAAACATTAATTTTTTATGTTCCTTATATTAAGTAAAAATTATCATCTATACAGAGTGTTTCTAAACTAGTGTCCGCAACTTTGAGAATTGATTTTTTGGCCAATTTCAAGTTAAAAAAAATAAGAATAAATTATGTTAAAAAATTGGAGAAAAGGAGTAAACTTTAATATCTTGAATATTGAAACTGAAGGATCTTATTTGAGAAACATATGTATATTCTTAATCAAAATATTTTTGGTGAAAAACTCAATCTCCAATGTTAGGAACATATTTTTAGATACACAGGGTGTACATTATAAAAAATACAAAAAAATCTGTGCAAAAACATTACCAATTCTAAATTTTTAATTTTTTATTTCGTATTAAATTATTTAATAACTATTTTTAATCAAATTTATTTAATTTACTTTAAACGTTAGTTACTTAAATTAGTATCCCCTTCTACTTTCCTTCCTGAAAGTACTGGCCAAGCAGAAAGAAATGATTGCTCCAACGACCTAAAAATAAAAAGATAGCATTTTTTTAAAATTTCATTAGTTTATGGGGTTATTATTAAACTGTAGCTATTTATCTAGTATAATTTTGGGCTGAGTATTGTGGTATAAAATCTTTGCAACACATATCCGGAGATTTTCTGATTATCTCACCCTTAAATAATCTTTTATGCACTAGAATATTGTGCCCATGATTGTAGATATTTTATAAATTAAAAAAAGCCAAACATCATTGACTTTTAATTAAGTTTACTTATTGAGTTGCTTAATCCAACAAATGTTATTTAAATATTTTTTTGAAATTGGGGTAGAGAATAGAATAAATATTTTACCTCAACTGCACATAAACCTAATGCAACGTATCCAACTATTTCAAGATTTTCATCAATATATTTGAAAAGTTTATCTGAACAACCGTCAGTGTAGAGCTCTGTTTTAGAACTTCCATAGCAGCTATCAGGAATAGGGGGTTTAGTAATATAATCATGTGGACCATTAATTCCGCAACATTTTACCTAAGTAAAAACCAGATTATTGTAATCTCCTATGAGTTAAATTATACAAACTTACAGTTTTTTCTATTAAATTAAAGGCTTCTTTAGAAGCATCGTCATTTTTATTAAACAACTTTTGCAAATCTCTCTTCAAATCATCTTTAAAATTTTTATCATCATCTTGAACTGCCATAAATGCTAATATACCTGCAGTCACTTGAAGAATGAAGAGTAAAATTAATATAACACCATACTAAAAATAAATTGTCAAATTCATAAAAATAGAGATTCTTGAATTTTACATACGGTTGTTATCATGCACGAGTTTTTCTTGATAGCTCCACAACATCCGAAAAATGCAATTACAAAAATAATAACTCCAATGGCTATAAGAAGATTGGTAGAAGTTTGGAAGGCTGTATTATCTAGATGTTCAGTAACATCATCGAAATCTAGTTTGAATAGCACTCCTACGACTATCAGAACCAAACCAATTAGCTGAGAAAAAAATAATTTTTATTAAAAATTTTATATGTATTATATGTATAATTTGATCTAAAATTGTGTCCAAAATTCTGCTTCAACAACTCCTAAATTCTGTATTCCACATCAAATACAAAACGCGTTTATGTTTATACAGGGCGTCTGTAAATAGTCTTTACAACAGCTTACCACATATTCTTTAGACCAAAATGAAGCGATTTAAAAAGTTGCTTATTTTGGGAGCTATAAGGCAATTTTGTTCAAATTTGGTAGGTTGGCATAGTTTTAGGAGACAGAAACCCAAATCAAGATTTTGATTAAAATCATTCTATGGGTGTAGAACTTGTTTTTCAAAGAGGGTTTAGGTATGGTTTTTTAATTAAATAACTTAGTTATTAAACATTAGCTACTCTTGATAAGACTACTCTCATGGTTTTCGAGAAATTTGTAATTTAATAATTTCCAGTAAATTTTACAAAAAAAATTTCCAAAACAGAATACTAAAAATTAAAAAATCATAAAAACTGTTCAAAATATTCAACATTTACACGAATACAATAATTTACACAACGTAGAAAATTAAAATGCACTTTGCATTATTTCTTCATCACCTCTAAGATCAAATGTTGTATTTTGAATACGATTCTAGTTGCTCTTCATTTTTTATAGGCGTCATGTTAACCATGGATTTAAGATGTTCCCATAAAAAATAATCCATTGGCGCTAAGTCGGGACATCGTGCTGGCCAATTTACATGTGTGCCATCCATTTGTTTGGGTACTGTCGATTTAAATTATTTCGAACATCTTATGTAAAATGTGATGGAGCTCTATAGTGCATAACCCACATATATCTCTCCGAAACTGGAGAAGTAAATCCTCTATTAAATTTGGTAAGGTATTTTGTTCTACGCGTTCTACGCCCCTGGATTGATTTTAATCAATATTTTGATATGGGTTTTTTGTCTCCTAAAATTATGACAACCTACCAAATTTGAGCAAAATCTCATGAGTTGTTTTAAATTTTTACAAAAAAATTATTTCGAAATTGTAACCCAACCTAACCTAACATTTTACAGACACAGTGTATATTTGTATATCCATTTTTACCAAATATTTATACATTTTGAAAACAATTGAATTATAAAATACAAATAGAGGGTGTCCCATTTTAATTAATCTAGCTGAATATCTTGAAAACGAAGCAATTTCCTTAAAAATGTTTCAGACAAAAATTGTAGCGACTCGAGGGGGACATTTAATAGTGCCATGGGTTTTAAATTGTTATGGGGTTTTATGGGGGTTTTATGGAAAAACATTTTTTTTTCAAATGGGAACACCCATTTTTTATTGTAGATTCGTAATCTATGAAAAATAATAAGAAAGTTTTGAATGAAACTTTTTTTTCTAAAATTTCAATTTTTCGCTATATTCACCAAAATGAACATAAATTTTGGGATTTTCGATACAGTTTTACTAGAAAACTAAAGCTTTATAAGAAAAATCGTAAGAGACAAAAAGTGCTTAAATTAAGGCATGAATTAATAAAAATATTATTTTATTTTATTAAAAAAAAAAAATTAAAAAAAAGTTTATTCAATTTTTATTATTTTTTAAGAAAAATATTATTTTTTTTTACTTATAAAATTTAAAATAAAGTCAATCGTTGGAAACAATAGGTGTCAAAACGGTTTTGCAATTTTATTTGCAATTTAATATGTTAAATAATATTTTTCAATTAAGGAAGAAGGCTTCTAAAAATAAAGGAATTTCATTTTCAGCCTGCTTTGTGTTTCGAACATAATTGTTATATTGTGACAGATTAGTTTTTTGTAGAAGCTCATTGTTATTGAAGCCACTGAGAATATTTAAAATCAGTCTCTCATAAAATGGCTGATTATTCACCTAGAGAAATCGTGAATATTATAAAAGTTTTGGGCGAATGCCATGATAACTATCGGCAATCGGCACGCAGCACGTCTTTATGCTGAGAGGTTTCCACATTTGCGTCATCCAAATCATAAAAATATTAGGAGGCTCGTGAAAAGAGCGGAAAACGGTTCTCTTTGAAGAAAACGTAGTAAAACTGGTCCTAAGATGCTCCCCTCATTGATAGCATTAGCTTCCGTAAATGAAGATCCACATACATCAATAAGAAAAATTCAGCGTCTTCATGGACTTCCTAAATCTTCTGCCAACAGAATTTTAAAACACCATAAATCACAGCCATATCATGTTCATTTAACCCAACAAATTAAAGAAGATGACTACATCCGCCGACTTAATTTTTGCATATGGGCTACGAATCAAGTTAGAAGAGATCCCCTTTTTTTTAATCGCGTACTTTTTACTGATGAAGCAAAATTTGACAACATGGGTGGAGTAAATCTTCATAATGCTCAGTATTATTCTGAAAATAATCCACATTGGCAAAGAGATCATAGATTACAGTGGCGTTGGTCTATAAACGTTTGGGCTGAAATAGTGGATGAGTATCTTGTGGGACCATTTTTTTATGAAGAAAATCTTAACCGACATGTTTATTTGAATATAATTCAAAACGAAATGCCTACTCTTTTAGAAGATGTACCTCTAGATTTAAGACAGCGAATGTGGTTTCAACAGGACGGAGCTAGACCCCACACTGCCAGAATTGTTAAAACATTTTTACATTACCAATATGTGGATTGGAATTGGTAGTGAAGTACACGAATGGCCAGCAAGATCTCCGGATCTTACAAAAATGGATTATTTTTTATTGGGCTACATAAAATCTAAGGTTTATGAACGACCAACTACATCTAGAGAAGATATTATGATACGAATTACGGACGCTTTTCGAAATATCACTCCTGAAATGTTGAGAAATGTATCATTGGCTTTTCGCACACGAGTAAACATGTGTATTGAACAAAATGGAGGAATATTCGAACATCTTATTTAGACCAGCTCTCGTAATTTAAGAACAGATCCAAATATCTGTAAGTGTATTAATTAATTATTACCTTTGACTTTATTTTAAATTTTATAAGTAAAAAAAAATAATATTTTTCTTAAAAAGTAATAAAAATAATATAAACTTTTTTTAAGCACTTTTTGACTCCTGCGAGTTTTTTAATAGACCTTTAGTTTTTTAGTAAAACTGTATCGAAAATCCCAAAATTTGTGTTCATTTTGGTGAATATAGCGAAAAATTGAAATTTTAGAAAAAAAAGTTTTAACCAAAACTTTCTTATTATTTTCCATAGATTACGAATCTACAATAAAAAATGGGGGTTCCCATTTGAAAAAACCCCTATAAAACCGCCATAAAACCCCATAATAATTAAAAACCCATGGCACTATTAAATGTCCCCCTCGAGTCGCTACAATTTTTGTCTGAAACGTTTTTAAGGAAATCGCTTCGTTTTCAAGATATTCAGCTGGATTAATTAAAATGGGACACCCTGTATTTGTATATCCATTTTTACCAAATATTTATACATTTTGAAAACAATTGAATTATAAAATACAAATATATGTATACTTGAATTTTTAATGCAATATTATTAAATGTTTAAAAAAATCTTATTATATTATTGTAAGTTGAAGTTTATTGAATTTTTGAAACTGCTTAGTTATAAAATAATTTCTAAGGAAATGAGAATAATTTGTTTGAATTGCGTAGTCGGCTAAATATTATATGCGCAGTTAATTAAAACTTTTCTCAAATCAAATTTCTGTAATAAATAGTTTCCTTTCATCATATTAAATTTTAGAATCGTTTTATTACAAATTGTAAACTGGGCTAACTTTTGCCCTTAAAGGTAAAACTTTGGGTCAAATCTTGGAAAATGATAGTCTGCTCTTCAGTTAATTACCACAGTAATACTTAGGATATGTGATGAATGAAAGCTTGTAACTAACAGTAGATCAAATTACCATTTTCCAAAATTTGGGTCAAAGTTACCTTGAAGGTTCAAAGTTATCCCAGTTTACGGTGTACTATTTAATTTTCAAAAATTTATAATAAAATGATTGATTCTAAAATTTAATAAGATCAAAGGAAATTATTACAGAAACGTGATTTGAGAATAAATTTTGTTTAACTGCGTATATAATTTTGGCCGACTATGCAATTCAAACAAATTATCCTCGGTTTCTTAGAAATAATTTGATAACTAAGCAGTTTCAAAAATTCAATAAACTGCAACTTCCAATAATATAATAAGATTTTTTTTAATATTTAATAATTTACATTAAACATTTAAGTATACATATTTGTATTTTATCTAGATTCCTAATATAGGATATAATATTGTGTTGCAAATGTCCTGAAAAGCAGGAGATAAGATAAAAATAATAAAAAATCTTTATTAGCTTTTAATTAATCATATCTTGCTTAAAGCAAACAACAAACACGTCGCCTTGTGATTGTACAATCATCCAAAATGACTACACTTACAAAAATTATTTTTAGACCAGAGATTGTATTTTTCCAAATAAACTTTTTAATTCAACTACTCGAATTTAATTTATATTATGGTTTAAAGAAATTTTAGTGGACCTCGCACCGCATTTAAGGAATTAATAGTACGTTTAATATTTAGTAGACGGCGGTGAATACAACCTAATACATGAAATGATCAAAAGCTATTTTTTTAATTAAAATATTTGCCTACGAATAGGTATTTTATTAATTATTATAACAGAACACTTACCACAAATACTAAATTAAACAAAAATATAAGGTTTTTCATAATCCATGAGATACAACCCATTTTGAATGTGTTATTTGACACCTGTACAGTACTGAAACTCGGGTTCTATCTTGTTTGGACGTTCTTATCTAACTTAATAAACTAGGACCAAAAACATTTATATATCATGTATTGATTTTGTAGATAAATGATAAAGTAACTACTTTACCTTATTATTCATGCATTTTATTTTTTGAGTATTTTGTTTGTTTATCATCAAGGACTCACACCTTACATGAATCATAAACTTCTTAAAATTTATGTGATTTGATTTGATTTTATGATAGGCCGGATTTTGTTTTGTTGGCCAGTTTTATGAATTCGCCAAAACGTCATCATTTTCCACTAATTCGACAATATTTAAATTGTTCTCTTTGCCTGAATGATGACGTTTTGGCGAGTTTTAGAATCCTACGCAGAAACTAGGCCGTACATTTGATCATCTAAATTTTGGGTTCTAGATGATTCATGTAAGTACAGATGAATTTTACTACTAAAAAGGCCGACATTCAGGTAAAACTTACCTTAAAAAGACCATAATTCATCACCTAACTTAAAATTAAAATCAGCAGAAATCCTGTTTAGTATTTTTTGGATTTTTTTGTTTTACTAAGCTGTTAAAATATTGAATGTTTTATGTTCTTTATATTAAGAAAAAAATTATTACCCATACAAGGTGTTTTATGTTTCTAGACTAGGTCCGTAATTCTGGGTAACGATTTTTTGGCCAATTTCAAGATAAAAGAATAAAGTATGTTAAAAAATTAAAAAAAGAGGAGTAAACTTTAAGAGCATTGACTTGTAAATTTGGTTGCCTAAAAATTAAAGAACAACTTCTCTTTTTTGTACTTTATTTTAAAATATATTAATTTTTTATTTCGGTCGAAAATTAAGTTACATTAATTCTTAGTTGTTTAAAGTTGGTTTTTATTTTTATTTTAATTTTTTTTTTAATTTTTTTAAATTAAAATAGAAAAAAACCAACTTTAAACATCTAAGAATTAATTTAGCTTAATTTTCGACCGAAAAAAAATTAATATATTTAAAAATAATTAAAAAGTTATTAACCCTCTTAACGCCCTGTATATTGGAATTGGCGGATTTTAAGAAACATATACAGGGTGCCCTGTAACTACACCGACAACGCTTAACTGGTGATTGTAGACGTGAAAATAAGTCGACTTGGTCCTATTTATCTATATCCAAAAATGCACCCCTACGAAGTTATAAGCTTCTAAAGTTCATTTTTAAAAAAATATTTTTTCTAATTACTGCCAAAGTAATAAAAATTTTATGATGAAATTTTGTATGCATGCATTTTTATAAAAATCGCTCATTTGGTAAAAATTTTACCAATGCTCGATTACCAGAAATGGTCTTGAATATAAATAAATAATAGGGCCAAATCGACTTATTTTCGGGTCTACTATCACCAGTTAAGCGATGTCGTTGTAATTACAGGACACCCTGTATTCTTGGTCAAAAAAAAATCAATCTCTAATGTTGGGAACTTATTTTTAGAAACACAATTTGTGAAAAAAACCAGTTCTAAATTTTTCATTTTTTTTATTTAGTATTAAATTATTTATTAACTATTTTTGATAAAATTTCTTTAATTTACTTTGAAAGTTATTACCTACTTAAAATAATTGTTTATATATTTTCTTTCCTAAAAGAACTGGCCAAGCAGAAAGAAATGATTACTCCGATGATCTAAAAATAAAAAAAAAATTGCAAACATTTTTTTATATTATGGATAAATTCAGAATGTGGGTACTTATCTAGTACAGACTTGGGCAAAGTACCCATGATTGTACATATTTTATACAGGGTGAGTTTTTAGTGCGGCAACGGTCGATATATCTTTTAATTTAAGAGATACGGAAAAAACTTAAATTTCAAAATTGCATGGTTAATTGATGCCCATTAGTTTTGTCTATACAGGGTGTTTCTTAGTTAAAGCGCAGGCTATCCCACCCTTTTTTTTTATTGGAACACCCTGCATATTTTTTGATGTTTGCATTAACAGTAAGTTAGAGAATACAACGATATGTTTTTTTGAAAATTTGAGTACGCTCTTAATATTTTGTCGTACGTTTTCTTCAAAATTTATCACATGTAGACATATTTTTAGAAAATGATGGTGACCTTATTATGAAAACTAAAAAAAACAATTTTTATGCCATTTAGTAATATTAACCTTGAGGTATTTTTCGTATATTTTTTATTTAGAATTATATCATAAATTCAGGCAGCTACGAAGGCGTGAAATATGAAAACTCGAGAGGGGTGTATTTTAATTTTTTTAAATGGAACACCCTGTATTTTTTCACAAAAAAATGTTCCTTTTTAAGTGGTCCTTAACTTTTATTAAAATAATTTTTTAAATAATTTTGCCGATTCGGTGTTATTTAATATGTTTTATGGAATTCCTTTTCATGAGAAAAAAATTTGCATTGTTTTAGAAATGTGTTGTTAGATTTAATAAAGAACTCTCTTTTAGGTTTGAAAGGACAGGTCACGTACAGTATGAAAAAACAAATCGCCAAAAAACAGCTCGTACTGAAGAAAATGAATTGTCAGTATTATTGGCAGTAACTGAGGATCCGCAAATTGGTATTCGAAAATTAAGTGACCAAATTGAAATTTCTCAATCGAGTATATCCAAGATCTTAACGACAAATAAGTTCCATCCCTATCACATTCAACCGTTGCAAGAGCTTGGTGAAAATGATTTTGAAAATCGTAGGATCTTCTGTAAATGGGCCGAAAATCAACAAACTCAAAACAACCGATTTTTTGATTATGTTTTATTTATGGACGAGGCTACATTTCATAAAAATGGATTTGTAAATAGACATAATCTTCATTATTATGATACAGAAAATCCACACTTTACAAGAACTCTAGATCACCAACATCGATGGTCACTTAATGTTTAGGGAGGTATTGTAGGAAACTACCTCATAGGCCCACACTTCTTTGAGGAACATTTAAATGGCCAAATTTATTATAATTTTCTTCGGAACGAATTCCCTGAGCTTCTCAACAATATTCCGGAAATTATTAGAAGAAGGATGTAGTTTCAGCATGATGGCGCTCAAGCGCATTATAGCAATATTTTACGTGGACACCTTAACAACGAATTTCGTGACCGTTGGATTGGAAGAGGAGGACCTGTGTTATGGCCTGCAAGATCTCCCGACCTGACAAAATTAGATTTTTTCCTTTGGGGGTATGTTAAAAATTTGGTGTATCAACTTCCTCCTAGTTTAGAGGATGATATGAAAATACGCATTCGGCAAGCATTTCGAAACGTAAACAAGAATATGTTACGAAATGTTGGTAGTTCATTTCTGCGAAGAGTTGAGTTATGTAATCAAGTAAATGGGGAACATATTGAGCATATTTTATAATTATTGGCTTGTATGGTAAAAATACATCACATTTTTTATTAAAAAAAATTAGAATGCCTTCAAATACGTTGTTTTTAATTTTAGCGAAAAATTATTCGTATAAATGTTAAAGAACACTTAAAGAGGAACAATATTTTGTCAAAAAGTACAGGGTGTTCCATTAAAAAAAATTTAAATACAGCCCTCTCGAGTTTTCACATTTCACGCCTCCGTAGCTGTCACAATTTATGATATAATTCTAAAAAATATACGAAAAATACCTCACGGTTAATACTACTAAATGTCATAAAAATTGATTTTTAAGTTTTCATAATAAGGTCAACATAATTTTCCAAAACTATGTCCACACGTAATAAATTTTGTCGAAAATGTACGATAAACAATTAAGGCCGCACTCAAATTTTCAAATAAATATATCGATGTATTCTCTAACTTAGTGTTAATGCAAACATCAAAAAATATACAGGGTATTCCATTAAAAAAAGTGTGGGACAGCCTGCGCTCCAACTACAAAACACCGTGTGTAGACAAAACTAATTTCTGGTTATGTGCATCAATGAACCATGCAATTTTGTAATTTAAGTTTTTTTTCTATCTGTTAAAATAAAAGATATATCGACCGTTGCCGCACTAAAAACTCACCCTGTATAATGGAATTTACTTGTTGAGTTGATCTAATTATGCTATTAATAGTTTACTGTTTTATTAGAAGTAAAAGAAGTTCAGGTAGAGGTAAACGTCGTTTTGCGCCGGTTCGATATACGGCCATTCACAATTACACCTGTTGTTGCAGGCGTGGGATTTTCCGAGTTAGTTTTCGTTTAGTTTTTAAGAAAAATTAAAATATATTGTTATTTTAATATAAAATTAACAAAATATTCAATTTGTAGTTTCATAAGAGGCGACAAAAGTAATTCAGAACCCAAACATTGTGCGAAAAAAGCACGAAAAATGTGTGTTCATTTTACGCCGGTGTCTCTCGGAACGGAACCTCGGCGTAAAACGACGTTTACCTGTACTTTTTGTGGCGAGCATTGCGGGACAAGCTCTGCGAGTCCCTCGGAAACATACGAGCCACAAAAAGTTCTTTTACTCCGAATAAAACATGCTATTTTTTCTTCAAACGTCGAAAGTTATGATATAGTAATATAAAAAATTTGACATTTAATTTACATGCAATACACAATACAATGTCAGTGTATAGTGGGTTGCCTAAAATGCATTTCTACTCCGCCTTTCAAATTCATGTCAATGCAAAGTATACCCGATTGTAACCGATTTACTTCGGAAATGCACGAATATGAGTCAAGGAACATAAAAACGACTTGTTGAAGTCTGTCAAGCGCTGTACTTTAATGACGTTTGAAGAAAAAATATTGAAAATTAAAATTGGGCTAGAGAAGAGAATAAATGTTTTTAACGGATTACCCCAAATGCGCATAAACCTAGTGCAACGTATCCAACTATTTCAAGATTTTTATCAATATACTTGAAAAGTTTATATGAACAACTTTCATGGTAGAGGTCTTCTTTTCCCTCTGGTTTTCCATAGCAGCTATCAGGAGGCGTAGTATAATCATCTGTGCCATTAACTCCGCAACATTTTACCTAAGTATAAACCAGATTATTGTAATCTATTGAATAATGTAAACTTACAGTTTTTTGTATAAAATTAAAGTCTTCTATAACTGAAAATTTACTACTTTTAAACAACTTGTTCAAATCTTTGTTCAAATTATTTTTAAACTTTGTATCGCTATCTTGAACCATCGTAAACGATAATATTCCTGCGGTAACTTGAAGAGCGAAGAGTATAAGTAATACAATACCATACTAAAAATAAATTTGCAAAATACAAGTAGAGTTTCTCGAATTTTACTTACGGTTGTTATCACGCAAAAGTTTTTTTTGATAACTCCGGAACATCCGTAAAGTACAGTTAGAACACTAACAGCTCCAATTGCTATGAGAAGGTAGATAGGAGCTTTGAAGGCTGTATTTTCAAAGTGTTCAGTAACACTATCGAAATATAGTTTGAATACAATTCCTACGACCATCAGAACTAAACCAACTATCTGAGAAAAATATGTGGTGCAATTCTGTGTAGATCTGTAAGTCCTTACAGGAAATATCTGTTAGGTTTGTTACATGGGTTGTAATGGACGGTTTCCATGGTTGCCTTACAGATATTTCCCGTAAAGACTTACAGATTTACACAGAATTCCACCAATAGTTTTTATTAAAAGTTGTTAAACATTTTATTGCATTTCTGCAGAAACACATTCGTATATCATATATCATCTATTTCCATCATTTATTTCCAATTTTGTAAAAACCACATATTTAAGTTTCAAAAATTTAAAATTTAAAAAATCGTGGTATACTTATTTTTTAATAATATAATATTTGATAAAATGATGAAATCTATTTTTTTAATAAAATAGATGATATTACTTTTTCTGTCAACATTTTATTTCTATCTAGTTCGTATGCCCCTTGCGACTTTGGGCGCGTTCCACTAATGAACACTAAAGCCCACGACCACAACCGCAAAATTTTCCCATTCCACTAGCTCAAAACGTCACCATTCAACAAACGACCACAGAAACCCACGAATAAATACGGTCGTTGTGAGCTTCTTGCGGTCGCCATCGATGACGTTTTTATGCACGAAAGAAACAATCACGGTCTTATGTGGAAGGACTTTGCGGTCGTCGTGACATTGCGAGTCTTTAGTGGAACGCGCCCTTTGGAGAATATATTTTTGACAAAGTAGTAGACTCAGTAGACTTTTGATACAAAAAGTGTGCGATAATTTGTGGCATACATTCGAGAATCGCAGTTCAGGTATTTTATTAGTTATAATAATAACGAAACACTTACCACAAATATAAAATTAAAGAAAAATATAACGCGTATTCCTATCTTCGACATCTTTTATGAAGTGAATTATTTAAATCTTCTAACCAAGCGCGAATAGAACAATTACTTTTGACAAATCTAATTTTCAGCAAGTTTTGAGGAAATATTAAGGTGACACATAGTAGAATACCGATTTTCTTAATTCTTGGATTCTTCGATATAAAAATAAAATTTACTGCCACTTGGTTCATGTCTTAAAATTTTTCGATAACGATACTTTTTATAATACAAGGTTGACAACATTTTTGACATACCATTTCATGAAACCAGCGTTTTTGAGTAAGGCTTCATATTTGACATACCGCTGTTCAAACTATTTTAAATTGCGACGTCTTTAAAACTGCGCAAAAATGAATGGTATGTCAAAAGCTGATACCATACCATAGTAACTACTACTACCACGCCAATTTTTCTACAAAGTTTTTCATAATCCTTATTCCTTATTCTTGAAACGATTTACACGATGTCGTATTGATAAGCTTTTACCAAATGTTGAAAAAAAAATTAATTTTGAGAATAAAAATATCGTGAATAGATTTTTCGAGTACTGTACCAAAGATCTTAATAAATATTGTAGATCATGTTCAAAAATTCTGATCTTATAAAGCAACCGGTAAATTAAAAAATAAGAATAAATAATTTAATTAAAATTTATTTGAGAAAATAATTTATAAAAAGATTTATCATTAAAAAATAGTTTATATTACCATTTATGAAAACGCAATTGTAATAAAGGAAAGAGCAGCCCCCAAGACCTAAAAAATATTGAAATTATTCACCTTTTTATTTGTATGTATGCATTTTTTCCATTTGCATAGTTGAAGCTTAAGCTTGAAGCAACACTTAAACTAAGAAATTGACAGATTTCCTATTGTATTTCTGTCATATTTTTAGTTTAAAATGATAGTCGGCAAATGTGAGCGCTTGATTTTGAAAATCGCTTGATATTTGCGGTTTTGTTCATAAGTTTTTTTCTATTGAAGCTTTTCTAAAATTTCTTTTTCTGCTACACAGAAGAGTCTTATGGCTACCAATTTCTTCTGGGTTTGTTTTTGTATATCAAACCAAATACTCATAGGGCTGCAGTAAAACGGGCTCTTTTTAAAAAACGTTCGCTTATCGGCGCGTTCCCCAAAAATAAGAAACTAATAATTAAAATAATATATTTTTACCAACGCTAAAAATAAGTTAAGGTATAAACGAAGAGTTCGACGTTGCTTTTTTTGTTTCAAGTATATTTTTAAACTTTTTACAGCATCCCAAAAATTAAGTAAAATTTTAAGAGATTCTTGGACAGCTGTAAAAAGTTTAAACATATACTTAAAACAAAAAACGCAAGGTCGAACTCTTCGTTTATACTTTAACTTATTGCTAGCTTTGGAAAAAAAATATTATTTTAATTAGTTTCTTATTTTTGGTGAAACCGCCGCTAAGCGAACGTTTTTTAAAAAGAGCCCGTTTTATTGCAGCCGTATGAGTGTTTGGTTTGACTTACAAAAACAAAACCAGTAGAAATTGGTAGCCATAAGACTCTTCTGTGTACCAAAAAAAGAAATTTTAAAAAAGCGAATTTCAAAATCAAGCGCTCACATTTTAGAACTGCAACCAACCAGGTCCGGTTCAAGGGTAAAAAAGCGCACCAATGCAAAAAAAAACGATTTTTGAACCTTTGCGAATTCTTCTATGAACTATGAATACTATAAAACCATCCCTGTAATTTCTTTATTTATGAAAATAAAAAAATTGAAATTTAACACCCCATGATGCATCTACCTTGAGCCGGCCCTAGGTGCAACCATCCCAAAAATACCTTCTTTAAATGTTTTTGTTAAATTTTTTACCTGAACTAAACATAAAGATATAGCAATATATCCAATTTTAGCAGCATTATCATCAACATAACCAATAATTTTACTAGCACATCCAGTTTTGTAAGCAGTAAAAAATGAGCAGAAACTGTCTTTATCTCTGCAGCAACTATCTGGTAATTTTAATAAACTTGTAATACCATAATCCATTGCACTGTTAACACCACAACATTTAACCTAAATCATGGTAAATAGAAATTTGATAATAAAAAGTAAAGTATAAATTCAAGTAAACTTACAATATCTTGAAGAGAATTAAAATATTCTTTAGACTCCTCCGATTTTTTATCGAATTCCGATTGTAAATCCAAACTCGATTGTGTCATAAACTTATCAGTAGCATTTGATATGGATAATATTGCTGCTGTAGATTGAAGTGCAGCCAGTATCATTAATATTCCACCATACTAATACAAATATTTTATTATTATTGGCGATTCAAATTAATTTTTCTCCCAAAAAATGACGTCGGAAGTAGGTCAGTGCAAAGCGCGTAACATCGGTGATAAATGAAAATTATCAACTAACCTACTTCTGACGTCATCTCATTCAGCCTCAAGTGGGATATCGTTTAGCTTATAAAGCGAATAAAACTATAAAAATAACTAATTACCGTTGACAGTATGAATATATCTTTTTTGAAACCTCCGTAGCATCCAAAAATTGCAATAATAAATACAAGAACTCCAATGGCCACTAAAATATCCGCATTTCTTGTAAAATTTGAGTTTTCTAGTTTCTCAGCTACATTTTCAAAATCTAATTTGTATAATATTCCAAAAGTTATTACTATAATACCTAATATCTAAAAATACTATTTTATATAAAAAAAAACATTTTTTTTACAAATTTTGCAATATTTGAATATTGGTATTTATTAATATACTTACCGAAAATATTGCATTAAATAGAATTATGAAATAATTATTCTTAAGCCACATCTTATAATGTTATAAAACAGATTTAAATTACTATAGATAGAGCAGCGCATTTACATGTAAGTTATTGATATTTATTTCAGATTTAGATAAAAACTGATAAAGGAAAATAGACATATCTATGTATAAACATACAATATTTTTAAAAGGGTTAATACAATGTATACCGAACGTATTATGTGTTATTAAAGTTCAATTAGTTTGTTTTCCCTGTTAAATGTCTGGGGTGCTATTATTGAAAGTAGTTGACATATTCTCGCATGTGATATTTCGTGCACGATATGTAAATGCCATTATTGAATATCATGCGAGATAAAAATTTCGACTACATGTTTGGCAACGTAGATATTTCATTGATCCCAATAGAAAATATAATCATTCTGGGGGGTTATTCTCGAATCACTCGACATATCATCGTATACGACATGACAAGGACAGACTCTTACTTTTGCATTTGAATGACAAGGTTATAATGATAAAAGTCGTATGCGATATCATGTCGTGTGGTTTGAGAATATGCTCCCTGACCGCTTTAAAACGGATTTTTTACATCTTTCAACCAAAATTCCCATTTCCGATTTATGTGGTTTTTATATTTTTGAAAGACCTAAATACATACTTGGAATTATACTTTTATTTTATTTTATTTTATTTTAATGATACTTTTATTTTATTTTATTTTAATTAAATGAATCCTCAATTCTCTGTATCCTCTGTGGCAGCAGTATGAATATTCAAAAACTCTTCAGAATTTTATCAACACCCTGTATATTATTTTAGTAAAGTTATGGTTTGCAAAATTAGTACATTTATGTTAGTTAGGTTGCAGTGCTGTAAGCAAAACATAAGTGACAGTTGTCAAAAATTTTTAACCTCAAAAAAATAAAATTTCCTTTTTTAAATTTTCTATCAATTTTAATTGTTTTAAATGCCCTGAATTTACAACCAATCAAAAAAACGTAAGTGTTTTAAAAGATTTAAATCTATTATTTAAGTGTGCTGAATAAATTTGCAAAAGGAAAAATAGGCGTTCTAGTTACATTAAAAAAGTTGCAAATTTGTATTTAGATTAGATAAATGAATGTTTGAGTTACTTGTAATTACTTTGGTTGAACTTGTTTATTGAAATTAATTTTATTATTGCGTGTAAAATGAACTCAAAGCAAAAAAAGCATTTTCTTCTTAAACGGCAGTTTTTAAGTTGGGGGATTAATGTTGCTGCAGAAGCAGGTTTCTAAATTAACTAATTAATATGACTAGTATCTACAAATTTATGTAATATGATAATAAATAAATAAAGTAAATTTTAATTTATTTAGGCGATAAAATGTATTCCATGAAGCAGCCGTCGTTACGAATCAAACAAGATGATTTACTATGCAAAACTGGTTGTGGTTTTTATGGAAATGCTGATTGGGATGGTAATTATAACATAAAAAACGCAAATCTTGTATTTATTGATTTAAATTTAAAATTCAAGGCCACTGCTCAAAATGTTATCGAAGCGCTATGGAGAAGGAACGTCAACGGAAATCAAAAAGCGATCATTCATCCCCAACAGTTTCTGGATTTACAAAATTTGAAGAAAAAAAACGCTTGCAAACAGATAAAAAACATAAATTCATGCAAACGTTTCCTAGCTTCCGCAAACAAGCTAATTCACGTGGTAAATTAACAGGAATTTATTAAATTATTTAAGTATATTTATGTATTTTATAGAATTTGGTCATCGTGATAGATCAAGTGATGGAGTTCAAACAAATCCCGAAGCAATGAAATTAACAGCTGAGTATATGAAAAGATTCGTGCAACCAGATGAGCTCAATAAAGATTTTTTGGAATGTGTTTCTATATACTACACCAAAGTTTTATTCGATTTTCGCCACAATAAGCCAATTGATGAAATTGCCGAAAAAGTACAAAAATGTTACCATAAATTCTCCAGCCGACTTAATTACGAGTCTCTTTATGCCAAAACCGATAACAACACCAGAGCAGAGTTGTTGGAATTTTTTGAAAAATTTCTAATGAGCACATTGTATGAGTAAGTATTTTTTTACTGAACATCTACAATCATGAATTAATTATTTCTAAAAATTACTTAAAAAAAAATTCTAGGAATGTTTTCTGCCCTTCGAATACTAATGATGAGGAAAAGGATTTGGCAATTCAAGCACGCATTAGGCAGTTGAGTTGGGTTAGTGCACATCATTTAGATTGTTGCATCAGTGAGACCAGTATTGATGTTCGTGACTTGGTTTATACAGCTATAACAGATTTAATTGGTAATTTTTTTATTATGATTCAAGAAATCAGAAATTTAGATTACCAAATTTGGTTTATAATTGCATTTTTGTTTTAATGAATCAAAAATTATAACTTTTTCGATTGAAAAAAGTTATTCACCCCACAAATGTCCGAATCTCACCAAATTTTAGTATGTCATGGGGGACCAAATTCTGGACATGGTGGTATAACCCACCTGGATCTATCTGTTAAGGAGGCGGAGATACAACCCTTTTTGTATTTTTACCTCGAAATCAGACGCTTTTTCAGTGAAATCTCGAAAAGTGTGGTTTTTTTTTCATCTCAAGATGATTTTTCTTTAGGAAACGAGAGAAAAAAGTTATACGTCTCCGAAGCAAATTTCGGTTTCACCCTCAAAGTATCCTAAAATTACTCCGAATTGTACCAAATTTTAGAATGTCATGGGGAACCAAATTCTGATGACGATGGTATGACCCGCATAGCTTTATCTGTTAAGGGAGCGGAGAGGAGATACAACCCTTTTTGTATTTTTATCTCGAAATCGGACGTTTTTTTAGAAGAATCACGAAAAGGGTGTTTTTTTTCTTGGATTTCAAAATTTCGAGTTGCATCGTAAATGGGGATATTTATTCTAAAAGGCGTATTAATTTTAAATTTTTTAAAGGACGGGAACACTTTGAAAAAGAATCCCGAAAACGATGAACTTTTCTGTCTTTTTTTCGGGTCGTCGGCGGTGTCAACTTCGAAAAATCGCAGCGGCGTCCGGTTGTAAAGGAAGACCACAAATTTTTTATCAACTGTGTAGCTTTCATCTCAAGATGATTTTTTTTTGATTTGCCATACTACTCTTCTTTAGCAAGCGAGCGAAAAAAGTTAGACGTCCCCGAGGCAAATTTCGGTTTCACCCTCCAAGTATCCGAAAATCACTCCGAATCGTACATGGATTTTTCTTGCTTTTATTCGGGTCGGCGCGTCGGCGGCGTCAACTTAGAAAAATCGCAGCTGCGTCCGGTTGTAAAGGAAGGCCACAAATTTTATCCCTTTTTTGTTACATCCTGAGGATTGATCAGAACAATTTTTAAGTGCGCAGTCCCAACCACGTGGCGTCACGGCGCCGAGACACGAAATTCACAATTTTAGCGTTTTTTCGGGCAGCAAAAGTACCTCAACTGTGTAGCTTTCATCTCAAGATGATTTTTTTTTGATTTGTCATACTACGCTTGTTCAGAAAACGAGCGATAAAAATTATACGTCACCGAAGTAAACTTCGGTTTCAACCTCAAAGTCTCCGAAAATCACCACGAATACCAAATTTTAGAATGTCATGGGGAACCAAATTCTGAAGACGGAGGTATGATCCGCTTGGATCTATATGTCAAGGGGGTGGAGATACAACCCTTTTTGTATTTTTTCCTCGAAATCGGACTTTTTTGTGCGTAACCCCGAAAAGGTTGTTTCTTTCCTCGGATTTTAAAATTTAGAGTTGTGTCTTAAAGGAGGATGTCTATTCTAACAGCCGTACTAATTTTAAATTTTTGGAATGACCGGAACGCTTTGCAAATATAGGTCGAAAACGATCGACTTTTTTTGATTTTTTTCGGTACACCGCAGCGTCTACTTTGAAAAAATGCAGCTCAGTCCGGTTTTGAAAGGAAGTGAAGAAATTTATCCCCTTTTTTTCTTACAACCTGAGGATTGATCAGAATAATTTTTAAGTCTGCAGAGCAACCACGTGACGTCACGACGCGGAGACACAATTTTTGGCGTTTTTTCGGCGGAAAAAGTATCTCAACTGAGTAGCTTTAATCTCAAGATTCGCCGATAAAAAAACCGTGTTTTTTTGATTTCCCACACTACGCTTCTTCAGGAAACAAGCGAAAAATACGTCCCCGAACCAAATTTCGGTTTGACCCTCCAAATATCCGAAAATTACCCCCGAATCCTACCAAATTTTAGAATGTCATGGGGAACCAAATTCTGAAGACGGTGGTATGACCTGCCTGTTAAGGGAGCGAAGATACAACCCTTTTTGTATTTTTATCTCGAAATCGGACTTTTTTGTGCGGAACCTTTCTTTTCTCGGATTTTAAAATTTCGAGTTGTGCCTTAAAAGAGGATGTCTATTCTAAGAGCCGTATTAATTTTAAATTTTCTGAAGGACTGTAACGCTTTGAAAAAGAAACTCGAAAATGATCGACTTTTCTTGCTTTTTTCGGGTCGTCGGAGGCGTCTATTTCGGAGCGAAGAAATTTATCCCCTTTTTTTCTTACATCCTGGGGATTGATCAGAATAATTTGTAAGTCTCCAGACGCAACCACGGAGCCGAGACACAATTTTTTTTTGGGCGGCAAAAGTACCTCAACCGAGTATTTTTCATCTCTAGATGCAATTTTTTTTTTGATATCTCAATTATTTCTTTACTTTTGGGGCCCTAAAATTCGTGTGGTTTGAAATTGGAGATCTCTGTATTTGAGCCTTTTCGAATTTGTTTCCCTGGTTAGTTTTTCATGCACAGAAAAATCAGCATGTTTAAATTTTACTAATGGATTTCGAAAAAAAATCGCGAGTGAAAAAAACAGTTGGTTTTACAACCGACCATTGATGCCCACAGTTTTCAACAATGATTAAATTTTTCTTCACTATCTTATAAAAGAATAATTTCTACATCCGGTAGCGCGTAAGGCATTTTTATTTTTAAGAGTTAGGCCTAAACAAATCGAAATTTTAAATTAAAAAATGCCTAAAAACGTGACGAAACCCTTATTTGTATTTTAATGAAAATTGATGTAGACATAAGACATATTTTCGAGGTCATCGATTACGAATTTGACATTATTTTCTAAAAAACAAAATGGCGGATCCAAAATGGCCGACTTTTATTTTTTAAAAAATAGTTTATATTGCTAAAAATCAGTAAGTGTTGGTTTTTAAGGTCGCTAATTTCGAATTAGACATTTTTTTCCAAAAACACAAAATAGCGGATCCAAAATGGCCGACTTTGTTTTGCTGAAAGTCAGTACTTTTTCCTACTGTGCGACTAGGGCCGTTTTTGTGCCTAGGACCGACGTTATGTGGGACCGTTGGGGTCACTCCGAAAATCCTAAAATACCCCAAATAAAGGTCTGAAAACTTTTAAGTACCCAGAGCATCATTATATACCTTAGGACTTCCCCGTGTGCGACGCGTGCTTTTGAAAATTATGAAAACTAAAAAAACGCAACAATTAGATGAATTTCAAATCAAGCGTTTAGATTTACCGACTGATAATATTGAATTAGATTTTTTAAAACAGTTTTATTTTTTATTGTAGCTATGGATTCCATAAAAGCACCCCAAGAAAAATTGCAATGTATCACTCGTTGTTGCAGAAGTGTAATTGAAGCTTTGCAAAACTGCCAGAATGGTCCTGTTAGTGCTGATGTATTTCTACCCGCTTTAATTTTTATTGTTTTAAAGGCTAATCCTGCTAGATTAAAGAGCAATGTTTTGTACATCACTAGGTTTTGTAATGATTCGAGATTGATGCAGGGTGAAGCAGCTTATTATTTTACAAATTTGGTAAGTTCTTCAAGAATGTGATTTTTTTTTTCATTGACCTTTTATTTTCAGTGTTGTGCTATATCCTTTATTGAAAATCTTACTGCAGAATCATTGAATATGCCAGAAGATGAATTTGTTGGTTATATGAATGGTGATATAAAATCTGTTAGTGCTTGGGAGTCAGCTCTTGTTGCTTGCGAAAGCATGCATCAATTATGTATGCATCTAACTTTACTTAGAGATCTTTCAGATCGAGCTGATATTGTTCAAGAAAAAACCAAAGATCTAACCACAGATATTCAATCAATTAAAGTAAGTTTATTAACAACGCAAACGTGTTGAACTACTAACTATTGTCGAATCGCAAATCCAGAAATTCGCCGAACGCTAAAATTTCGAACAGAAAATTTCCGAACGCAAAAATGCCGAAACGAAAAATAGTCGAATCCAAAATATCCCGAACGGAATCCATTTGGAGATAGAGGTAAACGTCGTTTTACGCCGGGGTTCCGTTCCGAGAGATACCGGCGTAAAATGAACACACATTTTTAGTGGTTTTTTTCGCGCGGCTGCACCAACTGGCGTAATTGTGAATCGGCGTAAATCGAACTGGCGCAAAACTACGTTTACCTGTACACCGTAAATTATTAAATCTTTACGATTTATATTAATTGTAATTCGATATTTTCGCGTTACGGATCGCCAATTCGCCATTTATGCGTTTGGAAGCTTTTGCGGATTATTTGGCTTATTTTAAATAAAATTAATTTCAGGGAAGTTTTTTATTGAAAGTTGCTGAAGTTAGAGAAAAGACACCTTTTATACTAAAGCCACGAGCAACGATAATAAGCTTTGATAAACTTCCTATCAAAAAAGACAAAATAGCAGCCGCGAAACCTCAACAAGAAGAAGCCAAACAACAACCAAATTTTTATTCCTACAACTTACAAAACCTAAACTTGGCTATGGATAAAAAGCAGAACTTAAAACTTGATGTAGTTCCAAATACGGCAGATATAAGTGATGAAGATGGCAAAAATAATGAAGCTTCGCTATTAAGTCTGGCCAACGTGAATTATGATATCGATTTTTCTGATTTGAGCACAGAAAATAGTACAGCGGATGATGTTACACCCGATAAACGAAATAATTTCATTAACGAAAATCCTTCACCATCAAAAATTCACGCCAACAATGTACCTGAAACTGGAAAGGAGGAATCAACATTTGTTCCACCTTTTAAAACAGAGGAGCCGCAATCTTTACTAGACATAAAAGGCAACACCCCTGACTCAGCTTTACCTCCACCTCTTGAACCTGTAGCCCATTATTCTGGTTTTGCAAAACAGGGATTTCAAATTCCAAGTATTCCCTGCAATACCGGCAATACATCGTTGAATGTTAATGTAGATAACCCGAATAACAATGACTAGGTGTATGCATTATTTATTATTCTAATTAACACCTTCTGTTTATTTAAAAATAAGTTATTGTATGTGCACCAAAGCACTGGAAAATCCATAATATGTAATAAATATTTGTTATCTTATCATACGAGCACCTACATACATCACCATATGTCGTTAAAACACGGCTTAAACCTTTGTAAATATTACAATCATTATATTTTAATTTGTAACAATAAAGCATGAAGTTAATTTTTAATGAAAGAGTTTTACGCATTATTTTATTTGGAGTTAATTTCATTTTTACTGTAAGTATTAACATTAAATTCCCTAAATTTTGCTTACCACGTTTTTTAGATTTTAAGTGTTGGACTTGTTAGCCTTGGTGTTATATACCTAGATGAGCTACTGAAAATTAAATTATACGTTCTTCAAACAACCCTTGCACCAATACCTGCTTTACTGATTGTTTTAGGAATTTTGAGTTTTATAGCTTCTATTGCTGGATGTTTCTTTGTCAAACGACATTCAGATAGATTTTTAAAAGTGGTAATTTTTTTGAAATAATTATATGATTTTGCTTTATTAAATTTTTTTAGTATGTTGCTTTGTTAACGATTTTACTAGCTATTGAATTGACTGTAGCAAGTCTCGCTTTTGCAAATTTAACAGGAGAATTAGAAAATACAACGACTTCAGTGATGCATTCTCAGTTAAAAGGTTTGGAGGATGAAAAAAATCAGTTTCATGATTTAGAGGAAACAGTAAGTTAGATTTTAGATTTTTTTATTGTTGTACAGTAAATGTTTGTATATAATTTATAATAAAGTTATTATTTTTTACTTTACGTTTGTATTTTTTATTATTTTCCCTTATTGCTTTGTATTATACTTTAGAATTCATCATTTCAATAGTGTTGCATTTTATTTTTTTTTACAAACTTAGATCAAGCTTTAAGGTAATTTTTGGAAAACAAACATGTAGATCAATTATTTAAATTAATTTTCAGTTTGAATGTTGTGGAATTAAAGGTATTGAAGATTATAGTCGTACTGGAAACTATGTTGCAAAAAATGATTCGAGTTGTTTCAAGATTCTACAAAATATGTTTTCAGAAGACATCAATAAAATTGACATAGATGGATGTTGCAAGTTAGTTAATAAAGAAATTGAGGGTTATTCTCTGGAAGTTGGTATTTATGCAACTGTTTTTGCGGCTTTAGAAGTAATTTTTATTTTTTAATCATTAATTATTTGATAGTATTTTTTTAAAATTTGTAGATTTTGAATGTTTTATGCATTCTACTAATTATCAATAAGGATTGAAGATTTTTAAGTTTTAACTCTCATCACGAAACTGGAAAACTTGAGTTTGCAAAAAAATCGAATTTTCTGAATCATTGTAATGTGATTTATATCCAATTTTGGAAAATATCAAATTAAATGTGTTAACACTGGACGATTTGTGATTTTTAGTGTTCTTGTCTTTTCAAACTACATTTCCTCACTCCAACCAAACGTCTATTTTCTAAATTCTTCAACAAATATAATAACCCATTAGTAATTAAAATTGAGTTTTCCTTGAAATTTTCCAGCGAAAATTGTAATACTGATAAATGATAGTACTATTCACGATTGCACAAAATTTTTTGAAAATATTTATAAAAATAAAAAAATTATTAAGTTTTTTCCAACTAAAGTTCCAAAAAGATGAAAAAAATACAGAATAATTCAAGAAATCGACGATTTTCACAAGTTTTCCTTGGAATTTCTAGGTGAAAATTGTAACACTGATAAGTGATAGTACCATACACGACTGTACACAATTTTGTGAAAATATTTATAAAAATAAAAAGATTATTAAGTTTTTTCCAAGTAAAGTCCCCAAAAACATGAATAATATACAAAATAATTCAAGAAATCGACGATTTTCTCAAATTTTCCATGAAATTTTTCGGCAAAAATTATAACACTGATAAGTACTAGTACCATACACGATTGCACAAAATTTTGTAAAAATATATATAAAAATAAAAAAGTTATTAAGTTTTTTCCAACTAAAGTCTCAAAAAATATGAATGAAATTCGAAATAATTCAAGAAATCTACGATTTTCTTAAGTTTTCCTTGGAATTTTGCAGCAAAAATTGTAACACTGATAAGTTATATAGTACCATACACGACTGTACAAAATTTTGTGAAAATATTTATAAAAATAAAAAAGTTACAAGTTTTTTCCAACCCAAGTCACCAAAAAGATGAATGAAATACAAAATAATTCAAGAAATCGACGATTTTCTCAAGTTTTCCTTGGAATTTTCTGGCAAAAATTATAACACTGATAAATGATAGTACCGTACACGATTGCACAAAGTTTTTTAAAAATATTTACAAAAATAAAAAAGTTATTAAGTTTTTTCGAACTAAAAAGTCCTAAAAAAGATGAATAAGGAAAAAATAATTCATGAAATCGACGATTTTCTCAAGTTTTTCTTGGAATTTTTCGGCGAAAATTGTACCAGTGATAAATAATAGTACAACACACGATTGCACAAAATTTTGTATTTTTAAAAATAAAATAGTAATTAGGTTTTTCCAACTAAAGCCCCAAAAAAAGGTGACTAAAATACAAAATTGAGTTTGGTGAGATTCCCTTCTTTTCTTTTGGTCTTTTGAATGCGTTGGGTTTTCGTCCAAATTGCTCTTTTGTCTTTCTTCTCTTTCTCCAATTCGTCCATTTATTTTTGTATAAATTTTGGTTATTTTTGGTTAAAAACTAGATGAATATAATATAATAAAAATAGAATATTACGTAATTTATTGCTACATTTGGTGCAATAGATTATGTGATAATTATTTTACGACTTGATAATTATTTCTTTACATAAAATAATTCTATTAGTATATTTTTTGTTTATTTTAGTGATCGACTTAAAGTCATACCTGACAAAAAAACCGAAATAGATAAAAGTTTATCAATTGCTAACTATATAAATACTTTCGTAATAAACTTCCTTTGAAAATATTTACTTGATTATACAAGGATTTGCAAAAGAAAAATACATTATCTTGATAAGCTTAATAATTTAATACGTTTTAAGTACAAGTAAAGCAAAATCATTTTTATTAACAATGCAATTTTAAAAAACTCGGTTAATGTGATCTTGAGGATTTCTTCGGCGATTATGTCTTGGCAAGTAAATTTCGAAACAAAGAGCATCACCACGGTTACCTAAAAATGGAAGCTTAATTTTTTTAAATTAAATTTGATGGTTTAAAATCTTAAACCTGTTCGTGTAAAATATCTTCTCAAAACGAAGTTCATTTCGTCCAAACGTTGCTGTAGAAAATTGCTCTGAACTCTGTTGTAATCTTGAGAAATCTAAAAATAATCGGAAAACTAAACTGACTTAACCCTGTTGTTATTTTGCGTAATATTTTTTATATAAATTTCTTAATGGATTAATAGGTAGATTCTGGTCAAAATTAAAGGCTTTTAATTAGAAACAAATAAGGTAACCATGGAAATTTTCCATTACAACCCATATAACAAATTTAAATTTAAAGGCCTTTAAACCTAAATGATTAGACCAGAATCTGGGTATAAAGTAGAAAACGTGAATATTAAATTATTCTTACAGCTTGAACAATTAGATGATTTGTGTTGGGCGATGCTTCTTCTATATTTAGATATTGTGGAGCAAGTCTTATCATTTCTACGAAAATTGTTGCAACTCTCTTCCAATGAGCTATGTGATCAGCCTATAAAAAATTACCATAAAAAATAATAAATTGAATTGCAGGATTTCACTTTTTTCATTTTCCTAGAATTCCAAAATTTTAATCTTATTAAATTAATTTTGGCTCAAAATTCAGAGGATGCTGGTAATATATCATTGATCATTTTAAGGCCGGGGAATTTTGTTTTGTTTCTAAAGTGTTATTTTGATAAAACAATTTGACGTACAAAAATTTAATTTTCACTCTGTTTATAGATACTATGTAGGTATCGAATCATAAAATTAAAAAAATAATTTAAGTTAAAAAAATTAAAAAAAAAATAAAATTATTTTTTTTAAATATTTGTAAATTTCACTTTTTTATTTTGATCATTTTTGCAACTTTTATTATATAAAATATTACTCAAATTTTCTTATCAAGGACTAATTAATTATCAATAATTTTCCACATAAAAGATAATGGTTGATTTCTAAAAAACTACAGTTTTTTAGATATTCGTATTACGTGCTTAAATGATTTTAAGATGATATCATAGGTTTTTTTAACAAAATTAAAATTATCTAAATATCGTTAATTTAGTGTAAAATTAGCTATTTTAAGGGTGAAAATATACAGGAAAATATTTTGATGAGTGTAAATTATTTTATTATTTAAATTGTTTTTGTATATCAAATAAAAAGTGTGAGGCACCGACATTATTTATTGCTAGTTCGCACATTCTTTTATTTACAAATTGGAGCCATGGTGCTCAAGTACGCATTTAGCAATTTATTTCAATAAGCTTTTTAGAGTCGATGACACTTTGGCAATAGGAAGTGCAAAATTGCTACTTGTGCATTGCAGTTTTTATTGCGTCGATTGTCAACTAAATTCATCGCTTTTAACTTTGCTAATACACGCAAATTACAAAAGTTTCCATTTCCTTAATCAAGCATTAATTTCCAACTCGAGCAAAATTACTCCAAATTAAGAAATAAAATCCAAAAAAAGAACTAAAAAATCTAGGCTTTTGAAAAAAATACTGTTTTTGATTTTATTACTTTTTTTAGAAATTATACATGAAATAATTAATATTTTTTACCTGCATGTTGAAGAAAATGGGCATCATGTAAATAGGGACATTAGTTCCGGAAAGTTCATCAGTGGGAGTATACTTTAAAACGTGATGCAAAAGATCTAAAATCAACTGAATAAGCTTAAATCGACGGCCATAAACTTCTTGTTTTATTAATCCTAAAGCATCTTGAGCTACGACTTCAGGACACACCGTTCTATTATCAGGATCTACAAATTAAAAAAAAAATACAATTAATTTTCTATCGGAGATTTTTTTTTTGGTACAAAAATTTTGGCCCTTTACCATAAAATAAGATAATAAACCAAACTTAAATATTTGGAAATTTTTTAAAACAATTTTGCATTGCAAATGAAAAAAATTTAATTTGTATGACATTAAAAAATATAAGAAAAATTCTACAACGTTTGACGTTTGGTAGTTTAAAGTGTAAAAAATAGAGAAAATAAAAATAGTCCAAAATTATTAATCTTAAAATAAATTTGAAACAAGTTTTTGATCGCCAATTAATTTCCCTAAGCCTCAACTAATAATTTATTATTTACCCAAGACAATAGCTTGAATATGTACTGGAACTAAAGGTTTTTTGAGAAACATGAAGAAAATGATTAAACCATTGGCAACATCCTTTACAGAAGCATCTTCCAATAACCTATACAAAGCTTTTCCTCCTCTTCCTAATTCTCTGGCAATTTGTTGGCTGATTCCAACTTGACCTGTTGCTCTAAAAATATCTCTTTGTATCACATCTACAAATAAAGTTCGAACTAAATTGAATAATTTAAACAATTCGAAAAAACATTCTTTGCTCAAAGCTTGCCCAAAAATTTCATTTTACGTTTAACCCAAATTAATACCAAAAAATTAGAAAATTTATTGATTAGGAATATTTCAAAATTTTAAAACATTATATCCAAAAATACCATACCTTCTTTTAAATATTCAACAACATTTTGAACAGCGTTTAATGACTTTTCCGAAATAATATCCTTGTTGGTCATCCTAAAACAAAAACATTAATTTAAAATAAAATAAATAAAGTAACATCAAACATAATAATAACAACCACTTTAATTATTACGTGAATAGTTTCTAAATAAATATTGAAAATAAAACAAACGTGTAACATTTAGATCACAACAAAACATTCCTCAATGACAAAATTCTTCTATAAATAATAACCCATTAGTAATTAAAATTTAGTAAACTCAAAAATGAATTTGCTAGTAGTGCTTGCTATTACGTCAATTTTCATCCCAAATATTACTCCGCACACTCTAAGAAGAAACAGTTTGGAAGATGTAAATAATTACGGAGTTAATAATTCCCACAACGAAGAAGATGAGCATCGGTCAAAACGTGAATGTGATTGTGAAGAGGAGCCACAATTTTGTGGAGCCAAAGAGATCTTCGTAAAACCCCACATACTTATTAACCATAATGGAAACTACAAGGAATACGAACAACCACAATGCAGACCAAAACCCTGTTGCGGAAAATCAGTCGTAGATAAAACGAACGCTTACATTTACCCATCACAAGATAAACAATACGTTTTTCCATCTCAAAGAGAAGATATGACATACCTGGTTCCTTTAGAGCGAGAAGATGATCACTTTGTATTTCCCGCCGAAGAAGAAATTTTATTACCAGTGAAAAGTAGCCAAAATCAGTACGTAGTTCCAAATAAACCCGAAATATTAGTTCCAATTCAGAATAATCAACCGCAATACGTGATACAAGAGGAACAGCAAAAAATTTATATCCCTGTACAAAAAGGTGATAAACAATATTTAGTCCAAGTCGATACGGATAATCAAGGTGTACCAATTGTTGAGCAAAACAATAAGGAAGAAAATCAATTAGTCCTTCAAATTGAAAAAAACGGCAAGCGGTATTTAATTCCAGTCCAAACTAATGTACAACAAAATAAACAAAAAAACGACCAAAAAACTCAACAACCTGTCTATCTAGTCAATGGTTTTCCTCGTGGAATCGAAGTCTTCGTTGATGATGCTCCAAAAATTAACAACCCCGAAGTAATGGAACAATCGGAGTTAACTGAAGAAACTCGGGATCTTAACGACATGGAAATTAACGAAAATACAAATAAAGAACTAAGTGAAACAATTGGGTTAGTAGCTTCTGGAGATTGCTGTGAAAGTGGCGAAAGTGTCTTAGATGATGTTAAGATCGTTGAAGAAACGCAACCTCAAATTAATAAAGCTGCACCCAAACCTAAGGAAATTAAGTATTCCAAACAACAAAGCGCTTTTACTGAAGATCAAGAACTAATTAATAAAAATGAAGAAGACCAAACTAACACTAAAAATTCTAATAGTGAACCAAAAATTAAGTTTTCCAAGCAAAACAGTGCTGTTTTTAAAAATGGTAAGTTAATTAATGGCGAAGAAGAACAGGAAGAAGATGGAGAATCTGGAGTAGAAGAAGCTCCCATTAAAAATGCGGCTAATGTAAAAGGGGGTACTAGGACTAACAATCCTTCAAATGTAAGAGGTAAAGCTAAATCTACTGGGAAAAAATCGTCAAAAAATAAGACCAACCCTGCACCAAAAAGTAGAGTGGACGAAACAAAACAAAGAATTCAAATCACGAAACACGCCAGTGCTGTAATTAAAGAAGCTGGAGTTGTAGATGATGTAAAAGAGTCAGAAGAAACCATTGATCTAAACGAAAAGTCTAAAAACGTTAAATTGGAATTAGGTGATGATCCCGAAGCTAGCGTTGGAGATGTAGATGATTCTGAAAAGGAAGATGTTAATCCTACAAAGGAAGAGATTAAATTTTCGAGACAAGCTGGAGCTTCAATTAAGGCGGAGGACATTATGAACATCCAGCATGATCAGAAAGATGATATTATTCATACTGGAAGACAAATTAATATGAAGAGCCGATCAGGTCCTATCACCAGTAATTTGGATGAGGCTGACACAATTGTTTCAAAAAACGGTCAAGCGCCCATACACCCAAGTGGAAGCTTATTATCATCCTCATTATTATGACTATTTCAAAATTCTTAATTTGTGCTTATATTTATTGTTTTTTGAACGATATTCCTATTTTTAGGTCTTGAATTTTTATAAAATTTATTTATTGTAGATTTTAATAATAATAAATTGCATTTTTTAATTGATATGATTTTTTATGTAAGTCCTTAATTAGTCCAAAATTAATATTAAACTATTTTCTTCTAATTTAAATATAAATTCATTTTATCATTTTTTTCCGTATATAATATTTTTTATTTAACCAGCACCAACCTCCAGAAAAAATGTTTTAATAGTATTTTTAATTTAAAATAAAAGTAATTGCATTAAATTAAAAGTTAAACTTGAAAAGTAGAACATTTAATATATTTTTGTTTATTAAACAATAAATTGCACATAGGTACGCAATCACATTTTATTGAACTTAAAAAATTCTAACCATGCATAATTTCTTAATGAATTATAAAATTATTTATTTTAATTTTTTTTGTAAAATTTTGCAAAGGACATTAGTTAGAATTTTTCTAAAATAATTTAAAACAAAATTTTTAAGAAATTTGAAATTCCCTAAAAATCTCAAAATAAACAAAAGTTAAAAATACTTTTATAATTTGATTGATAAGTAATTAGATATAAAAATTCATTCAATTATTTTTGTACTTCTTATGCTTTGGAATTTTACCATTTTTTTAATTTTATTCGTGTTTATGAATGAGTCAAAAAATATTTCTGGAAAATATTTATTATTTTCCGCGAAACAATTAATAAAGTGGAATTATTAAAACTATTAACGTTGACATTTTTAAATCGGTTGCTAGTATGTCCGTCGACTACGTAACGAACAAAACTGCAAATTTAGCAAAAATCGACTATAAATGCTCGCTCCCGACCAAAGGAAATCATTCACCGAGACTCAACAACCATGAGAGTCTTCGTAGTATTGTGCACCCTTGCTGGTTTAGCCCTAGCGGCGGAAGAAATCAAGAGTAAGGCCCTAAAGGCTTCTGACGACAAAGATGGAGTGATGAGAAAGAAAAAATCAGCAGTAACTACTTTCTGCGTTGAAGTCCGACCAAGCAACCCCTATGGACAACCCTACACCGTCTGCAAATCAGGAAATGGTTACGCCGCTCCACCCAACGACTACGCTGGACCCACCTACGGAGGTTCTGACAACTACGGTGGATCAGCCTACAATGCTCCAGCTCAAGGTTACTCCAGCGGATCCAGCTACAACGCCCCAGCCGGAGGATACTCAGGACCAAAGTCAGGATACGCCGCATCTGCCCCAGCAACATCTGCAGGATACAGCGCTCCTAAAACTGGATATGCTGCACCAGCAGCTTACTCAGCTTCAAAACCAGCGTCCGCTGGCTATGGATCATCTGGATCATCCGACTCTGGCTCAGGTTATTCTGGATCTTCAGGTGCATCTTACTCAGCCCCTGCCTCGAAGACATCTTACGCCAACAGCCCAGCACCTTCTCACCAAGCCAGCAGCTACAGCGCACCAGCCCATGCCGCAGCAGCCCACAGCGGAAGCAGCTACAGGGAAGCCGAAGCCGAAATGGAAGAAATGGACGAAAACACCATTGGTATGCCATTGGAAGAAGATGAGGAAGCAACCCCAGAAATGCGCTCCGCTGGATATGGTGGCGACTACGATGGCGGCTATGGTGGTGGCTACGGCGATTTCAAATTCAAGGGCATGAAAGGAAAGAAAGGTAAAGGCAAAGGAAAAGGATATGGTCATAATGGCTTGGTAATAACCTGTCAACCGTCTTTAGCTGGATATGCCTCTAACATGCACGTTGGTGGTGGAGGATACGGAAGCTCAGGATACGGAAGTGGAGGATATGGCAGTGGAGGATACGGTGGATCATCAGGATATGGTAGTGGTGGATCATCAGGATACGGCAGCAGCGGATACGGTGGAATGTACAGAAACTCATACTCTCCTCCAAGAACATACAAATCTAAGCCTATGGGATATGGATCTTCAGGAGGATATGGTGGTGCTTCGCATGGATATGGTGGTTCTATGTCAGGTGGTCATGGAGGCTACGGTGGCTCTTCAGGCGGATATGGTGCTTCCAACGGTGGATACGGTGGATCATCAGGCGGTTACGGCGGATCATCATCTGGAGGATACGGTGGATCATCAGGCGGATACAGCGGATCATCATCTGGAGGATACGGTGGATCATCAGGCGGTTACAGCGGATCAACATCTGGAGGATACGGTGGATCATCAGGCGGATACAGCGGATCAACATCTGGAGGATACGGAGGATCATCAGGCGGATATGGTGGATCCACATCTGGTGGATACGGTGGTTCTACTGGCGGATACTCAGGCTCATCATCAGGTGGGTATGGTGCTTCAGGTAGCTATGGCGGATCATCAAAGGGAGGTTATGGTGGATCGTCTGGTGGCTATTCAGCTCCCGCAGCAACTTATGGTGAAACTAAAGGATACTCCGCATCTGCTCCCTCTTACTCTGCTCCAGCACCAGCCTACTCTGCACCAGCCAAATCAGAATCATATTCAGCACCAGCAACATCAGGCTACTCAGCACCAGCAGCTTCTTCAAGCTATTCCGCTCCATCCTCAGGATATTCAGCTCCAGCTGCTTCGTCAAGCTATTCAGCTCCATCTTCAGGATATTCCGCACCAGCTGCTTCTTCAAGCTATTCCGCTCCATCCTCAGGATATTCAGCTCCAGCTGCTTCGTCAAGCTACTCTGCTCCATCTTCAGGATATTCTGCACCAGCAGATTCTTCAAGCTATTCCGCTCCATCTTCAGGATATTCAGCTCCAGCTGCTTCGTCAAGCTACTCTGCTCCATCTTCAGGATATTCTGCACCAGCAGCTTCTTCAAGCTATTCTGGTTCATCCTCAGGATATTCAGCGCCAGCTGCTTCACCAAGCTACTCCGCTCCATCTTCAGGCTATTCGGCACCAGCAGCTTCTTCAAGCTACTCCGGATCATCTTCAGGATATTCAGCACCAGCTGCTTCATCAAGCTACTCCGCTCCATCTTCTGGATATTCAGCACCTGCTGCATCATCAGGCTACTCCGCCCCAGCATCAGGCTATTCAGCACCAGCTGCTTCATCTGGATACTCCGCACCAGCAGCTTCATCCTCAGGATATTCAGCTCCTGCTGCTTCATCAAGCTATTCCGCGCCATCTTCAGGTTATTCAGCTCCATCCTCAGGATACTCAGCACCAGCAGCTTCTTCAAGCTACTCGGCTCCATCTTCCGGATATTCCGCACCAGCTGCTTCCTCAAGCTATTCTGGTTCATCTTCTGGATATTCTGCACCTGCTGCCCCATCAAGCTACTCCGCTCCATCTTCAGGGTATTCTGCCCCAGCAGCTTCGTCGAGCTACTCCGCTCCTGCATCCGGTTATTCGGCGCCAGCAGCTTCTTCAAGCTATTCTGCTCCAGCTTCCGGTTATTCAGCACCTGCTTCAGGATACTCAGCACCAGCAGCTTCTTCAAGTTACTCTGCCCCATCATCAGGATATTCTGCACCAGCAGCACCATCATACTCAGCTGCCCCAGCATACTCCGCCCCCTCAAAGGGATACGGTTCATCCAGCGGAAAAGGTTATTCAGGCGGAAGCGGTTATTCAGGTTCCTCATCTGGGTACTCTGCACCTGCTACTTATGGACAATCTGGAGGATCCGGTTATTCAGCTCCAGCCTCAAAATACAACGCTCCTGCTTATTCAGCACCTTCTGGTAATAGCTACTCTGCTCCTTCCAATGGTTACTCCGCTCCTGGGACCTACCGATCTGCCGAGGAAGATAATACCAAAGACTTGGAGGACAAGAAGATGGATAATGCTGATGCCGCTAAAGATGAATCTGTTGGCGCAACTCCAAATTCAGAAGATAAAGAAAAGGCTTCTTTGGAGAAAATGGAACAAATCAATCAAGCCAGGGCTGCGGGTGGTAATTGGCAAGGAGAGTCACATTCCAAACAGGAAGAAAGTAAGATGAGGTCCGGCGGATGGACTCAAACTGAAGGCGAAAAGGAGAAGAATGACCAAAAGGACCTTGCACCTTCCGGAGGATGGCAAGGAACTCAAGAAGCTAGAGCTTCCGGTGGTTGGGCACAAAGAGAATTGGAAGAAGGAAAAGAAAACCAAATTTAAGATAATGAAGAATATGACTGTACCGTCCAATAATTTTATGTCGAAATAATTATATTTAAGTAGTCATTTTAGTTTTAGTCCAATTTTGTACTTTTTTAAGTTATTTTGTATGTACTTTAGCAAGCAAATAAAACATTATTATGTTAACAAAAATGTATATCTATGACTTACCCATAACAATTTCCCATCCTTGATTCTTATTAATGAAATTTATGAAAATGATGACGAAAAATTTAGTTTATGGCATTTTTAAGGTTAATTTTTAAAAATGTCGGTGAGATTGACGTGTTGTTTCAAAAACCAGATTAATCAGTTTTCGTCTTTTGTTCAACTTAAAAATATTGAAATGAAGAAGTTCTCTAGTAAAAATTAAATAAGAATATGTAATATTCATTAACATAATTAAAATTATATATATTTTTGATTTTCCGTTTAGGGAAAGGAAATATTATTTGGATTAAATTTTAAAAATTAAGGTTTGCTCCTATTTGTTTTTGTTTGAGATAAAATATTATGATGTGGACTGAGTCAATATTATACTTTAATAAATCATAGATAAGAAGGTAAGAGTATTAAATTGTTTAATTATTAAGTAATTATACAAATAATTTAGGAATATTATTAAATGAGGCGGTATTCCCCACTTTTAAGAAAAATATCATGAACAAAAATCATCACCAATATTTATATTTCGGTAGACAAAAAAAAATCACCACTCCCATTTCCGATAGTTATCTTCGATAAGGACAGTTAAATATAAAAACAATGTTTTTTTTATAACAAAAGCATTGATAAAAATGTCCAAGAATGTTGTTAATATTAAACCATGTGAAGCGAATATTTTGGAAAAGCTAGAAATTAATAATGCCAAAGATTGTAACCATTGTGTAAAAGAACCTCCTGTTATTACTAATTATAATTCCGAAATTGAAAGTTGTAAAGCAGATGGAAAAAATGGGGGAATTTGTGATGAAGCTATTTTTGTAAAATGTGAAGAAAATAAGTTTTGCGAAATTGATACTTCCTTAGTTCCAGATGAAGGCAATTTTGAAAAAATTAAAGATGTAACTATTGATAATGATGACAATCGTACTGAAAATCAAAAAGGGGGTGTAAAGAAGAGAACTAAAAGAAATATAATTGATCTGCCACCCAATGAAGATGTACTAATTGATATTAATGGCGAATATGTTGAATCATTTGGTTAAAAAAATGAACAAAAAAGGTATGGATATAATTTTTTAGTAGCTTAGTTTTCTTTTGAAAACCTAAAGATGAAAGAAACTATTAAAACATTATTCTCATCGAAAGACCTTGATAGGGGATTTAATTTATACTTCAGTTATTATCACCTGTTTATATAGGATTTAAAATATTTATTCAAATAAAAAATCAATTTTCCTGATAAAATTGCTGATAAAAAACTATATATAAATTCAAATATTTTGTGGATTTTAAAACAATCATACGTTAAGATGTCAGAAAGCCAAAAAAATAACCAAAGCGAAGCAACTGCTTCGAAAGATAGTGAAAACGTTAAAAATTTAGAAAATGGTGATACCTGTGTTAGAAGTAATGTAGCAAAAGTTGAAAATAGAGGTGTCCCAGGTAATAGAAGTATAATTAATACTCCCAGCGATGATGAGGTAACTACTGATCTTGATGGGAAATATGTGGCGACATTTTGATTAAAAACGAGAGAGAAATGGTAAATATTTTCTTACTTCATACTTTTTAGCATAACCATAATGCGTGTAATATCACCACTTCCTAATTTTTATCAAAAGATTTTTTATTAATAATCAATAAAATGTAAACGGTTTAATTTTTGGGACGAATTTCATGGAATTCGTTGAAATATGTTTGCTAAAAGCAATTACCCCATTCATTCATCATCTCTTGATTCATTGAACAAATCTTGTTTATCACTTCGATCCTGCCGCGACAAAACACTCGTTGTCCATTGTGTTCATTGTATTTAATTGAAAGAAAACACGAGAGTTGTTTGTAAATTAACCGGAAGTGCAGATGACCATTTAGTCTATTAGCTCCCTGACATAAATCTAAATATCCTCCTTGAAACCAGTACGAGTACGTGTGTCTCTCCGACTTAACAATGTTACTAAAAAGCGTGTTGCTGCTTTTAATTATCAGCCTCGTTCTTCTAAACGAGTCCGATGCAAAACGTTCAGGTGGCAGGAGCAGAATCTCCGCCACGTTATTCAACAGAAACAATAAAAAACGCAAGGGTTCCTCGAGTAGAAATAAATCCAAAGAGAATCTCCAGAAAGAAATTGGAAGCACCGGAGTGGTCAACCCCAAACCAAAACTTGATGATAAACATGTGAAACCTCTAGGGTTTGATAACGTGAATAAACCAAGTGCGCCACCCAACAATCAAAAACCTATAGGCTGGAATGTACCTGATAACACTAATACTAAAACAGTTCAGAAACCTTTGAATTCCGCTCCTTCACATACCTCAAATGGAAATCCACCACCGTATAGTGCTGGAAATAATGGAAATCCACCACCTTACACAGCTGGAGGCGTTGGAAATCCTCCTCCTTATAGTGCTGGAGGTCATGGAAATCCACCTCCATATAGTCCCGGAGGTCATGGAAATCCGCCTCCGTATAGTACAGGAGCTCATGGAAATCCTCCTCCTTACAACAATAACCCCAACCATCACGGAAACTATGGAAATCCACCTCCATATGGAACAAATACTAACCAACATCCAGGAAATCAGGGAAATCCACCTCCATACAGCGCTTACCCTAATCAAAATGGTCAAGGTCCTCCACCTTATAACCATGGATTTAATAATAATAATAACCAGCATGGGTATTACCCTAACGTTCCACAAAGCTCTTACAATCAATACCCTGGTAAATACGGTGGTGGAGGATTTGGTGGAATGGGAGGTTTTGGAGGAAATAGAGGTTTCGGTGGAGGTATGACAAAACCACGAGGTTTCGGTGCAGGATTTGGTGCCGGTTTTCTTACCACTGCAGTATCCGGCTTATTAATTTGGAATTTAATGAGAGCAGGATCAAGCCAACGGTATGGGGTTTACAATCACTACAATAGACCTGATGATACTCTTGAAGACATTAAATTACCAGCGAATTTGATAACGACTTGTGATGATAATGTTAACGCACTATGTGCGGAAAATACAACACCTCTCTGCACTTCTAATGACACCATTTTATGCGTGGTTACAATGTCAGCTACTAAACCATGCGGTGATGGGTCTTGCGTTACCACCGTTGATACCTGTAATAATTGTACTGATGATAAAGCTGCTGAAAATGCTACAATGAGTTTGCCTTGCATTGCGAATGCTACTGTTTTTGGGAATGTTAATCCAGTAGGATCAACCCCGGTTAATGCTTCTTTAAGTGTTTTTGATCCGAATAGTAATAACACTGTTTATTGCGTTACTACTATGGCTATGCCTTACACGGAACCTTTGGTTTTTCCTACTGATGCACCTATGATTAATGGGACTGAATTTGAAATGGAAGGAAATGATGATAATGTTACTGTTATTACTACTATGCAACCGACGCAGGTATACTAAGGTGATTTTTGAAGAAAATAGAGTTTCTCAAGCTACTTTTTTTTTTCCAAATATTTAAAGTAGTAATTTTCGGTAAAACTTTGCTTTAGGATATTTTTGGTTCCCTTATTTATTTTACTTGATTATATACTAATAATTATATTTTTTTAGTTATTACCAATTGATTAATTGCTTTTTTTGTTTCAGGTGTAGAGGAACTTCCTTAATCGAGTCAAAGTCCAACTATAATAAAATGTTAATTATAATTTCTTACTAGTAAAACCATCCTGTTAGTACATAATATGATAATATGTAAACTTAGAGGAAATTAATTTATTTAAAAAAATTGTGTTTTATTAATTCCAATGAATTATAATTATTAAGAAACAACAAAATTTAAAGTGCCATTCGAAAAACCTCCTCAAAATCATTACAATGACACTTGAGACAAGTACAGACATGTATTTTCATCTAAAATTTAAAAAAAATTAACGTACTGTTGATTTTTGTATTTTTTTTTATTTTTTATAAAAATGCAAAATTTATTTTAAACTATTTTTGACTTAATTTTAACATAAATTACTTTTGCTTATATAAAATTGGCGATTTTTGTAGAAGTAAAAAATTCATTAATATTTAATAAGTACACAATTAATTAAGTACCTCGATTGTCTAAAGAGATTATTATCTAAAATAATTATTTGTAATCAATAGTTTTGAATTGTATTGTAAATCCAACAGAGCTCCTAAAAATTACGATTTAACAAATTTACATAAACTTAACCTGATTTTTTAAGTACCGAGTACGAAAATATAAAATTATCCATTAATGTTCAAGGATCTCCCTACTTTTTAATCAGATTATGTATGAAACATTCCCAAAAGAAGTGCTCCAGCTATTTTCTTCTACCAAAACATGGACCACTCTTTAGGAAAAGCTTCTACAAAAAAAACAAACCAAATAAAAATTAGTTTTGGGAGTTGCTTCCATTAATACTAGCCCCTTGTACGTTTTGCAAAAGCGGTAATCTTTCTTCTGAAGGCGAAGATCTGCTTTCACTAAAACTGTGCTCAAAACTCAAATTTGAAATGTTTCTTTCAGGTCGCCTTTTCTTCCAAGGAACAATGATTTCTTCAGAACCTAAAGTCCATCTTCTATACACTAGACAATTAAATAGGGCTTGTAATGGATTGGTTAAAGCCTAAAACAAAAAAAAATAGTTTCTTTAATCCTCTTCCATATTTATACCATGATTAATATTAAGGAAATGATACAGGGTCTACCAAAAACCCTGAAACAGCACTATAAGTTAAGAAGAAGATTTTTTGGGTAAGAAATTTGAAGAACTAATAATTACCATGATGTACCATACGCTGATGACAAAACGTATAGGAAGATTGAACCATAAAATCCATAGTAAAGTGCCGTTTATCAAATTGGGAATCCAACACATGTAAAAAATTATGTTTATGACTGAAAATTTAATTTTAATGGAGTCAATGATGTCTCGTTCTTTTGATGTGAACTGTCCACAACTTGCTGTTATAATTCGCTCCATATCCTTGCAAGACGTATGATATAAGCATGGATTTGCTATCATAACTATGGTTATTGGTATATAAGTAACCAAATAGTTGGGTAAAATACGTAGCAAGGCTGTTCCTAGAGTTGTTGAAGTGTGACAACTAAAAATTCGAAAATTCATTGAGGATATTTTTGTTTAGTTTTGATACTTACTTTGCATTGGGGATGTATAGTAAAGAAAGGCCAAAAGTGGTGAGTATTGCTGGGATTATCCAAGCAGCCATGTGGTAATATTTGGTAAGAGCTTTTTTTTCGCTCAAAACAAATCGCATATCAATAGCGTAGCACAAAGTCCAAATCCAAGTGGCGGTGTAAAAATATTGGGTCCAAGCCTAAAAGTTGTTTACATCAATTTCTTTAAAGACCAATAACTCATAAAAGAAAGAATTTTTTGAAGAATTACTATTAATATGAATTTTTGAAGTATTACCGACGATAAAGCGCAAAATACCACACTTGAATCATCATCCAGATCAGGCATAATATTTTTATAATTGATCCAAAGAGTTGATCTGGTAAATATACCTGTTGAACAAAGAATTGTACGAATTTGCATGTAGAAAAATAAATACTTACCCATAGAAGCCATAAGATCAGCAATTGCTAACCAAACGATAATTTTCCTTCCTCTTGCTGCTGAAAATGATAACCACCTATGATTATTGGCGTATTGTTGTCTTGGCAAAATCTAAAAAAAAGGTTGATTTGGTCAAAAAATATAATATTTTTGTTGCAGGTATAATTTTAGTTTTAGAACTTTTTAATCCCAGATAGTTTTTTCATCAAAAATTATAGGTACAAAAATCTAAATTTGTGGTTTTGGAAGTTTAGTTTCGTTGGAATTTTTCTGACAAGTAACCAAAATATGGAAAAGTACAAAAAAACAAACAACTCACAATGGACATTGGGTTTGGAATCGAAGCCCCGAAATTTGCCTCATTTTTTCCCACATCCTCATTTACAAGATCCACAAGTTTCGATTTTCCTAGGTCAAAAATTGAAAAAAAGCAATTTGAGATTTAGGCCGGTGGAATTAATTGCGTTTTCGTAAACTAGAAACATGCGAAAGTGTAATATGCACGTTTCTTTTTCAGAAAAAGTTATTTTTCAGCTCTTTTCGGGCGGTTTAAAAGTGTGGTACCGTTTTTGGAAATGGTTTAATCAAATTTAAAAAATCGTAGCTACCAAACAACTCAACCGATTTTAACTAAACGCAGCTTATATCGTCGATAAAAGTACCCTTAATACGCAGAAAAATACTTGATTTTGTCCGGCCCTTTCGGCGGGTTCTGGATTTTTTTTTCAAAAATTGTAAAGCAACGGGCAACGGCGTGTAGTACAATTTTATGAGAAGTGAATCGCCAAAACTGGATTGAAAATCGCAAATCTCTACATGTGACGTAGAAGAACATTGTTTAAAATTTCTTGGGATTGTAAATTCAACTCTTCAGTTTTTCATTTGGCCCTACACCGATCCCCCAAAATCAAAATTGAGTTTTTTCAACCCACCACGACCAAAATCCTCGCTGTAAGGTCGCATCTTCGAAATAAAATATACGTTGGAAAGGGTTTTTTTAAAAACTACGACGACACCTGTGCATTTTTTTCAATTTTGAAGAAAATTGAAATTTTAACCGCTCAAAAAAAACTGTAAAAAGTGCGTTTTCGATAATTTTTTACCTCGCTTGATCTCCATTAATTTTAACGAAAGATGGCTAATTTTAAATATCTTCTCATGATCTTGAGCAGAGAAAATTCGGTTCTTTGTGTTGACTCGTTTGCAAGTGCTGTACGAACTTAATATTTTTTCATTCAAAAGTTCGAACATTAAGTTCGAACCGTTTGAACATTATGCAAAAGTTCGAAAAATGTTCGGGTTCGAAAAAAGTTCGGGTTCGGAGAAAGTTCGAGTTCGCAAAAAGTTCGGGTTCGAAAATAGTTCGAATTCGGAAAAAGTTCGGCTTCGAAAATAGTTCGAGTTCGAAAAAAGTTCAGGTTCGGAAAAAGATCGAGTTCACAAAAAGTTCGAGTTCGAAAAAAGTTCGACTTCGCAAAAAGTTCGGATTCGAAAAAAGTTCGGATTCGAAAAAAGTTCAAGTTCGAGAGAAGCTCGAGTTCAAAAAAAGTTCGGAAAAGGTTCGATAATATTAAATTTCGGCCACTGGCCGAATTCGGCAATTGAGTACAACATATACCGGGTGTCCACGAAACTAGAGCCACTCATCCTGTAATTTCATTATTTATGATAATAAAAATTTGAAATTTTATCATGTTAGATGACATTAGAAAACAAATTATTGGGTTGTTCGGAAAGTCATTTCGTTTTTTTTTGTGAAAATGAAAGACGATTTTCTTATACTGCATAAATATTTTTTTCAATTATATATTGTCCATTTTGGTCCAATACCTGTTGCCATCTTTCTGGCAGTAGCATGATTTCACGCTCATAAAACTTCGGATCTTTATTGGAAAAAATTTATCCAAGTGATTTTTCACGTCCACGTTTGAAGTAAAGGTTTGGTCTTCTAAAAAATTTTATAGAGACCGAAAAAAGTAATGATCTGAAGGTGCCAAATCTGGAGTATATGGTAGGTGTGGTAGTACATCCCATCCAAGGTGTGGTAGTACATCCAATCCAAGCTGTAAAAACTTTTGTTGAGTTACCAAACTTATATGAGGAACAAATTTCTTTCTGGAAGAACATGTGGAACCCATATATCGAGTTTTTAAATTAAACCAAGGCGTTTCACGTGATCATGAATGGTTGAATTCGATAAATTTAAACTGTCAGGGATCTCATGAATTGTTATTCGGCGGTTTGCATCAATCAATGGCCTTATTTTATCTTTATCAGCTTCAACAGGCCTTAGAGAACGTAGTGCATCTTCAACATCAAAATTCCCGGAACGAAATTTTGCAAACCAGTTTTGGCACTAGAGTTCTATCAGTACATCTTCTCCATATACATACAATCATTTTTTTCTTGCTTGAACAGCATTTTTACTTGAAGCTGGGCCTAAAAAATACAAGTAAGTCCTCAGTTGGGAAAAAACGAAATGACTTTCCGAACAACCTAATACATAATTTTTTTAATTTTAAACGAAAAACGCCCTATTTTTGTAGTTATTCTTTAAAGTTGGTAAATTGTAAGTATGATTGTTACAAAAAAAAATTTTTCTGAATTTTCAACTTTTTTTGGTAATTTTTTTAAATAAAATTATTAAAACTATTCTTAAATAATTTAAATACGTAAAATAAATTGTAAATTATGAAAATCATTTGGCCGTTTTTCTATAATTTTTAAAATACGTTTTTTTGCAAATATCTTTATTTTTTCAAATGGCTAGTAAGGCCATTTAGATTAGATAGAGGATTTTTTCCCATTACAGTGATACTCAACATGGAGGTTCGAACTTTATCGATTTCGAACATTATCGAGTTCGAACTTTATCGAGTTCCAACATTATCGAGTTCGAACTTCATCGAGTTTGAACTTATGAAAGTTCCAACTTTTATTATTATATCAAACGAGTTCGAACAGTTCTAACTTTTTATTTATTAAAGTTTGAACTTTCATAAGTTCGTAACTTTATCGAATTTGAACTTATGAAAGTTTGAACTTTTATTATTATGTCAAACGAATTCGAATTTTTTATTTATTAAAGTTCGACCTAAGTTTGAAACTTAAAAAGTTCGAGTTCGGTGAACAGCACTAGCTATGACTCAAAAATAATTAATTTTACCAGAACTATTTGGCCGATTGAGCCGCTTAATGGCTTAAAATTTGCAGTATACTTTCCTCCAACCAAAAATGCAAAACTCATTGGTGTAGTATCCAAAATGCGTCCCCGAGCGTCGATTTTGTACCCGAAAATTGCAAAAATTCTGCAATTTTTTTAAGAAATAACTATTCACCCGATTTTCACCAAGTGGCACTAAAAGATACGCCTATTTTGGATCTCTATTTTCAGTAAAATGTTTAGGTTGCTTTTGTGAATATTTCTTGAGAAAATTAAGAATAATGAAGTTATGAACTTATGAAAGTTTGAACTTTTATTATTATGTCAAACGAGTTCGAACAGTTCGAACTTTTTATTTATTAAAATTCGACCTAAGTTCGAAACTCAAAAAGTTCGAGTTCGGTGAACATCACTGGCTATGACTCAAAAATAATTAATTTTACCAGAACTATTTGGCCGATTGAGACGCTTAATGGCTTAAAATTTGCAGTATACTTTCCTCCAACCAAAAATGCAAAACTCATTGGTGTAGTATCCAAAATGCGTCACCGAGCGTCGATTTTGTACCCGAAAATTGCAAAAATTCTGCAATTTTTTTAAGAAATAACTATTCACCCGATTTTAACCAAGTGGCACTAAAAGATACGCCTATTTTGGATCTCTATTTTCAGTAAAATGTTTAGGTTGCTTTTGTGAATATTTCTTGAGAAAATTAAGAATAATGAAGTTATGAACTTATGAAAGTTTGAACTTTTATTATTATGTCAAACGAGTTCGAACAGTTCGAACTTTTTATTTATTAAAATTCGACCTAAGTTCGAAACTCAAAAAGTTCGAGTTCGGTGAACATCACTGGCTATGACTCAAAAATAATTAATTTTACCAGAAATATTTGGCCGATTGAGCCGCTTAATGGCTTAAAATTTGCAGAATACTTTCCTCCAACCAAAAATGTAAAACTGGTTGGTGTAGTATCTAAAATGCGTCATCGAGCGTCGATTTTGTACCCAAAAATTGTAAAAATTCTGGAATTTTTTTAAGAAACGACTATTCACCCGATTTTCATCAAGTGGCACTAAAAAATACGCCTATTTTGGATCTCTATTTTCAGTAAAATGTTAAGGTTGCTTTAGTGAATATTTCTTGAGAAAATTAAGAATAATGAACTTATGAAAGTTTGAACTTTTATTATTATATCAAACGAGTTCGGACTTTTTATTTATTAAAGTTCGACCTAAGTTGGAACCTCAAAAAGTTCGAGTTCGGTGAACAGCACTAGCTATGACTCAAAAATAATTAATTTTACCAGAACTCTTTGGCCGATTGAGCCGCTTAATGGCTTAAAATTTGCAGAATACTTTCCTCCAACTAAAAATGCAAAACTGATTGGTGTAGTATCCAAAATGCGTCCTCGAGCGTCGATAATGTACCCGAAAATTGCAAAAATTCTGGAATTTTTTTAAGAAATAACTATTCACCCGATTTTCATCAAGTGGCACTAAAAAATACGCCTATTTTGGATCTCTATCTTCAGTAAAATGTTTAGGTTGCTTTTGTGAACATTTCTTGAGGATATTAAGAATAATGAAAATACTAGTTGTTGCTAATGGCTTAGGATATTATTTACATTTTTTATATTATAGTATTTCTTTGTTTGTTTTTATTTACCTGATAAACTGCTCCCATTATTCCTAGTGTAGAAGAAAACAAACAAACGACGTTGTAAGCATCGGTATTAAATTCTTGCATTATCCTCACAGCCAAATCACTCTCATTATTATGATGACAACAAAAAGTTTGTATCGTAGGATCAGCCATTATTTTGAAAAAATCACGAACTAAGCTTTAATTTAAAGAAAATTCACCTCAACATCATGCGGAAGAAGCCTTTCAATCGCGACGAGAAAGGGAGACCTTATTATACTTTCATTGCACAAGTCTACGACGTTATCAAAAAACGTGTTTTAATTTTTTATCTCAAAGTTTAATAAGAGATATCAAACAAATATTTACGATTTTTAAAATTTATAACTTAAAACTGCAGCATAAAGAATGTTGAATGTGATTATAGTACTAGGTTTATTCAAGAGAAGAAATTGTGGACGTGAATAATTGGGTATTAAATATCAAAAGTTGCTTTTATAATTTATATCAATATGTACTTTTTAAGGTCATATATTTATATTATTAATCTCATGATAAAACTATTTCAAGTTTATTTTAATAAATATCAAAATTATGTACGATAGCAAAAATACAACCAAAAAATTCTAAAACAATAATATTAAATCATAGACAACGTTTTTCATTGTGAAATTATTTATAGTAGCAATAAACATCAATAAATTCTTTTGTGCGATAAATTTTAATTAAAACAATTACAAACGAGTCAAAAGTCGAACTCAAGTGGTTGTCTTATAATTTTCACATCTTTAATAAAAGCCAGTTCATAATTAAAAGTAATCTAGAAGTGTCTTCAATACGACTTCAAAATGTTGCATAAAAACAGCAACCATTTATTATTATTACTTCTAATATTTATCAATATTTTTGGAAATATTAATTGTAGATTAATACCCAATGAGAAGAACATAAAAATCAATAATCAGGAAGATAATTATCTTGAGTTAGGTTTGTATACATAATTTTCATGAATTTCAAAAAATAAATTGTTTTTTTAGAAGCTACTGTGGACGAAAATAATCTAAATTTAAACCAACCTTTTGAAGGATACTACCCAACTTCAAATATAGGAATTATACCACCTAAACATGCTAATGCAGGAGAATACTACAATCGTCTCGCAAATTTGGAAAATAAAACCTTCATCATCAATGAAGAAACTCCAGATGATTCAAAAAAATTCGAACAAAAATCAATCAAAAATCTTTTAGATTCCATTTCTAAATTACACCTCATGATCAACACCCATGATCGTAAGTACCAACTAATCAACATCACGAAAGTTGATGATATTGAAGAAATTAGTATTACACCACAAGATTTGCGAAATTGTGGGCGTAAAGAGGAGAAAACTTGTGGGGAAGAAAACACTCCATTATGCACTGAAGATAAAACTCTTTACTGTGTTAAAAATTTTTGCGAGGATGATGGATGCAACAGTTTAAATAATTGTATCGCTAGTCTGGTGATTGAGAAGGAAAAATTGGGAGAATTCACAAAACACGTTGAAGAAGGTAGAAAATTGCAAATTCTTGATAAAGACGAGGAAGGTAAAGGATTTTTGTGTATAACTAAAAAAGGAAAGCGTAATTCCAATACAGTTGAAGCTAATATAAAAAAGTTTTGCTCAAATTGTGATTATAATAAAAATAAACAAGTTGAGAATGTTAAATTTTAGTTATGATTTAACACTAATATTTTGAGTAATGTGAAAACTAATTTTATAATAAATGCTTTTATTAATATTGACTTTTTGTTTCGGTTCAAATAATTTTCTGAGTAGTTAATTTATTAATTGAGGCAGATTCCACTGTTTATAACCTCCATGCACAATTTAACAAAGGATAATTTGACTGAAATAAAAGCAGTATAAAGTGAGTAACTAAACAAGCCTTTATTAATTATCTCCCAACGTTTTTAATCAAAATAATTACGCACTAGTGAAGATTAAAATTCCTCTCTTGCAATGTATTTAAAGCAAATTTTTATTTTAACGATTATTTTTACAATTTTTATAAAGAATAATGAAGTTTTTTGTCTTCGAGATGAAAAAATATCAACAATAAAAATAGGTAAGTAGTAATGAATTTTTTTTCATGGAATTAAGTGGGTTTGGTTCGTTTTTAGTTCATCAAAGTCTTGGTATAAGACCCAAGTATGACACTGCAAATTTTTTGGATAAAATTAAAAAACCTAGGAAGGAGTTATTGGGAATTATTTAAATAATAAAACTCTAATTTAATAATAATAAAATACATTTATTTTTATAAATCTTTAAAGTACAAGAATTGTAGACAATAAAAATTGATTTTAAAAAATATTCGAAAACATATCATATTCTTAACCTGCGTTTCATTTAAATACTTCGGAAGTCAAATCCATTTTTACAGTTTGGATACGTACTTTATTTCAGGAGCATCAGGAATAATAATTTCTTGCCACCAGTCAGGTCTGGTCATCGCACCTGCTCTTCCAAGAAATTCTTGTTGCAAGCTTTGATATAACTAAAATAAAAACAATAACTAATTAATCGAAATAAAACTATTATAATTATGTATAACTAAGCAACGAAATATATTTTTACTATTTTCTGGGCGTTAAAACGCTTCAAATTTAAAAACTCTTGAAAATGCAGCCAAAAGATGCGAAAAAAAAAATCATAAAAAATGAAAAAAAATATAAATTTCATTTTTCTGATATCAAATCATTACCATTATAACTAATAAACAAAATAAGCAGGCAAATATATTTTTGGTATTTTTTGTTCGGCCGTTAAAACGGGTCAAACTTAAAAATTGTTGAAGATGCAGCAAGAAGATGCGAAAAAAAAATCATAAAAAAATATAAACTTAATTTTTTTATGTAAAATCCTTTTAATTAAAACTAATAAACAAAATAAGCAAGGAAATATATTTCTAGTATTTTTTGTTTGGCCGTTACAACGCTTCAAACTTAAAAATTGTTGAAAATGCAACAAGAAGATGCGAAAAAAAATCATTAAAAATGAAAAGAAAACATAAACTTAATTTTTTTGATTTAAAATCCTTACAATTACAACTAATAAACAAAATAAGCAAGGAAATATATTATTGGTATTTTTTGTTGGGCCGTTAAAACGCGTCAAACTTAAAAATTGTTGAAGATGCAACAAGAAGATGCGAAAAAAAAATCATAAAAAAGTATAAACTTAATTTTTTTATGTAAAATCCTTTTAATTAAAACTAATAAACAAAATAAGCAAGGAAATATATTTTTAGTATTTTTTGTTTGGCCGTTACAACGCTTCAAAATTAAAAATTGTTGAAAATGCTGCAAGAAGATGCGAAAAAAAAATCATTAAAAATGAAAAGAAAACATAAACTTAATTTTTTTGATTTAAAATCCTTACAATTACAACTAATAAACAAAATAAGCAGGGAAATATATTTTTGGTATTTTTTGTTGGGCCGTTACAACGCGTCAAACTTAAAAATTCTTGAAAATGCAGCAAGATGCAAAAAAATCATAAAAAATGAAAAAAAAATAAAAACTTAATTTTTTTATGTAAAACCCTTACAATTAAAACTAATAAAAAAAATAAGCAAGGAAATATATTTTTAGTATTTTTTGTTTGGCCGTTACAACGCTTCAAACTTACAAATTGTTGAATATGCAGCAAGAAGATGCGACAAAAAAACATAAAAATGAAAAGAAAATATAAACTTCATTTTTTGATTTAAAATCCTTACAATTATAACTAATAAACAAAATAAGCAACAAAATATATTTTTGGTATTTTTTGTTGGACCGCTTTAACGCGTCAAACTTAAAAAATCTTGGAAATGTAGCAGGATGCGAAAAAAAAATCATAAAAAATGAAAAAAAATATAAACTTAATTTTTTTGTGTAAAATCCTTACAATTAAATTTCCTTACAATTATAACTATTAAACGAAATAAGCAAGTAAATATATTTTTAGTACTTTTTGTTTGGCCGTTACAACGCGTCAAACTTAAAAATTCTTGAAAATGTAGCAAGATGCAAAAAAATCATAAAACATTAAAAAAAAATAAAAACTTAATTTTTTAATGTAAAACCCTTACAATTAAAACTAATAAAAAGATAAGCAAGGAAATATATTTTTAGTATTTTTTGTTTGGCCGTTATAACGCTTCAAACTTACAAATTGTTGAAAATGCAGCAAGAAGATGCGACAAAAAATCATAAAAATGAAAAGAAAATATAAACTTAATTTTTTTGATTTAAAATCCTTACAATTACAACTAATAAACAAAATAAGCAAGGAAATATATTTTTGGTATTTTTTGTTGGGCCGTTAAAACGCGTCAAACTTAAAAATTGTTGAAGATGCAGCAAGAAGATGCGAAAAAAAAATCATAAATAAGTATAAACTTAATTTTTTTATGTAAAATCCTTTTAATTAAAACTAATAAACAAAATAAGCAAGGAAATATATTTTTAGTATTTTTTGTTTGGCCGTTACAACGCTTCAAACTTAAAAATTGTTGAAAATCCTGCAAGAAGATGCGAAAAAAAAGCATTAAAAATGAAAAGAAAACATAAACTTAATTTTTTTGATTTAAAATCCTTACAATTATAACTAATAAACAAAATAAGCAGGGAAATATATTTTTAGTATTTTTTGTTTGGACGTTACAACACGTCAAAGCAAGAAGATGCGAAAAGAAAATCATAAAAAATGACAAGAAAATATAAACTTCATTTTTCTATGTAAAATCCTTACAATTATAATTTACAAACAAAATAAGCAACGAAATATATTTTTAGTATTTTTTGTTGGGCCGTTACAACGCGTTAAACTTAAAAAATCTTGAAAATACAGCAAGAAGATGCGAAAAAAAACTCATAAAAAATAAAAATAAAATATAAATTTTCATTTTTTGATTTAAAATCCTTACAATTATAACTAATAAACAAAATAAGCAAAGATATATGTTTTTGGTATTTTTTGTTGGACCGTTACAACGCGCCAAACTTAAAAAATCTTGAAAATGTAGCAAGATGCGAAAAAAAAAATCATAAAAAATGAAAAAAGAATATAAACTTCATTTTTTTATGAAAAATCCTTACAATTATAACTAATAAACAAAATAAGCAAGGAAATATGTTTTTGGTATTATTTGTTTGGGCGTTGCAACGCTTCAAACATAAAGATGAAGCAAAAAGTTGCAGAAAAAAAATCATGAAATTGTATAATTTTACAGGTCTTACCTTTCCATCAGCTTTTCCTAAAACTGAATTAACAACAAAATCAGGCGGAGCTAAGGCATCAATCACAGTAACAATCTCATTTTTTAATTTGTGACATAAAACTAAAATTCCATCCCTGACAAAGCTGATCATTTGTGGTGACCCTGCGAATTGGCCTTCATAGAAAAATGGTAAATGTTTTTCAAGACACGATAATCCGTACAACAACCCCAAATTTTCTAAAACCATTCTCACATTTAAATCCACACAATTAACTAGTTTTTTGGTAAAGTATCGAAGTTGCACATATTCACTATAAACGCGTGATAAAATACTGGCTCTGTAGACTTGGGAATTATTTCTAGCTGTAAATCTATCTTCACCTAAAAATTATAATTCGCATCAATTTTTTTAAATTATTTAATTGGGTACCTTTTTTTATTAAAAAATTTTGTTTCCTGTAAGTCTCGAATAATAAATAGGTAATCAACCATTCATAACTCTTGATAATAACTAAAATAAAACATCATTAATGTTAATTAAAGATAAACTATTTCAAACTTACAATTAAAATTTAATACTTCTTTAACATCTTTTAAATCAACATAATGTTCGTTTAAAATATTCCTTGAATTGGCTAGAAACGCGCATGTTTCTAATGGACTGCTAACTCCTTCACCTTTTTCCAAATTACTCCATTGCCTCAACAACCAATTACTCGTTTGTTGGGATAAAACATTATTATCCCCTTCATAAGTAACGCTGGGGTCGTTAATATTTCTCAACTCGCCTAAACGAGCAGCCCTTAAATAACCATGACCACCACAGGCTTCTCTACATTCTTGAATAGCAGCCATGCACGTCCATGTTATCAACGGTTTTTCCGATGAAATTATTGCATGGATTTCTGATACTAGATCGCTCTAAAAATATAAGTTATTATTTCAAGTGGGGTTGGTGAAGATATAGTACCATGCTATCAATTCGGCTTGAATTTGAGGTATTTGTTTTTTCCACACCTTCGAGGTAATCTTCAGCAAAACTATCTACGAATATTTTCATAACAGCAGCAGCTGCTACATACGGAAATAAACGCCATTGCTAAAAATGTAATCATCAAATTTTTCTGAAATATTTTCTAAATAACTAATGTACATGTAATTGATATTCGATTATTGGAATTTCTTCTTCCCCAGGTCCAAATTGTTTCCTAATCGCTGCATATCTTATTGCTATAGTCACAGCACACATTAAATGATGAGTAGACTCTTGCATTATTCCTACTCGACCAGTTGAGAGATTTTCTAGAGCTGCTCCAAGTATTTTACCCGGCTCTGAGAAGCTACTTTCATAATCACCTTCGGGTGTCACATCAGCAGTTCTATTCAAAAGATTTTCCCTTGGTATTCTGAGATTCTCAAACATTATAAATCTAAAATTTACAAATTCAGTCAAGAAATTTAAAATTTAAAGTGGTTAAACCATACCCATTATCAATACCGTTCAATCCTGATTTTTCCCCGATGTCACCAAGTACAATACCAGGATAAGGAAGTAATGTTTTCGGATTTCGAATTGGAACTACAAAAGCATGTAAACCGTGACATTGCCCATTCGTATAAAGTTGTGCAAAAAGTAGTGCCATAGTACATGCAATACCTAAAATTGAAATTCATAAATTAGCGATTCAAATTAATTTTTCCCGCCAAAAAAAAACGTCAGAAGTAATCGTCATCGTTTCCAATTAACCTACTTCTGACGTCATCCCACTAGTTCCTCATTCGCCCGCAAGAGGGAGCGAGGTAGATTGCTTAACTTAAAAAGCCAATAATTTGGTAATTAATTTTGACTTGCCTAAATTTCCTACCCAACATTTCGCCGCTTCGAAGTCTGGTGTGTTAATGACAAATTCCTGAGTTGTTTTATCATAAGTAGCTATTGTTCTCATTTGTTTGGTATTACTACCATGCGCTACTTCAGTCAAAGCTATACAAGCAAGAACCTTAAACATTTCAATACATTAATCCTCGAATTTTTTGATTTACATCAAGTTTACCTTTTTACTCCAAACTGCTTCAAGAATCTTTTGGTGTCGTTCAGTTCCTAAAGTATGCAGTGCGTTTGTAATCAGAGTGTAACCTACTGCATGTTTTATGGACATATCAGGACAGTATACAGCAACAGATTCATTTACAGACATCAATTGTCTTGTCTAAAATTATAAAAAAAACATACTAAGAGAATAGTTGGCAAATTTAAGCGCTTAATTTTTAAATTCTCTTGATATTTGCGCTTTTATCCAGTGAAGCTTTTTTAAAATTTCTTACAATACAGCATCCACGATTTAAAATACAATAGTATAGGTCATCATGCTTGTTCGGCCCAATTGCTCGAGTAATTAGCAAAAAATACGTTTTAATTGACTTTTTCAATGTTTAACCGCTAATTCCTTTTGACAGGGGAAATGCATAAAAAAGTTATTGAAACCAGTCAATAGCAAATTTATTTGTGATTACGACGATATGTGACATGTACCTTGTCCGTTTAAAACAAAGCCGCTATGCCCAACTATAAGTTTCTGAGTGTTTACACCCACGCAAAAATATGAACAATCATATCTTTTGTTCTAATAAACTCAGGAAAACTTCATTGGTTCCGGAGGACTACATTTTTATTGTAGAATACGATGATGTAGTTCGCTGTGCTTGTCCGGCCTAATTGGTCGAGTAATTAGCAAAAAATACGTTTTAAATGACTTTTTCAATGCTGTGAGTTGATTAGGGGAAAAAATTCTTTAATTGACTTATGCCGCAAACTTGGTGAATGCGCCGCCATTTTTAAAGGTGTCGTTGGCTTCTGGTTAATTAATTTCTAACGGACAAGGTACATGTCGTATGTCATTTTAATCAAAATTTAATGCTGTATCTAATGATGTTAATATCTTTTTTATGCAAGTTACCTGTAAAGAGTAATTATCGTTTAAAGTTGAAAAATGTTGAAAAAAAACACTTTTATTATTAATTACTCGCTTAATTGGGCTGGACAAGCATAGTGACTAATACTATTGTTATCTACAGGTCAAATGCTATATTTTGACATATCATTTATTTTTGTACGATAATAATTAAAAATGTGTAAACTTGTGATTGAGTTTTGATTGAAAGGCTATAAAATGTTTATTTTTAACGGACACGTAAAGCGGTTAGTACCATCTTATCGCGCTTTTATTGAGCTTTAATATGGTATATTTATTTTTGATGTAAGTTAATTAGAACAAAAGTTATTCCTAAAAAACCTCTTATGGAGAATTACATATAAAAAACTCATCGCTGGCAAACGTATAGCTAACATCTCGCTGGTGCGTTTTGTGGCTACCAATTTTTGCTTTTTTTGTTTTTGTACCAAACCAAATACTTATTCGGCAGCAGTAAAACGGACGTTTAACCAAAACCGTTCGCTTAAAAGGGCCCATACACTATCAAACAGTTTGCGCAGCAGCTTGTTGCACAAACAAAATTTTACCGCGACCATACACTGTTGCGCAAACATCGTTGTGGTCGAGTGTTGCGCTTACTTCATTTAATTGCGACAGGAGCAACAAAGTTGGATGAAAATATTTACAATTTATAACCATCAAACATCAAACTCAGCCTTAAAGGGCCCATACATTATAAAACAGTTTGCACAAACAAAATTTTACCGCGACCATACACTGTTACGCAAACATCGTTGAAAATGAAGAGTGTTGCGCAAATTTCAAGTTTGAATGTTAAAAGTCTACTCCCAATGAATACTAATAAACTCACGCCAAAATTTTTTATTTTTGGTAAAGACCATTTTAATCAATAAGCAGATGTTTTGTTATGTTTTGATTTGGGATTGTTGTGAGAAGAGCAGCAAAGGAATCAAGGGTAGAAATATTTATAATTTATAACCATCAAACCCGTCCATACACTATCAAACATGTTGCGCAACAGAGCGTTGCACAAATTATTTCAACAGGTTTGAATTTACACCACGTTTGTGCAACAACTCAAACATCGCCATACACTGTCAACATGTTTGCATAACATCCTCTGTTGCGCAAATTGTTTGATAGTGTATGGGTCCTTTTACACTATCAAACTTGTTGCGCAAATGTTTGAATTTACACCACGTTTGAGCAACAACTCAAACATCGCCATACACTGTCAACATGTTTGTACAACACCCTCAGTTGTGCAAATTATTTGATAGTGTATAGGCCCTTTTACAGCGCTTGCAAAAATTCTAAAAAACTAATTGAGATACAGGGTGAACAAAAAATTCGGCAACGCCCGTTTATTTTTGAAACAAAGCATTTTTGAAAAAAAAATGTTTCTAATAAGAGTTGTACGATTCTTAGCGATGCACTAACTGGAAATATTGCCCATGACCTTGAACAGCAAGATGAAGGTCAGGCGATAATCATTTCAGTTTTTTTAAATAGGGGCAACCCATTTTAATTGCAGATTATTAAAGCCTGCTTTGAAAGGTTTACGTACGGAACATATTTTTTTATTTTTCTAAACTAAACAGTTTAAAAGTTATAAGGGTTTAAATTTTCAATACATAAAGTTAGGCAATGCTGCTTTATTTTGTAAATTAACCATTTTACAGAAAATTTTATCAAATAAAAGTTGTACGATTCTTAGTGACGCACTTTCTATAAATATTGCAATGACCTTGAACAGCAAGTTGAAGGTTAAGCGTTAATTTCTTAACTTTTTTAATTAGCAACCACCCATTTTTATTAAGAATTATAAAGCTTGCTTTCAGAGGTTTATAATTTTATTATTTTACTGAAGTAAATATTTTAGGAGTTACAAGAGTTTAAAGTTTTAATAGGTAAGTTTGGCAACGCCGCGCCGATTTTTTTTATAACCACATATCGTACAACTTATATTTGAAACATTTTTCTCAAGAATGCTTACTTTCAAAATAAGTTGGTGCGGCGTTGCCGAACTTGCCTATTAAAACTTTAAACTTAAGTAACTTCTAAACTATCTACTATCTACTTTAGCAAAATAAAAAAATATGTTCAATAAATGCGTGGTTGCTGTTTAAAAAAATAAAAGGGCGTTGCCGAACTTTTTGTTCACCCTGTATAATCGAGGTTTCACACTCCATTTTTTGTTTTAAGTATATTTTTAAACTTTTTACAGTGCTCCAAAAATTTCTTAAAATTTTATTAAATTTTTGGGTAAAACATAAAATTTCAATTTTTTTTTTCAAACTGCTACCGCATGACTATTTGGTTTGACTTACAAAACCAAGAAAGAAATAACTTATCTGTGTACCAAGAAAAGAAATTTTAAAAAAGCTCCACTGCCGAATGTCGTTTTAAGCCCTTGATTTTTTTGTTTGTTGTATAATGTACAATATATTTCAAATAAAAGTAGTGTTTTGGGTCCTCCTTTCGATTGGCAGAAACTGTACAATAACATCACAACTCAAAAAAATATTTAATTCGGCGAATAATTGAAGGAAGGCACAAATCTCAGCGACTTTCAAAAAACTTATTTTTTAGTTATGATATTATTTTACGATGTGGTAAATTTTACCTTTCTTTTATAAGGCCAACCTAGAATATCGGAAGGTAAGAAATTCAATTTAATGAATTTATTTAACTGCAAAGCTGTTCGTCTCTTCATTTCTGACTCAGAAAGTTCTTTTTCAGGTCTTTGGAATAAAGGATCGCTCTCTAAAGTACGCCATACTTTTAACTAAAACAAAAATGAGAAATTTTTGATATAAATTTTATGTTGTGAAATTAATAAAAAAAATCCTTTATCCAACTTTATTAAAATTTATTATAAATTTTAGTATTTATTATAAATTTTATGAAAGAAGGTTTTTTTTTATCATTTTGCTATGAACAATTTTATTAAGAGCATCTTCCTAGATCATTATATTTTTTTTTACATTCTCCAATTTTTTTCCTTCTGGCAAAAATTAAAGAAATGACTTCTAAATCGTCTACAAAAAAAATTATACAAAAATATTGTTCGTACTAGCTTTTATGACCGCAGAACTAAACCACTATGTAGGGTGTTTCTAAATATATGCGAAGAAATTCTACAGGCGATTCCTTGCCAATTCTAAGACAAAAGTAAAGAATAAACATTTTCTCAAAAGGGCTCTATTTTTTAGTTATGTGGTGTCAAACTTTCTATATTTTTTTCATTTTTTGAGTATAACTTCTTTATTTTTTAAGATAATTTGATCAAATTTGAAACACACTTTAGTTATTATAGTCGTAACAAGATAAAAATATCAAATATCGAAATAAAATACAGGGGGATGTATTTTGGGGGTATGGACCCCATTTTTTATGCCATAACTTTTTTGTGCTACCCCACTTAACATTTTAAATGGGAGAATAAATATTTTCTCTAAAATGCTTCGTTTGTTAAAATTGGTCAAATAGTCTTCTAGGAAGTCTCTGGTATTTATTTTAAAAAAAAGCCACCCCTATTTAATGCAAAATTGGCATACAACTTCGTACATATTTTTAAATAACTTCTAAACCGTACCAGCTGTGAAAAAATTAAAGAGATAAAAATTTTTCAGAAAAAAGCAAGGAATTAGAATATCTCATTTAAAATGGTAAGCGGGGTAGCACAAAAAAGATATGGCATAAAAAATGGGGTCTATACCCCCAAAATACATCCCCCTGTATTTTATTTCGATATTTGATATTTTTATCTTGTTACGACTATAATAACTAGAGTGTGTTTCAAATTTGATCAAATTATCTTAAAAAATAAAGAAGTTATACTCAAAAAATGAAAAAAATATAGAAAGTTTGACACCCCATAACTAAAAAATAAGCACTTTTGAGAAAATTTTTATTCTTTACTTTTGTCTTAGAATTGGTCAAAGAATCGCCTGTTGAATTTCTTCGCATATATTTAGAAACACCCGGTATTTTCCGTTTAGGAAATTGCTCTTAATTTTATTTAAATTTTTTGATGATTGTAAAAATAAATCGGAATAAATTTAAAACAACATAATTTTTTATGAAATCACATGTAAATATAAAAGGTTTTATGTTACAATAATTATCGTTATCATTAATTATACATTAGTATATTATCATCATAGTAACATTGTTTTTTTTTGTTTACTTTGCTTTACAATGCTAGATTTTCTATTTATTTACAGTACGTTACACGATTACACAAAAGTAACAAACAAAAATTATGTTTATTACTACATTAAAATATTGAAATGACTTAAAAAAATATAATAAATTACTATGCATACACTTTTGTTATGAAATACGCTGATGTATATTTTTTATGAAATGATATGAACAATTGAACTTACTTTTAATTGATATAAATGGGGATCTTCGAAAATTATTTTCATTTTTTTCCAGTTAAAGGAAGCTTTCTTTCTGTAAAAATCCAATGGACCTTGTGGTAAATCTTCCAAAATATCAGTATCCATTATTCACTGCAAATAAAAAAATCCAATTATATTAAATTTAATTCAAAATAACTAATTTCATAATAATCTGTACTTAGGTATAGATATGTAATAGACTGGAATAAATCCAAAATATTTGAGCTAGTCCACAGTTTATAGGAAAATTGGCTATTATTAAGTTTGGTAATTACAACTAATTTATTATAATTAAATACTTTTCATTTGGTGTTAGAATTTATTAAAGCATTATCATCAATCATAAAAAAATCAATCCAATCTAAGTACATATTTTTCAAGAATTTTTAAACAATAAAATAAACCTTATCGGATAATGAATGTGTTATAAAAATATTTGTCACGTTGCTAAATATACAGGGTGATTTAGACCACCCGCGCCACCCATTTATCACGAGAACGCGTTATCGTACATGGCCGAAATAAAAAATTTTATTACCAAAGTGAACCTAAAGAATCCATTGGTGAACTTATTTTTTTCCGGTACAACCCGGAACTATCCGGAACCAGAGGTAACTTTGATTTTTTAAATAGCAACATAGGTCGAGTTTTGTATGGTTTGAAAGGTCTTTCAAAAACAAATAACTTTTATAAAAATATTTTTTTTAATATTTTCCATAGTTTAGAATTTATGCAATAAAATTATTGCATATTTTGAAGAATTTTATAAATTTATAAACTCTTTCTACAAATTCTAATGTTTTACCAACTTTAAATATCATACTTGTCCATATTTCAACAAAATTCTTCAAAATATGCAATAATTATTATTTACTTTTTTTTAAACATTTTTTTTGTTTTTCTAATAAATTCTAAAGTATGGAAAATATTAAAAAAATATTTTAATAAAAGTTATTTGTTTTTGAAAGACCTATCAAACCATAACAAACTTGACCTATGTTGCCATTAAAAAAATCAAAGTTACCTCCGGTTCCAGATAGTTCCGGGTATTATACCGAGATTCTGGTCAAATCATTTAAGTTTAAAGACCTTTAAACTTAAATTTGTTATATGGGTTGTAATGGACGATTTCCATGGTTACCTTAAATGTTTCTAATTAAAGCCCTTTAAATTTGACCAGAATCTGCCTATTAATTGTCCAATAACCGAAAACATCACTAACCTGTCAATTTTGACGAAAACTGTACATAAAAATGGTTGAGATTTTCGAAACTAAGGTGGCTCAAAATTTCACAATTATTAATTAATCTAGAAGTTAAAAAATACAATTATTACTTTGTAACTAAAGATATTTTACAATTTTTGCAAAGTTTACATGAAAAAATACAGAGTGTTGGAAAATACCGCCCAATAAAATTTTCCTATTTCATGAAATTACGATATCTCACTAGAAAATTCACGTATAAAAATATTTGACAAGACAAAAATAAGAAAATATTTGTGAAAACAAACAAGGCTTTTCTATTATATTAATATTTATATTTAAATACAGATTTTATTTGATTTTTAATTTTTTTGCAACTTAAATTATTATCATATACCTAAAAATTGTACCCTAATCACAGTTTTGTGAAGTATTGGCTTTTAAAGCTAAGTGATTAATAGGATGACGTCAGAAGTAGGTTAGTTGCATCACATTCTTTCAACTTTCATTTCACAGAAGTTACGCTGCTTTGCACTAACCTACTTCTGACGTCATTTTGGAAGAAAAAATTAATTTGAATAATTAAAAATTGCCAGCAATAACTCAATTATTTGTATACAAATATTTTTTTTTTCGAATTTTTCTTTAAAAGTTATGCTTTAAATTGCCATTTTTTGCAGCACCGTGTATAATATTAATTTAATATTTAAATTAGTAGCTAAAAATAAAATAACACAATATATAATAATTTGTGTTACAACATTAACTTTGAAAGAAAAAAATAAATAAGTACTGAGGGATAATCAAATTTAAACAAAAAACGTATTCAAAAGTGTAAATTTACATGTCATAATAATAATTCTCGTAATAATATCATTTATTATTATTACCACCATCCACGCTGAGTATGTAAATAAATATAAGTAAATTTTGATGACGGTTGATGAATTTTATCTTTCCCACATCCTGTATAAAAGATACATATGTACAATTTAATATCATCATTTCCTCGATTATTTGGCACTTTATAATGAAATGTTTTAAATTTCAAGATTTTTTTTTGTTAAAATGTTCAAGGCATAATTCAAGGAATATATAATTTTGTTTATTCGTAAAATCAAGGTTTTTAAAATAGTAAACATTTTTATACTTGATGTATATAGGACCTAAAAATTAACGGGCAAAACGAGTTAAACTAAATTGAGGAACCTTCTACTTTGTTTTCTTGTTTATATAGAATTTCCTGAAATATGAATATACAAAAATTGTTTATATAACACCTCGTTATATCCCAGTTATGCTCTAATTCTAATGTAAAATATTTCATTCAAACAATGCAGGATTATTTGAAATTTTACTTAATTTAATTATATGTATTTATTAAATAATCATCAAATTCATATTGCACGAAATTAATTACTTTTCCAAAAATTTTGGAATTAGAAAATCGGTTTACTCCGCCCCATTCCGAAGTATTCCAAATGCGGCCAAGTACCAAAAAAATAATTTAGAGAAAATTAAATTTAAAGCTTACATTTTACGTAAATAATATACAGTGTGTTTAAGGGCAGTGAATAGGAGCGGCCCTTTTGAACATTTTTCTGAAATTCAAAATGAGGCTTTTCTAGCATGTGTATTTTATTTAAAACACCAACAACATGTTAATTTTCTTAATTTTAATTTATTTTAAATTTTGAAATTTAGTTTGATTTTAATAAAGGTACTAGTCTGTATTCAGCGACCGTGATGAAAAATTTAGAGACGCCGTTTACGTTAAACACGTGATTAAAAATTATTTCTGCGTATTTAACTTTACATGCTGCTGGCGCAAAATTTCTAGAATTCGGTGTACTTTTTTAAGGGAAATTGAATGAAGATTTTAAAAATCAATCAATCAAATAAATTTAGAAACCCGTATCTACGCCACTGGATTGTTGAACTTATTTTTTTATAAATTTTTAAAAACCACTTTACAGCTTCAAAAAGTAATATGGTGTAATTTTTACAAAATCTCATTTTTTTAAATGTTCTTCTTGGAAATTTTCATTAGACTTGGGTTAATTTTTTGCAGAATTCTCTAATTTATTCAAATCGGCCGTAAAATTAATTCTAGCTCACTTGGTTATTTTTTTATAAATTTTTAAAAATCATGTTATTGTTTCAGCAAGTAAAATTTATTACAATTTTTACAATCATATTTTTTCTTAATTTTCCCCTTGGATTTTTTCAACAGACTCGAGTTATTTTTTGCAGAATTCTCTAATTTACTCAAATCAATCACAAAATTAATTATAGCTTATTAGGTTATTTTTTTATAAATTTTTAAAAAACATTTCACAGCTTCAACAAGTAAAATAGCGCAATTTTTACAAAATCTTATTTTTTTTAATGTTCTCCTAGGAATTTTTTAACAAACTCGGCTTTATTTTTTGCAAAATTCTCTAATTTATTCAAATCGATCGCAAAATTATTTTTAGCTCGCTTGGTTATTTTTTTATAAATTTTTAAAAATCATCTTATTGTTTCAAGTAAAATATATTATAATTTTTACAATCCTATTTTTTTTTAATTTTCCCTTGGATTTTTTCAATAGACTCGAGTGTATTTTTTGCACAATTATCTAATTTACTCAAATTAATTAAAAAATCATTTATAACTTATTTAGTTTTTTTTTATAAATTAAAAAAAAAAGAACATTTCACAGCTTCAAAAAGTAAAATAGTGCAATTTTTACAAAATCTCAATATTTTAATGTTTCTCTTGGATTTTTTCAACAAACTCAGATTTATTTTTTGTAGAGTTCTCGAATTTATTTAAATCGACCACAAAAATATTTCTAGCTTCTTGGTTATTTTTTTATAAATTTTTAAAAAGCCGTAAGATGAGCTTCAACAAGTAAAATAGTGCAGTTTTTACAAAATCTCAATTCTTTTAATGTTCTCCTAAGAATTTTTGAAAAAACAATCCATTATTATTTGCAGAATTCTCTAATTTATTTAAATTAATCACAAAATTAATTCTAGCTTACTTATTTATTTGTTTATAAATTTTTAAAATTCATTTTACAACTTTTACGATTTTTATAAAATCTCAGTTTTTTTAATGTTTCCCTTGGAATTTTTTAACAAACTCGGATTTATCTTTTGCATAATTCTCTAATTTATTCAAATCGAGCGCAAAATTAATTCTAGCTTCATTGGTATTTTTTTTATAATTTTTTAAATATCAATTTACAGCTTCAACAAGTAAAAATTGAGCAATTTTTATAAAATCTCAATTTTTTAAAGTTTTCCTTGGATTTTTTTAACAAACTTGGATTATTTTCTTAAAGAATTCTCTAATTTATTTTAATAAACCGGAAAATAAATTCTAGCTCACGTGGTTATTTTTTTATAAATTTGTAAAAATCATCTTGGAGCTTCAACAAGCTAAATAGTACAATTTCTAGAAAATCTGAATTTTTTTAATAATCTTTTTAGAATTTTTCAATAAATTCGGTTTCATTTTTTGCAGAATTCTTTAATTTATTTAAATCAACCGCAACATTAATTCTAACTCACATGTTTATTTTTTTACAAATTTTTTAAACTCATCTTACAATTTCAAGAAGTAAAATAGACCAATTTTTACAAAATCTTATTTTTTTTTTAATATTCCCCTTGGAATTTTTTAAAAAACTCGGATTTATTTCTGGCAGAACAGGGACGGGTTTATATACGGTTTAATAGGGCTGCAGCCCTCAAAAAGCTAAATTGCAACTTAAAAAAAATAAAAATAAGTGTTAACATTTCGGGATGAGATCAGTTATGTAGTAGGCCCCCCAAGTGCTTAATCCGCCCCTGCTTAGGTAATTTCACGCTTCAATTAAGGGGACCCCAAATATGGCTGACTTTGAAGAAAAATTATAAATGTTGAAGTATTTAAGAATAACTATAAATACAGGGTGAGTCTGTAACATGGAATAAATTTACGAATAAGTAACTGTGGACATTTTGCATCATTTCAAATTTATGTGACGTCATCATACAATGCCCACGTGACGTCTTTACCATTTTTTGCAATTGAAACCCACTAAAGTAAACTTGTATCCTCTCGTTAAAAAGAACAAAAAATTTTAAATTAAATTGTGTCTGTAACATGCAATCGATTCAAAAAGGGCAGGACTATTAGATTTTCAAAAAAATTTAGCCTCGCATGTGAAATAATGTTAGTAATTACGATCATTTTAAACTTAAGTACAGAAATTGAAAGGACGTCTAATCGTGTTAATCCAAAAATTTGTTGACTTATCTTCATTCGCTCCGAAGATATGGTAAATCGGAAATTTGCTATTTTTGATTGATCATATCTTTGAAACGAGTGAAGATAAGGCATTGTACGATGACGTCACATAAATTTTAAAATAACGCAAAATTCACAAACATAATTTGACGTGCCAAGAGGTTTTTTTGAAAATCTCTGACTTTTTGAATTTTTCCATGTTACTGACTCATCCTGATTAATAAAAATAAGTAATCCAAAAAAGAATTTTCGTCTCGTCATCACAGTTGAATTTCTAGATTTTAGATAACATGATGAATCATGGGAATTCCAGTGCCAAAAAAGAAGAATGCAGTTTTCAGGGACCAGTAAAAAATCAAAATTCAGGAAAATTGGTTTTAGTTAATTACCAAAATATCACAAATTTTTCTTAGAAAAACTTAGTGAAACAATATTTTTCGGGAGATACCTCGGGAGATACTAAATTAATCCTTCAAAAAAGTAAACCTCCAGCCAGGAAAGAAATAGTAAAAAGTTTGTTTGAAATTTAACGATTTCGCTAAATAACAATATATACTTTTTTATATTATTTTAACTTTTTAGTATTTAAAAAAAAATAAACACAATGGTAAAAATGATATCATTGCAAATTTATGAGGCATTGTATATTTTATGTATTATTTTGAGTCAAAAGATTTTACATTTTTAATTTTTACATTCATTTACTGTATACTGCGTGCCCAATAATTCTGCACACCAAAATCTAAAAAATATATTAAATAAATTAATTTAAACTCGAGTTTGTTGAAAAATTCCAAGAAGAACATTAAAAAATGAGATTTTGTAAAAATGCACTATTTTATTTGTTGAAGCTCTGAAATGTTTTTTAAAAAATTATAAAAAAATAACCAAATAAGCTATAAATAAGTTTGTGATTGATTTGAGTAAATTAGAGAATTCTGCAAAAAATAAACTCGAGTCTGTTGAAAAAATCCACGGGGAAAATTAAAAAAAAAATGAGATTTTGTAAAAACTGTAATATTTTACTTGCTGAAACAATAACATGATATTTAAAAATTTATAAAAAAATAACCAAGTGAGCAAGAAATAATTTTACGGCTGATTTGAATAAATTAGAGAATTCTGCAAAAAATTAACCCAAGTCTAATGAAAATTTCCAAGAAGAACATTTAAAAAAATGAGATTTTGTAAAAATTGCACTATTATACTTTTTGAAGCTGTAAAATGGTTTTTAAAAATTTATAAAAAAATAAGTTCAACAATCCAGTGGCGTAAAAACAGGTTTCTAAATTTATTTGATTTAATGATTTTTAAAATCTTCATTCAATTTCCCTTAAAAAAGTACACCGGATTCCAGAAATTTGGCGCCAGGAGCATGTTAAGTTAAATACGCAGAAATAATTTTTAATCACGTGTTTAACGTAAACGACGTCTCTAAATCTTTCATCACGGTCGCTGAATATAGACTAGTACCTTTATTAAAATCAAACTAAATTTCAAAATTTCAAATAAATTAAAATTAAATTAAGAAAATTAACATGTTGTTGGTGTTTTAAATAAAATATACATGCTAGAAACGCCTCATTTTGAATTTTAGAAAAATGTTCGAAATGGCCGCTCCTATTCACTGCCCTTAAACACACTGTATATTATTTATGTAAAATGTAATATTTAAATTTAATTTTCTCTAAATTATTTTTTGGTACTGGATCCGCGCTTGGACCCTTTCGGAATACCACTCTAAAATTTTCCAAAAATTTCCTCTTTCATATACTTCAAGACTTTGACGTGTCAAGAGGTTTTTTTTTGAAAATCTCTGACTTTTTGAATTTTTCCATGTTACAGACGCGTCCTAATTAATAAAAATAAGTAATCGAAAAAAGAATCGTTATCACAGTTGAATTCCTAGATTTTAGATAACATGATGAATCATGGGGATTCCAGTGCCAAACAAGCAGAAATGAAGTATTCGGGGACCAGTAAAAACTAATATAATTTTTTTTTAAATCAAAATTCAGGAAAATTGGTTTTAGTTATTTACCAAAAAATCACTGAAAAATATTTTTCGGGAAGTACTAAATTATTCCTTCAAAAAATTTAAAAGTAAATCTCCAGACAGGAAAAAAAATAGTAAAAAGTTTGTTTGAAATTTAACGATTTCGCTAAATATCAATATACAGGGTTATGATAAAGTTTGAAACCTTATTCAAAACTGCCGTATTTAATAGTTTTGAGAAAATCGCTCGGACAGGTCAATTTTAGATTTTAAAATGCCATCTCTTGATATAAAAAAATATTAATGACGTCACTGGTGCTTTAACAATGACGTCATCAGCGATTTTTTAAATGGAAGCCCCCACTTTTTTTACTCATTATGGATAGAAATTCATGTCACTTAAACAATGATATAAAAAATAATTAAATTTTTAAACAAATTTTCGAATAAAAAATCTTTTTAATTCAAAAAAGAAAATTTTTATTTTAACGAAAAAGGTTTTATAAAAATAAATTAAAATGAATTTGAAGTTACCAATAATAACAAAAGAAAGTAAATGTTTAAATAATGCGCATTCTAATGCAAATGTAAAATGTTAAATGTATTTAACAAAATTTAATAAATAGTCTTGAAAAACTAATTTTTTGATTACATTTAAATGTAAGGAAATTTACAAAAAATAAAATTTTAAATTTACCATTTATTGAAATCGGCCAAAATAAATCTTATACAACATTCAAATTTTTCAAATTTAATAGTACAAATTAATTTTAAGTTTATATTAAAAAATTGTTTACAAATGCAACAATTTATATACAGGGTGTCCCATTTGACATTGGACTGTATGGGTATCTTTGTTATTATTGGAGATAGAAAGTCGGTTAAATGGACAAAGTAGTAGAGATTTTTTCGAATATTAATAATTCATTTACAAAAAATTTGAATATCGCATCGTTCCAACGCTATCTTGAAAAAAACAAGAAAATGCGATTTTTAAAATATGGCTATAACTTCTTTATTTTCTGTGGTACCAAAAAAGTTTTTTGACATAATACAGACAATTTTTTGTGTACAATGCAGTAAAACAAATGAATATTTTTTTTCGCCAACGGATTGGCCGGAAATGAACCAAACTTATTTTTTTCTTAAGGCAGCCATATTGGATTTACACTTATTCAGAATCGGTATTATTTTCTGAGTAATTTGGTATACCATATGTCATATTAAAAAAAAATAAAATTATTTGATTTTACAAACTAACATTTCACTGTAAATTGTCAATAACATAAATGTAACTATTTAAAATATTAAATGTAAAATAAATCTTAACACATATGTATTGACAGTTTACATCTATTCAAGGCTATTTTTGGTTACTAAAATAAAATTATTTCTATTTTTCTTAAAATATTATACCGGGTGGAATGAAACTAGGGCCACCCCTGGCATTTCTTTATTTATGGAAATAAAAAATTAAAATTTTAGTATATTATATGATCTAAGAAAACAAATCTTATGGATCGAATAAACTTTTAATTTTACTTCCGGTTTATCAGGAAATAACAGCCACTTTCTTATTTTAAATATAACCCCCTGATTTTTTCTACGTAAAATCAAACATTGGTTAATTTTAAGTATGTTTATGACAAAAAAATATTTTTTTTCAAAACTTTAAGTAAAAAATTTGAATTTTTTTTGGTAAAAAATTTGAGTAAAACCTACAAAAACTATTTATAAACATACATATGGGATATCACAGTAACCGGAAAAAAAACCTTCTATTTAATTACGGGGTGGCCCTTATATCATCCCATTTAAAAAAGTAAAGATATTTCCCAAAAACGCTTCTTGAAATTTAAAAAAAATAATATCTCAAGAACGGTGAAATAAATTTTATAAATTACAATTTATTTTACGTATTTGTATTATTTAAAAATAGTTTTTGTAGGTTTTACTCAAATTTTTTACCAAAAAAAAATTCAACATTTTTTCTTAAAGTTTTGAAAAAAAAATTTTTTTTGTGATAAACATATTTAAAACTAACCAATGTTTGATTTTACGTAGAAAAAATCAGGGGGTTACATTTAAAATAAGAAAGTGGGTGCCATTTCCTGATAAACCGTAAGTAAAATGAAAGATTTATTCGATCCATAAAATTTGTTTTCTTAGATCTTATAAGTTACTAAAATTCTAATTTTTATTTTCATAAATAAAGAAATGCCAGGGGTGGCCCTAGTTTCATTTCCACCCGGTATATGATATATCAAATTACTCAGAAAAATACACTAATTCCGAATATGTGTAAATCCAATATGGCTGCCATAAGAAAAAAATAAGTTTGGTTCATTTCCGGTCAATCCGTTAGCGAAAAAAAAATATTCATTTGTTTTATTGTCAGTATTATGTCAAAAAACTTTTTTGGTACCACCAAAAATAACGACATTATAGAAATATTTTGAAAATCGCATTTTCTTGTTTTTTTAAGATAGCGTTAGAACGATGCGATATTCAAATTTTTTGTAAATGAATTATTAATAAACTACTTTGTCCATTTAACCAACTTTCTATCTCCAATAATAACAAAGATACCCATACAGTCCAACGTCAAATGGGACACCCTGTATAACATCGTTTAAGTGACATAAATGTCTATCAAAAACCAGTGAAAAAAATGGGGGCTTCCATTTAAAAAAATCGCTGATGACGTCATTGTTAAAGCACCAGTGACGTCATTAATATTTTTTTATATCAAGAGATGGGATTTAAGAAACTAAAATTGACCTGTCCGAGCGATTTTCTCAAAAAAATTAAATACGGCAGATATGAATTAGATTCCAAACTTTATCATCACCCTGTATATTTTTTTTTATTATTTTAACTCTTTGGTATTTAAAAAAAATAAAAACAATGGTAAAAATGATATCATTGCAAATTTATGAGGCATTGTATATTTTATGTATTATTTTGAGTCAAAAGATATTACTTTTTTAATTTTTACATTCATTTACTGTATACTGCGTGCCCAATAATTCTGAACGCCCAAATCTAATAAACATGCAATTTAAATTAATTTAAATTGATCTCTTCATGGTAGTAAGAGCAACAATTAAAAAAGTTGTAAATTTAATGTATTTCAGTGAGTCATCGTTTAAAATATTTGCTCATCAATATAACTGTAAGCTAGCATTGTTTAAATTGGAATTCAATTGATACTTAAATTAATCCGGAAATAACAATAAGAGTACATGTGTGAAGTAAGCAATTAAAACTCATAAGCTGAGCTAAGCGGTGACCACGCGGTTAGCTGAGCAAGATAACAAAACGCTTACCGGTAAATGAAACAAAAATTGTCGCCTAAAATTCTTTAAACTTTGCACGTCGAACGATCGACCTAAACAAACCTTCGCACTTTAAAAATAGAATAGCAAAAGCAAATTCTACCGAAACCTATTCCCAATTTCCTCCAAATTTCCACATGTGAGGTATGAGACGCGAAACACGTGATCGCTCGCGTTGGGGAAACCGGGAGCAGTGGCGGTCGAACCGTAAAAACGTTCTTTTATCGCACCGCGCGCACCTGCCCCAATGCTAATTGAAACAAGACATGTGTACAGCCCGTTCTTTCCTATATTGCATCATAGGCCACCTTATTTGTGGAACGCGCGCCGATTTGTATAATAAAAACGTGCTGAACAATGAACATCGGATATTGCTTACGGTATACGTGGCTAAAATTTATTGCGCCCCCCCAAAACCGCTTCACCTCTAACCACCAAGAAACTACCCAAACTGGGACAAGAATCTGGACCTGACTGACTGCTGTTAAAACTACAAACTGGTTGAATAAAGGGAAGCGACAAGCGCCACTTATTTAAAGGCGCATGTGCCCGCCCTTTTAACCCAAATAATTCCCCACATATCACGGAATTAAGGGTTGGGTCTCCCACAATTGATTTTACTTTAATCTACACGAAAACAACCATACACATTACAATTCAATTATTTTTTTATTTAATTTTAACTTTAACATTAAAATTTCGTTCGTTATTGATTTAATTTGTTTAAATAAGGTTTTATATAATTTTAATAATATATGGGGGGTTTGCGGTATTAAATTTTAATTTCATGTATAGAAAAAAACGTAAAAAATCTGCTTTTATTACTTGAAAATCGCGGGAAGCAGTTTTGTATGTAGTATTGATCGATAGATGTCGCTGATGTGTGGTATTTGACGTTACCAATCATACTGTATATATGATTGCCTATTAAGGCGGTTCTACGAGTTGTTAGTTCTGTGGGTCAAAAATCATTTTGAAAGAAAACATCTGCAAATGTCAAAAAATCCGTCAGATTTGAGCAATAAAATACAAAAATTCCCTTTCACCGAACACCAAAATCGGTGCTAAACCCTAAAAACCGTTTCGATAGGCGAAGTTCGTCCAGCGACCGTTTTCGCTCCAAATACAACATGATCAAATAAATTAACAGTTATTCATTAAAGGATGCAATAAAATGGTGGCTTGAAAATGTTAGAAATCCTGCAGATGTTTTTATTTCTTTTTAAATCAAAGTACAGGCGGAAATCCACGTCCGCTTATTATTGTGATGTGTTGCTTGTTTGTGCTGTCCTGTTTTTGTTAAATAGTTTTTCTACCGTTCATACAAAGTGTATTAATTCGTTGGACTGCAACGGGCACGGGGTATGCTTAAACCAAACCTGCATTTGTTACGATGGGTGGCAGGGATCGCAGTGTCAGTTTTGTGGTGGTAAAGTAAGGTAAACCTATTTTTCCCAGAAATAACTTATTATGTGCTTCGCTTAATTTTTATGTTATAAACAACCAGGTTAATACCGAAAAAATAGAACGTATGCTCGTAATTCTTGGTTAATTTTACATGTATTGATTTTTTTTATTGTGTAATCATCTTACGATAAATTGTTAATTTCTATACGTGATTTAGGTGATGTTATGCAGGTATAATCAGGACTGCCGCAATTTTTGAGGAGTTTGCTGCGTTAAACAAATTCATATGTAACTTATAATCAGGTGCAACCACAAAAATAGGGCAATTTCAAATAATAGCTGTAAACCAGGAATTTTAATGAGCAAGGTCCTAAGAAATTTGGCAGTCTCCGTTATCAAGAATTATTTGTCTTCAATTAAACCGTGTACATCATAATCCTCAATGACCAAATCATGTACAGTTAACCTCACTCAGAAGTAGGACACGAAAGAGTCACGAGTAAATTTTGTGTCATACTTGTGTTTACAAGGATCTTCAGATGCTTTAAAAAGTGACCAGGCTGAAGTTATATTTAAATGCATTCATTTTTACATTCATATTTTTTTTATTAGAAAAGAAAAATGTAAGGGCTCAATTTTTTTATATTTTGTTACAGATACAGTCTTTAGTAAAACTGCATAAAAAGTTTTTCCAAAAACAGACCAGGAGTCAAGATATTAAAAAAAAATTTAAAAAAATACTCACTGATTTGAAAAAAACTTTTTAGGGCGTTTTACTAAGGACTGTATTTGTAACAAAATATAAAAAAATTGAGCCCTTGCATTTTTTTGTTTTCGATAAAAAAAAAAATTTGAAAAAGTGATTTTTTTTTTTAATTTCTTTACTCCTGGTCTGATTTTGAAAAAAATTTTTATGCAGTTTTACTAAAGATTGTATCTGTATATAAAGTTGGAAATACATTTATAGCAACCTGCAGAAAAAAGGGTGGGAGATTTTGAAAAATCTCCAAACAGCTAACTTGAATCTGAAGTTAGCAGTCATCGCGATAACTTCGAGGGTATTCACCCAAGGATTGTCAATAGTGTACCTAAATTTGTTACTTAAAACGTACTTTGAGATGCACTGGTCGTTTTTTTTTTAAATAAAAAAATTTACTGAAAATTTTTTTTTTATAAAAATATATTTCGAATATACACATCATAAAATAAATTTATTTGTTATATTCCAACTCTACCAAGCTTATAATAACTAAAAACAATTTGTTACGTTATCTCTATTGAGAAAAAATCCCTAAAAATAGCGTATTTTAGAAGAATGGCCTCTGTCGGCTTACTATCTTATGCGTCTCTCTGACCAAATTGTATAATAAATTATTTGTAATTACACAATCTCTGTAAAAACTAAAACGCCTTTAATAAATCTGAGAAATTGCGAGCCTCTGACGTAACAATAAAAAAAAAACGAACAAACTATTAACCGCAGTTTCTTAAGCATGTGACTTGCTTTGATATTTGGATGAACAAATCACTTCAGATATGTCCAGAAATCCATTAGAAAATACAATTTATCCAAAAATGTGCTGGCAGCCAAAGTAACAAAATATCGAGCAAAATATAAACGAAACGATTTTTTTTAAAATTTTAGGAGCGCGTGACTTGTTTTGATGTTTGGATGAAAAAATTCTAAAAATAATTTTGTAACAAATTGTATATCAATTCAGAAATGTCCAGAAAAGCTGTAGAAAGTACAATTTGTCCAAGAAAGTGCTGGCAGCTAAAGTAACAAAATAAAAATGAAACATATTCACTTGAATTTTTATAAAATTTTAGGAGCGCATGACCTTTTTCTAACGTTTGATTAAATAAATTTAAAAATAATTTTCTAACAAATTGTACATCACTTCAGGAATGCCCAGAAATGCAGTCAAAAGTTTTTATAAACCAAACATTAGAAAAAGTCACGCGCTCCCAATATTTTATAAAAATTCAAGTGAATATGTTTTGTTTTTATTTTGTTGCTTTTGCTGCCAGCACTTTTTTGGACACATTGTACTTTTTACTGTTTTTCTGGAAATTTCTGAATCGATCGAAAATTATTTTTACAGTTTTTTCATCCAAACATCAAAACAAGTCACACGCTCCTAAAATTAAAAAAAAATCGTTTCGTTTATATGTTGTTACTTTGACTGCCAGCATTTTTTTGGACAAATTGTATTTTCTAATGTTTTTCTAGTCATATCTGAAGTGATATACTATACAATTTGTTACAAAATTATTTTTAAATTTATTCATCCAAACATCAAAGCAAGTCACATGCTCAAGAAACTGCAGTGAATAGTTTGCTCGTTTTTTTTTATTGTTATATCAAAGGCTCGCAATTTTTCAGATTTTTTAAAGGGTTTTTAGTTTTTACAGAGATTGTGTAATTAAAAAGAATTTATTATACATTTTTGAGCAGAGAGATGCATAAAAGAGTAAGCCGACAGAGGCCGTTCTTCTAAAATATGCTATTTTTAGGGATTTTTTCTCAATAGAGATAATATAACAAATTGTTTTTAGTTATTATAATTTTGGTAGATTTGGAATATAGCAAATAAATTTATTTTCTGATGTCATATGTATATATTCGAAATGTATTTTTATAAAAAAAAAAATATCGGTAATTTTTTTTATTTAAAAAAAACGACCAGTGCATCTGAAAGTACTTTTTAAGTAACAAATTTAGGTACACTAATGACAATCCTTGGGTGAATACCCTCGAAGTTATCGCGATGACTGCTAACTTCAGATTCAAGTTGGCTGTTTGGGGATTTCTCAAAAACGGTTCGAGGTACAAAATTTTTTTTATTAACAGAAGAATCTTGTCCTTATAATGTATTATAAAATATAAGTTCTTGGGTTGAGGACAAAAAATGCAAATAAAAACAATAAACTTTTATTCCGCAACAAGTTTCGGGTTAATTTTAACCCTTTATCAAGCTAAAAAATTACAAACAATATAAAATTACAACAAATTAAAAATTAAAAAATCAAACAAACCTTTGAAAAAACGTTTAAAGTATAGTCTTCTGCAACTTCATAATAAAATAAATATAAATTAATGTATAAATGGTGGTAAAATGGTGTATATAAGATTGTATAAATTTTTTTTGAAATGTTGAAATGCCAAAGTCAATTTCAAAATTATTTGACATTAAAAAATAAAATAAATATTTGTTTACAAAGCCAGTTAGTATTACAATACACTATTTAAAGTTTAATAAAAATTGGTATGATTCATGTAAATCTTCCATATCAGATTTAATATTAATATTATTTTTATGTTTAATAATATTATTAGTTTCACTAATAAGTCTCTTTTTTAAATTAGTTTCTCTATCTAATATAGTAACATCCCCAAAATTTAAATTGTGACGTGTTCTAAAATGGTGTAGTGCTAAACCGGATTTGTTATCTTTATATTTATCTTTACAATCGTAAGTATGTTGTTGTAAACGATTTTTTAACAATTGTCCGGTTTGACCTATATAAACTTTTTCACAATTTAAACATTTGCATTTTTTGTCCTCAACCCAAGAACTTATATTTTATAAAAATTTTTTTATTGTAACAAATTAGTAACAAAATCCCCCACCCTTTTTTTTGCAGGTTGCTATAAATGTATTTCCAACTTTATATACATATAAAAAAATTGAGCCCTTACATTTTTTTGTTTTCGATAAAAAAAATAAAATCTGAAAGTGACTATTTTTTTTAATTTCTTGACTCCTGGTCTGATTTAAAAAAACCTTTTATGCCGTTTTACTAAGGACTGTATTTGTAACAAAATATAAAAAGAATTGAGCCCTTACATTTTTTTGTTTTCGATAAAAAAAAATATAATCTGAAAAAGTGACTATTTTTTTATTTTTTTTTTAATTTCTTGACTCCTGGTCTGATTTGAAAAAAAACTTTTTATGTCATTTTACTAAGGACTATATTTGTAACAAAATATTAAAAAAATTGAGCCCTTACATTTTTTTGTTTTTGATAAAAAAAATAAAATCTGAAAAAGTGACTAATTTTTTTAATTTCTTGGCTCCCGGTCTGATATGAAAAAAACTTTTTATGCCGTTTTACTAAGAACTGTATTTGTAACAAAATATAAAAAAATTGAGCCCTTACATTTTTTTGTTTTCGGTAAAAAAAATAAAATCTGAAAAGTGACTATTTTTTTCATTCTTTTTTAAATTTTTTGGCTCATGGTCTAATTTTGAAACAACTTTTTATGTAGTTTTACTAAGGACTGTATTTGTAACAAAATATAAAAAAATTGAGTACAAGGAACTACCTTTATCGAAAACCGGACTTGTGAAATTTTCGTTGGACCACCCTGTATATAAAGTTAATTGTTCTCACTCACGGATCTATCAACGCCGCGCCGACCCTAAACCACAGCAGATAGGAACTTGAAACTTGAAATTTTGTAGGGATATACCTTAGATACTACTACCCTCCATTAAGAAAGTATTTTTGCGAAAACCCCCTCTAAGCGGTAGAATTTTAATTTTTTATGTCTTTGGGTCACCAACGTCAAAAATGTCACCTACGTGCTATGGAGAATATTACAATAAACGGTGAACAAATACCAATGAGAGGTGATGAAAATTGCGTATTCTACTCTGTTTTTTATTGTATGTATCTTTATAATTTGGTAAATAGAGCTTAAGAGGCAGCAGTAAGTCGGGCACTTAAGACGATAGTCGGCGAAATTTTGTGAGCGTAAAATGTGTCTCTACGGAATACCATTTTTTAGACAAACCAGTAAATGAAATTCTGTTTTTTTTCTAGTAGTAGTTCATTAATACTTGGCATAACATGTCTATTATTTTATTTTTGTATTTTTTATTGAATTTTTAGATTTATAGACAATCAAATCTGACCTAAAAATTAGCAAGTTTTGCTTGCTGTTTTAAACCTTATACTCGATATAATCGGAAAAACAGAATAACACTTTTGTGAAGTTGTGTATTTAGATAAGAGAAAATTTTACAAATCTCAATTTGAAGGTCCCTTGTTAAAGAAAAATGGTATTTTCTAGGACCAGGTTTTTTTAAAAGTGCCAATTTTACTGCTGCCGTATGAGTATTTGGTGTAACTTACAAAAACAAAACCAGAAGAAATTGGTAGCCACAAGACTCTTCTGTGTACCAAAAAAAGAAATTTTAAAAAAGCTTCAATAGAAAAAAAATTATGAGCAAAACCCCAAATATCAAGCGAATTTCAAAATCAAGCGGTCGCATTTGCCGACTATCGCCTTAACAAAAATCTTTGAAATAATGTTGTTCTTTCAATGCTAGGCATAAACGAAGAGATTTTTGTAAAGAGACTTTTTTAAACAAAATATGAAGAAATTGATAGTCACAAGATTTCTGTGTTCGAAACAAAGAAATTTAAAAAAAACTCAACTGGAGAAAAAATTAAGACCAAAACTACAAATGCACCGGCAGAGAAAATTTGATGACTGTCTAGAAGGATAGTGGTGGTTCGGAAGTTTGTGTCTCAACTCAAAATCATTAATAATGTTTTGGTCAAGAAAACTGCATTTTCATCGAGTTTACTTTTTACAAGACTAATCTATTGTTTTCAATAACCTTATCATAACACTGGAAACAACATATTGTGCCACTAAAATAAATTAGAAGTGGCTTTTCAAAGTAGACGATCTCCCTCTTGCGGCCGAATGCGTAACTAATGGTATGACGTCAGAAGTAGGTTAGTTGCAAACATGTTGTTATGGTTTCCATATAACTTTCAATTGTCACTCACTAAGCTTAGGCCGCTTTACCTACTTCTGACGCCAGTTTTCACGGGAAAAATTAATTTGAATAAATTCCACCCCGAACGAAAAATCGAGTTCATGTGACGCTTTGTTTTTCGCGCTATTTTGACGTGGACTTTGAAAATTCTTAACTTTTCATCGGAATAACCTGTAATACTCGAATATTTTTTATTTTACTTATTTATTATTTACTTATCAGAGAAAAAGTCGACACCTTGAAATTTTTACCCTGGACCTTGGAAAAAAATCGAACCTTAAATGTTAAAAAAATCGGGTAAATCACGGTCCAACCTGGACCCATCTGTCCACGGTGTTTACTTTTAGTAAAAATTTGAAACCGGTAACTTTTATGATTTTCGACAAAAAAAATAAAAACCGATTTCCATTAAAAATTTCAAGCCCATAGCCTTAAAAATATCTCAAAAATTTTTTTTCGAATTTTTTTCAAAATCGACCTCGCAAATAACAGATAATAAAATGTAGGAGTTCACCTGCCCTCTACACACCCCCCAACAAATTTTACTGCCCAAAAATCTTTTTTAGGTAATGTATCTGAAAAAATAATTAAATTAAAAAAAATTTAATATGTTAATATCAGTAATATTTAGAAATTTATCTGTACGAATTTTTGTTTCTTAATTTTAGTTATTAACCGAAATATTAATTTTTCAAAATATACCTTTACTCATTTACCACAATGCCATATTTTCGCATATTTTATATAAAAATTTTTTTTTCTTATTTTTTTAAACTGCAACCCAAAATTATTAACTTTCAAATTTTTTATTTGAAACGGAACACACTTGTACATAACTACTACTTTCATTTTTTTTGTAATAAATAAACATTTTATAATCTAAAACTCTTTTATTTTCCTTGATTTTCATTGTTTAGTTTTAATTATTTAATTCACCTCTTGTTTAATTCGTTTCCTTAATCTTTTTAGGTTACCGTTTATGTATTATTTTTAGGGAAGTAATATTTTTGGCAAAATGGTTTTATTTTCTCAACAATTCGGTTAGTTGGAATTTTTGGTGAAATTAAAAAAAAAGTATCTAAAAATGGTTTTAACATCTCACATTTTAAAATGGGTTACTCTAGTTAATTATTGATTTCTAATAAAACTTTGCAGGTTGGGAACATCAAATGGAACCATTCATGATGGTTTTGGTAACTATTCTGTAGGAGTAAAATGTAGCTGGCTTATAGATGCACCTAATTCTTCCATCACTATTCATCTAGAAGAGTTTGCCACAGAATGTGGTTGGGATCACTTGTATATTTTTGATGGGGATGGTGTCAACTCTCCATTACTTGCCGTTTTTAGTGGCATGATGTATAAAGACAATTATAGAATAAGAAAAATTCCAGAAGTCGTTGCCCATTCCGGTGCTGCTTTAGTGCACTTTTTTTCTGACGATGCTTACAATATGTCCGGGTTTAATATGACCTACAGGATTAATGCTTGCCCTTCTAACATATCTGGAATTGATTGCTCTGGGCATGGAGTATGTATTGATGGAGAATGCACATGTGATGGTATGTAATATGATCAAATGTATATAGTGCCTCCACACGATCGGACCGAGTGGATGCTTATTGTTAACCAAATCATCAGATCGGAAGTTCGCTTGAGCGTCCGGTCTCATCGGATCGTGTGGAGGCCTTTCCGATTAATTTGAATGCTTCATTTGATAGCCCCACGATTTTCGCAATGTTTAACGACGCGGCAGCTTGCTCATTGTTCTAAAAATTGATACGGCATCCGATTTCGTCCGATCAAATCGGATCGTCTTTAGACGCATTAACGGGCCTCCATACGATCCGGTTTGCTCGACCAGTCGGATGTAATTTGGTCAGATCGGAAGGTAAATAGGGCCTTGGGCCGGTCGAGATGGTGTCGTCGACGAGACTATAAGGACAGACTCTTACTTTTTCGTGTAAATGAAAAGGACAGAATGACAAAAGTTGTCGGCGACATCGTGTCGACCGGTTCAAGAATAAGGCTGCTGCATCCACGTCCTGATCAAATTAAGAATTTAGTGCACGAGGTGCGCAGAATCGGCAATCGTTATCCGACCAAATCGGATAAAATGTCTATAAGCATTTTAGATGGGTAATATTTTTGGATTTTACTGCCACATTGTAAATTCTGTTTCTGAATATTTTTGTTTACTTTCAAACAAATTTGTAGGTGGTTGGACAGGAATAGGTTGTCATTTAGAAAAATGTCCAAGTAATTGTGGGCATCTTGAAGGCAGAGGTAGTTGCGAACCTGAAACAGGTTGCAAATGTTCAAAAGGGTTTAAAGGTGATGATTGTTCCCAATTATCAGTTAATGGTTATTGGGAAAATGTAGTGCCTAGAAGTTTTGTACCTCCTGGCTCAGCCTCTCATGGTGCTGCAGTTTGGAAAGATTCACTCTACATTATTTCTGGAGAAAGTTATAATAAAGGCCATATGCTGTACACATACGATTTTAACGGTAATTTAATGGTAATTTTATATTTTAGTTCCTTGTAATTGTAATAATTTTTAAGGTAATGTTTGGGAAACAACTCATTTGGAGGGTGATCCATTAATGCGTTATGCACATTCAACAGTATTATATGGAGATAAACTATTTTTATACGGAGGAATTTGTGGAAATCGAGGTCCAACATCAGAACTGTGGGCTTTTGATATAAGCGCAAAATCCTGGGAAAATATAACCGTTAAAGCAGTTTCCTGTAATGGCAGTTATTTGCTTTGCGGTCCTTTAAAAAGTGCTGGACATACAGCTACAATCGTAACAAATGTAAATAATAAAAAGGCTGATAAAATGGTGGTGATTTTTGGTCATTCCCCTCTATTAGGTTATTTAAATACTGTTCAGGAATATTACTTTGGGACGAGAGAATGGAGAATTGTAAAACCGTATGGTTATCCTGTAAAAGGTGGATATGGACATACTGCTGCATGGGATTATTACACGTCAAAAATATATGTTTATGGAGGAGTAATCTCGGAAAGTGAATCCTCACAAATACTCAGTAAGAATTTATATTCTTACGATCCTCATTCAAGAATTTGGACGCTTCTTACCGACGCGCCTAACGCCAAATTCTTGCACACATCAACTTTTATTTCACCTGCCCTTATGCTAGTCTTCGGAGGAAATACTCACAACGATACATCTCATAGTGTTGGAGCTAAATGTTACAGTGCTGACATGATGGCTTACGACGTAATTTGTGATACGTGGCAAACATTTGCCGCGCCGGATAATATCCAATCAGATTTAGCTCGATTTGGGCATTCTGCTTCGGTTTTTGAAGGTTCTTTATACATTTATGGAGGATTCGATGGACAAATGTTATCTGATATCTTAAAGTACACCCCCGGGAATTGCGCTCACCTAAACACTCAACATCTTTGCTTGAGTACACGGCCTGGCGTTAAATGCGTTTGGGATCATAAAAACGGAAAATGCGTTAATATAAAGGAAGTGCCAAAAAATTTGCTTTTGTATGATAAAGGAGGTGAAGGTGTTATTATGAAATGCCCTGAGATGAATAGGTCTTATATAGGACAAAAGGCCATGCAGAATGCTGAAAAGTGTAGCAAGATTGAAGATTGCGTCAGCTGTGTTCAAACTACACGAAATTGTGTTTGGTGTTGGACAGGTAATTTATATTATTTTATTTATTGAAAATCAATTTTTCGAAATTGTTTTAGGTTGTTCTTATGAAAGTTGTAAGGATGGAAATGATATGCCTATTTCAAACCTCGAACATTGTCCTTCTGATGCCGGCCCAATGTGCAAACAATTGCATACTTGTAAATCTTGCAGTTCTTATTCTCCACTTTGTAAGTATTTTTCATGTAACTTCAATTTGGTTGGTTGCTCTGGTTGGCTTATTTAGCAAACAATTTTTTTACGTGTACGGAAACAAACGACGATCTTACCGACTTCCACCTCTGACTCGGAGGGTCGTCGGTTTATTTCTTGTTGCAATACACGATTGGCCAAAAAATTTACATAAAAGTTTAACAAGATACAAATTGACCGGACCGGAAACCTTTATTTTTTTTGAATACTGAGATTTCACATTACTCTCGCGAAGCTTGGACTCTACTGCGTTCATCTCGTCAATCGGTTACTTCGTGCTTTTAAGTTGGGAACCCAGAAATTTACAACTTTTATCTCTAGACGGAAGTAATTTATTAAAAAAACGATTTAGATATTGGTAACGGTTTTCGTTCGCGGGTCCAATTGTTGGACGAAATTGGACTGTACGGAGGCTTGTTGGCAACTCCACCGGATTGTTTGTATGACCGCCTTGCCGTCAATAGCGAATCTTCACAAAAAATTCAGTTGGTCTATTTTTATAATTTTAATGTAAAGTTAGGTATTTATTATCATATATCATGATTTTTAAGGTAAATGGAAATATGAAGTGGCAAAATGTTCAGCTTCAACTCTAGTCCATACCACGAATTCTAATACCTCCGAGGAAACTACATTAGAACATGATGTAAGTCAGTGTCCTCGCGTTTGTTCTGAATATACCTCCTGCCAAAACTGTACTCAGGAAGAATGCATTTGGTGCCAAAATGAAGGAAGATGTGTTGATAAAAATGCGTATACCTCAAGTTTTCCCTATGGTCAATGTAGAGAGTGGACAACAATTAGTTCCAAATGCCGTAGTAGAGGAAATGAAGAAAAATCTCAATGTAGTTTTTACTCTACTTGTGCGCAGTGTAGGGATGATCCCGCCTGTGGTTGGTGTGATGATGGAAGTAAAACTGGGTTAGGAAAATGTATTCCTGGTGGATATACTGGACCTACATTGCATATCCAATCACTGCCCTCAAGTACTTGTCCTTCAGAACGTTGGCATTTCACTACTTGTCCTTTGTGTCAATGTAATGGACATGCAAGTTGTAAAGAAAATACAAGCACTTGTCTTCAATGCAAGGATTTAACGTATGGTCCACATTGTGATAGGTGCATTCAAGGTTATTGGGGTTCACCAGTTAATGGTGGCAAATGTCGACCATGCGAATGCAATAACCAAGCCACACAATGTCATTCTGATACTGGAAAATGTTTTTGCACGACTAAAGGATTAGGAGGAGATCATTGTGAAAAATGTGACGCCGCTAATCATTACCACGCAGACCCTGCTAACAAAGGGTCATGTTATTGTAAGTATACAATTTGACACCACTTACATTGTGAGAATTTATTTGTTTTTTTAGATGATCTCACCATAGACTACCAATTTACGTTTAATCTATCGAAAAAAGAAGACAGGCATTACACTCAAATTAATTTCCGAAATTCACCAACTAAACCTGATATTGATGCTGATTTTACCATCACCTGTTCAGTAATGGCTAAAATGAACATAACCATCAAAAGAGCCAATTCCAAGGAAGAAAAACCAATCTACACATCGCACAATTGCACTACATTCAGGTCAAGATTTGCTAAATCAGAGTACAATTTTGGTTTAGAAGATAATGTAACTCTAACAACGTTTTATGTTTACGTCTACGATTTTCAACCGCCGCTTTGGATTCAAATTTCATTCTCACAGTATCCTAAATTAAATTTGCAACAATTTTTCATCACATTTTCATCGTAAGTATTAAAATATTTGTTTTAAAAAGTTTGATTGGTTTAATTCTATTTTTTTAGATGTTTTTTGGCGTTGTTATTCATTGCGGCATTGTTATGGAAGATTAAACAGAGATATGATATGTTTAGACGAAGACAGAGGTTGTATGTTGAGATGGAACAAATGGCGTCGCGACCATTTTCCCAAGTTTTAGCTGAACTTGAGATTAAGGAATGTTTAGATAGTGAAAGTAAAATAATTGCAGCCTTAGAAAAATTAAAGAGCAAAAAGGATGCTCCTAGTCCAATCGCTTTAGAACCCTGTGCAGGAAATAGAGCCGCTGTTTTAAGTCTGCTTGTGCGGTTGCCTACAGGTATGTAATGTTTATCCGACATAACGAGCCAATGCTTTTTCTCCTATGTGTTCACGCGTCGCACCAAATAGATAGGAGAAAAAGCATTGCCTCGCCTTGCCTCGTTTGCCTCAGATGTGGACGCGCCTTAAGCCGGCTCGAAGTAAAGTAAGGTCGGTCGGCTTAAGTAATCCATGCGTTAATGTCGGAAAAGCAGGATTAATTTAATTTATTCACATTTTATAGGTGGTGAGCCTTATACTGTAAGAGGACAGTCAGCAGGGTTAGCCATCGCAAGTACTTTAGTAACATTAGGAAATCCACGTAAAACAAGTATTGAACAAGTCAAAGTTGAAACAAAATCCTCAAAATCTAGAAAATCACAATCTCAGCATCCGGATGCAGGGTGTCTTTAGTTATGAAATTACTCAAATGCTTTAAGTTAAAAATATTTTTTAGTAATTTATTCTTTAGTAAATAAGTTTTTTTTATTTAACTTTTATTATCCATTTTTAATTTCCATATCTGCGTTGACGAACGGCCTAAATCGGTCTAATGAATTACGAAGAGGAATTAACGCAATAAAATTTTACAGCTCAAGTTTAAAAGGTGAGTTTTCGTGTACAGAAATTAATCAAAATAATATGTGCTCAAAAATATCATAATCATACTAAACAGTTAAGCAATAAACCTCAAAATTTTCAAAAAGTTATACACTTTTCGCAAATAGTACAAAATTTATAAAAGACATAAGAAAACTCGTCCTAACATATAATTTTACCGTGATAAAAGTCATTTAAGCATTTTTTTAACGATATAAAAGCGGGCGAAGAATTAGCGCTTTTGAGTTAAGAAATACAAATATATTCGCTTTTCAAGCTAAGTGATCTCCGCGTTGCGGCCGAATGCGGAACTCATGAGATGACGTCAGAAGTAGGTTAATTTTCAATTGTTATTGAGATTACGCGTTATGCACTGACCTACTTCTGATATCATTTTTGGAGCGAAAATTAATTTGAATCGCGAATAGTTCCAAATAACTGAAAACTAATAATTTGAGTTAATTCTTTTTTAGTTGTCTTTTATTGTAAATTGCCCATGATGAGTACGTAAATCATTTATTTTAAAATTTAAACTAATCATCGATGAATTTGTCTTATTTTTTATAAAACTGTTTTTCTCGACTTGAATTTGAATGTAAATTTAGAATAAATGTCTCTTGTAAATTTAGGATGAAAGAACTAAGTGTGAGACTGAATAGTTTATTTTAATGTTATACATATGAATATATATATATTAAACATATATAATTAATTAATAGGTGTACTTTTGTATACTCATTTGTTAGAAATTATTATTTAAGATTACCATGTTGATTTGTCTGCCCATCTTGTTTATTCATTTTATTGTATTTTCGTAAATTGTTACATATTTCGAGATTTTTCCAAAAGAACCGCAAATTTTCAACAGCCTGTATTGAATTTGCATTTGAATTCGTTTGGAAAAATCTCCTATATGATTTTTACCTAATTTTTTATATTTTTTACTGCCATGTACTTCTTGTTTCCTTTTTAAATTTGTAAATATAGCAATAAAAATAAATTTATACTCAATGCAGTTTATTTTATTAAACAATATTAACGCTTAGCTTAAGTCGAGCTTGCGTTGCATAGATCATCGCCGCGTAGCGGATGCTACGATCCCAGCCTTCTTCTAATTGTTTTTTTCAAAAATCAGCTACACAGTTGCTAGGTCAAATATGGTTCCAACATAACTATACATTCATTTTGCAAACAGTAAACACATGGTAATAGTCTTGCAAGTAGCGTTTATCGTAAAAAATCACGTAAAATATAAGCTCTGCTTGATGCGAATAAGACGAGATTTCGGCGTGGTGCAATCGAGTGAGCTTGAGACGCAGCAAGATTTATACCCAGATTCTGGTCAAATCATTTAAACTTAAATTTGTTATATGAGTTGTAATGGACAATATCCATGGTTACATTATTTACGTCTAATTAAAGACCTTTAATTTTGACCAGAATCTGGCTATTAGTTTAGTTTTAAGACATGTTGAAGAAAAAGGAAATATTTGCAAGATTTAAAAAATATGCGTTTTATTATAAATCACCATAGATTTTTAATAAATCTAAATATTTCTATAAATATATAAAATACACAAAAATTTTATTTAGTTATCCTTTAATTCAGTTATTTGAACACCGGCATCTTTATCTGGGTTATCTCTCCATATACAATAAGTCAGTGAGGTTGCAAGTGATAACCACATTAAATAGGGGACTAATAAAAGTCCTGCTCGATGATCAACTTTATAAAAGAGGTAAGCGGTGGCTGCAGCAGCAGCATCCAAAGCGAGGATTTCGTAAAAGGCCTAAAATATTGTATTTTAGCAACAAAAATAATTTAAATCAGTTGTCTTACGCATTTAATTCTGTGAGCTCCAAAAAATAAAGGTGACCATGCCCAATTTAATAGCAAATTCCCTCCATAAACCATTAAAGGCAATTTCGCAGGACCTATTCATAAAAACATGGATACTTAAGTACATAATTGTTTAAAGTAATTATACCTTCGAATCCACCTCCAGCCTTATAAACCATATATGAAGCATATCCCATGCTCGAGTATAAACTGGTCCAAACTATGGGAAACGCCCTGTTTGGTGGAGTAAAGCTGGGTTTCTTCAAGGTTCCATACCAATCTTTAAGATTAGGACTAACGACAAAGTACGCACCGGCAAAACCACCTAAATTTGGTAATACCATAGCACCAACAGCCGAAGCACATTTAATTCCAGGCATTTCAGGCATTTTAGTTCCAGTTTTGAACCAAGTAACACTGCTTCTAATTGTTTAAACGTTTAATGTTTACTTTTACGTATTATTTTCCTAGACAGGTTCTGAATTCTGATTGATGTAGTCATGTGATAAGTGATGCATGAACTTTTTTTAGTAATGACATTGAAATTTGTTAATGTTTACTGCTATGAAACATGTTGTATCATTTAGTAAACAAGCTACTAAATAAGAGATGACGCTACAAATGTTAAAATAGAAGGTATAGATTAGTATTTTCTAATTGGTAATCAAATTTAAATTTTATCAACTGCCACAAATTAAAATAATAGGTTGCGCGTTTCAAACAAGCGCGCGCGAACTTATGAGATATCAATACTATAATTGTTGATTGATTATTCTCTAGAGTAGATGTAGTATTTTTTGGTTTTCAAGCTAATGGAATTACGTCAAAAGTAGGTATTGTCATGGTTGACACATAACTTTCAGTTGTCATCTTTGCTCTTCGGACGTCATTTTTGGGTTGCAAAACTTATTTGAATCGCCAGTTCTATTTTATTTCAGTAAAACGTATAAATTGACAATATGGATAAATGTAAAGATTATTAGTCGCTAAAAATATTTGTAAAGAAAATTGAAATATTCATATACATATAAAGGTTTTATGGAAAAGGATGTGTATAAAAGGCAACAATTCATTTCTCTAAACCCATCCATATTTAACGTAAAAGTCGTTTACATATTATTCAACTGTAAGCTTTAGTTGGAGAGCATGTTTCTGAATGTAGGTATATAAGAAATGTGATGTGAAATGTTGTTACGAAAAGGGACTTACAAAAACGCAACGTAAGTGCTCTCGTGGGATTACTCCGCGTTATTCATTATTAAAATACCCTTACATGAAAAGAAACCTGGCTTGGTGCTCATTTTCTCATAATGTCGCTGCTTTATCCAAAATTTAATTTCACGATTAATTTCCTTTAGCTACAAAACATAACTACACGCATAAAATTAATCAAGGACACAAAAAGGAACTGGAAAATGAAAATCACAAAGCATAAACCATAAATAATAAGTGATTGTTTTTCTAATATTTTCAGAGAGAAGCTACTTTTATGCTGTGATGAATTTAAAATAAATTGTAGCAATTTCACAAGTTCTGCGAATTTAGGGAACGATTGAAATGGTGTATTATAATGTTAACAATAATTTCATTGTCTTTTGTGTTTCCTGGAGCACTATATCGTATGCAAATATGAAGGTATATAAACTTTGCATAATACATACAAAACGATGCACACTATTCTTGTAACTGAGGACAGAGGTATTAGCTGCATTGTTCAGTTTTAATACATCAAAGTATGTCATTGATGTTAGCAATTTGTTATTTAGAAACAACGAGGTATCAGTAATTGAACATAAACGGTCTTCCTTTAATTAAATTTTTTGATGTTAAAAATGGTTTTCCATATTTATAGATAAATACCTTTTATTTGAGACTAGGAACAGTCTTTTTTCTTGGATAATACCGCTTCATCGAAATACCGATGAGGGTTTGGTCGATGGATGGATCATGGGTTTGGTAATAAATTGACTTCCAATAAAAAGTTCAGTCGACTACTTATGAAAATAAATTCAGATAAATCAATTTGATTTCAGGAAGCATCAATTGTATTTCAGAATCATCAATTGTATTTAAGAATGGGACAATTGTATTTCAGAAAAAAACAATTGTATTTCAGAAAAAATGCACGTGAACCACACCGAAGCCAAAAATACAATTGTTGGTGGTGATTGTGCTCGTGTAGCCCAACACACTTCAATCGATCATGCAGCTGCTAAATCCAAAACGTCTGCGACTGAAAGACAATGATTCTTTCTGAAATTGAATTGGTTTATTCTAAAATCCAAATGGAAAAGTTGTAGTCCTATAAATTATAACTTCATTAATTTTCTAAATAGTGCAATTTCTTATAACCACGACATTATTGTATTATCAGAAACATGGCTTCGACAAGGCATTCATAATTGTGAAATTCTGCCAGAGTACTTCGAAGTATATAGGTGTGATAGACAAAATAAGTTAGGTGGTGGAGTACTTATAGGCGTAAACAATAAATATAAATCTGAGCCATATACAACTTCCCTTGTTTTCCGAACTTGTAATATGCAAAGCCTATATTGAGTCCAAATATATTATAATAGCAGCTTTATATACATATACCCCCATCTTCCACTATAGAGACATATGAATTCATTCTAAACTATCTAGAATCAAAATTCAGCCACGAAGACAATATTTTCCTACTAGGAGATTTCAACATACCTGAGTACGTAAAGACTCTACAAGATGATAGTTATAGTTATAACGGAGCAGTAAACATTTTTCAGAATTTCTTGGAATTCACAAACTTTAAATAAATCAATACAGTAAAAAACGATTCCGATAAAATTCTCGATTTTATTGTCTGCTCTGATACCTTTAATTGTTACGTCGAAACAGATAATATGCCATACGTCAAGGAGGATGCCTACCATCCAGCTCTCTGTGGTCAACTAAAATTCGATTCATTTCGTAGAAAAAACTTTGTAAGTCAAAGAAGAGACCAATATAATTTTAAAAAGGCAAATTACATCGATTTATATGAATATATGTGCAACCTTAACTGGGATGTCCTTTACGCAATAAATGATGTAAATAGAAGTTGTGAGTACATGTATAACAATATTTATTGTCTTTTTGACAAACATGTTCCAAAATCAAAAATGAAACCGAAAACATACTCAGAACCTATTAGAATATTTTACGTCGAAAATAATCTACGGTCCAAAAACGATATTGATAAAGAGAAATTTCAGCAATCACGGAAATTGCTCAAACAGGAAATAACTGCTGCTAGAAATTTTTTTATTAAAAACTCTGAAAATAACATTACAAAAGACCCAAAGGATTTCTGGACATATATAAACTCCTTGAAAAACTGTAGCAGAATTCCTGGAGAATTAAGTTATGACAATGATCAGCTCTCAACGCCCAATGAGATTGTTAATGGTTTTGCGAAGTATTTTAATACCACATATGGAAATAGCAATGAAGCGGAAAACACTAATAACAAGCATCAAACAAACCAAAGTGAACTACTTGCAAACTTTTTAATTAAGGACGACCAAGTTCTGAAACACCTTAAGAAACTTAATAATAAATTTACAAGGGGATTAGATATGATCCCGTCGTTTTTTTTTAAAGACTGCGTATGTATAATTTTCAAACCCTTAACACACATCTTTATGGGGTGATTCTGAACAAAAATGTTAGCCGTAACAGCGCTGTTAAATTTGATAGTAAGTAACATTTTCGGTGTTAAAATAATATCAACCAAAATAATAATATTACATTAACGTATAATCGATCAAAATATTGTATTTTATTGATGTACAATGTATTTTGACACCGAAAATGTTATTGTAGATAGCCGTTAAGTTACACTTAAGTTTCCAGTATAGCGTTTTTTTGACATCGGGGTGACTGTCAAATTTAACATCGCTGTTACGGCTAACATTTTTTGTTCAGAATTGCCCCATAAATCAAATACTTATAACTGGCTGCTTTCCTAAAATATGAAAATCTGTTCGAGTTTGTCCTATTTTTAAAAATGGTTCTAAGAGCAAAATAGAATATTATAGGCCCATATCTATTTTAAGTAACTTCTCGAAGGCTTTCGAAACCCTAATAAGTGAATATATTATATTATATAATATTAAACAAAATATAACACCTCACCAACATGGTTTTATTTCAAAGAGATCAACAAATACAAATCTTTGCTCGATAACTCAACATGTCTCAGAAGCTCTAGACCATAAACTACAAACTGATGTAATTTATTTGGACTTTAGTAAGGCTTTCGATAGAATGCAACACCACATATTAATCAGGAAATTGCGCATGTTTGATATCAGTGAAAATATAATCAATGTCTTAGTATCATATCTAAAAAATAGAACACAGGTAGTAGAATACGAAGGTACTAGATCATCAACCTATATTCCATCCAGCGGGGTACCACAGGGTTCTAACCTTGGACCTCTTCTTTTTGTGTTATTCATTAATGACATTATTGATGACATTGAATCAAAAATTCTGTTATACGCAGATGATGTAAAATTATACAGAAACGTCAATACTATTGAGGATTGTATTATACTCCAGAAAGACATTATGCGAATCTCTAATTGGTGCGATAAAAATGATTTAAATATCAACTTAAAAAAATGTTTTGTGATGTCTTATAATAGGAAATTAAATCCATGTTTGTTTGATTACATTAAAGACGATACGAAAATTAACAGAGTCAATGAGTTTAAAGACTTGGGTATACTATTCGATGAAAAACTAATATTCAATTCACATATTCTTCAACTTACAAAGGAATGCTACAAAACAATGGGATTTATAATACGGAACTCGAAATCTTTTAATTCAATTCAAACTCTGGAAATTCTCTTCAACGCACTTATTCGTAGCAAATTGGAATATTGCTGCACTGTTGGGTCGCCTACCTACCAGAAATATAAACTGTTAATTGAAAAAGTCCAGAAAAGATTCTTAAAACATTTATATTTTTTTAAGCATAAAGTTTACCCAGATAGAGATACCTCATACTAAACCTTATTAGATCATTTTGAATATAAGACCATTCATAGCAAACACAAGACAATCGGAATTTGCTATCTGTACAAAATAATACACAACATGGTTGATGATCAACAGACATTGGAATCAATAAATCTACATGTACCACCAAAACAACTAAGAAATTCTTTAACATTTGGCTTAGATACCTCCAGAACTTTCCACCATCTGAATTCTCCACTTTATAAGATGATTAACGACTACCATCATATCCAAAATGCCGCCGATATCTTTTGCTGCAACTTTCATGAATTCAAGAATATTGTCGATGAGAACATTTGCTCTTGTGTGGAATAATTTTTCTTTCTTGTTTATTAATTATAATACCTATATTAAATTTTTCATTCAAACATATTATGTTATAATAATTTAAATATCTTAATTTTTTTTATAGTATGTATTATATTTTTATATTCTTTAATGTTACCCTGTAATTGGATTACTATCTGTTGGGTAATAAACTCTATTAATTTATTTATATATTTATTCATATAAGTTTTTTAACCAATAAATAAAATATAAAAACATGTTTATTGTAATTTTATTAAATGTGATAATTTGAATCAAATTTTAAGCTCATTCGTAATTAGGAGTATCTAATTTTATACTGCGTTCTATTAAAGAATAGATCTTTTCCGCAGACGCAGGAAACCATTCTAACAAGTATTCCCATTCCTTTTTATTTAAAATTAAAATATCCACAGGTGTGTGGGCTTTGTGTGTGCGTTTGTGAGCAACTTCGAATAAACCCTGCTCCTCACCAAACGAACTTCCTTGCTGAAGGATATGTTCTTCATTTTCATTTTCGCTATACGCTAGAATTTCACCTTTATGCAAAAAGTACATACCTGTAAAATCGAATGTTTTGATTAGCTTTAAAATAATTGCATTCATTTTAATAAGAATTAAAATTTTAAAAACTGAATTGCGAAGTCAAACATTTGGAAAAACAATGGTATATAAAATATATCCTCATTTTCGGGGATAAAATATCCAATAAGAAAAAAGGCGTGGTCAAATTACTCGTTACTTAGGGCGCGTTCCACTAATGAACACTAAAGCCCACGACCACGACCGCAAAATTTTCTTGTTCCACTAGCTCAAAACGTCACCATTCAACAAACGACCACAGAAACCCACGAATAAATACGGTCGTTGTGAGCTTCTTGCGGTTGCCATCGATGACGTTTTTATGCACGAAAGAAACAACCGCGGTCGTATGTGGAACGACTTTGCGGTCGTCGTGGGCATTGCGTGTTTTTAGTGGTTTGTTTAGAAAATTTCCATAAAAATGTATTATTTTTCCTATAGGATATTTTATCCCCGAAAATGAGGATGGAGATCCTGGACAGCGATTCTCGAATGTATGCGACAAGTTATCGTACACATTTTCTGTCAAAAGTCTATCACTTTGTCTAAAATATATTCTCCAATGTGGAAAGAGGGATGCAACGTGACAAATATCGAATAGAATGAGTGAATGGGTCTAGGACATGCTGACGAACAGTTCCTAGAGAAAGGTCGAAATAAAATGTTGACAGAAAAAGTGTGCAATAATTTGTCGTACATACAAGAAACGAAGTCCTGGGGGCATATTCTCGAACCTCTCGACATGATGTCGTATACGACTTTCATTATTCTATCCTTGTCATTCAAGTGCAAAAATGTTCTTGTCATATAGTATACGACAACTTGTCGCTTTATTCAAGAATAACCCCCCTGGTCTTCTAATTGTTAGTAAAAAAATATTGCAAGAAAAGGTAATTACAATAATCAACATCCCCAACTTCTACAATATTCTGTCCTGCTAAAAATAGATAAGATTTCAAATGAACAACGAGTTGTCGTAGAAAATCCATGTGGGTTTCTTTAAATAAATGATGGTTCTTTAAATAATGCCCATACATTGAATCCATAATATTTTGTTTTAGATAAGCTGGAGCTAACTGGATATATTTTGGAATTAATTCTCCTCTTCGTTTTGTCCACAGAGCTAGCATATAGTCAGATGCTTTTTTGATGTAAATTGGAGAAATATCCCTATCCTGAAAAAGAAAATTTAGTTGAAGATGTTTTCAATAATTCAACATTTGAGTGGATGTAATACCGCACTGGTAATAATTTACTTCAAGATTTATACCTGGAGGTAAGTAATGAGTTCTTCGCTGTTGCTCGTGTATCTTTTCATGGTTACTCCGTTAATAACGAGTAAACTAGTGAAAGCTCCACATATGGCAGTTAAACTTAATACGCTTAGGATGGAGTTGATCATAACTAAACATATTTGTAGAATCGTTTCTGGTTCAATAGTTTGAATGCTTGAAAATGTGAATAGATTAACAGTGAACAAAAATGATAGCGCCACTGCATGCAACTTGTTTTTACTAAACACAAAAGTCTGCAAGCCACCAGGACCTTCTTTATACGCACAATGCCCATCAGGACAAACAAGTGTAAACCTTAATAAATGTAAAAAGTTAGAAGTTGAATAACGACAAGTACAATCAGTGGTATACAGGGTGTCCCGAAATTAAGCGGCCAAACTTTAGGAGGCGATTCTACAACTAATTTTCAGAAAAAAACTTGCTATAAACATGTGTCCGATTTCGCTTCCTAAGGGAACTACAGCCCTATACCTATTGTGACTAAAACTAGGTTTTTTGTCATTTATTTGAAAACGGTTGGTAATAAAGATTTGAAATTTGGTGTGAAGACTAATACGTTTAAGATATAATTTCTCAATTTTTTTCAGATTTTTTGAAAGCTCTGAAATTTTTTGATAGCTTTCAAAAAATCTGAAAAAAATTGAGAAATTATATCTTAAACTTATTAGTCTTCACACCAAATTTCAAATCTTTATTACAAACCGTTTTCAAATAAATGACAAAAAACCTAGTTTTAGTCACAATATTTAAAGGCCTGTAGCTCTCTTAGGAAGCGAAATCGGACACATGTTTATAGAAAGTTTTTTTCCTAAATTAGCTGTAGAATCGCCTCCTAAAGTTTGGCCGCTTAATTTCGGGACACCCTGTATATAAAAATTTAATCGCCAATAGAATGTGTTCAAACTACATCTTTTACAATTGTATTTCAGAAAAGATCAATTCGATTTCAGAATAGTCAATTGTATTTCAGAAAGTATCAATTATATTTCAGAATATTCAATTCAATTTCAGAAGGTATCGATTGTATTTCAGAAAAGATCAATTGTATTTCAGAAACCATGAATTGTATTTCAGAAAAATCAATTTAATTTCAGAAAGAAGCAATTATAAAAAAATGAGGAAATCAAGTTTGGCGGTGATTGTGCACGTAAGCCACAACAGCACACACATTTCATAAAAATTGTGCTTTCGAAATTGAACATTACTCCAATGGTCCTTATTCAGCAATGAAATTATCTGCCAAAAACTCTTCGCTTCCTTAATATTTTATAAAAGGTCTTTCTAAACTTAAATAAATTTTTCGGAAATACAATTGATGCTTTCTGAAATACAATTGATATTTTCTGAATTACAATTGATGATTTCTGAAATTGAATTGACTATTCCGAAATACAATTGATACTTTCTGAAATTAAATTGATTATTGTGAAATACAATTGACCCTTTCTGAAATACAAATGACTATTCTGAATTAAAATTGATGATTTCTGAAATTGAATTGTTCTTTTCTGAAATACATTTCGAAAAGGTGTAGTCAAACGCTTGCTGTTCGAGTAAAAGAAGATCGTACTTTACAAGAAAGTGATCTTACTTTGAACTAATGGGATAACGTCAAAAGTACGTCAGTTGCCATCACTTGTTATGGTAGTCACATATCTTTCAGTTGTCACCGAGCTTGTACGCGCCTTGCACTGACCTACTTGTGACGTCATTAATTTAAATCGCCAATAAACTTACCAAATCAATGAACTGACTGTAATTTGGAAACTCATAAGGTATGCTATATAAAATAGTTGTAGAAGAGTGTTTAAATTTAGCTTCCGTTGTGCTGAATAGTAATAACGCAATAAATGAAAAAATCTACAAAAAAGTGTTGAATTATTTTTATCTAAAATTTGAGATCACTATAGGCAACCTCTTCTTCTTCTTTTCCTTACCTAACAGTCCGATTAAAGGTGCTTAATCGTAAGTTAAAATCGGAGATTTTAATTGCAATTAGGAATAAATTTAGGGGCACCAATGACAATAAGTCAACCCAACACATGAATGATTTGAGGTACCTTTTTCTTATTAATGATGGTTCAACTATCATCATTCCTGATTCTGGGTCGATGTAATACAAATGGAAGTTTAGGAAAACATGAAAAATGTAAAAACAATCGAAGAAAGCACAATAAAGCTGCAACAATAAAAAAATCGGTCAAATTCTTTTCGGTGAAGTTGACTAAATTACAGGTACAATCGTCAATTTAACTTACGTGTGTGTATATAATGGGGAACTCAAAAAACTGCATAAAAATCAAAATAAGGCAAAAAATTGGTGAAAGATGAACTTCCAAAAAATAAATATAATTTTTGTAAGATTGACTATCAACCTTTACAAATGAATTAATGCGTTTGTAGTAGGATACCAGGCCTTTCCTAAATTGACTTGTAACTGTGCCACTACTACTAAAGTAGCTTGACAAATGTGTTAAATCCATCTTGACGGTTGTAGACTACATAAAATAATCAAGAATATTAAAAAAAAATGATTAAAATTTAGAATCATATGTACTTGTCCTTCATTCGAAACATCGCTTTCTGCTATAATAAATTCGTGCCCCAAACCACTTTCAAGATTCACTCGGTGTATTATTGAGTGATAAGGTTCTATTAATTTATGAAAAAGATTACTATCTATTGTTAATAAATCGACGTGAACTTTTGCAACTGCCTCTATGGTTTGACGTGTTGGACCTATAACATATAAACTATTAAATCTGGTAGTAATATTTTAATGGTATTTTTACCCCTTTTAGAAAAGCTTCCAAAAACAGATCCTTTCCTCAGTGCGCCTATTTTTGCCTTGGCTATATAAACGCTAACTTCTCCTTTTGCTACAAAGTATAAAGTTTGTTGTATATCATTGCACCTGATGATCTGTGCTTCTTTTCTGTAGTAAACTACTTTCAGGTTTTTAATAAATATTCTGTAAGCATTCGGGGGGATTTGTTGAAATAACTGGCAATTACTCAATGTAGGTGCGAGAAGGTGGGTCTTGATGTCGTAGTTTAATTTTTCATAGAAGTCGTTTAGGATGCCATCCATACTCATACCATCTGAAATTAAAAATTAAAATTAAATCAATTTGGTTACTGAAATTTTATAAATTTTTACCTGTTCTTTTCCATATGTACTTAAAGTGTTCTGTTACTTCTTCAATTGTTTCTTCAGCCACCATTTCCTTATTAATAAAGGCTAAGAAGTTGGTCATTCGATTACGGTATTTGATAACTACTAAATTTCCTCCTATCTACAAATAATTTATTAAATTATTGGTTCTAAGGAATTTTTTTTCAACTCGTAATTTTTTAAATACATTTTGACTAGCTGACTGTGAGTTATGTTAGTTATGATAGTTATAGTCAGGGTTTAGTTTTGACAATTTTGCTAAGTGTTAAAGAAGACACGAAAAAAGCAAATTTGGGCGCGATTTTCTTGTTCCAGCTCGTGATATCAAGTGATGCAATTGTTCCAAAAAAGACTAACGAATGCATTTCTGGTTCAAAAGGTAAATGAAATTATTGTTTTGAAGATGACGAGCGAAGTGGTAATCCACGGGAGGATGATAAGGACCAATTAACCAAATCACAGGTTGGTGGAGGGATCCATTTAATCCATCACTGCCTCCACAAATTGGGCGAAACAGTCACAGCAGGAAAGAAGGAAAGTACTGATAGTAAATAGACGAAATCCAATGGAAACTTCAACGCAAATACCTGGCATTGGTAAAGAAGAGTCCTATTCATCTTCATGATAACAAATTGAGGTTAGAACATCAAGGACACCTGCCATACTCTCCAGACCTATCATATACTGACTACCATATTTTTAAATATTGTGAATCTTCTGTGGCTGTATTTTAGTAGAGTTTCCTACTTGCTACTCCTAAGAATAATTGTCTGGATAACATTTTTACAAATATTATTAGCGACTTTTACATGATTGAGTCTGCTATTCTTTTATCACCACTCTCACTTTGTAACTCAGTTTAAAAGCAATCACCGATTCAATATAAGCAAACTTACTTATGACAAATATTGGAAAATTTCATTTTTTCAACATTATGAATTGCCTTGACTGGTCGTTCATAAACTACCAGAATATTGATGTTAATACAAAGTACGATATATTATTTGAAATTATCAACATCAAACTAAATTGAGCTTTTCCCGAAAAAATTGTACAATCAAAAGGGTTACCAGTGGCGCGGTATGATGTCTTAGGCAATTTTAAATATTGATATTTTTAAGAAGGATATTGAAATTAAAAATTATAGTTGAAATCGGTTATAATGGTTTTTCTCATTATAACCGTTAATCGTTATAATCGTGAAAAGGTTTTTCCCTTCTATTATTCTAATTCGAATATACAGGGTGTTTCAAACCAAGAGCCCGTAATTCTGGAATCTAATTTTTGACCAATTTCAAAATAAAAAACACGAATATGTACAGTTGGTTCCAGCTGGAAGTAGGACAAATTAATATCGATCGCGCGTATTCTTTGTCCTACTTCCAGCTGGGAGCAACTTTACAAAAACTTATGTAAAAGCTCCAAATTCGAAATACAAGATGTTTACGTACTATTTTTAATTTTTTTAACATTTTTAATGATATTATGTATTATCCTTATTAATCCATAATTATAGAGGGTGAATATTGTAAAACGATCCACCCTTAATAAATCTAGTATGACAAGATATACCTATAAAATTTAGACGAAACACGTCAATTTTGTTTTCGAAGGAGAAACTTAATTATGTATAGAAGTAACCGCTAGATGTTTCTAGTTTTATTGCTATAGCCACCTTGACTTTAAAATTTTGAATGGCAAAGAACATGCGAGGGTACATGCGAGCCACAAAAAGTTCTTTTACTCCGAATAAAACATGCTATTTTTTCTTCAAACATCGAAATTTTTAAAATGGTAATATAATAAATAATTTTCGAGTGTATTAAAAAATTTAGGAAACAATGCTATTTTTTTTTAATATTTGGAGGTCCCTCCCTTGTTTGAGGCCTTAGGCAATTGCCTATTTTGCCTATATGGTAACGCGCCACTGCGGCTTACATTATTCAAATATTCACTGGTTCAATGACAAACTAAAGCAAATGCACCAAACTTTCTACATTTTAAGTGATGAATGTCATAAATCTCCCTAAACCATGGATTTGAGAACATACCAAAACAACTAGCGTAAAAAGTGTAGGGATGCCTGAAACTGAACAAACCCCACCAAACGACAACTTTATAAATTTGTACCATAATAGTCATAAGGCTTATTAACGGGCACAGGGCAGAGAAAGTCAAATCCAGTACAACCAGCACCTTTGCTATAAAATCGAAACATTTTAAAAAAAAATTTCGCCCTTTTTTAGCGTTTTCCGATAGATTTGGGTTCGCTGATAACGAATTAAGCGCGATCCAATGCGTACTTTTTAAAATATAGCGTTTTGAAATATGGGCAATTTTCGAAAATTTCAAAATACCATACTATTTTTCAAAAATATTCGAATTTCATATAAAGAATAGGCTACGATTATAGATTTAAACCTGCTGATTACAGAGAAATAAAAATATTTGGGCTACGATCAGTAGTTTGGAAGTTACAGCCATTTAAGTGGCCCTAAAAAAATGATAGAGAAGGGTACCCCCTTTGCTATAAAATCGAAAAATTTTCAAATTTTTTTTCTGGACCTCTCAAAGGTGTTCCATTCCTCATAGTATACTGCTTCAAAAATTGCACGCACACAACATTAATCCAAATAACTGTAGACTAATAGGTACCATCATTTCTTAGTAACAGAAAACAGTGTATTTTAATGGAACACTCTCAAGTTTAACTACTTTAAATATAGGGGTAGCACAAGGCTCTATTCTCAGGCTTCTATTATTCCATATTTTTATAAATGACCTACCAAATTCAATTTTATTCGCTGACGACATAACTATCATCTGTTTCGACTTTGATTTTACTGTAAGTAAGCTCAAAATATCCAATGGACATTAAACGAATGGTTTCAAAGTAACAAACTCAAAATCAACAAAGATAAAACTGTAAATATCACATTTACTTTGAGACCCTACCCGATGCTAGAAGGGTTTTGTACGTCAACAAAATTCCTCGGTCTTGTTTTTGGTAACTAGGAATTTACATGCAGAAAATCTGTTGTACAAGTTACACTCTGCTACCTTCTTAATTAGGGGTATCTCTCAAAAAAATATCCACTTATTCTTGCCTAAAAACAATCCACCGCCCTATTTGAGAGTCATCAAGCAGGCACAGAGTTTTTGCAGTACAAAGACGTGTTGTCAGGATCATAGGTGGTATTGGTTATAGAGATAATTGCAAAGACGTTTTCATTTCAAACATAGTTCTAACATTCCTTTGCATTTTTATCCTACATTGTCTTCTACACAAAAAAAATAACTTGGTTGATTTCCAACAACATCGGGACTATTTTATTTATCTCCTTGCAGCACGTCTTAAAAGATTTCAAAAATCGGCACGTTACATTGTTGTACAAAATTTTATAACGCACTACAGCCCAGTTTAAGAAATCTCAATTCAGGATTTTTTAACAAACGTGAATAATGATAGCAGAAATATATATCTATGAAATTGAAACTTAGCCAAAACTTATATTTATGATTTGTTTGGTATAACTTATACTGATATACATATTATATGACGAATGTAAAACTGTTTTTTATGTCATCTATAAATTCTATTTCTGTAAAGTCCATGTTTTAAGTTCCAATGACCTAATGAGAATTTTCCTGAAATATCGTAGGTTTCCTCCTACGCTCACACTGTGATATGAACACGAACTAGAGAAGCAAAAATAATTCGAAAGCAATTATTAATCTTTTTTGGCTTCCGAGAATTTATCAGGAAACACATCGATTAGCGTGTTGCAGAAATTATGGAAGGACATTTACAAATTTTAATGAATTTATAGGTTTAGAGTTTTATATGGTATAAGAAACTGTAATTAAGTTGGCAGTTTTTTAACCTTTTCAATTATAAAAATAATAGTTTTTTAGAAACTTACTGTTGCTCCTGCAAGGAGTGCAATAAAGAATATTTTTCCAAGCCACAATACGACGGCAAGTATAGTAAACTGGGCGTAATCTTTAATAAGTATACTATCTCCAATTTTGAAGAAATTATTTGAAAACATCTGAATTACACAAAACATGGCGACTACAAATAACTTCAAGGTATTATCTTCATTTTGAAACTGCATCGATAAAAATATCGTCGTTTGGTTTTTATCACAAATAAAATAATTCAATTCGCGATCCTGAAATTATCAAAAATTCAAAAAAAATTGTCTTATTTTTGATATTTACATACGTATTGGCAAAATGTTAGTACAATATTTGAAGATAATCCTAGCAGGACGGCTAGAATTATTAAAAGATACACCAGGCCGATGCATAAAATATGCAAAAATCCTTTTGAAACTCTTTGCGCGTATTTTAAACCCAAAATTGGTCTAAAAAGTATTGAAGTGTAACGTATAGTCCAAACGGTTATATTTCCTAAAAAAATCGATTAAGAAAGTATTATATTAAATTCATTATTACCTAGTAAAAAATAATTCTCGCGAATGTATAGTTTTGAAAGTTTTAAATCATAGAAAGGCACAGTGGCGATTAAATCTATTATCATTGAAGTCTTTAGATAATGCATTGCAGTTTTCGACGAATCCGTTATTAATATATTATTTGCTTCGTAATATTGAATATGCAATCTCACCTGCAGGATTAATTATTTCAAAAAATTTCCTAATGGAAATGATTTATTAATAAACTTGACTTACATAAATATCAATTATTAGTAATCCCCGAAAAACGTGTATTATTACTATGATGGTATAATTTTTTTCAAAAAGAGTATCGCGGAACATTTCTGTAAAACAGAAAGCAACCGCTATAATTGATCTCCCCAATTCCCACCATATAAAGAACCTTTTATGAGGATTTGTGGTTTTTCTAAAGAGCAAGTAGCTAAAGAAGGCTGAAAACTTAGTAAATTAGTAGATGATTAAAATAAGTTCTTAATTTTACATAATTTTACTTTCGCGCCTTTCTTTGGTTCATCTATGTTGTAGGTAAAAATATCGGCTTTAAGTCTCTTTTTTAATGATTTCGTTTTAGGGCCAGCTTGTCCAAGCATGTTTTTTTTAGCCCCTTTACCTTTCAAAATTCCATAATATTTCCCCATATGCCAATTCAACGTCATCTGCAGACTCTCGATCTCTAAATCAACAAATTTAGTGATCAATTTTTGTGTAGAAATTCCAAAATACTTACCAAATTTATGGGTTTTGATGATATTCCAAGTTTCAAAAAAATTTAAGGAAACCAATTCGACAGCAGTAACTGTTTGAATAGTGTTTAAGCAATCAACATTATGAAATACTTCCATAACTGGAAAGGAATCGCCTTTTTGTAAAATTTTCGAAATTCCCTTTTCAGCATCTCCGGGCATATGAAAATAAATTTTACAAAAACTGGAATAACATTAACATAATAATATTTAATATATAAGATAATGATAAATTTACCCTCTAGTAATAAAATGAAGATGAAGCACACGTGTGTTTGCCTCACAAACTACGGTGCCTTCAGGTAACAATCGTATAATACCCATTTTCGCAATTTTATAAATTAAATTATCCGAGAAAGCCGAAAAAATTGGCGCAGCTTTTAACGTATTGCATATACGCTTCACTAATAACTTTTCTTTAATACCAGTAGTGGATGCACCTATAAATTTGATTAAACCACTTTTTAAAAATCACCATAAACTTACCTTTGTTAAAAATACCATGTAAACTTTGGTTATTAAACCATTGAAATGAATAATAATCTAAAGCTCCTTGTTTAAATTCTTGAGGAACATTGTTGATTACCATGAAATTATTGATCAACTTAATGTAATCTCTATAGTTATAACTGACCTGATTTACCATGATGATGGTTGAGATAATTTCACAAAGAAGGAATGAATATACAAAGGCACTATAAAAATAGTATTTACATAAAATATAAGGACTGGTGCCTAAACTCACCCAGTAATTTTTAAACATAGATTCAGTATCATCTCAGACATTTTTATTGGAACCCTCGTGGTAATACCTAGAGTCAATAACAAGCTCAAAACATACACAAAACAATACTGAACTGGATGTGCAAACTCTTCAGGATCAATAATATCATAATCTAAAAAAAAATGAATATTATACAATCCTGCCCCAATTTCATTATTTACATTTCTGAGGACATTTTTCGCCAAAACATATACTCTTATAAATTACACATGTATAGAAATACACACTCATTCCATAAAGTAATAAATACTTAATTAAAATCACTACAATATAATTAAACCTTAGATTCTTCTCCTGGTTATGAACAAACGATATAATTTTGTAGCATTTAAAAATCCTGTTCATCCTCATGTATATCTACAAAACATTTTTTACTAAAAAAATTAAAACTACATCAAAAACCTACTTGATCCTGTGATGAAGTACCAAACCACATCCCAATATAATCCAAAGGTAACGAAGCCCCAATATCAATCAGAAACTTGATGGACTTCATCCGGTACAACAAAATTGCTGCGGGATCAGTTATCAATTCCCTTTTATTCCTTACAGCTGTAATTCCCTGAATGTAGAGATCAAAGATATAAATGATATCAAACAGTACATTATACATAATCCAGTCTAAAGACATATATTTCGCAAACCCGTAAAGGTAAGGAACTGTAATGCACTGATACACAATAGCAAGCATATGTACGAAACGTAAAAACCTTCGAAAATTTGAAGTAGGTTCAAGAACATAAGAACATTTCCCTCTTAAACAGGTCGTTTGTGTCTGAGATCCAAAAGTATTAGACAACACGTATAGATCTAAAAATTTCGATTCTACATTTATATCAGTGTTTTCCATCACATGTAAATCAATAAGTTTCTTCTTCTGGCTCTTTTTAGTTAAATTGTAAATTTCCTTCCACTGTTTTTTCAAAGCACTAATCGATGTGTTTTCCGTAGCTGATAAACTCCTGAAACCTCTTCGGCTGAAACAAGTAACCAGTAAACGCACTCTACTAAAATAAATTAATAATTACTTTCGAATTATTTTTGCTACCAAAATTCGTTCTCGAATCACAGAGTGAGCATAGGAGGAAACACTACGATATTTGGGCAAGATTCTCATTAGATCATTGGAGCTTAAAACATGGACTTCACAATCTGTTGCACACCTTAAATTTATCCCTACGGCTGCATTCATAAAACATGCTGTATCTCCTAAAAGGGTACCACTGGAGAAGGATAAAATTGGAGACTCATCATCTTCGTATGATAAAACCTACATTAAGTGCAGTTTAGTAAGAAAATGTTAGTGTGTGATAAATTTACTTGAACTATTCCTGAAACAATGTAAATCATTTTGTCTCTAATATCACCAGATTTCATTAAATAATCTCCAGGTAAATGAAACTCGTTTTTGATAACAATACTTAAATCCCTTTTCAAAGGCATATCGAACTGTTTAAAAAGATGCGAATGTCTTAAAGCCTCCCAAAATATATCAAGAAAAATCGCTTTCTAAAATTTTTACAAAATTATTTTCTCATTATTAAAAATATTAGTCGGTTTCATGAAATGATAGAGATAAATTTTACAGAAATTTTCATAGAATATAAAATATACTTGAAAGGCTACAGGAAGTAGATTCATTGAGCGAGGATTATAAATAATTCCATTTCGTTTTTTCCACAAAATTTGAAAATAGTTTAAAATACTTTTCTTGGTTTTATATTTAATCTCCCAATCATTCAGTATGAACGAGAGATCCTCCATTAAGTTTTTATACTCAAATTTTCGTTCGAGGAGTTGGAGCCAAGCTTTTGTGATAATACCAGTTCCTATGACTAGATGCACTAGGAATCCCACTAGTAGTATTACGATCACTAACAATGTCTCGTTAAAGTTTGTTATATTTTTGGAATCTGAAAATTGAATGAAGTGATTTAGTTAAAACAATTGGTGTTTTTTTTAACCTATGGAATTATGTAGAACTAAGTTTCCCATAGAGGTGTAACAAAGTATAAACCAATCATCTTCATTTTTGGGTTTAATATCGTAATAAGTTATCCAGTCGGTCCAATTTGGGACTTTACAGTTTGGCCAGCAGCTAATTTTAGACCAAATTATGCTAAATACTGCTGTAAATAAAATAAAAAGCAGTAATTGCGTTAATACCACCATGCATATTTGAGATATTGCTGCGATACTCTTGTTTACCGATAAAAAATACATAAAATGTACCTAAAAATTTAGTGTTATTAGGAATTTATCTAATAAGTCCAGGGCCCAGATTATAATGACCTTCGTTACGCGTCTTCGTTCGTTACGGGAGTGGAGACGGCCCTTACGATGAGATTTCGTCGTTACCACTGTTACTAGTGCGGCGCAGCTCCGCTGGTAATTCACGGAGGTCTAGTTACTAGTGTAGTGTGAAAGCGAAGATAAGACTGAGATGTGAGATGACAGGCCAAGACTAGTCCCAGTGTGTCCTCGCTCTGTTCTAAAAACAGGTTGGTGCGCAGAGTTTGTTCGTCGTAAAGCTTCGCAGTACACTTTTCATTACACCTTTGAGTAAGTAACGAACGTAACGAACGAAGGTAATTATAATCTGGACCCACAGTGTGTTTGTGAGGGACTTACAAATCGTAGCACTGTTTTATAACGCACTAATAGATCAATTTTTGCCGATGCTTCTGGATCGACAAGATACACAAATTCGAAAATTGGTAACACGGAGAGTGTGTCGATTGCTAGTATCACCAAGTGCCGAGGAGGGTATATTCCAAATTTATTAATTTTCTTCAAAAATCTAGAAAATACAGCCACAGAAGATACACAATGGAATAGAATAAATAGAAAGGTTTGCCATTTGTAAATGGTGTTTAGTACTTACCTATGTAGGTAACACAAGACGACGTCAGAAAGAAATAAAACTTCCAAAGAGTAGTAGTAAAACAATTTGCTGAATCTGTATGAACTGAAGTTATTTTGATAAAGTGGGAGACATATGGAAAAAATTATAACAGCTTGAATAAAATTTTGCCATAGTGAATTGTAGGGAATGAAAATTATGGTACGAAGTATTTTGGGATCTTGATTGTCTTAAAACATATTGTAGGATTAAAAGTAATGAAGTGACATTAAACCTCTAATGCTAATATTATTATGTTGTTCTTGAGCTTTAAGTTGAGAGTAACATAATTCAAGTTCATTTGCCAGTCATCTATCTTAATGAATTAAAAGCAGATTTAGTTTCTGATGTAATTTAAAGTTAGTTTTCTTACCATGGATCGTTAAACTTAATTTACATGCCCTGCATTTTAGGCCTTAATTAATCTTAAGACGATTTTAATTAAGTTATTTTTATAAATTTTTAACAAGAAAACTTCTAGTTTTATTAAGTGAGTTACTACCTAAATAATTCAACGAATAAGTTTTAATTTCACGAGTAGTAGCATTTTCTAACGAAGTGTTTCAATGACCACCTTTTCAAAACAAAAAATCACCGGACGGCGGTATTATTACCATTGCAATAAAAGAACTCCCTGGTTGTATGTGCTTAGTTTTCTTTTGAGTATTGCCGGCGGCGGTATTATTCTCTGTGGAATGAAAATCCGCCAGAAAAATAACCTATAAAATGCCGACACCGAACCGAATATTCGGTGTTGTGAAAAACCACGAGTGCTATCATCCACACTCTCGTTGCGAGTGTATAGTGCCAACAAATAAAGCTAGGTTACAATGAAAAGTAGAATGGAAATGAAAGAGGAGTGTGTAGAGGTCGCTTGCTCTTACGTCTCGCGCAGGCGCGGACAACACTCGGAGCTTGGAGCACAGGCGAGCCGAAGCGAGTCACAGCGAGTCAAAGCAAGCGTACTATCCACACTCTCGCGTCAGTAAAGTGTTCAGTAATGTAACTAGGGAGTTATTTACATGTAAAAGTGTTCAGTAAATTAAACTATTCAATATACTTAATTTACTGATAGGTTTTCACTACTGGGAGGAGTGGGAGGTGAATAAATATATTATAAATTGACCTCTCGGTGGCGAAAACCTTTTAGCGAATTTACTTGTAAATAATACTACTGAACACTTTATTGAAAGGTGAATAAGCCGGCCCTTAGTGAAATTTTATTAAACGTAGGTGATTTAGATTCGAATTAGGTTTGGTTACGAAAAGTATTAAAAAATTTGGACTGCGTTAGTGTTTTTAAATTCATAAGGCGGATTTGTGCGGAACGACAATAAAATACATACAATTTATTTTTAAAGTACTACCGCGCCTGCTCAAAATACTTGATGTTTCGGTGTAATTTTGATAATAATAATTCCGCCGTCCGGCGGATTTTAGGATACCGCCGGTGATTCTTTAACCTCAGCAATTTTTTAATTTTTGTTAAATAAATATTTATAAAAAAGTACCAAACCTTCTTTATCATCATATGGAATTTGTTCCACTGTATTTGAGCCATAACTCTTTGGTAATTGAACATTCATCTTTTTAAGGGAAGAAAATTTCTGACGTTAATGTTTTGACATCAGTCACTTTTATTTGCGTAAAAATGTGTAACTACTGTATCCTAGATAAGTTTCGACTAAAGTGAACGAATACTTGAGACTGCAACTCGTAATGAATTTATGCTTCCATTTTAGTAGTTTCCCAGTTTGCTTTTAGGTCAGCAGTATTTATTTAAAAAGTTTGAGGACCTTTTGAGTAGAAGCAAACTGTTTTACATTTCACAGGGAAAATGGAAAACTAAACTTGTAAATTTCCCGGAATATAGCACGAATAAAATACATTTTTTATTTTATAAAGGGAATTCATTTCGAAGTAATTACAATTTTAAAACTATAGCAAATATTTAATTTAATTTTAAAATATCTTAAAAATCACTTAAATATCGAAATTTTAATTATTAAAAGGTGTATTTGGATTGGCGATTAAACAATATTGGCGGCCATTGTACTTGAATAAGTTTTCAAAAGAAAGAAACATGAGGAAATGTGCCATTCGCCATTGGAGATCGATGAAAAATTGAATTATTTGGTTGAATGGTTAGGAAAAGGACTGCAAATCATAAAACGTTCCTTAGGGTTTTCGACTTTTATCGAAGTGATTTACTCTTTATTGTACTATTAATACAATTTTGATGTTTGTAAGTTTCCTGCAAGATATATTAAGTAGGGATATTTGATCTATTGACTCCACTATTAATTGAATGGGTTGCTGCGATTACAGGTAAACCATGTTCAGTGTAATTGAATCGAAACTATTAGCTGCAATTTGAGCTTCGCCATTAATACCTTCTAGTAAATATTTCCTTATTTATAGCAGAAAATGATAGGAAATTATTAAGCTTCGCAGCACGTACGGTCACAATTAAAGCATGTGCTAACATTTTCCTGTCTGCGTTTTAATTTCAGGAATTAACTCCCAGAGAGTTGAGAATCATAAATTCCGAACAATTAAAAGAATGTGTCTAGCTGTAAACGCGAACACACAAAAACTTTTTTCTTTTCCACTCTGATTTACGAGCAAAGTTACATCAAACATTCGACGCTATTTGCAGCTCGAGTAAAAAAGTGGAAACATTCGTCCTCGACCAAGGACCTTTTTTCTGCAAAAAAGCAGGATTTGAAATTGAATATAATAAATACTCCTTTCGAAACACCAACGTATATTTATTTTCCTCCAGTTTGCAGATTGAGGATATGATGGTTATTTACCGTCCCTTGCGGATATAAAAAAATGAAGGTTAGCAAAAAACCGTAAAGGTAAGATTTTTTTGTTATTTAAATTAGGGAAGTGAGAATAAAAGTGGTTTTTGCCATAAATTGTAAGACAACACTTTTGTTCAAACAACCCTTGTAATTTTATACCTACGTTTTTTTTCCTGGCGAGTAAACTAAATGGAATAAGTATGTAGATACACTTTCCCAAGTTATTTCCTCTTTTCCAAGCTTTCTTCTCTATTTCCTCACGCATTGGGGCTCTACTAATCACCGCAGTTTCTAAACCCAAACTCTAGACACAAGACCTCCATTCATACCCGTCTGGTTTATGATTGATGACCGAAAACAAGAATTTCGTAAAGTTTCTTTTAATAAACATGACCCCTTTATGTTCTTCGTTATTTTTATGAGTTGCGTTTTGCGTGACGCGCCGGGAAAATTACTTCGAAAATATACTCATGCAATTCTTTCCTTGCTATGAAAGACAAGGCTTATCAACACAGCCTTTTTCACATTTCCATAATAAATCCAGGAGACTACTTTTTACTAGTCCACCTTTCAAGATACATTTTATAAGCCTTCGTCTACAGAAATATTACCTCGCGTCGGCTTCTTTTTATCAGCTTTTCTGGTGGAGCATGTTATTTTCGTGCACTTCGTGTTTATGATTCCAGTGAATGGCCCAATAGCTTTTATGGAGTTTATTAACTTGAAAGGATTGTTCTTTTTAAAGAAACTTATTTTTAAGTTATTATATTTAATTTTCATAACTTTATATCAGTTTTATTATACTTTTTTCCTTTATACTACCTTTACAATCTCTAATGAAGGAAAAACATTCATCTAAAATTTTACTCTAAAACAATACCTTTATTATATTTTATATAAATTTATTTTTAGGTAAACTGAAATTATTATACTGTACTCACATAACAATCACAACATAATTTTTCATATATTGCAGAAACTTGCCGAAAATTTGGATTAGTTGTTAGAGGCATACAAGAAAGGAATTTCATAGCATTCAAATTCTCAGTAGCGATCCCAGGATTGTTCATCAGCAGGGTACTGATACCCTATCTGAATAGTGTTTTAACCCAAAAAACAACCATTTTGTTATTACTTTCGGTTTTTGAGTTCTGGACAAAAATGTGAAAATACCACTTTTTTCAAATTTAGTCCAGAAATTTTAGATTTTTCAGAAAAAAGTTACTTTCTCGAAAACTATACGTGGTTAAAAAACTGCTTAAGAGCTCAAAAATTAAGTAATGAATTGTTCTTTCCCAATATTCTAATAAAACGTTTCAAAGTCTACAAATGAATTCTCCAGAATTTGTACTAATTTTAGGAAATACATTGCGATTTTATTTAAGGAAATAAATATTTTTTAAACACATCTAGGTGCTACATGTTTCTGGTATAAAATTTTGGTGTTGATAGCTTTTGTAGTTTTCAACAAAACTATTAAAATCGAAAACTTGGAAAATATTTAAATTCACAAATTAAATTAAAGTTTTATATAAATGTATGATTTTGAAAAGGACTTTAGATAACTTTTCAGCCAAAAAAGGATCATTTTGATATCACTTTTCGTTTTTGAGTTCTGGTAAAAAATAGGTAAAAAGTCAAATTTATTCCAGAAATTAGATTTTTTAGAACAAAGTTGATAGCTCGAAAAATATACGGGGTACAAAACGTTAAAGGGCTCAAAATTTAAGGAATAAATGGGCCTTTCCACAGTAAAATATTTTTCAATGAATTTTATAAGATACTATGCATAGCTTTTAAACAACCAAATTTAATGGGCTGGTTTGTTTTTTAATTAGGGCACCAAAAAAATTTAAATTAATTTATTTAGAAATTGTGTTCAAAAAAGCGGCAACGTTGCTGGTATTCCCGTCGTGTGTCCTCGTGTGCAGTCGTCGCTATCAACTCTACCAGCTCTAGAGTCTGTGATCGGTGATGACAGATCAAATCAAATCAAATTTATTTCCTTGTTGGGTACCTTGTGAAACCGCCATCTGTCAAAACTTACTTTATAGAGCTTTGTGGTGGACGAGACGATCTGGGATACCAACAACGTTGCCGGACTAGAACTTTTGAACATTATGACGTCACTGATTCATAAATTCAAATTTTTAGCTCTTACACAAAATACAGGGTGTCCCGTTCGTGGTTCACCAAACGTCAAGGTTAGAAAGTAGAGCAAATTTTATCAAGAAAAAACCAAAAAAGTGGGGGTCTATCTTTTATGGTTTGAAAGTTACAGGGGTTTGAATTTGACATGCCAGAAATCAGTAAATGATCAATAACTAAAAAAATATATTTTTAAAGCTGAAGGTATCCTCTTTCCATTGGTAACAATGATAAAACTCAATTCGTTTATCAAGTATTAAAAAAAATCGAAAAGAAAAAAAATCTCTAAAAAATTGTTTTTTTTAGCAATTTTTGAAGACTTTCTCCAAGATATGACCTATTAAGGGCGTGTTTTTTTTAATTTTCTAAAAATTCGTTAAATTCTCTAGAAATTATGATAAATTTTAAAACCCTAACTCTTTTTATGCACTCACTAGAGCCTTTAAACTTACTCCTATGAGAATTGATTCTAAGCATAGTTAGTTACAATTGAGGTGCACCTTCATTTTTGTTATTATTTATTAATACAACTATTTGAAAAGCCATCAAAATTTAACTTTTGCTTATGAAAATTGATTATTAAGCAACTATTGATCATTTACTGATTTATGGCAAAATCGGGGGATGCCAAAGTGAAACCCCTGTAACTTTCAAACCATAAAAGATAGACCCTTACTTTTTTGGTTTTTTCGTGATTAAATTTGCTCAACTTTCTAACCTTGACGTTTGGTGAACCACGAACGGGACACCCTGTATATCAAAAAATTGATTCGATATTATTTTTTATTTTAACTTTATCTTTAAGACTAAATAAAAATTAAAAAAATGTGGAAAGGCCCATTGTATTTTCCAATCATTCAAATGTTTGAAAGTCTTCAAACAAATTCTTCAGGGCCGGATTGGTGCCCAAATTTTAGCAATTTTTTTGGAAATACAAATCGAAGGATTTTCACCAAATCTTTTTTAAAATACACCTAGGTTCTACATGTTTCTGGTATAAAAATTTGATGTTGATAACTTTAGTAGTTTTCAAAAAATTATTGAAATCGTAAACTTGAAAAATATTTAAATAATAAATTCTTAAAGAAATCTTTAATTTTACTAATTTAACTAAAGTTTTATATGTTTTTCAGGACTATGTTATTGTCAAAAAAAAATCATTTTGATATCACTTTTCGTTTTTGAATTCTGGACAAATTTAGTCCAGAAATTTTTGATTTTTCAGAAAAAAAATTGATTGCTCGAAAACTATACGAGGTACAAAAATGGTTAATGAGCTCAAAATTTAAGAAATTAATTTTTCTTTCCGAATATTCTAATAAAATGTTCGAAAGTTTTCAAATGAACTCTCCAAGACCGGATTTGTGTCCAAATTTTAGTAAATACATTGAACCAAATATTTTTTAAAATACATATAGGTACTTCACTAAGTGTTTGTCCAAAAAAAGAATCATTTTGACATCACTTTACGTTTTTGAGTTAAGGAAAAAAATCTGCAAAATCCCACTTTAGAGTCAAAATTTCTGAAATTCTAGACTTTTTAGAAAAACGTTGATTTATCAAAAAATATATGGGGTACAAATTAAATTAATTCATTTATACCTTTGGGTCCATCACTAATTCTTCTAAAAAAATTAAAGCACCATCATCAGGCGTTGTTGAGGATCAAATCAACATTTTTGTGCGTTATCCAGAAAAAATGACAATCTACAACTTCATAGAAAATTGGAAAACATAACATTAAAAGGAATATGAAATTAGCAATAACCATCATATCTTTCTTCGTACTTTAATGAATTTAAATAAATTTAATTTTAAAGTCTTACAAAAATTTAAAGATTAAATTTAGTAGTCAAAAATTTTTCATTCCTATAGGAGATAAACCTACATTCCTATTATGTGCAGAGCACGAGGTTTGATTAAAACACACTATTAAAATTAATGACTGTGCTTTGATAATGATGAGGAATACATGGAGGATGAGATTTCGCTATTGTTTATCTTTAAACATCATCCTCGAAACTCTTAACAATAGATTAATAAAGGAACTTGTAGGTTAAATGAAGTGAAAGTTTAAGTTTTCCAAAATATACAATAGTAAGTTCTGAATAAAACTGCGATGGGAATAAAATTTAATATGTTAGCTGCCCAACTTGTGCTTTGTTATAACTTTAATTATGCAACATTTACAACAAACTTAATTAAAATTAATTCTATACCGTTTATGAAGGAAGTTTAATACTTTGAGATTGTATTAAGTTGAGGGAAAGTCATTAAAGATAACCAAAGCACGTGTTAGCATGGGTTAGCCTTCAACGGGAAAAAGGTGGTGGGTGATGAGGTTAAAACTTTTTTACAACCCAAACAAAATGGTGCTGTGTGATTTAATTAAATTGTAAAATGTTTAATGGCATCTGGTCGTGCAGAATGAGAGAGTAATTTAATCGAAAACGATCGATGTTTTGCATAAATTTGTAAATTTTGCCCAGCTCTCTGGTGTTTATTTTTTCATTCACAGCTCCCAGTTGCATTTGTTAATAAAGTTATTAATAAAACAAATTATTCAACGAAATGTGTATTATTAGCTTGCTTTAATCTTTTTACATAATAATTAGCATTTTTAACGTGGAAATTTAAATAATTGTTAAATGCAATGCTTTGATTTTATGACCCAGAACGAAAACGTCTTTTACAAAAATTAAAACTAAAACCTAGCATAACTTAAAACTTTTGCAGATATAAATTATTTTTGCTATATTTAATAAAACCACCGTACGGCGGATTTTTTGGTTTGAAGACAATACCGCCGGAGGTCATTTAGCATAACCTAAAAAACGAAGAAACGACCTAATTAATATTTTTCTGTTGCTGCAGCAATAAGTAGGGAAACTTTTTCCATAAAAAGTTATCTTCCTGAAGATGTTCAGGATATAATATGATCACCTTACAGTTTTTATTTTCTTCTTACAATTTTTTCAAAATTTATGTGCAGTTTATGTGGGAAGTTCTTCTAAAAGAACTTCCTATTTCTAAGTAGAATCCAGAACTATCAAAATCTTCAGAATACTTTATACTGCATGTTTTATTTCTTTGGTAGGAGATAATCAAATGCTTTCAGCTTCTTCAGGATCCAACTGTTTGAGTTTTTGCTTAATTTTTAAAGAAAAACTTGGTTTCGTTTGGACTTAAATAGGATCGTTACAAAATGGCGCTGTCTCCCTCCTCTAACTTTTTAATCTTGAATTTATTAGTGCAGTACGAATTTCAAGTATTAGTAAGTTCGAACTTTCCATTCAAAATTTCGAACTTCAAAATAGTTCGAACCGTTCGAAAAAGGTTCGGGTTCGAAAAAAGTTCGATTTCGATAGTAGTTCGAGTTTAAAAAAAAGTTCGGGATTGAAAAAAGTTCGAGTTCAAAAAAAGTTTGGATTCGCAAAAACTTCGGGTTTGGAAAATTTAAATTTCGAAGATATAGTCAATTAAAATATACTTTTTTTAAATAATTTGCTTAGTGCGGAGTTTAATGCAAAGTCGTCGTTTTAAACTTAATAAGAATTATTTTAAATAATTATTTATAATGCTCCAGTTACATAAGTAATAAGTTATAACTTATCGAGTTACAGGATTTATATTACATCAAGTTCGAACTTTATTAGGTTCGAATTTTATCGAGTACGAACTTCATCGGGTTCGAACTTATGAATTATGAATGTTCGAACTTTTTTTTAATTTATCCAAATACAAAGAACAGTTGGAACTTTTTTTGTTTTAAAGTTCGAACCTGAAAAAGTTCGGATTCGGTGAACTCCTAAATATATCAATGCCGAATTGAATATGGTGATTGGATTGAAAATATTTTTCTAAAGGTGAGTTTTAATGGTGATTTGTACAAGGTGTACAATATGAAAAAGTTTTGCATTCAGGAGTGGCGCACCCAGAATTTATTTTTTGAAGGGACCAAACCTCCTTGGAGTGGACTGTATAAGCACGGAGGCCCAGAAAAATTTTGAGATCAAGCATTTTCTTGGGTTTTCAAAAATATTATATCAGAATTTAAAGATTAGGATTATTTAAATTATTAAAGTAGAAATTTTCTTATTTTTAGTAAAATTATATTATATAATATAATATTATTATATAATATTCAATACACTTCTTTGGGGGGGGGGGGGGTTAGTCAAGGCCCCCTCCACTGGATGCGCCAAACACGACACCTAGATCCGTGCATGACTTCAGAGACACGTTTTAAGGAGTTGGTTTTGGAAGTTTTTGGAGAATAGCACAGTCTTCGTTTTCATGAATGACACGGAAGATTTTTACATCCTCAGCATATCCTAGTATGCATATATTAGGAAACTGTAGAAAATGCTTCGTTGAATTAAAGCAGAAATAAGAGAAGTCTAAGTGCTAATCCCTGTGGTACAGTAATTTCACTAACTTATATGAGAAGAAACCTTGGTACTAAATAACTTACTGCCGATTACATGGATATGATGTTATTACTGATATTATGTTATAACTATTGGTACATTGTTGCAGTTTTTCGATAAGATTTATAATAAGATTAAATATGACATCATTTTGTTTACGATTATGTCACATGCAAAATTAAACAATTTGCTACATCTTTGTTGCATAAACCCATGTTCCTCTCGAGGTACTTATTACTCATTTAAAGTACATGTAATCTGTAATTGTACTGGGCAGAGACGAACTTGCTTTCACTTTAGATGTTTTGATAGAAGAGAAGAAAAATCCTTCAGCAGTAGACTTCGAATCAAGTCAAGGTTGACAGTAAGTTTTCTTTTAGCTTTTTCAGATTTTTCTGTACAGTAGTCTTATACACCAAAAAACTTCCCATGTAGCCCAAGCTGGGGCTTGTATCACATTTATTTGAAATTGAAGGTTGTTGGTAACCCCTAGCAAAATGTGAAGCGAAAGTATTTACTGAATATCTTGGGGTTCACTAGTAGTAGTAGACTACAATGGCGCCTAGTTTGGATGCACTTCTTGTATAACGGCTTTTGCTTAGTAAGTTGAACAACATCTTTGTTTGAAAGGAACCTTCGATATTTGAAGTTGTATCCTCGAAGAAATTAGAATTTCTTGAAAAAGACGTACATATATTTAATTGAAGAAGAAAACCGTTATTGGTGGTCGTAAATAATTTATCATTGAAACATTCTTTTTTTATTCTAAATTTGATGACACCAGAAAAGATGACCTAATCTACTAATACCCTGCCGAGACTAAGGACTAAGAATATTGGTTAAGTGTAAAGATAAGTTTTCGTAGAAACGAGTCCAGCGATATGCGAAACTCCAAAAATAACGTCACAAATAGGTCAGTGTAAAGCGTGTAACCACTGTGACAACTGAATTTTATCTGCCCAGATATTGTGAATGTGGATAACCAACTTCTGAAGTCATCCCATTAGTTCCGCATTTGTCCGTAAGAGGGAGATCGCTTAGTTTGACGTGGCAATAATGTATAGCTGAAGACACTTATGTATTTTCTTTCAAACTTCTTCTGCGACTATGGGAAATGTATCTATGCGACCGGTATAATTATTAGGTCAATCAAAAGGTCTAAAATCTTGAATTCCAGCAATTTTAATTTTTATTTATTTATTATTTGACAGTAAGAGTTTCGAAGATATAATTTTTTTTAATTCTCCTGTGCCTTTTTTGTTAAATTGTAAGTATGGTACATTTGTTGAATGTTGAATCCTCTTTATAATTCAAAAATGAGAATTGGAATGTTTTGAATTCACAGCGATACGCTAGCGACTGCCATTATGACTCTTCCAGGCAACTATAAATCGCATATAACAGCAATCATCGCGTGGAGGAAAATTTATAAAGTTATACAAGCTCATAAAAGTACGATGATTGGACAGTGACCATCGTGAAGTGTAAAATGCTCGAGTCGCTTCCAAGATAAGTTTTCCTTGAAGCGACTACAGCGATATCCGCGCCGCGATAATCGCTCTGCGATCATCACAAAGGACTCCTCTATGAGTTTGTGTGTTATCATGTTCCTAAGCGCGCTGATTGCTAGATCAGTAGCGTAAATCGTTGATCGATTATAGTTGAAGTTGTCATAATCGAAGTCGTTAGCGTTTTTCATGAACTTAATACGACTCCACTCATTTGTTTCTAAGTATGAAGAGGTTTCTACAAGTGTATCGTGATTAGAGTTTAATAACAAGAACTATAAAAAATTGTGCAGATTCCCAAAACCATCAAAATATTCTTTAATTAAAAAACATAAAATATTATATTTTCGGAACCCCCTATTGCAGTTAAGTAGGTACCAAATAAATAAAGTTAGAAGTGAAAATTGCTGGATTTCGAGATATTACAGTTTTTAAGAGACCTGAAAGAGAACTAATAATGATGAAGATTCCTACAGTCGCAGAAAAGGATTGAGAAAATACGTCAGCGTTTGTGCTAGCGATTGTCACTGAGCGATGTCGCGGATATCGCCAGAGTAGCTTCGAAGAAAACTTACCTTATAGATAAGTTTTCGTTGAAGCGACTATAGCGATATCCGCGCCGCGATAATCGCTCTGCGATCATCGCAAAGGAGTCCTGTATGAGTTTGTGTGTTGTCATGTTCCTAAACGCGCTGATTACTAGATCAGTAGCATAAATCGTTGAGCGATTATAGTCGCCTGCTCTTGAGACTTTCATAATCGAAGTCGTTAGCGTTTTTCGTGAACTTAATACGCCTCCATTCATTTGTTTCTAAGTATGAAGAGGTTTCTACAAGTGTATCGTGATTAGAGTTTAATAACAAGAACTGGAATTCGAGATATTACAGTTTTTTAAGAGACCTGAAAGAGAATGATGGAGATTGCATATATACATTTCCTATTGGGTATAGATGGCGCTATAAATGGAGGATATTCGGTACTTGTCAGTGTCAAAAATGTGTTTAAAATGTATTATTTTACTTTATGACTACATATTTAACAAAGTACAAATAGATTTATTATTTAAAGCTCCAGTAAAGCTCAAAAAACATGTTCCAATGCATTAAATCGAAAAATTAAGTACCGAATATAGAAGTTCATATTTTTATCACCAGAGGGCGAGCGGGTTCTTAAAATTCCCAATAGTTGGAGAAAAGGATTGAAGAAAATACGTCAGCGTTTGTGCTAGCGATTGTCACTGAGCGATGAACGCAGAGCGACAATCGCGGAGCGGATATCAACTTACCTTGACTTTATCGGGACCAGGCGACTATTAATCGCTCAACGATTGACGTCAGCGACTCTAGTAATCATCGCGTGTAGGAAAATAATTGCAAACTCATAAAAGTAGTCCTTTACGATGATCGTGAACCGTAAATCGGCGGAGTCGCTTCTAGGAAAACTTACCTTAAGTTGGGAATTATAAAGCGCCACAATGTTGCGTAAAAGGAAAATCTTCCACTATCCCTTTTACATATTCTAAATAGCTTCAACAGTATCCCCTTATAATCATGTTTGTTCAAAGACGTGGAGACAGCATATTGTGGCGTTTATTTAATAATAAAGTTTAGAGTGCATTTTTAACTAAAAACTTGTCTTCTTTAGAGAGCTGTCGCTTTGTGAGGGTTTGGGATGAAATTAATTACAATTAGGGGTGTTGTACGCTGTGGTCCAGGACGTCTTTAATTATGTAGGTACAGTTTATTAAAGCCATTATAAATGTTGGAGGATGGAAGGGTGGAAGCGTCCATCTCGAGCGAGCGTGTTACAAAGTTATGTCTTTATGACTGGCATCAATTTCCATATTTGACGAGATGATGCCTCGTACAATGGCGTACTGACACTTTATGACTTTATTCCAGAGCAACATTTTGGCAGCAACGAAGCACCGTCTGGTGGCTGTAGCAATAATTCACGCCCTTACGTAGTAGTAAATAAAACATAAATCATTTTTATTTATTTCTGGGAAATATGAAATTTAATTTCCAGCTTATTTTACTTCACTTGACTTAAATTCGCTCTTATAAATAGTTTCGCACTTTCCTGCGATAAAAAGAAAGCTATAATCTTATTAAATCCCCATGAAGTGGTAATCTGAGTGGATTTTCTTCTTAAGGAAAAGATGAGTTTTTTTATAATTTATAACCTTCATCATAAATGCATTGATGAAATTTAATCACGTAATTATAAGAAATTAATTATAATTTTCCAGGAAATGATTTCTTTTTAGTAACTTCCTGGAGATTAAAGTGTAAAAACTCGCCAGGAAATAAAAACAAAACAAAAAACCTAAAGTTTCATTTTATTACTTGAAGCCCTTTTCTGAATTACAGTGAATGTGATTATGTTGCGCGCCTCAAACGGATTTAATACTTTAATCAATATTAAGCAAAGCACTTTTCTCTTTAGATACTTCCAAGCGAGATTACGAAATATTTTATAGTGATTTCTAATTGTATTGTACCAGTTATTGCCGCAATAATACCCAAAGAGGTCACCAAATATTATAGGATTATTTATTAGTCATACAAATCCCAGTAGGAACAACGGCCGGAATTTTGCTTATTTACTGCAACATTAGGTAAATGTGTTTAAATGTGAACAACGCAATTATTTGCAGCCCCTTCAGTTGTTGTTCAGAATAATAAAAGTAAAGTTAATTAATCATATTGCAGATAATGCTGGAATGGAATAATTAAGGCTAGCTTTGAATTTCATTATTCTCTAAATTCTTGTAATCAAGTACAAAAATTCCTGTAGATGATTTCTCACCTAAAACCTTTAACTTTTCTTTTGATAAAATATTTTAATCCTATTAATCAATCAATAATTACACAATCTTCTCAATGAAACGTGGGCTGTATTTTATAAAATTTAAATTAAAGAGAAGGGCTTCTATTGTCTTAATGTAGCTAAAGAAAAATTGAACAATGAAATTTTAAGGTAGGTAAATACAGGGTGTCCCATTACTCTAAAATGACAAAAAAATATCGACATGCAGTTTTCGAGACCATACTCTCAGGCGCGCACTTTTAATAATATACCTGATCCAGATGGATCACCCAATATATTATGACATTTTTGGATTCCTTATAAAAACATAATCATACTTTGTATAACCTTTTATGGGTCTAACTTCACTCATTTTGCTGAAATTAGCCATTTAAGCGAATCAAGGATCCATTTTTGAAAAATCACTGCTCTAAAACAAATGACAATTTTGAGTTGAAACTTTGACAAGAAAATTTTGAATATCTGCTTGTCATGTGAAATTTAAATTTGTGATAAGCTTTTATCAGCCTGAAACGCAAATTGATCAAATAAACGAAATTTTCAAATGGAACACCCTGTATATTTTAACATCAATCGATGGCGTTATTTACGAGCTTACTATTTGCGATTTCGGAGATCAGATATGACCTCTGGTGGTCATTTGAAAAAGTAGAAGGGGAGTAGAAAATAGCAGTTACTAAGACCAATAAAAACTCAAAGCAGAATTACTCACCTTCCTTCATTTTTTTACAAAATTTATGTGAAAATAGCATCATCTATATGTAGTCGAAATTACCAATTGATATATTACTTCCTCGCAGTGCTGGGACGCCCTATATATTTAATCAATTCTTGAAAAGCGCCATTAAAATTTAAAAAGTCATTAATATTGTAATTAAGAACCTTCTTTTGAGTAAGTTCGTGATTTAATATTTTTATAAAAATGTTTTAAATTAAAGCTTAATAAATATGTTTTATAAAATAAAAATAGCCATGTGTGGATGACACGTGACAAAAAACCCTTTTTGGTGAACACGTCGATGTATAGACGAAATTTTGTAAAAACCTAGGGCGTTTTAAGTTTTCATTAAAAAGCAAATAATTTATTCGTCCTGCAATGGAACATGAACATGTTCGCTCTTTGAATCGGGTACTAAAAGTTTATGAAAAAAGTGCAAATGGTGATGAATGGGATCCGTTCCTTTTAACGCAACTCGAGCCCAGCTTTCTGTCAGGAATTAAAAGGAATATGGAAGAGGAAGAAACTATTTATCATTTTGACTCGTAAAATTTTATTTTCATAAATATAAAGAGTTTATACTTGCTTTACTCACTAACGAATGACTATTTAGGATCATCACATATAAAAGTTCATAGGCCTACCCTGTATATAAAACATTTATGCGATATTTTTGTTACAATTAGTGTAGGTTTAGAGTTCACATATATATTTTGGTTGATTTTTTTTGGAAAAGAATATTTACATTTTTTACATCAAAGAAAAGGTTACAATTATTTAAAACGCTGTTAAATCAGGTTTATAATAACATTTATTATTGGCCGCTTACAGGCGTGAGTAGGGATATTTTTTATATTCCAGTAAAAATATACGATACTATACAGTGTGTCCCAAAAAGAAGTGATCACAAGAGAATCCTAGAGTACACAGTATTGTCTTGTCATATCTTTTTGGGACACACTGTATGGGGAAATTAGAGGTTCCAATTAAATCTATGTATACAAAAATAAGTTAGTAGTTAAATATTTGTTCGGTTCTTTTTTAATTCTAGATATATGTTCTATTAGAGTGTTTATCTTTGTCAAAGAGTAAAACAAGAAGAGAAAAAGGCTTGATTTCGTTCACCGAGGAGTTGGCAGTTGGGTACAATGCTGCACTTTCGAGCGAAATTTGAAACTTTAAAAGCAAATTATAGCACAGCCAAACAAAGTTGAAGTGTGTTTGCCCAAAAGTACACGTATAAACTTACGCACTAAATCACCAAAACTGTTAGGGCCACCGCACATTAGTTTCCCTACAAGTGTCGCTTTAAATATTTATACTACAATGTAACAGTACGAATAATTACGACAGGTGGAAAATTGGAATTTCAGCTCGTTGAGGTTTGAATTTAACAAATTACCATTTTTATAAAATTCCTTTCAAAAATCATCAGCCTATGAAATTAGAAAAATTCCATCGATACTTTTGGTCATAACTTTTTTTCATTTTTTTTTCTTTGGTGTACTAAAAGATCTTGTGGCTATTATTTGTGGTAATTCTAAAAAAAGGCTTTAAATAATTTTTTTAAATAGTTTTGTAATGTGCAAAATCTCACTTTCGAGTCAAATTTAGAAATTTTAGATTTCAAAAAAAAAATAATTTCTCAAAAACATACGGTATACAAAAATGGTTAAGAGAAAAAAATTTAAGGAATGAATTATTCTTTCCGAAATTTTTTAAATAAACTCTCCAAGACCGGATTTGTACTAAAATTTTAGAAAATACATTATGATTTTATTATGGAAAAACTAATCAACCTATTTAGACCAAATATTTTTTAAAATGCATTTTGGTGCTGATAACTTTTGTAGTTTTCAAGAAAATAATTAAAAACAAAAACGTTGAAAATATTTAAATAATAAATTCTTTAAAAAAAACTTTAAATTTACTAATCAAACTAAAGGGTTTTTTGAAAAGAGTATTAAATAAGTTTTTACCCAAAACAGTATTATTTCGTTAGCACTTTCCTTTTTTGAGTTTTAGACAAAAATGTGCAAAATCCCACTTTAGAGCCAAATTTTGTCCAGAATTTTTTTAGAAAAATTTACAGGGTGCAAATTAAATTATTAAATTCAAATCTCCGACCCCCTTTAGAACCGATCTCTGTTATCATATTTTCTAAAATCAAAAGGGCACAATTTTCTCAAATTACTGTTTTTGTTGCCTCTCTAAAATTGTTTGGTTTATTCTAAAAAATCAAAATAAGCAACAAATGATAAGGAAGACTTTTTAATACACTAAAAAAAATAAATTTAAAAAAAACTGGGGTGGAAAATTTTTTATGACCAAAAACGTAAATTTTATGAAATTTCTAGTATAATAAAAATGATTAAAGTTACATCAAATTAATGGGCTACTAGGCTGATATTTTTAAACCCTTTGAAACTCTAGTTTTAAAAATCTAGGTTTATTAAAAAATTAACAAATATAATTTGTTCTATCTAAATATAATTGATATGAAATTAAGAATTATATTTCTACAACTATTAACAGCCTTTTGTATAGTATGCGTTTGTAATAATAACAATAATAAAATTATGACTAGTGATAAAACTTAAAACTACATTTGCTTTAACAGATTGTCGCGAAATTATTACTTTAATGCAGTCATACATTTTATTTAAAAACAAACAACTTTATACCATGGTCATTAAAAGTTCCCTGAAAATTAAAAAAATAATTGGTAAAAAATACTAGAAATTTCGTGAGATAAAGCTATAAAAGTAAAAAAGATATCAGGGAACTTTCACCTATTTTTAAATTAATTATTTTCAATCAATTAACTATTTTAGTTGTACAAAAATATTTTGACTAGAATAGTATTTTAAATTCATTAGTAAAATTAAAACTAATTGAGGAATCAAGTTTTGTGGCTATTTATTCTAATACATTTCTTATTTATTATTTAAAATTAGTTAATTTTATACAGCGAGCTTTAAACGAGACGTACATGCTATGGTCTGTCAGTTTTGCAAACAGGATTTTTCTCTCGCTTGCACTCATGAACTGGCCCTATACCTACAGTGTGTAAGAGAGCAATAGGAAATCCTGTTTGCATACACTACAGTAATTTTTGTTTGCGTTTCGTTTAAAACATCCGGTATAAAAATGAAACATGGCAGACTGCTATAAAATCACGTTTTTTGGCTACACCAAGCTAATATTAGCCATATTTTTACAAGTTAACATTTAAGTTAACAAAGTGTTCCACAAATTTTTGATTATAAATAAATTCCATTTAATTAAGCTTTGCATGTAATAGTTTTAGCTCCACTATACTATTTCCCTGTAACGTTTGATATGTTTCTATGTATTTGTGATTAATGTAAACCGGATTTCATGTAATTCATTATTCTGAAATGAAAACTATAAAATGCTCATTAAAAACCAATTCTTCGAATTTGTTAAACATTAAATACTAATTTTTGCAATTTAAATTGAGACCTCCAAACAATGCAATTAATCGTATCAATAATCTTGGTGGGATCTAAAATAATTGGATCTAAGAATGTATCCTCCCCTAAGATATTTCCTCGCGAAATTAATTCCACCAAATATGTCCTAGAAGTGGTGCCAATATTCAATAATTAAATTCCTGTTAATAACTTCGCTTCCGCTTTTTTTTCAATTAAAACATTTTTTGCTAAAATGTGGGTTAAACACGGGAGTAAATAATTAAAAACTCGATTAATTATGTAATTACCCTATTTTACGTTGACTCGCGTGTCATAAATCATTTCTTTTTAGAACATAATCAAAGCATTTCTATTACAAATCAATAACCCCGCGAGGGAAAGCTATAAATTTTCATGAAAAATAGAAGCAATCACGTATTAAAGTTACATGAGAATCGCTGAGTATGCTCGTTATTGCATTAAAGAATATTACTTTGTTTACTAGAAAGTTTTAAATCAAAATTTAACATGGATTTTATTAAAGATTCAATTTTATCAATTGTAAAATATCTGTGGAAAATTATTCATTTGCCTTTAGCCAATGTACAGTTGCTCCCAGCTGGAAGTAGGACAAAAGTAATCACGATCGCGTATTCTTTGTCCTACTTCCAGCTGGGAGCAACTTTACAAAAATAACCTTTTGGTATTAATTTTTTTTTTATTTTAATTTAGTGTTTATACAGGGTGTCCCGTGGTAGATAAAACGTCAGAGAACTCAAAACAAATTCCATTGTCAAAAAAGTAGTCATTTATGGTTTTGGAGTTACAGCGTTTTGAATTGTAGGTTACTTGTTTTTGACATACATCAGTAATAACAATTTAACAACTGTTTGTAGATATTTTAAAATTTATCACTAGATGGCAAAAACAATCCTGTTTCAATTAAACTTAAAAAAACAACAGATATTATTGCCAAAATTTTGATTAAAAAATTCACGAAGAAAAAAATTGTAAAATAATTGAAAAGTTCCCAATTACTTTCCTTCAATTACCAATTCATTGTAAAATTTTCAACATCATCCAAAATAAATGAAAAAATAATATCATTAAATTTAGAAAAGAAAGAGTAAATTTGGCAATGATTGGGACACCCTGTATTATCGTTTACAAAATCAACAATTTATAATATTTGTTTTAGCAAGAAATTTATTCAACAATTACTAACAATTAAAAAGCAAAATTGATTTTATTGAAAATGCTATCATTTATTTAAATATGTATTCAATAAATTTTATTAAAATACATTATTATTAATTTAAAACCTTTAATAATAAAATGAGGTAAAAAATTAATTTTTAATAAAGTTTTTTCAGCAAATTTATTTTATGGTTTGTAAAATACTTTTTATCAATCACCTATTTTAATTAAATACCTCTAGTTTTTAAAAATATTAATAATAATTTAAATAATTGTAAATATATGAAGGTATTTCTATTAAAATATTATTATTTTTAAATCATTATTATTACATTAATTATTGATAATTGCTTTAAAATCAATTAGTTATTTTAATGTATACATATTGTAACCAATGTCATATTGATGTACTTAATAATTTAATAAACTAAATTATTTATAACATATTTATAGTGTTCATATCATTTTAATAATTTATTACAATATTTAACAGGGTGTATAAAAATTTCGGATACGCCCGTTTATTTTCATTTTTGAAAAAAATGTTTTAAATAAATGTTATACGATTCTCAGTGATGCATTATCTGGAAATATTACCCATGACCTTGAACAGCAAGATGAAGGTCAGGCGATAATCACTTAACTTTATTTAAATAGGAGTAACCCATTACATACATACATACAATACATATTATTATAGCTTGCTTTCAGAGGTTTACGGAACATATTTTTGCTCCTATTTAAAAAAAAGTTAAGTGATTATCGCCTGACCTTCATCATGCTGTTCAAAGTCATGGACAATAGTCACTTAGAATCGTACAACTTTTATTTGAAACATTTTTCTCAAAAATGCTCCATTTCAAAAATAAACGGGCGTTTCCGAACTTTATGTACACCCTGTATACTAACAGGAAAATTAATATAAATAAAATATAAGCGTGATTAATATAATTTTATAGAGACATTGTAAGATCTTTTCCAACGATTTTATATAAAATTACATTATTAGTGCCATTTTTTATATTTCATTGAAATAATAAGGTTTTATTATAAAGAACATTAATTTATATATTTTACTATATTTTAGCCTAAAACTGCATTTGGTTTAATCGCACAAAATCGTACAAAATTAAAAAAATGTGATGTTCAAATTTATTTTTGGTATGACCTTAACTATTTATGTGTTTTTTTTAATTATTTTACTAAATAATTTTACTGTTAAAAATGGAGATTTTTTGTGGAACACTTTGTTTTTGTTACACTGTTTTTTTAATATGAAAGGTTTTTTTTGCGGAAAGGTAATTTTTGTTTTAATCAATGTAAATAATTACTATAATTATTTATATTGATTGATGAAGTTTGCGTAGTTCACACCATTTTCCGTTATAAATCATCTCCATCTACTTGAATTGGAAGAGCCTTCAGTTCGATTTCTTCCTGAAAAAAAAATAAAAAATCACTATAATTATTAACATATTATTTTGTTGTAATTAATGAAACCTCGTTTTAGTATTTTTTTATAATTATAACTTTTTACCTATTTTTATAAAATTTATTGTTATTAGAAAACAAAATAAACATGCTCTTGTATTTTTTTAATTCATATTGTAATAAAGGATTTATCAAAAATAAAAAAAAATTGAATAGAATTTATGTCAGGGTGTCACTTAATAACTGTGCCAAATTTTTTAAGGTGATATTTTTGTTTTAAATATCAAAGTGGATTAAATTTTTAAAGAAGCTTTTTCGGTCACCCTGTATAATATACAGCATATTTCTAAAATACTTCCATTACCCCAAATAAAATTGGCTTAGTTATTCAGGGACATTCTGTATATTATACAGGGCGTAAAAAAATTAATTATTATTTAAATAGTTAAGACCGTATACTGTCTTCAAAATTGATTGATGCAGTTGACATTGCATGTTTCCGACAGTTGGCTACACTGAAATGAATGCGTGGTGCTCCTGTAAAAAAATTATTGCGAATATTTTAAGTGTACTAATTTTAGTTTTGAAAACAACTATTTTCTATAAAATTTACAACACACTGAGAAATAACTAGAAAAATAACCCGAAGTAAAGCTGCTGAAAGTCGCTTTGGTTAAAATGACAGCTCAGATTTAAATTTGAGTGAAAATTAACAGGTACACCAACTTAGCAAGTCTAAAATCACCAAAGACTATATTTAGTCGTATAGTTGCGGAATCAATCTTATAAAACCAAAAACGTCAAAATATGCATTTAAACTATTTAGAAAAGTTTATTTCTTCAAACGTCAGTAAAGTACAGCTTTCTGTGACTTTTGATTGGCTTGAATTTTTCTGTTTTGATGTTCGTACATTTCCGCCTTGAATCGCGAATAATCGGGTATATTTTGAATTTCCAAGAAGTAGAAATTCAAATTCTACTCCGCCTATTTCGCAACTCAATATACATTTGCAACATGACATGATGTAGGTAAATTAAATGTAAAATTTTAAATTTTAAATTTATTATTTTATAAATTTCGATGTTTGGAAAAAAAATAGTTTGTTTTATTCGGAGTAAAGTACTTTTTGTGACTATTCACGGGTACTTACTACATTTATTTTGTGTAACTCGATCCGGATTGGATTGAATAGCGATTGACTCAATCCGCATTTTTCCAAACTAATCACGTCGTACTGGATCGGATTGGATTGATAAATCTAATCCTTGATATTTATTCCGAAAAAATGCGGATCGAGTCAATCACTATTAAAGTGTAGTCTATGTACTATTATTTATTTTTTTTAAATGAAAAAGTATAATTATGTTTTATATTTTTGATACACTCTGTATGATTCGCAGGAAACAGAAAGTCTTTAAATAGTTTTTTACCTTAAATACAGCTTTATTACATTTTTAATATAAAATATTTACATGTTATTATTAAATCTTGAAAATAAATTACATAAAACTTTTATGGCAGTAAGAGGATTAAAAATCAACTCAATGTGCTGTTGGTGAAAAAATTAAAGTAAAAAGCAAATATAATTTTTCCATCGTTTAAACAACAACCTAATCTAACCAAGAAAATCAATTTTATTTCGATTATGATTTAACTTTAGCGAATTTTTGCATTCGGCTCTAAATTTTGGCTATTTTTAAAGCTATTTGATCTTTTCGTCACATATAAAACTTTTTTCGGAACTTGGAAAAAATCAACTTGTCAATCACACAATTATCCACATTTATTAAAAAAAGTTGGTAAAATGACCGACATTTAAATTCAAAACCCTCGATTAAATATTTAAAAAATATATTCTAAAAGGGCCTACAAAATTTGGTCGGATGGTCGGTTTGAGGAACCTCTCCTGTCTGGCTAATATTATGCACTGAGAAGTTATCGATAACAATTTGACTGTAAGGGGCTACACACGATCAAATTTGGTCGGGTACAATTCGATCCAGCCAGGTGCAATGTTGAGATAAGATCCCCTGCCAAGTACAGGAACTCAGAAAGAAATTGAATTGGGAAAAACACCAGTACCAGATCAAATACCAGCCGAAGCAATAAAAGCTGTTATTGAATAGTCAACTCAAAGTCATGAACGAGCAACTCAAAGAGAGGTGTTTCCCAACAGTATGAAAAAAAGCAAACCATCAACGTAGTATGCAATAAACAATTAAAACACGAGAACTGTGGTGTACCACAGGGCTCTGTCTTAGGCCCCACAAGACTATGTCCCACTACTATACTATAGAGTTCTGAACATGGAAGCCAGAGGGAACCAAAGTAATTGCTTTTGCAAACAACTTGGCAGTGGTTGCAATTGCTTGGGACGAATTAAATCTCGAAATGAATACAAATGAGGCACTGAGACTAATTAACGACTGAATAAGAAACAAAAATCTTGAATTGGCTCCTGGAAAATCAGAAGCTTGTATGATATCAGGAAAAAAGAAACACAAACCCTGCACATTCAACATAGACGATACTAGAATCAAAATAAGGAAAGAAACGAAATACTAAATGGAATAACACTGATCAAAAACCTAAAATTCGATAAATACGTCCAAAATGCTTAAGCCACTGCGAGCTCACTCTCGAAAGTAATTCCGAACCATACAGGACCATGGGAGCTTAAAAGGATACTAGCTACAGAACTATTCCGAAGGAAATCGCAAGAGTGAAAAGTAGGATCATTCCTCTCGATTTAATAGTAAAAGAAAGGAAAAGAACTTTAGGAAAGTCTCATTCTGTGAAAACAGATGAGAGTAACAAGACAGTAGATTATTTGGACCAGAATGGTGATAACTTACATCCATGATTGGTATTTTTCAAAACATGGGACAATTGACTATTACATAACGCAGGCCTTAACATGACATGGCTGCTTTGAAGCATACCTACACCGAATTGGTTTGAGGAAGACCCCAATATACAAATACTGCGACTCTAGGCACACAACGAACATGCTCAACAGCCTAAATGGGAAGTAATTGGAATAATGATACGCGTCATAGTAGCAAAAAAGGCATTTCTTCATCTCTAAAAAATTGCAATGTTGGGCCTTGTTGACCCTTGTTACCAGTTACCAACCAAGTTGGCTGGTCAGGTGGCCGACATCATTCAACCGCCCAACCAAGTTGGATCATATGGATGTTGAATAAAACTCGGATACTTAATCCACGACTTCTTTTGTTTTTGAGTCATACAAGCTATCAGTAAAGCTCTAGTTATCTAATACAAAAGTTACAAAAGTCGCCAGTATTGACTCCTTTAATAAAAGCTATAAATATAACCTTTTTTATTAAATTAGCCAATTTATGTCAACGTTTTATCCTCTTTCTTCCAAAAAGGGTATTATAATATTAATTTTTTGACAATGCGCAAAATCGATTGTCGGGTGGATGGCTGGTCCACTCGTGTTGATCCAATTTGGACTGCCCAACCGACCAAATTGCCTCATGTGTAGTTTCTTTATAGGAAAACGGCAAAAAATGGAGTAGCATTGTTTATAGTTTCGAAAGAAAAGAGAGCCGAAAAATGGATAATTGAAAAAAAAATGATTAAATAGCTTTAATTAAAGAACTCAATAGTGACGGCGTTTGTAACTATTTTGTAAAATATCTAGAGCTGCACTGGTATTGCTCATAAATGAAAAAAAGGCATGAGGGTTATTGGAAAAGAATGGTTCAACTTTGTCGTGCGGTTGCATGGTGCTGGCCAACGAGTGGTCGCTTATCACATGGCGCAACTTTGCATCCAACCCGACCAGCTTTCTTGTGTAAGAACTTTAAAAGAAAACTTTGTTTATTGCAATTTTTGGCTTGAATCCGAGCCAGCTTGAGTTACACTCATTGATAATGTAAATAATAAAAAATCTAAAAATAGTAGGGTCTTCAATTTCATTTAATGAAACAATTTTTTTTTTGAAATGCGCAAATATTGGGATATCCGGATTGTAAGTAAGGCAAACGCAGGTAAAGTAAACTAAAGAAGCGTGAAATTAAAATTTTCCCTTTAATTCCGGTTTCTCAACCCTTGCGTAAAAAATGTATCTTGTCAAAACCAATCAAGAACATCCTTCCCTTGAGCAAACGGGATCTACATAAAGGTGGCTTATTAAAATTTTACAAAGAGGCTCTTTGAATCTAGCTTGGATCGATTTGTATTGTGCAGGGGTTTTCGTCCTCATCCACACACACAATCATATCATGATATAATATACCATACACCAATACCAATGCAATCCCTTGTTTAGGGGTTACCGATCATTTATCACCCAATATTTTAGCTTCACCACGCATCACGCATTTCCACATCAATTTTCGTTCCAGGGATTATTTTTGCATAGCATAAGAATCAGTGTAAAGTCGCTTTTTTTGTAATTATTTTTGTTCGATGCTTTTCTATCTCGAATCGTGTCCCTTGCCGGGTTTAATTTAGACTCGTTATTGTGAAAGATTTGGAGCGAGTAATTAATCATCCCCTGGTGGATCCGTCTAGCTATTAATCATAATTTTAGTTGTAATTACGTTTTAAATTATTTAAACTAATTATTTATAATTATTTACACCAATTATTTATCATTATACTGAAATTAAAATGCAACTGTTTGTTAGATTTCATGAGTTTGATTTACATTGTACACTTTTAGCGATTCATTTACGATGATTTGTTATTTTTCTTAAATAAACGCGCTTTTTTATATTATATTTATTTTTCGGACTCTCTCTCTCTCTCTCCCTCTATGTGCATGTACTTATTAAACTAAAAGCTCTTCCTATGGTTTGCTTTTCATTATTTGCTTTTATAAGGCATATTTGCACAAAGTTTAAACCAAACTGTTGATAACATTTTGTAATATTGAAATTTAAGTTAGTAAACGTTTAACTGAAATAATAAACAAAATATTAGGAGTAATTTGCAAAATTTGAAGATTAAATAATGAAGAAAAACATAAGGCGTAAAGGAATTCTGGGGAAAATCACCTAAAATTAAAGGAAGTCATAAGTTTACTTTGCGTAGTTTATTCATTTGAAGTCGTTGGTGCTTTTGTTAACCTCATTAGCTGTATTTGACACTTAATATATGTTTTCCAACGTTACCAAGTTTTTAATTCCACCCCATGAAATTCAGCACAAAAATATCACAAAAAATCAGTTAAAGTTTCGCCGCAAAGAATTTTAGTAACCATTCTGCAAATGTAGTTGCAACAAATCGCTGAAAATGCCAAGTGTAAGATGGGCATTACATCAAATAATATAGTTTTACTTTTTAGAAAATGTACCCACATTTTCTTTGCTATAATACAACCTCGCACTAAATGTATTATTTATCTCGTGTCTCTTATAATATTTCAAATTGTCTTTATTCAAATAAGCCATAAAAGTAAGCTCAAATAATCTTGCGACGCACCCTTAAACATCCAAAAACTACTGTTAGTTTTCGTTAAATTTAAAAATATAATAAATAAAACTATGTATTGCAGGTTTTTGAATTAAAAGATGTATAAATATTATTTTTAAAGAAAAAAAAAAGAGCTGAAAGTCTTGGAACATTTTATATAACTTAAGAAAATTTAATTCATTTATCCCAAGTAATTTAGAAAATGCATTCTGAATAAACGATGTAACATGCAGTTTTGCTTTTCAGATTATGCTTTGCCCTTTGGATTATCTTTGTCAATGCGTTGTGTTGCTGAGCAAACATAAGATTCAGCAGCTTCCCTGGATAAAGTACTTCTATATTGCATTTTTAATATAAACCGTTTACCAATTATTATTAAATCTAAAAAATAAATTTAAAAAAAAAGTAACTATAATAATCTTTTAGGATTTAAAATCAGCTAGTTGATAGATTAATAATAGAAAAAGTTATACAGGGTGATTCGTCTGTTTATTGGCTTTTCAAGGTACGTGATTTCCTCTTGCGTTCGAATGCGGAACTAATGCGATGACGTCAAAAGTAGGTTAGTTGTCGGATTACACCGCTTTGGACTCACCCACTTCTGACGTCATTTCTTGCGGGAAAAATAAATTTCAATCGCCAGTACTATTAAAATTGAAAACTCTTAGTAATTCTTTTGGTTGGTGTATTTCTGACATGTTTATGTCGTAAACATCTCAAAGTATCTCCAGAATATTCAAAGGTTTAAGTGTTGTAACGATTGGAAAATAGCTTGTGGCAAAGAAATAAAGGACCCGAAATGAAACTGAAAGATCCATTTTAATTAATTGTTACTAATCTTTAATTTAGAGCGTCACTTTTCCAAAAATATTAATTTTTTTTTATACTTTTTGAAGTTAAAATTTTTACCCAAGATAGCGATCCAAAATAGGCGTAGTTTTTTGTAATAGAAATCTAGTTTTTTGTAAATTTCGAGTTCAAAGTACGCCCCCGAGGGTACATTTTTGATACCACACGAACCGATTTCCTCCTATTTTATGGAGAGAAGTATTCTGCAAATTGTAAGCCATAAAGTGTCTTAATAAGCTAAGCGGTTCGGCCAAAATTATAGCAAGTGATATTTTCAAATTTTCAACTCCTATTTTTAGGGACATTAATCATGTTTTGCGTTAAAGCTCCCGTGAAGACCTTTAAATGAGCCTTCATTCGTTAAAATCGATGAAGAGGAAGCGGGGTAAAAAAATTGCCAAATTCACAATTTTTTACAATTTTTTTTTAAATTACAATCCGGTATAATTTTAAATAATTCTCTTTAAGGTCAGCCATTTGCGATATTTGATCCCGTTTTGCAGATACATTAGTTTCTACCGATTTTTCCGTTTCCTCACAAAAACCCGTCATTTTGACGTTTTCAAAGAAAAATTCAAAGGTCAAGTCTTCTGGATCTCGTAAATGAGGAATTGGGGAAAAAGGGCCCGATTTCGTCGCTACGATTCCAAACCCGGCGGAGCTGCAATTTTTTAAAGATGAACTCTCAAAAAAATACTGCGAAAAAACGACTTTTTGCGAACCGTTTTTGAAAACCTTCACTTTTTAAAATACAAAAAATATACCCTGTGTCCTTATGAAAACCAATTCGCGCCGATTTAAAGTTAAAATCGAATTTTGGCGATATATCGGCTATAAAAGAACGATGTGTACAAATCGGGCTCAAAATTTTCAGTTTTCGATTCTACACGAAATACTACTTTTGGGGGGCAACTGCAAAAAACCCTTCGAACACTTTCAACGGACTAATCTACTCCTTTGTCGTTACGCGATTAGTTCTTCTGGAAAGTTCTTTTACTCCAAATAAAACATGATATTTTTTCTTCAAACTCCTTCAAACTATCCAATTGTTCCCGATTTACATCGAAGATGACCATAGACTCAACGAACAGAAGAAAGAGTTATTAAAACCTATCAAGCGTCACAGAATTGACGTTTCAAGAAATAAACCTAATTTTCGTTTGTTTAGATCTTCCTTTCTTACTGTGAATCTAAAAATTAAATAACGGATAATCATGCATCATGCATATTAAAATAGTATATTGTTTTGCTATTTTTTCTTCAAACGTCAAAATTTTTAAAATAGTAATATAATAAATAATTTTAAAATTTGACATTTGACATTTAATTTACATACAACACACAAAAAAATGTTAATGTATATTGGGTTACCCTAAAATTCATTTCTACTCCGCCCTTTTATTCCTTACCAGTGCAAAGTAGTAATTTCTACTCCTACAAAGTGACCAACGAACAAAAATCATTTTAAAGCATGTGAAACGTCACAGAAGACTGTACTTTAATGACGTTTAAAGAAAAAAATCTTCTTTTATTTTTTCACCGGAGTACGACGCATTCATTTCAGTATATCCAACTGTGGGAGACATGGTTTTCTACTATGCAATGTCAACAGAATCAATCATTTTTCAAGACCGTGTATTTAACTATTTAAATAATAATTGATTTTTTACACCCTGTACAATATACAGTATGTCCCTAAATAACTGTACCATTTCTTTGGGATGATAGAGGGAGTGAAACTAAGCATTTTAGAAATATCCAGAAACCCTGTATAATATACAGGGTGGCCGGAAATACTTATTTAAAAAGTTAAACCAGTTTGAAATTTAAAACAATTGTAATTCAAAAAAATTGACATGTTTTTGATAATTAGTTTAATACAACATTAATTTAAAAATAGTAGTACATAATATTATACCATATTGCTAAAGTATATTGGGTTGCCAAATAAGCGGAGTAGAAATTGCATTTTTAATCCTTTGAACTACCCAATTGACCCAATTTACGTCGGAAATATAGGAAGATGACAGTAGACTCAACGAACAGATGAAGGACATATTAAAACCTGTTAAACGTTAGAGAAGGATGTCCCTTATTGAAGTTTAAAGAAAAAATAATTTTCAAATTTGACATTTACATTTAATTTACATACGCAGTGGCGGATTAACCCATTTGGAGGCATGAGGCACAACCTGATTTTGAGCCCGCTATTTTTTAGAAATAAAATAAGATGACCTTTTTAGTTGACATCAGTTTCAGACATTTCAGGGGTTAGTTTATGGAAAACTTAGAAGTGCAAAATTTGAATATAACGCCATAGGCGAAATTTTAAAAAATGACAGGTCAAGCATTTCCAGATTTGGAAACACATCTCGGTTTTCTCTTTTTCAAAAAAATTCATGGAATTAGATGAACTTTTGTGAAAAATAACCAAACGTTTAAACTAAAGAAGAAACAAAATTATACAGGGTGTCCCAAAAAGAAGTGCTCAGAAGAAAATCTTAATTAATGTGAAGTTTTATAGATATAAAAAATGGTACCTTTATGGGGCTTGTTTCAAATATAGTGAAAATATCAAGAAAAAAGTGAAATCTCGTTAATTTTTTGAAAGAACAATTTTTTTTCTATCAAAATATTCTTCTGATGATATTTCTTAACTTCAAGCCAAAGTGGCATTAGTTAGCTTGACTTTTCAATTTATTTCATTTAAATTGATCAAATAGTTTATGAACCACAACAAAATTTCGAATTAACGACATTTTCTGTTGGAACAAAATTCAATGACCCATCAAGAAAGCTGGTCCTGACTATTAGTTTTCTTCTTGATGAAATTTCGTCTATTTTCTGAGCACTTCTTTTTGGGACACCCTCTATATGTATAACCGGTTCGTTCGAACCGACAAAATTTTAGAAGTTGGGTCTCAAAAGTTTCAGAAAGAGAATCTTTTCTTAAAGTCTACTCGTTTGTTCGGTTTATGATTTATTTGAATAGAAGTTTTCAAATAATAATTTTTTTCAGTTTTTTTGAGGCCGGTTCAATTAGGAGGCCACATGCGCCTGTGCGATAATCCGCCACTGTACATACGTCATTTCATGTTGCTAATGTATATTGGGTTGCTAATTTAGCGGAGCAGAATTTGAGTTTTTGGTCCTTGGAAGTATAAAGTATACCCGATTATATCGAGGTGGAAAATGTACGAACTTGGCCATAGAATCAACTAACAGAAAATTGACTTATGGGAGTAACAATTCAAATTTTTCTGTTAGTTGACTGTATGGTTATTTTCGTATAATAAAGAAATATTTGTTACTTACATGTAAGAAGAGTTTTATAAAATATAATCTTAAATTTGAGTGAAGACCTTAATAAATACTTAATTGACAAAAATGTTCGTGATTTTATGTTAGGGTACATTTATTCTGCAGTCTCACTCCTCGCTTCTTCCACATCGCCAAAGATGTTCGCTGCACGCATGTGACACAATTTTATTAATTTATATTGGTGCATTCATGGTGCTGCTCGTCACATCGATCGCTGGTTCTTTGAGCTCGCTGTCAACTCTCACTCTCTATATCATAATGTACAGTTGGTCCCAGCTGGAAGTTGGACAAAAGTAATCACGATCGCGTATTCTCCAGCTGGGAGAAACTTTACTGCACTGTTTCATTTGAGAAGCAAACATCTTATGGAACATCGCATAAATGTAAATGCTTTCACATCACTAGCCTGCTCGCGATTTACATTTATGTTGCAGCTGCGATGTTCGCTTCTCGAATGAAACAGTACAGTTAATACAGAGAGCTTAAAAGAACCAATCACAGCGATAATTTGAAGATGTTTGGCGATGATCGATGTGGCCCCGATTGAAGCGAAAAGCCTGGCGAGCAGTCGGGCTGCAGCATGAATGTATCAATACAAATCAATAGGTATGTGCCAGATGCGAGCAGCGAGCATCTTAAGGGATATGCAAGTAGCGAGGAGCGAGGCTGTAGGCTAAATTTACCTTTAAAGTTTCTTTTGGGAAAAAATATCAAAGGAAATTGTAAACTAAACTAAAATTGAAAGCTTCTTGGGATTTGTATCGTATACCGTAATCTACTTTATCCTTTTGTAATGAAATCATTTCATGAATAATTAATTATCTTTCGATCGTGTTTTGTTATTATACGTTTGTGTTTATGTAAAAAGAGTAAAAACAAGGGAGGGACGAACGAACTGATTTAACAACGCGCGCAAAAATAATCCCCTTCAGTGAGCGTGTTCTGAATAATAACGAGGTTTCATGTTTTGCGAAAAATAATGATGAACAAATTCAAATTAATTCATGCAAGGCCTTAATGTTAATTACCTGCTTTTGATCCCGTCTACGTTGCGATCCAAACAATAAGGCCTATTTGTCCTTTCGAGTTTCAAGTAGCACCAGCAACAGCAGGGAGTGACACAGCATGCAAGTTTCAACGTATAGCAGCTATACAACGTTCAATCCTTACAACGTATAACGTACATCACGCGCACTTAAACACACCGTATCTTTTAAAATTTATTGCTTTATTTAATGGTGTCTATTAATTATCTTTTAATCATAGAAAGGATTCATGGGCGGTGTTTATTTCTGGCGGTTTCAATTCCTCGCCCTCGGCCTCAATGTACTCCACGCCCTCCTCGTAATCGATGTGGCATCTGTTGGAGATGTGGTGATCTGGATCCCCGTACTGACTATGATAAAATTCCTCCCTCATCATATGATTAAGATTCCCGCATCGAAAATAGAGTATTTCCTGGAAGGGTTTCCTGAAGTCTCTGTTAAGCGTCGCGTAGATGATGGGGTTGAGGAGGCTGTTAGCATACCCTAGCCACAAAAAGAGGCTGGAAAGTGTCGCCACTGTCATGGAGGAAGGATCCAGGAAAGGTCGAACCAACGCAAGGACGAAGAAAGGAAGCCAGCAGACTGTAAAGGCACTCATGATTATGCCCAGTGTCGTGCTGGCCTTCCTTTCCTTAGCTAATTGAAAGCGAAGCTTCTTTTGATTACTGTTGATGTTAGGGGAGGGCTTCATTGATGCCAACAAATTCGACTTGGGTTGTTGCTTGTGATGCTCCTTTATTTGTTTGATTACAGGCTTTGTGGACAGCATAGGGCATTGCGATTCGTTACTTCGACGTGTCGAAAAACACCTGCCAAATCCAGATTTTTCAATGCTACACTGAAACACAAAGGAAATATACTGTTACATATTCTAACTAAATTCATATCAGTAAACAATTCGTTTTTCTTCACTACGTTTTTCTATTTGTATGATAATTTTATGTCTGAAGGAGCTCGATTTGAATTTAGTCTTGCGTAAGATGTGCATTATAAACAGATCTACTTCACGTTTCTTGATACGATCTTTATACGAAATTTAATATTCGAGAACAAGTTTGGAATCTCTCTCTGAATGCTTTATCTTTTTACACCAGTTTAATGTAAGCTACGAATTAAAATTCTAGCTGAGAAGGTTGTAACTTTTACTACAACTATTCGCCATATGAAATACCAAAGTTTGCTTTATTAATTATTAGTTTTCATAAAAATTAAACAAGTAGCCTAGAAAGTTCGACATCATAAACAGGAGATAATCACTTATATTACACTGACTTTCATATCAGTTCACCTTAATTATAAGACAAAGTTTTCATATTAAACTATAATAACTTTATAGTCTTATATTTCGAAGCACAAAATCTAAATTAGATAAAATTATATTCTTGTAAGGTAAGCACATAATAAATACAATACTAAACTAATTTTATTTTCAGAGCTATTTATTTGATAATCTTGTTTTAATATTTGCAAATTAGCCTTTTGGGTCGGAAAAGCTACTGAGCTCTTGCTTTTGAAATAAATAACACCTTAACCCCTCTGTGAATGAGTGTGGTATATACCCTAGTCTCAAGAGGTAGCTAGACCTAAATAATCTAGCCATGATGGGTAGAATTTACTTTATTCTACAGAAAGAGTAGGTAAATTTCACCCCCAGCTAGTGATTTGTAGGACCTTTGTAAATGTTTATTCGTAAAATGAAATCGTTTTATACAACCCATCCTAAATAAATACACAGAAGTAAGAATAAATATTAAATATAATTTTCTTTTATGATATATGTTTAGGCAAATATATTCTAGTGACTGTTAATAAATACTTCAATTTAACGTGATTTGTTTGCATATTTGCAATGCAATTGGATTTAAGTGCTCACAAACATTTAATTAAATTAATTGAAGATAAAAGTTCGCTAATTGGAAAAATGAATTTCAATGAAACGTTTCTAAATTGATTGATTGGATGTTATCCGAAACGCTCGCTAATTTTTGTGATTTTTTATTTTAATTTAATTAAATCCTATTTTGTAATTAAGTCAGAAATTAGGTGCTTATATATGAGATATGAATTGGGTACAGAAGTGGTATTAATTAGAGTAGATTAATTTCCAGCCTCTAGAGGCCGATAAAGAGTAATTTGCAAATCAAGAGCATATTAATTCAATTAGGAGCAAACAATCAAATCATATTTATTTTATCATCAAGAATTTAAAATACCAGGAAAAAATTTTTAAATTTTTTAATATAGGAATTTTTCTATGAAATATATATGAACAATTTCGCAGATGTATGCACATTCAAAATACCAAGAAAAAAATTTTAATATTCGTATTTATCTATCAAATGTACGAACATTTTTTATAAATGTACGCTCATTTAAAATACCAAGAAAAATTTTAATATTGGATTTTTTTATCAAATTTATGAACATTATTTGTAAATTTTTTTATCATTTTCAATATAAGAATGCGATAACTCATATTTAATTGAAGTATTTTTATACTTATTTAGGGTTTAAGGCTTTAATAAATTTCGCATTTTAAAGCTCTTTAAATTTCAGCTATACTTATTTTGTGACATCTTGAAACGTTAATTTTGTAATATTTTTTAACGAGTTTCCACTTGTGCTTTTTTCCTAAAAGTAATGCAGGAATATATTTTTTATCATTTTAAGGACGAACTCGCACGTGACATAAGTTCAAGGTCGCGCGATGACATTGGGGAATATTTCTACTTTGTAAATGCGAAAAAATTATGTTTTTTATCGTTTTAGTAACAAAATTGCGCGACTAAATTGTTGAATTTTTGTACAAACTTGTTTTGAAGCTTTAATTGTGAAATTTATTTAAAGGATTTTTTAACAATGCCTTTCCCTGGAGAGCATATAAAGAGAAAACTCAAATAATTATCCTTGTTTTGTGATTTGAAGCTCAACATATAGATCTTATTTTTTTAAATAAGTTACTTTTCCTGGAACATAAAACTTATTTCTTCCTAATAATTTATTGATTTGGTAATTATATACCTACAGTTTTTTAGTATATTTGATAATTTTATCTTATATATTAAGTGCTGCGAAAAAATGAAAAATATTAAAACGGTAAATAATAAAATGAAGTAATTTTGAGAACATTTTCATATTAAACTTTTTTCTTAAAATAGGTCAAGAAATCGCCACCTAATTATTTTCGCATATAAGCGATATGTATACAGGGTGATGATAAAGTTTGGAACAATATTCATAAGTGCCGTATTTATTTTTTTTTTTTTGAGAAAATCGCTCGGACAGGTTAATTTTAGTTTTTAAAATGCCATCTCTTGGAATAAAAAAAATATTAAGAAGATAGGTAATAGGACTTTGCAATGTAAATTTCTTTTTGGCGTTGTTTAAGAATTCCATATTGCATTTTTCGACATTTGTTTTTTTTTGTAATTTTCATTTTTTGTTATACTTAATAGCTGTTGAAAACGTGCAAAAATAGGCAACTTTTAGGTTCAAATTTTAACCTTATAATAAGAGTATTTTTTAAATTAAAAACGTCTAAAGGTAGTTTGTTTAATGTACTTTTAAGATAATTTAAAAAAAATCAATTTTATTAATTAGTTTTTAAGTTATCAGCGAAGTACAATGTCAATATAAACAGGACCAATTCTAGTGGCATCTCTTTCGCACAGTTATATGTTTCATTCTCCCATCGCATTTCCAAGGGACAGAGAAATCGGAGTTACACATTTTGCCGACTATCCTCTTAATGACGTCACTGGCGATTTAGCAATGACGTCATCATCGATTTTTTAAATGGAAGCCCCCACGTTTTTTCTCAAAAATGCTTCATATCAAAAATAAACGCAAATTGCCGAACTTTCTGTTCACTCTGTATTTAAAAACACCCTGTCTATTTAATATGGCGGATGTAATTTCTTTATACAGGGTGCCTACATTTTTTTCAGCAAAAAAGTTTTTTAGGCAGGAAATGTCATTCTGAAGTTCTAGCAGTTTTAAAATTACAAAATTTTATTAATCTTTATGGGGCACCCTGTATAATTTCTTTATTTATATATTTTGGATTTAGTATGTACCAAGTAGCTTTCTTCACACTATGACCTGTTTTTAAATTTCCCCTTGTTAAAATTAACGCATCGGATTGGTTTAAAGTAAACAACATAATCCAATTTAAAAAAATATTCTGGAAAAATAGTGATGTACTGAATGTTCTACTCTATAAACTTAAAAAATCAAGTCCTTTCTGCTCATGATTTAAAAATAATCAAAACATAAAAGAAGTTAAGTTTTCAATTTCTTTCTCAATTCAAAAATATCGGTAATATTTTATATTTGATATTAAAATATTGAACTGCTGGTATCACTAAACTTTTTAAAATTAATATATTTTGCATTTAATTGGAATGAAGAGGAATTTTAACCGCAAATAATTTTCCATTAGCTATGCCCCAAAAATACCACTAAATTCAGTATTAACGTAAATTTGGCAAAACTTTAGACTAATTTTAGTTTAAATTAAAATATAATTTTATCAAATATTTAAAGGAAAAAATAGGTTTGAGCTTTTTTCAAAGTGCAGTTTAAAAAAAATTAAAATTGATGCGCTCGAACGAATGAAAGAAAACCTAAATATTTTTAAATATTGTATTTTTATGAATTAATTGATATTTATTTACACAAGAAACCGTGGAGGTGTCCTATATGTACTATTTCTCCTGTAAAACTTTTGGCGAATGCGCCGGGCGGCTTTGTTTGTATACCGCATGTTAAGAAGATACAAGGTATCCCAATTTGAGTCGCGTTACATAAATACTAAAAAGAATCCAAAATTCGAGCCATTCCGAAAATAATGCGAACGCTTGCTATTGTGGGTCAGACTATTTATTTTGTATCCTCAAAGTTATTGAGAGTGATTGTATACAAGTGGAAAATGAAATAAAAAATTCATATTCTTGTAGATTATTTAAAATAATAACGTTTTTATTCGTCAATGTTTAACCATGCTTTTCAGCGTTGAATTAACTATAAATAAATAAAATCTTGTTATTTAACTTTGTATGACAGCAGCCATAATGTTGACCTGTATCCATGAATTAACAAGGATATTTTTTTAGCTTGAACTTTTTTTCATTAAATGCGCGTATTTTAAATTTATAATTAAATCGCTGTGTTTACAATGTCAATAATGAAGATAATAAGAAAGACGGAAGTAGTATTTTAAAATTAATTTTCCTATCTTCATAGCTGTTTGCGTAATGAATAAAAAAACAAAACGGGTCCTGTAGGCGTAGAATTCCAGAAATTCTGTTTTAAAATGGTAGTCCCATACAACTCAGTTGTAGAACTTTATTAAAATGCAAAGAAAAGTAAACAAGATCCGTTCGCAAGGGCCCAAAAGAGTATAAGTCTCCGCAAGAAATTTAATTTCGAATTAAATTTTAATTTCAAAGTGGAATATTTACCGTGGTGTTGGTGCTAGCCGTGCTGGATCTGTGATTTCCTCGATTTGTGGGGTTAGTTACTGAAGGGCTGTGACTGGAAATCTTATTCTCAGGTGGTCCGTCGCCATTCTTCACGCTAATCTCCAAATAACAATGGGCCTCGAGATGACTTTGGGCCCTTTTCTCATCTAATACTATCTTACGAGCAGCTCGGAAAATTTTATAATACACCTGAAACACAATGGAAAAGAAAATGAGATCTATTAAACATAATGTAAACACAAAAACGTATTTTAAAATCCCCAATTTAATAAAAATGATTTATTGTTAAAAAAGTAATTTATCATTTTAATTTTAATCTTGTATAGAGTTTTTCATAATTTATTTCTAAGAAATATGTTGTAAAGAGGCCCAAGATTAATATTTTATATATCAAGTTTATTATATAAAAAATGTGTTGCAAACTTTTGTACACAAAAGTGGGTTTAGACGTTTTATAACATATACAGGGTGATCATTTTATCCACCCTAAATAACTTCAGTTTGATGATATCTTTAAAAATTTGGTAAAACATGTTAATTTTTTAGGAGAGGGGAATATAATAACGTACAAAAGTTTCCTCTACATATCATCCCTTTTGCCCCAGACATTAAAACTTTAAATTGCATAATGAACATTGAACAAGGTGATGCAAATTGAAATTCTAGGGCTTTATGGAACAGATTCTGATAACTTTATTTAGTATGGTTCAGTTCAAAAAGTACTAATAATAAACAAACTTCATCCCTAGAAGCTACATCTAGATCATGAAATCAATGAAGATGATTTCAATGGAATTTTGTGAACGAATGATAAAATAATTTTGTTAAGTGATGAATGTACATTTAATTTAAACGGTTTTATCAACAGATATAACATTCGTTATTGGTAAAATGAAAATCCCTATCTAAGTACTGAAATTCAGAAGCAATTTCCTAATAAAATAATTGTTTGGCCTGGAATTTTAGAAGATGTTATATTAGGAGAAATATTTAGATATCCTCGAGAATATAATTGATCTTCTTTCAATAGAAAATTTAGTGATTAAATGACCCATTTGCAGGAAAATGGATAGGACGAAGAGGACGGATAGAATGGCCAGCACGGTCTCCCGATCTTTCACCATTGGATTTCTTTCTTTGAGGACACTTAAAAGGAATTGTATCCTAAACACCACCAGAAAGTATTCATGACATAAGAAATAAGTTAAATATCTCAACAAACATTTCAAATTTAATATTTTAAAATCAGGGTGGTTGAGGCAAACGGGATGACATGTGGGGCAAATTTTTATATGCCATTATGATTCTCTTCCTAACTGTTTTACCGAATTTTTATACATCTCATCAAATTGAAGTTATTTAGGGTGGATCGTTTTTAAATGATCACCCTGTATAAAAATATCTCGTAAATTTTTCTATTTTAAGTATAGATTAATTAAAATTTGTAATGTAGTACATACCACAATCATGACGGTGAGTGGAATGTAAAAGCTGCATAAAGTGGCGTAGAGCTGGTAACCAAAGGATTGACACACAATGCAAACATCTGTAACAGTTCCATTCTCTTCAATGACATGTTCGTTGCCTAAGATTAACAACGGGGGTAAACTAATACACGCAGCTCCGAACCAAACAAGAATCACACATATTATCATCCTCTTCGGTGTCCTTTTCACGCCGTATTCCAGAGGCTTGGTGATGGCGTAATACCGATCAACACTGATCATACACAAGTTTAGGATGGAAGCAGTGCAGCTCAGCACATCGAAGCTGACCCATAAGTTGCAAACGATTTCGCCAAAAATCCATTCGCCATTGATTTCGTTTAGCATTGCCATGGGCATGACAAGAATCGCGACGCAAAGATCACTTACGGCTAGACTGACCAGGAGGTAATTACAGGGTCGTCTCAATTTCCGCACCAAACAAACCGCAACGCACACTAGAATATTCCCCACAACCGTGCCGAAAATTACAACTATTAGGATTAAACTCACGAGGATGGTCTGCACTTGGAAGTAAACCGATGTTTCCGTTTCTGTTCCGTTTGTATCATTTCGTAACGAGATATTCGACGCCATACGAAAACAGTTTAAATTTCAAGTCACGTGCATTTTCACCCCTTCACACAATTTGTATTTAATTACTTTAAAGTTAAATTTAGCTGCATTAGCTAATATTAAATCCTAAAAGATTCAAAGGACTTACACTTTTCAAAGGTATCTCATATCATAATAAGTTTCTTGACATACACCTTCTCCATGATGAAGCGTGGCGGATCTGAAAAAGAAAAAAATCGTTTTATATAAAGGGGATAACTTGAATGCAATTGAGGCTTTAGTTCCTGAGATTTATTTCTTTATGCGTACGTTCCTCAAGACTTTAAGACTTCATTTATTTCTATAGAAAATTTAAAATAATTCTTCGCTCTATTTCTATTATTGTAGTCCTCGATGCAAAATTTAGAAGAAGGTCGTGTAATTGGATGGGACCTTAGGGTGAAATTTGTTCGATTTTTTGCAATTTTTGTTGCGAAACGCAATCCGATTTCCAACGGTCCCTCAAGCAGATTCAATTATTGGAATTGGTGAGATAGTAATGAAGGCAATTCTTGATGTGATTGTTCCAGAAATAGGAAAAACTTTTTACAACCAACATAAATATTTTACTTGTACATTCCTAATTTCGCCTCGAATCTAATAATAGTAGCTTCATAAATTTTGATAAAAAGAAATCATATCAGATTTATTTAGCAAGGATTTTAACACATTACTTTCAAGAAATTCCCAGAGGCTCTTTTAAGAATAAGTGAACGTCCCCACGATCAGAAAACATCACTCAACTCACCCCTGAAGCAATTGAATGTCCTCTGTTATACATCCAATTTATTTCCCACACAACATTAATCTTTTACAGCAATCCAACTTAATTTATGACATTCTTTATAATATAACACAAATAAATTAAACTTATTTTGTTTTTTCCTTGATGGCTCAATTATATTAATAGTACTGAAAGTATTGAAACACCAGTTGCAAAAAAATGGGATTTCCGCACGATTTAAGCTCCTCAAAAGATTTATACGGACAGATTTCTCAATGCCAACTGCGAAAACAAAATTTCTCTGCACGATTTGTTAAAAAGCTCTTCTCTACATGAGTAACGACAAAAAATGAACATAACCACAGACTTATCTCCCTACGACTTATTAAAAACACTTCATTTGTAAGTTAGATATGTAAAGTCCAAACGATTTGTCAAGCGTCATTGCCTTACACGTTTAGTATGCAAAAAGCACACATATTCTTATTACTGTAAAAGATCTTTGAGGAGGTTCATAAATTTTATTTCTCTTGAATTGTAGAGTGAGTCTATTATTATTCCTACTTCAACTTTAATCTAAGTTGGTTTTTAGCTTTTTTTGATGGTGTTAAATTTGGAATGCAATAGGAATATTTAATCTCGTAACGCTGAATATTTAAAGCTATCTCGGGCTTTGAATAATAGTAACTTAACTTGCCTCATTTATGCCACATTTATCCCCCATTTATCTTTTTGTTATAAAAAATAAGTATTATAAATCACCTTATTCCAGGCCAAATAGAGATATAAGGATTTTTATGAAACATTTAAACGTTAAAATAAATTTTTCCCCGAATAATACTCTTAGGGTATGGACATACTGATCTAGTATTGCTCACGATTCACCACTAGTAATTTTCAAATGGCCCGCGATAAATTTTACGTCTTAGATAATAATATGGAATAGCAAATTCATTCCAGTTTTAATTTTATTTCAGATTTATAAGCTAAATTATTTAGGCTACTCCTAATGTATATTTTCCTTCTGCAACCTTCAACTGACTTAATTAGATGGATCCAAAGTTAAGGTACTTTTAGGTGATTATATTGTACATACTCGAATTTGTTCTCCATACATCACCATTTTTAGTTCAATAACTTTTAAATCTTCTATAAAAAAATTATAAAAATATTTTATTGTACTCGCGTATCTGGTTGCTTCCATAAACCACTATATTTGTCATTTAGGAAATGACCTAAGTATCTCAGCGTTTAGCTGAATCAGTAAATTTATTGAACAAAGATTAGAGCGTCTCGCGCACTTTAATCTCTTTGCAGAAAAATAAAACAAATTTGATTCTGAAGTAAGGATTAAGGAGTGATGAGTGATCCGTGATGAGTAATGAGTGAAGAGTACGCTGTGGCCAGATATGTCCACTCTCATTTAAATCAAAGTCCTTGATTTTCCATTCAATTAGTGAGGATCGTCTCAATGAGTTGAAAGTCGGTATGTCTATACTCTTAAGACTAGTTTTTCATTGGAAGAGTAAACGATCAAATTAGTAGATCGAGTTAGTTTCATCCTTGTAACTCAACCAATAAACACACAATTGGTCGAATGAAAACGACATAAAATAGTTGAGTAAATTGAAAATCCTAAAAATACAAAAATGCGAAGTGGTCTGAGATGGAAATAATAAAACTTGGAATTATATAGAGAATATAAATGTATTTCATGAGGAGACCACATGCGCCATAATTACGCCTTCTATTGATAAAAATTTCTAATCCATGTTTTCTTTCTTCTAATAATCTTCTTCAATAACTAAAGTCAATTTCTTTAGCAAAATGCCAGAAATATTTAACAAAGATTTCTTCAAAATTTGGTTGCCGCCAGATGTTCATCGTCGGTGTTTCAATTTTGCACTGAACGACTCTACCACATTCTAAAATGACTTCAGACGGGTACTAGACCAAATTTGGTAATCATCCATTGAAAGTGAACAGTTCAAGAAAAACATTTACATCTATCTCAATTTTTGATTCATCTTAGCACTTTAAGGGTTTAGACATACCGATCTAGCAACGTTTATGTTGAATCTGTTTTACTTTCTTCACAGTCATCTTTAATGTTGGATGTTGACTTTGGATGAAGCGAAGATGAAATTTACACAAGACTAGCATAATTTGTAGGAATTTCTAAATTTCGAAAGAAAAATCACCAATAAGATTTTCTTTATTTATATGTATAGGTGTTCCCTTCTGGGTTAACCAAACTTCACGATTAGGTTACATTTTATATTGCCCGAGGAAATTAAATCGAAAAAAAAAACGAAAGAAGTCGGTGTTTATCTTTTTTACATTTGGAGCTTGGAGTATTGAATTTGAAAACTTACCACGTGAAAACTAAAACCATCTTCTTTCAATTGGTAAAAACAGTAATACAAAAATAGTTCATAAAATGTTAAATAATTTTTTCTTTCAGTTTTTGAATTTTATTTGCAAAATAAAACCCATTAAGGTTGAGTTTTCTGAAAGTTTTTTTATTTAGAACAAACACAAGAAGTGTTCTAAACAGTGAGTGGTACCATCGCATCGGTAGGTGGACAGACTTTTTTGGTAAAGATATAATTTATGACTTTTCACAAATTTCGGTACCATAAAATTTTAAAAGCTGTAGTTCCAAAACTAGTGCTGTACGAACTTCATATTTTTTAAAGTTCGAACTTTTCATTCAAAAGTTCGAACTATAAAATAGTTCGAACATTATGCAAAAGTTCGAAAAATGCTCGGGTTCGAAAAAAGTTCGGGCTTGGAGAAAGTTAGAGTTCCCAAAAAGTTCGGGTCCGAAAATAGTTCAAGTTAAAAAAAATTTCGGGTTCGGAAAATGTTCGGATTCGGAAAAAGTTCGGGTTCGCAAAAAGTTCAAGTCCGAAAAAAGTTCGGGTTCGGAAAAAGTTCGGATTCGAAAAAGTTCGAGTTCGAAAGAAGTTTGAGTACAAAAAAAGTTCGGAAAAAATTCTATAATATTAAATTTCGGCTACTGGTCGAATTCCACAATTGAGTACAATATACCGGGTGTCCAAGAAACTAGGGGCACCCCTGTAATTACTTTTTTATGAAAATAAAAATTTTAAAATAAGAAAATGTCCTATTTTTTTGATGTTGACATTGATGTCTTGTATGATTGCGATGTTTAAAAAAATGGATTTCTTTTGTTTTTATTAATAAAATTATTAAAACTACTCTTAATTAATTTAAATACGTAAAATAAACTGTAAATTATGAAAATCATTCGGCCTTTTTTTTGAAATGGCATGATAGTGGTACTGTTGAGTACATGTTGATGTAGATTCGGACATTATCGATTTCGAACTTTATCGAGTTCAAAACTTATCAAATTCGAACTTTATCGAGTTCGAACTTTATCCAGTTCGAACCTACGAAGGATCGAACATTATCGAGTTCGAACTTCATCTAGTTCGAACTTTATCCAGTTCGAACTTATGAAAGTTCGAACTCGATGATTTGTTATTATGTGGAACGGGTTCGAACAGTTCGAACTTTTTATTTTTTTAAGTTCGAACATTCGAACCTCTAAAATTTCGGGTTCGGTGAACAGCACTACTAAAAACAGATAGACCCCCACTTTTTTGCTTTTTCTCGATTTTTGCATTATAGTTTCTAACCACAACGATCCGTGAACCATGAAAGGAACAGTCTGTATAAGGTTTTTGTTAATTTTCCAATCATAAAAATAGGTACTTGAAGGCACTTGTAAAAAATTTATTTCTTTTCTGATTATTTCAAGGCAATAAAGTTAAATGCCTATTATTGATAGAAATGGAAACTGTTTTACGTAAAGTTAACACTTGATATTATTGCCGATTCAAATTGATTTTTTTTTGCCAAAAATGACGTCAAAGAGGCGTAACTTCGGTGATAACTAGTGCTGTACGAACTTCAAATAATTGTAAGTTCAAAATTTCCATTCATAACATAACATAACATTAAACAAAAGTTCAGAAAAAGTCAAAGTTCGAAAAAAAGTTAGGGATTGAAAAAGTTCGAATTTGAAAAAAGTTCGGATTCGGAAAGAATGTGTTTTTTATATTTGTATAATTGGCTTGGATGAAAAAGTGTCTATAGTTATTGCAAATGCAAATGAACTAAGGTTTAAGTTTTTAAATTTTTAAAAAGCTTAAATCTTCTTAACTAGTCTGAACGTTCTTAAATTTGCTTTTTAACATCCTTATGAGCAGAGTTTCCATCTTCCTTAAACGAACTTTATTGGGTTCGAATTAAATCAAGTTCGAACTTTACGGAGTTCGAACTTTATCGAGTTTGAACTTGATCGAGTTAGAACTTAACGGGTTCGAACTTATGAAAGATCGAACTTTTATTATTATGTAGAACTATAAAGAAAAGGTTCGAACTGTTCGAACTTTTTATGTTTTAATGGTCTAACCAAAAAAGATTTGGTTCGGTGAACAGCGCTAGTGATAACTGAAAGTTATTTGAGAACCATGACAATGTTATTATAGCAACTAACCTATTTATTCTGACGTTATCCCCTTAGTTCCGGATTCGATTACTTATCTTGAAAAATTTGAACGTAACGGCTTTTTTGTATAATTTTTTTGTAGATGATTTAGAAGTCATTTCTTTAAATTCTGCCAGAAGGAAAAAAAATTGGAGAATGTACAAAAAAGATATAATAATCTAAAAGTACCTTACTTTGGACGAATCTAACTAATTTTGTGCTAGGTTGCAGAAGGTAACTATCTGGCTAATTAATTTAGATTATAAATCTGAAAAAAAAATTGAAAATTTAACGAGTAAAACTTGACTTATGGCTGCAGAACTACTGCTCGATTTCATGATTTTTCACAATTTTTCCTCCAAAACTAGCGCGCCCTTTAGGGATTCGCATTAATTATTAGTTATTTGGTCATAATTTGCAAAGAAGCTCCAGAAAAGTGGAATGGATTTTCTATTCCTTGTTATTATCTCCAACGGAAAATTTATCGCGGGTTGTCTAGGAAGATGCTCTTAAGTGCTATAAAAAGTTTATAAAATTTCCCAAGCATAACGTATGGTATAATTTTGGCAAATTCTGCTGGGCTTCTCTAAACATTAAGTACAGTGACAATCAATTTTGAGCTGTGACCCGAAAGATACTGTAAATACCACAAAAGGGAAACGTTTTTTTTTTAATTTGCCATTTTTTAATTAAATTCAAATTTTCCTTGCTCAAGTTTTAGGATTATAAATTTAAACATCTATTGCCAGGAAGTTTCAAAAAATTTATAAATACATTATTTAGATCTAAATTTGTACTAAGCTTAGATAGAGTTTTAACCCATTTTGTCTTGAACTTTGATGTTTTATGGATTAAAGCCAGGAAATGTATTATTTACTGTTGATTTTGCAGTAAGGTTTTGTTGTAACCAAAAAGAATGCAGCAATAGTAGAGAAAGTATCTTGGCACTGGTTTAAAGTTTGATGTTCCAATAAAATTTCATTTGTATGTTTGTTCTTAAATTTCTGCGAAAAACGAATAAATGATAAAAATGCAGTACATCAATTAGCTAATTTAATTAAATCTAAAAAAAACTTAAAATAATGTTATTTATTTGTACCAATTTAATTTAAATATATTAAATAAATAATTGGTAAATACAAATTATTTTAGGAATCCAATTAAACATTTATTGCAAAAAGGAACTAAAAATCAATACTGATAAAAGGTGCAAATGACGGCGAATTAAAAAGTGCTGTCTGCTTTATTTGACCATTTAACATTATTGTAAACCTTGATTGTCGGTTTAAAAGGGCGATGATGGACGGTAATTTTGCGGTATACCTCCCTGTTGACATTGTAATTCGATGAGACCACAAAAGCACGACTAAAATCAACAAATAAACCATTTATAAAATAAAAAAATAATCATTTAAGATTAAAGAATTATTAAAACACATAAATTTAGCAAAAAGTTCAGGAATATAAATAAGAATTTTTTACTTCATTTTCTCTAGGGCGGGAAAAACTTCGGGAAACCCAGTTTTTAGTGTTAGTTCAAGCGTAAACATAGTAAATCATACTTTAGGGTTATTGATAAAGTAGCACCTTTTTCTAAAAAAAAACTGTTTTTGCTCATGAAATTTAATTTTAAATTTAAAAGCGAGTTATGTTATAAAATAGGGTAATTTCTTGAGAGTTTGCAGCAAGTCTTCGACATTTTTATTTATGGAAATAAAAATAAATTTTATCACAAGCGCGCTTTTATGGCAGCATTTCCACGCAACTTTATATGCAATAGAAATTACAATAAATACATTGTTTCAATGGTGGCTACTTAAAATTTAATCGCTTTTTCTCATGGACAGCATTATATATTTCTAAGAAGCACATATAAACTTTTAAGCTCCTTTCAAGAAATAAAAGATGTGTCTAAATGATCCTTCGAAACATTGTTACGTGACTTAATTTGTAATTAACTTGAAAATAAAATTTATTGCTTTCACAGATAAGTGTGGCTTAAAGTGTTTACGAATTCAACTAACGAGTAATAATCGAGAAATTTAATCGCTTTTAATGAACGAGTTGTTTACAAAATTTTTTCGTTGTTTTCAAAATTATCTTATACAAATCGTTCATTAATAGGGGTCATTAATGAATGATTTAGTACACATTAAAAATTCTAATTAATAAACGATTAACAAAAAGGAAATTTAAATATTGGTAATGAAATAAGTGTAAGGAAATGATATTTTAATGCATATTGAGTTTTGTTTGAATTTTTTTGGTTTAAAAATAATTCGCGTGATTTTATAGAAAATTATCTTCGTACTAATGCGAAGCTAACGTGTTCCTTCCATATTTTTCTTTTACGATTATTATTATTATGTCCACGATATGTAAATAAAATGAGGTTAATAGTTAATAGCGGTCCAATTTATAACCCAAAGCGGAAAGTTAAAGAACGTAAAACATTTTGTTAAGAATTGTAAAGTATGAATAATTTCGATGACAAGTTGAAAGCCGAGGGTTGTATTATTTTAGGAGCCAAACGCATTGAAGAGATTCTACACTGTCGGTATAACATAAAGAAAATGTATTATGGTAGATGGTTGATAGGTGGAAAGCCAGGTTTTACATAATGCATGTTACCCTCTAACCATTTCCCCGTAAGAAGTAGCGACGGTTTTTTATTTTACAAAAAAGCTCTATTGATTTTTAAGGCGCGAGTCGAGTGATTTATGTTTATAAAAATTTACTTTTATTACATTAACCCCTTTAAAATTGACGTCATAAGTAGTTCAGTGCAAAGTGATGATTACAACTAATCTACTTCGGACGTCATCTCATTAGTTCCATTTTCGGCCGTATGAAGATCACTTACCTCTGCTGAAATACTCTGTCACCTTTTCGTGTGTAACTTTATTCACATAATGACGTTCTTTATAGAATTGGGGCACATAATGAAACCATTATGGTTCTAGGACCATAATCATAGTTTAAACCACATTGATGCTTACGACATAAATACGATATATTATATGATATTATACAAACTTCGGTCTTTTTCGAGTTTGGAGAACATGAAAAATAGGTCATTTTTTGTTTCAAGGAGGACGAAATTTCATCATAGCTTTCAATTTCAATCCTTTACTCTCCAGCACTTACTCCCGAAAAAATTGAAAAAAGAACTATTGACGAGTAAAGAGGCCAATGATTATGAGAAATAATTAGTGCTTTCAGAAAAGAATTAATTAAAAATGAATAGTGATTTATATGCAACCCTGTTTTTGTTTTGATGTTTCCAAATAAACAATTTGTTTATATGGGTAAACAGCAATCTAATATAAATTAGCGATATCCATTAAACGTGGAGTCAATAATGAGTTCATAAATACCTCACAAACTCCTGTGTACTTTGCACAAATAAATCATTAAATGCGCAAATATTATAGATTGATATCCAATAGGAGAATTCATGTTTGATATTCAATTTAAACATATGTATTCTGTGCACCTAGATGTGACCTAATACTGCTTAATTGGGCTCAGTTGCTTATTTCCACAAATTTCAATTAATAATAAATATACCGGGAATTTTTTGAAAGCTTTTGCATTAATCTACTTGAATTTTATATTTTGTAAAATAAATTTTTTCTAGGACAAAAACTAATAAAAAATTTACACGAAAACGGTTTTTATTTTAATATATAAAATTTAGGTCTTTCTTAATTCCACGCAATATTTTCTAAAATAATATTTTATTAATATTTTTTACTAATAAAACATTTTTATTACCCAATTTATATGCTAGTGCTCTCAAAATAGAACTTTTAAGCTCACAGATGCTCTTAACATAGATTTCCGCAATAAAATTTAGACAATCAATAAACAAACACTTATCATAAAAGCAATAAATTTGAAAATTTATTAAAAATGTTAAAAACTATTTCCGTTGTTTCAGCTTCAGTGACAGGCTTTAACTTTGGGAAAATTAATTTCATCGAACTAAAAGCTCTTCAAAAGTAAACGAAACGACAGTAAAATAAAGAAAAAAGTTCGAAGCAGAAAAGAATAAATTAATACTATGACAGTTGATAAAAATAAATTGTTAATTTAAATTTATTAAGGCAAGAAACGCCTTCATTAATTCTTGAAGTTATTGACTTTGTTGACGTGAATTAATTTTTCTTCGTGTTTACTTTACACTTTAATCTACAAAAAATGTCTTAATAAATTTTTAGTCGTAAATAATCATTTTCCAGCCACTTAAATGTTAAATCTCAATTTACTACATTAATTTATTACTCAGTAAAACAGGATGAGCACATTTGGAATACATCCAAATATATTTATTTATATTCAAAGGTTTTATTATTATTTTATGCTAATTTAACAAAAATTAATTTTTAAGTAATAAATTATTTCTTATAAAATATTAAAAAATTAAATTTACCCCAAATTTTATCATGACTTCAAAAATTTAAAAAAAATAATGAAATTTTCTGGAAGAAGCTCTAACAAAAATATAGTTCGTATTCTCAGTGATTCTACTATAATAAACGAGATGTATGTTAAAATAAGTGGAAATATTTTTTTCCTCGATTTTCAGTTCGGTTTAGTATGAAAACTCGTAGAAGTTTTTGATGTGGATTATTTATCTTGCAGTGCAAGGGACTGCTTTTGAGCAATGTTAAGTACGAGTACAATACGATTTTTCTCGCCCTCCTTTGATGTCTACTCCTGACTGCTATGAAGGATTAAAGGATAATCACAAAATGGTCGCATATCCACGTTCCTCATCTTTTCAAAAACACATGCTGTATTCCATTCCCCCTTTTAAATTTTATCAATGTAAATTCACATTTTAACCTGTAGAAATACAAGGTTATATAAAAATTTATTAAAATATTCTACGAAATTTTTGTAAACGATAAATCAACATATTCATGCCAAACTTTTGAGTAAGGGAGGCGACAATAAGCAGAGTAATGTCCTGTCGTCCTGTGTAAGTTATATCATTGTGTCTATACTCGGAGCATATAAATTATACTTCAGCATAGTACTTTGTCATATCTAGTCCATCTAGAAAAAAACAACCGTCACATTAAATTTTCTCCAATACTTTGTGTTGAAAATATTTTCAAATGTACAACTAAAATTTTAGCGATTTTATGAATCTTAGGTTCTTTATACATTTTCTTCGTGTTTTGTGCTGTTTTGGTTGTAACCATGATGATATCTTCATGAAAACTAAATACCTGAGGAATTCTTCAGTGCTCTGTTGTGAGTTCAGATTCCATAGCTGCCCTTCCAATACGTTTTAGCGAATATACTAAGGTTTCAACTGAAGCTACATTCCATACACTAATCTTCCAAATTTAGAGTTACTGTCATTTTATCTGATATTTTTACATCTTCCCTTGCTAGTTCTGGAGGTTCCAATATAGCATTAATATTTGCTAAATTTAAGGCACGTTAGATAACTTCTATTGATACTAGCAGGAAACTTAATCAGAAAAACTAGATGAAAGGGTAACTCTGGAAGAGACAAATGAAATAACTTAACCAATTTCTGGCACAGGTGCTACAGAAAAATTACCTACATCTTCAGAAGCAACCACAGAAAAATAACTATCTGAAGAACCAGAAGATGAGAATATGCCACCCAAAGAGGAACACCCAATTGAAAAAGAACCAACGCGGAAAAAGAAGACCAAATAACCACTGATTAGATTGAGTGGAAAACAATTTGAGATAACGAAATTGATAATAATATTTTACAAGACTATTAAATACTTCTGAAACTAATGTTGATAAAACCAGCGAAAGAATTACAGCACCCACAAAAGAAGAAGAACCAAAAATACCTACAACTCAACAACCAACTTCTGAAACCTATAACATAATCTACACTAAAATTTATTTCTGAGAATACTGAAGCACCTAAACAAGAAGTTAAAAAACCTTCAGAGGAAGAGGAACGAGATGATCTTGAGGCTACAAATGCGCCTATGAAAGAATTAGTAACAGAACCTGAAGTTCACGTAACTATGCCAAAATCTTTAGAAAAGGACGAAACTGAAATGGAACAAGAAGTTATAATTAAATATGAAAAACTTCTTAAACATAATGAAGGTTCACCTGAAAAATTTACCAGTTTTAACTCTAAACCAGTTTCTCCACAAGAAATTACTGAACTACCTATGGACCAAACGGACGAAGTGACGACATTAAAATCAGAACAGCCATCTGAAGAATTAACCATAGTACAATCTAAAGATATGCCAGAAGAATCACTTAAATATATAGAAGAATCTCAACGTACAATTAAACTTTTGGAAGAAGTAGAAGTAACCACTACGGGATTACAATCTGTTGAAGATGTTAAAGTTACAACTCCAGAGGAGTTCCTAAAGGAAACAACTTCGGGTTCAGATGAATTAACAAAGGGAATTACTGACGTTCCTGAGTAAAAAGAAAAGTCAACTGAATATCCAGAAGCCAAACCAACATAAAGAGAACATCCTGATCAATAAACGGAATCATATTCACCAATACCTCAAAGAGAATGATAGAGAAGGAAGCTGCTTGTCAAATATCATGTGTTTGTATTAGTCCAATTTTGCAGTGCGAATCTGTTGCCTGCTCTCCAGCAGGCATTTTCTCCAAAAATAAGAAACTAATTGAAAATATTTTTTTTTTCGAACGCAAGCAATAAGTTGAGGTATAAACGAAGACTTCGACGTTGCGTTATTTGTTTTAAGTATATTTTTAAACTTTTTACAGCATCCCAAAAATTATATAAAATTTACTAAATGCTTATACAGGTAAACGTCGTTTTGCCCCGGTTCGCTTTACGCCGATTCACAATTATGCCGGTTGGTGCCGGCCGGAGTTTCCGAGTAAGTTTTCGTTTTTTTAAGAAAAATAAAAAGATATGATTATATTTTTTATTTTATTATAAAATTAAAAGAATATTCAATTTGTAAATAAATTAAAGGATAACACAAATATTTGGACTGCTTCAATTAAATAGAAAAACTTAAATTAAAAACTATCGATTTCGGGATAATTATATCCCATCTTCAGGTTTTCAAAGAATCTAAGAATAAACAATTAGAATTAACAAAATAAAATAAATAAAAGGATAGGTATAAAATAAAAAATAAAAATAAATGTATACAAAATTAATGTAAATTAACATGCAAGAAGAATATTCAAATATGTACTTGATAAATCAATTATTCTGAATTCATAAAGCTTTTAAAGTAAAATAAAGTAATGATTTAATTTTCTTACCTTTATTGTCAAGATAATAGTGACATGTAAAATTTTTTGAAGTAAATAAAACTTTTGTAAACTTTAAAAAAAAAAATTTTAATGATGGTATTTAAAATAATTAGTTTGTATAAAAATTATTAATTAGTGATTTAATATAACTTAAATGTTTGACTTCGTTTTCAATTTGTATATTTAATGTTATGAATTTAGTGTCCAAATTTAATTTTATTATTTCAAGGTTTTCTAAAAGATTTCTAATCAAAAAATCATTGGTATTATGTAAAATTGTAACATTTTTATTTGGTTCAAAATTATGATTGTTAATTTACATTAATTTTGTATACATTTATTTTTATTTTTTATTTTATACCTATGCTTTTATTTATTTTATTTTGTTAATTCTAATTGTTTATTCTTAGATTCTTTAAAAACCTGAAGATGGGATATAATTATCCCGAAATCGATAGTTTTTAATTTAATTTATACAAAAAGTATAAATAATAAAGTTGGGCTAAAAGAAAATAAATAACAAGTTTTTTTATTTAATTCAATTTGTAGTTTCATTATGGACGACAATAGTGATTCAGAACCCAAACATTGTGCGAAAAAAGCAGAAAAAATGTGTATTCATTTTACGCCGATTTTTTTACGCCTGTGTCTCTCGGAATGGAACCCCGGTATAAAACGACGTTTACCTGTATATATTTAATTAATGATAATTTTTAGGTTTTCCTGAAAACCAAGAAATTAAATGAGATAGCCATAAAGTTGATGAAGAAAAAACTACAAAAATGTCATCAGAAATAAGTACATCTAAAACTGAAACAAAATTACTAGTAGAAGCAACGATATCGAAAGAGGAAGAAATTAGAACAACAGCTTCAAAAATTACCTACGCCAAAATCTTTAGAAAAGAACAAAATGAGGAACTTCTAAACCAGTTTCTCCACAAGAAACTACTGTTCTGCCAACTGAAAAGGGTTAAATGATATGAAGTGACGAATATAACGACCCTTATTTTTCTTCCAAATTTAACCATGATGACCAGAAACATTACATTCATTTCCTCGGTAACAAATAGTTCTACTCCAAGTCGTAATACCACAGAAATTCTTAAATCATCTAAAAGATTTCCAACAGAAGGAATTTAAAGAGTAATCCATGACGCAGACACTTTACTTGCTGTAGCATGAAATCTAATCTAGTTACCAATTGAAGAGTATGCTACGAAACTTAATTTAATCCAAATCTTTAGCCAAGTAGAAACAAAAATAATCAAAATTTTTTGTTAGATCTGTTTGGTTTACGTGATAAAAATAAATATTAGTTAAATGTAATCCATTTCCATTTATATAAAACCACGATGTATATTTTTCTGCCAATTTTATACTCACGATAAAAGCTTTTAATGTTGTTTTAAATATTTCTAAACAAAAGTTACTAATTGACGTTGATGAACGGATGAATGCGTGTTAATGTGGATATAAATTTTGGTATTTCGTAATTTTGATTAAAATTATTTTACAAACTTTTAACCGCGAATTTGTGAACATAATGAAAATAAGAGATTAAACGATATTTAGTAATTTACTAATGAAGATTTGTTGTTAAAAGCTTTATATAAAACTTAAAGCCATTTCGTATTAACTATGCTTAGATTTTGTGAAGATAGTCCTGTCAGGACCTGTCTCAGAAGCTGCGAGAATCAAGAAACATCAACGTCAATTACTGTGAAACGAAAAGATTTCATCTTATAAAAACTGGATAAAAAATGATTGGTTTAAATTATTGCATCCAGCTTTTAGTAGATAATATTTTTTGACATACGTTGTTATAATTTGTTATATTGTTATGAATCTGATAAATGATCCTATGTATTATTTACTAATCGTTGCTTTCAAAAAAATGTAATTTATGATATTAATGTAATAAAACATTTCACATATCGCGAAATTCGTGTGCTTTCCAACTTTTCCCCTAAATGAATTTTATCGCAAACAGTTCGTGACTTGCATGCATTCTCCGTCAACTGGAGATAAAATTAACTTTAAACTAGACAAAGTTTTCAACAAACATCTATTGATAATCTATAAATATTAAAACGATTCGATTTCTGCTCTATTTAAAGTGCGTCCTTCAAATGAACTGACATCAAACATGTTTTATTCATCAAACATCAATATTTCCTCCCATTTTGTCTTTTCAGTTGGAAGAAAGTAACGACATGTTTTGAAACCAGCCAGAGTCTCTAGAGATCACTCTTTAGTATTAACTGTAACTATAAATACGTGTATCATTAAAAATATTGTAACCATTACATAGGTTGATTACACTACTGCAGATTAAGTCCTAATAATTGTTCTATTCCAGTACAAACTATTAAGCTTTTAGTAATGAATAGCGAGGAGAATCTCGCAGCGTTCATCCTATTTATTTCAAGATAAACTTGAGGGAATTAATGGTTCAATATACATTCACAAACTAATTATATTATTTGAAACGCCTCATAATTGCCAGTCCTGTCTAGCTTTAAACGCCCATTATTTGAGATCCGACTACGACAGCGATAATCAAACTCCAAATTGAATTTCAAAACGATTTAAGGACTTAACGTAAGACCAATTATTTTTCTCATTTATTTTCACTTGAAGTGATTTTAATAAACGCTACTTCTCATTTATTTCGCACGGTGAATGACCATTAAGTTTCATGCCGTGTTCCAACACCCACTCGAGTGACACGTGCATTGGGATGGAGCAACAACTCTGGAAAGATTTGATATCTTCAGGTACGATTAAATTTGGTTGGTGCACTAAATCTACAGTTTCCATATTTCCATATCTTCTACTTTATGTACAATTATGGTGAAAGTGATCAACACCTTTTTAAACTGTATTTTAGAAAGCATGAATTGTATTTTAGATAAATCAGTTTGATTTCAGAAAACACCTAAATCGGAATCAGAAGGAAGGAAAAATAAATTGGAAGCAACAACCATCCAACCAGTTGAACACGAAACAATTAAATCTGAGAATCAAGAAGTGAGTGAACCAGCCAGGGAATAAAGAACCTAACGAGAAAAAGAACAAATAAGTGAACCAGATAAAGAGAAACAAGCAAACCAGAAAAAGTACAAGAAAAAGACTTATAAACCAAAAATAGCAGGTGAACCCACTAAATCATAAAAAGAAGAAACTTCTACTTATATTCCAGAAATAGAATCCACAAAATCAGATATTAAATCTTCAGATGAAGAAGAACCAGTAAAAGAAATTGATGTAGCCAAAACACCAAATCTAAGAAACTACAGAATTATCAGCAGAAGAAAAAAATAAACAAATAACATCTGTCACCAAAAGAAAAAAACTACTAATGAAACAAGTGGGAGTTTCGCAGAGTTAGAAGAACAAACTGACGTACCCAAAGAAACAGAATGAGAACCAGACAAGGAAACTGAACCAGAAAAAACCAGACGAAAAGGTAACTCTAGAAGAGAAAAATTACCTACATCTTCAGAAGCAACCACCGAAAAACAACCAAAGTCTCCAGAAGCAACCACAGAAAAAGATATATCTAAAGAATGTATTCCTCTTCATCCAGATGATAAAAAATGCCACCCAAAGAATTAACAACAAGTGTATCGGTACATCCAATTGAAGAAAAAAAATAACACTGGAAAAAGAAGAACAATCAACCACCGGTTTTGTGATGTAGATGTTCTACAAATTAAGATTTTGCAGGTTTGTAGTGATTCTGTTTAATACATGTTTTTTCTACTGTATCTTCATATTTTTACTAAGTATAAAAACCTGCCAAAATTTGGTAAATAATGATAAACGATACCTTACACAACCTTCTTAATTAAATAAATATGTACTCTATTAAAAACTCAACCCTTCCATTCCTTCCTTAGGGCTTTTCCCCCTCTTAAATTTGGACGGACTCTGCAGTATTACAATTCTACTGCCAAGATTAATTAATGAGCAAAGTTTCATGAATGTAGAAATTCCAGGGTAATCTAAAATGATTGTGGTTTGATATGTAGGCAACCAAATACGCAGGTTGGCACAACTAAAATCTTAAAAAGAAAATCTCCTAGTAATCCAATGGCGTAGCATTTTTTTTCCAAAATCTCTAATTTCACAGCAAATGTCAAATATTGGAAATATTTTTCTCCATTTTCGAGGCAGATGATAACAAAAAACAAAGATTTATTCAAATTAATTTTGATAAAAACTGACGTTTATGAAGTAGAAGGCAAAATAACGAAATTCAAAAATCTGAAGTTTTGATACAACGGTAATAATTACACCTACGCCTCTCATTTGGTGAAGTCTAGTTACTTTGTTTTGATTTTGATATGATTTTGTGTTACTATGAACTCGAAGCAAACAAATTCCCCATATTTTAGGCGGCAAATTTGAATTGACTACAATTATTTTAGCTCACCCTGTATTTTGTTTCTTTGTGCATTTTAAAGCTATTTTACCCGTACTTCCACTAAAGCTATAGTGACTAAAGGAGCTGAATGACCAAACGATGCAGATTTAGAATCCGAAGAACAAGTAACTGAACAGCCAAAAGAAGAAGTCATTCATTACTGAACTGAAAATACTTACAACTCAACAGCCAACTTCTAATGATGATGTTAAAGGATTAACTAAAGTTATGGCCACAGAGGAACCAAACCAAAGATTTGGAATCCGAAGAATAAGTACCTGAACAGCCAAAAGAAGAAGTCATTCATTACTGAACTGAAAATACTTATAACTCAACAGCGAACTTCTAATGAGGATGGTAAAAAATTAACTAAACTTATGGTCACAGAGGAACCAAACACTAAAAAATATTCACCCTTACTACACCAGAAAGTATTTCCGATTATACAAAAGCGTCTAAAGTTGATAAAGAGATGATTTCGATATTACTAAAGCGCTTGTGGAAGAAGTTCACGTAACTACGCCAAAATCTTTAGAAAAGGAGGAAACTAAAATGGAAAAAGAAATTACTGGTGAATATGAGGAGCTTCCAAAAAACACGGTGAATGTTGACATGAAGAAATTACCACGGCTGCCTCTAAACCTGGTTCTCCACAAGAAACTACTGAAATACTAACTGAAAAGGATCAAACTGATGTACTGACGACATTAAAATCAGAACAGCCATCAGAACAATTTACGAACAGTATAATCTAAAGATAAGCCAGAAGAATACTCAACCGAATCACCTAAATATGTATATAGAAGAACCTGTATGTACTATTAATTCTTTGGAAGAAATAGAAGTAACCACTGCAGGATTACAATATCTGAGGAAGTTAAAGTTACACTCCAGAAGAGTTGATATAGGAAACAATTTCGCTTTCAGATCAACTCACGAAGGAAGCTACTGACGTTCCTGAAGAAAAAGAACTGTCAATCGAATATCCAGAATCAAAACCAACAGAAGAACAACACATTGATCAAGAAACAGAATCATTTTCACCAACAACTGAAAAATAACGATGGAGAAGGAAGCTACTTGGATGAATAATTAAAGTGTTCCTCCAATCAATCATTATCAAATATCATGTGTTTGATTAGCTCAATTTTGCAGAGCGAATGTGTTACCTTCCTTCCAGCACCAACCAATCTTCTGAATTTCTTTAATGGTAATTATTCTCCTGAAAGCCAAGAAATGGAATCAGATAGTCTTAAAGTTGATGAAAAAAGACGACAGCAATGCTATCAAAAATAATTTCATATGAAATTAAAACGGCAGCTTCAAAAATTATCGTGCGGTTTGGAACATCCCTCAACTAATTCTTACTAAGGCTTTCAATATGATTGTACCATAATACAAAACATAATATTATAACTCGTATAAACACACAAAAAAATGTTCATAAGCAGGTTTTAATAATTGAAGTTATGAATGAAACACGCTGTAGGATTTATTTCTAGTTATGTGGAGTAAGTACAATACCATTTTACTTATTAAAGGCGTCTAAAATGTAGGTTGGTTTCTATTAAGCCTCATCATAAGCAACTATTCAAGTGTGTAGAAGCTTCCTGGTGTTAATAATGGCTTAAGTGTTGAGGTTGCTTGTATTAATATGATAAAATATGTACGAAGCGAAACGAATTTGTAATCAATTTTTCGAAACTCATGTTAAGTTTTTATTTCAATTTATTTTTTCTAAAAAACTAAACTAAAACTTCATTGCATTTATTATTAATGATATAGTGAAAAAGGGCGCACATATTTTCTGAATTATTGAAAAGTTTTTATGTTAGACTACTCGGGTAACGGTTTATTTTATGTATTACAATATTAGAACATTAAACATATATCATATTCAGATAGCAATAATTTATGGACTTTTCGATTTCAGCGTGGAATATTGTATTCAATTTTATCTCTGTTATGGGGCATGAATAATAAATAGGACATTTCAATAACGCTAATGGAGTAACGGAAAATTGAGGCAAGTTCATCAACTTTACTTAAAATTACTATTAATAATTCTAATAATCACAATAGAGCTAAATGATAATATTAGCCTTTTCTGTAATTAAGTCGTAAGATCTACACTGAAACTTAAATCAATAAATTATAATTCCTCAAATAACTCACTCCGAACTTTAATAACACAATTTCCAAACTACTTTAAGTTAGATTGTATTTTAAGTAATGTTAATTTTAATTATGTTATACGCTTTTCGCTCAACTATTCTGTAAATTCCAAACTTAAACACATGTCTAACTATAAATTAGGATTTATTAAATAAAAATTAGTTTATTAGCTTTCCAAGCTAAGTAATTCTCCCTCTTGCGGCCGAAACGGAACTAACGGGATGATGCCTGTTTCCACAAAAGTATTAGTTGTCACCAAGGTTACATTTTTGGTGGGTAAAGTAATTTGAATCGCCAATTCCTTTTGTCCAATAAAAATTAAAGTTTTAGCTCGTCCTTAACGTTTTTAAGTGACCTTCAATATTCATGAAATAAAAAATATTTCGCAGGAAAAACTATTCTATTATGGTGAAAATTCTAAAATTTGATTGTGTACCTATCTTCTAAAAAATAGAATGGAGTTCCAGGACCTTTCAAAATTTTCCACTAGACAAAGAAAACGTTTACCATCTAGAAGAAGTTTTCAGATTTCAGGATACAATATTCATCTATTAATGACAAATACGAAGGTTTTAAATTATTTTTGACTTTGAGTTTATTGTTCTGCCGAAGTCCAGATTACTGGAATATTAAAACTATTAAATAGCTTGAGATGAGCGTATTTTAGGTTTATTGATCGTTTATTTTCAACTCATATGCGATTACTGGTTTTAATTGTCGTGCTGAATATCCCAGGTTTAGGTCTTTCAACGAATGAAATCTCATTATCCGCTTTATTTCTGTTTAAGCATGTCTTTAGGAACAATTAAGCAGAGCTTAGCGCACTTTTAGTTGTTAACTAACTCCAAAAGCTAGCGATGTTTAAAGCTTCTTTATTATAAACAGATTATGAAAGGGATCCAACTCTAACTTAAAATGGAAAACTTATATAATTATGAATTTATATCATCCAAGATTAGCAATAATTATAAATAAAATGTTGAAATTAACCTTCATTGTTGATAAGATTACTGCGAGTTGTGAATGGTGGTCTTAATTCTTCATGTTATCTTTATGCTTGTAAACAAGCATAATACTATTTCGTCCAATACAATGACGCCGCTAAATTGAATTGAGCGGCATAATACCGTTATTGTCTTCGCTCAAATTTGCAAGTATTCCTGTCAAGCTTCAAGCCATTAGATTTTCCATTAGTCTTACTCCAAGTTCAAAGTTGTAAGCTGTCTACTGAACTCATAATTTATATATAAATTATTAAGTTATTAAAACAGGCTTGCAACATGATCTCAGAAAATGGGCAGAATTTCACGAGCTAGGGATGAAGTTGGAAGTTTTTCTACATCGATTGATGTTTGTGCTAGTATATTCTCCTTTCTAGTTTGCGCGAATACCTTTCTCAGGTAAACGCTTGAACCTTATTGACATCATAATAAGGGTCATTTTATAACCTTTATTAACAGTCTTTCTCTAGCATTCATAAATTTAAAATCTATTTTTCCTTCCCCCAACACGCTTTTTCTTCATTCAAAGTTAAAATACAACTTTTAAGTTAGTAGTGCAATTCTGTGTAAAACTGTAAGTCCTTACAGGGAATATCTGTAAGAAAACCGTTTATTACAACCCATATAAGAAACCTTGAACATTTTTCCTCTAAAATACTTACGGTTTTGGACGAAACTCTGACAATAATTCGGACTTTAAAGGTCTACACCCTTGAGTCCAAATTAGCCTGGGAATACCGGCAATCCCAGGGAAAAAATGGCAATGAAATTGCTGATGACTTGGCAAGATCTGCCTCTCGAATCTTACACTGACGGGTCCCGAAGCGTTCTGTAGGCTAAACATGACACATTTACGTGACGACATCCTGCGGTGGGAAAGGGATAGTATAATGTCAAAACTGGGTTCAAAACAGGTGACAGAATCCATTGAGTACTCGCCTAAGAAAGCAACGAAGCCTCGCGACCTAAGCTGGAACGAACTAATGCTCATCACAGACCTTTTAACTGGTCAACAAAATAAGCAAGTCAGAAATCAAAACTTGCAGATTCTGTGGCATGGAAATTCCAGGCGACGTCAAGAAAGGCCGAATCCCTAAGGACCGAAAGAAAATAGGCCGAATGACAAAAAGCCGACATGGATTAAAGGACGACGCGGACAAAAGGCCGAAGGAGAAATGGCCAAGTGAAAATAGGCCGAATTAAACAAATGGCCGACACAGACAAAAAACCGAAAGGAAAAAGACCGACCTGGATAAAAGTCAGAATGATAAAAGGCGTAAAGAAAAATAGCCGACGAAAATAAAAGGCTGAAAGATGTTTATCCGCGGATTTTATTTCGTCAGGGTCTTTTGCTGCGTTAACTGCGAATAGCTATTTGTTTATTTTATAAAATTAAATAATAATAAACAATTGAGGAGAAGATTCCTTAGGTCTGCCTTTGTTCAAAGTGGTGAAGGTGCACCAAGCAACAATTCCAAGCGCAGAGTGATGGACGCTGCGTTTCGTGCTTATTAGCACTCATCAGCATCACATACTGCTTGCTTGTGCCTTTCCCAAAGGGATCGGACGAATTGTTGATTGCTACACCTTCAAGCTCGGGCTTATAAAGCACTACAAGGAGCATCCACTGAGTAGAGAAAAGCAGAGCCATCTAAATTAACAATAAACATGAAATTAATTAAAAAATTTTTTGTCTTAATCGGAATAAGACTTATTCGCCTTATACCTTTCTTGTTTAAAGACTTATATGCAAAATATTTTTTTAAATGATTTTGTACATTGAGTCTTACAAGCCATCTCCCGTCGATAAAAATTATCAACTTAAAAATCACCCTGAACATGGTGAAGTCACACAACCTGAAAGATGAAAATATTTCTGAAACTAGGGATTTTATTAAAAAATGTTTCAAATAAACATTTGTTTTCAAAGGAGAAGCAGAATACATTTTTAATTTTGTGCACATTAACTTTTATTATCGGCCTTTTGTGCGCTTCGGCATTTTTCCGTTCGGCCTTTTTTCCATGTCGACCTTTCTCCTTCGGTATTTTATCTAATTCGGCTTTCTTTCTTTCGACCTATTGTTCACATCAGCCTTTTGTCCATGTCGGCTTTTTGTCCATGTCGGCCTTTTGTCCCTTTCGGCCTTTCTTGAATTTCTAGGGCACAGAATCTGCAAGTTTTAATTTCTGACTTGCTCATTTTGTTGACCAGTTGAAAGGTCTGTGATGAGCCTCAGTTCGTTCCAGCTTAGGCCTTTTGTCTAAGTCGGCCTTTTGTCCCGCTCCCAATTAGCTTCATTGAGGATTTAGACATCCCAGCACTAGAGTAAGAGTTACACAAAATATTATTTTTGTCGTAGTTCAGTAAGGCTCAATCGTAGCCTATCGTCCTCCTATGTAATGTTTTCCACAGAATTGCGCTAGTCGTGAATTTTCCCAAGAAATATTTATGCTCGAACCTTGACATCACAATAAGGGTCACTTTCGTCTGCGTAATTCGCGCAATTGAATTTTACAACCCTTATCAACATTTCTCCTGCATCATTCATAAATTTAAACATATTTTCCTTCGTAAAACTCGGACCCGGTACAAACAAATTTCATTATTAATAGTCATGCAAAGAGTATAAAATTGGATTTTGAAAATATTAAATTTTCGCTCATTCAAAATTAAAATAGTTGGAAAAGTGCTTCTTGAAGCGAATTGTTTTAAGTAGCTATTTTTAGAAATAATATTGTTTCAAAAAGTGCAATAAAGCGTTAAAGTTTCATGGTATTAAGTGGGAATTATCTGAAAGTGTTTTTAAAGGAAATGTAGAAAGTTTTTCAACTTTGATGGGAATAGAAAAAAACACTTATACGTATGTAGGTGACTCAAAACTCTTTCATATCACTTATTACTTTAATACTTTATAAAGTTGTTTTTAAACTAAAGTTATAAGATTTCGTGGTAGGTCAAGTATATTTGATTGATTGAAAATTAAAAATATTAATTTTTAAAAGCTATACGTGAGTTATAATCTATAAAAATAGATAATCGATTGGGTAATAAAGAAACTTCTTGAACTAATAAATTTCAATTGTAACTTTAACGATCAACAGTATTATACGATATAAAAGTTTACATAAAATGTTGAAAACCTAGACAAAGTTTTTAATGATATTTAAAAAATGTTGTATGACATTGTAAATACTTCTTTGAAATTTTGTAGCGCATAAAAGTTGATCAAACTCAACAGCATTAAATTCAATATTTAAAAACCACCCATATTTTCCAACTTCCCTAGAGGCGAAACACGTTTCATTCATGCGAAGCTTTATTTAAATTTTGATCCAAAAAAAACTTCCCAACTTTTTACACTCCTCCACATAACAAATATTTAATGAATACTGGAGAAAGTTGTTTTTTTCAAAACTTTTAAGTATAAAATTAATAAACGTTCTTAGGGAAATACATTTTGTATAGACTTTAGAGATTTTAAATCGAGTTGAAAACTTACCCATTTTCAATTTTCTCCATAAGTGTGCGGAACGGCAAAACATCCTTCTCTGGAAATAAAGAAGTGTTACAACTTATAAAACTTTTTCCCTCAAGCAAATATTTATTTCATACAAACTCGGTTTGAATTGATGAAATAGAATTCAATACTTGTAAATAAACAGATGCGGTTTATTACAAACTTTCAGCTTCAGTTTTAATTAATATACTTTTTTTAATAAAACTTTTTTAACTCACACGAGTCAGTATGCCCTTTGGGAAAACAAATATGTAGCTCTATTAATGCATACACAAAAATCAAACAAACATCAAACCTTTCTAAAACTCATTTTAATTTGATGACCTGAAATTTTACAAAGAAAAAAAACAGTAATGCAATTTTGCACAAAAATTTATTTTTACACGTTTTTAATTAATTTATTCAAAATTATAATGTTAATATTTAAAAAGGCTCCTGGTAGAATTTGATGATATAACTGTGGTTTCAATTAATTAAATTTTGATTTCGTCCTTCTTACCCAATCAAATATTTGTAGAGGATAAATTAGTAACGATTAATAGTAAATTAATTTGGGTAATTAGATAATTTGAATCGATTAGTTTTGATTAGGGTCGGTATGTTTTTGGAGGCCAACGTTGATTTTTCCTAACAATCAGTGCAAGTAAACAAAATTAGTTTACTGTCGGAACATAAATTTAAACTTATTTGGTCGTTATAAACCTCAATTGAATTAAACAGCCATAAATTAATGATGTCAAGAGCACACAAAACACACATTAACACTGATGACAGCGGAATTTAAATAACAGGAGTGCACTTAAATTGTCACCAAACCTTAACTCTACAACGATACGAATAGTAGCAACAATTTATAGAGGGGATTCCCATTTGGATGAAATTTTATCAAATTTATGAACCGTATAGGAAAATTTTGAGGCGAATTGTTAATAAGGATTCTGAAATTCAATTGCGCGAATTACGCTCACGAAAATGACCCTTATTGCAATGTCAATAAGGTTCAAGTGATAATTTTACCTGGGAAAGCGTCGCGCAAACGAGAAATGACAATAAAGCTTGCGCAAACATCAACCAAGAAAATGTAAAAACGCATTTTATTTTTTATAAGCTGTAGTTACAATTAAACATAATTTTCCACTATATTTCATCTAGAGTTCTCTGATGCGTTTTCCGGTATTCATTTTTCCTGCATGAGTTTTTCACAATAAATTTTCCGTTTAAGTTTTGTTGTTTGCATTTTAAAACATAAATAATTGAATATTGGTAAGAAGACGTTGATTAATAATTTATTAAAACTCTTGGGTGAAAACGTGAACGCTCATTCTTTCTTATTAACTATCAAATTGCGTTATTTATGAAAGTCTTATAAAACTTTGTAAATTACGCGAAGCAATTTGTTTGTAAGCGAAAATTCCAATAAATTATTCTTAAAGGACCTCGTTCGGTTGAATAATTGCGGCCTGTAATTCGCATTGTTCTTCGAGTTTTAGACGTCTCCGCTTTTTCACCATTAAAAAGAAACGAAGAAATCTTAGCGGCCAATAAAATGAGCACTTCAAACTTTTCTTTGTTTATATATTGCGTTTCAATTCAACCCTTTCAATTACTGCATTCAATATTTTTTATCCTGTCGATTAAATAAAAGCGAAATGAGATGGATTTTCATTTCAATAAGCTTCGATAATTTAAAGGAAAATAATGGTTTATTTTAAACCATGAAATTTAATTTAAATACAAAATAAGTGAGGAAAAATCCGCCGGACGGCGGTATTATTATCATCAGAAAACCCCCGCAAGATCAAAGTAAGCGATAAAAAATGAGGATAAAATAATTAGGATATCTGAAAAATCAGTAAACTATGAATTGATGTAAGTTGAATCCATTAACGTAATTTCTCATTGAGGCATCACCGTTAATGCATTTTATAGGAGCTTTAATCAGGTAAAAAGCACATGAGGTGGGTTCGTATCTTGCGTTCTATAATATTCACAGCGTCGATTCCTAAAATCCTCATAATTAATTCACTCAAATCATGTCTCCTTAGAGCGCTGTCCTTATTGAAGGTTCTCGATCCTTTTTGGAACACGAGTTCGAACTTAAATCAACCACAAAGAAACACATTTTGATTTCTTCCTTCGCTTTCATGCTTCTACGCTTTTATCAATAATTAATAATTAATGGAAGCTAAGTAAATTTTATAAAGGGGCTTCTTTTGTATAAATGCGTAACTTTCAAAATTTATTTTCAAATATTCATTAAGTAAGGAGCTTTGATGGAAATTATTAATTTTATTATTCCCAAATTGTTACATGATGTATAAGCTCATTTAATTTTGTTTAATCAAATAATACTATAAAATCTATTATGCAGATTCTACAATAATTCAGTTAGTAATTACTTTTCCATACAATACTACGGATTTATACCGGGTAATTTAATTATATCACCCATTTATTAAAATTTCTACGAAATAGAACAGTCAGTTTTATTTTATTATAGTAGTTCTCAGTTTTGCGCTTTTACTGTAATTCAAATTTAATTAGAAATGTTAAAAATGCCACCATTTTGTTCCAGGAAACACATTTATTCTATTTCCCTCATACTTAAAACTTTCAGGTTGAGTTCTAAATACTTCAGTGGAATAAGATCAGGAGATCATGCTGACATTTTAATCTACCTTTCCCAAAATTTATGGGACAAAAAATTGTAACTAAAAAGGTAATATAAATATTTATAACAATAATAACAATTTATTATTTAAGAAACATACAAATGTCTTACAATTTTGAGTTCTTGGGATGTAATTTTTTTTTGTGTGTATTGGAACTAACCTCCTACATTACGTCCATTTTCTATTATATTTCATTTGTGGGATCGATCTTAAAAAAATAAAAAAAGGATGAATATTACTTGAAAATGAGGGATTTGACACAAGATGAACATTATTATAAACAGATAAAAAGAAACCCACTCAATAAATTAAAACAACAAACAGAAAATCTGATAGACCAGTTACTCGATAATGAGTTTATTGATAAAAAAACACACAACAACTAAAAATCAAAAATCCAGAAATACCAAAACTGCATGGTCTTCCAAAATTACATAAGGAAGGAAGACCATATAGACCAATTGTGTATTGTGTGAATTCAGTAGATTATCAGTTGCAGAAGTTTTTGGCAAACATCTTAAATAATCTTAAGGAAAACTTTAGTTTTAGCATAAATAATACATACCAATTGAAAGACAAAATCAAGAATATCACTATCCCCGAGCATTATATATTAGTGTCACTAGATGTAAACATCCAACATCCCCAAAGAATTAGTCATCACAGCAATTTCAAACAAATGGGATGAAATAAAAACACACACCCTTATAGATTTTAACACATTTTTAAAATTAATAAAGTTGTGTTTTGATAACAGATATATTTTTCTTTTGATAATTATATACAGGGTGGTCACTCTTAAGGTGCACACCATTGGGATCTTGTGAACCTAAAGAGTTACAAAGTTGCTTAAATTAGAAAAAAGTTGCCCCTATTCAAACTTCTTTAGAATCTATTTAGAAATCCGAGGTATCTTGCTCTAGTCCTGAAATATCATGAAAAATCTGAAATTTCGCATTTTCGTTTTCCTTCCATATTTTTGTAATCGCTTAACTTTTTCGATTGAAATTTGGCAATTTTACATGATTTGACATTCTCTATCGATTGGCCTTAAGAAAAAAATTTTAGGTTAACTAGATTTCATTTATTTTAAACCAACTTTTGATTTTCTTATGGGCGCGATATTTGATTTTTATACCATTGGATAGAGAAAAAAAAATACAATTTAAATGATGTAACACACATTGTTCTTTTACTTTAATTTAAAAAAAAAATTGAAAAAAATATTAATTTTTTCTTTACAAAATCAAGTTGGCATAAAATAACAAAAGAATAATTTTGTTATTTTATTTAAAAATAAACAGATGTTTATTTTATGCCATCTTGATTTTGTAAATAAAAATATAATATTTTTTTTCATTTTTTTTTAAATTAAAATAAAAGAACAATGTGTGTTACATCATTTAAATTGTATTTTTTTCCTCTATCCAATGGTATAAAACTCAAATATCGCGCCCATAAGAAAATCAAAAGTTGGTTTAAAATAAATGAAATCTAGTTAAACCTAAAATTTTTTTCTCAATGCCAATCGATAGAGAATGTGAAATTATGTAAAACTGCCAAATTACAATCGAAAAAGTTAAGCGATTACAAAAATATGGGAGGAAAACGAAAATGCGAAATTTCAGATTTTTCATGATATTTCAGGACTAGAGCAAGATATTTCGGATTTCTAAATAGATTCTAAAGGAGTTTCAAACGGGGCAACTTTTTTTCTAATTTAAGCAAGTTTGTAACTCTTTAGATCCCAATGGCGTGCACCGTAAGAGTGACCACCCTGTATACCAACAAGTTTTTGGATGCCCTATGGGGTCCCCGATCTTTGCAGAGATAGTGATGAACTTGATTTTGTCAGAAGCTATTTCAAAATTAGAATTTGAATTACCTTTCGTGTACTTATATGTTGATGATATCATCACCGAAGCAAGAATGTGAATCCTCTTTAGCTGTGTTCAATAAAATTAATCCACATACATATACAATTCACACTAGAATTGGAAAAGAATGGTACCTTACCATACCTCGATCTTTGCTTAATTCACAAAAATAATAACAGCATAAAAATGGATATCTATAAAAAGACTGTGACACGAATAGGGTTCTAAGTTTTCACAGCAGTCACCCAATTAACCAAATAATCAATATTATAAAAGAAATGCACAAAAAGATCAAAATTCTGAGCGATGAAGAGTTCTGGGAAAAGAATATAAAAGACTTAAAAACAACACTCATACAATTCAAATACCCCAAAAATTTCATCAATAGGATAATTTATAATAATAATTTATCAACTAACAAAATACCTGCCGTGGCACGAATTTTTTATAGGGTTCCATACATAAACTGCTTACACCAAAAATTGAAATAAATTTTAAACTCGCAGGAAGCAAAAATTGTTGGTTATCAGACAAAAACGATAAACCATATTTTTTCAAAAGTAAAAGATCAAACAAAACCTGAGGAAAAAAATAATGTAGTGTACTCGATCACTTGTAAAGATTGTGGAAAAATTTACGTAGGCCAAACCTCGCAAAAATTAAAAACTCGAACACAACAATACAAAAACGACTGTAAGGAGAGCAATGCTAACAAGAAGGAAAAAACAGCCTTATTACAACATAGTTTTGAACTTTCACATAGTTTTAAATTTGAAAAACCAAAAATTTTAGACATAGAAAACAATTACAAAAAAAGACATCTAAGCGAGATGATTCACATAAACCAAAATAACACAGTAAATTTCAAACAGGATACTCAAAATTTAATTAAGATCTATAATCATCTGTTATCAATGTAAATTATTAATACTAGTTTATTCAATTTTATTCATTTTTTTTCTCTCCCTTGTTAGGATTGCTCTCTACAATACCAAAAATGTATCGTAGTAACGTTTTTTTAGTTCTTAATTAATTTGTAACTAAAACAAAAAAAAATAAAAAAAATGGTTGTCATGGTGTTAGATATGCAACACAAGTTTTCGATATCTTACACAGGTTTCCAAGAATTAGTTACCAAAATTGACAGATGGGTGGCGTGACCTTACTAAGGACTGACCCTTGTCAAAAAAGCAATTAGTCATTCTCCAGAGAGCAAAAAGCAAAAAATATCAAAAATCTTAAAACTAAAGTGTCATCCAAAGTGTTTATATTTTTGGAAATTTTTCGAATGTCGACCGGTTCTTTTCATATGAACACCTCCAAGATCAAAAAAGAAACCTGCATCCAAAACGCACATGACAACTATTGTTTTAATTAATTACGAAGGTAAACAAAATTCTCGTATAATACATTAATACTAATGAAAAAATGTATAATAATAGTATAACAAATTAGTAATTAAAAAAGATTAAATAAACATAAAGTTGAAACCTTTTTTTCTATAATTTGTAAAATTGTAAATAAAGTTGATGTTAATTTTTTGAATGTTTTTATAGAACTGATGATGGCTCAAAAATAGAGCCGAAACGTTTTCTAATGTAATAAACAAAAACAATAAAAAGTGCCGAATAAGACAAAAAGCTGATTCTTAATCAATCGAAAAAAAAATTTTGAGATATTTTTGAGACTTGAATTTTCTCTCGAAAATTATGAAAGTTAGCAATTCCAATTTTTAACCGAAGGTAAATACTGTGAATAGACGCTTTTTAAAAATATTTGGTTAGAATAGGTTAAATACTTTTTTTGAAAAAAATCGCAACATTTTGGTACATATTGCGCCAATTTTCAACCGAAAATTATAATTTTCACGGAATTTGTTGGGGGAGGTGATGGTGCAAGTTTCAAACAATTAAACGTCTCAGTGGCGCTGAAAGTTTCGAAGATATTAATTGTTTTGCGAAAAGTGAAAAATTTTAGATTTTTTTGACGTAAAGTAAACCTTGAAAGATGTATTAGGGTTAAATAGAACTTAATGGGTTGATTAAACCGAAGCACCTCAAAAATTGTTACTTTTTTAAATGGGATCTTAAAAAAATAAGTTTTTCGTATTTCGAAAAACCCTATGTGTAGGCGATTTTTGTTCGAAGAGTATATTCGATTGAGCTTTACCAATTGAAAATCGGTTAAAAAATAGGCCGACGGGAGCCATTCATCCCTAAAATTAAAGTTTTGACTTCATTTACGCTTAACTTTCCAACCCCTTCGAATTTGAAACTAAAAAACAAAATCTCCTGTGCAGAAATTATTCCTCTTAAGGGAATTGAAGTGAAATATTAAAAACCGCAAATTGGACGAAGAGATAAAATTGGGATATCAAAAAAAGCTTTCGACCTAAGTGTACAAACACAAACAAAGCAGGTTACTCGCATTTGCTCGCTTTCAGATTTCCGGCGCTGATTACACGCGCATGCCTGAGTCAGTCCTCGCCATGCTATGAACATACTAACCGTGTAAGTGTAAAACCACAAACAAAGCAGGTATGTCCATAGCAGACTGACTCAGGCATGCGCGTGTAATCCGTTTTTTTGTGTTTGTGCACTAACACAATAGGTGGTATTAGGATTAGGAGCAAAGAAACCGCGATTTTTTTCCACCTTTCGATTCGAAATATATGTGGTACACAGTAAGAGTACTTTTGCCGCTAGAATTGTACCGTTTTGGCGCCGAAACTCCGCACCTTTGCGTCCGGAGACGGATTTACAAACTGAACGAGGTAGCGATTTTTCAAATTCGGAAAAAAGTAAGAAAAATCACCGTTTTTAGAATCTGGTCTTTCATAACATACTTAAATTTGATGCGAATCATTTTATCGATAAAATAATTTCTTCGAGAATTTCGAAAATGGAAATGGATTTTCATCGAAACCGTCTTGTCAAAGAAATGGTAGTAGATGAAAAGGCTATGTAGATAAACTTCTTATTCAATTAATTGGTCGTTTCTAAGAATAGCTGGCCATAAGGCATTTTTCAAATTTTTTCCTACGATTTTTGTACTTTCGTTGGAAATTTAAGGGGATATTTGCACTAGCTCGACCTTAAACTATTATACATGAACGCCTTCTTTAAAGGTTTTGGATAAAAACCAGGTTTTCGTGACACTCTTTTTATCATTCCAAATTAGATATATTAAATTTCATCATAATTTTGGCGCTTGGATGACCTGAGGCTTTTTTACAAGAAAGTTTTCTTCATAGAATTTTTTTATAGATACTTATTTTAAAATTTTTCCCACGCCTTTTGCACCTTAATTGCGATTTTAAAGCCATATTTGCACTTGGTCGATCTTAAACTGTTATACCTGGACGCCTTCTTCAGAGATTTTAGACAAAAAACAAGTTTTCGTGACACTCCACTTATTATTTTAAACTAAATATCATTTTAATATAATTTGGGCGCTTGAATGACCTGGGGCGTTACCACCAGAAAGTCTTCTTTATAGAATATTTATAAAGAGATTATTTTTTTAATTTTCCTCACGCTTTTTGCACAATAATTGCGATTTTAAAGCCATATTTGCACTTGGTCGACCATAAACTGTTATACCTGGACGCCTTCTTCAGAGATTTTAGACAAAAAACAAGTTTTCATGACACTCCACTTATTATTTTAAACTATATATCATTTCATTATAATTTAGGCGCTTAAATGACCTGGGGCGTTACCACCAGAAAGTTTTCTTCATAGAATATTTTTAAAGAGATTATTTTTTTAATTTTCCTCACGCCTTTTGCACATTAATTGCGATTTTAAAGCCATATTTGCACTTGGTCGACCATAAACTGTTATACCTGGACGCCTTCTTCAGAGATTTTAGACAAAAAAACAAGTTTTCGTGACACTCCACTTATTATTTTAAACTAGATATTATTTCATTATAATTTAGGCGCTTGAATGACCTGGGGCGTTATGACTAGAAAGTCTTCCTCATAGAATATTTTGAAAGAGACTTCTTTTAAAATTTTCCCCACGCTTTTTCCACATTAATTGCGATTTTAAAGCCATATTTGCATTGCTCGACCATTATTAAACTGGTATACCTGGACGTCGTCTTCAGAGATTTTAGACAAAAACATGTTTTCGTTACACTCTACGTTATCATTCTGAACTGGATGTAATTTTACTGGACTGTCGGCTAGTGCAAACACTATTTTTATAAATTATTTTATTTGATGTTTTTGAGCCATTCTACTAAATCTGGTCAGCTGGAAAAAAATTATTTTAACTTTGGTCTCTTATAATTACTTCTGCATAAAATTGCAACTCAAAAGCAGCTGACCAGTTTTAGTGTAATTAATCTAGTTTACAAATCAGAAAGAAATTTGAAAATCCGACAGAAAAAAACTTGAGATACAGTGGCAGGCGTAATGCTCGATTTCATTATTCATAATTTTACCTCCCAAACTCGCGCGCCCTTTAGCGATTCGCATTAATTATCAGTGATAATTTGCAAAGATGGATTTTCGATTCCCTGTTATGATTTTATACTGATTAAAGTAGTTTTTTGCGTTGAGAAGCAAATTTCTACATAATTATTTTAGTAAATTTAAGTATTTAAACTTTATCAAAAAAATGAAGTAACAACAAATCCATTTAGCAGGTAAAAATAGGGAAGGGTAAAGTTGTTGATTTAATTAACTGATATTAGCGTACTAATTTATATTGTGTCCTTAATTACTACACGAGAATTGAATTGTGTTATTTCTATTTATCCTGGTGATTTTCCATAAATGTGATTTTAATCGAGAATTTCGGTTATTATTTTTAGGCTCATTAAATCTCATTTAATAACCTTTTATGTTGAATTTGCGCTTTTTGGGGTGCTGTATGGTGTTTAACCCCGAAGCTCAATTAAGTGTAAAATCAACAAAAGGCTCTGTGCATGGATGAAAGCTTCCATCTTTGGTGCGTATGAAATAAACGTCGGCAAAAGCATTTTTATTATAGCGTTTGCCTTTTGTTACCTTTGCGAATCTTCTAAATTTAATTCCTCTGCATTCGTTCCAAACTATTTGTTTGTTTTTATCAAATAACTTTTTTAGTACCAAATTTCTTTTATGTATGTTTGCTACATCATATGAAATTTCATATTTATTATTTCCTCCATATTTTCCTTTTTTATTATTTGATTATTTTTCAAATTTCCATTAATAACTCAAAGTAATTTCAATTCATTTTTTTGCAATATGAAACTACGAGATTTTAATCAGTTGTCTGGACACTAAAAGGCGAGACAAATGACGGCTTTTATGAAAGGAAACGTCTGTGATTTAACTTCAAACTTAAAGTGAACGATAACTTTTGTTTCAAACTTGGATTGTAACTCGTTTTGTCAACGAAACTTTTAATCTTATCTAAGTTTACCTAATTAATTGAGGATCCTACTTTATTTATTATAAGTTAACATTAATTTACAATTACGTAACTAGATTTTCCTATTATTCCAAAAATAACTCATAAATTTAAGCAAAAGTCTACCAAAATACTGAAAAATCGTTAAATCGTTTTTTAATAAGGAAAATTTTTATTGTAGTCTTCATAAAATTTTTTTGAATAAAAGTTTTAATGTTGTTATCTGTAGATCCTGTTTAGAATTTTTGATTGGTTTAAACCACTATTCCTCCTAGTTTAATTGGGGATGTAGATCCTATTTTCTTTAAACCGTCACCTCATACATAAAAGACCACCAATTCTTGTATCTATTATCATAGGACGATCCTTTTTATATTGAGTTTTCATGAACCCGTGTCCTATGCAAACATACCAAGAACCTAACAAACATGAGTCGTACGACTTCCGATTTTGTTATTTATTAACGATCATCGAGAAAAACGTGAGTTTCACTTTCAATAAAAGCCAGCGCTTTCACTCGTGCTTTACAGTTTTTTACTTTAAACCCACCTAAAGACCCATTGTTAGCCCCACGCATTCGCCAAATTGAGATAAAGTGATGACAAGCAAAACGTAAAAGAGAGTGGTAGAAAAAAACCTTCATTTTTTGGTTGTTTGATTTGTCGTGAGTCACGAGAATAAATTTGTTCGTTTTGCTTGGGTATAATTTATTGATAATTGTGATGACCATTAATACCTTATGAAGAATAATTTATGTATGCAAAGTTGTGAATTTGAATGAATTATCTATAAAGAACGAACCTGATCGAAACGTGAATGTCAAGGATTTAAACGATTATTTTTAAAGAATGACCTTCTTCTTTGTCTACATTTTTATTATTTTTAACTTAAATTTCCTACAAAATATTTTTAATACTACAAAATATTTATCATAAATATAATGTGCTTGTAGTGCAGTGTTCCTGTTTCTTGTAAAAATAGGTGAACATTTAGGTGATATTTTTGTGAAGAAGTAGGTGTAGTAGAATTTTCCGGTGTAAAAGATGTCTTTTAACGATCGTCGTTATCATCCGTCCTGCTAATGGTGTAATATAGTGTTTTATGTGGCTTGACAATCTTCTTTATGTTATAATCTGTGGAAAATAAATGAATTGCTGCTCTCACTAAAATAAGAGTGCGGGGCTAAATTTACGGCGTCGTCCTGAAGGTGTCTAATAACAAAATCGATAGTACATCAACGCCATTTTATTCATTAAAATACTTTAGTCGCTAAAAATCATTAAATAGAGTACAAAATACCAACCAAAAATTGTTTTATTTAGTTTAAGTTAAATTCAAGCTTCAAAATTTTGAAACAATTATTAACAATCAACAACTTTATACTATAATTATAAATAATAGGAAATTAATAAATTTAAGATTGAAGCCTCTACTATATTTTAAATAAAAGTGATGTTAAAATAAAATATTTCAAGCATGAATTTATGGGGAATTAAATTCTTCTGACAGGGCATATTTTTTATTTTTGCGCTCGATTAACGGTTTTATCTTCCTCATCATTATTTTAACTACCGCAAGAACCATTTATCTATTTTTTTTTTTTTATTTAAGTTTAATGGATATTTAAGGATATTATCAATGATTTTTTTATTCCAATTTTCTTAGTTATTATAAATTTAATTTTAAGTTTCTTCAAACGTCATTAATGTACAACCTTATATGACGCTTCATAGGCTTTAACAAGTCATGTTTATGTTCCTTGACTCTATGGTCATATTCGTGCATTTCCGAAGTAAATTGGTTACAAAATTAGATCTACTGAAAAGGATTAGAAAGACGGAGTAGAAACGCATTTAGGCAACCCAATATACACTAACATTGTATTGTGTGTTGTATGTAAATTACATGTCAACTTTTAGATTATTTAATATATTACTATGGGCGCGTTCCAGTAATGAACACTAAAGCCCACGACCACGACCGCAAAATTTTCCCGTTCCACTAGCTCAAAAGATCACCATCCAACAAAAAACCACAAAAACCTACGAATAAATACGGTTCTTGCGGTCGCCATCGATGCACGAAAGAAAAAATGGCGGTCTTATGTAGAACGACTTTGCGGTCGTCGTGGGCTTTAGTGTTCATTACTGGAACGCGCCCAATATTATAGCTGTTTCTGTCAATCTGTGTAGAGGAACATGTTAGATAAATAACCAGGATTGTTTGTTGTAGCCCAACTATATTACTATTGGAAATTTTAGCTACGTATAGAGGGCGCTATAAATGGAGGATATTAGCTACTTGTCAGTGTCAAAAATTGTGTTTAAGATACATTTTTGTACCTTATAACTAATACTCAACAAAACACAAATAAATTTAGTATTTAAAGCTTCAGTAAAGGTAAAAAAACTAATGCGTTAATAAAAAATGTAAGTACCGAATATCGAAGTTCATATTTCTGCCACCAGATGGCGAGCGGATTCTAAGTATGTCCAATTTTAAAAATTTCGACGTTTGAAGAAAAAATAGCATGTTTTATTCGCCGTAAAAGAACTTCTTGTAGCTAGCATGTAACTACATGCTCGCCACAAAAAGTACTTCTTTTACTCCTAATAAAACAATATACAGAGAATTCAAAAAAGACTGAAACCGTAACTATGCAACCAAACATACTCTATAGTGATTTTAGACTTGCTAAGTTGGTGTACCTGTTAATCTTCATTCAAATTTTAATCTGATCTGTCACTTTAACCAAAGCGTCCCTCAGCAGATTTTCTTAGGGTATTTTTTCAAGTCATTTCGAAGTGTGTTGCAAATTTTATAAAAACCAGTGCCTTTCTGAATTAAAATTAGTGTAGTTAAAATATTCGCTATGATTTTTTCACTGGAGCACAATGCATTTATTTCAGTGTAGGCAACTGTGGGAAACTTAGGTTTCCTACCTTGCAATGTCAATGGTTTCAATCTTATTTGAATTCACTGTACTATTATTTTTCAAATTTTAATAAAATTTTCATCAACAAAAACAATGTTTGCTGCAACATTTCCATGAATATGAAGAAAAAATCTGTTCGTTTTACTAATTATAATATTGCTGTTTTTTCTTCTGGTGGGAAATTTTACTCGTGGGACTTAATTTTTTCTCATGATGAATTTTCATGACGCTTTTTGTTTATAAATTTCAGAATAAATCCACCTGTTTCATTCTGTATTCAAAAGCGTTGAGGAAAATGTAGGGAAGTGACATTTTTCATAGTTAAAGGAAAAGTGGGTATTTTAATTCCCTTGTTTCCGATGAAACTAATTGTTACGGGGTTTCCGGACATTCTCCAACTTCAATTTATTTTTGTAACACTGTTGGATTGTGCTTTAATCTGAAATATCAGAATGAAAATATTCTTTGTTGCTATTTTTACTCTTCATAAAAGTGTTTCATAAAAGGAGTGTTTTGAGTGCATCTACGAGGGCTTAAATTATACCAACTAATACTAGCATTCATGAGAACAGTTGCCTTCGTTAACAGTTAATGCCTGTACTCTCTATTTTCGGAAATTCATCACTTTGTATAATCCTTTTTTATAAAATTACATATACTTTTATACTGGATGTTCCAACATCTAAGTAAAAACTAGAGCAAATTTAATAGACAAAAAAACAAAAAAAGTAGGGGTCTATCATCTATTTTTCTTTAGTTTTGAAGCTACAGCAGTTTTAATTTTAGGTAACCGATATAACCCTTGTGCGTAGATATATAAAAAAAATCACTAGAAAGCTAATACCATTCTTTTTCAACAGGTAAGATTAATAATTTAGAAAGAATTAAAAAAGTTTTTTTTTTCAGTTTTCTAAAGTTTGCACCCTTTTGAACAAACTGTACACCCTAGTCCGTAGTTAGACAAACTATGATCAGGAATACTACGTTTTCAAAATTTTCCATGGTTTGTTGAAAATTTGAAAAAGTTTAAAAAGTCTCAAAAAAGCACGATGGAGATCTAGAAGAAAAATTTTAAACCTCGAAAATTTTTTTTTTTAATTTATGTATTACTGTTATTACAAACTAACAGAATTACCCTGTGTTCCCCTGGACTAAGGTTCAAAAAATTTTGAAAAACTATTTTTAATAAATTTTATGTCGTAAAATTCACTACACTGAGCACACATGGCTCTCAAGTTTATTTTTTAATATTAAACTGTAGTAGGAGTTATTTATGAATTATTTGTTTTCAATCAATCATAAAATTAATAAAATATTTTTGAAAAGATGAAAAAAAAATAATTTTTTTTTTGAAAAAAGTCACTTGTTAATGTCGATTCAGAAAATTATTTACATTCCAATTATTAAAAAAAAGTTTGACTTTTCCATTTGCGATTTCAAATTGGACATTCTTATCTCAGTCACATGTTGAAAATCAAAAGCAGACCTTGCTGTGACCTACAGATATATGTCAATTTTTAAATCTTACAACATTTATATGAAACGTTTATTAATCAAACCAATATTAAAAAAGTTGTAGCCATTATGCAGGACTTTTCCCGCACCCTGTATGCATAGATCGAAGGAGGGTGTTTTTTAACTTACTAGATTGCCTTATTAAATTTTCAATGTTACTTCCAGTTTCGGGTGCTTTCGATTTTTTTCGGAAATACGAATTGTACTAAAAGATGCTTTAGGTTCACTTTGATGCTAATTTTTTTCACCGGGCTGAAGTTACATTTAAATGGATTCATTTTTACATTCATATCTTTTAACTCGAAAACAAAAAAATGCAAGGGCTCAATTTTTTTATATTTTGTTACAGATACAGTCCTTAGTACAACTGCATAAAAAGTTTATTTCCAATCAGATCAAGAGTCAAGAAATTAAAAAAAAAATTTAAAAAAATCAGTCACTTTTTCACATTTTATTTTTTTATTCAAAAACAAAAAATGTAAGGGCTCATATATTTATATTTTTGTATACGTAACAAAATATATAAAAATTGAACCCTTACTTTTTTTGTTTTCGAATAAAAAAAAATCTGAAAAGGTGACTGATTTCTTTCATCCTTTTTTAAATTTCTTGACTCCTGGTCTGATTTTGAAAAAAAAATTTCATGCAGTATTACCAAGTACTGCATATGTAAAAAAATATAAAAATAATTGAGCCCTTACATTTTTTTGATTTTTAATAAAAAAATTTCAACACCCAATAATAATTTTAACTGAATTTGGTGGGGCAAGTGACGGTGCGAATTTTAAGCTATTAAACGTCCTGCTGGGTTGAATAGTTTAAAAGATATTAATTATTTAGTGAAAGGTAAAAAATTTCTGAGCAAAATTTCTTATAAATTTTATAATTTTCCTAAAATTCATAAAATTCTTAAAATTAATAATTTTCATAAAATTCACAATTTTCATAATTTTTATAATTTTCATGTGTTTTCATGTATTTTTATGTATTTTCATAAGTTTTATAAATTACTTAATTTTCAGTTGTCACAATTTTCGTTTTTTTTTTAGGTTAGTTTAATTTTAATTTAAAAGTAACCTAACCTAACTTAACCTAATAAATATAACTTCAACTGTGTTATTATTCCTTTCTCCTTCATAGTTTCGACAATAATGTTCACAAAGTTATTTCGAATAAACAATACATGTTTTCTCCTCTAAAAATATGGACAATTATTTTGTTTAAATAAATTTTTTTAAAAAATCAAAAAAAAAATAAAAATACAATGTTTTACAACACCTGAAAATTGTTTTAAAATTCCAACGCGAGTTACAAAATGGCTGTCTAAATTTAACCAAAAAATTCACATCCCGCTTGATTTTAAAAATTTATAAACAAAATTTTGTATCTACATATAAGTTTCTAAAAAACGTTGGGGTAGACTGGTTACATTTCGACCATTTTTTATTATCATTTATTTGGGGTTCGAACATGGAAAAGATAAAAAAAAACAATTTACCGATTTTTTTAAAAGATTTTTATTTATTTCCTCGCAGCGACGTAGAATTTTATTCTAAGATCAATACCGTGGTTAGACGCATTTAAAAAAATATTTTATTAAAATCAGATAATTCGATTTTCCTAAAAAATCGTAGTCTCCGTCTGACCATATTAAATTCAATCTTTATAGCATCGAATGGATCTTTTGTAAAAAATTAGGAAATGAAATAAACTAACCTTTCTGAAAACGTGAAACACTCGAGAGTGGAATATAATTTCAGATGCAATCATTTTTCTTTCATTGTTTTTACGAAATTCAGAACAGTTTACCTGAATCAATAATGTTCAATAATTCATTAGGCTCAATTTAAATAAATGATGTAAATATAGTTTGTGTACACAAAATATAGAAATTTGGATTTAAAAATAGAAATATCTATTTTACTGCAACTGAAAATATTATCATCATTTTTGTATATTTTAAAATGTGACATTTAATTTACATACGGCATGTCATATTACTAATGTATATTTTTATGAAATAAACTAGGTAGAATTTGTATTTCTACTCCTTGGAAGTACAAAGTATTGGCGATTCTAGCTAAGCGATCTCCCTCTTGCGGCATAGCGTGGAACTATGAAATGACGTCACGTCCGTGATAGTTGTGCAGACGAATTTAGCGTTTAACGTTTGTTAATGTCTATTATAGTCAAGTAAATAACGTGAACTACCTAATTTACTTTGTATTATTAAATGCGTTTGATTATTTCTTTGCAAGTTTAACTTTTTATTTATTTTGTCACTAACGTGACGTCACTAGAATATGTAACCAAACATACATTTGCGCGGGAAATATTAATTTGAATGGCCAATACCCGATTGTACTCGATTTATGTCAGAAATGCACGAACATAAAGATAAGCCTGTTAAGCTGTTAAGCGTTTCAAAAGGCTGTACTTTAATGACGTTTGAAGAAAATAGTATATTGTTTTATTAGGAGTAAAAGAAGTACTTTTTGTGGCGAGCATGTAGGATTGCTGAACGAGCTCTGCAAGTCCCGATACACAATACAATGTTAGTGTATATTGGGTTGCCAAAAATGCATTTCTACTCCGTCTTTCTAATCCTGGTCAATGCAAAGTATACCCGATTGTAACTGATTTACTTCGGAATTGCACGAACATGACCATAGAATCAAGGAACATAAAAATGACTCGTTAAAGCCTATCAAGCGTCACATAAGGATGTTCTTTATTGCAGTGTCTGACTGGGAGATTGGGGGCCACACGAACAAGCATGTGCCGGCGGCCACCAACCTTCGCCAGTGAAAACAGGGGTCAGATCTTAAAAATATAGAATACTCGCGAAAATATGTGTATGAACTTAAAAAAAAATGAAAAAAAACCGCGAAAATTTGGGTCTGTCCTAACTTAACATACCTGACCTAACCTAACAAAAGAGGGTCAAATAAGGGGGCTGGCATCATATGAAATAGGAAAAATCAGTGAAAACAGGGGTCAGACCTTAAAAAATATACAGGGTGTCGCACTTTTTTTTCAGCAAAAAATTTTTTTAGACAGTAAATGTCATTCTAAACAAAAAACTCCCTAAAAAGTTACACCAATTTTAAAGTTTCAATAATTTAATGATTTTTGTGGGACACCCTGTTTAAATTTCATTTTATTTTAAATGTTTTTGTATAAATCAAAATGCTTTGGATTTTGTATAGCTTGAAGCCAATAAGATGCCAAAGTTTACCGAGGTAAATTCAACTTTAAACTAAAATGGGAAAAACTGGGAAAATATGGGTCTGACCTTAAAAAAATATATTTATGGAAAATCAGAATAAATTTTAGTAAATTGCATAAAATTTTATTTTAAGTTTCATTAAATTTTATTAAATTAAAACTTAATAAACTTTAATTTTATAAATTAAATTTTATTAAATTTATCCGGGATAGTCCATTTTTTATTATACATATACATTAACATTTCGAAGAGGACCGTATTATGGGGTTTCATGAGGTTTTAATGGCGAAAACTTTTTTTTCAGATAACAACCTAAAATGTTTATTGATGATTACGTAATCTATGGAAAATAATAATCAACTTTTGTCTGAAATATTTTTGAGGAAATCACTTATTTTTCTTGAAAAATGTAATTTCAAGTTTAGAAAATTTTTTCATAAAATTATTCAATAAAAAATTAAAATATATATACTCCGTTTATTTTTTATTAATAACAATTGAATATTTATTTTAATATACAGGGTGTAACAAAAGTTACGTGTAGCCGTAACTTTTTAATTTAAAGCGTTACATAAAAAAAGTTAAACACAAAAGTTTTTCAGTTAATTTCAGTGCATATTTTTACTCCTTCCTCTATTTTGTTGCTAGAACAACCAACTATTGTTTTGAAAATTTTATTTTTGTTCAAACGTCATTAAAGCAGTATCGGACTGGCCCCTGCCTATTGCTTGTGGTGACCCCTAACAGTTGGGTTGCACTGACTCAAAAAAAACATCAAATCTTCTTGAATTAACGATTCATTTTTACTCTTTTTACAATTAAAATTTCTAAACAGAGATATTTGAATTTTAGTTTTGTTTTTTATTTCAAGTTTTTCCTAAATTTTAAAATAAAATATTTTACTGTATAAATGGTGGTACGTACTCCTAAAAAATACAACAATTTGTCTTTTAGTTTAAAGTTAAAGAGTTACATAAAAAAGTTAAACACAAAAATTTTTCAGTTGAATTCAGTGCTAATTTTTACATTTTTAGTTTTTTCATATCTTTCTTCATTTTGTTGCTAGAGCAACCAACTCTGTTTCTTAAATAGTATAAGTTTTCTTTCCACTTTATAAATGAAGAAATTTTGGAGAAAAATTAAGGGTGTCCCATTTATTAACATGCAAAAATTTATTTGGATTATAATTATCATTCTAAAAAAATAATTGCTTATGGACTACTATTTTTTTACTCTTTAAGAATTTATAGCAATATGACGTAGAAATAATAGTATATATGTATATTGTTTTATTAGGAGTAAAAGAAGTGCTTATTGTGGCGAGCTACAAAAAGTTCTTTTACTCCAAATAAAACATGCTATTTTTCGTCAAACTTCGAAATTTTTAAAATAGTAATATAATAAATAATTTTAAAATTTTACATTTAATTTACATGCAACACACAATACAATGTTGGTGTATATTGGGTTGCCTAAAATTCATTCAACTCCGCCTTTTTATTCCATGTCAGTGCAAAGTTATAATTTATACTCCTAGGCAGTACAAAGTGACCATAGACTCGACAAACATAAAAACTGACATTTTAAAGCCTGTCAAACGTCACAGAAGACTGTACTTTAATTACGTTTGAAAAAAAATATGATTGTGAAAAATCGTTGTATTAAAAAGATATTGGAAATTTTGAATATTTTTAATGCTCTTTTTGAGAAGAATTTCAATTTTATCAACAGATCGACGATTTTAATATACCGGGTGGAAATGATAACCGGGTCACCTCTATAACTTTTTTATTTATGAATAGAAAAATTTGAAATTTGGCTATGCTCTATGGTTTAAAAAAACAAATTTTATGTGCATTTTTTATTTTCGAAATCACTTCCGGTTTCACCGGAAACACCATGAACTTTGTTTTTTTAAATGTAACATCCCATATTTTTATTCATGGCTTAAAATACTTTTAAAAAAGAAGTATTTTTGAGATATTAGTTTTTATATTTTGCGAAAAAAAAAATTTTTTCAAAAAAAAAAAAGGTTTTCCAAGTCGGTGAAAATTACCAAAACTAATTCTAAATAATTCAAATACATAAATAAAATTGTAATTTGAAAAAAAATTTAAGTGGTCTTTGAACTATTAATTTTTAAACTTGCACATGCAAAATAATACCCCTACATATGGGGTACCAAAATAATCGTTATAAAATCCTCTTTTTAAAAAGTCGAATTACCCGGCATCATTGCATTTAAAAAAAGTGAGATATTTGATAAAATCTTCATTAACTGAGTTTAAAAATTAATAGTTCAAAAACCACTTAAATTTTTTTTCAAATTACAATTTTATTTAGGTATTTGAATTATTTAGAATTAGTTTTGGTATTTTTCACCGACTTCGAAAACCTTTTTTTTTTTTTTTAAAAATTTTTTTTACAAAAAAAATAAAAACTAATATCTCAAAAATACTTCTTTTTTAAAAGTATTTTAAGCCATGAATAAAAATATGGGATGTTACATTTAAAAAACAAAGTTCATGGTGTTTCCGGTGAAACCGGAAGTGATTTAGAAAATAAAAAATGCACATAAAATTTGTTTTTTTGAACCATAGAACATAGCCAAATTTCAAATTTTTTTATTCATAAATAAAAAAGTTATCGAGGTGACCCGGTTTTCATTTCCACCCGGTATGTATTTAGTTTTACAAATTCAAAAATACTGTGCGAAGGAGTTTAAAAATATACTTTTTATCGCAATCATCTTATTAAAAATTTTAGTACTAATTTTTCTTCAAAATTGTTTTAATCGTGAGTTTTTTTTTGTAGAAATTAAGTGCTCCAAAAATTTAGCATTTTATTTATTAGCGAGTTTATAATTAAGCTTAAAAATAATTTACTGCCAAAGGACCTTTTTTAACAATGTAACTGGTAACTGCTGTAGGAACGCTTTAAGTACTTAACTCACAAAGAAATTTATTACATTTTTAATTTTATCATTAAAAGATTAATTTAGGAATAAGGAAATTTTAATAAAACATATTTTCATCACATATTTAAAAAAAAAATAAAAGCAAGGTGACAAAAATATTACCACGCTTTATTTTTTCTACATGTTAAGGTAATTTTCTTAAATTTTCCCTATAGCAAAAAAAGTAAGTATTACAATATTTTGAGTAAGTTAGGTAATTAAAAATAAAAATTGTATTTTTAATTGGTTTGTATTATTAAACTTTTTGCGGAAAACCAAATTTCCGGAACATTAAATGTGAAGACCAATTTGAAACAACATTGAAGCAGGATATTTAGTAATTAATTTAATCAGCGGTAGTCTAACTTCTCCTCATGCTCATCAAATAGTTTCCTAATTGGTCTGATTTAATATAATAAACAGAAATTTATCGCAATGAACAACAAAAACCAATTATCTGAAGAAATGTTGTACCTCAATATATTTAATACGGTGATCTGTGCGAGGTGCTTAATCACACGAAATGTAGCTTTGGGGTAATTAAACTAATAATAGTAATTACATTTATGGTAATAATGCTAAATGAAATTAGGCGCTTTAGGATAAACCACAATAATTTTACGCTATGTAAGTAGTTATGCGAGGACAATAACTTTGAAACATTTCCCGACCTTATGCTTTTGAAGATTAATCAAGACATAACTTGGGGAAGCTTCTGCCTTTGGGAGATACACTAGAAAGCTTTGCTCCTCCACGAAGCTCACAATCGTATCAGTTTACAACGACCGGAATTACCAATGGTAATCTCGAAAGTAAACATATGTTATACAGAGATTCTTTGTTATCCTATCTCGAAACTTTATATTAGCAAAAAATTTAATTCTACAATATTATTACATATGTTCCTATCTTGAAAGTATATTTTTTACACTTGATTGAAAATTTCTCTTCAAATGCATTTCTTAACATGAAATGAAAATATTTTCAATAGAATATTTTTACTACTTCTGAAAGTACATACATATATTTACTAATATTTAAATATTACTTTTTAGTGCCGAATATTCTAAGGGCAAAAACATGGTGCAGCACCGATTCAAGCATTAAAAATAAACACATTGTTTCGTAAGCTGTGCGCATAGACAAGAGTACCTCGAGTCTTCACCTCGACCAAAAAACCTGGCATCAATTCTTTAACAATTCCTTCGGACTTTTAAGTTAGATACTTATTTTAAGAGCCTATTAGTTGTCTTAAGAAAAATCAATTGATTTTTCTTGTATATTTTTAAAGATGTAAAAATATTTTTTTTTAAACGTCATTAAAGTACAGCCTTATGTGACACTTGACAGGCTTTATAAAGAAATTTTTTATGTTCGTGCATTTCCGAAGTAAATCGGGTACAATCGGGTATACTTTGTATTTACAAGGATTAGAAAATCGGAGTAGAAATGTAATTTATGCAACCCAATATACACTAACATGACGTATGTAAATTAAATGTTAAAATGGCAAACCTACATGCTCTCCACAAAAAGTATCTCTTTTATCTCTTACTCCTAATAAAGCTCCTATTATAATACATCAGGGTATTCACCTTCTTTCAGGAATTTTTTTTGAAGACATGGAACCAATATTATTATTAGTATTAAGTTTTTCATTTATTCTGTGTACCTTCAACCATCAAGTTGTATGTTTGGCCTACAAGTTAAATAATCTTTTTTCAACTCATTCAAATGTTATTAACCAGAGTTGGCGAGCTTCTTAATTTCTTCTTCCAAGAAATTAAATTGTGTACCTATTTCTTCAACACTAGAACCTTTCATAATCTCAAAAAGCTTTTCAACTCGTACATAAAATAAACAAAAGATTTGTCAGTTTTTTTTCATGTTCTTTTCTGAAAAGATATACTCCTAGTATTCAAACGAAAAATACAAAAAATAACAACTAAAATAAAGAGTTTTGTAATTAGTATTAAGGGGGTTCAAAGTTTTTAAGTGTAAAAATTTTTACGTTTTTGCTAATATTTCTAGTTTTTGTAGTTTATTAAAAAAAGGCTTTCATAGCCTGATTAAAAAGTTCATCAAGCTTCTTGTAAAATTGTCAAGAACCCAAAGACTTTTGCAATTAGCGCGAAATTTCAATTATTCATAAATTTAGGCGCCATGCAATTTTAAGCAACAATAGTAGGTTTTTCAAAATTAGTTTGAAAGTCAATGGAAGCTTGATGAACTTCTTAATCGGGCTACGGGAGCATTTTTTTAAATAAACCATAGAAACTAGAAATATTAGCAAAAACATGAAAATTCTGAGGTTGAAAACCCCTTAACACGAGTGTTTCGTTTAAAATTAAAAATTTGAAAGGTTATAATTTATATATAAAGCACAAAGAAAGTAGAAAAAAAAAAATTCAAGCCTCTACAATAATTCGTTCAAATATTATGAATTTTTATAGGAGTATAAAATATGGCATTTTGGTAAATGAGTAAAGGTGTATTTTGAAAAATTAATATTTCGCTTAATAACTAAAATTATGAAACAAAAAATCATACAGATAAATTTCTAAAAATTACTGATATTAACATATTAAATTTTTTAAAATTTAAATATTTTTTGAGATACATAACCTAAAAAAATTTTGATTTTTTTGAGTTTTTGGGGAGTAAATTTTCTATTTTTTTGGGGGGGGGGGTGTAGAGGGCACGTGAACCTCACATTTCTTATCTTTCATTTGCGGAGTATATTTTGAAAAAATTCAAAAAAAATTTTTGAGATATTTTTCTCAAAAACTATAAAAGTTACTGGTTTCAAATTTTTGCAAAAAATATACCGTGGATAGACGCGCTTTAAAAAATATTTGGTTAAAATCAGTTTAATAGTTTTTTTGGAAAAAATCGTTTTGGCAAAATTTTGGTACAAATACGGTACTAGACGGCGCAATTTTAAACCGAAAATTAAAACTTTTACGGAATTTGGTGGAGGTGTGCGAATTTTAAGCTATTAAACGTCTCGGTGATGCTAATAGTTTCGAAGATAATAATTATTTTGTGATAAGTGAAAAATTTCAGACTGAAATTTTGGCTCCAAACGGAGACTTTGCTTATTTTAGCTACATTTTCGGTGATAACTCGAAAACAGAAAGAGTTAGCGAAGTGATTCTTTTTTTGATGTGAAGTGGACCTAAAGAACTTTTAGGGAAGGTGCATAAAGTGGGGTTAAAATGTAATTTGAAGGGTGAATTTGACCCAAAAATACGACTTTAAAAAACGCGATATAAAAAAATTCGTTTTTTCGTTATTTTTTCGAAATTTAAAATACCCTATGCTTGGAAGCTTTCAGTTCAAAGAGTAGATTGTAAAGTGTTTTTAAAATTCAAAATTCGTTAAAAAGTGACCCGGCGGGAGCCACTCAACCCATAAAATCAAAATTACGAGTTTATTTGTACATAATTTCCCAACCCTACCGAATATAAAAAATCCGAGTAGAACATACACGGTAAAAAATATTCCTATTTAAAGTTGCGAAAGAAAATTGCAAAAATTTTGAAAACTGCGAGAGCCAGGTGGGTCCAGGTTGGGGACCGCGTTTTACCCGATTTTTTGAACATTTTACGTTCGATTTTTTTCCAAGGTCCAGGGAAAAAATTTAAAGGTACCGATTTTTTCTCTCATAAGTAAATTCCAAGTAATTAAAATAAAAACTATTCGAGTATTACAAGTTGTTCCCATGAAAAGTTATGAATTTTCAAAGTCCGCGTCAAAATAGCGCGAAAAACAAAGCGTCACTTTGGGGGCACCAAAACGACATAAAGAGCAAACGCATAAAAAAACTCCCGTTTTCAGGTAAAACGTGGAATTTAGATGAGGAATAAAGTAATCGCGATTTTTTCCTCGTGCCGAACTTCTTATCGAAGCCAAAAAATTTTGGTACTTTTGCCGTCCGAAAAAACGGTAGAATCGTACAGTTTGCATGTCGGGGCCGTGACGTTACACCTTTGCGCCGGGAATGTTTGAATAAAAATGGGCCAAATTTCTTTGATTCCCTTTAGAATTAGAGTTACGATTTTTTCAAAGTGTCGGGGAGGTCCAAAAAATTTAAAAATCGAAGCACACTTGGAATCAACATCCCTCTGTACATCGGAACTGGAATTACTGAATTCGGACGAAAAAACGCGCATAAGAAACTGCATTTGTTTTTAATGCTTGAGTTGGATCGGATCGCTGCTTGAGTCGGTGCTGCACCATGTTTTTACCCTAAAAATAAGGAAGCAATTTCCATAATTCAACCAACCTGCGGCACATAACCTAATTTTCCGAGCAAGGCATTTTATTTCGTTCGGAACTTTCCTATTATTAAAAAATAATAACCCCAGTTTTTTGCTAACAGTAATATAAGCACAACACACTATTAATTTTATGAGAAATAAGTTTAAAAAAACTTTAGTGCATTTTAGATATAATTTTATACTTTAATAAAACTTTTATGCAACTTACTTTTTAAAATAAGTTCTTTTATATTGAGATTTAAAAGCTCTTTAAGTATTTTATATTGGTTGAGTATTATTTATAAAGTTGGTTTTATTAAAGTTAAATATAAATTATATAGCGCATCTCATTTATGTAAATAAACACATCCATTTGACCGCCTATGGATTTGAATTTATCGATTTGATTTATATTCCTCGCAAAATAGGTCAAAGCAAAAATTTATCGAAATACCACACATTTTATTAAAATATTTTATTGAATAAATATTATTAAAAATTTATTTATTGAATTATTCACGTATACGCTGTTTTGGGGGTAGAATATTGGTAATTTTATAAAAATCAATACGAGGGAAAATTGTTTTTTTAGTATAAAATGTCTGAAGCTGTAGCAACGCAAAAAAGTAGAGATTATAATTTCAAATTAAAAAAAATGTAATTGCCAATTTTGCGGATGGAGGAATTCCAATGATATTTCAGATGTAGAAAATGGGTGACGATAATGTAGCCATCAATTTTGTTAAAATTAGTCAATATGCAAGGAAAGGTGATTTAACATTTAACTGAACATCGCCTACTTAATAATTAAGGGCTTAACGAGAGCCCTGACGATAGCTCGAGCAGCTCGACCTACTTTTATAGCTTTGCCTATTTCGAATTTTTAATTTCTGTAAAGTTCCAGGACGTGAATGTCTTTTTAAACTGATTATTTTTTAATAACGAGTGACCACCCTCTTTTTTAATACAAGAGGATTACGACTTTCATTTCTTGTACAAGTCCCTTGATTAATTGAAAATGATTTTTTTATTATTACGTTTAAAGAAATCTTATTATTACAACTTAACTAAATTAAAAATAATAACACCTATTAAAATATACAGGGTGTTCCCTTCTTGATTCACCAAGCTGTTTGAAAATAGAGTAAATTAATCAATAAAAATCGAAAAAAGTTAGGGTCTATCTTTTCTAGTTTTAGAGGTAAAACGTTTTTCAAAAAAAAAAGAAAAACACTAAGTTGGGTACTTTTTTTCGGAAATTTCAAATGATTCCAAAAGATTTTTTTGGTTCACCTTGGTGGTAATTATTTTTCCAGCCATATATTCCGAAGCGTTCTCGAAATAAAAAAGAGGTACAGGTGGTCTGGGACACCCTGTATGTAGTCTCTAGTTGTTTTATTAAAAAGTCCCTACGACCGATGTTTAGTTCAAAAATTATGAATTTTTGCATAAAATATGCCTGGTATAATTTGAAAATTCAATCTCGTTTGATTTTTAAAATTTTTAAACAAAATTTTTAACATCTAAGTTTCCAAATATTATTAACATCAACAAAAGCTCTTATTTTACATTTTAAGTTAATGAGTTAGCAAAAAATGAATTTATATTTACTTCTTTTAAACAAATCTTATTATTACAACTTAAACAAATTTAAAATAAAAACGCGCCGATTAAAATATACAGGGTGTTCCCATCTTGATTCACCAACCGGTTTGAAATTCGAGTAAATTAATCAATAAAAATCGAAAAAAGTTAAGGCTATATTTTCTAGTTTTGGAGCTACAACGTTTTAAATTTTAGTTCCCCATTTTTTCTAAAAAAAAAAAAGAAAAACACCAAGTTTCGGGTACTTTTTTTCGGAAATTTCGAATTATTCAAAAAGATTCATTAGGTTCACTTTGGTGCTAATTATTTTCCCAGCCATATACACCGAAGCGTTCTCGAAATAAAGAAGTAGTACAGGTGATCTGGGACACCCTGTATGCAGCCTCTAGTTTTTTTATTAAAAAGTCTCTACGACCGACGTTTAGTTCAAAAATTATGAATTTTTGCATAAAATATACCTTGTATAATTTGAAAATTCACATCCCGTTTGATTTTCAAAAATTTTTAAACAAAATTTTTTACATCTAATTTTCCAAAGATTATTAACATTAACGAAAGTTCATATTTTATATTTTAAGTTGATGAGTTAGCAAAAAATGAATTTTTAATTACTTCTTTTAAACAAATCTTATTATTACAATTTAAAAAAATTAAAAATAATATCGCCGATTAAAATATACAGGGTGTTCCCTTCTTGATTCACAAAGCGGTTTGAAATTCGAGAAAATTAATCAATAAAAATCGAAAAAAGTTAAGGCTATCTTTTCTAGTTTTGGAGCTAGAACGTTTTAAATTTTAGTACCCCATTTTTTCTAAAAAAAAAGAAAAACACCAAGTTTCGGGTACTTTTTTTCGGAAATTTCGAATTATTCAAAAAGATTCTTTAGGTTCACTATGGTGGTAATTATTTTTCCCAGCCATATACACCGAAGCGATCTCGAAATAAAGAAGAGGTACAGGTGATCTGGGACACCCTGTATGCAGCCTCTAGTTTTTTTATTAAAAAGTCTCTACGACCGACGTTTAGTTCAAAAATTATGAATTTTTGCATAAAATATCCCTTGTATAATTTGAAAATTCACATCCCGTTTGATTTTTAAAATTTTTAAACAAAATTTTTTACATCTAAGTTTCCAAATATTATTAACATTAACAAAAGCTCTTATTTTATATTTTAAGTTAATGAGTTAGCGAAAAATGAATTTTTATTTACTTCTTTTAAACAAATCTTATTATTACAACTTATACAAATTAAAAAGAATAACGCGCCGATTAAAATATACAGGGTGTTCTCATCTTGATTCACAAAGCGGTTTGAAATTCGAGTAAATTAATCAATAAAAACGAAAAAAGTTAAGGCTATCTTTTTTAGTATTGGAGCTACAACGTTTTAAATTTTAGTTCCCCATTTTTAAAAAAAAAAGAAAAACACCAAGTTTCGGGTACTTTTTTTTCGGAAATTTCGAATTATTCAAAAAGATTCTTTAGGTTCACTTTGGTGGTAATTATTTTTCCCAGCCATATACACCGAAGTGTTCTCGAAATAAAGAAGAGGTACAGGTGATCTGGGACACCCTGTATGCAGCCTCTAGTTTTCTTATTAAAAAGTCTCTACAACCGACGTTTAGTTCAAAAATTATAAATTTTTGCATAAAATATGCCTTGTATAAATTGAAAATTCACATCCCGTTTGATTTTTAAAATTTTTAAACAAAACTTTTTACAACTAAGTTTCCAAATATTATTTACATTAACAAAAGCTCTTATTTTATATTTTAAGTTAATGAGTTAGCAAAAAATGAATTTTTATTTACTTCTTTTAAACAAATCTTATTATTACAACTTAAACAAATTAAAAATAATAACGCGCCGATTAAAATATACAGGGTGTTCCCATCTTGATTCACCAAGCGGTTTGAAATTCGAGTAAATCAATCAATAAAAATCGAATAAAGTTAAGGCTATCTTTTCTAGTTTTGGAGCTACAACGTTTTATATTTTAGTTCCCCATTTTTTCTAAAAAAAAAAGAAAAACACCAAGTTTCGGGTACTTTTTTTCGGAAATTTCGAATTATTCAAAAAGATTCTTTAGGTTCACTTTGGTGGTAATTATTTTTCCCAGCCATATACACCGAAGCGTTCTCGAAATAAAGAAGAGGTACAGGTGATCTGGGACACCCTGTATGCAGCCTCTAGCTTTTTTATTAAAAAGTCTCTACGATCGATGTTTAATTCAAAAATTATGAATTTTTGCATAAAATATCCCTTGTAAAATTTGATAATTCACATCCCGTTTGTTTTTAAAATTTTTAAACAAAATTTTTTACATTTAAGTTTCCAAATATTATTAACATTAACAAAAGCTCTTACTTTATATTTTAAGTTAATGAGTTAGCAAAAAATGAATTTTTATTTACTTCTTTTAAACAAATCTTATTATTACAACTTAAACAAATTAAAAAGAATAACGCACCGATTAAAATATACAGGGTGTTCTCATCTTAATTAACCAAGCGGTTTGAAATTCGAGTAAATTAATCAATAAGAATCGAAAAAAGTTAAGGCTATCTTTAGTTTTGGAGCTACAACGTTTTAAATTTTAGTTCCCCGATATTTCAAAAAAAAAGAAAAACATCAAGTTTCGGGGACTTATTTCGGAAATTTCGAATTATTCCAAAAGATTCTTTAGGTTTACCTTGGTGGTAATTATTTTTCTTATTTTATATTTTAAGTTGATGAGTTAGCAAAAAATGAATTTTTAATTACTTGTTTTAAACAAATCTTATTACTACAACTTAAACAAATTAAAAATAATAACGCCGGTTAAAATATACAGCGTGTTACGTTGCGGTCTATCTTTTCTAGTTTTGAGGCTACAGTGTTTTTAATTTTAGGTCCCCGATTTTTCAAAAAAATAAAAACAGTAATAATAATTTTCATAGCGACTTAACAAAATATAAAAAGAAACATTTTTTATTAAAATATTTGACAATATGATCTCTTAAATTATGGAAAAACGAAAACATACCAATAGATTTTTTAGGTTCGATTTGGTAATAATTTAATTTCACAGCAATGTATGACAAAACATTTCGAAATAAGTATGGGTATTCTAGGACACCCTGTATATAACAACGATAATAAAATAATTTTTGATTTAAAATTTTGACATAACGAGTATTTGGCAAAACTTTGCTTATGTAAAAATTATAAGTCGATAATTTGGTTTTTAAGAAAACAAAACATTTAATTTAAAAAAAAACGTTTTTTTGAGATTGCCTGTACAAATAAGAGATAATCCAAACCGAGGAAAATTAAGCGATGGTGAGTAAATTCCTGATTCCTACAATTTTTTGGCAACCCAAAACTCTTTCAAAGGAAAATAATTTTTCTATGATAAATTTATCAAAATTAATACTTTTTTTATTGAGTATTGGATTTGATTGTTCAGTAACAGATGAACAGTGAAAAAACGCATGAACGCGTGTCTGTAGGGTCCTTTATATTCATGAAATTTTGTTAATTTTATTCCTAAATAATTTATAAATTTTAAAACTTCAGTCTCTTAGTAATAACATATTCCTAATGATTGGATCCAATTTTTGATAAATTAAGAAGTTTTTTTAGGTAAAACGAAAAATTAAATATTTTTCACATTTTGTAATACAGAGGGGTGCACAAAAAACGTCCAACAATGTAGCTTCGTTATTTTTTATCCGATTTAAATAAGTATTATGTCAAATTAAATGATTTGAAGAATACTACTATCAGATAATAAAAGATTAATTTTATTTTTGAAAACAACAGAAGAGGAGGGGGCAAATTTTCTTTTTCAAATGGCAACATATTTTTTCGATTGAAAAAAATCAATAACAAAAATAATCTAAACCAATTATACCAATAATTTTTTTTAATTTAATTTAAAACGTTTGTTTTTCTTATTTTTGTTATTATTATCATTTTTTTAAATTTAATTCACTTGTTTTTTTTTTGAGTTTTCAGTTATTAATTTTTTTAAGTTTTGTTTTTTATTAATAATAAATTAAAAATTTATTAATAAATTAAAGAATTATTATTAAATTAAAAAATTATTAATAAATTAAAAAATTATCAATAAATTAAAAAATTATTAATAAATTTAAAAATTATTAATAAATTTAAAAATTATTAATAAATTAAAAAATTATTAATAAATTATAAAAATTTATAATAAATTAAATAGTATTAAGAATAAATTAAAATTAATAATAAAAAAGAATAAGAAAAAAAAATTAATTTAAAAGAAATTATTGGTATAATTGGCTCAGATTCAAGTTCAGCTTAAGTTGAGCTTGCTTCGATAGGTCTGGCAACATCGCCGCGTAGCAGATGCTACGTTTTCAGTTGCTAGGTCTACAGTAAACACGTGGTAATTGTTTTGAAGGTAAGACTTTAGTTTAAGGCAATAGTCGGCAAATTTGAGCGCTTGAGTTTGAAATTCTCTTGATATTTGCGATTTTGGTCATAACTTTTTTTCCAGTGGAGCTTTTTTAAAATTTCTTTTTTTGGTATAAAGAAGAGTCTTCTCGCTACCAATTTCTTCTTTTTTATTTTGGTAAGTGAAACCAAATAATCATACGGCAGCAGTAAAACGGGCTCTTTAGAAAAAATGTTCGCTTAGCGGCGTTTTGAAACATTTCAAAAAAACTAATTGAAATAATATTTTTTTCCAACGCTAGAAATAAGTTAAGATATAAACGAAGACTTTAATGATGCGTTTTTTTGTTATAAATATATTTTTACATTTTTTACAGCATCCCAAAAATTTCTTAAAATTTTACTTAATTTTTGGGATGCTGTAAATAGTTTAAAAATATATTTAAAACAAAAAAACTCAACATCAAAGTCTTCGTTTATATATTAACTTATTTCTAGCGCTGGAAAAAATATATTATTTCAATTAGTTTTTTAGAATGTTTCAAAGAGCCGCTAAGCGAACATTTTTTGTAAAGACGCCGTTTTACTGCTGCCGTATGATTATTTGGTTAGACTTACCAAAACAAAAAAAGAAGAAATTGGTAGCCACAAAACTCTTATGTGTACCAAAAAAAAGATATTTTAAAAAAGCTGTAATGGAAAAAAATATGACTAATACCACAAATATCAAGCGAATTTCAAAATCAAGCGCTCAAATTTGCCGACTGTACTCTAAAAATGAGTGCAAAATCAAATAGACCTAAAAAACTGCTCCTCATTTTGAAAATCAAAATAACTTGCACGTTAATATTATATTATAGAGGAATTCTTATATTTGTTATATTGTCCATAATTATTTAAATCTACAGTATTCATATAATTTAAATCTACCTCATTTACAATATGAACATTTTCAAAATTCATGTTATCCGGACCGACAGGATTGCTTTAACGAATTTAGGTTATATTTAGATGCTTATAAATTATGTATAAGCTCTGCTCGATGCGAATATGACGAGATTTCGCCGTGGTGCAACCGAGTAACCTGAACTTGTGTATTGAGTCGTAGCTTAAGATTTACAGGCAATGGGTGATATGAATAAAAATGAGTTTATACTCGGAAGTATCTACTCATGAGCATGAGCATAAAGTGCGAGTTTATACTCCATTTCGTATGAATAAAAGTGAGTAAGCTTGAAAAAGTATATGCTCCTTTAAATTGAGTAGATGCTGTTACCATTAGCCAAGGCGCTATCCCATATCCTTCATCTCCTAAAAGTAGTGCTTGGTTGTTACCAAAATTATCTCTAGCTACCTTAAAAATCTCTGAGTTTGACCAAATTCTAGAATCATGAACAGACCCTGGCCATGAAGCGTCCACGCTTGTAAACCACTCATCCGAATTACAAGTAGCTTGTACATTAATGCTAGGATACGCTTTTCGATTTATATATTCATCACCATGAATCGATGGTTTTTTTATTCTGATATGAGTACAATCGATAACACCCAAACAGCTAGGATAATTATAACGTCTGTGCCAATTTTCTTTGGCTTGCATTATATCTTCAGCATTTCGTGGAAATTTTACCCAATGACCACTTTTTTGAAGAATTTTAGTTATAACCGTTCTTAAAATTTTGGAGACAGAAGTTTGGTGAATCCCAACATCTTCACCTACTCCTGCTTGAAAGCCGGGATCTCCCACATATCTTAAAAACACTTTCATTTTATCTAGATTAGATAACGCGCCACCTCTTCTCTCCTCTGACTCCTCGCCCAAAAAATGGTTTGCTATCCACTCTACATTTTCCTTGGAAAATCTATATAAAACTTTGTAGTCACGGTCACAAGTAATTCTTCTGGGCTTATAATATTTTTCGGATCGCAAATTAAACATGAACTCCGCCATCACTCGATCTAAAAATTCAACTGAGTCTGCTATACAGGATACTCAAATCAAATGGAGTAGATACTCATGTCATTGAAGTATACACCTTACTTTATTCATATGAAATATGAGTAAATACTCATACAAAATTGTATATAAGAGTACTTGCTCGCACTGAACATCTGCTCTGGATTTTTATTCTTACGACTCGGAGTATATACTTCAAAATTTTATTCATATCACCCCATATCTGTAAGTTAACCATAGAAACCGTCCATTACAACCCATATAACAAACTTTACAGATTTTTCCTGTAAGAATTTACAGATTAGCATAGAATTTCACCATTTGTTGGGACTCAAGACATAGTGGAGAAACTTCTAAAAAATAAAAACAAATAAATTTAAAATAGAAAAATAATTAACCTAAAAGGAATTTTTTTAACAAAGTTATTTTATTTATTTTGAAAGCACTTTTTAGAAATTTATTTTTTAAAGGATTAAACTATACTCTAGCTTTTATTCAATTGTAAACTAATTATCATCCTTTTTTTATTTTTCATGTTTTTTCACCTGCAAATTACATTAAAATTGAAATTCAGAGTTGTACAATTTAAAATCAGAGGCAACAATTTCCAGTTTATACTAGTAAACTATTTTTAAACTTTCATCGAACCGAATAATCAATAAAAAGTTTTAAATATTGTGCTACTTTTTATTAAAAAAATACTAGGTCAATTGTTAAATTTTTATTTAATTAACAATATTTCAAAAAAATTGTTATTTTTTGTTGGGTTATTTAGAAAAATGGGGTAACGAGGGAAACACTATTTCAAGTAAGAATATTTGAGAGAAAGGACAAACGGAACTCAATTATTAAAACAGGAAACGTTTCCAAGTTTTGAGTCAATACAGAGGGTATACAAAATCGAGGAAATACCGAATGTGAAATAATTTAAAAGCCGTCGAGTTTAAACATAAATCGGGAAGTACAAACAAAAATAGAAAAGGTATAGGAATGAATTTCAATAGTGTTTACAAGTTTTTTTTAATAACTAACCAATGATAAATTAGGCTTATTGAATCCTGGTGCGCGATTGATTAAATATTTTGCATTTCAGATGCAATTTTGTTTGAAATATTAAGATACAAAAAGTAATAAACATTTAAATCATCGCTGCTGTATATTTTTATTTCTCGATTAAAATACCCACACGCGCTTTTCATTCGAGAAAACGCTCGTTTATCATAATCAATACTTGTATTTAGCATTGAAAGTTTACTCAGGTTGTTTGTTGGAAGGATCATTTAAAATTTCAAATGTAATTGAAATTGACGCCTGTATTTTGAAATGATTCATCGTTCCAAACAATTTTAATAAAATTGCGCGCAAATTTATAAAGTGCATCACAGGTGAATTGCGTGAAGATTATCTTCCTAGTAATTTCTTACTGTCATTAATTATGTAAGCAAGTTTATAAATAAATCCGGTATACCTGGAAGTACTTAACGATCTCTCATATCTGATTTAGATATTTTTTAAATGACCCTACATACGTGGGTTAGATTTTACAAGTTTTTTAACATTGACCTGGTTTTTATTTATAATTAAACATCCTCTACACGGAAATTATTTCCCTGTTTTATTATCATACATTTTTTTCTCACTCTTTCCAATTACTTGTACCTCGCTGTTTTTACTTACTATGCAATTTCCTTTGTTTCCTTGCGATTTATAATTGTTTATATTACAAGAAACCTTTTGTGGTTTTAAAACATGTTAGATGATTGTGCATCGATTATTGCCCATGGCATACTAATTTTGATGTACAGCTTGTCGCAGTCAGAAGTAGAACACAAGAATCACAAATATTGATGCAGCCTGAGCTCATCCAGTAGTTGTGTCCTACTTGCGTTTGAAATTAACCGTACAATAATCCACATGATTTTCTACACCTTCTCCAATTGTATTTCAGAAAGCACCCAATGTATTTCAGTACAATCAATTTCAATAGTAAAAGTGAGGTTTTCAGCGGTGTTGATTTCATATATCGAATTGAATTTGTCTAAACTCCAATTGGTATTTCAGAAAATATTTATGCAGACTACACCATTTTCAGTTGTATTTCAGAAATCGTCAAGGCTAAAAACTCTTGGTTTCCTCAATTTTTTACAATTAGTCCTATCAGAAATGAAATTGCTCCTTTCTGAAATTAAATTGATGATTCTAAATTTTCTGAATTGATTTATCTGAAATAAGAAAGGTCGTATTATGATGGTGATATTAAAATATTATCAATGGATTAAACTAAAAAGCAATTTACTGTTTATGTCGTAAAACGTATTTTGCACTATTATTTGAGTTTACCACAACATCACCTCAACCATTTACGCTCGAAATGAACTACCTTTTTATGCCGTAACAGTCTCGGATGCATTTACATGCCCCTAAAACATCTCGAGACGAGAAATTTTAGATTATTTCCTCCCTCAAGTTTTCACGAGAGCTTTCAGGAATGATGCGCCGCATTCTGTCTCTTGCAATAAAATTGCGAAGGAACATTTGTTTTAAATTCTTTTCAAATATACATTAAAGTCTTGTAGAGAGGGAAGCAAGATTTTCCAAGAGTTTTCACCTTGTGCTCGAGACACGCGTCTCACCTAAATTAGTTCCAGTTTCCCGCAATAATTTGTTCTTAATTTCCATCACGGCCCAAAACGCCACCGCGCTTTTTCCAATTATCTTTATTTAAATTGCGCTAATTAAGATTGCTAAGTGTTTAAATGATGATACCCTGTTTTTCTGCTTTAATGCCTTCATTAAGCTTAAAATTTATATTAGCGTGTAATTATAACAAATTTGCGTTCCACTTTTTTTCCTTAAATACATACTACCACAATATACTCATCCCAACGAAAGGGTTTTTAGATTTTAATATTTCGTTTAAAATTTTCCAAAAATTACTTTACCTACTTGGAAGTTTAATTTTTCTCCATGACGATTGAAAGTCTTATAATTTTTTTATTAATTTTAATTTATAAACAAAGAATTTACATTTATCAGGATTTTTTTTATGATTTTCCCAACTATTTTTACGACTACATGCATTATCTTTATCATGGGATAGGTTAAATTGTACCAACTGCAGCTCGAAGTAGGACAAAAGTAATCACGATCCTGTATTCTTTGTCCTACTTCCAGCTGGGAGCAATTTTACTACCACATTTTCAAAAGATTCAAAAGTAGCTTGTATAATTTCCTTCAATGTTCCTAGTAGATGATATTATTGAAATCTTGAAAACCCCTTTTCATCAAGAATTTAACAATGGAGGAATTATCCTGAAATATTTGATTGGCTGGAGGAAACGACCCACAGCAATAGATACATACATTTTACTAAAATAACTATAGTAGGTTAAATAGGTTTATTTTGATAAACTCGAATATGAATAATATATTTGCGTCAAATGTAAGGTTGTTTTACAAGAAAATGTTTTCCCATGTGAAATACAACAAACACGTTACTTACATTTACCTAACTGTGTTTGTATATGTAATTTACCATCAAACGTGCACATTTTCCTCAATATGCTGGTTCATCGTATCGTAGACAATTCATTTGATAGTTGTTATCATCGTTGCAGTAAAGTTGAAGATACTCATTTTAAACATTTGATGTAAACCTTTGTATACCATTGTTTCTATTGTAATATTTTTCATTTTTAGTTTGTTGAACAAATCATATACAGGGTGTCCCGTTCGTGATTCACCAAACGGCAAGGTTAGAAAGTAGAGCAAATTTTATAAAGAAAAAACCAAAAAAAGAGGGGTGTATCTTTTATGGTTTAAAAGTTACAGGGGTTTGAATTTGGCATGCCAGAAATCAGTAAATGATCAATAGCAGCTTAAAAACTTAGTAAAAAGATTTAAAAAAAATATGATTTTAAACTGAAAGTATCCTCTTTCCATTGGTAACAATGATAATACACAATGCGTTTATCAAGTAATAAAAAAATCGAAAAGAAAAAAAACCAGAAAAAATTGTTTTTTTTAGCAGTTTTTGAAGATTTTCTACAAGATATGACCTATTAAGGGTATGGTTTTTTTTACTTTTCTTAAAATTCGTTAAATTCTCTAGAAATTATGAAAAATTTTGAAACCCTAACTCTTTTTATGCACTCACTAGAGAATTGATCCTAAGTTAGTTACAATTGAGGCGCGTCTTCATTTTTGTTATTATTTAATAATACAACTTTTTCAAAAGCTATCAAAATTTGACTTTTGCTTATAAAAATTGATTATTAAGCAACTATTGATCATTTACTGATTTCTGGCAAAAACGGGCAATGCCAAATTGAAACCCTTGTAACTTTCAAACCATAAAAGATAGACCCCTACTTTTTTGGACTTTTCTTGATAAAATTTGCTCTACTTTCTAACCTTGACGTTTGGTGAACCATGAAAGGGACACCCTGTATTTGAACTCATGATTAGGAAAACAAATTTCAAGAAATTGCGTCGAAATAAAAAAACCCAACAAATTTGAATAGAAATGTATAGAAATTTTGCAGGTGTACGGAGAAGAAAGTTTTAAGAAAAGAGTGAAAAAGTCACTTTTCGATCGGACCACCCCGAAAAAAGTTATTCCACCCCGAATGAAAAAACGAATTCATCCCCCAAGTTTCCGAAATTCACCCAAAATGGTATAAAATTTTAGTATGTTATAGTGGACCGGATATTGCCCCTCCCGGACCGGGCGGAGCCACGAAAAGGGGAGTTTTTTTCCTCAGATTTTAAAAATTCCGGGTGCATCTTAAAGAGGGATGTCGATTCTAAGCGTGGTAAGAATTTTAAATTTTTCAAAGCACCCTAACAGTCTGAAAAAAAATTACAAAGTCGATCGATTTTTCTTGCTTTTTTTCGGTTTTCGTCGGGGTCAACTTTGAAAAATTGCACCCCCGTCCGGTTTTAAAGGGAAGCGACGAAATTTGGCCACTTTTATTTTCACATCCTGAGGATTAAACTGTATTATTTTTAAGACTCCAGACGCAACGGTGTGACGTCACGGCGTCGAGACTTACTGTGTGCAAATTTAGCATATTTTCGGATGGTAAAATTACTCGATCTCAAGATCCACCAGTGCAAAAAAATCGCGCTTTTTTGATTTACAAAGAAGAGATCCGTTATTGTGCCTATCAGAGCACTTTTTTGAAATCTTGATTTTTTATATTAATTTTGGGTCTTTAAATTTGAATTTCGTTTTTCTTGCTTTTTCGACGCGAACTTTGAAAATTCGTAACTTTTGAAAGAGGGTGGCTATTACGGTGCGATATTTTTTACTTTGCTTATTAAATTAATATTTATTAGCAAAAAAATCAACACTTCGAAATTTTCGCATTTTGCTTCAGAAAAAAATTGAACGTAAAAGTTTTGTGCCACTGGCACCCACAGTTTTTAAAAATTTTCAACTTTCGCTTCATTTCCCATTTCTCACAAAAAAAGAGTAATTTCTATAGCGCATAGGCTATTTTTTGTTTATAAACTCGAAGGGGTTGGGAAAATAAAGCAGAATTTTCGAAATTCGGAGTGGGTAGCTCCCGTCCTCCCATTTTTTCTACTCTTAGAAACAAAACCGCTTAGGGTTTTTTAAATTTTGGAAAAACAATCAAAACATATTTTGTTTAAAATCGCATTTAAAAAAGTAAATTTTTGAGGCGTTTCGATCTAATTAACCCCTCAAATTCCATTTCACCCCCACTAAGTGCATCTACCCTAAAAGCTTTTTAGATCCACTTTAAGGCAAAAAATGATATAACTGAAAATAAGCTAAAATAAGCATAATCTCCGTTTGAAGCCAAAATTTTGGTATAAAGTTTTTAATTTTTTTCAAATTAATTAATATTTTGGAAACTATTAGCATTTTATAGTTTAAAATTCGCACCGTCACCTTTCCCACTAAATTCCGTCAAAGTTATAATTTTCGGTTGAAAATAGTGCCGTCCAGGGCCGCATTTGTACCAAAATTTGGCCAAAACTTTGCGATTTTTCCAAAAAAAAACCCTTTAATCGATCTTAACCAAATATTTTTTTAAAACGTGTATATCTACGGGGTTTACTTTTGAATAAATTTGAAACCGGTAGCGTTTATAATTTTCGAGAAAAAAAATAAAAACCAATTTCCTTGAAAAATTTCAAGCCTTAAAAATATCTAAAAAAATTTTTTTTTGAATTTTTTCAAAATCGACCCCGCAAATAAAAGATACTAGAAAATGGATGAAACGTAAGGAGTCATTTATCTTGTTCACCCCTCAAAAAATTTTACACCCCAAAAACTCAAAAAAATCAAATTTTTTTTGGCAATGTACTTGTTTGATTTAAAAAGTTGCATTTGAATTAAAAATCTGTAAGACTGGTTTTAATCGTACAACTCTTGGTTTTCTAAATTTTTAAATATGAACTGCTGGGAATTGTTTTGTAATTCAAACTCAGCATTAATTAAAATTTTCGTCCATAATTCTTCTGCTGGTGACTTGTGACGATTTAAAGTTTGAAGATATTTCATTTCTATTTTAATAAGATAAAAATATGGAGCCTTCCTCTGTGTACTGCATTTTCTTATTCAAATTTATCTCGTAACTTTTGTTACGTGCAACGTCTCCGGAAGTGCACTTACTTAAATTCCAGGACTTGAAATAAATTCGTCTTTAATGTTGTATTAAAAATGTTGCTGTAATTTTAATAAATTAATATTAAAATGCTTCGCTAAATATTCTTAAAGAATCTTAAAACAGTTTTATGCAGACTGTAATGAATTTTAATTATAATATTTGCGATTCATTTTTTTATAAAGTAGGAGTAATTAATTACTCACTTGTCGTATGTTATTAGGTTTTAATTAATAAAAGTACCTTTATAATTCGAATTGAAATTCTGAACTGTAAATTGGAAACGACATTTTTCAGTTCACTATTTTTCAGTTAAGGTTAAATTAAATTTTTATCATAAATGTAGAATTTTTTAAATATCATTTGAAGAATGGCAATATTTTTCCATAACATTTGAATATCTCATAAATTCTTGTGGTGCATTTTTAGCCGTCACTCATTTTAACAATTTTGTCTACAATATGAAATTTTAGTTTTGACCTTTTCCTTCAATATTTAAATTATCTTTTCTAATCATAAAAATAAATTTATGAAAAATTACCCAATTATTTTTAAACTTTTCAAAACAAATAATAAGTCACGCTTTGTTGGTATTACGAAATTAAATTAATAACCGAAAATAATTTAAAATAAATACATCAAAAACAAGCGATTAATATTTAAATTTTCCAATTATTTCTTTCCTGAAATTCAAAGTAAATTTCCCATTTTGTGCTGAAGTTTCCTGTAATAATAAGCTTCTTAAAAAGTTTAAATTGTGTAAAAAAAACAAAGATTTTGCAATGAACCATTTAAGGACGAAAAGCTTCCTCCTTATTTTATCCCATTTTACGTGGAAACCCCAAGCGATTTTTCACCACAAGCACATAAAATTGTGTGGAAATCATTGATATGTTCGCATATTATTGCCAGGTGCTAGTTTTTCTTCTATTCGAATAAATGCCGCCTTTCTCACTCAAAAAAGAGGTTTATAAAACTAAAATTTTTGCGAAGTCTTTTATAATTGAAATAAAAATTTTTATTAGAAAAAAATGTAATTAATGAATAAATTAAATAAAAGAATTTATATGTTCTTTATTAAAAGACTAATAATGGTAAATATCAGTGTAATAAAAATTATGTAAGGTACGTTATGTAATATAGGGTTTGTAAAAATATAATTTTACGACTTAATGTGTTGATTTATACTTTTGTTTATCAAATAATGAAATAAATGTTGAAGCTAGTTACTAATTTAAAAATTAAGGTGTACTAAAAGGTAAAAAGTGCTTTAAAAGCCATTAGGGACGAACATTACAAACAAATATTTGACCCAAGCACACAAACTCCTCAAAAACTTCGTAATTTTTCTTTTTTTAATTAAAACTTTTCAGTTATTGCGAATGTAAATATTTAAGTTTTTTCTACTTTTGATATATTTAAACAAGTCATGGTAGAGCGTACGAGAATTAATTTTTAGTTTGAATAAATTATTTTTATGCTTGTTTTACCTGAAACGTGGTTGTGGATGGAAAAAGCAGCTTAATTTCGAGTTGCGCATGTTTCACGAAAACCTGGAAATGTAAAAGAAAGAAGCTTTAATTATGCTAGACTTTTCTTGCTTTCGCGATGCTTTCGGAAGCAAATAAAGAACTTCAAGTCGTTTTAAGCGCATTTTGCATGCGTTTAAGTTTTTCAGTAGATTTTCTCTACTACAAATGCGTAGTTTCATATTTTTTACGAAAGAATTTTTTTATCCATACATAATTACACTTGAGAAAGAATTTGCAAATTAAAAATATAAAACTTGTGTCATGTCTGATCAAAAAAACTGTATTCATCTAGGATTAATTAATAATATAAAAAAAATACTTGTGTTCTACTAAAAAAAAAGTAGAGCAAAATTATATTTTATTTAAATTTAAATAAATACATAAACCAAAAACAAAATATCTATTATCTATTTTCAATAAAGTGACAGAATTAGGAGTAACTTAACCTACGAATTGTATCTGGTTAGATAATTACACGATAAAAACGTTTGACTTAATAATTTACATATGTAGGACCCAAACTATCATGACAATATTCATTTAAGAGCATCTTCCTAGACACCCGAGATAAATTTTCCGTTGGAGATAATAACAAGGAATAGAAAATCCATCCCACTTTTCTGGAGCTTCTTTGCAAATTATGACCAAATAACTGATAATTAATGCGAATCCCTAGAGAGCGCGCGAGTTTGGGAGGAAAAATTGTGAAAAATCATGAAATCGAGCATTAGTTCTGCAGTCATAACTCAAGTTTCCCTCGTTAGATTTTCAATTTTTTTTCAGATTTATAATCTAAATTGATTAGGCTACATCCTGCCAGAGAGTTACCTTCTGCGACCTAGCACAATATTAATTAGAGGGGTCCAAAGTTAAGGTACTTTTAGATCATTACATATTTTTTTGTACATTCTCCATTTTTTTCCTTCTGGCAGGAATTAAAGAACTGACTTCTAAATCATCTACAAAAAAAATTATACAAAAATGTTGTTCGTAGTAGCTTTTATGACTGCAGAACTAAACCACTATAATTTCCGTTTAGGAAATTGCTCGTAATGTCAATAAATTTTCCAATCTTTTATGAGTATAAGATATAAAACATTAGACAGTATAATATTGTACATAAAAAACTGAATTATTTCGACTATTCAACTCACAAGTGATTATTTTGTGTGACAAGTAAAAGGGTTAAAATATCAGCGATTTTTTCATCACGCTTAAGTCAAATTTCAATAATTGTGAAGCTGGCTATCATATTTCGTCATTTGGCATTAAAAATAAAAACTTAACTCCAAATGAATTTGTGGTAACGACGTTGAAAAAATATTCGACTCGTAATATGTAATATTACATTATGTCAGTGATTATATGATAATAAAACGACAAATGGACCAATCAGGACGCTCATCAGGACAAAGGCGTGATATAATCAATAGAATTTACAGATGTCTCCAAATTTCTAAAGCATACCGGGTGGAAATAAAAACCGAGTCTCCTCGATAACTTTTTTATTTATGAATAAAAAAATTTGAAATTTGGCTATGTTCTATGGTTCAAAAAAACAAATTTTATGTGCATTTTTTATTTTCGAAATCACTTTAGGTTTCACCGGAAACACCATGAACTTTGTTTTTATAAATGTAACATCCCGTATTTTTATTCAGGGCTAAAAATACTTTTAAAAAAGAAGTATCTTTGAGATATTAGTTTTTATTTTTTTGTTAAAAAATTTTTTTTTCAAAAAAAAAAGAAAGGTTTTCGAAGTCGGTGAAAAGTACCAAAACTAATTCTAAATAATTCAAATACCTAAATAAAATTGTAATTTAAAAAAAAATTTAAGTGGTTTTTGAACTATTAATTTTTAAACTTAGTTAATGAAGATTTTATGAAATATCTCACTTTTTTTAAATGCAATGATGCCGGGTCATTCGACTTTTTAAAAAGAGGATTTTATAACGATTATTTTGGTACCCCATATGTAGGGGTATGTGTTTGTGATACATTTTTAATTTTTTTTTAATTTTGAAAAATCCCGAGTACAAAAAATATGATAAACTGGGACAAGTAAATTGATTGCACCCTAGATATGGGGTACCAAAATAATCGTTATAAAATCCTCTTTTTAAAAAGTCGAATGCCCGGCATCATTGCATTTAAAAAAAGTGAGATATTTGATAAAATCTTCATTAACTAAGTTTAAAAACTAACAGTTCAAAAACCACTTAAATTTTTTTTCAAATTACAATTTTATTTAGGTATGTGAATTATTTAGAATTAGTTTTGGTACTTTTCACCGACTTCGAAAACCTTTTTTTTTTTTTTGAAAAAAATAAAAACTAATATCTCAAAAATACTTCTTTTTTAAAAGTATTTTAAGCCATGAATAAAAATATGGGATGTTACATTTAAAAAAAACAAAGTTCATGGTGTTTCCGGTGAAACCGGAAGTGATTTCGAAAATAAAAAATACACATAAAATTTGTTTTTTTGAACCATAGAACATAGCCAAATTTCAAATTTTTTTATTCATAAATAAAAAAGTTATCGAGGTGACCCGGTTTTCATTTCCACCCTAGTATGATTATTTACTTTTCCACTTACTCTACATTTTTACACCATTGCAAATTTTATATAATATAGGGTGTTCCACTTTTTTTCAGCAATTTTTTAGATAATAAAAATCTCATTCACAATATGTTTTTTCGTCACCCGGTATAATTTTTCTTTAATTAACATTTTTTTATTTAAATCAAGTATGCTTTATATTTCGCCTTAAATTTTTAGCCAATCATACATTAATTTAATTTCGAAAACTTTAAATGCTCTTCTTAGTCTTAAAAACAATTAAAAGTGGCAAAAAAGCAAAATCAAAAACATACATGATTTGAATAAAAAAATGATAATAAGAAAGGAAATTATACACGATGTCCCAAATTAGGTCCCAAGTTCTTCGCAACGTTATTTGGGAGTTTTAATTGAGTCTTGGAAAATTAAAAAAAAATCCATCCACCGTAGATTTATAGTTATTAATCAAAATTTGGCAATACTTAATTAGACCTGCACTAGGTGCAGATTAATCAAAGACCAAAAAATGTTACAAATTATTCATGGTTTTATTAATTTCAATAACTTACCTCTTTTACTAGAAAACGAAATTTAGATAAAAAAAACATTGTTGCCAGATTGTTGCATATTACTTTATTCGTACTGTTTTAAAATGGTATTATTTGGGAGATTTATGATCTCAAAAATACTAAGTTAATACCTAAATCTCTCATAACAAATAGCGAAAAAGATTTTTCTCATTGAAGAATCGCCAACAACGTAGAGGATTTGGGTACACCCTGTATACAGTGTGTTTCTACACGCCCATACAAGAATGCATTTTAAAGACAATTTTTGACACTGAAAAGTAGCGAATATCCTCCATTTATAACGCCCTCTATATGTAGTTAAAATTACCAATAGTATTCAACTCGTGAGAAAAGAGCCATTATAATGGCTATCATTTCTAGCTCGTTGAATAATGTACTATTAACCATCAAGAGAGGTAATAAAAGCGATTAAAAAGTGAGAGATTATTATTAGCCCATTACCTCAAAAGTTGATTACAATACTTTACCGATAACCGATTCTCGAAAAAACTTTTTATTTTATTTCTTAAAAAACTTTAATTTTACCAATGATTTTTAAAGTTTTGATTTTGACGTTTATCCACGGGATATAAACTTCATAGACTTTTTAGGAACAAAGTTTTGGTGGGGGTATGTAGTTTATATTTTTATAAATAAATATGGTGTCTAGGCATTTTTAAAAAAATATCCGGTGAAAATCTAACGATTCGTTTTTCCACAAAAACTTTCAAAAATTTGTGAAAATTGCGGTACTAATCCGGCACTGGGGACCTTATATAATTTAAATTTTAGAATAACCTGATAGAGTAGATAATTTTACAAATTTAGAACCCATAAACGATTTAGTACCTCAAGAAAATCATTTTTTTATAAAAAATCAACAACTTTTTAACAAAATTTTTGCTCGAACGTCACATTTTTAATCATAAAGTAAAAAGTGATATAAACAAGATTCTTTTTCGAAGATTAAAAGGGCTTTCCATTAATGTATTCAAATTCAAAAGTTCAAAATGATTAGAATGCATTTTTTTAAAATCCAATTTTTCAAAAAACAAAAGGAATAGTAAAAAAGTAGTAAACCCATTTTTTTTATAAATAAATGTGATTTCTAGATATAATTTTAAAAAATGGTGAAAAGTAAACGATTGGTTTTTCCACAAAAATTAATATTATGGCAGAGTCTCTAGTCGATTTCTAATTTGAAATCGAAATTCAAATTAGGTATAACAAAATAAAATTTTGCACTTATTTTCAAGTATCTGTTAAGGTTTTTGGTTTTAAAAGATTTAAAACATTCGAAATCTTATAATAAAACTTCCAAATCCAAAAAAGTCCATGAGAAGACCATTGTGTGTTAAAAGTGAAACATACTTTATAGAGGCGACAAAAAATACACTTTAAAAGTTCAAAGTGATAATGAGAAAAAATACGTGATTTAAAACTAATGTATTTAACAATACAAGCATAATATGGCAACCTTGGCGTTTAACGACGTTGCCAATTATTCGTCAACTATAGCGGCAATGTGGATGTGGTCGGGACTTAACACAATTCAATTTTTTTATTTGAAAGTTGGCAATTTATGGTAATAGGTATTCAGGGTGTGCCAGACCACCTGTACCAAGGTTCTCGGAATAAAGAGTTGGTACGGGTGGTCTGGGACACCGTGTACATTCTTTTATCTATGCATTTATTATTTTTATTTAAACGACACCCTTAATAATTTAAAAAAAATGTTGGGGAATGCAACTGTCGTGTTGTAATATAAGTTGTAATATAAGTTGTGTAGCGAAATGTCATTTTGGAATAAAATCAATTACTCTATGATTTTCATTCTGTTTAATAGCAATAATGACACCCTGTATAATGCAGTTTATGACAAAAATATTTGCCAATTATTCGTCAACTATAGCGGCAATGTGGATGTGATCGGGACTTACCACAATTCCATTATTATATGTGGAAGTTGGCAATTTATGGTAATAGGTATACAGGGTGTCCCAGACCACCTGTACCAAGGTTCTCGGAATAAAGAGTTGGTACGGGTGGTCTGGGACACCGTGTACATTCTTTTATCTATTCACCCTTAATAATTTAAACAAAAAATGTTGGGGAATGCAACTGTCGTGTTGTAATATAAGGCCATCTTACAAAAATGTCATTTTGGAATAAAGCCAATTACTCTATAATTTTTTATTCTGTTAAATGGCTATAATGACACCACGTATAATGAAGTTTGTGACAAAAATATTTTTTAGGTAAATTTAAATTTGTTTTTACATATTTTAATTTGATTAGTAAATCCTTCAAATTGACCTTTAATTACTAAATATACACTACATTCACTATTCCATGTAATACAACACACAACACTAGAACAAATGAAATGATGCAATGATAATTAATACGTGCAGTTGCAACAGGCAACACGGAAAAGGAATTTAATAAAATTATTTATTAACTTTTTTATGTAAATTAAACCTGCGGCGCGTGTGTAATAAAGCTCAAATTTAATCTAAGCGCCTTTGTAGGTTATAAAATCTTTTATTATTATGATTTAAATGCAGAAACGTGGTTTGTTCGTCGTAAAGTAATTAATAATTCTCAAAAACTAAAGCGTTTATTGTGGCATAAAATGGCTATCCTAATTTAATGCCTCAAAACCCAAGAGGTACAAGTATAAGCCTTGAATAAACCACCTTGTGGTATTCTCCAATCGATTTTATTAAATGATAAATGATGAGTACACGTGGATAAACTATAAAGACGGCTTACACCACATCATTTATTTAATATTCTCGAGTTATTGAACGACGTTTAAATTTAGCTTTAGAAATAGTATCTAAAGATAAAAAACAAAACTAACAAAATCTTCTGTAGCTTTTCCAGTTCTATTTAGGAAAAGAACAATTCAATTTCAGGTATAACATTTGTAATTCAGAAAAACCAACATTTCAAAATCAGAATTCGTCAATTTAATTTCAGGAAGTATGATTTGTATTTCAGAAGTAATGAATTGTATTTTAGAAAGTATCATTGTCTTTTATTCAAAGTAAATTTTGTCGTAGAAATTTTGGATTATCTAAATTAATGTTTTAGCTACCAATAGCTAAGTTTTCCATTGCTAAACCAGCAGCATGATCAATTGAAGTATCTTGTACTGCACGAGTACAATCACCACCAATAATTGTATTTTTGGCTTGTTCTGTTCTGATTCACGTGTAAAATGTACTACATTTACCGCCAAAAACTCTTGGTTGCCTCAATTTCCAATTGGAATTTATTTCAATATTTTCGAAATACAATTGATGATTATGAAATGCAATTGATGCTTTCTGAAATCAAATTGTTTTATCTGAAATACAATTGGAAAAGGTGTAGAAATTTTAGATGAATTTAATCGATAATTAGGGTTGCTACCCGATTTGGTATTTGAAGCATTTCCTGGAAATTTTGTGAATCATAAATTAGAGCTTAGAAAATTGGCTTCGTATTATTTGATAAATTTGATGCTCATTCTTCCTTGCTGATAAAAATTAACATATCTCAGATAAACATCTTTGCCCAAAAAATTTATGGGCTTGTGAATAAAACACGCAACGTAAAAAAGCGTTTTATGGCTCTCAATATTAACAAAATTTAAATTTAAATTAATTAATTATAAATACAAGTTGTTATGAAACTACTGATAACTAAAATATTTGTTTTTAATTACAAGGGGTTTAGTTTAGAATTGTACTAGAATATACGTAAAATAAAAATACTTGTTAACTTTTAATGTAGTATTTAAATTAATGTAAAGCTCACATAATTATAATTTTATAACATTATTTTGTTTCTAATTACATTTTATTCTATAATTGTAAAGTCGCTTTCATATAACTGCAGAGCAAAACAGTGAAATAATTTTTTTATCAACCTTGCATAATAATTGTTTGTTATTAGTTTATTTTCCAACAAATTTGACTTACAATCCTATTATACTCGTGTATTTTATATGTACGTATGTAAATATAATTATGTTATTAAATTATCGTGGCGTTATTTGTCATTAATCTTAAAAAGATGATTAAGTTGAAATATCTTGTACATTACATAAACAAAAATAATTATTTTTTAAATTAAAATTTAATAAAAAAATGAACAAAGGCATTTTATTTTTATTAAAATTTTAATATTACATATTGTGCATTAATTTAATTTTCCCCAAAATAATATTTGCCCATTCATGAGGAAACTCATATAATTATAATCAAAACCGAAATAATAAAAAAACCATTTCAATTTGTATTTCTCGTGATGCGTTTTATATTAATTACAATTTATGTACGTGACATTTTGTATTAAAGGTATAATATTTAATATAAAGCTGAACATATTTTTACGCTTTTCTCCGGGAAATTCTTCCTTAAAAAGCTCACAATGGAGCTTTTATTGGTGTATCGGAAGGAAGTTGCTCCATTATTGGCACGATTATTGGAAATTGGAAATAAATATTTTCGCACACCTTTAGACGCGTGACTAAATTATTAACAATAAATCAATTTGAAATATCTTGGAAGAAAAAATGGCCCAGGCAACAGGCCACTATCACATCTGGTGATTATCTTGTGTATTTTTAGAACAAATATTATTTTATGATAAATGTTGGGTTTGCTATTTTTAAATCATTTTATAATTGAATCACTCGTAACTCGTTGCATGGAAAATTTATAATTCCTAAATTAATAAAATATTCACTAAATATGTTTTAATAATATACCGGGTGTCCATATCAAGATGACGGACCAAAGTAGCGGTTTTTAAAATGGAACACCCAGTATATTATGACGTTTTTGGTTTCATTACCAACAAATAATCATACTTTATATAACCTTTCATGGGTCTATCTTCACTCCTTTTGCTGATTTTTACCATTTAAGCGAAGAAAATATAAATTTTTGAAAAATCACTGCTCTAAAATAAATGACAATTTTTGGTTGAATTTTTAATAATAAAATGAACGTCTGACTTTATTGAGAAAATACGATGTGATGGATTATCATGCTCGTCTTATTCTGTCTTCCAAGTCATCATATGTTGTGGGTTGATTTTGATACACCAAACATTTTACTTGGCCCAAAAAATCTATCAGGGTTAAGTCGGGAGATCTGGCTGGCCAATTTACAGGCCCAATTCTGCCAATCGAATGTCCAGGTAGCCAATTTATTTAAATATTGTCTAACAAATCGATGAAAATGCACATCTTGCTGAAGTTACATGTGTGTTCTTGTCACTAAGTCAACATTTCTAACAATAATGGTAATGAATGGTACATCGTCGAGGTACATCTCCCCAATTAGGGTTCCATCAAAAAAGCGAGACCTATAACATGATTACCTATTATTCCTTCCCAAACGATCACACATTTAAGGATATTTGTTTGGTTTGAAATTAAGAGTTCACCCTTTTTCTTTCATCAATTTTATTATGAAGAACCAAGCTACTAGGGATTTTGTTTATTCTATACCTTTTATTTTGTTGATCAATTGCATAATAGTGCGATTTATACCTGTTGAGAAGTCCATTGTTTTTGATGGTGACTTCGTCACTAAACAAAATTTTGTTTATTAAATTTTCGTCAGCGGTCATTATATTTTGTAACAAAACAGAAAATTCCACTCTTTTCCCGAAGTGTCTGGTGCAATTCAATATATGGATGAAACCGTTTTTTCAAAATGCGGTTGACTGAGATTTTGAAACATCAGCCTGTATGGATACTTCTTTTGTACTAATCGACGGATTTTCTTCAACATCAATAAAACATCCAGAACAGAAATGGGGGTAATACTTTGATTAGTCAATTGTTTTCTATTGTAGATCAGTCATCAATTTTCTCATTGTTTCAATTCTTGGTTGTCTGGCGTTTTGGCGTTATTATTTTATAAATTCTCATAGCCAGAAGAGGATTTCTTTTTTAGAAAAGTTTATTATTTTGGTTTAGCTGATATCAAAAGTAAAACTAATGAAGGAGGAAGTAGATATCTCTACAACAAGGGGCTGTCCACCAGGAGGTGTAATATCACCACTCCTATGGTGATTAACAGTATATGAGCTACGAACCACACTCAACAAGAAAGGCGCAAAAATATGCTGATGATCTCGTAACACTGATCCAAGGCAAAAACCAAAGAATGTGGAAGATATCATGAAAGCAGCTCTTGGAATAACGGAGGACTGGTGCTCCACAGGGAATTTAAGAATCAACTCTAACAAAGCAATTGTCGCACCATTCACTACAAGAAAGAAAATCAAAAACGAATACAATGTTGCTACTTTTGGAAAAACTGTTCAATGGAGTAATGAAATCAAATACTTGGGACTCATACTGAACTAACATGGAATCTCCATCTGAAGAAGACAATCTCCAGATGTAAGCAAACGCTAATGATTAGAAAAAGAAGAATAGGCAATACATGGCACTAGATATATAAATAGTTCGACCCATACTAATATATAGCATTGTCACCTGGTAACTAAAACTCTATCTATGCACCACAGGATAACCACAGGAGGCTTTAAGAGCACCTGAGCACCTCAAGATTAGCACTAGATACTAGGACTACCACCCATGGACATTTACCTCAAATGAGAAGCAAGGATGGCAGCCTTCTGTCTACAAAGCATGGGTCTATGGATGACCACAGCTAGTAGAATCGGATTTGGAAAAATTCGGACTACAGTCATCATCCCCACGTTAGAAATAAGATCCTATTGATGAAGTCTTCAAGACTGATGGTTCAATAGCAACGTACGAGATTTCGGACGGTTTTGGAGCGGACGCTCCTGGACGCTCCAGACTTGCAGACAAGGCCTAAATGACTTTTCGTGAAAGACATTCTTGAGACAAGCATTTATTTTGCACTAAGACTGCAAGTAATGGGACGTAGAGAGATCCGTCCTGTGGTCCGTCAAACTTTCCAACATACCAGTGTCCGCACACTCCAATCGAAAGATCTGACCCGCGAACCTAGACCCTGCAAAAATGTATAACAAAACCCTGGCTTGTCGACGAGCCCTGCGGTTCTTGTCTGTATGTGTAAACCTAGCTAATGTTTGGAGGCAACGTGGGATTGGGTCTGTACAGCAAAATACCTAAAATCAAAGAATAGGCCAATCTAGGTAAACATTGCACGATCTTGCAAGCAGAAGTACATGCAATTATACTACCCGCCACTGAAAGCCACAAACGAAGCTACCAGAGTAAGAACATTTAGTTCACATCACATCACATAACATCAACCAAAATCAAGTATAATTAAAGAATGTAAATAAACACTCCACAGACTAGACCAGGAGAAAAAGGTAAAGCTAACCTGGATAGCCTAGCCCCAACAAATTAGTTGGGCCTAAACCGAACCTAGGTACACAAAAGACCTGACCTCGAACATTCATAAATGGATGGCGGAAGAACATAGAAAACGACGGAAAACGTACAACCAAGCTAACCATTGCAGAAGGTTAATTAATAGCTTTACCCAACCAAAATCTTCCAAAGGACCTGCTAGTGCTAAACAGAGCATATTTGAAGCAAATGGTTAGCCTACTGACAGAAACCTGCACATTTAGAGAATGTATGCACAAAGTGAAAATCTACAGAGATGAGCCCATATGCAGAAGAAACAGCAAATAACATTATCTTCAAATGAACCGCTGTGGAAAGGAAAAGACACCAGCTAGACTGGAACTTGTAGGGAAACTGATGAAACTCGATAGTAAGACAGACCATGACTACCATAAGGTAAATCCAATTCAATAGAGGTCAGTAATCTAATCTATTATCAAAAGTACAGAAAAGTTGTTAAATTTTCAAATAATACTGAGACGTAGAGAAGAAAAATTGATTATTATGAGTCTGGATTTAATTTGTAAAGCAACAAAAACTACTATTGTTATACAATGGCTTTATTAAAAAAGCAAAATTGAGAAAGGCACAAACAAATGTTAGGCTAATTTGAAAAAATTCCATCAAAAGCGCTATTTTGTATATTCATTTTTAGTAATAAATTATTATTTTTATTGCAAAAAAAAATCTTCTTTTATTAATAAAGCAGTGAATATAAAATAAAAGTATCATCTTTGCTTATGAATTTTAGACGTATTTGTAAAGAGCTTATTAAAATTGCTTCGGGAAAAATCAAACAAAGGGAAAGCTGCGGACGTCTTGAAAGCTTTTTAACAGTAGAAGTTATATTCAATTAAAATCCAAACCGATTATCGATTCATGCTGGGGAGAAAAAACTTAGTATTGAAGATATTTCAATATTTGAACTGCTAATAAATCATTGAACAGCATGAATAATTTTTTCCAAGCTACTGCCTCCTTAAAATTATCAGTTAAATTAAGTTTTCCTCGTCTTGAAAATTGAACCTAACGCAACTCTATTCATCCAAATTGAATAATTTAAGTTTTATTTGAAAAGGTCTAAAGTTTTAACGATGTATTCTACTTAAAAATAAATTTAGCTATTTCAGTAAAAATTTACTAAACTGTAACTGAAACAAGCACCTGTTAAAATTACCTCCGTTATTATTCCACCAAACACCTAACAATAATATAACGTATGCCTGAAACTCGTTAATTAACTTGGTATATAATATCCAATTTGGATCCATAATAAAGCGAAAAAATGTTCTTTAATCACGTTAGTGTAATTAGAAAAGTGGGTATGGAAAAATGATGTACGAAACTAGCAAGGCGGTTGCATCAACATGTAGCACATTAGCAAAACTTAATTATAAAGGTCAGAACATTTATTGATTAGTCGCGACCCTCGTCATTAAGATAAATCCATTTTATCATCAGCCCAGCAATTTGGGAAACATCACGACCCCCAAAAATTGATTAATAAAAAAAATTCAATTATCTTTATACGCACTGAAAGAGTGAACGGCTGAAAAAGAAAACAATTTTCGAATGATTAATTAAGTGGTTGCGATGATACTCTCTGCTCGCTCAGATAAATGAGATAAATAATTGGAAACGAAAATAAAGTGTATGTAAGATTTTATTATTTTCGTAGTTTTAAAATTAAATTTTAAATCTATTTTAGTTTGTTTGAAAACATTGTAAAGCTTGTCTGACATTAAACATGCTTTAAACTACATACTACATAACTACATGATAGATGAACCACGAACAACGAAATTACATCCTTTTGTAAATAAGCTCTTTGCGAGGTTTGAATATCGAGTATTTAGAAATGTGGATAGCTTTAAGCGACAAGCAAAAATATCCTGTACTGATATTCGTACTATAAAAGGGTTTTACGGATCAAAAATTATTTTTAAAACGGAAAATAGAGATTATAATTTAAATGTCTTTTATAATAGATGTTGAGTGTAGGAAAATCCTCAATGATGCTTTGTGTAAAGGCTAGCGATATAAATAGGCCATTATAGACGAAATCCTCAAGATATAAGCAGTTATCAAAAATGCGTTCGTTGTAAACTCGGATTTAGGCCAAGGCCATTAAATTTTTAAACAACACTTAAATTTATTCAATGCATTCAATTTAAAATACTGTATATGCTAATTTATGGGAAGATATAAAATTATCATTACAGTTTTATACCTTTTTAGAATTGCCACATCAAAAATGATTATATGTACTTCAATAACAAATGCAGAAATAAAATTGTTTTAAAAAATTGTTGCAACTCGTGAATCATTATTTTCATGCCAAACTTTTGTGTAATGGTACCGATAATCAGAAGAGTAATTAATGTCCTATGTATGTAAGTTGGGCCACTCTGGCTACTGAGAGCATACAAATTATTTTTTGAAATCCAAAATGTCCCCAATTGATTGCTAAAAATACGTTTTCAACTTGTTAACCGGTTTCGGAAAATATTTATTTCCCTCTTCAGAGCTACAAAAAACAGTGGTCTATTTTCATAGTGACAATGTACTTAAGACGATAGTCGGCGAAATTTTGTGAGCGTAAAATGTGACTCTACGGAATACCATTTTTTAGACAAACCAATAAATGAAATTCTGTTTTTTTGTAGTAGTAGTTCATTAATACTTGGCATAACATGTCTATTATTTTGTTTTTGTATTTTTTATTGAATTTTTAGATTTATAGACAATCAAATCTGACCTAAAAATGAGCAAGTTTTGCTTGCTGTTTTAAACCTTGTACTCGATATAATCGGAAAAACAGAATAACACTTTTGTGAAGTTGTGTATTTAGATAAGAGAAAATTTTACAAATCTCAATTTGAAGGTCCCTTGTTAAAGAAAAATGGTATTTTCTAGGACCAGGTTTTTTTACAAGTGCCAATTTTACTGCTGCCGTATGAGTATTTGGTGTGACTTACAAAAACAAAACTAGAAGAAATTGGTAGCCACAAGACTCTTCTGTGTACCAAAAAAAGAAATTTTAAAAAAGCTTTAATAGAAAAAAAATTATGAGCAAAACCCCAAATATCAAGCGAATTTCAAAATCAAGCGCTCGCATTTGCCGACTATCGCCTTAAGGTATATTTTCTAAATACATACATAATCATGATTCGCAAATTTTGTTTAAATAGATTTGGTGTACAAATTCGTCACTGTAATGAGCAATTTTTTATCTTATCGCTACAATTATAAGATTTATAAGTGGAGAAGTCTTCCTTTTTAAGGTTAACGATTGAAACATCGCAATCGGTAATGTAGTTTTTCAGATATTGATTCTTTTGTTAACTGTTTAAATTTTCGTCGAAATTTTCCTATCAAAATTTCTCCATAAAACTGAAATTTCGGCCCATAACTCCGAAACGAATGAATATTTCGAAACGAATCTTTTCTTAGTGGGCTTGGAAATAAATTTTGAAAAGCCACAGGAGTTAATAAAATTTAAAAGGTGTGCGATTTCCAAATAGGCCCTTCCTAGATTTTTTATTTTTGATTTTATTATGAAGATCAAGCCTAACTGAACACTTTTATATTCAACAAGTGATCACCGATCACCCTCTCGAGCAAGTGCACTTAGGGGAAAGCGGGGAGGAAAATAGTTCAATTAGTTCAAAATAATATCGTAGTGATCGAGTAAAAAGTACAGACAGAAATTGTAAATTGAAGTGAACAATTGATTTATTTGAGCGGATCATGTCAAAAGAACACAACTATTTTGTTATAAATGACATCGGAAATAGGCTTCGGTGACGATCGTGACTGTTCGTAAAATATTACAACGCTGCCGGGCAAAATAGAAGTTGTGACGTCACGAATCCAAAATTTAAAATTAAAAAAAATATATTGAAAGGCCCATTGTAGCGCATTTCAACCTGATGGAAAAGATATAATGGACCTAAAGTGAAAATCATAATTTTTTAAGGTTTTGGACTTGTTTTTTTCCGAATTTTGTTTATAATACCGGGTGGAAATGAAAACCGGGTCACCTCGATAACTTTTTTATTTATGAATAAAAAAATTTGAAATTTGGTTATGTTCTATGGTTCAAAAAAACAAATTTTATGTGCATTTTTTATTTTCGAAATCACTTCCGCTTTCACCGGAAACACCATGAACTTTGTTTTTTTAAATGTAACATCCCATATTTTTATTCATGGCTTAAAATACTTTTAAAAAAGAAGTATTTTTGAGATATTAGTTTTTATTTTTTTTTGTAAAAAAAATTTCTTTAAAAAAAAAAGGGTTTCGAAGTCGGTGAAAAGTACCAAAACTAATTCTAAATAATTCAAATACCTAAATAAAATTGTAATTTGAAAAAAAAATTAAGTTGTTTTTGAACTATTAATTTTTAAACTTAGTTAATGAAGATTTTATCAAATATCTCACTTTTTTTAAATGCAATGATGCCGGGTCATTCGACTTTTTAAAAAGAGGATTTTATAACGATTATTTATTTTATGTATTTGAATTATTTAGAATTAGTTTTGGTAATTTTCACCGACTTCAAAAACCTTTTTTTTTTTGAAAAAATTTTTTTTTCGCAAAAAATAAAAACTAATATCTCAAAAATACTTCTTTTTTAAAAGTATTTTAAGCCATGAATAAAAATATGGGATGTTACATTTAAAAAAACAAAGTTCATGGTGTTTCCGGTGAAACCGGAAGTGATTTCGAAAATAAAAAATGCACATAAAATTTGTTTTTTTTGAACCATAGAACATAGCCAAATTTCAAATTTTTCTATTCATAAATAAAAAAGTTATAGAGGTGACCCGGTTTTCATTTCCACCCGGTATACAGTTTCTCAAGAAGTATTGACAACATTAAGTTGAAATTTTTACTAAAGATAAAGATCTAAAGTCGGAGTCTTTGATAAAAACGGCTAGTTCATTTTTTTGAAAAAAATCCAAAGTTTTTGTTCAAATTTTGGTGTGCTGATAATAAAATATGGAACTTTTAAGAAAACGATGTACTATTTTTATCACTTTTTATTTATCTTTCGTTTGATAAGTCGTTTTTGCAAAATGATTTTTTTCACAGAAAATATTATGAAGCGTCTCAATCCGGCAAGTGGGTCTTCGAAAATCAATTATTTTCCAATGAATTAAAAAAATTAAATTTTGAACATCCCCCAGCGTTTTATGTTTTATTGAGATTTACACGTGAAGTTCAAAGGAAATTAAAAAAGTTTATTTGGCACAAAAAGAATAATTTATTTGCATGTTAATTTATTAAGTATTTGATTGGTCCCATGTCTATTGTCTTTTTGTCCATTTTTAGCCTTGAAGAAGCCAAAATTGTTGGCGAAACGTCGGCAATGCACTGTATGTGATTGTTTCAATAAAAATAGTCTGAAAAAACCGAGAATTTTTATTACTATACCACAGACGATAACTACTCCACTTAAAAATTTTGACCAATAAGCCTTGGAGAAAGACCTTTAAAAAGTGTCATAAATGCGGTAGCAAGTGTTTTACCTAGTACGATTTCCAAAATTTTAGTTCATTTTGGAATTTTAAAATTGTAAAATTTTAATAATTTTTGTGGGATACCCTGTATAATTTTCTCTATTATTATCATTTTTAGGGTTAAATCCATTATGATTTGGATTTTGCCAAATTGTTTTTTTGGGCATAATTGGTTGTGTTTAAAACGCACTTGATTTAAATAAAAGTAAAAAAAAATTTATACAGGGTGTCGCACAAAAATCATTAAAATTGTTTTTTTTTTCAGAATGCCCTTTACTACTAATTTTTTTTTGTAAAAAGTTATATTTTCAAGTGTCCGGCTCATAATAACAAAACAAAGATTTTTATACGACTCTTTTTGCTTATTTAAAAGTAGTTATAAAGCTTTTAATAAACAACGAAATTTAAAAATGAGCTTAGTGCTTATTCTCTTCCAAAATTCTAGTACTTTTCAGGATAGTGGCAAAAAATAACGGACCTGAAGTAGAACTGAGTGATCAATTTTAAGCAGTTTTTAATTATCTTTATTTTTTTCCAAAAATTAGAAAATAAAAATTGTATAATTTATAATAAAGGTATGAGCTTGATTTTTCTGGAATTTTGTTTTTATTTAATTTCTCAAAAAGTATTGATTACAGTAAGTAGAAATTTGTACCTAAAATAGTTGTATTTTAAAGTCACTTCGACAAAAATTTTTGCCAAAAATAAAACCAAATTTTCGTAAATATCGAGCGCAAATTGTGCCCTAGTAGGCGCACTTTTCATGCAATCAAAGAAATTGAATTTAAGCATCAAACGTTTTCTACAAAATTATTTTCTGATAAACCGAAAATGTCACAGCATTTTTCTGTTAATAGGTGAATTTTATATTTTTAGCGGTTTTTGAGTCGTAACTTCACAACGGAAAGAGATATTTTGATTTTCTTTTCAAAATTCATAAAGTTTTTTACGTGTCATCAAAGTATAAGATAACATCATTGATATCAGCATGACGAATATAACGAGCTTTTCTTACAAACGATGACCAAAAACATATCACTTGTTCTAAACCAAGTAGTGGTCCAGATTCTTCACAATCGTGTCTCTAATTAAAGAGGATGATAAAAAAAAATTTAAATTTTAGTAATAATTGAAACATTCTTTTTGTACTTTTGATGATTTTGGAATAAGTAATGCAGATTCTATTTTCCATAAATCTAAAGGTTTTGAAATCACAAATTTCATTACAACTTTTTTAAATAAATGGCGTAAATATTGACTTTTTTAATTGTTGAAAATAAAACAAATAATGTGGAATTTATTAATTGTTGTAGAATTTGACATTTAATAAAAATTTTTCGATAATTTAGTAACCAGTTGTCATAAATTAAAGTTACCAATAACGAATCGAGATACAAAAGGGAAACATGCCTGTGTTTCAATTAAGGGGCGAAATACAAACTCGAAAACGTATTATTGTTTTCAGTTATGAATTCATACTTTTGAGCCAATCAAATATGTGTTTTTTCGTGTTTAATCGAATAATCAAATCAAAAATTTTTACTCAAATCCATTCTAAATAAACAAAACTTATTTACTTTATTACCAGGATTAATTCCAACTTTTAGGGGTAGTTTTTAATAAAGTTAACAATTATTATATTTGAATTTTAATCACCTTAAAATATCGCTTATATTAATTAAGATGTAATGAAAAGCTAACATTACTATGTGTAACGTGTTATTCCAGCATAAACAAAGCATAAATAGATTTTACGCAATGTTGGTTGAGCCATATTAAGTTATACAACTTCTTCCGCTTTATGATTTAAATATTTATGAAATGTTAAGAATTTACGAAAATCCTTAGAATTTAAATCAGCATTAACAGCGAAATACCAACAAGAAGGTGATTATAATAAAGAATTTAATTTAGAATTATTGGTTTATTGTTGTTATAACGAAAAACAGCAATAATAATCCAAAAATTTAAAGAATTTAATAATTACAGTGTTTTTAATGGATTATTTACATATTTCGCCAATATTTTTTTTAGAAATTCCTTATTTATTAGGTACTAATTTGTATTTTTTTTGTTTCATTTAATTTTCTATTTATTTACATTTTTTTAACAATAGTGAAGGTCAGTAATTCCGAGGCCATGACAAAATACAATATAAAAAGTTTCGTATGTAAAAAAAAGAACTACGCTACAGTTTTAAAAGATTCGAATAAAAAAAATGTAAATAAACAAAACAAAAATACAAGTTTAATGACATTTAATTTTTATCATATTAAAATAAAAATACATACAGTAAAAATATACAGAAAGTTCATTGAAAATCATAAAAAGTAGGAAAAAATGAAAATAAAAATTTTTCCAAAATCAGATCAAGAATTAAAAATTAAAAAAAAATTAAAAAATCAGTCACTTTTAATTTATTTGATTCCGGGTTTGACTTTAGACTGTATGAGTAACAAAATATAAAAAAATTGCGCCCTTATATTTTTTAAGGTTAAAAAAATAAAATCTGAAAGTCACTGATTTTTTTAATTTTTTTGATTGGGGGTCTGATTTTGAAAAAAATCTTTTATGTAGTTTTACTATGGACTGTATATGTTAAAATAAAAAAAAAATGCGACCTTACATTTTTTGTTTAAGATTAAAAAAAATTGAAAAAGTCACTATTTTTTTAATTTTTTGACTCTGATTTTGAAAGCAATTTTTTATGTAGTGTTACTTGGGACTGTATCTGTTAGAAAATATAAAAAAATTGCCACTTACATTTTTTTGTTTAAAATTAAAAAATAAATCTGAGAAAGCCACTTTATTTTCACCTTTTTCTTATTTTTTGATAATGAACTTTTTGAATATTTTTACTGGGAACTATATGTATTTTTATTTTAGTATTATAAGAATTAAAATTTGCCCATTAAATATAAATAAAAAATATGAATTTAAAAATGTAACTTCTGTCCGATAAAATATCAGACCAGGACCAGGAATTAAAAATCCAAAAAATAACATGAAAAATCAGTCACTTTTAATTTATTTGACTCCGGGTTTAATTTCGAAAAAACTTTTTATGTAGTTTTACTACGGACTGTATTTGTAAGAATATAAAAAATTTGCGCTCTTATATTTTTGGTTTAAGATAAAAATATTAAAATCTGAAAAACTCACTATTTTTTTAAAATTTTTTGACTCGGCGTTTGATTTTTAAAACAACTTTTTATGTAGTTTTACTTGGACTGTACGTGTAACAAAATATAAAAAAATTGCGACCTTACATTTTTTTGTTTAAGATTAAAAACATAAAATCGGATAAAGTGACTATTTTTTTTAAATTGTTGACTCTAGGTCTGATTTTGAATAAACTTTTTATGTAGTTTAATTAAGACAGTATGTGTAACAAAGTATAAAATAATTGAGCCTCTACAATTTTTTTGTATAAATTTGATTAAAAAAAATCAAAGAAAGTGACTTTATTTTCACCTTTTTGCTATTTTTTTGAATAATGAACTTTTTGAATATTATTACTGGGAACTGTGTGTATTTTTATTTTTATTTTTATTTTAATATTATATGAATCAAAATTTGCCCATTAAATTTAAATAAAAAACTGAAATTAAAAATGTAACTTCCGTCCGATAAAATATCAGACCAGGAATTAACAATTCAAAAAATAAAATAAAAAATCAGTCACTTTTAATTTATTTGACTCCAGGTTTGATTTCGAAAAAACTTTTTATATAGTTTTACTACGGACAGTATTTGTAAGAATATAAAAAATTTGCGCTCTTATATTTTTGGTTTAAGATTAAAATATTAAAATCTGAAAAAGGCACTATTTTTTTAAAATTTTTTGACTCGGCGTTTGAGTTTGAAAACAACTTTTTATGTAGTTTTACTTGGGACTGTACGTGTAACAAAATATAAAAAAGTGCGACCTTACATTTTTTTGTTTAAAATTAAAAAATAAAATCTGAAAAAGTGACTGTTTTTTTTTTAAATTGTTGACTCTAGGTCTGATTTTAAATAAACTTTTTATGTAGATTAATTTAGAAAGTATGTGTAACAAAGTATCAAATAATTGAGCCCTTACATTTTTTTTGTTTAAATTTGATTAAAACAAATCTAAGAAAGTGACTTTATTTTCACCTTTTTGTTATTTTTTTGAATAATGAACTATTTGAATATTATTACTGGGAACTGTATGTATTTTTATTTTAATATTATATGAATAAAAATTTGCCCATTAAATTTAAATAAAAAAAATGAATTTAAAAATGTAACTTCGTTCCGATAAAATATCAGACCAGGAATTAAAAATTCAAAAAATAAAATAAAAAATCAGTCACTTTTAATTTATTTGACCCCGGGTTTGATTTCGAAAAAACTTTTTATGTAGTTTTACTACGGACTGTATTTGTAAGAATATAATAAATTTGGCTCTTATATTTTTGGTTTAAGATTAAAATATTAAAATCTGAAAAATTTACTATTTTTTTTTAAATTTTTTGACTCGGCGTCTGAGTTTGAAAACAACTTTTTATGTACTCTTACTTGGGACTGTACGTGTAACAATATATAAAAAATAGCGACCTTACATTTTTTTGTTTAAGATTAAAGAAATAAAATCAGAAAAAGTAACTGTTTTTTTTTAAATTGTTGACTCTAGGTCTGATTTTGAATAAACTTTTTATGTAGTTTAATTTAGACAGTATGTGTAACAAAGTATAAAATAATTGAGCCCTTACATTTTTTTGTTTAAATTTGATATAAAAAAAATCTAAGAAAGTGACTTTATTTTCACCTTTTTCCTATTTTTATAAAAAATGAACTTTTTGAAAATTATTACTGGGAACTGTGTGTATTTTTATTTTAATATTATATGAATCAAAATTTGCCCATTAAATTTAAATAAAAAAAATGAATTTAAAAATGTAACTTCGTTCCGATAAAATATCAGACCAGGAATTAAAAATTCAAAAAATAAAATAAAAAATCAGTCACTTTTAATTTATTTGACCCCGGGTTTGATTTCGAAAAAACTTTTTATGTAGTTTTACTACGGACTGTATTTGTAAGAATATAATAAATTTGGCTCTTATATTTTTGGTTTAAGATTAAAATATTAAAATCTGAAAAATTTACTATTTTTTTTTAAATTTTTTGACTCGGCGTCTGAGTTTGAAAACAACTTTTTATGTACTCTTACTTGGGACTGTACGTGTAACAATATATAAAAAATAGCGACCTTACATTTTTTTGTTTAAGATTAAAGAAATAAAATCAGAAAAAGTAACTGTTTTTTTTTAAATTGTTGACTCTAGGTCTGATTTTGAATAAACTTTTTATGTAGTTTAATTTAGACAGTATGTGTAACAAAGTATAAAATAATTGAGCCCTTACATTTTTTTGTTTAAATTTGATATAAAAAAAATCTAAGAAAGTGACTTTATTTTCACCTTTTTCCTATTTTTATAAAAAATGAACTTTTTGAAAATTATTACTGGGAACTGTGTGTATTTTTATTTTAATATTATATGAATCAAAATTTGCCCATTAAATTTAAATAAAAAAATGAATTTAAAAAAGTAACTTCCGTCCGATAAAATATCAGACCAGGAATTAAAAATTCAAAAAATAAAATAAAAAATCAGTAACTTTTAATTTATTTGACTCCGGGTTTGATTTCGAAAAAACTTTTTATGTAGTTTTACTACGGACTGTATTTGTAAGAATATAAAAAATTTGCGCTCTTATATTTTTGGTTTAAGATTAAAATATTAAAACCTGAAAAAGTCACTATTTTTTTAAATTTTTTAACTCGACGTCTGATTTTGAAAACAACTTATTATGTAGTTTTACTTGGGACTGTACGTGTAAAAGAATATAAAAAAATTGCGACCTTACATTTTTTTGTTTAAGATTAAAAAAATAAAATCTGAAAAATTGACTGTTTTTTTTTTAATTTTTGATTTCTGGTCGGATTTTGAATAAACTTTTTATGTAGTTTAATTTAGACAGTATGTGTAACAAAGTATAAAATAATTGAGCCCTTACATTTATTTTGTTTAAATTTGATTAAAAAAAATCTAAGAAACTGACTTTATTTTCACCTTTTTGCTATTTTTTTGAAAAATAAACTTTTTGAATATTATTACTGGGAACTGTGTATTTTTATTTTAATATTATGTGAATCAAAATTTGCCCATTAAATTTAAATAAAAAAATGAATTTAAAAATGTAACTTCCGTCCGATAAAATATCAGACCAGGAATAAAGAAATCAAAAAATAAAATAAAAAATCAGTCACTTTTAATTTATTTGACTCCGGGTTTGATTTCGAAAAAAAATTTTATGTAGTTTTACTACGGAGTGTATTTGTAAGAATATAAAAAATTTGCGCTCTTATATTTTTGGTTTAAGATTAAAATATTAAAATCTGAAAAAGTCACTATTTTTTTAATAATTTTTAACTCGACGTCTGACTTTGAAAACAACTTTTTATGTAGTTTTACTTGGGACTGTACGTGTAACAAAATATAAAAAATTGCGACCTTACATTTTTTTGTTTAAGATTAAAAAAATAAAATCTGAAAAAGTGACTGTTTTTTTTGTAAATTGTTGACTCTAGGTCTGATTTTGAATAAACTTTTTATGTAGTTTAATTTAGACAGTATGTGTAACAAAGTATAAAATAATTGAGCCTCTACATTTATTTTGTTTAAATTTGATTAAAAAAATCTAAGAATCTGACTTTATTTTCATCTTTTTGCTGTTTTTTTGAATAATGAACTTTTTGAATATTATTATCGGGAACTGTGTGTATTTTTATTTTAATATTTTATGAATCAAAATTTGCCCATTGTATTTAAATAAAAAATGAATTTAAAAATGTAACTTCCGTCCGATAAAATATCAGACCAGGAATTAAAAATTCAAAAAATAAAATAAAAAATCAGTCACTTTTAATTTATTTGACTCCGGGTTTGATTTCGAAAAAACTTTTTATGTAGTTTCACTACGGACTGTATTTGTAAGAATATAAAAAATTTGCGCTCTTATATTTTTGGTTTAAGATTAAAATAATAAAATCTGAAAAAGTCACTATTTTTTTTTAATTTTTGACTCAGCGTCTGATTTTGAAAACAACTTTTTATGTAGTTTTACTTAGGACTGTACGTGTAACAAAATATAAAAAAATTGCGACCTTTAAGATTAAAAAAATAAAATCTGAAAAAGTGACTGCTATTTTTAAAATGTTGACTCTAGGTCTGATTTTCAATAAACTTTTTATGTAGTTTAATTTAGACAGTATGTGTAACAAAGTATAAAATAATTGAGCCTCTACATTTATTTTGTTTAAATTTGATTAAAAAAATCTAAGAATCTGACTTTATTTTCATCTTTTTGCTGTTTTTTTGAATAATGAACTTTTTGAATATTATTATCGGGAACTGTGTGTATTTTTATTTTAATATTTTATGAATCAAAATTTGCCCATTGTATTTAAATAAAAAATGAATTTAAAAATGTAACTTCCGTCCGATAAAATATCAGACCAGGAATTAAAAATTCAAAAAATAAAATAAAAAATCAGTCACTTTTAATTTATTTGACTCCGGGTTTGATTTCGAAAAAACTTTTTATGTAGTTTCACTACGGACTGTATTTGTAAGAATATAAAAAATTTGCGCTCTTATATTTTTGGTTTAAGATTAAAATAATAAAATCTGAAAAAGTCACTATTTTTTTTTAATTTTTGACTCAGCGTCTGATTTTGAAAACAACTTTTTATGTAGTTTTACTTAGGACTGTACGTGTAACAAAATATAAAAAAATTGCGACCTTTAAGATTAAAAAAATAAAATCTGAAAAAGTGACTGCTATTTTTAAAATGTTGACTCTAGGTCTGATTTTCAATAAACTTTTTATGTAGTTTAATTTAGACAGTATGTGTAACAAAGTATAATATAATTGAGCCCTTACATTTTTTTTGTTTAAATTTGATTAAAAAAAATCTAACAAAGTGACTTTATTTTCACCTTTTTGCTATTTTTTTGAATAATGAACTTTTTGAATATTATTACTGGGAACTGTGTGTATTTTTATTTTAATATTATATGAATCAAAATTTGCCCATTAAATTTAAATAAAAAAATGAATTTAAAAATGTAACTTCCGTCCGATAAAATATCAGACCAGGAATTAAAAATTCAAAAAATAAAATAAAAGATCAGTCACTTTTAATTTATTTGACTCCGGGTTTGATTTCTAAAAAACTTTTTATGTAGTTTTACTACGGACTGTATTTGTAAGAATATAAAAAATTTGCGCTCTTATATTTTTGGTTTAAAATTAAAATATTAAAATCTGAAAAAGTCACTATTTTTTTTAAATTTTTTAACTCGGCGTCTGATTTTGAAAACAACTTTTTATGTAGTTTTACTTGGGACTGTACGTGTAACAAAATATAAAAAAATTGCGACCTTGCATTTTTTGTTTAAGATTAAAAAAATAAAATCTGAAAAAGTGACTGTTTTTTTTAAATTGTTGACTCTAGGTCTGATTTTGAATAAACTTTTTATGTAGTTTAATTTAGACAGTATGTGTAACAAAGTATAAAATAATTGAGCCCTTACATATTTTTTTGTTTAAATTTGATTAAAAAAAATCTAACAAAGTGACTTTATTTTCACCTTTTTGCTACTTTTTTGAATAATGAACATTTTGAATATTATTACTGGGAACTGTGTGTATTTTTATTTTAATATTATATGAATTAAAATTTGCCCATTATATTTAAATAAAAAAAATGATTTTAAAAATGTAACTTCCGTCCAATAAAATATCAGACAAGGAACTAAAAATTCAAAAAATAAAATAAAAAATCAGTCACTTTTAATTTATTTGACTCGGGGTTTGATTTCGAAAAAACTTTTTATGTAGTTTTACGGACTGTATTTGTAAGAATATAAAAAAATTGCGCTCTTATATTTTTGGTTTAAGATTAAAATATTAAAATCTGAAAAAGTCACTATTTTTTTTAAATTTTTTGACTCGGCGTCTGAGTTTGAAAACAACTTTTTATGTAGTCTTACTTGGGACTGTACGTGTAACAAAATATAAAAAAATTGCGACCTTACATTTTTTTGTTTACGATTAAAAAAATAAAATCTTAAAAAGTGACCGTTTTTTTTTTAATTTTTGACTCTTGGTCTGATTTTGCATAAATTTCTTATGCAGTTTAATTTAGACAGTATGTGTAACAAAGTATAAAATAATTGAGCCCTTACATTTTTGTTTGTTTAAATTTGATTAAAAAAATAAAATCAGAGAAAGTGACTTTATTTTCAACTTTTTCCTATTTTTTTGATAATGAACTTTTTGAATATATTTACTGGGAACTGTATGTATTTTTATTTTAATATTATAAGAATCAAAATTTGCGCATTAAATTTAAATAAAAAAAATGAATTTAAAAATGTAACTTCGGTCCGATAAAATAACAGACCAGTAATTAAAATTTCAAAAAATAAAATAAAAAATCAGTCTTTTTTAATGTATTTGACTCCGGGTTTGATTTCGAAAAAACTTTTTATGTAGTTTTACTACGGACTGTATTTGTAAGAATATAAAAAATTTGCGCTCTTATATTTTTTGTATAAGATTTAAATATTAAAATCTGAAAAAGTCACTATTTTTTTTAAATTTTTTGACTCGGCGTCTGATTTTGAAAACAACTTTTTATGTAGTTTTACTTGGGACTATACGTGTAACAAAATATACAAAAATTGCGCCCTATCATTTTTTTGTTTAAGATTAAAAAAATTAAATCTGAAAAAGTGACCGTTTATTTTTTAATTTCTGGTCTAATTTTGAATAAATTTCTTATGCAGTTTAATTTAGACAGTATGTGTAACAAAAGATAAAATAATTGAGCCCTTACATTTTTGTTTGTTTAAATTTGATTAAAAATATAAAATCAGAGAAAGTGACTTTATTTTCAACTTTTCCCTATTTTTTTGATAATGAACTTTTTGAATATTTTTACTGGGAACTGTATGTATTTTAATTTTAATATTATAACAATCAAAATTTGCCCATTAAATTTAAATAAAAAAATGAATTTAAAAATCGGTCCGATAAAATATCAACCTTTTTGAACAATGATGAAAAACTTGATTTATTTTCTCGAAATTTATAAGAATTTAGTTAGGACACCCTGTATGTTTTAATTTATTTTAATAAAAGTATTGTCGCTTGGTATAAAAATGAGAATATTTCCTGAGTAAAATAAATAAATTAGTTTGAACTTTTATATTGAATTATTGACAATTTCCAGGGAGAGTTTTTAAAGAATTTTATGGTCTGTTTAGATATTAAAGCGAGGTAGCTATTAAAATCGAATAAATACGGTTAATAAATTTTAACCACACACGCTTAAAATTTTTATCACTGAAATAGAATACGCATGCAATGCATTAATTAGAATATTTTTTTATCAAACGGAATTTTTAAAGAAATGTTCTTTGATTTAACAATCTTATCATCAGTTATCTACATTGGAGATAAAAATAAGGTGCTTTTTCAGCACATTTAAAACCACAAAAAACATTTATTGTTTTCATTTTTTTATTTACTTAATCAGTTGTTTAAAAATTACATGCTAATCAAAATGAAAAATTATGATTGTATTTAATTTCGAAATTAGTAACCAAATAGATGATAATAAAATTTTATTTGTTTAAATATAAATTATTGAAAGGTTAAAATCAAAATGTTGTTTTAATATAAAGGCTAATTGGTTAAATTTTTTCTTTAAACAATTGTTATTGCCCGTAAACTAAAAATAAAACTTGCTAAATGAAAAAAATCATCATATCTTTTTTAAATTAATTATACTTTTAAATCAATTGATAAAATTTTCTATTCAGCAGCACGTTAAATTCTACAATTTTTTTGCACACAAACTATTTTCGTGTGGAAGCTGAAAATTAAAATCATATTTTTTTTCCATGAAAACTAAAATTTTATGAAAGAAAGCTTTTTTATACATTTTTTTGTGTTTATTTTTCAATGGTTTTATAGGAAATTTTAATACTTTTAAAAGGAATTTTTAATAACTAAAATATGAATTTAAAAAATTGCTTTTTCGAAATTTTCTAGATTTTTTTTCTAAATTACAAATCCCTGGAATTTAACTTAATATTTTTACCAATAACCTATCTTACATGTCGTAGTTAAAAAAATTAAAAAAAATTATAAACTCAAAGAGTTCCAACGCTACAATTTTAATGTATTTTTCTGTATAACTCCCTTTATGGTAAGATGTTATAATTTCAATAATTATTACAACTTTGTCTGTAATTTTAGTGCCTGATGATACCTTAATCAAGACGAAACTTGTCGCACAATATTTTAAACGTTTTAGTTTGGTATTTTCCTACTAATAATAATAGACATGAAATTTAAAAGGAAATTCCTGAATATCCGGAAAACAACAAAACCCACTTTAGTAAAAACGTCGCTGCTAAATACGGTTTTCACCTTAATACAAAACTAAAATCAATGTTTATTGATTAAACAATAATAATTATAATTATAACAATAACAGCAACTTTTGTATTAAAAATAGAATTTTAGTAAACGGTAATCAATAATATAAAACTTTGTTGCTTTAATTGCATATAAACGAGGATTTTTTACGGATTTATAGTTGAATAATTAGAATTTAATTAAATCTCCTGCATTTAAATGAGTATCAACTTTGACATTTGAGTGAATAGACATAATGAGGCGCAAGAAACAAAAATGAGCGTCCTTGCATATCAGTAGCGCTTAAACAATTAACAATTTCCTAAAGGCAAAAGGTTTAAGCAACGGCACCCAAACTTACTTGAAATTCAAATTATGCAAATTAGACAACACTTTTGAGTGTTAAGTGTAGTGTTTATAAATAAGCATCACAACACAAAAGTTTTCGATAAAAATGTCGGTTATGAATTGTAATTATGTTAATTGGGTGATTTTTGGCTTTTTGTTGGGAAATTTAAAAGCGCGCTTTTTTCAGTTCGCGTTTTGTGGGAGCTGACAGCACGCGCGCCAAAATTACACTAAACACTGCTGTCTGTGACTGTGCTTTTCTGGAAGCGCTTTTAGCGCTCCTGTCCTAGTGGAACTTGTAACCAATCCTGCGCTCTCGCCGAAATTCATATCAACGACATCAACACCCGCCTAAACTCAAAATTATGATTAATAACTAATCCTGTTGCGTTTCTTACATGTGACAACTTATCACCGCATTATTAATTGCTTTATTTGCTCAATTAATTATTTATTGTCAAACCCAAATCCAAGATGAAAAACTTAATTAACTAAATCTAAAAATGATTACAAAAATGTAACCTAAAATATTCTTCAAAAAAATTTTAGGAAAACAAAAAAATCCAAAGGGCCTCAATTTTTTCTGAAGCCGGTCCTGATTATCTTATATACAAGGTGATCATATCAAAACGATCCACCCTAAAACAGGTTAATTTTCTTTGAGATCATCAAGTCATCAGGTTTTAAAATTAAATATCCCCCTATATTCTGGTTTTAAAATTCTTTAAAATGAGGTGTCACAAGAGCAATTTAAAAGTCAAGGTGGTGGGGCAAAAGGGTTGGCATGTGGGGCAAACTTTTGTATGCCATTTAGTTTCTCCTACCTAAAGAATTTTCTTTTTACATCTCATCAAACTGAATTTATTTGTTTAGGGTAAATATGTTTTTTAAATGGAACACCCAGTATATTATGAAATTTTTGGATTCCTAATTATTATTTGTATAAACTTTTATGGCTCTATCTTCAATCGTTTTGCTGATATTTGCCGTTTAAACCAAAAAAATCACTGCTCAAAAACACATGAATATTTTGTGTTGATATTTTCTCAAAAATTTTTTCAACATCGTCTAGTCTACAAATATCATGAATAGGGTAGTAATAAATGTACTTGTCCTTATACAGGGTGTCCCTTAAAAGTCTGTACAAAACGACACCACATACTCCTGAGACCAAAATAAGACGATTTAACCAAACTTATCTCTATCCAAAAGTACTTCGTTAAGGTGCTACAGACCATTAAAGTTCTTAAAACTATTTTGAATTTTTTTTATTACTAAAAATTGGCTCATACGATCATAACATAATTTGATATGTGGCTATGTAATAGAAAAAAGTATTTCTAGATAATTTGTTTTTACTTTTTTACGTTATGTAAGTGGTCAAAAATAGGTCATCGACACGCTAAATTTCTTATAACTTTTTAATGGCCGAATAAAAATTCATAGAACTTTACTTGCTAGCTAAACAGTGTAATTATAAACTTTTTTGTTTCCTACAAAATTTTTCTATCTCCTTTATTTTAGGCAGAAAAAAATTATTTCCATGTGGTACATAACCTAACTATTTAAATTTTTTGCTAGAAAGTCTGTACAAATTAACACATTATATTACTGAGACCAAAATAGAACCATTTAACCAGTTTTATCGTTATCCAAAAGTGCTTCCTTAAGCCTGTATTGACCATGAAAGTTATTTAAAACGATAAAATTTTTCAAGGTCGCTAGACATTTAACGAAGCACTTTTCGATTAAAATAAGTTTGGTTAAATCATTTTATTTTGGTCTCAAGAATATGTGGTGTTACTTTGTACAGACCTTTTGGCGAAAAATTTAAATATTTTTCTAAAGTTAGGTTATGCACCACAAGGAAATATTTTTTTCTGCCTAAACTAAAGGAGTTAGAAAAATTGTATAAGAGACAAAAAAAGTTTATAATTACACTGTTTAGCTACAATTAAAGTTTTATGAATTTTTATTCAGCCACTAAAAAGTTACAAGAAAATTTGCATGTCGATGACCTATTTTTGACCACTTACATATCGTGAAAAGGTAAAAACAAATTGTCTAAAAATACCCTTTTTCATTACATAGCCACGTACCAAATTTTGTTATGATCGTATGAACCAATTTTTAGTAATTTAAAAAAAAACAAAATAGTTTTAAGAACTTTAATGGTCTGTAGCGCCTTAACGACGAACTTTTGGATAGAGATAACTTTTAGTTAAATCGTCTTATTTTGGTCTCAGGAGTATGAGGTATTATTTTGAACAGAGCTTTCAGGGACACCCTGTATATACCCTATTCAATCATCTCCTTATAATGGATCAAACCAATCTTTTACAATGCAAATATCATGTCAAATTTAAGTTTCTGATAATTTTTTATCAGAGTGCTTTATGAAACGCAAATTGAACAATTAAACGAAATTTTCAAATGGAACACCCTGTATATTTTAACATCATTCGATGGCATTTTTACAAGCTTTCTATTGATATAATGTTTGTATGGTCGCTTATCAATGGTTTAGGAGATATTAATATCCAAACTGAGAAACATTGAAAAATAGACAAAATGGCACTTTTCATGAATGTTTTTGAGGTTTTTTTAATTTGCCTAATCCTTATTTGTGACTTTCTCTATTTTGCTTTTTTAATAATGTTGTAATATTATAAAATCGAAACTTGCAATTTTATCTATTTTGATTTTCTAAATCTCAGTATGTTTTGAAAATTTATCAACCGATGTTACCAAGAAAACCCCTATTTTGTTGATATTCGCTTCAGCAAGCCCTTACAGCATATTTACTATTTCTTATTTAGAAGAGTTCACTATTTCGGTTTAGTTATTGTCAAAATTACAGAAATTCAATAAAATAAGGGATTCTTTGGTAACATCAGTTGCTATATTTTCAAACCATACTGAGACTTAAAAAACCAAAACTAATAATTGCAAGTTTCCATTTTATTTTTGTTCTAAAACAACAGAAACTACTATTGTAAAAAAAACAACAATATATTTTGTCTAATTTTCACTGTTTCTCAGTTTGGATATTAATATATTAATATCTCTTAAACCATTGATAATCGACCATAGAAACATTATATCAATAAAAAGCTGGTAAAAAATGCCATCGATTAGTGTTAAAATATACAGGGTGTTTCATTTGAAAATTTCGTTTAATTGTTCAATTTGCGTTTCATAAGCCACTCTGTAAAAAATTTATCACAAATTAAATTTGACATGATAGTTGTAGACTAGACGATGTTGAAAAATTTTTGAGAAAATTTCAACCCAAAATATTCATCTGTGCAGTGATTTTTCAAAAATGGATCTTTTTTTGGTTTAAATGGCAAATATCAGCAAAACGATTGAAGGTACACCCATAAAAGTTTATACAAAGTATAATTATTTTTTTATTTTGAATCCAAAAATGTCATAATATACTGGATGTTCCATTTAAAAAAACTTAACTTTGGGCCGCCATCTTGGAATGGATACCCGGTATATTACTAAAAAAATTTTAAAATGTGCGCCTAAAGGTTTTGTATATTATATCGAAAACCGCATGTCGATATCTGTTTTCATTTTAGAGTAATGTTACTCCCTCGCAGCGCTGGGACACCCTGTATATCCAATATAGTGTTAAACAGGGTGTCCCAAACCACCTCTTTATTTTGCTATCCCTTTCTCGTACATCGATGGGAAAAAAATTAGCACCAAATTGAACCTAAAGAATCTGTTATTTTCTGGAATTATTCGAAATCAAAACTAACTTTAAAATTTTGAATGATATTGCTGGAAGGGCCTTTGCTTCCTGTTTCGGGTACTTCCGGTTTGTTTTGGAAATTCTGAATGACACTAAAATGTTCTTTAGATTCACTCCAGTAGCATTTTTTTTCGTCGGTGTACGACAAAGGCTTCTAGAAATGAGGTGGTATGGGTCAGTGGCGTAGCCAGGATTGTTTCATGGGGGGCGGGGGTATAAAAACTTTAAATAAGTAGTTTAATAAAAAATATTATATTTATTATTATAGAATCATAATATATCTGTCATAAAAATATTAAAAAAACAAACATAAATTATGCAGCCGGTATTATTTTTCGGCGGCGTTACGTGTTGATTTTTAGTGGGATTTTTTTTGAGTGAATGGGGAGGAGGGATTAAAGTACTTTTAATTAGTGTTTTTATTTTCTGATTTTAAAACTTATTGTCTTTAAATAGATGAACTTATTGTTTCTACTCCCTGTAGTATTGTCGAAGGTATTCCTAAGGGTATTAGGGCTTATTTTCATAAACCCTACATTCGAGAAGTAGAAAACTTAATAAAGGACAATTTGGTTGGAATGAAAAGTTTTGTAGGGGGCAAATTTCTTAGCAGTTTGGGGAATAGTAGGATGTCACCTTTCGTAACACAATTACCTTACATGAATTTATTTTAACACCAGAATTTTTTAACTGCATAATATATACAGGGTATTCCAAAACTGGCATATAATCTTTGCATACATTTTCAGAGACCGCAAAGTACCGGAAATATTAAAAAAAATCTATTCACAATATTTTTTAAGTTATTCGCGATTTCGGAGATCAGATACGTCCTCTAGTGGTCATTAATAAAGCTAGTAGAAGAGTAAAAAATAATAAAAAATATGTTAGCTTTATGTGTGGATAAATTAATTTTTTACTCACTAAAATCGCTATAAGCGCTATTGCAGTTACTAAAACCAATAAAAACGCAAAGCACAACAAAGCCTTTACTCGTCTTCCTCCATTTTTTTACAAAATTTATGTCAAAATAGCGTCCTTTACCTATTGCAGTGGCCCACACACATTTTTTTTAAATTTTGGTTTCATAATTTTTTTCAGTCTTATGCCAAAAATTATTTTAACACAGAACACAGTGGGATGAGGAATAATTCAAAGAAAATTATCTTCAAAAATTTAAATTATTCCTTCTCAAATGATAAATGTAAAATATTGAAAATGAGGATATAAAGATATTTTGATGCAAGAGTTAGCTAAATTTGCCAATTAAAGAACTATAGTAGTTTTTTATTGTTAAAACTTCCAGTGACAGTGGCCATTACTGAAAGATCGTTTAGCAAATTGAAGATTTTCGAAATACGATGACGCAATAAAGATCATCATTGGCAGTTTAAGGCAACATTGCTAGATAAGTTCTGAAATGTATAAAAAATTTTGACAATCAAAAGGCAAGAAGGCTCGTATTTAAATAAATATGACAAAATATTATGACATTTATTTTTCATAAAACTTTATTAAAGTACAGTTTTCTGTAACGTTTGATAGGCTTTAAAATGTCACTTTTTATATTCGTTGATTCTATGGTAACTTTGTACTGCCTAGGAGTAGAAATTACTACTTTGTACTGCCTAGGAGTAGAAATTACTACTTTGCACTGACAAGGAATAAAAGGGCAGAGTAGAAATGTATTTTAGGCAACCCAATATACACTAACATTGTAGTGTGTGTTGTATGTAAATTAAATGTCAAATTTTAAAATTATTTATTATATTACTATTTTAAAAATTTTGTCGTTTAAAGAAAAGAACAGCATAATTTATTCGGAGTACTACATGCTCGCCACAAAAAGTACTTCTTTTACTCCTAATAAAACAATATACTATTTTCTGTGATTTAATTTTATAATAATTTAGTTGTTTTATTTGTGCATCTAAAGTTTATTTTTATAAAATGCGATTTCTACAAACCTGTTAAAATTCTAACACTCATAACTGACGTTAAAAGGGCAACTTTCTCGAACTTGTGTTAAAAGTAACTCTATGCAAACAGTAACAAACAAATATTTTCATAAACTTAATAAACACTAAACACTTAGATCATAATTAACTAGTTCTTTTTCTTAATTTTGTATTATACTATTATCATATCTGTGAATTTTTAATTGTCATAAGTCAATCGGGGTTTAAAACTACTACTATTCGAAGAGAAAAAGTATACTATTTTTCTAAACACCATAAAATACCTCTCTCTTCAAAATGGACATTGGAAGATTTCATGAATTTAAAACTACCGTTTTCGTGATTAAATTACGGAAGTTTTTTCTCAACGGTTTTGTATATTTTTGCGATGCTGAATCCGAATTTCAAGCTTGTTGCCTTGTATGAGTAGTTGGAAAATAAATACTCTATACAAAATTAAAGTAAACAAAATTTCCTACAAAATTCACTATACTTTATTTTTTTAATTAGGAAGTGTAATTTAAATTTCCCGCGCTAAAATGCCAAAAATTAACGTCCCTGATTGGTTAAACGACAGCAAGATTTACACCGGATAATTATTTTGGATGATTTTTGGCATATAACCTCAAAATAATTATCATAAAATTTGAATTTTTAATGTATTTACATGTATAACTTTGTATTGAGTACAAAGAAATGGAGAATTTAATTATGTTTCTGTACCCATTTTATCATTTGGTTATTTTTCTAGTAACTTTTATAGTGTAAGTTGTCTTTCCCTGTCACTCCTCCTAGTTAAAAAATAAAGTATAGTTAACTTTAATTTTAGAATAAGCAGTATCGGCACTAGAGTGCGCTGAAAAATACCGATTTTTTGGCCCTTCTGCGAAAACGTCAAAAACACCTTCTGCAACTTCCTTTATATTATGGGACACCCTGTATATCGATTTTTCAAATTTGAAAATAGATGTGAATTAATTTTTAAAATAAAATTCAGACTTTGTAAATTTATTTTCTAACATTCTAATTTGCGAATTTATTTTTTAGATTCTAAATTAAACTCACTCAATTGAAAGGATTCGCGATGCGTTTATATGGCTTTACAAAATTTAGTCCACAATTTAAATTTGATTTATTTTCATATTAAATTCTGCATAACAATTTTTGAATTAGTTTTGTTGATTTAAGGCTTTAATAATTTTAAATTCAGATTTAATTTTAACAGATTTTTAACTTTAATAACTACAAATTTGAATTATGATAACAATATTAAAGCTGATTTGATTTATTAAATTTTCATTTAAACATTACAATTTTGCTTTGATTATCAAATTAATTTAATCAAAGCTTTTCGATTCAATTGGATTATACATGTAATAATTTTTATTGGGATTTTAAATATCATCTATTTTAAAAATATAGAATATATGTATATATTTTTATTTAATACGATTAAAGTTTAAAATTAAGTTCAATTAAACTTTTTATATGTATACATTGAGATAACAGTTAAAAATAAATTTTAACTGGATTAAAAATGTAATGCATGAAACAGTTTAAATGTTTAACGTTAATTTTAGTTAAAACTGAAATTAAACTTTTCTATTCAGGCCACGCAAAGATTTTTATTTAAAAAAGTATGTTTTCCCCAATCCGTGTTCCCATTCGAAAAAAAATAATCAATGTACCATGAAAATATCATCAAAAAATATTGTTCTCGAAAAAGTGGTATCCTAGGTAAAAATATTTGAATAAATAAACTTCAAAAAAATTAAACTATGGTAATAATGACAAAATTAGGTTAAAATCTTCAAGAGAAACTTTTTCAAAAGTAATTAATTATGGTTTGAATATTATTGGCTGTTTTTTAACTAAGTTGACGATTTATAATTTTCATAAATAAAATTAATATTCGATTGGCTTTTAAGAAAAAATTGAAATAAAATGAAATTTATACAGATGTCCCAAAAAATCATTAAAACTACTAAAAATTACTCTAACTTTTAGAAGAGCCGAAAAAAATATTAGTTCACAGAAAATTTCTTGTTCAGAATGGCATTTACTACATAAAAAAATTATTGGTATAATAAAACGAGACATCCTGTAGAAAATTCGCCTCGGAATAATTAATTGTAAAAAGACTCATGGGAAAATATGGAATATGGCAGAAAAATTCATCTCAAAAAAAATTCATTGCCAGAAAATTAAAGTTTATTAAAAGAAAATCCATCGCAGGGAAAAATCGAGTATATTTTATACAGGGTGTCTCAGACAACCTTTTATTTCAAGAACAATTCGCCTAATATGACTGGAATAAAAAATTTAATCACGAAAATAAATGCAAATAATCTACAATTTTTATTTTCTGGATAAACGGAAGTACCTGGAACCCGTGGAACGCGTGCTCCGAGACACACTGTATAATTTAAATGTATAACCTTGCTCATAGATTAAATAAACAATATTCTATATATAGACTGCTTATTTATTATTTTTATGTAAATTCGTATTTTTGAGTTAATATTTCCTGGTCATTGAATAATATATGATTTTATCCACGACTATTGAATAAACGACTCATTACATTTGAATTTTTTACACGTAATGAAATTCATTACTAAATTTTTGACATTACTCAACATGCTCGATCTGTGCTGACCAATCACAAACCTGCAGTATTACCAACCCATTGAGTAATGAGCAATGGATTATGGGTAATTTCAACCACAGAATAAAATTTACATAGAAGAAATCAAGAAATGTCAAAAATATGAAAAATAACCTCAAAAAATTTCCATTAAGCACCGTAAAATACAGGGTGTGCCATTTTAATTAATCCAGCTGAATATCTTGAAAACGAAGCGATTTCCTCAAAATGTTTCAGACAAAAATTGTAGCGGCTCGAGGGGGACATTTAATAGTGCCATGGGTTTTTAATTGTTATGGGGTTTTATTTGGGTTTTATGGAAAAACATTTTTTTTCAAATGGGAACCCCCATTTTTTATTGTAGATTCGTAATCTATGGAAAATAATAAGAAAGTTTTGGAAAAAACTTTTTTTTCTAAAATTTCAATTTTTCGCTATATTCACCAAAATGAACACAAATTTTGGGATTTTCGATACAATTTTACTAGAAAACTAAAGCTTTATTAGAAAAATCGTAGGAGACAAAAGGTGCTTAAATTAAGCAAGGTCAATAAAAAATATTATTTTATTTTATTAAAAAAAAAAAAAAAAAATTAAAAAAAAAGTTTATTTTGTTTTTATTATTTTTTAAGAAAAATATTAATTTTTTTTACTTATAAAATTTAAAATAAAGTTAAAAGTTGGAAACAATAGGTGTCAAAACGGTTTTTCAATTTTATTTGCAATTTAATATGTTAAATAATATTTTTCAATTAAGGATGAAGGCTTCTAAAAATAAAGGAATTTCATTTTCAGCCTACTTTGTGTTTCGAACATAATTGTTATATTGTGACAGATTACTTTTTGTAGAAGCTCATTGTTATTGAAGCCACTGTGATTATTTAAAATGTCTCTCATAAAATGGCTGATTATTCACCTAGAGAAATCGTGAATATTATAAAAGTTTTGGGCGAATGCCATGATAACTATCAGCACGCAGCACGTCTTTATGCTGAGAGGTTTCCACAATTGCCTCATCCAAATCATACAAATATTAGGAGGCTCGTGAAAAGAGCGGAAAACGGTTCTCTTAGAAGAAAACGTAGTAAAACTGGTCCTAAGATGCTCCCCTCATTGATAGCATTAGCTTCCGTAAATGAAGATCCACATACATCTACAAGAAAAATTCAGCGTCTTCTTGGACTTCCTAAATCTTCTGCCAACAGAATTTTAAAACACTATAAATCACACCTATATCATGTTCATTTAACCCAACAAATTAAAGAAGATGACTACATCCGCCGACTTAATTTTTGCATATGGGCTACGAATCAAGTTAGAAGAGATCCCCTTTTTTTAATCGCGTACTTTTTACTGATGAAGCAAAATTTGACAACATGGGTGGAGTAAATCTTCATAATGCTCATTATTATTCTGAAAATAATCCACATTGGCAAAGAGATCATAAATTACAGTGGCGTTGGTCTATAAACGTTTGGGCTGGAATAGTGGATGAGTATCTTGTGGGACCATTTTTTTATGAAGAAAATCTTAACCAACATGTTTATTTCAATATAATTCAAAACAAAATGCCTAGTCTTTTAGAAGATGTACCTCTAGATTTAAGACAGCGAATGTGGTTTCAACAGGACGGAGCTAGACCCCACACTGCCAGAATTGTTAAAACATTTTTACATAACCAATTCCCTAATATGTGGATTGGAATTGGTAGTGAAGTACACGAATGGCCAGCAAGATCTCCGGATCTTACAAAAATGGATTATTTTTTATGGGGTAACATAAAAGATAAGGTTTATGAACGACCAACTACAACTAGAGAGGATATTATGATACGAATTACGGACGCTTTTCGAAGTATCACTCCTGAAATGTTGAGAAATGTATCATTGGCTTTTCGCACACGAGTAAACATGTGTATTGAACAAAATGGAGGAATATTCGAACATCGTATTTAGACCAGCTCTCGTAATTTAAGAACAGATCCAAATATCTTTAAGTGTATTAATTAATTACCTTTGACTTTATTTTAAATTTTATAAGTAAAAAAAAATAATATTTTGCTTAAAAAATAATAAAAATATAATAAACTTTTTTTATATTTATTTTTTTTTAATAAAGTAACATAATATTTTTTATTAATCCTTGCCTTAATTTAAGCACTTTTTGACTCCTGCGAATTTTCTTATAGACCTTTAGTTTTTTTTTTTAGTAAAACTGTATCGAAAATCCCAAAATTTGTGTTCATTTTGGTGAATATAGCGAAAAATTGAAGTTTTAGAAAAAAAAGTTTCAACCAAAACTTTCTTATTATTTTCCATAGATTACGAAGCTACAATAAAAAATAGGGGTTCCCTTTTGAAAAAAAATGTTTTCCCATAAAACCCCCATAAAACCCCATAACAATTAAAAACCCATCGCACTATTAAATATCTTCCTCGAGTCGCTACAATTTTTGTCTGAAACATTTTTAAGGAAATCGCTTCGTTTTCAAGATATTCAGCTGGATTAATTAAAATGGGACACCCTGTATAAGAAAGTCGTGGAAAAAGTATAGTATTCTACTCGGGAGAAAATAGCCATTATTCACTTAAACCTCTTACGATTTCGGCCTTCGTGAATAATGGCTATCATTTCTCTCTCGTTGAATAATATATTATTATCGACGACTATTAAATAATACGAACTTATTTCTTGTTTACAAAAATACCTAGCTAACTTCACCTCGTGAGTAATAAATCCAACAGTCACGGGCGGTAGCCAATCAAAACGCTGTATTTCCGCATATTTTCTTTATCTACTGGGTGAAGCTAGATACTAAAGCATTGTACTGCTTGGAAATTTTGCAACGGTTAGGGGTTAGGTTAAATTTACTTGACAAAAACATAATTATCAAATATTCAACCGAAAAATAAAAAGGCGATAAGTCATAGTATTAAACTCGCGAAATTGCGGGTATTCACCATTATTCTCTCGGACTTACGGCACTCGGTTTTAGCCTCGTGCCGCAAACTGTTCTCGTGAATAACTTTCTATTAAACATTTCTAAATTTTGCAATAAGAAAAATAAATACTAAAAAAATCATTATTTCTTTATTATCAGTAAAAATGTGTAGATATTGAAAATTGAAATTGATGGGGATTATTTGAAGCTATTGAAAATTAATACAGTAACGATTTTAATAATTTATTATTATTAATAAATTCATCTGGATGAAATGTAATGCATCATATAATAAAATAAATTACTAATTACACATATGCGTCACAAATTTGCAAATTCCTGAACACGGGTTGTGTTTTGTTGCATGCAAATTTCGCTTGTACATTTATTATCAAGACACCCTTTTCATTTTCGGACATCTGACGCGTTCATGTTAAATTGCCAACATTTTTTTCGCCGGAAAGAAGTTTCATTGTTTACACTTTTTAAAGCTTTCTGTCACTTTCTGCTTTCAATAAATATTAACTTAAAATTTCACAAAGCAGAATGCAAAAAATAAATTCGAACCAAATAAATTTTTTTTCAAGAAATAATTTGATGTTATATTAAATAAAATCAACGAAGGATTGATAAAGAGGTAGGCGTTTCAAAAAACAAATCAAGGCAGCTTTTGTGCTTTTGTAGTAAAACGATAGCTTACTCGGAGTTTTATCTGTAAACTTTAAAATGTTCTTTTGATTTTAGAACCAATTTGTTGTAATGCATTTTAGTGGAAAGTCATAAATTACACCCACACCCTCCTTTATTTATCTGCAAAAAAATCCCAGAATTACACACATTTGATGCTTCATGTACTGTAAAACGCCACTAATAATTCATAACTTTTAAATGAAAAAACTGAATTAACCATTAATTAGGTATTTATAAACATACGATTTTTTTATACCCTCACAACAGTATTTTAATTGGAAATATTTAATTTTTAAAATATACGTATATTTCTTGGTTATTGATCCAAAAGCTCATTGAGGAAAATTCATAGATTTTCATGAGCGTGGTATTGTCAGTGTGGTATTTTATTTTCACTAATTTGGAATTGTATTCTCATATAAAGATGCACTATTTTAAGTGTGTCAATTAAATATAGTGATACCCTTTATTTGAGTTTGATAAGAATTCACTAAAATTACTTAAGAAAGGCGAAGCTTTTAACTAAATGAATGAATGAATTATTTAAAGTCTGTAATTGGTGGCTTAACTTTAGTATTGAGGGTCGTACATTATTCACCAGAAACTCTGTATAAAGATAATATTTGAATGATTTGATTATCTGTAAAATAATATGGTAATAGCCACAAAACGCATTGATGCAATTACAATAACTGATAGTAAATCTCTTCTCCAAATCAACCTGTTTGTATAACTCCATTTCAATTATTAATTACATAACGTATTCATTGCTGTGATAAAATCCACAATGCCACCATTCGTTTGTACATTTAGCGTTGAGAGACAGGAATCAGCGAATCATTCCAAAACTAAATTAAGGTCACGGTCCTAAAAGCGTATCTTTCTAATTGAAGATTACAAAACTCACAATTTAATTTCCAGAACTTTAAATAAACCGTAAAAATTACTTCCCAACATTGTACTTAGTTTAAATTGGTTTAAATTTAGCAATTTTACATTAAAAATTTAATCAAAAGCATCAAAATTATAGTATACGCGATTACGGAGATGAGATACGACCTCTGGTGGTCATTTTAAAAGCTAGTAGTGAAGTAAATAAATTTTTGTATAAAATTTATGTCAAAATAGCGCTATCTATACGTAATCAAGATTCCCAATATCAGCGCTTTAAATTCCAGGTTTAGTTGGGCCAAACTTAATAATGAGGGCATTCAGTTTTTATTTGGTTATAAAAATTTAATCCCTGATAAACTCAAGTAATTATCTTCTTAAACATTTTATTTCCGTATTTTCGAAATTGGATTGCTCGCTTCGTAAGCGTTTTTGCTGTTTGAAAAGTTTATTGGTCAATTAATGTAATTAAACAAAGTTTCTAAACCAATCTGGATAAAAGACTTTAACTGCATTTCACAAAAGTTTCTTTGAAGAACCTTGAGCAATTTACGAAAGCGTCTGTTGGGCTAGAAAAGTCAATGCAGTACTAGAGTCGTAATCGTTTAGTTCTTTTTATTGTAATTTTACGAGTACCAACGTAAATTTTGGAGTTTTTGACACTTTAAAGTTTTTATGTTAGGGCGGTAGATAGTTCTTTAAAAACTTTTTATCAACGGGAATTATTTTAAATCTAAGCTTTTAAAGAAATTTCATGTACAAATAAGTAGGAAGTACATTTTATATGCAAATATAAAAGTGCTTTTATTAAAAATAATTTTTTATCGTTATAAATTTGTAGGAGAAGAAATCCATTAGTATAATTAAAAAAAGAAAATAATAAATGATTAAAATATTATTAGCTAAGATATTTTTTGTATATAAAATGAAGTCGTCCTTAAAAAACTAGTTGAAAACAACAATTTTTTCACGTCAGTTTCTACTTCTGTTAATACATCATTCCTTATTTAAAAACAATTTCACGCCATCAAACATCTCAAATTACGTACGCTCAATTTATTTGATGTTAGAAAAGTAAACTCAAAGACAGTTTAGCATATTTTTCTGTTTCAAAAAAGAGTGATTGATCAGCATGGTAGCGGTGCAGGTTGAAAATAGAGCAGCTAAAGAATAAGTTTGGAGCTTATAAATTTTTGCCTGGATGTAAAATGGAACTAACATTTTAGCTTCACAATTTTAAGTGGAAATAACTGACATGGCTGCTAATACGTGTTCCAATAATAACTTTTAGTAACCCTGTCACTCACCGCTGAACCTAAATAACTTCTTAATGGAATTGAGATACATGACATTTTTATGCATCATGATTTATTAAATTTTCAACCTGCATTTTAAATAAAACTGTCACTTTTATTAATCATTTTGGGGATGACTTAAATATTAATCTTAAAACACAAATTATAATTCCATAAAAATCAGGTAGATACAAATTTAGTTTTACTGACGTCTACAACTTTTCCCAAGAATCACGTTTAGCTCAAAATCCCATTAGTGTTTTTTTAATTATTTTAAAGTCTATTTTTAAAGATTTTCATTAATAAAATTTTGTCAAAATCATCACAAAAAATCATTTTGGGAAAGCTTAAAATAATTTTGGTTGTTCTTAAATTTTTCCGCCCAAAATGACGTCAGAAGTAGATCAGTGCAAATCGGTGTAACCTTGGTGGCAACCATGACAATGTGATAGCAATTAACCTACTTTTAACGTCATCACATTAGTTCCGCGATTAGCCGCAATATGAAGATCGCTTAGTTTGAAAAGCTAATTCAGTTAGTAGTTCATCAATCGTCAGGATTGGAAACTAGAGCAAATTTATGATTCAATTCTGTGCAAAACTGAAAAGGTACTTACATATACATATAACAAGCCTCACAGATTTTTTCTATAAGGACTTACAAAATTTGCTCTGAATTGACAAAAACGAAATCAGTTTTACACTTTTCTTGAGACAAGAAAAATTGACGATTTTTGTAAAATCAACTGATGCTGATGTGATTGCTGATTAGTCCCTTTGGTCTTCCCAAACAATTTTAAATTCTTTCGAAAAATTATTCAAAAAGCATCTTCGTCTGTTGGAACTGAGGTTCAATGAAAACCGTTAACAAAATTGGAATTAAGGAAATAAAACGAAGTTTTGAATCTTCCTCACTGTCTCAGGATTCGTCCCACTTATTGGTATTTGAACTAGATCTTCATAAAATAACTTTTGCAAGTCATTGATCGATCTTCTTGTATATTACAGGGATATTCATAGAGTGATGGATCTTGGGTAGGTAGATTCAGTTAATCAATGATTTTATAAGGTAGCCAATCGGTGAAGAAATGACAATGGAGTGCAAGAATTTCTATGGAAGGAAGAAGGTTCTTCCGAATCCATTGTAATTATCCTCTGAATTCGATTCAGAAATTTCAAGCAAAATAGCTACTTTAGAAAATGTTAGTAATAGATCCCCTCTGAATGAAATTAATAGACCTCAGGAAAACACAATTAAAGAATTGGCTACACCTGGACATATTTATTGTTTATTCCACAGAAAATGAAAATTAATCATCATGGAACAAATACAATTCTACTTTTTTAAACATACAAAAAAATATGATCTATAGTCGCAAAGGTTCCCCAATGACAATAAAAATTCCAGCAAACATGATGGGAAATGGAGAAGAAAAATATGATGGAAGTGAAGAAAACATATGTGCAATGAAAGAATTTAGCTGCCTAGTGAAAATTTGAGATAGAAAACTTCGTAGACTTGTCGCGAGCCACTGAGGTCTTCTAATACCACCAATTTTTGAAATCCTGAATTAGGAAACAAACTTATCCCCAACAAAATCTAATGTGAAAACTAAACAGGATGAAGAAGGAAACAAGGACCGGACTAGTTCCCTTCTTCCAGCTCATGTTTTTTGTGAGGTCGTTCTAATCTTGGAAACTTGGAGGTCGTTTCCTTCTTTTACCTCAGGTAGAGAGCCTTCCAACAGTTTATTGTCTAGCGAATCTGGTACATGTCTTAACGTATTACCAGTATCATATTTGGGGGAATTATTGCGTGATAACTGGTTTAGAATATCCATAGGTCTTCAACTGGGTAATTCCATTTGTACCCAGCATTCTTCTTCTTGTGGTGTTTTAGATAATGAAAATGGTTTACATGGTTGCAAATTCAGTTCTAGAAGATTTTCTAGAGATAATGATTTAATTAAAAGAGCTGTAAGTACTTCTGGCATTCCTTCTAGTTTGGAACTAGGAACTAGTACAGATGACTATGATTTCTTAAAGTATGTACAAATCTTTGATATATGGAACTTTACTTATGTTGATACAACGGGTCTTTCATATGCCAAATCTTATCTAGTTCCACTTGTGCAGTTGCTTTTTTCAAATGTTTTGAAAGAAGAATAAGAAGGTTACCAAAGATCCAAGGTCAACTTCATTTCTAATTCAATGAATAGTATAGCAATCCAAAGAGGCAATATAAGCAATATAAGACATATTTGCTTGGTTCACTCCCAATTTTCAGCCAAAGTTTCTTCTTTATCCACTGATTTCGAAATTTCATCAACTTAAATTATTCACTAATTGCTCAAAATACAACCACAACGCCGAATATTTCTTATGAAATTCTTTAGAAAAACAAGCTTTTATTATACCATAAATGAAGGATCTCAGAGTATGAAAAGATTCTTAATAACTTTTCTAGTTTCGTCAAACAGATGGGTCTAAATATCGGGATCACTGGTTCATGAAACGTGTATCAGTGCCTCTCGAACAGAACGCCCTTTTTAGAATATCTCAAATAAGATTGTTATGTAAGAGGCATCAATACACCACTAACCTAGCAATTCTTACGATTCACGACTCATTGAAACGAACTTCATTCGCCATTCTTCTTTTAAGTGCCTCAGCGCTCGCCGAAGTTAGTAAACAAAGATCGTGTAATACCGAATGACCAGAATTGATTCTTTACCAAAAATCAAGGAGAGGTGAGTGATAGGAAATAAGTGATAAGTGACGAGGGACGATGTGGACGAAGTAAACGATGTGGACGAAGTGGACGATGTGGACGATGTGGACGATGTGGACGATGTGGACGATGTGGACGATGTGGACGATGTGGACGATGTGGACGATGTGGATGATGTGGACGATGTCGACACACTTTCCAAGTAGCTTCTATAAGAAGTAATCCTGAGCACCGTTCTTCTTTCCTATTTCAAGTGCCTCTGCGCTCGCCGAATTTAGTAAACAATGATCATGAGATAGCGAATGACCAGAATTGATTCTTTAACAAGGATAAAGGAGAGGTGACTGATGAGTGGACGATGTGGACGATGTGGATACCCTTCCGAAGTAGCTTCTATAAGAAGTAGTCCTAAGCACCGTTATTCTTTCCTATTTCAAGTGCCTCTGCTCTCGCCAAATTTAGTAAACAAGATCATGTGATAGCGAATGACCAGAATTGATTCTTTAACAAGGATAAAGAAGATGTGGCTGATGAGTGATGAGTGATAAGTGACGAGGGACGATGTGGACGAGGTGGATGATGTGGACGATGTGGATGATGTGGACGATGTTGACGATGTTGACGATGTGGACGATTGTACGTTGTGAACGATGTATGTGGACGATGTGGACGATGTGGATGATGTGGACCATGTGGACACTCTATAAGAAGTAGTCCTGAGCAGTTTGTCCAGTAAATTCATTACGAACTGTTTTTCATAATATATTATATATTTTCTGCGGTTAAATTTATAGAAAAGGTATTTGAGGATACTGTACAAATATTGATTTGAATGATAATTGAAAAAGTGAATTAAGAGATTAAGGATTGGCTAAAAGCTCTTTAACGAATGATTCTAAATTTGATATTGATTTAAGTTCACCAAAAATAGTAATACAAACACATGAAGCAATTTAACTAACTAAATTGAATGTGTTTGTAATTGGGGAAGGCGGGATTTAATCAAACAATTTGATGTGCCGTGATGCCTATCATAACCAGGAGAATACATTGTTTAATTACATTTTAATTACTTCATTACACGCTTTTAGAAATTGGGAATTTGGAATAGTTGCGTTTTCATAAAAATGTAATATTCGAGCCATTTGAACTTTCCTTGTTAGATTCTATTGTAAATCTCTGAAGATTCAAGCCTGACATGCTTGGATACATCACATTTTTCTGCTTAGAGGCTTTGAGTGCAGAAGAAGAGTAAAAAGTGTCGTATTATTCGCTTTCAAGTTTACATACGTTTATGTTTAAATCTCTAGTGTGTTTACCTTAACTTTAATGAATAATAAATTTGATGCTGAATTCAATTTCTTATTTATTTTTGAAATAAGCGATCGCTTGAAATAACATAGTTCGTGCTTCGTAACACGAGACAACTGAATACACACTTCCCGGTCTTCATTTTCCATTTATAATTTAATAACTGGCGTTTCCAATGGTTCTTTGTTTATTTTATAATTTGACATGTTTTGTCCTCAAATTCTTTTGAATTACCTTACGTGTACTAACTGGAAAAATAGAATTGCGGTTTCATTTATACGCGATGGATCAATAATGTAAACATGACTGGCGAAGGAAAATATATGGAAAAACTTTTCTAATATTCATTCATATTGAATATTTTTTGGTTACACACTCGAAGCTTTTGTAAATTTATTTACAAAGATCAAAAACTGCATTATTAAAGTTGTAAACACGTCTAATTACTCTGGGTTGTGGTAAATTTATCAAAAGGTACTTCAAAAAAATAATTTTGTAAAAGGTAATTTCATACAATGTGTAACAGCAACAAAGGTCCTCGAATGTATACATTATATCCCTAAAAAACACATTAAAAAACCTATTAAAAGGTGTAAAAATTCTCTACAAAACATGCATTTTATGAAAAAGTTAATGGTATTGTATTAGGGGTATAAAATTTTTATAAAAAAAACAGCTAACTTTATAAATCTTTTATAAAATATAATTTCCTCGTTAAATTATATATAAAAGAACTTAAAATTTTGTGAATTTAAATCTTAAGAACCTTCAATTAAACTGAAAAGTTGGTTGTATTATGTTACTAATAAAAAGGCTTTTAAAGTACAGGAATACCTCCTAAATTTTAATTAATTAATGAGTGGCTTCTTAAAGTTTAAATTCCCAGACATTTTTGCTATAACAAGAAAGAAAATTCTTACACCAAAGACATTTTAATTAAAATTTAATTTGGTGACGTGGCACTTGAATACAGTGGCTATTGTAACAGGAAAAATCAATAAAATGGTTCAAATTGATTACATTTTTTATTTCATTTTAATATCATTTAATTGAAATCTGCAGTTCTTTAGAATTAATAATTACTATTTCAGGATGCATTTGAAAAAAGCGCAGTGCAAATAATGTTGCTTACGTAAAAATGAAATGTTATAACTCCACACAAATGTTTTTTCGTTTATTATGTAAGTAGAAATATGTAGCAAAAATAAATATCCAACTCGCTTTTTCTCAATGCTGGTTGCAAATGCAATAAAGTTTTATTAGGTTTTAATGGAGTTTTGTTGATCACGCGAAATTTTCACATGCTCGATTTTTTACAACAAGTGCACTTCGCGTTATACATAATCAATACCAAAATACAACATTTCAGAGCAATCTAATCATAACATTTTGAACTTATTAGTTTTTTATTCAAGTAAATAAATTTCCCTATACAGTATACGACGCCAATGTATAAGGGTATGTATATCTAGCAATTCTCAATATCTTCATTCAACGTTCTTTTTTCAAGTGCCTCTGGAAGATGGAAGATGGAAGATGGAAGATGGAAGATGGAAGATGGAAGATGGAAGATGGAAGATGGAAGATGGAAGATGGAAGATGGAAGATGGAAGATGGAAGATGGACGAGTGACGTGTGATGAGTGAGGACTACGTTGCGTTGCTATGTCCCTAATTTAAACCATTACGTCTGATTTTTCATTCGATCAGTGAGGATCATATCAATGAATCTTAAATTGTTCATTGATAAGACCATACCCTAAGGTGATTAATGTCTTGAAACGATAGTGTAATACATCATTTAGAACTTGATTAAAGACTATACATCGTATTCTTTTCATGTCTATCCTATAAGAGCTAAAAGCAGACTCCCAAGCTGATTCTAGATAAAACTTTTATACCTTCAGTTAAACTGCATATTATGAGTACTCCACGAATTCGGTGAAAGTCGTAAACTATACACCCTAGTCTTATCAAATTTTATATTGATATCCCTCACATATTGATAGTGACCTAGTCTCGTTTTCTAAGGGTTAGAATGCGTTAGTGTTCGTCGCTGATTGATCGCTGGTAAAACTTGTTATTTCTAATAAAAGCTGCTTTTATATTTGCGATTACTTTACGATCTCGAATACATCGATATTCGGTTTGTTATTTCAGATTTCAGCGAACCATATCCTAATGCAAACAGTGCTCTAGGATAGAATAGCGATGGGGGGAGGTGGAGAAGTGAGCGAGCAGACCACGGAATAAAATCGTTTAATTAAACAATAGTTAATAAGTTAAACCCTTGGGAAAACAGTAAAAGGCCAAATGTTAAAGAAAATACGAAAATTTAATCAACGTCTGTAGTATTGATTCAATCAAAACTGCAGTTGAAAATGGTTTCAATTGAAAATGACTTACTTTTAAACAAAGAAATTGGTTTTATTGGAGCTATCGTAAAAAGGGTTTAAAACACATTTAAAACATTGAACTGGAAGTAATCTTTAAATAAAATTGAATTTTTGAAATATTTGTATTGTTCTCATATTTTCCTTTGAGTCAACATCATTATAATTCAAATTCAGTCACAAAATAAAATAACTTATAATCTACAAGACGAAACCTTTTGATTAATAATTAAAAAATTTAGTATTTAATGGAAAAAGGATCCACTTTGATGAATAAAAAACTCCGTTTCTTAATTGAATCAAAGAAGAATCATCAAACAACAAGTAAATACTGAAATTTAAATTACCCTCATTGTTATTTTATAATTCCTTATTTCAATAAAGAATAGCGGGGTGTCTTAACGCAAAAATTTAAATTTAAATTGATATTAAAAACAATAAACCAATCTCATCCACGTGCTAGGAATAACGAGCTTATCTCGTTCCAGTTATTAATATTAAGTCTCGGATTAAGTCTTGGACCGGTTTCAACTTCTCAGGAACATCATAAATATTGAAGACCCAGCTTTATTGTAAACGAAAGAAACAACCAACTTTCAGGAACTTCTCATGAAAAGTTTATTACCTTTGCAACTAAAAATTTTGAGGATTTTAATCAAAAGTTTCAACATTCTCGTTTTCATTTGCTGTACACAAAATTTAAAGTTGGCCCATGTCGTTAAATGAGAACCTGCATTTACTCGACGCATTTACATACTCCTCGGTGCTGGGTTTAATGTTTGGGAACTATTTAAAGCAGGATACTTGGGATTAAAAGCTCCGAAGCTACCCCCCCCCCATCATTCATGTACATACCAGTACTTTTAAATAAATTGCCTTTTTTATTATCAAACGAATTAAAAGTCAACAATTTATCCTTCAATCAAACACGAAAAGTATTTTTTTAGATAAAGAAACCTTAACAATATACTGGGTGGAAATGAAAACCGGGTCACCTCTATAACTTTTTTATTTATGAATAGAAAAATTTGAAATTTGGCTATCTTCTATGGTTCAAAAAAACAAATTTTATGTGCATTTTTCATTTTCGAAATCACTTCCGGTTTCACCGGAAACACCATGAACTTTGTTCTTTTAAATGTAACATCCCATATTTTTATTCATGGCTTAAAATACTTTTAAAAAAGAAGTATTTTTGAGATATTAGTTTTTATTTTTTGCGAAAAAAAAATTTTTTCAAAAAAAAAAAGGTTTTCGAAGTCGGTGAAAATTATCAAAACTAATTCTAAATAATTCAAATACATAAAATAAATAATCGTTATAAAATCCTCTTTTTAAAAAGTCGAATGACCCGGCATCATTGCATATAAAAAAAGTGAGATATTTGATAAAATCTTCATAAACTAAGTTTAAAAATTAATAGTTCAAAAAAAACTTAAATTTTTTTTTCAAATTACAATTTTATTTAGGTATTTGAATTATTTAGAATTAGTTTTGGTACTTTTCACCGACTTCGAAAACCTTTTTTTTTTGAAAAAAAAATTTTTTACAAAAAAAATAAAAACTAATATCTCAAAAATACTTCTTTTTTAAAAGTATTTTAAGCCATGAATAAAAATATGGGATTTTACATTTAAAAAAACAAAGTTCATGGTGTTTCCGGTGAAACCGGAAGTGATTTCGAAAATAAGAAATGCACATAAAATTTTTTTTTTGAGCCATAAAACATAGCCAAATTTCAAATTTTTTTATTCATAAATAAAAAAGTTATCGAGGTGACCCGGTTTTCATTTCCACCCGGTATACCTATCAAATAAATCATATAAAAGTAAACATAATAATTCTATAGATTCAGATGAAAATTTTGGAAGTGAGAAAGAGAAACCTCTAAAATTGCTAAAGAAATCGATGAGGATTCTCAAGCATCAACATTATTGAATACGACGTAGAAACGAAAATTCAGATTATTTTCAAAAAAACCATTGAACAGGAACAAATTATTGATTTCTCAATACTCACTCAATTACACAGGCCAACAAAAAAATGATTGTAAAAACTTATTTACCTAAATCTTATGTATTTTTGGGTACTGAAACCGTATTCGATATCAGTTTTTTTCTATCACCCACAATTCTCTCACAATGTGACAACAATTATATATTTTAAAAAACAGGGAAAAAATTGATAAATGAAAATTAAAAAATTTGTTTGTTATTAGATTACAATTTTCACTTAGAAAAATATTAGATTACTAAAATTGCTAAATATTAGATGCTTATTTTTTTGGTATTTCCTAAGATCCTCGCGCACAAACTACAAACATACTTTGTGAGGAACCCAACATTTGTCTTGATTACCGATTTCTACACCAAAATATGCAAAGTATAATTTTTTTACAAAGTCAGTAATGTTCCTTTGATGTTTTTTAATTACAAATTTACCACATATACAGCGAAAAGCGTCAGGAGAATTTTTACAACCACGTTTATCCATATTAAACTGTGAATAAAAAGCACATAGATTAGACACTGTAATGTGAAGTTATATTAACTGAAAGAAAACAAACAACTGTGTAATTTATCACAACTACCAACCTGATTACATTTGATTTTATTGCCAACCTTATAACACTAGAATATATTGTCAACTTAAAAATATTTAAATGGTTAATAGTATATTATTCAACGAGCGAGTAATGATAGCCATTACTCACGTAGGCCGAATTTGCGAGTGTCTTAACAGGCCTGAGTTACGTTGACTGTAGATTCAAAGGTTACGGGTTCGAACCTCGATCATTAACAACTTTATTTCATAAATTGTTTGAATTTGGTAAAAGATATCCACGGATAGCCCATGGAATTCTGTTACCGGTAACAAAACTCACGAGTGTGAGTAACAGCTATCATTGCTTGTCTAGAAACGCGTTCATAAAGTACCCATTAAACAATAACCATAGAAAAAAATATTTGTTATACATTGTGTTTAATAACATTTATTTTTATTTAATATTAAAATGAGAGAAATTGGTGGATGATACGACTTTTTTGGTATTTTTTTGGTATTTTTTTCGGAATCAGCACACCAAATTACATATAGCTAAAGTTATTGAAAAAGATTTTTTCATCGTTGGCCTGTATTATTGGTCTGTAATTTTCCTCAAACGAATCAAGAAAGTATTGCTAATGAAGACGATAGTTTTTTCAAAGATAGATTGGTTATTGATGAAGATTGCGATTACAATGATGAAAAATCAGCTGATGATTAAATGATGGAAGATATGGTTGAGAATATTATTAACGCACCATGTGTTACGAGTATTACAGATAAACCACCAATTCGCTTAGAACAATCGGTTTCAGTACTATTCAAAAATATTCGGGACTGGAATTACCTGAAGAAGGTGCAATTGATCTCCTAAATTGTGCCAACAAACACGCAACAGTACTTTAACCGAAGATTTACTGGTAGAATCATCTTTTCCAAAATCTGAATTTATATGCGAAAACTGTAACGCAGTTTTTAAGAGGAGGCATCGTTTAATACATCATATGCGTGTAGACAAAACTTGTAAATATTGCAAGAAAATAGTATCAGCGGTATTGTTTCACTACAGTCAGAACATACATAGTGATCAGGAACAATTTAAAATTTATACCCGCAACCGAATTCTGTTCTAGAGACATCACCACTATCAGCATTCAATGGAATACGCATGAGGGAGAAAACAGAGCTTAGTTTACCTTACTGACATTCGACTCCATCGACCCTCCATCTAGCGAGATATGATACGACTAATAAATTCCGTATACCAGGAAATTCTGGAAGTTATTCTCTGTTTCGAGCTATCCCACAAGGAAGTAATAGCTGACCTCTATTACAAGAAAGACAGATTGGAAAAAATATGAGCAGAAACTACAAAGAAAAACAGAACAGAAGTTCAACTCCTCCACCTTTCAAAAGAAGCTGCCCTCAAACTAAACCAAGTCAGCAGGAAAAAAACAACAACAGCTATGGTGGAACAAGGATCTTGAACAGACGCGACACGAGGTCAGAAGTCTATACAGGGTGATTCACATTTATGTTAAAATTTCTCGGATGGTGATAAAAATTAGAAAAAATATTCCTCTAAACATGGGTCCGGTAATGCTTCTCGTTAGAGAGATATTAAAACTCAAAGAGGGACTCAAGAAATGTTATTTTTGTTAATAAAAAAGTTATTATAAGAGGTATAACTTTAGCAATTGAGGGGGGGGGGGGGGTGCAGGAGGTGCATTTCCGATTCTAAAATATTTGAAGAACTATTTAAGATTCTACATAAGAAAGTAGATTAAATGGCCGTTCATTGATGTACACATACAGGGTGGCCCAACAAAAAAATGGGCGAAATTTAAGTTACCACAAAATTTTTAAAATTCGCTCAGACTGGCCAAGTTAAGTTTGAACGGGAACATTTTTTGCAATGCAACTAAGGTATAAAACTATTCATCCCTGTGCACTGTGGACACAACCTGTAAAATTTTAAATGTCATGAAAGGGTAAAAATACCTAATTGAAAAGATCTTTTCGCCCCGAATAACATAAAAAAATCGATTGATTTTAAGACATTCAAAATTTAACATGTTTATTTCTACATATTAAATTTCGCTTATCTTTAAAATAATCCTATCGACATAACTTTTGTTTTTTATAGGTTACTTGGGGTAAAAACATCTTTCAATGAGCTATTCCTTACCCTATTATGGTAAACTTTTGAGCTTGCATCCACAGCGCACAGGGACGAACAATTGTATTTTGTATTGCCCCTTCAAACTAATGGTGGAATTCTGTGCAAATCTATAAATGTAAATGTTTCCATGGTTACCTTACAAATTTTTTCTATAATAACTTACAGATTTGCACAGAATTACGTCATTAACCTGATAACTAAATGAAAACTCGTCCTTTTCATTTTCGTTGGGCCATCCTGTATAACACTATAATGTGGAAGAAGTATTAGTTATTTTAATGACAAAGTGCATCCCCAAACTTAAATTCTGGATACGTCACTGGTAACCAATTTTGGTTATTACATTTACCTTAATTTAACAATCCAGTGGTGTAGAAACGGGTTAAGGTGCTCCTTTTTTTGAATTTATTTAGAATGACACTGCAAAATTTTATAGTTTTACCTTTTACCACAAAAAAGTACACTTATGAAATTTTGATAGGATTAGTGATATTTCAGTAATTTTGCGTTTTATAATCCAGTACCTTTATTAACTTTTTTTCAAAATTTGAAACAAATTAAATTCAAATAAGGAAAATAATAATTAGAAACATAGCATGACATTTCGTTGGTGTTTTAAATAACAAAACATGTCAAAAACACACAATTTTAAATTTTAGAATAATGTTAAAAATTTTAATTTTTTTTTAAATTTAAAATAGTGTGCCTGACCTGTTCATTTATTTAAAACACCAACTAAGAGTTACGAGTCTAAAAATTTAGAAAAACGTTTAAAATGTCCATTTTTTTATAAAATTTAAAATAATGTCTGACTTGTTCATTTATTTTAAATTTTATAAAAAAATGTTGTACATTTTTCTAAAATTTAAGACACTTTACTCTTGGTTGGTGTAAACTTGTAAAATTAGTAAGCTTCAAAATTTTCAAATCTTTCAACATTTTCATAGTTTTCAAAACTGCAAAATCTTCGAAAATTTTGGAAATTTTGAAAACTTTGACAATTGAATCATAAGGTTGACGTACATCCAATCCCATAAAGGTCAGTCACTAATCTAATCTACAGCATTCCTGATTGGGATAATGAAACCTCATCTAACTACTGAAATTCACACACAGTGTTTTCAAAAAGACAATGTTTGGGCTGGAATTTTAGAGGATGCTATAATAGGACCAATATTTATGGAAGAAAATTTATATGGAGAACGATGTTTAGACATCCTTAAGAATATAATTGATCCTCTTATAACAGAAAATTTTGAAAATCAGCAATATAAGGAAGACAAAATTTTATACTTTTCACAAGAGGAAAGACCACCACATTATGTTTTACTGGTAAGAGAATGGTTATATGACCGATTTATACAAAGATTAATCAGACGATGGAATGGCCAGCATGGTCTCTTGATCTTTCGCCATTGGATTTATTTCTTTCGGGACACTTAAAAACAATTGTAATCAAAACATAAGGGATAAATGATGGTTGTAGAGAAATATTTGGAAAAGTTAGAAATGAGGTTTAACCGACAAAGTAAGGTCAGACTTAAAAGAATATGCAAGAGTAGGAAAGTGGGAATAAGTAGATAAAAATCGCAGCGTAGTACTTAATCTACCTCATATTTTAAGAGCGCCTACGTAAAACTCTGTAAACTATATTGATTTAACCCTCAATAATTGTGTTAAAATAAAGTTGATGGAAAATTTTTCATGCATAAAATTGGCGACGTTAAGTCTACGTAATTGATAACCCAGTTTGATTATGGGAATTACAGGATGTTCTTGCATAACATGTAGTAACCCCCTTGAGCCCAAAGGAAAACCCTGGAGTTCCCGTATAATAGACAACCGATAAACCAATATTAAATTAAAATCCATTATAACAAATACACCTCCAATTAGTTTCGATTGGACGAATTCCTGTTCAAACCCACGCTCAATTATTTAAACAGAAGAAATAAAAATTAATTTTTATGCAAATCATTGAAATAATTACAAATTCAACAAATTCATAAAACAAATGGTGCGCTAATGAAGGTAGATATAATACTACCTCGCAACGTTAATCAATGTCCATCAACAAATACTTATAATTAGAACTTGGCAATGTCATGCGTATTTAAAATTTTAAAACTACTCCACGTCAAAATTATAAATTCAAATGGCTAAAAAGCTTATAATTAAAAAGTGCGGTATATTAATTAGTTGTAATTTAATTAGCAAAATTAATTCTTAACATCATCTAAGCACGCTATAAAAAACTTGAAGAAATGAAAAATGGGACAAGAAATATTAAACGCGACCCAAATAATTTCAACAAGCACGTAATTCTCTCGTCAGAAATAAATGGGCTTTGCACATCGCGGATTATTTATATCTAAAGTGTTTCTTTATTTGTTAGGTGTTAATGTTTTTAAAGCTCACAAGATTGGTTCAGTAAATTTTACCTTCAAACTGACAGATTAAGTAACAACCATTAGAAGAGATGGATTTATCCCCTAGGCTTAGGAGGATATGGTGTGAAGTGCAGGATTTTCATCAACAATGGCAGAAGCCTCATTGGACTAGCAAAAAACTTCATGATAATAGATTTTAGAATGAGTTCAGAATTTTATAGATTCAACTATTTTCAAACTTTTGCAAATGTTATAACCTTCATTTATCCTATTTCTCATGTATTTAATACTTTCAGGTGGTGATTTTAAGTGTCTTCAAATAAAGAAATCCAATGGCGAAAGATCGGGAGACCGTACTGGCCATTCTACCGGATTTTTCGTCAAGAAACAAGTTTTCTTCCTCATTTTCCAAATATTCTGTTATAAGTGGATCAATTTAATTTATTTATTTTTACTAACTTTCTGAACTGAGGCTTATGTATTCTTTGATGCTTTTCGAATAAAAATGAGAAAAAAATCGATCAAGAGTGTTTATTTATATTGTTATTTTTTTTTAAATTATCACAATTATTGCTTGATATTTTTGTTCCACCCTGTATATTGGACTAGTAATTAAAATTTTTAATTTATCTATTAAGGGGGCGGAGATACGACCCCTTTTATATTTTAAGCCGAATTCGGAGCCACGAAAAGGGTAGCTTTTTTCGTCAGATTTTAAAAATTCCGGTTAAATCGTAAAGAGGGATGTGGATTCTAAGCGAGGATCAAATTTCAAATTTTTCAAAGCACTCTAACACTCTGAAAAAAAATTTCCAAAATCTGATTTTACCGGTTTTCTCCGGCGCCAACTTTAAAAAATCGTAGCCAAGTCCGGTCTTAAAGGAAAGCGACGAAATTTGGCTTCTTTTATTTTCACATCCTGGGAATAGACGGTAGCCATTTTTGAGTTTGCAGGCGTAACCGTGTGGCGCCCCGGCGCAGAGACGCGAAGTGTACAAATTTAGCGTTTTTTCGTGCGGCGAAAGTGCTCAAACTGTACCCCTTATATTTGAGGATCGGCAGGTACAAAAAAATAGCGGGTTTTTGATTTAAAAAGCAGATACCCGTTATTATGGCCATCTGAGCCCCTTTTTTGATATCTTCATTTTTTATATTGAATTGAGGCCTTTAAATTTGCATTTCGTTTTTTTGTGCTTTTTCGACGCGGACTTTAAAAATTCGTAACTTTTGTTAGGGGTTGGATATTATAGTGCGATATTTTTTATTTTGCTTATTATATTAATATTTATTATCAAAAAAATCGACACCTCTAAATTTTCTCCCTTTGCTTCAGAAAAAAATCGAACGTAAAATGTTCAAAAAATCGCACAAGCGCGGTTGGACAGTTGTACCACTGGCGCCCACAATTTTTTAAAAATTCCAAATTTTAATTTATTTTCTTTAAAAAGAATAACTTTACAGCTAATAGGCTATTTTATGTTTTTATACTCGAAGGGGTTGGGAAAATTTTTTTAACAGATTTTCATTTTTAAAAACTCTGCTGAATCTACTCTTAGAACCAAAACCGACCACACATAGGGTTTTTTTTTAATTTCGAAAAAATAACGAAAAAATATTTTTTTTAATGTCCCATTTAAAAAAGTAGCAATTTTTTAAGGTTTTCCGTCAAATCAACCCCTCTATTTCTATTTCATCGTCATGTAATACACCTTCATTGAAAGCTTTAAGGTCCGCTTTACGACAAAAAAAGAATCACTTCACTATCTCTTTTCGTTATCGAGTTATCACTGAAAATGTAGCAAAATTAAGCAAAATCTCTATGTATAGGACATTCGCGCTACTTTAACTAAAAATACGTTTACCCTACAAAAAAAAATTTAAACAAAAGTTGTAGGAAATTTTATGCTCTATAAGATTGATTATAAACAATTTTATCGTAGGATTGATAGAAACCGAGATATTTGGAAAAAACCATTGTCATCCCCTTTTCCAGCCGAGTTTCATTAACTCCGCAATTTTTTCCTTATTCAGGCTGTTTTTGTACTAATTTTACTGTACTATAGTGCATTTTATGATAATAAAAAAATAAAATAGTATATTACAAAAATAATGAAATATTTTCATGCGGCAGTTTAATTAATATTTTTCTCTATTTTTCGCACTGATGTGTTTTAATAATGTTAAAAGTGCCGGTTATTATATTTTTACACCGTCGAAAAGAGCAAAAAACATTTGTATTATAATTAAACTTGCACTATTAAATTTTTAACTCATTTATTTTGTAATAAACCTTTTATTTTCATAAATCATAATTTAAAACAACTAAATAATTAATAAATTACACATAAATTAGTAATGCTCGTAACTAATTAATTAATTTTTATTCACTTTAGAAATTTAATTTCATATTTAATTAATCTTAAATTTTGTTTTGATAACTCCAAATTAAATCAATATTTTAATTATCAAAAAAAAAATTTTATAATCGATTTTGAGTGAAGAACCAACTTAGTTTCTAAATAATTACGACGTAATTTTAAGAATAATTTTGAAGATGTTATCCATTAAGGAAACTAATGTATCATGTATCATGAAGGATTATGACCAAACATTAAGGACTTTATTGAAGGATATATTTTAACTTTAAAATTTTTATGTGGTAAATTTTTTATAAAGTAAGAGACTTACTTAGTGCAAGGCTTGTGTGAATTATGTAGGGCCTCATTGCATTCGAAAAAATGACGTCTATAAAATTTTCATTATCCCCGAAAGCTATCGAACGAAGGGGATCTTGAATCCGCGTCCTGGAAATTCGCTTAAATTTCTACTTACGCGCATTTGCCACGATCGTAAAATTTCCCATTACTTGATCGCGTAATGCCGGTTTTAGATGCACCCGAAGGACGCTCGTAAAAGTTATCTGATGTAAATTAAAAGTGCGCTTGATATTAAAAAATAAATCTTTGACACGTACATATAAAACAACATAAAGGCCAATACTCAATTCTACATTTATTTTAAGCCTCTCTCCTCTCTTTAATGAAATATTTTTGTCATTAAAAGCTTTCCCAAGGGTTAAAAGCAGCTCAACACATCAATAAAGGGGCGTTGCTTATCGATAAACTTTACTGGCCTAAGCTAGAATTAAAAAATCGCCTAAATTTCAAAAGAAGAAGAAAAAGGTTTCGTTACGTAGCGATCTACGTTATGACGGCTGGCGGCTTACTCTTGATTCACTAGGCGGATAGAATGATGAAAGTCGTATACGACATCGTGTCGAGTTGTTCAAGAATAAGGGTCCTAAAATGAATATGTCCATTCTTCATAATTATTTTATTTAGAATTCTCTAAACAGTGCTGATATAAAAAAACAGTCCAAAATTTATTAATTGAAAATAAAGCTACGGGATTATCCTACTTAGGAATCCTTCGTAATTATCCAATAATAAAGTTGTAATAAACGCATTAAATTTGAAAGAAATGAGAGACATCTGACAAATTCTGCTTGACAATCTTTTGTGATTGAACTTTATTAAATTTGAGACTTAATGATTCCTCGTTGTGGAATAGAAATCTCATTTATATTACACGTGTAAGTATACAAACACATTATTGATATAACTAATTAATTCCTCTTCTAATTAAATTGCTAAACGGTTACCTGGCTTGATATAATAATTTATGAAAACGCAATTATAAATTTTGAGCTCAACCTAAGTAAAAGCGGGTTATGATCAATAATTTTTGTAGAAAGATGTAAGACGTTAGCAAGAAAATTAATATTTCAAATCGCTTGGAGTTTATAGAGTAAATTAATAACATTATTGAAGGAAGCTGCAAGAGCCTCAATTAAGCCCTGAGGCATCTTAATGCTAGAAATGATAAACCTAATAAGCATCTATTAGTGAAATAATTAATTTATTTTAAAGGTAATTATTTTATTTTTATTATAAAACTATGCACAGTTGTTTTATGTTAAAAGTTTCAAATATCCTGGAAATACTTTAAGATGCATGTTGTAACATAGTTGCAACCACGGGGTTTTAATTAAAAGCGAAGTGGTAAAAGTTTAAATTTCATCACATCACCACACAAAATAAACGCCATAAATATGGGGAATTATTTAAATAACGGAAATTAAAACATAATTTCATTTTAACATACATTTAGTTGCATAAATTGGTAAATTAACAAAGTTTGCGTTTTAAAAGCAGCAAAATGAAAAAGTCATAATTTTTTGATATGATTATTGTAAACGAGTTTAACGACAGGTAGGTAATTATGCAAACGCCGAGTTAGGAGATATTGAGTTAATTAATATTGACAAATAGATTCGAGTTGCAGAATTAATTATTGAATACATTGGGGTTTGCGTGCGCATGGCTTGCCAACATTTTGTACTTGCAAATCCAATAAAGACATCGCGAAATTGCGGCGACCCATGCGTAATCATGCAATTGCCTTTTTCCTAATTACAGACGATCCTGAACCTAATTATTCCTTCATCAATTTATTAACGTTAACTTTCATTGTTTTGCATTTTGGATTGCAATGCTTGTTTAAACCAATCATTACTCTTTAATCAGGAAACAAATCTCCTAAAACATGCTCCAAATGTAATATTGCATAAAAACCATATGACTATAGCTAATATAGCGATTCAAATTAATTTTCTCGCAAAAAATGACGTCAGAAGTAGGTCAGTGCAATGCGGTGAACAATTATGTGGCAATATTGACAACGTGATTATTTGACGTCATCCCACTAGTTCCACATTCGGCCGCAAGAAGGAACAAGGAGATCGCTTAGCTTAAAAAACTAATAGTACGTGTTACAAATTTTAATTTTTTTAAAAATTTATCAAATGTTTTTCCAAGCCCCAAAAGATATTCCAAGGAATCAAGTTGATGAAGCTAAAAAGTTACAATATTTCCTCAAAAATGAAAAGATTGTTTCTAGATTTTCTGATATCCTGACTTGTATACCATTACTGTGGAAGGATATAAATATTGGAAATTTCTTCATATCTACGAAACTTTTATGTTTCTGGAAAATTCTATCTTAATCATTTTCTTTTGATACTTTTCCTCACTTCTTTGTCGTATTCTTAAACACATTGATACTACAAGAATAAATAAAGATCGTAATTTGGACGTCTCTAAATATTTTTTCACGGTCGCTGAATTCAGGCTAGTAAGTCGAACTACAACAGGTCGACATGGACAAAATGTCGACTTTTATACAAGATCGAAGGTTGAAACTAGTGCTATTCACCGAACTCGATAAAGTTCGAAATCGGTGAAGATTAACCTGAAGTAGCTCGAACCTAAAAAAGGTTACCTTATTGTAGCTGGATCATTATAAATAATTATTTTAAAATTGCGCAAAGCATTTTAAAAAACGTTATTTTGATTGACCAAATACATATAATATCTTCGAAACGACTGAAGATAAATCAATGATATGGCGTTGTAAATATACTTTTTCCCAACCCGAACTTTTTTCAAATCTGAACCTTTTAGAACTCGAACTTCCTTCAGATTCGAATATTTTTCGAAGCCGGCTATTTTTCAACTTTTTCTGAACCCGAATTTTTTTCGAACATTTGCTTTATGTTCGAACGGTTCGAAATTTTCAATGGAAAGTTCAAACTTACAAATATTTGGAGTTCGTACAGCGCTAGTCGAAACAGAAATTGCCTAATGATATAAGACCTACTTGGACAAATAACCGACATGGACAATAGGCTGAAAGAAAAATGGTAAAATGCCGACCTGAAAATTGGCCGCAAGTCAAACAAAACACGCGAGTGGTCCGAATGTCTGGGAACAGCACAAACCTGCTATTATCTTCGTTGTTCAGTTCGAATTCGACAAAAGCTCGACGTGGATAAATGGTGGAAACAGAAATTACTGAACGATATGACCCACTTAGATAAAAGCCCGACACAGACAATATGCCAAAAGAATAATGGCCGAACGATAAATGGGCTAAATGAACAAAAGATGGTCGACGATAAAAAACCAAATGGTGAAAAGCCTACTTGTATATAAAGCTTCGGCAAACGGAACACACGAATGGTCCAAAGGTCTGGGAACAGCATAAACCCATTCTGATCGTTGTTCAGTTCGATGAAATCAATGTCCATATCACTCATGTTTGATGGTCGGTTCGCTGTTCAGTTTGTCGTTCGGCGCATTGTTCAGTTATTTTACTGCTTCCAGAGTTTCTCAAATTCTCAGATTTTTGCTAAATCCGTCCAACGTCCAAACAATTTATACCGCTTTCCCTTTGATGTTCATCAAAAAAACTGATAGTAGGATTTATACTTTCTGAAACTAAATTGTTTTTTCTGAATTGACCTTTTCTAAAATACAAGTGGAAAAGGAATAGTATGTAAAACAAGTTTTGTAAGCTTAAAAATATATCAAACATTTTTTGAAACGTGAAGACAGATTCCAAAGGATGAAAATGACGAACAAGCTTAGAAGTTCCAATATTATCTGATATTTCTTTCTTATATCCACCATTACAATTATTTTCTACCTAAATGAATTTTGGTAACATCTTGGAGTTTTTATATTTTTGGAATATTCTACGTTTTCAATCCATTTTGATAATATTAATAATTTCATCAGTTTCTTAACGTCTTCACCTTTGCTCATTGTTTTTATTAATATTGAAAGACTTACTTTACTTAAAAATATACACTGGTGCTAAGGATCATCCATGGATCGTCGTAAGACCTTATTCTTGATTCAATCGACATTACACAGATTATTCATTTGGACTGTCAAAGGTATTTCTATCATTATAACATGTCGTTTTTTAGTTACTAGTTCCTTAAGGTTGTCTGTGCAATATTTCCAACAAGAAGGAGCGGAATAAAAGGCAGAGATAGACAAAAGGCTGACTTAGATAAATGTCCGAAAGACAATAGACCGACTGACAAAAACTCTTCATGGACACAAGGTCGAAAAAGTAACAGCGAACGATATAAAATCTACTTTGACAAAAGGCACATAGACAATAGGCCGACAGATAAATGGCCGAACGATAAATAGACGTACTGAACAAAAGACCGTCGAGGACAAAAATCCAAACGCTGAAATGCCGACTTGGATATAAAGTTCCGTACAGACCTCTTCTTGACCCGTCGACACGATGTGGCCGACCACTTTTATCATTCTGTCCTCTTATTTTTTTCATGTAAATGAAAAGGACAGAACGATAAAAGTGGTCGGCCACATCGTGTCTCGTTCAAGAATAAGGCTGCTGACAATGCGCCGAATAACAATCAGAACAACGAACCGAACGGCAAACACGAGTGGTCCGAAGATTTGGGAACAGCAGAAACCCGTTTTGTTGGTTGTACAGTTACGACCCCAACGCAGTGGCGTACCCAGGGTCCCATAGACTTTGGGGACAGCACAAACCCGCTCCGTTCGTTGTTCAGTTCGCTTAAATTAATGTCCATTCTCCATTCTGTTTGATGTTCGATTCGGTGTTTGAATTTCGTATGCTTTTCCCAGATATACTCAAATATGAAAACTCCAGTGGCGTACTTCACTTTCCTTATTTATTAGCTCCATTGCTGCTATACCCGTTCAAACCTGCAAACATATTCACGCGTTTTCCCTTTGATGTTTACCCAAAAAACTGACACCTTAGAAATTAAATGCTCGGATCAATTTTAAGATAAAATCACAATCGATAAAGATAAGATAAATTAGTAACTAGTAGTAAATTTATTAATTATAAAATTAAATTTATCATATTAACTCTGATTAATTTCTAAGGGCAGGTGTGCACCAAAAAGTGGTAGGCAATTGACGTGGCAACAAAGTGGTAAGTACAGCCAGAGTACCCGTTTCAACAAATGACACTCGCCACACCACACCACATCAAGTTTTATGTGGGTACCGTGGCGCTCGTGGCGAGGCAGTATAGTGGCATTTTTCTATTGGTACTCCACTGCCTTGCCACTGTGTATTTGTTATACAGTCTTTTACCACTTTGTTGCCACGTCAGCTGCCTACCACTTTGATTAATAATTAGGAAAATACGTCACCAAAGGTCTGTCCTCTAACAAGACTCAGCAAGAAGTGACTTATTTTACTGTGCGACAGGGTTACCAACTGAAAACCGACGTACCGACCACAGAGTTACCGAGACCAAACAAAGATTTCTAACCTATACTTTTTAGATACACGACGCGCTTTCAAACGCTGCTCTAAAGTCGGTCTTAAACTTGCGCCTAGTGAGGACAACCGTACCCCCTTATAATTCAGAATGAACCGACGAGTTCTTTGAGCGGGAATTTAAAATAAGCCAATCGTGTTAGAACTGAATTTGACTAGTGAGGTACTTTACTGACTTCTGCAGTGGAGTGCGACAGAGAAAAAAAAATAAATAGAAAGAAACAGAGACACTCCCTTATACACTGCATAAGTTTAGCCAGAAACATGGCGTCGTAGTTGCCCCTTGAGACCACACGTCCAAACTTATAAAATTGATATACCGAGTGAACAAATTTTTAAAATAAACAGAGACAAAATTAATTTTGTTACAAAGTCGACCTTTCGTCTATGTGCGCCTTTTGGGGTAAACCCCCAACAAAGTATCTTCAAACAATTTTCGTCAGTAAAGTTTTTGAGGGTTTTCAGTTACAATGAGAAAGAGCGTTTTAATCCCAGTTTGGTTTAAATCTGAGAGACCCAGTATAAAGAGAAAGCTGGTTTATAAAAAAAGTAATCTAAAATATGTGCTTCTCCTTTTTTGTTACTTTGAGGATAACTTAAGATAAATCTAAAACGATAAAGCAGGTGCCGCAATAAATGGCAGATAAGAGTAGCGCACGCCAAACCTCAACAATGAGCCCCTGGAGGAGTAACATTCACCACCCACTCCATTTTACGTTCGAGGGAGAAAATCTCAACTTTATCGTAAAACTGTCAGCTTCTGAAATGCTGACAGACCAAATTTTTATATTAACACCCGCATATTTAATACAAAAGCTTATTTTTAGCCCCCCTTTCTACGACTACTCCAATAAGCTTAATTAAGGTTATTAATTAATTCACGTAATTTGTACAGGATTTTTACTTAATTTGATAAAGAAGGCTTCCGTTGCAGTTTTTATTTGAGTATAATTAGCGTAATTATGGTTTTTCCTTTTAATGCTTTGTGCGCCGTGAATTAAGAAGATATTGAGCATTTTTAAAAATACCTCTTTAAAAAATGCTCGACGAGGCACTATTTTTGTTTCTTTGTCAGCGAAGAATGCAGAATTCAAAGCTTTTTATCTCTCTTAAACCCATTAACCCCTATTCTTGTCTCTTAACTACTGATATCCCCATTACGAGTTATTGATTCCAAAACTTTAATAACTTTCTTATTAAATAGTCTGGAAAAGGTTTTTTGCATATAAACTTTTCGTTTGAATATTTGTGCTTATGCAGGTAATGAGCTGCGCTGCTTTCAATTTACTTAATCCTTTAAGTTATTCCGGGATGTAACCTGGAGCTAAACGTATACGTCTTCCTTTCCAATTAAGGAAAACCGTGTGCGACTTCACGTTACTTTGTGAAAGCGCAACTCCAATTGCATCTGTTTTAGTTAATTATTCATAAAATGCCTTCAGAGCATATATTTGTTTATCTCAACTTGTTTTGTTCCAACTTTACCTAGTAAACAAATTCTTACATTAGTAAAAAAATAGATACCACCAATTTTATTTAAATATAATCACCCAAATTTTGCTGAATTATGGGGTATAAATAAGATGAGAGATTTATGAAGCATATTTTTAAAATTAAGGAGGTTAAATAAATAAAGCAACTTAAAAGATGAGACGTTTATTTTTAATTTGTAACTTTAATTAAATTTTTTTAGAAGACTTCCTAAATATTTTACAACCACCTAATGCGTTTTAGATTGGTTTTGCACAGCGTGTGAACATCACCTTAAAAGCTCGGATAAATATTTAATTCTAAAAACACTTTCCACGACAACCCCCACCCAGGCGTCTGAAACCCAAAGAAAAACAAAGGACGCGAAAAACCTGAAAAGCTCCCCGTAAAGGAAAACAATTAATGTTCCAAATGCGCCATTTTCACAGCGGTAATTACAAATGTAGCATTCAGAGCGCGAAAAGATATGCTTTTTATGTCCCGTTTAGTAATTTATTGATTTTTTTATTTTCGTTAGTAATGGGAAGTTAAGTCGGCTTTGTTAATGCCACATGATCCGAGCATTGGAAGGAAATTTGTTTCAGGGAATGGGATTTATAACAATAGTGGTTACTGATTGGGAAATGGGATGAAATTTAAATTGTCAGCATTAAATCCGATAGAGGAGATTTAGAGTTTAGGTCATTTACATTGTTTTCTAATTAAGATTTATATTTATTTCACCCTTATTTAAATAAATCATTAGTAATACTTCACGATAAGCTATTAAATCACACCTGACTCCCAAATATAATGCTTCTACTATTGCAATTCTAATTCTCGGCTGAGATGTACTTCCTTACACGTGGCTTATCTTGTCAAACTTCCTGTATTTCATAAGTTTCCTTGTGTTTCAAAACGTGACCGAAGTATTTACCGGTATCTTGGCTTCAAATGTGCGCAGAATGCTGGGTTATTATCTCAACTTTCGTTGTATATCTAACTTTGTAATGCAATCCATCCAAGATTCCATGAGAATTCGCCAATAAGCCTTCAACTGAAAAGTTCCAAGTTTTATTGCTTTCTTAATCACAAATTAATTGAATGTGAGCATATGCAGTTATTTTTTAATCATCTTCTTCAAAATATATTTTTATGATCTAAAATTCCTCAAGAAACTTTTAGGGTACAAACATGGTGCGGCACCTACTCAAGCACCGACCCAAACACCCACTCATTCCGCGACCTAGCGCGTACATGGTGAAGCAACTGAAATACCCCTACACAGGGTGTCAACTAAAGAGCATAAACTAAACACAACTTAGCACACATAGTGAAACGATCAATCAGAACGCAGATTTGAGCACTGGCCTACGCTGTTCGCTCTGAAAAACGCGTTTGATTCTTGGATAGGGTCGGTGTTTGAGTCGGGAGTTGGTGCTGCACCATGTTCACTCTTATAAAAAACAATGTGTTTATTTTTAACGCTTGAGTAGGTGCTAGGGTCGGTGATTGAATCAGTGCAGCACCATGTTTGTACCCTTAGTAAGATTGATCTATAAATTTCGTACTTCGTAGGTAAATTGGCAGATTTTCAAAATTTTATACTAAAAATATAAATTTATATCTTCATGGATATAATAAAATTTGTAACGTTATGCTAATGATTTCATACACGTTATATTTCGTAAAATTCGCCTAAAATTACAATAAAGCAAGCAGTGCAGAAACTTGGAAGGAACCGAGGAATATTTGATTTTTCGTATTTAACATCACCCTCAACTTTTTATAAGATATGCTCTAGGAGAACATGTGTGATAGGATATGAGATACCGTCTGCATGTCGAGTAGGCGGTTGAGTTGATGCAATTACTATAATGGTTTTGGAATCGAATCTTTTACCATCGCCTTCTCACACTAAATAAACCCTATTGCCTGGAATAATATCTTTCTCCCTTAAATCTCCTACCCACCGTGTCATACAACAAATCACAGCTTTATACCCGACGATTTGCGCATAACAAATAAATTTTCAGTAAACATCAACGTCATTGATGAATAATTTATATTTCGAATTTAATTTATACTTCTCAATTAGTCTGGATCATGGATTAATGTCCTTCCAATTCCTTCTGTTGGAAATATTTTATACGACGACACTTTAAGAATTTATGTGGCATTACGACTTAGAGTAGAACTTTGTTTTCCTCGTATTTCTCATTGTGGAACTGAAGGTGATGTTTTTGGTTATCTTGGTTTAGTTTATAAGAAAAGTAAAGGCAACGATATGAAGATTTGCGATGATTTGTAAAGTGTTTGAATGGGCGTACTACTTTTTCGTCGACAACGGTTTCATCGACAAAGACGTTTCATCTACCTGGCCAATCCATCGACACAGGCGTTTCATCGACAACCTTTTCTTCGACAAAGACGTTTCACCGACACTACTTTTTCAACGACACAGACGTTCCATCGACATTACCTTTTCATAGACAACGGTTTCATCGACACTACCTTTTCATCGACAAACCTTTTCTTCGACATAGACGTTTCATATAGATTACCTTTTCATCGACAACCGTTTCATCGACACTACCTTTTCATCGTCAAACCTTTTCTTCGACAAGGACCTTTCATCGACATTACCTTTACATCGACAACCGTCTCATCGACAACCGTCTCATCGACAACCGTCTCATCGACAACCGTTTCATCGACAAGCCTTTTCTTTGAAAAGGACGTTTCATCGACATTACCTTTTCATCGACAAACAATTTCAACGACATTACCATTTCTTCGCCAATGTTGTTTCATCGACTACAGTTTTATGGACCAATCTCTTTTGTTGACACTGACGTTTGAAACTTATAGATATTTATTTGTCCGCGAAACTACGACCACCCCTGTAATTTCTTTAGTCATGAAAATAAATTTTAGTATGTTGTATAGGATATCATCGATTAAAAGGTACTGTCGATGAAACGGTTGTCGATGAAAAGGTAGTGTCGATGAAATGGTTGTTGATGAAAAGGTAATGTCGATGAAACGTTCGTGTCGATCTATTGGTCATGTCGATCAAACGTTTGAGTCGATGAAACGGTCGTATCGATGAAACGGACTGTCGATGAAATTGCAGTCGACGAAAAGGCAATGTTGATAGAAGTTTATTGTCGATGAAACAGTATACAACCGTTTTAATGTGAGGATGAAAATAAGGATTCCATATAATTTCCAAGTATTACCGAATTGTATATTTATTTTCATCGTCACATTAGAAAAGCAAAGGTTGTTATATTCGTCATGTTGGTATCAACGATTATCTGACTTGGAAAACCATTAGTATGGGAAGTCACTTGGGTTGAAACCTTAGCTGACTTTAATTTAGTGCATTCGTTAAGAGGTGTTAGAAGGGCAGCTATGGGAGCAGAAAGAATAGAAAATCTTTTGAACCTTCAGGATAAATAGCTAAAATGACTATTATTAATTCAATTGGAAAAAAATAATTGACATATCTGGTGAAAGAAGATCTATTGAGTTTATTTATCAAAAAATTTGCATCGAAGTACAAAAACTATAATACTTGTAGAGACTAAAATAAAATAAAGAAAATGAAATGAAATAGACGATATACTAAATAAACCATTTTCAAGAAACACAAACTTTATCAGTGGTTACGACCAGTAGTTTTGAAGTTACAGCCATTCTTGTAGCTCTAAAATATGATGGAGAAGATTGTTTCATTCTTTTTAGGTTTTTTTTCGACAGATTTGGGTTCGCTGATAACGTTCCAAGCAATACTAGCACGATATTAAAATATTAAAATTTCATAAAACTAATGGGCTACGTTTATAGATTTTGACCTGCTTATTACGGAGAAATTTTGGGCTACGTCGAGTAGTTTGGAAGTTACAACCATTTTTATAGGTCTAAAAATATGATAAAGAAAGGTTTGCTTAAAAATCTAAAAAAAATTGATTTTTCGCCCTTTTTTAGCTTTTTTCGATAGATTTGTGTTCCCACAGCGTTTTGAAAAATAGTAAAATTTCAAAAAACTATAATTTTTTTTAATCTTCGAATTTCATATTATTATACTACGATTATAGATTTTGGCCTGCTGATTACGGGGAAATATTAATTTTTGGACTACGACCCAGTGGCAATGAAGGTATAGTTCTGTAATAAAAGACATGGACAATGTTACAGGAAACAGGCGAAATGTAAAAAACTGTAATACTTAATATTGATGATAGAGGTAATGAAACCAAGGATTCATCCAAGACCCAAGACTACAGCAACATCATCAATATCCCAAAATTCGATTGATACCGAAAGTTCTCAGGGATATCATTTGAGATACGAAAATCCCGTCAAATAAAAAATATTGAAAACACCTTTTTATGAATTCTATGTTACAATATTTCTCCATTACAAAACCTGTTTTAGAATATCTTACTGAAGATTTTAATGTAAGTGACATTAACAATATTTCCGAAATGGGAGCAACATTTTTTTAAAGAATTGTGGTCAGAAGATTCTTCAAGTTCTGTTGTGAATACAACTTCTTTAAAATCTGAAATCTAAAGTTTTGCTCCATATTTTATAGGTTACTCACAACAGGACACCTAAAAATTGCTCAGGAATTTATTAGAAGGTTTGTACGAACATATCAATAGGGTCACAATCTTCTCTCTGAAATTGATGAAAAATTAAGTGATTCAGAAAAATAAGCAATGGTATTTAAGACGAGAAAAGTTGGAAGTTGATTTTTGTTGGTCAATTTAAAACAACTCTAAGATGTGTGGTTACTGTTCAGTAACCTTTGATCCATTCTGTGACCTTTCACTTCCAATATCTCAAAAAACAGGACGATTACAACTTTCTGAGTGCCTCGACAGCTTTATTAGAGAGGAAACCTTGTATAGTGATGAGAAGCCTACTTGTTCAAAGAGCAAAAAAATGAAGATTCATGAGTTCCCTAAAATTTTAGCTATACATTTTAAGAGATTTTCAACATAAAGTATAGAAGAATGTTGAATGTGATATTTGTTTTTCCTCCAGAATCCAGAAGTGAATGAATATTAATGATACGCTTATAAAAGTACAATTATATAATTTATAGTCGCTTGGACAAGGAATAGCATTAGTTATTTAAGTTGTTTCATTATTTTATTGTTGGAGGCCCGAGGTCCTGTAGGGTTGCTTGGGATCCTTAGAATCCTTAGAGCACGAGAGAAACAGATTTATGCATGAGGTGTAGCGTAGGTTGATGATTGATTATCATCACACGTTTCCATATTTATTTATAATTTCGTTGGCGGCGCGAGGTAAAATATTTTCCGCGAATCTTTCATATTCTGCAATCTGCTAAGGCTCGAATGTCGTAAATAATTTAACGTCACTGAATAAATTTAAGATCAAATAAGCAACACTGTTTGTTTCATACGCCTTTGATATCATAACTTCTACTACTCAAAAATAAACATGTTATTATAACCTGCAGCACATGCTTTTTAAGTATGATTTTAACCGGGCTCAAAATTTCCTAATCCTATTTGGGTTTATTAGGATCGTAAATAGGATCACTTTGGAGACGGCGGCACAGCTCCACATAAAAATGAAAAACATAAAAAGTCTATTATTAAAATTGCCGAAAAAGTCATAAGCACGAAGCGTAAAAATAAAAAGTCGCTACAATAATCTTTTAAAAATTGCCCACAAATTTCACGAAACTCGAAACAAATTCCAAACTGCGCTCATATCTTCCACCACCTCCTAAAATTAATTGAATATTTTAAGCGTTTATTATGGAAATTTCTTCACTACAGTCTCATTTTAGTCTTTGTATTACAAATTTCATATTTTTTACCCGTGGAATAAACTTTTATGTAACCTATATTTTTGCTACTTTACATTAAACCAAATGGGTTAAATGAATAAATTTTCTGTAAATCTTTCAAAATTTTTTATTGTCCAATGTAAGTACACCAGAGTATCCTGAATTCTGGAGAACTGTTGTTTTGTCGTTAACGAAAGGTCTACGTTATAACTGGTGGAAGGGATAGCAACCGTAGCGTTTTACCTTTCTATTCTATCAGTCTTTGTTGACGCAGGTCACTACGTGATGATAGTGTTTTCAATTCGTCCCCTGGATTCTGAAGGAATTGTTTTGTAAATCATCTTTTTGGGTCTTATAAAAATTAAAACTTTTGTCTGATTAATGGATTTAGGTAAAAAGCTTCTCAAAGTAATAAAAAAAGTAATAGTATAAAACTAATAAAGTCATAAAGAATGCCATAACATCGTTGTAAAACGTGTATGAAACAAATACGTTTGAAAATTCATTTTTTTATTATTGAGATAAATCCAAAAAGGGCTTATAAAACAAGCTCGCTTTTTGCGTGTTTAGCTTTAATCATCATAAAATTTATGCGCGCGGGCAAAAAATAATTCGCAGCATAAAAGCGCAGAATGCATAAAATTTATAGTTGGTTTTTAAAAGTTTAGAGGGTTGGGGTGATAAGAAATTTATATGAACGGCTGCTATTTGTGCGGGTGTAAGTAGACAACAACAGCTATAAATTTATAAATGTGGAGACATTAAACTCACCTTAAGACTACTGTCTCCCCCGAGCAAGTTTAATCTTAATATGAAGTGCAGGTTTTATAAAAATTTTATTTTAACAACTTCACTACATTGCAATTTAAGTGGTACGTACACACGACTTTTATTAGAAAAGTTTTTAACTCGCCGAGCACAGGAGCGCAGATAATTGACTCTAATTATAATGATGCAACTTTGTAATATCATAAACTTTACAAAAATTAAATTAAATTATCACTAACAACACTTTCATTCTTCACTATAAACTGATTTTATATTATTACAGTCATAATCCAAAAAACTATGTAATACATGGAAAATAGTAGGAATATTATACATGGTGTTCCTGAATAACTGACAAATTTTTGTGGTGATAGAGGAAGTGAAACAAAGCATTGTCTTGTCCGAAAATGTTTCCCAAAAAAGTTATACCACTTCAAAAATTTTCGAAAAAATTTTTTTTTGTAAATAAAATAATAAATATACAAGATAATAATTTTGCGTCAGTTTTTTCACATAAGGATACACATTTTCGTCCAATAAAAGTTTAAAAAATAGTTTGACGGTGTTACATGTGGGGGGGTCATCAACTTTTTTGATCACATCTTTTGTTTCTTTACGTTTTTGATAATTTTAAAAGTGCTAAAATAATCCTTGATCAATGTTCTACAGAAAAGGTACTCCTATTGTATGTCCGTTCGGTGCTTCATTTCGGAGTTAAAGTAGATTTTGTAATTTTTAGCTAAAAATATGAATTATACAGTTATTCAGAGACACCCTGTATAAAAAAAGGGAAAATATGCAGTATTTAATGCGAGGTGTTTTGTAGCACGAGGGCGCAATCCCGAGGGTTACAAACACTCCGAGTATTTTGATTTTGACGTCTATAAAACAGTTTTTATTATCGCACGAGTAAAAATAGTATAGTCTTAATAGGAGTAAAAGAAGTACTTTTTCTGGCGAGCATGTAAATTTGCAAGACGAACTGTGCGAATTTTTAAAATAGTAATATAAAATATAATTTTAAAATTTGACATTTAATAATTTACATGCAATACAAGGTCAGTGTATATTGGGTTGCCTAAAATGCATTTCTACTCCGCCTTTCTAATCCTTGTCAATACAAAGTAGACCCGATTGTAACCGATTTATGACCATAGAGTCGAGGAACATAAAAATGACTTGTTAAAGCCTGTCATAAGCGTCTCATAAGGCTGTTATTTAATGACGTTTGAAGCATAGATGTTACACTTCTCTATCATTTTTTAGGTCCACTTAAATAGCTGTAACTTCTAAACAGTGGTCGTATTTTTATTTCTCGGTAATCAGCAGGCTCAAATCTATAATCGGAGCCTATTCCTTAAATGAAATTCGAATATTTTTGAAAGAAAAGTATGGTTTCTTGAAATTTTGGAAAATTGCCCATATTTCAAAACGCTATATTTTAAAAAGTACGCATTGGATCGCGCTAATATTGCTTAATTCGTTATCAGCAAACCCAAATCTATCGGAAAACGCTAAAAAATGGCGAAAAATTTTTTGGAAATTTTTCGATTTTATAACAAAGGGGGTACCCTTCTCTATCATTTTTTTAGGTCCACTTAAATGGCTGTAACTTCCAAACTACTGGTCGTAGCCCAAATATTCTTATTTCTCTGTAATCAGCAGGCTTAAATCTATAATCGTAGCCTATTCTTTATATGAAATTCGAATATTTTTGAAGGAAAAGTAAAAAAGTATGGTTTTTTGAAATTTTCGAAAATTGCCCATATTTCAAAACGCTATATTTATTTATTTGTTTTATAATCAAATCAAGGTTATTATTTCTTCTTTTTGGTATTCTTTTTGCCCCTCTTCTTCCTACTAGCCACATTAACCCAATTTGCAAAAATACTCATAAAAAATTCTTCGCTAGCTTCTTTTTCCCTTTTCGGTGTCGGTTTTGTCCTTTTCATTTCTTTCTTCAGTGTTTTTGGAATATTCCAAATTTCATTTAGCTTTTGCGTCAGGACATTGGGAGTCAATCTAAACGCCAGTTGAATCAAAATATAGCGAAAAGCAAAAATTTTCATAAACTACAAGAATGATGAAAGTTTTGACTTCTTGACTATAAACAGATTTTATATTATTAACGCTATAAATAAAAAAAAAACTGGGGAAAAAACAATTGATTTATTTGATAATCAAATCATAGTTGTTATTTCTTCTTTTTGTTATCGTTTTTATCCTTCTTCTTCTCCTCCTTGCTATTAGCCAAATTCACCCAATTTTCAAAAATGCTCATAAACAAATCCTCGCTAGCAGCATCAGCCAAAGGAAACATAAACAACTTATTCTCCGCAATCTTTCTTCTTTCAGCCTCAAGCAAAGCTTCTTCCTGCTTCAACCTTTCCTTTTCCTCTTTAGTTAACTTCGCAGGTTTCTCCTTTTTCTTCTTCTCCTTCTTCTCCTTACTTGATTTACTTGATTTACTTTTCGATTTTTTATCCGAATCTTTTTTCTTCGATTTTTTATCAGAGGTTTTCGTCGATTTCTTTTCTTTCTTCTTAGGCGTCGGCTTAGGTCTTTTAATTTCTTGCTTCAGCGTTTTTGGAACATTCCAAATTTCATTCAGCTTTTGCGTGAGAACGTTGGGAGTTGATCTAAATGCCAGTTGTATCAAAGTAAAGTGAAAATTTTCATAAAAACTAAAAGAAAATATTGAATTGGTCTCCAAATTAAATAGGTAATACTTACTATTCAAAAACGAAATCGATGATAGCCTTTAAAATATTAAAATTTAACGCTCTTTGTTCACTATACAAACTATCAGAGTATAAATTTTCTTCACTAGTTTCTGTTGAAATATTGGAAATTAATTCATTGATTGAGTGCATCGAATTCTCTGGGCTTTGATTCCAAGAAACCCAGCCTATTTTTGAATTATCCATATCTAAATTTCTTTGTTCCAATAATTTAAATTGCGCCCATTCCTCCAGTAATTCCTTCTCTTTTTGCAATTCCTCTTCATCTCTATTATCACCAGTTTCAATTATTACTTCCTCTGGTTTCTTTCGAGGTTTGAATAATTTTTCGTAATCACAGCTAGTTTTAATTTCCCTTGAAGATTTGTTTTTGCTTTCAATAGCATCAATTTGTGTTGATGATACTTTAACCTGTTTACTTTTTAAGTCAGTTGAAGATTTTGTAGGTTTATTTTTAAGTAATTGCTCCTCTGGAACTTGTGTTAAAGATTTATTAATTTTTGAAGATCTTACAGTATCTGAAAATCGTTTGGTTATATTTGCTAGTAATTTGGGATTTTTTGTTGGGCAATCTTTAATTACAATAATTTCTTCATCTTCATCTTGAATTGAAGGATCAATTACATTTTTGCAATCATTTTCTATTGAGCCTAGTAAATACTCGATAATTTCCTTTATTTCTTCATGAATAACAAAATCATCTCTACTCTTTTTTGTACATAAGCAGAAAAAGCTATTGTGTTTTTTACAATAACAAGGGTTGCTATTTTCTAAGTTAGGATAATCGATAATAAATGAGGCATTAAAATTATTTTTAGTAAAAGAATAGTTGCTGTAATGTTCTACTTCGTTATAATAATCTTGAATAAATCCTTCCTCGGCTTCGTCCTGACTAAAATCATGGAAATTCTCGTAGGTCTCCGTTTCTGAAACAGTATGATCTAATTAAATTCAACTAGATGCTAATCCAAAATAAATTCTTACAACTTACAAAGATTGGATAAAGGATTGTTGGATTTTAAATTTTTAATGTGCTGCTTTATATCAAAATCCGGGTATATTTTTAGTCTATCCCGGGAATGAATTGTAAATGTCGAGGCTGATGGATTACTCGTGCTCGTTGTGGTCGATGATTCGGTTTCACCCTGCTCTCCCTTCATTTGTTCATTGACAGCAGCAACCTCCAAGAATTCAGACATTACACCAAGCGTTGGGAAAACACATGTTTTATGTATTTCCTGATACATTTTCAACAGCACTTGCTTAAAAAACCTCAAAAAGGATTTCCTTGAAATGTTTAAAATTGGATCTACAAAATAACATTTTACTAAAACTCCTGTACTAGCTAACTGATTCAATTATTGCTTTCTTCACACGAAATTCAAGATATACCAATTTTGTTGAACTAACCTGCAATAATTTTGAAGAAGGCAATGACCCACTCAAGAATGAGCTTTTGCTGATGTTCGTCAAAAGCAAAATAATCCTGAGCTTTCCAGAGGCAATCTGTTAGAATGTCCAGAAACCAGAACTGTATGAGGTCGTATTCATAATCGCCACAGCCGAGTTTTTCCCCCAAGCTTTCGATGCAGAACCTGATACCATTTTCGCTTACTCCAGGCACGTCATCAATTTCTTCCGGGTGAATTTCCGGAAGACCCTTGAGCGACCTTCCATAATTTATATCGTAGTCTGGAGTCGGGGGCGGAATTTTACCTCGGCCTCTGCGCGCCTTTGTGTGGAAATATATCGCGTCTTCTTTTAAATAATTCTGCTTTTCATTTTCACTGCACGCCTCGGTTTCCGTAACCTTCAGCATTTTCTTTTTGTTTCTTCCGGTGCAGTTTTTTAGAGATTACGTTTCAGTCTGGAGACGGTGACGTTAATAAATTGTCACTTTTAAATTTTAAAATTGAGGTTTATAGCTTTACAAATCGCCTCATATTTTCAACTTTAAAATTAAACGCAAATTCTACTTTGTTATTTAAATTGATATTACCACCCCAGGGGAGAAGATTTACAAAGTTTTAAAAAGAAACTTTTATATAATAAGTTAAACAAGTTTAAAACTGGATGTTTGAAGTCTTAATAAATCAATTTTATTAAATAATTTAGATTTTAATTTAATTTTGGCTCTTCCAGTGACATCTATCGTGCTGTAGCCAAAAATATTTTAGCGAAGTAAGTTTTTCTACAGGTGAAATCAGAAAATCGTTACGCTTTTCTTTAGTAGAGTATCCAATTTTATGTTATTTTTAAATTATAATAAATGACTTAAGTATATTAATATTACAACACAAATTTATTAATATATTAATAAAGCTGGCTTAATTTTAAAATCGTATATGGCCTTTATAAAATTATGTTTTAATTATTTATTAACTTTGTGCCTATGGCAATAAATGTTGTTATAGGTAAAATAATATTAAATATTTTATTATCAATATAATAAACAATTATTATTTTAACCACTTCAAAGCACAATAAACGTAAAAACCTACAAAAGCTTAGTTTGTAATAAAATAATTTAAATTCAAAATTAAACAATAATTTAACATTCAAATATTTTAGTTTATAATTGATTGACTTGACAACCAAAACTAAAGAAATAATAGAAACCAAATGTAATTTTTTTTATAAACACATTACTAAAACGGAAAGAAAGGGGGTAATAAATTTTATATTTACAGTGTTAAAATTTTGTATAGAAATACCGGGTGGAAATGAAAACCGGGTCACCTCTATAACTTTTTTATTAATGAATAAAAAAATTTGAAATTTGGCTATGTTCTATGGTTCAAAAAAATAAATTTTATGTGCATTTTTTATTTTCGAAATCACTTCCGGTTTCACCGGAAACACCATGAACTTTGTTTTTTTAAATGTAACATCCCATATTTTTATTCATGGCTTAAAATACTTTTAAAAAAGAAGTATTTTTGAGATACTAGTTTTTATTTTTTTTGTAAAAAAACTTAAAAAAAAAAAAAAAAGGTTTTCAAATTCGGTGAAAAGTACCAAAACTAATTCTAAATAATTCAAATATCTAAATAAAATTCTAATTTGAAAAAAAATTTACGTGGTTCTTGAACTATTAATTTTTAAACTTAGTTAATGAAGATTTTATCAAATATCTCACTTTTTTTAAATGCAATGATGCCGGGTCATTCGACTTTTTAAAAAGAGGATTTTATAACGATTATTTTGGTACCCCATATGTAGGGGTATTTTTTTGCATGTGCCTGTAATAAAGATACTTAATAGCTATTATTTGCCAACTTAAGAAATAAATAATTTTACATTTGGGGTACCAAAATAATCTTTTTAAAAAGTCGAATGACCCGGCATCACTGCATTTAAAAAAAGTGAGATATTTGATAAAATCTTCATTAACTAAGTTTAAAAATTAATAGTTCAAAAACCACTTAAATTTTTTTTCAAATTACAATTTTATTTAGGTATTTGAATTATTTAGAATTAGTTTTGGTATTTTTCACCGACTTCGAAAACCTTTTTTTTTTTTGAAAAAAATTTTTATTACAAAGAAAATAAAAACTAATATCTCAAAAATACTTCTTTTTTAAAAGTATTTTAAGCCATGTATAAAAATATGGGATGTTACATTTAAAAAAACAAAGTTCATGGTGTTTCCGGTGAAACCGGAAGTGATTTCAAAAATAAAAAATGCACATAAAATTTGTTTTTTTGAACCATAGAACATAGCCAAATTTCAAATTTTTTTATTCATAAATAAAAAAGTTATCGAGGTGACCCGGTTTTCATTTCCACCCGGTATATGAGAAAATTCTAAGATTAAACGTGTCGAAAAGTTTTTTTCTAAAACCGCCCCGAAAAAAGTTATAAAAGATATTTCCCTTTGTATTTTTACCCCGAAATAGGACGTTTTTTGTTTGGAGCCTCGAAAAGGTAGTTTTTTTCGTCCGATTTTAAAAACTCAAGTTGCTTTATCAAGAGGAATGTTTGTTCTATGTACTGTATGAATTTTAAATTTCTCAAAGCGCTCTAACACTTAAAAAAATCGCGAAAATTTTTGATTTTTTTTGCTTTTTTTTCCAATCGTCGACGGTGTCAATTTTGAAAAATTGTTGCTCTGGCGGGTTTTAAAACAAATCGACGAAATTTGGCCCCTTTTATTCTTACATCCTGAGGAGTAACCTGAATAATTTTTAAGTATCCATGCGTAACCCCTTGGCTTACCTTGTCTTCAGTGCAATTTTAGCGTTTTTTAGGGTGTCAACCTCAACTGTGCAATATTCATCTCAAATTACGCAAAAAATCGTGGTTTATTGATTTTCAAAAAAATACTACGCTATTTCAGCGAACGCTGTTTTTGGTATCTCATTTTTAGTGAACTTTTGGAGGCTTATACATAATTTGTTGTTTGATTTTTGAGCTTTTTCCTAACTTTTGATAGGAACCAGCTATAACAGTCACAATTTTCAAAAGAAGTTTTTCTCATAAAAAGGATTAATTTCTAGGAATGACTGCGTAGGGATTTTTTATATTTGAAGGTATTGGAAAGATATACATACAAAATAGGGTCTTTTGAATTTCAGAAAAACAACGAAAAAAAAGTTTAAGATCGCATTTGAAAAAGTCGCCTATCGGTTTAATCAACCCCTAAAATTCAATTTCATCCCCACGCAATGATCCCTCCCTAAAATCTTTCAAGGTCAATTTTACGACAAAAAAAGAATCACTTCGCTAACTCTATTCGTTATGATGGAAAATGTAGTTAAAATAATCAAAATCTCAGTTTTGAGCCAAAATTTGTTTTGAAATTTTTCATTTTTCACAAAAGAATATCTTCAAAATCATGCAAGCTAGCAGGACGTTTATAACTTAAAATTTGCACCGTCACGTCACCTCCCCTGCAAAAATTTGCAAAAAATATAAATTTCCGGATTTATACCAAAATTTTGCGATTTTTTTTTCCGAAAAAAACAACCTTACCAATTTTAACGATTTTAATTTTAAATTGCCTCTATCGATGGTGTTTAACTTGGGTAAAAATATCAATTCGCTAACTTTTATAGTTTTCGAGAAAAAAAAATTAGAACCGATTTCGAATTTCGAACTTTAAAATCATCTCAAAAAATGTTTTTTTAATTTTTTCAAGATCCATCCGGAAAATAAAAGGTAATAAAAATGGATGAAATATTGGAGATCATTTAACCTCAAAAAAAAATTTACACCCCAAACACTCATTTTTTTTCTAATTTTTAGGTAAAGTACCTTTAAAAATAGTTAAAGGCTCTAGCGGGATAAGCATAGTGAATCTGCCCTTAACTCAGAAATGTTTTTTTGATGCCGTCGGTCGATAATAGGTATAGGTAAAAGAAAATTTTAGAATCTATCACCAGTTTACACCCCACCCAGTATTTGCTGTAATGTATATTAACACAAAAATTAGGATATTTGTATTTCTCAAAGGCAGTAAAATACCGGGTGGAAATGAAACTAGGGCCACCCCTGGCATTTCTTTATTTATGGAAATAAAAAATTAAAATTTTAGTATATTATATGATCTAAGAAAACAAATCTTATGGATCGAATAAATTTTTAATTTTACTTCCGGTTTATCAGGAAATGGCAGCCACTTTCTTATTTTAAATATAACCCCCTGATTTTTTCTACGTAAAATCAAACATTGGTTAATTTTAAGTATGTTTATGAGAAAAAAATTTTTTTTTCAAAACTTTAAGAAAAAAATTTCAATTTTTTTTTGGTAAAAAATTTGAGTAAAACGTACAAAAACTATTTTTAAACATACATATGGGATATCACAGTAACTGGAAAAACCCTCTATTTAATTAAGAGCCCTGACCGCAAAAAATTTGATTTTCAACATGTATAAGCATATAAGTAAAATTGATTGAAACATATCAATAAATTCTTTTTGTGTCGGAACTCAAAATTGGATGGGTGTGGTGCCATTTTGAATTTTTGAAAGCGCATCTTGAAGAGGTTAGAGTTGTTCAAAAATTCTAAAAAAAAATATGATATCGGTACTGAGTTTCTTATACAGGGTGGCCCAGATTTTACTTCCCAGAAAATATCTCAGTTATTTGAAGAGATAAAAATATAAATCAAAAAGTGCTTTGAATGGCAGCACTTATACCTCATAATTTCATTCTAAAGAAATTATTTTTATTTACCACTCTTAAGACGCCATCATCATCTTTTTTTTTCTTTAATGGGACAACCTATTTTTTATATTTGATATTGCATCTACAATTAATTCTAGAAACAGTGATATGCTACACTTAGTATTATAAGTACATTTTGTGAATAAAAAAAATTAAAATATTGATCGAAGTAGTATGCAAAATTATTTATTTAGTATTTTTTAAGAATTTTTTTTAAATCTAAACTAACTTAACTTAACCTAACTGTAAATTACAAATTTTGTTAAAAATGTATTATGCCAAAATTTTTATTTTGTTTTTTTAACAAAATTTGTAATTTACAGTTAGGTTAAGTTAAGTTAGTTTAGATTTAAAAAAAATTCTTAAAAAATACTAAATAAATAATTTTGCATACTACTTCGATCAATATTTTAATTTTTGTATTCACAAAATGTACTTAAAATACTAAGTGTAGCATATCATTGTTTCTAGAATATATTGTAGATACAATATCAATTGTAAAAAATAGGGTGTCCCATTAAAGAAAAAAAAAATGATGATGGCATCTTAAGAGTGGTAAATACCAATAATTTTTTTAGAATGAAATTCTGAAGTGTAAGTGCTGCCGTTCAAAGCACTTTTTGATTTATACTTTTATCTCTTCAAATAACTGAGATATTGCCTGGGAAGTAAAATCAGGGCCACCCTGTATATCCACCAAATGTTAAATCATTCGGTTAAAAAACGCCCAAGAAAAATACTATGACGTAAAAAGCACGTTATTTTACCTTACTTTACGACCCCCTTCCCCCAGGGGGTGTAGAAAACTGGTGTAGTTTCTAAAATTTTCTTTTATCCATACCTATCGATCTACAGCATCAAAAAAAATTAATATGATAATTTTTTTTTCAACTTTTCTTAAACTATAAATTTAAATTATGAACTTTCAGAAGCTTTGATGTAAATTATGAATAAATCTAAAACCTACATTAAGAGTCAAATAACATAAAACGTAATACTATTTTATGCTCACATAAACAACAATATAAAATATGTAAACATATAAATCTGGAACATTATTTTTGCTTTTTTGGAAAGCCATATTTTATTTTATAATTAGGATTCGTCTCCTACTCAGTTCTAATCTAAGATACATCTTTGAACCAGAAATTACACTGCAACAAGCTAACCCAATTAAAATATTTACTTTAATATCCGCAGATCACTTTAAAAAAATTACAAGCAATTTAAAAAATCGCCACAAAATAAACAAACATGAAGCGTACTAATGGTACTTCGATAAAAGATTTATCCAGAACCCTAATTGAGTGTAATAAAAATAGAAAAAATTATTAATTTATGTTGAAATATTTTGATTATTATGAATTATGCTGATGCTAAAATTTTTAATTTAATTTTACTGTAGTAAAGTCTTTTGACAATTAACTTTTGCAGGAATGGCTTATTGCTTGAAATTAAATTTTTGCGTTGGTAGTAAGGAATAAAAAGTAGAAACCTTAAAAAAGCGAGGAAAATGAAAATTTCCACAAATTAACTTGCAAAGAATTTGCAGTGCGGCGTATCGCAGAAAATGATGAGAAATTATTTATAGAAACACGATTCATTCCGTAAGAGAATTTTGCTTAAAAATAACCAACTTTTATTTATCTGTTACTGCTAGTCGAGTGACAATTAAAAAGTTTGTCTCTCATTTTATGTTGCGAATAAAACGGCTGTTGAACAAGTTCTAAAGTGCCAAAAAATGAGTTGGGAATTTATTGAAAACCAGAAGAATATTTACTCCTCCGTAACTAATTTTCAAATCGGTTAATTGCTTTTTTATAGTCAATTGCTTCGCAGATTTCCCAAGTTTACTTTACGTGTCAATTAAACTTATCATTTGAAAATAAACATATTTTTCAAGATTAAGCTTAATCTTAAATAACTTACTATCAGAGAATTAAGAACCAAACTTTATACTACCCAATTAAAAACTTACGCTTGGTTTTTATTAAAATTGCGAATAATGAATCATTCGGGAGTTCATAAAATACAGGAGACTTATTCTTGAATGACTCGACACAATGTCGTATACGACACTACAAGGACATACTCTTATTTCTTCACATACATGATAATGATAGAATAATCGTATACGACATCGGGTCGAGTGGTTCAAGAATATGCCCCCATACAGTGTGTCCCATTCGTGATAGATAAAACTTCAGAGTTAGAAGATAGAACACATTTCATTATCAAAAAAAAACAAAAACTCTATTTTTACCAAAATCGGTGACCAAATATAAAAAACGCTGTTGAGAATTGAGAATAGAGCGCTATTTTGACATAAATTTTGTAATGGAGGAAGGCGAGTAAAGGCTGTGTTTTATTACTCCACTACTAGTTTTATCGACTGACCACCAGAGGTCGTATCTCCGAAATTGTGAATAAATGATGGGTTTTGTATTTTGACCATAAACGTGCACCCTGTATAATTGTTCCACATTCAGGTGACATTATTTTGACTTTGTATGTGTGTAAATGCACATGCAGTAAAAAAAGTTTAATTTGGAGCACAGGTTGTTTTTATTTGTAATTCCTGTCAAATAAATCAGAGTGGATGTGGAAACAATGGAATCGTTTATAACTCAGTGGTTTATTATCACGTAGACTGCAGTTTCAGGTTATCATCGAAGCGACACTTAAATACCGAATGGTCCCCACAGTGTGGACATTAGTCCAAAAATATTTATAATAGGCGTGTAGAGAGAGGACGTCGGCGTCGTAAAGAATTCGCCACATTTCGTCTAGCTTGTCCCGTCCAAATCTATTAGACGCGCGTCGTCGTCATTTAAACGGGAAACGCGTTGCGGTAACCACAACTTTAATTCCCAAAAAATTAATGTAAAACATGTCTGAAAACACACCTCCTCCAGTGATCGTGATTCCCACAGTAGTCACCACGGAAATCCCAGGAGTGCACCCTTCAGCACCATCACCACGTCAAAGAAAACAACTAGGATGGGCACCACCAACCCTGTACATCCCACCACCACAACCATACTTCCCACAAAACCAACCCTACAGTGCAAACCCGAGTATCCTAAGCTCGAACTCAACCCTTCATCCACATTACCAAAAACGCGCCTCGGAATTCATGTTCAACCAATTCAATGGGTTAAAACACTTCACCATGAGTACCGCAAAATCGGGTCTAGGAATTGGTGAGAAAAGTGCGTTTTGGTTGTACAACAAAGTCAGTTCTTGGAGTAAAAAGTGGTTCACTCATATTTTTTTGACTTTTGTTATTGTGGCTTACACGGTCGGGGGTGCGCTGGTGTTTCAAACTGTCGAAGGTTAGTTTACTGTGACACAGTTTTGGTGGAAATTAGCGCGCCTAATTATCATTTGCATGCTAGGTGTACTTTGCCAGAAATATTTCTTAATGGTTTAGTGAGTTGATTGCGTTTTGAGTACGCTAAAAATATATTTTGATTATTTAAATTTAGAATCTCCAAAACATTTTCTTATACATAAAAAAAAACAAAAATATATCAATTTTATACAGGGTGGTACATTTAACTCGAAGAGTGGAAATACCTCTAAATAAAAGTAAGAGTTTTGTTAAAAAAATTTTTAGTAAATATTGTTTAATTTCAAATTAGCGTCAGACTAGCCATAATAGTTTTTTTCCTGGGCGGACTTCTTCTTGGTTATTCTAACCACAACTTAGTTTTATCAAATGGAAACCCATATTTTTTAATAGAATCCGAATCTAGCAAAAAACAATAAATATTGTTTGAAGACAATATTTTATTGTTTTTTCAGATGATTAAAAATATAGGTTTCCATTTTTTTTCTAAAACTTTTGGAGATATTTCCAGTATTGAGGTTAAATTTTTTCAAATAAAACAAAATTTTTATTTGTGTAATATGTTTACTAATTGATGAGAGTTTTTAGAATTCATAATAATTGAAGAACTTGGTGCAATAACCGGTCAAATAAAATTTTAAAAATTGTGGAGAAATCATGGAAAAATTCCACATATGATCACATATTTTGAATTTAGCCAATATGCTCTTATGTATACCGTGCGGACATAAAGTAAATCCCCCCCTGCTAACTTTTGAACGGTTCTGTTTTTGATTCTGAAAATTTGTCCACGGAGGAATCTAATTGCGAACTTTCTAATAAAGGTATTTTTGTTTTTTTGGAACTTCGGATTATACCGGAAATGGATAGCAACTTTCTTATTTTAAATGGAACACCCAGTATATTTTTGCATTTTCGTGTTCTCCACAAAAATACCATTAAATTGACCTAGCATAATTTGGTCTACGATTAATACTTTCGGAATTACGCCCATTTGAAAATCGCATTTTTATGCAACTTCATTTACACCAGAAGTTGGACCCAAGTACCCAAACTTCGTTATTTTCAATGAAATATTTTGCAATTAAGTTAATAATATTAAATTTACCCAAAATTATGTTTAATAGTAAGTTCGTTAATTTTGCTGATTAACATAACTACCTTCCACCTTTTGACAGTAATAAAATCTACAGGAAATCTCTTGGATAAAAATTTTGAACAACTTCATTAAATGGTTTTGCAACAAATGTGACTATTACATCGTGTATTTTTTTTCTATGAAGCAATTTACATAATTTTTGCTACATAACTAGTACCAATAATTAAACTGATGAGGTGAACCGAAATATTAGAAAAAAACTTTATACTTTTCTAAAAATTTGCAAAAAGGTAGTGAAATTCTAAGAAAGCTTAAATCCTGGAATATTTCGAAAGCGATGAGGATTTGGATAATGCATTAAATTTGTTGCAAATGTGCTTGGGTATCACCTCCTAAAAGAAATACGGCCACTTACCAGTCACCCTGTATTAACTGTAGGAATTTCAAGTATTTGTAAATTCTTACTTTTCATTCACAAGTTCGAACTTCGAAATAGTTCGAACCGTTCAAACATTAAGTAAAAGTTCGAAAAGAATTTGGGTTCTAAACAGTTCGGATTCGAAAAAATATCGAGTTCGAAACAGTTAGGGTTCTAATAAAGTAACAGTTCGGAAAAATGTCGGGTTGGGAAAAAATCAATTTCAAAAAAGTTCGGTTTTGAAAAATATTGAGTTGAAATCGGCTTAAACTAGTTACAACGCTATTTCATTGATTTATCTCGTTCCGGAGATATCAAAATGTCCTTTTTTAAAATGCTTTGCATAGTTAAAAGTTAAAGAATTATTTTAAAATAAATATTTAGAATGACCCAGCTACAATAAAGTAACTTTCTTAGATTCGACCTTTACGTCAAGTTAAAACTTCATTGAGTTCGAATTACATCAAGTTCGAACTATACTGTATATTTATATATTAGGTTCAAACTTCACCGAGTTCGAACTTTACCGAGGTCAAACTTTACCGAGTTCGAAGTTATTTATTGAGTTCAAACATTATCAAGTTCGAACTTTACCGAATTCGAACTTTACTGAGTTCGAACTACATCGTGTACGAACTTATGAAAGTTCGAACTTTTATTATTAAGTATGTCGAACTATAAACAATGGGTTCGAACAGTTCGAACAGTTCGAACTTTTTATGTTTTAAAATCCTAACCTCAAAGAGTTCTGATTCGGTGAACGGCACTAATTAACACCCAACTTCTGGAAGAACAATCTTTGCTCATACAAAATCAATTTCCAGTTTCTCCCAGTTTTCGTATTTATTTAAAATAATTTTTATGACAGCTCTTATTACGAGGTTTTGGTTTGCAGTATTTTCAATTTTTTTATTGTAATTTTTTTATAGGTATTAATTTTAGTGCCTGCTAGATTTTGATATATTAACTCGCAATTTCTGGGAGAACAATCTTTGCTTATACACAAAATCCATTTCCAGTTTTTTCCCAAGTTTCGTAATTTCCTTAAAATATTCTTCAGGATTGCTTTTATTATGAGGTTTTAGTTTGATGTATTTTCAATTTCGTATTGCAATTTTTATAGCTTTTAGTGCCTTCTCCTTTTTAGTAGATTTTGATATATTAACACCCAATTTTTGCAAGAACGATCTTTATTTTTACAAGATCCGTTTCCAGTTTTTCCAAATTTTCCTATTTTCCTTAAAGTATTTTTATAGCAGATTTTATTATGAGGTTTTAGTTTGCAGTATTTTCGATTTATGTATTTCAATTTTTATAAGATTTAATTTTTGTGACATTTATTTTTTGGTAAATTTTGATTTTTGATATATTAACACCCAATTTCTGGAAGAGCAATCTTTGCTTTTTCAAAATCCATTTCCAGTTTTTTCACAAGTTTTTCCCAAATTTCGTAGTTTCCTTAAAATGTTCTTTAGGGCATCTTTTATTATGAGATTTTAGTTTGATTTATTTTCAATTAATGTATTGCATATTTTTTTATAACTTTTAGAGCCTTCTCCTTTTTAGTAGATTTTGATAAATATATCAAAATTGAGTGTTAATAAGCACTCAATTTTTGGAAGAACGATCTTTGCATTTACAAAATCCATTTCCGTTTTCATAAAATGTTAAGCCACGTTATTATTTCCAGAAAAACAATAATTTTTATTTCCTCTTAAGAGCAATTTCCTAAACGGAAAATATAGTGGTTTAGTTCTGCAGTCATAAAAGCTAGTACGAACAACATTTTTGTAAAAAAAATTTTTGTAGATGATTTAGAAGTCATTTCTTTAATTTTTGCCAGAAGGAAAAAAATTGAAGAATGCACAAAAAAAATATAATGATCTAAAAGTACCTTAAATTTGGACCCCTATAATTAATTTTGGGCTGGGTTGCAGAAGGTAACTCTCTGGCAAGATGTAGCCTTATCAATTTAGATTATAAATCTGAAAAAAAATTGAAAATCTAACGAGGGAAACTTGAGTTATGACTGCAGAACTATTGCTCGATTTAATGATTTTTCACAGTTTTTCCTCCCAAACTGGCAATACATTGTTGAAAATCACCACCAAAAACTCTTGGCTTCCTAATTTTTTTAATTGGTCATTTCTGAAATACAATTATTGCTTTCTGAAATACAATTGATCTTTTCTGAAATACAATTGATCGTTTCTGAAATACAATTCAAGATTTGAAATGCAATTGAAGATTCTAAAACCCAATTGAAACTTTCTGAAATTAAATTGTTTTTTTTTCTGGAATCTAATCTATGCTTTCTGAAATACAATTCACGTTTCTGAATTACATTTGATGATTTCTGAATTGAATTGATCTTTTCTGAAATACAACTGGAAGGAATGTAGAAGAAACTGATTTCTTGTATTTCCCATTTTTTCTAAGGATTTTTGAAAGGTTCCCAAAAAGGTACTAGTAAGCTTTGACGTTATTTTCAGTACATCCCGTATTTTTTATATTTTGAAGATTATCCTTCCTTCGCTCTAAAACCAAAGCAAATGAACTCATGAACTTTATAAAAACTAAAAAGGTTCCCTTTGAACGATGATTTTACTCATACGTTATTTCGATTTCAGGTAGAAATGAAGTGAAAATAGTTGAAATAGATATCAGAGCTAAACGGAGGATACTGATTGAAGAATTACGAAATCTCTCAATCGTCATCCCTAGAGATCAATCGGTTGGGGAGTGGCATGGAATTGCTACAGGTAAAATACAAACTTTTGAAGACTACGTTATTGAAGCCTACAAAAACCATGCTCTCATCGTCGCCAATCATGGACCTAAAATATGGACTTTTTGGAACTCCGTAGTATACTGCAGCACCATCTACACTACAATAGGTAATATTCCAATATTTTTTGCATTCTTGATGATCCAATAAAATATGTATTCATGTACATTAATAATCTGAAAAATAATTCAAATTGTAAGAACTTTAAAATATGTGGATGAATCAATAGTTGAGTCACTCAGATAATCGAATCAAAAACTTAAAATAGTTTTTCTTTATAAAAATAAATTTTACTTTAGAAGACTAAGACATACACATAAATTCATCACTTACCTCATCATTAATACGCTATGACATGACATAGTTACCCACGTGAATCTTTATTTTTTTTTTGTTTTTCAATTTTTGAATTTGAAAGTACGCCAGTAACTTTCTAAATATAAATAACAGGCGAATGAATTTCTTGAGAATAAAAGTAATACATATTTGTATCAAGCATAAACATTGTTATATTTTAGACTGCTATGTGCATGTATTTTCACAGTGGTTATAAATAATAATTGCTCCATTTTATTTTCGTTTACTCGCGCCACACGGTTCAACGAAACCAAAAATATTTTAATTTGTTTTCTAAAGCTCTTATTTGACAAATGAAAACAAATTTTTAAATCAACTTTGATAGGATTAATTAACGACCATCAAGTATTTTAGTCTAATTTGTATTTAGTTTAATAACTTAAGTTATTAAAATAGCACTAAAATTATTTAGTATTAAAATTATCGAAGCTATTAAATTTGTACGCAAATAAATTTGGATCATTACTAGAAATTTATGATCCACACTTTATTGCTGTAATTAAGTTTTGTTTGGATGTGAATATGAGAAATTTGAAATGATCCTGCTGAAGCTTTTATTGCTTTTTGAAAAAACATCCACTGTAAATTTTGAAAGTCTCTGATTAATCGATGATAAGCTTTTATCATTTCAAAACTAAATCATTCATCAATAAAAATATGATTATTATTGCTTTTTTTCCAAGAAAATTTAACTTGATACTAAACTTTTCGTATTTATGTAATCATTTTTATTTGTAAAATTTTCTAAATATTTGTATTCTGCCAAAATTTAAATTGTACTCGGTATTTTGAAGAAATGAATTAAAAATATCTATATAATTTCAAGAAAATCCAAATCATAAGATTTTTGGTTAATTTTTTGATCATTTAAGTTCTTAAGGAAGAATTCCTTACACGTAGGCGCATTGACACGCATTTTAAAAATAAAATCATCAGTGACAGCTAGAATAGTTATCCCGAACTAATTTTGTAGAGCTGTAATATTATTAAAAGTCGCAGCGAGAGATGCCAGCAATAAGCAATTCACGCTCCAAAAATAACTCAGTCTTAAAATCATGGAATCGTCGCAAACACCTACAGAAAATACCGAAGAAAACGACCAGAAAAACGACCTGGAAAATGAAAACGAACAAGTGAACGTGGCGAAAATAGAGGCCATGGTCACACCAGAACAAGTGTTAAGTGCGAACGTTGCCCGAAAACGAAGAACTATCACCAGGAAACGATCCGCCGACGCTCAAAAAATACGATCACAAACACCTATTCGAAAGGCGCCAATTGGTGATGACGATTTATCATCTTCTGACGAAAAACCACCAAAAACTCCAGAAAGAAAACGAAGGAATAATGGCCAAAAACCACAAAATACTCCTTCCAACGATAATGAAGAAACCACCAAAAAGGTAACCAAAAATAACGAAGATATCTCGAAAACCACTGAAGAAGCAGAAATTAACCATAAAGTAGTGATTCCCAATAATGATAACAAATTGGAACCAACTGTGAAAAAAGTGATACCAAAAAATATTAAACCAATACCCAATAATAACAAAGAGGTAACTTTTGATGATACAAATCCTGAAAAAACTGTTCCCAAACAAGAAAATTTAGGAAAACCAACGAAACCAAAAAGATTACTCGAATCATCATCAACCAGCTCAGAAGTTCCAATCGCAACCGTCGATCGTAAAAGCACCATCCCAAAACAAATCGAAAAACAATTCAACAAAATGGTAACGACCAACAAAAAAGACTTACTCAATCTCTTTGAAAAAACGAAAACAACCCTCGGAGAAAAAAGTCGTGACCTCACCAAACGTGGCTTCAAAAAAACTGAAGCCAAAAGAAGCCAATCATCCCCAAGACAATTGACTGAAAGTGAGGTTCTGGAATCGTTTCGCCGAGCACAAATCGCTACAGCAGAAAGAGAGCAAGCCCGTATAAGATCAGAATCCGCAAGAAGATACTCCTCAGATTCGGAGAAATCGTTCTCGCCAGAACCGCAAAGACCTATGAGAAAACCCTACAGGCCGATAGTTCAAGAATTTGTAAAACAAAAACGCGCCCAAAAACAACAATTGAATACCAAAATCAAATCGAACAAAATTATAGAAATTCTTGATCCAAAAACCTCAAAGGTCATTGCAGTGAAAGATGTTGGAAATGTAGCACATATGAAATTTTTCGACGTGTTTAAAATTTTTCGCTACTATTCCCCTAAAGAAATTTGGAAGGAGTACAGGAAGTACAAAAACGACATGTCTGAGGAATATAAAATAATCAGACGTTTAAGAAGAAAGTGTTTTAACCACCTGATCATCCTCATGATCTTCTGCGGACTCGGGGGTATGATTTTTAAATTTACCGAAGGGTCTTTTGAAAATTTTTATAAATGTGGTGTTAAAAGGGTTAAGCGTGATTTCATTGATTTATTGTGGACTAAAAGCCACAATTTACGTGAGGATGAATGGAAATCTATGGCCAGGAATAAATTAAGGAATTTTGAAGAAGAATTACATACAGCTCACGAGGCTGGAGTTCATTCATATAGTGGACAGAGATCGTGGAGTTTTTTAAACGGAATTGTTTATTGTCTTACCATTATTACAACGATTGGTAAGATTTAAATTAATAAAATTAAAAATTTTGGAAAATATCTTAGGTATTATTAATTTTATTTTTGAAATTTTATTTTAGGGTATGGACATTTGTATCCGACTACAACTACAGGGCAGGCTTTAACGATAGTCTACTCCCTCATCGGAATCCCGTTGTTTCTTATCATCTTAACAGATTTTGGTAAATTGTTTACAAGATGCATAAAGTTTTTGTGGTCTTTCGTAAGGCGATTGTACTACACGGGAAGCTGCAGAAGATATCGAAAAACAGCTCACGTTAAGGTAAAATTTTATTTATACCTCCAAATATAAATTTATTCTCAAAAACATTTTAGGAAATTTTTAAAGGTGCCCAAATGGTTTATGATTTAGCAACGTTTCGTCGTCCATCATTCTTCGATCCAAACGCAAATCAAAGTCCACAAGAAAGTCATGATGGTAACACTACAGCACCACCAACTCCAGCGATCTCCAATTTCGAAATCGATGATGAATTTAATCTTCCAATTTCACTCGCTATTCTTCTTTTGGTCCTTTACATCTTTTTGGGGGCTGTACTTTTTGGAATCTGGGAAGGCTGGGATTTCTTCGCTTCATTTTATTTCGTCTTCATTTCAATGTCCACTATAGGTTTTGGTGATTATGTACCAAGACACCCCATTTTCATGATTGTTTCAATTGTGTACTTGGTTTTTGGTTTGGCGTTGATGTCGATGTGTATTAATGTGGTGCAAGTGAAATTAAGCGATACTTTTAATCAAGCTTCGGCGAAAATTGGCGCAACTATTGGTTTGGGTGTTGCGGAGGAAGATGGATCCATTAAAACAGTTCCACCTAAACCAGTTGAAATGCCGTTAGTGCATGGCACACATGGGAGTCTTTCTGATGTTAATATGGCTGACAAAGAAGCTCCTAATACCTCAAAGTCATGAGGATTTTTATAAATTAGAAATTAGAAGTGAGATATCTTCATTTTCCAGATGAAGCAAGATTGTTTTCATTGTAAAATTATGGACTGTGAATTATTTTGTATATTTTATGATATGTACATAAAAGCAATTGTTGTTGCAAAAAATATTGGAACAATTAAGCTATTTGCGAGTACTAGTAAAGTTTATCAGGGTACATATTTCCGAAAATATAGAGCATCTATGGTTATTAAGAAAAAACATAATTTTTGGTGCATTTATTAAAGAAGTGGATAATTCTAATTATCAAACGAAGATACTGTATGGTGATGATGATAATTTAATGGTGATTAGGATTTCCCAATTTTTTATTTTTTACTTATGTAATCTACAAAATCATCAAAGGTCTCTTTGGATAAACACCAATTATGTACCCAAGTTTTAAAATAAACTGAAGTGATACGTGATATTACATTGTAATAAACCAATCAATTTAATCTAATTATAATTTATAATCTGTATATTAATTTGTACAATTTTATTTTGTAAATTTTGGAATGTTGGTGCTTCATATTTTGTAGTGATCCAAGTCCATGTTAAAGAAACAAAAAAAAAATAGTGAAATTTAGTTTTTTTAATAGAAAATAATGGATGTAAATTTACTAAATATTTAAATAAATTATGCATTTTTATAAATATTTAATTTAATTGTTCTAAAATCATATATTTTTTGTATAAAGTTCCTTAAATTGAAATTTTTCTATGACTTTTTTAACTGTTGACAAAATGGCTGCATCTTCTAGAAAACCCAATTTTTCGTTAATGCGTGATGCAGCTTAATTGATATTTTTGCTGAAATTTTCTTTTTTATGAATAAAAAATAACAAAAAATTAAGAAAGTGCTGTTGTAATTTTAAAATTCGTCAGTTAGGAACGAAAACAAGATTTAAATTAGGTCCGTGAAATTGGCGGGACCAACACCTTCAATTTTAATGAAATTGTTATTACTAATTAGTGCTTAATTTGTTCTAATTTGTGCTGTAAAAAATTTAATTTGTGCTAAAACGGTTTTGAAGCTACATAATTAGAAAAATCGTTGGCCCCGCCAACTTTTATTTTTTTAATTTTTTTATTGTAATTAATTAGTGCTTAATTTGTGCTTATTTGTGCCGTAAAAATTTAAATTTGTGGTTAAAGCGTTTGCAGCAAAAATGATAAAAATATTGGCCCCGCCAACTTCACGCTTGCGGGGCCAACTTTTTATTTTTTAATTTTTTTAATGTTATTAATTAGTGCTTAATGTGTGCTGTAAAAATTTACATTTGTGCTCAAACGGTTTGGGAGAAAAAAGAAAATCCGTTGGTCCCGCCAACTTCACGCTGGCGGGTCAACCTCAGTTTTTATTTAAATTATGTTCATTAATTAGTGTACAATTTGTGCTTTAATTTTTTTTGTGCTCAAACCGTTTTTAAAAAAATTTTAAAAATGCACTGCTCCACAAAATTAAAGCACCTCTAAAACTTTTTATATAAATTTCATTACTTTATGTATGACTTAAATTTTAATTGCGAGATGAAAATAGTAAAAAAAGTATAAAATGCCATACGGAACCATTTTCTAATATTAATATTCTCTCCAAAAAAAAAAAGTTATACAGAAGTGAGGTAACGTCAAAAAGAAAAATTACAGGTAATCGAAATCGCGAATAGCTAAAAATGATATTAAGGGTGATTTTTATTATATCTGGTGGAAACGAAATACGGGTCACCTTTATATCTTCTTTATTTATGAAAATAAAAATTTGAAATTTTACTATGTTGTATGGTTCAAGAAAACACATTTTAGGCACTAAAAGTTTTTTCAAAATGACTTCTGGTCTTATTTTATTTTTATAAATGCAACGCCCATTTTTTTTGTTCAAAATATGAAATTATTTTCTAATAAGAGTATGATTGTGATAAATTTTTTTTTTTGAAATTTTGAAAAACAAATTTTTTTTTCTTGATCCGAAGTTGATAAAAACTACCAAAACTCATTCCAAATAATACAAACAGCTATGGAAAATTCTATTTTGTAAAATTATTTAAGCAGTTTTTGAGATATTAATATATGAACTTTTTTGAGTAACTCTTTTTTTTTAATGGAAAGGTGCCGGGTCACATGGTTTTTCAAAAAGATGATTTTAATTCGATTATTTTTATATTCCATATGTAGGGTGTAATCAATTTACTTGCCAGTTTTTCATATTTTTTGTACTCGGGATTTTTCAAAATTTCAAAAAAAATAAAAAATGTATCACAAACATACTGCTTTTTAAAAATAGTTTTAAATAATGAACAAAAAAGTTAGGTGTTACATTTAAAAAAATAAAGTTGATGTTGAAAAAGTTTTTAGTGCCTAAAATGTGTTTTCCTGACAACATAGTCAAATTTTAATTTTATTTTCATAAATAAAGAAGTTATAGAGGTGACTCCTGTTTCGTTACCACCCGGTATAGGGAACTATAGTTAGTACTTGCGATAAGTACAATTCAACGAAAAAATGAATGCACCATCTCAAATTTAAAATAAATATCATGCAATTGGGAATTTTTAGATCCCGCTCGCCCTCTGGTGGAAATTCCCAATACTTTGTTTATTGTATCATAACATTGATATTACAAAATTTCTTATAGTTTTTCTTGATTTTTTATATGCGCTATTATAGAAATTTTAATTATTAAAATGAAAACATGTGAGGTTTAAAAGACGATATTTAATCATTTTTTTAATAAACGTTTTCATTAAATTATAAATTTTAATTGTCAGTAGAAAAACATAAGTTGGAAACATGAGATTAAAACAAAAGATATTTAATTTTTAATACAAAAAGACTAAAAATCACCACTAGTTTAGAAGCTACACCCGTTTGCTTTAAAACTGAAAAATGTTGAATTTTCTTTGGCGATTTCTTGACCTTATTTTATAGATTTCGGTTCGCTGATAACGAATCAACCATTGTTAACGCGATCCGACGCGTACTTTTTAAACTACAGCGTTTTGAAAAATGCAGAAATTCAGAAAATTTCAAAAATTCATATTTTTTTCTAAATTTTTTCGAATTTTATATAACTGATAGGTTATATTTATAGATTTCAGTCTGCTGATTAAGGAGAACTAAAAAATTTTGAGCTACGACCACTAGTTTAGAAGCTACACCCGTTTTTATAGCCACCAAAAAATGATAGAGAAGGGTCCCCCCTTTGCTTTAAAACTGAAAAATTTTGAAATTTTTTTTCGCGATTTTTTGACTTTAGCTTATAGATTTCGGTTCGCTGATAACGAATCAACAATTGTTAACGCGATCCGACGCGTACTTTTTAAACTACAGCGTTTGGAAAATTACAAAAACTTAGAAAATTTGAAAAATTCATAATCATATCTCGCCTAATTTCGTTCGCAGGAAAAAATACAAAAACATCTAAACTTAAGATTTGAAAAAGGAATCCGAATCCGATCTCAAAAAATATCAAAAAAAAATTCCGATTTTTTTTTAGATTCTTTGTTGAAATCTAATAGAACGGTAAATTTTTTATTCCGGTGAAAAATCGACGTTTCTGCAGACGTTCGGTAGAAAATTCATAAATAATATTGAAATAATTTCAGAGTTTTTTAAAAAAAATACCACTAACCTTTTAGACGTGCAAAAGCCTTTGGAAAGTACTTTACCCACGATCTGAAATTTAAAAAAGAATATAATTAGATTTTGTTCTATTTTTACTAAATTTTGAAAATTTGGTTATAATTGTGAATAAACATATGCTTTAAACTATTTTCTGATTTTTAAAGTAAAACATTAAAAAAATATGAAATACCAACCTTAGAAGTCTTGGAACTTTAGCGTTATTCCATTCAGCTGCTCATGAGATCCAAAAAATAATGATTTTAGTCCACCACTTAATTTATTACGGAACGAATCTTTTTTTAATCACTTAACTCGCGGAACTTAGTTCTTTAATAATGAATTTTTAATTATACTCCGCACTTTCAAAAGTTTTGACTGCACTTTTATAAAGTCTCCTAATTTTGAATTACCACTCACGTACGCGCACTCTTCACATTTTTTGATTGCCTCTTTCTTCATGATGTAGCCTTCGACCTTTAAATTGAAAGAAAAACTATACATCAATAAAACATTTTGATTCTTTTTTACCTATAATCATACTTTTGAAATAAATCCAAGGATAGGGTGGACAATTTTGTGACTTCCTCCTGAATATGTACTGACTCGATGTGATCATATTTTCTGGATTCATCCCACCAAAACAACGATATGAAAATTGAAAATATACTTTCTAACTAATTCTAGAGTTTAAAAAAATGTCAATAACCTTTTGAAACGTGTAAAAGCCTCTGAGAAGTACTTTACACGCGACCTGAAAATAAAAAAAATGAAATTAGATTATTCATTGTTGTTAAAAATTTCTAAATTCACCATTTTTTACACGCAGAATTTTTATTGGGAAATCTTAAAAACCTACCCTTGAAGCTCTTGTAAATAACTTTAATCCTGGGTCTTTCTGTAATCCTTTCATCCATCACTTGATCTGCAAATCACACATTTTATCTCCACCATTTCTGAAAATAAATAGAAGATATTTGATTTTTCTGTTTTAAAAACGCCTTTTCTTATAAAAATTTATGGTGTTATATTTTTAATTCTCAACAGTATAAAAAAAGCATTCATATGTTTGTATTTGAAAACAAAAAATGTAAGGGCTCAATTTTTTATATTTTGTTACAGATACAGTCCTTAGTAAAACTTCATAAAAAGTTTTTTCAAAATCAGACCAGAGGTGGAAGTCTGTAAGCTATACGATACTTTTCGTACAACGAAAAAAATCGTTTGCTTACTAAGTTGCTTGGTGACCGATTTTCTATCACCCTTCCTTATGCACGTTTTGTATTTGTTGAAAGAAGACAAAATGCGTTACCTTAGCAACATATTCAACAAACGATTTTTTTCGTTGTACGAAAACAATCGTATAGCTTACAGACTTCCACCTCAGGAGTCAAAAAATTGATAAAAGAATGAAAAAATCAGTCACTCTTTAAGATTTTATTTTTTTAATCGAAAACTAAAATGCAAGGTCTCATTTATTTATATTTTTTACACATACAATCTTTAGTAAAACTGCGGTAATTTTTTTTTTCAAAATCAGACCAAAAGTCAAAAACTTTACAAAAGAATGAAAATAATCAGTCACTTTTTCACATTTTATTTTTTTATTCGAAAAAAAATGTAAGACCTGAAGTTTTTTATATTTTGTTACACATACAGTCTTTAGTAAAACTGCATAAAAAGCTTTATTTAAATCAGACCAGAGGTGGAAGTCTGTAAGCTATACGATTATTTTCGTACAACGAAAAAATCGTTTGTTGAATATGTTGCTATAGTAACGGATTTTGTCTTCTTTCAACAAATACAAAACGTGCATAAGGAAGAGTGATAGAAAATCTGTCACCAAGCAACTTAGTAAACAAACGGTTCACAAAAATGTATCATGGATGTATTATTGTTCACACCAAATTTCAAATCTCGACTCCATTTTGTTTTGAAATAAACGAGCAAAAACCTACTTTTTAACAACACCTTTAAAGAGCTGTAGCTCCCTTATGAGGCGAAATTGGACATAAGTTTATATGAGCTTTTGTTATTCTTTTGACATCTACTACCCACCCTAGAATTGGGTCCCACATATTATGGGACACCCTGTATAACTGATTATTTTCCTTAAATTTTAAATTTCTTGTCTCCTGGGTCTAATTTTGAAAAAGATTGTTATGCAGTTTTACTAAGGACTGCAGGTGTAAAAATATTAAAAAAAATGAGCGCATATATTTTTTGTTTTCGAACGTGTTAAGAAAATAAAATGTGAAAAAGTGACTGATTTTTTTCATTCTTTTTTAAATTTTTTGACTCCTGGTCTGATTTTTAAAAAACCTTCTATGAAGTTTTACTAAAAACTGCATCTGTAATAAAATATAAAAACATTGAGGCCTTACATTTTTTGTTTTCAATTAAAAAAATAAAATGTGAAAATGTAACTGGTTATTTTCCTTATATTTTAAATTTTGTGACTCCTGGTCTGATTTTGAAAGAAAAAACTTATTATACAATTTTGCTAAGGACTGCATGTGATACAAAATTTAAAAAACAATTGAGCCCATATTTTTTTTGTCTTCGATTAAAGAATAAAATCTGAAAAAGTGACTGATTTTTTTTCATTATTTTTAAGTTTTTTTTGACTCCTGGTCTGATTTTTAAAAAAACTTTTTATGCAGTTTTACTAAGGACTGCATGTGTAATAAAATTTAAAAAAAATTGAGTCCTTACATTTTTTTGTTTTCGAATAAAAAATTACGAATGTACAAATGAATGCATTTAAATGTTCCTTCAGCCCGGTATAAAACAAATATGTAAGGTGATAATAAAAAAATAGAATTAATTTTTAATTGATTCAATATCCTGTATACCGGGTGATTATGTAACATGAGTCACATTTATCATTTTTTTAGTTATTAAAATAGAAATTTGACTGTGTTATAAGGTTCAAGAAAACACATTTAATGTACTACTTTTTTAAATATTATTTCCGATTTTCGGTAAAACCGCAAATAACATTTGTTTTTTTAAATGCAAAATCTTATTTTTTTGTTCGTAGTTTAAAACAATTTTTGAAAATGAGTATGTTTGTTATATTTTAATTCTTTTTTTCGAAACCCAAACCCCCCTCCCCCATCCTTGGGTACGCCAGTGGTTTTTCCACTTTCCACCGTAATTAATATAGTATATTAAAAAACGAGTTTTTTATACTATTTTTTCAATAGAAATACAAAATATTGCGCCTTTTTATCTATTTAAAATAAAATATTAGTTTTCAATTTTAGTAACTTTTCTGGTAGTTGGCAACTCTAATGTAAGGATTGTCAAATCATCAAAAAACCTGTAAATCGCTTGGCAACGGCCACATTAAAATCAATAAACTTCAGTGCTACCAACTTCGAAAAATAAAATTTACTACTCAGTAACGCACCGATAGCAGTGCGGTACTGGCTAGTAACGCACTGCTGTCAGTGTGTTACTAGCGACTAGTAACGCACCAAAATAGAAAAAAGAAGTTATTAACCATTTTCTAGCAGAAATTGTGAAATTCGTACCTAAAATATTAATTTTCTTCAGAAAAAAAGTACAAAGGTATCATTAAAATTTTCTAGTAAAACGTATTTCATTATTTTACTATAGTATGTTAAAATAATTGGACAAAATTTTGTTAAAATATTTAAAATATCATCTTTTTAATGCCACGCGCAAAAACAAGTATTCCTATAAGATTATATTTATTTAAAAGTTTTAGAAATGGTGCTTTAAATTTGCGGAACAGTGTATATTTTAAATTTTCTCAAAAACGCTTAGAGCACAAGTGAGCACAAATTGTACGCTAATTAATGAACATAATTTAAATAAAAAGTGAGATTGGCCCGCCAGCGTGAAGTTGGCGGGACCAAGGATTTTTATTTCAGTCTGCTGATTACGGAGAACTAAAAAATGTTGAGCTACGACCACTAGTTTAGAAGCTACACCCGTTTTTATGGCCACCAAAAAATGATAGAGAAGGGTCCCCCCTTTGCTATCAAACTGAAAAATTTTGAAATTTTTTTTCGCGATTTTTTGACTTTATCTTATAGATTTCGGTTCGCTGATAACGAATCAGCTATTGTTAACCCGATCCGACGCGTACTTTTTAAACTACAGCGTTTTGAAAATTGCAGAAATTTATAAATTTTAAAAAATTCATATTTTTTTCTAAATTTTTTCGAATTTTATATAACTGATAGGTTATATTTATAGATTTCAGTCTGCTGAATTCGGAAAACTAAAAAAATTTGAGCTACGACCACTATTTTAGAAGCTACACCCGTTTTTATGGCCACCCAAAAATGATAGAGAAGGATCCCTTGCTATAAAACTGAAAAATTTTGAAATTTTTTTTCGCGATTTTTTGACTTTATCTTATAGATTTCGGTTCGCTGATAACGAATCAAGCATTGTTAACGCGATTCGACGCGTACTTTTTAAACTACAGCGTTTTGAAAATTGCAGAAATTTAGAAAATTTAAAAAATTCATATTTTTTTCTAAAGTTTTTCGAATTTTATATTACTGATAGGTTATATTTATAGATTTCAGTCTGCTGAATACAGAGAACTAAAAAAATTTGAGCTAAAACCACTAGTTTAGAAGCTACACCCGTTTTTATGGCCACCAAAAAATGATAGAGAAGGGTCCCCCCTTTGCTATAAAACTAAAAATTTAGAAATTTTTTTTCGCGATTTTTTGAGTTTATGTTTTAGATTTCGGTTCGCTGATAACGAATCAAGCATTGTTAACGCGATTCGACGCGTACTTTTTAAACTACAGCGTTTTGAAAATTGCATAAATTTAGAAAATTTAAAAAATTCATATTTTTTTCTAAATTTTTTCGAATTTTATATAACTGATAGGTTATATTTATAGATTTCAGTCTGCTGAATACGGAGAACTAAAAAAAATTGAGCTATGACCACTATTTTAGAAGCTACACCCGTTTTTATGACCACTCAAAAATGATAGAGAAGGGTCCCCCCTTTGCTATAAAACTGAAAAATTTAGAAATTTTTTTTCGCGTTTTTTTGACTTTATCTTATAGATTTCGGTTCGCTAATAACGAATCAACCATTGTTACCGCGATCCGACGCGTACTTTTTAAACTACAGCGTTTTGAAAATTGCAGAAATTTAGAAAATTTAAAAAATTCATATTTTTTTCTAAATTTTCTCGAATTTAATATAACCGACAGGTTATATTTATAGATTTCAGTCTGCGGAATACGGAGGACTAAAAAAATTTGAGCTACGACCACTAGTTTAGAAGGTACACCCGTTTTTATGGCCACCAAAAAATGATAGAGAAGGGTCCCCCCTTTGCTATAAAACTGAAAAATTTAGAAATTTTTTTTCGCGATTTTTTGACTTTATCTTATAGATTTCGGTTCGCTGATAACGAATCAAGCATTGTTAACGCGATTCGACGCGTACTTTTATAACTACAGCGTTTTGAAAATTGCAGAAATTTAGAAAATTTAAAATATTCATATTTTTTTCTAAATTTTTTCGAATTTTATATTACTGATAGGTTATATTTATAGATTTCAGTCTGCTGAATACGGAGAACTAAAAAAATTTGAGCTACGACCACTAGTTTAGAAGGTACACCCGTTTTTATGGCCACCAAAAAATGATAGAGAAGGGTCCCCCCTTTGCTATAAAACTGAAAAATTTAGAAATTTTTTTTCGCGATTTTTTAAGTTTATCTTTTAGATTTCGGTTCGCTGATAACGAATCAACCATTGTTAACGCGATCCGACGCGTACTTTTTAAACTACAGCGTTTTGAAAATTGCAGAAATTTAGAATATTTAAAAAATTCATATTTTTTTCTAAATTTTTTCGAATTTTATATAACTGATAGGTTTCGTTTATAGATTTCAGTCTGCTGAATTCGGAAAACTAAAAAAATTTGAGCTACGACCACTATTTTAGAAGCTACACCCGTTTTTATGGCCACCAAAAAATGATAGAGAAGGGTCCCCCCTTTGCTATAAAACTGAAAAATTTAGAAATTTTTTTTCGCGATTTTTTAAGTTTATCTTTTAGATTTCGGTTTGCTGATAACGAATCAACCATTGTTAACGCGATCCGACGCGTACTTTTTAAACTACAGCGTTTTGAAAATTGCAGAAATTTATAAATTTTAAAAAATTCATATTTTTTTCTAAATTTTTTCGAATTTTATATAACTGATAGGTTATATTTATAGATTTCAGTCTGCTGAATTCGGAAAACTAAGAAAATTTGAGCTACGACCACTATTTTAGAAGCTACACCCGTTTTTATGGCCACCCAAAAATGATAGAGAAGGGTCCCCCCTTTGCTATAAAACTGGAAAATTTAGAAATTTTTTTTCGCGATTTTTTAAGTTTATCTTTTAGATTTCGGTTCGCTGATAACGAATCAACCATTGTTAACGCGATCCGACGCGTACTTTTTAAACTACAGCGTTTTGAAAATTGCAGAAATTTATAAATTTTAAAAAATTCATATTTTTTTCTAAATTTTTTCGAATTTTATATAACTGATAGGTTTCGTTTATAGATTTCAGTCTGCTGAATTCGGAAAACTAAAAAAATTTGAGCTACGACCACTATTTTAGAAGCTACACCCGTTTTTATGGTCACCCAAAAATGATAGAGAAGGGTCCCCCCTTTGCTATAAAACTGAAAAATTTTGAAATTTTTTTTCGCGATTTTTTGACTTTATCTTTTAGATTTTGGTTCGCTGATAACGAATCAACCATTGTTAACGCGATCCGACGCGTACTTTTTAAACTACAGCGTTTTGAAAATTGCAGAAATTTAGAAAATTTAAAAAATTCATATTTTTTTCTAAATTTTCTCGAATTTAATATAACCGATAGGTTATATTTATAGATTTCAGTCTGCTGAATACGGAGAACTAAAAAAATTTGAGCTACGACCACTATTTTAGAAGCTACACCCGTTTTTATGGCCACCCAAAAATGATAGAGAAGGGTCCCCCCTTTGCTATAAAACTGAAAAATTTTGAAATTTTTTTTCGCGATTTTTTGACTTTATCTTTTAGATTTCGGTTCGCTGATAACGAATCAACCATTGTTAACGCGATCCGACGCGTACTTTTTAAACTACAGCGTTTTGAAAATTGCAGAAATTTATAAATTTTAAAAAATTCATATTTTTTTCTAAATTTTTTCGAATTTTATATAACTGATAGGTTTCGTTTATAGATTTCAGTCTGCTGAATTCGGAAAACTAAAAAAATTTGAGCTACGACCACTATTTTAGAAGCTACACCCGTTTTTATGGTCACCCAAAAATGATAGAGAAGGGTCCCCCCTTTGCTATAAAACTGAAAAATTTTGAAATTTTTTTTCGCGATTTTTTGACTTTATCTTTTAGATTTTGGTTCGCTGATAACGAATCAACCATTGTTAACGCGATCCGACGCGTACTTTTTAAACTACAGCGTTTTGAAAATTGCAGAAATTTAGAAAATTTAAAAAATTCATATTTTTTTCTAAATTTTTTCGAATTTTATATAACTGATAGGTTATATTTATAGATTTCAGTCTGCTGAATTCGGAGAACTAAAAAAATTTGAGCTACGACCACTATTTTAGAAGCTACACCCGTTTTTATGGTCACCCAAAAATGATAGAGAAGGGTCCCCCCGATTTTTTGACTTTATCTTATAGATTTCGGTTTGCTGATAACGAATCAACCATTGTTAACGCGATCCGACGCGTACTTTTTAAACTACAGCGTTTTGAAAATTGCAGAAATTTATAAATTTTAAAAAATTCATATTTTTTTCTAAATTTTTTCGAATTTTATATAACTGATAGGTTATATTTATAGATTTCAGTCTGCTGAATTCGGAAAACTAAGAAAATTTGAGCTACGACCACTATTTTAGAAGCTACACCCGTTTTTATGGCCACCAAAAAATGATAGAGAAGGGTCCCCCCTTTGCTATAAAACTGAAAAATTTAGAAATTTTTTTTCGCGTTTTTTTAAATTTATCTTATAGATTTCGGTTCGCTAATAACGAATCAACCATTGTTACCGCGATCCGACGCGTACTTTTTAAACTACAGCGTTTTGAAAATTGCAGAAATTTAGAAAATTTAAAAAATTCATATTTTTTTCTAAATTTTTTCGAATTTTATATAACTGATAGGTTATATTTATAGATTTCAGTCTGCTGATTACGGAGAACTAAAAAAATTTGAGATACGACCACTATTTTAGAAGCTACACCCGTTTTTATGGCAACTCAAAAATGATAGAGAAGGGTCCCCCCTTTGCTATAAAACTGAAAAATTTTGAAATTTTTTTTCGCGATTTTTTGACTTTATCTTATAGATTTCGGTTCCCTGATAACGAATCAAGCATTGTTAACGCGATTCGACGCGTACTTTTTAAACTACAGCGTTTTGAAAATTGCATAAATTTAGAAAATTTAAAAAATTCATATTTTTTTCTAAATTTTCTCGAATTTAATATAACCGATAGGTTATATTTATAGATTTCAGTCTGCTGAATACGGAGAACTAAAAAAATTTGAGCTACGACCACTATTTTAGAAGCTACACCCGTTTTTATGGCCACCCAAAAATGATAGAGAAGGGTCCCCCCTTTGCTATAAAACTGAAAAATTTTGAAATTTTTTTTCGCGATTTTTTGACTTTATGTTTTAGATTTCGGTTCGCTGATAACGAATAAAGCATTGTTAACGCGATTCGACGCGTACTTTTTAAACTACAGCGTTTTAAAAATTGCAGAAATTTAGAAAATTTAAAAAATTCATATTTTTTTCTAAATTTTCTCGAATTTAATATAACCGATAGGTTATATTTATAGATTTCAGTCTGCTGAATACGGAGAACTAAAAAAATTTGAGCTACGACCACTATTTTAGAAGCTACACCCGTTTTTATGGCCACCCAAAAATGATAGAGAAGGGTCCCCCCTTTGCTATAAAACTGAAAAATTTTGAAATTTTTTTTCGCGATTTTTTGACTTTATCTTTTAGATTTCGGTTCGCTGATAACGAATAAAGCATTGTTAACGCGATTCGACGCGTACTTTTTAAACTACAGCGTTTTGAAAATTGCAGAAATTTAGAAAATTTGAAAAATTCATATGTTTTTCTAAATTTTTTCGAATTTAATATAACCTATAGGTCATATTTATAGACTTCAGTCTGCTCAATTCGGAGAACTAAAAAAATTTGAGCTACGACCATTATTTTAGAAGCTACACCCGTTTTTATGGCCACCAAAAAATGATAGAGAAGGGTCCCCCCTTTGCTATAAAACTGAAAAATTTTGAAATTTTTTTTCGCGATTTTTTGACTTTATCTTATAGATTTCGGTTCCCTGATAACGAATCAAGCATTGTTAACGCGATTCGACGCGTACTTTTTAAACTACAGCGTTTTGAAAATTGCATAAATTTAGAAAATTTAAAAAATTCATATTTTTTTCTAAATTTTCTCGAATTTAATATAACCGATAGGTTATATTTATAGATTTCAGTCTGCTGAATACGGAGAACTAAAAAAATTTGAGCTACGACCACTATTTTAGAAGCTACACCCGTTTTTATGGCCACCCAAAAATGATAGAGAAGGGTCCCCCCTTTGCTATAAAACTGAAAAATTTTGAAATTTTTTTTCGCGATTTTTTGACTTTATCTTATAGATTTCGGTTCCCTGATAACGAATCAACCATTGTTAACGCGATCCGACGCGTACTTTTTAAACTACAGCGTTTTGAAATTGCAGAAATTTAGAAAATTTGAAAAATTCATATTTTTTTCTAAATTTTTTCGAATTTAATATAACCTATAGGTCATATTTATAGACTTCAGTCTGCTGATTACGGAGAACTAAAAAAATTTGAGATACGACCACTATTTTAGAAGCTACACCCGTTTTTATGGCCACTCAAAAATGATAGAGAAGGGTCCCCCCTTTGCTATAAAACTGAAAAATTTAGAAATTTTTTTTCGCGATTTTTTGACTTTATCTTATAGATTTCGGTTCCCTGATAACGAATCAACCATTGTTAACGCGATCCGACGCGTACTTTTTAAACTACAGCGTTTTGAAAATTGCAGAAATTTAGAAAACTTGAAAAATTCATATTTTTTTCTAAATTTTTTCGAATTTAATATAACTTATAGGTCATATTTATAGATTTCAGTCTGCTGATTACGGTGAACTAAAAAAATTTGAGATACGACCACTATTTTAGAAGCTACACCCGTTTTTATGGCCACTCAAAAATGATAGAGAAGGGTCCCCCCTTTGATATAAAACTGAAAAATTTTGAAATTTTTTTTCGCGATTTTTTGACTTTATCTTATAGATTTCGGTTCCCTGATAACGAATCAACCATTGTTAACGCGATCCGACGCGTACTTTTTAAACTACAGCGTTTTGAAAATTGCAGAAATTTAGAAAATTTAAAAAATTCATATTTTTTTCTAAATTTTTTCGAATTTTATATAACTGATAGGTTATATTTATAGATTTTAGTCTTCGGAATACAGAGAACTAAAAAAATTTGAGCTACGACCACTATTTTAGAAGCTACACCCGTTTTTATGGCCACCAAAAAATGATAGAGAAGGGTCCCCCCTTTGATATAAAACTGAAAAATTTTGAAATTTTTTTTCGCGATTTTTTGACTTTATCTTATAGATTTCGGTTCGCTGATAACGAATCAAGCATTGTTAACGCGATTCGACGCGTACTTTTTAAACTACAGCGTTTTGAATATTGCATAAATTTAGAAAATTTAAAAAATTCATATTTTTTTCTAAATTTTCTCGAATTTAATATAACCGATAGGTTATATTTATAGAATTCAGTCTGCTGAATACGGAGAACTAAAAAAATTTGAGCTACGACCACTAGTTTAGAAGCTACACCCGTTTTTATGGCCACTCAAAAATGATAGAGAAGGGTCCCCCCTTTGCTATAAAACTGAAAAATTTAGAAATTTTTTTTCGCGATTTTTTGACTTTATCTTATGGATTTTGGTTCGCTGGTAACGAATCAACCATTGTTACCGCGATCCGACGCGTACTTTTTAAACTACAGCGTTTTGAAAATTGCAGAAATTTAGAAAATTTAAAAAATTCATATTTTTTTCTAAATTTTTTCGAATTTAATATAACCGATAGGTTATATTTATAGATTTCAGTCTGCTGATTACGGAGAACTAAAAAAATTTGAGCTACGACCACTAGTTTAGAAGCTACACCCGTTTTTATGGCCACTCAAAAATGATAGAGAAGGGTCCCCCCTTTGCTATAAAACTGAAAAATTTAGAAATTTTTTTTCGCGATTTTTTGACTTTATCTTATGGATTTTGGTTCGCTGGTAACGAATCAACCATTGTTACCGCGATCCGACGCGTACTTTTTAAACTACAGCGTTTTGAAAATTGCCGAAATTTATAAATTTTAAAAAATTCATATTTTTTTCTAAATTTTTTCGAATTTTATATAACTGATAGGTTATATTTATAGATTTCAGTCTGCTGAATTCGGAAAACTAAGAAAATTTGAGCTACGACCACTATTTTAGAAGCTACACCCGTTTTTAATGGCCACCCAAAAATGATAGAGAAGGGTCCCCCCTTTGCTATAAAACTGAAAAATTTAGAAATTTTTTTTCGCGTTTTTTTGACTTTATCTTATAGATTTCGGTTCGCTAATAACGAATCAACCATTGTTACCGCGATCCGACGCGTACTTTTTAAACTACAGCGTTTTGAAAATTGCAGGAAATTTAGAAAATTTGAAAAATTCATATTTTTTTCTAAATTTTTTCGAATTTAATATAACCTTTAAGTCATATTTATAGATTTCAGTCTGCTGAATACGGAGAACTAAAAAAATTTGAGCTATGACCACTATTTTAGAAGCTACACCCGTTTTTATGACCACTCAAAAATGATAGAGAAGGGTCCCCCCTTTGCTATAAAACTGAAAAATTTAGAAAATTTTTTTCGCGTTTTTTTGACTTTATCTTATAGATTTCGGTTCGCTAATAACGAATCAACCATTGTTACCACGATCCGACGCGTACTTTTTAAACTACAGCGTTTTGAAAATTGCAGAAATTTAGAAAATTTAAAAAATTCATATTTTTTCTAAATTTTTTCGAATTTTATATAACTGATAGGTTATATTTATATATTTTAGTCGTCTGAATACGGAGAACTAAAAAAATTTGAGCTACGACCACTATTTTAGAAGCTACACCCGTTTTTATGGCCACCAAAAAATGATAGAGAAGGGTCCCCCCTTTACTATAAAACTGAAAAATTTTGAAATTTTTTTTCGCGATTTTTTGACTTTATCTTATAGATTTCGGTTCGCTGATAACGAATCAAGCATTGTTAACGCGATCCGACGCGTACTTTTTAAACTACAGCGTTTTGAAAATTGCAGAAATTTAGAAAATTTAAAAAATTCATATTTTTTTCTAAATTTTTTCGAATTTTATATTACTGATAGGTTATATTTATAGATTTCAATCTGCTGAATACGGAGAACTAAAAAAATTTGAGCTACGACCACTATTTTAGAAGCTACACCCGTTTTTATGGCCACCCAAAAATGATAGAGAAGGGTCCCCCCTTTGCTATAAAACTGAAAAATTTAGAAATTTTTTTTCGCGATTTTTTGACTTTATCTTATAGCTTTCGGTTCGCTGATAACGAATCAAGCATTGTTAACGCGATTCGACGCGTACTTTTTAAACTACAGCGTTTTGAAAATTGCAGAAATTTAGAAAATTTAAAAAATTCATATTTATTTCTAAATTTTTTCGAATTTTATATAACTGATAGGTTATATTTATAGATTTTAGTCTTCGGAATACGGAGAACTAAAAAAATTTGAGCTACGACCACTATTTTAGAAGCTACACCCGTTTTTATGGCCACCCAAAAATGATAGAGAAGGGTCCCCCCTTTGCTATAAAACTGAAAAATTTTGAAATTTTTTTTCGCGATTTTTTAACTTTATCTTATAGATTTCGGTTCCCTGATAACGAATCAAACATTGTTAACGCGATCCGACGCGTACTTTTTAAACTACAGCGTTTTGAAAATTGCAGAAATTTATAAATTTTAAAAAATTCATATTTTTTTCTAAATTTTTTCGAATTTTATATAACTGATAGGTTATATTTATAGATTTCAGACTGCTGAATTCGGAAAACTAAGAAAATTTGATCTACGACCACTATTTTAGAAGCTACACCCGTTTTTATGGCCACCCAAAAATGATAGAGAAGGGTCCCCCCTTTGCTATAAAACTGAAAAATTTAGAAATTTTTTTTCGCGTTTTTTTGACTTTATCTTATAGATTTCGGTTCGCTAATAACGAATCAACCATTGTTACCGCGATCCGACGCGTACTTTTTAAACTACAGCGTTTTGAAAATTGCAGAAATTTAGAAAATTTAAAAAATTCATATTTTTTTCTAAATTTTTTCGAATTTTATATAACTGATAGGTTATATTTATAGATTTCAGTCTGCTGAATACGGAGAAGTAAAAAAATTTGAGCTATGACCACTATTTTAGAAGCTACACCCGTTTTTATGACCACTCAAAAATGATAGAGAAGGGTCCCCCCTTTGCTATAAAACTGAAAAATTTAGAAATTTTTTTTCGCGTTTTTTTGACTTTAACTTATAGATTTCGGTTCGCTAATAACGAATCAACCATTGTTACCGCGATCCGACGCGTACTTTTTAAACTACAGCGTTTTGAAAATTGCAGAAATTTAGAAAATTTAAAAAATTCATATTTTTTTCTAAATTTTTTCGAATTTTATATAACTGATAGGTTATATTTATAGATTTCAGTCTGCTGAATACGGAGAACTAAAAAAATTTGAGCTAAGACCACTATTTTAGAAGCTACACCCGTTTTTATGGCAACTCAAAAATGATAGAGAAGGGTCCCCCCTTTGCTATAAAACTGAAAAATTTAGACATTTTTTTTCGCGATTTTTTGACTTTATCGTATGGATTTTGGTTCGCTGGTAACGAATCAACCATTGTTACCGCGATCCGACGCGTACTTTTTAAACTACAGCGTTTTGAAAATTGCAGAAATTTAGAAAATTTGAAAAATTCATATTTTTTTCTAAATTTTTTCGAATTTTATATAACTGATAGGTTATATTTATAGATTTTAGTCTTCGGAATACGGAGAACTAAAAAAATTTGAGCTACGACCACTAGTTTAGAAGCTACACCCGTTTTTATGGCCACTCAAAAATGATAGAGAAGGGTCCCCCCTTTGCTATAAAACTGAAAAATTTAGAAATTTTTTTACGCGATTTTTTGACTTTATCTTATAGATTTCGGTTCGCTAATAACGAATCAACCATTGTTACCGCGATCCGACGCGTACTTTTTAAACTACAGCGTTTTGAAAATTGCAGAAATTTAGAAAATTTAAAAAATTCATATTTATTTCTAAATTTTTTCGAATTTTATATAACTGATAGGTTATATTTATAGATTTTAGTCTTCGGAATACGGAGAACTAAAAAAATTTGAGCTACGACCACTATTTTAGAAGCTACACCCGTTTTTATGGCCACCCAAAAATGATAGAGAAGGGTCCCCCCTTTGCTATAAAACTGAAAAATTTTGAAATTTTTTTTCGCGATTTTTTAACTTTATCTTATAGATTTCGGTTCCCTGATAACGAATCAAACATTGTTAACGCGATCCGACGCGTACTTTTTAAACTACAGCGTTTTGAAAATTGCAGAAATTTATAAATTTTAAAAAATTCATATTTTTTTCTAAATTTTTTCGAATTTTATATAACTGATAGGTTATATTTATAGATTTCAGACTGCTGAATTCGGAAAACTAAGAAAATTTGATCTACGACCACTATTTTAGAAGCTACACCCGTTTTTATGGCCACCCAAAAATGATAGAGAAGGGTCCCCCCTTTGCTATAAAACTGAAAAATTTAGAAATTTTTTTTCGCGTTTTTTTGACTTTATCTTATAGATTTCGGTTCGCTAATAACGAATCAACCATTGTTACCGCGATCCGACGCGTACTTTTTAAACTACAGCGTTTTGAAAATTGCAGAAATTTAGAAAATTTAAAAAATTCATATTTTTTTCTAAATTTTTTCGAATTTTATATAACTGATAGGTTATATTTATAGATTTCAGTCTGCTGAATACGGAGAAGTAAAAAAATTTGAGCTATGACCACTATTTTAGAAGCTACACCCGTTTTTATGACCACTCAAAAATGATAGAGAAGGGTCCCCCCTTTGCTATAAAACTGAAAAATTTAGAAATTTTTTTTCGCGTTTTTTTGACTTTATCTTATAGATTTCGGTTCGCTAATAACGAATCAACCATTGTTACCGCGATCCGACGCGTACTTTTTAAACTACAGCGTTTTGAAAATTGCAGAAATTTAGAAAATTTAAAAAATTCATATTTTTTTCTAAATTTTTTCGAATTTTATATAACTGATAGGTTATATTTATAGATTTCAGTCTGCTGAATACGGAGAACTAAAAAAATTTGAGCTAAGACCACTATTTTAGAAGCTACACCCGTTTTTATGGCAACTCAAAAATGATAGAGAAGGGTCCCCCCTTTGCTATAAAACTGAAAAATTTAGAAATTTTTTTTCGCGATTTTTTGACTTTATCGTATGGATTTTGGTTCGCTGGTAACGAATCAACCATTGTTACCGCGATCCGACGCGTACTTTTTAAACTACAGCGTTTTGAAAATTGCAGAAATTTAGAAAATTTGAAAAATTCATATTTTTTTCTAAATTTTTTCGAATTTTATATAACTGATAGGTTATATTTATAGATTTTAGTCTTCGGAATACGGAGAACTAAAAAAATTTGAGCTACGACCACTATTTTAGAAGCTACACCCGTTTTTATGGCCACCAAAAAATGAAAGAGAAGGGTCCCCCCTTTGCTATAAAACTGAAAAATTTTGAAATCTTTTTTCGCGATTTTTTGACTTTATCTTATAGATTTCGGTTCCCTGATAACGAATCAACCATTGTTAACGCGATCCGACGCGTACTTTTTAAACTACAGCGTTTTGAAAATTGCAGAAATTTAGAAAATTTAAAAAATTCATATTTTTTTCTAAATTTTTTCGAATTTAATATAACCTATAGGTCATATTTATAGATTTCAGTCTGCTGATTACGGAGAACTAAAAAAATTTGAGATACGACCACTATTTTAGAAGCTACACCCGTTTTTATGGCCACCAAAAAATGATAGAGAAGGGTCCCCCCTTTGCTATAAAACTGAAAAATTTTGAAATTTTTTTTCGCGATTTTTTGACTTTATCTTATAGATTTCGGTTCGCTGATAACGAATCAAGCATTGTTAACGCGATTCGACGCGTACTTTTTAAACTACAGCGTTTTGAAAATTGCATAAATTTAGAAAATTTAAAAAATTCATATTTTTTTCTAAATTTTCTCGAATTTAATATAACCGATAGGTTATATTTATAGATTTCAGTCTGCTGAATACGGAGAACTAAAAAAATTTGAGCTAAGACCACTATTTTAGAAGCTACACCCGTTTTTATGGCCACCCAAAAATGATAGAGAAGGGTCCCCCCTTTGCTATAAAACTGAAAAATTTTGAAATTTTTTTTCGCGATTTTTTGACTTTATCTTTTAGATTTCGGTTCGCTGATAACGAATCAAGCATTGTTAACGCGATTCGACGCGTACTTCTTAAACTACAGAGTTTTGAAAATTGCAGAAATTTAGAAAATTTAAAAAATTCATATTTTTTTCTAAATTTTTTCGAATTTAATATAACCGATAGGTTATATTTATAGATTTCAGTCTGCTGATTACGGAGAACTAAAAAAATTTGAGATACGACCACTAGTTTAGAAGCTACACCCGTTTTTATGGCCACTCAAAAATGATAGAGAAGGGTCCCCCCTTTGCTATAAAACTGAAAAATTTAGAAATTTTTTTTCGCGATTTTTTGACTTTATCTTATAGATTTCGGTTCCCTGATAACGAATCAAACATTGTTAACGCGATCCGACGCGTACTTTTTAAACTACAGCGTTTTGAAAATTGCAGAAATTTATAAATTTTAAAAAATTCATATTTTTTTCTAAATTTTTTCGAATTTTATATAACTGATAGGTTATATTTATAGATTTCAGTCTGCTGAATTCGGAAAACTAAGAAAATTTGAGCTACGACCACTATTTTAGAAGCTACACCCGTTTTTAATGGCCACCCAAAAATGATAGAGAAGGGTCCCCCCTTTGCTATAAAACTGAAAAATTTAGAAATTTTTTTTCGCGTTTTTTTGACTTTATCTTATAGATTTCGGTTCGCTAATAACGAATCAACCATTGTTACCGCGATCCGACGCGTACTTTTTAAACTACAGCGTTTTGAAAATTGCAGAAATTTAGAAAATTTGAAAAATTCATATTTTTTTCTAAATTTTTTCGAATTTAATATAACCTTTAAGTCATATTTATAGATTTCAGTCTGCTGAATACGGAGAACTAAAAAAATTTGAGCTATGACCACTATTTTAGAAGCTACACCCGTTTTTATGGCCACCAAAAAATGATAGAGAAGGGTCCCCCCTTTGCTATAAAACTGAAAAATTTTGAAATTTTTTTTCGCGATTTTTTGACTTTATCTTTTAGATTTCGGTTCGCTGATAACGAATCAACCATTGTTAACGCGATCCGACGCGTACTTTTTAAACTACAGCGTTTTGAAAATTGCATAAATTTAGAAAATTTAAAAAATTCATATTTTTTTCTAAATTTTCTCGAATTTAATATAACCGATAGGTTATATTTATAGATTTCAGTCTGCTGAATACGGAGAACTAAAAAAATTTGAGCTACGACCACTATTTTAGAAGCTACACCCGTTTTTATGGCCACCCAAAAATGATAGAGAAGGGTCCCCCCTTTGCTATTAAACTGAAAAATTTTGAAATTTTTTTTCGCGATTTTTTGACTTTATCTTTTAGATTTCGGTTCGCTGATAACGAATCAAGCATTGTTAACGCGATTCGACGCGTACTTTTTAAACTACAGCGTTTTGAAAATTGCAGAAATTTAGAAAATTTAAAAAATTCATATTTTTTTCTAAATTTTTTCGAATTTAATATAACCGATAGGTCATATTTATAGATTTCAGTCTGCTGATTACGGAGAACTAAAAAAATTTGAGATACGAACACTAGTTTAGAAGCTACACCCGTTTTTATGGCCACTCAAAAATGATAGAGAAGGGTCCCCCCTTTGCTATAAAACTGAAAAATTTTGAAATTTTTTTTCGCGATTTTTTGACTTTATCTTATAGATTTCGGTTCCCTGATAACGAATCAACCATTGTTAACGCGATCCGACGCGTACTTTTTAAACTACAGCGTTTTGAAAATTGCAGAAATTTAGAAAATTTAAAAAATTCATATTTTTTTTTAAATTTTTTCGAATTTAATATAACCTATAGATAATATTTATAGATTTCAGTCTGCTGATTACGGAGAACTAAAAAAATTTGAGATACGACCACTATTTTAGAAGCTACACCCGTTTTTATGGCCACTCAAAAATGATAGAGAAGGGTCCCCCCTTTGATATAAAACTGAAAAATTTTGAAATTTTTTTTCGCGATTTTTTGACTTTATCTTTTAGATTTCGGTTCGCTGATAACGAATCAACCATTGTTAACGCGATCCGACGCGTACTTTTTAAACTACAGCGTTTTGAAAATTGCATAAATTTAGAAAATTTAAAAAATTCATATTTTTTTCTAAATTTTTTCGAATTTAATATAACCTATAGGTCATATTTATAGATTTCAGTCTGCTGATTACGGAGAACTAAAAAAATTTGAGATACGACCACTATTTTAGAAGCTACACCCGTTTTTATGGCCACCAAAAAATGATAGAGAAGGGTCCCCCCTTTGATATAAAACTGAAAAATTTAGAAATTTTTTTTCGCGATTTTTTGACTTTATCTTATAGATTTCGGTTCGCTAATAACGAATCAACCATTGTTACCGCGATCCGACGCGTACTTTTTAAACTACAGCGTTTTGAAAATTGCAGAAATTTAGAAAATTTAAAAAATTCATATTTTTTTCTAAATTTTTTCGAATTTTATATAACTGATAGGTTATATTTATAGATTTTAGTCTTCTGAATACGGAGAACTAAAAAAATTTGAGCTACGACCACTATTTTAGAAGCTACACCCGTTTTTATGGCCACCAAAAAATGATAGAGAAGGGTCCCCCCTTTGCTATAAAACTGAAAAATTTTGAAATTTTTTTTCGCGATTTTTTAACTTTATCTTATAGATTTCGGTTCCCTGATAACGAATCAACCATTGTTAACGCGATCCGACGCGTACTTTTTAAACTACAGCGTTTTGAAAATTGCAGAAATTTAGAATATTTAAAAAATTCATATTTTTTTCTAAATTTTTTCGAATTTTATATAACTGATGGGTTTCATTTATAGATTTCAGTCTGCTGAATTCGGAAAACTAAAAAAATTTGAGCTACGACCACTATTTTAGAAGCTACACCCGTTTTTATGGCCACCAAAAAATGATAGAGAAGGGTCCCCCCTTTGCTATAAAACTGAAAAATTTAGAAATTATTTTTCGCGATTTTTTAAGTTTATCTTTTAGATTTGGGTTCGCTGATAACGAATCAACCATTGTTAACGCGATCCGACGCGTACTTTTTAAACTACAGCGTTTTGAAAATTGCAGAAATTGCAGAAATTTATAAATTTTAAAAAATTCATATTTTTTTCTAAATTTTTTCGAATTTTATATAACTGATAGGTTATATTTATAGATTTTAGTCTTCGGAATACGGAGAACTAAAAAAATTTGAGCTACGACCACTATTTTAGAAGCTACACCCGTTTTTATGGCCACCAAAAAATGATAGAGAAGGGTCCCCCCTTTGCTATAAAACTGAAAAATTTTGAAATTTTTTTTCGCGATTTTTTGACTTTATCTTATAGATTTCGGTTCGCTAATAACGAATCAACCATTGTTACCGCGATCCGACGCGTACTTTTTAAACTACAGCGTTTTGAAAATTGCAGAAATTTAGAAAATTTAAAAAATTCATATTTTTTTCTAAATTTTTTCGAATTTTATATAACTGATAGGTTATATTTATAGATTTCAGTCTGCTGATTACGGAGAACTAAAAAAATTTGAGATACGACCACTATTTTAGAAGCTACACCCGTTTTTATGGCAACTCAAAAATGATAGAGAAGGGTCCCCCCTTTGCTATAAAACTGAAAAATTTAGAAATTTTTTTTCGCGATTTTTTGACTTTATCTTATGGATTTTGGTTCGCTGGTAACGAATCAACCATTGTTACCGCGATCCGACGCGTACTTTTTAAACTAGAGCGTTTTGAAAATTGCAGAAATTTAGAAAATTTGAAAAATTCATATTTTTTTCTAAATTTTTTCGAATTTAATATAACCTATAGGTCATATTAATAGATTTCAGTCTGCTGATTACGGAGAACTAAAAAAATTTGAGATACGACCACTATTTTAGAAGCTACACCCGTTTTTATGGCAACTCAAAAATGATAGAGAAGGGTCCCCCCTTTGCTATAAAACTGAAAAATTTAGAAATTTTTTTTCGCGATTTTTTGACTTTATCTTATGGATTTTGGTTCGCTGGTAACGAATCAACCATTGTTACCGCGATCCGACGCGTACTTTTTAAACTACAGCGTTTTGAAAATTGCAGAAATTTAGAAAATTTGAAAAATTCATATTTTTTTCTAAATTTTTTCGAATTTTATATAACTGATAGGTTATATTTATAGATTTTAGTCTTCGGAATACGGAGAACTAAAAAAATTTGAGCTACGACCACTATTTTAGAAGCTACACCCGTTTTTATGGCCACCAAAAAATGATAGAGAAGGGTCCCCCCTTGCTATAAAACTGAAAAATTTTGAAATTTTTTTTCGCGATTTTTTGACTTTATCTTATAGATTTCGGTTCGCTGATAACGAATCAAGCATTGTTAACGCGATTCGACGCGTACTTTTTAAACTACAGCGTTTTGAAAATTGCATAAATTTAGAAAATTTAAAAAATTCATATTTTTTTCTAAATTTTTTCGAATTTAATATAACCTATAGGTCATATTTATAGATTTCAGTCTGCTGATTACGGAGAACTAAAAAAATTTGAGATACGACCACTATTTTAGAAGCTACACCCGTTTTTATGGCCACTCAAAAATGATAGAGAAGGGTCCCCCCTTTGCTATAAAACTGAAAAATTTTGAAATTTTTTTTCGCGATTTTTTGACTTTATCTTATAGATTTCGGTTCGCTAATAACGAATCAACCATTGTTACCGCGATCCGACGCGTACTTTTTAAACTACAGCGTTTTGAAAATTGCAGAAATTTAGAAAATTTAAAAAATTCATATTTTTTTCTAAATTTTTTCGAATTTTATATAACTAATAGGTTATATTTATAGATTTCAGTCTGCTGAATTCGGAGAACTAAAAAAATTTGAGCTACGACCACTATTTTAGAAGCTACACCCGTTTTTATGGTCCCCTAAAAATGATAGAGAAGGGTCCCCCCTTTGCTATAAAACTGAAAAATTTAGAAATTTTTTTTCGCGATTTTTTGACTTTATCTTATAGATTTCGGTTTGCTGATAACGAATCAACCATTGTTAACGCGATCCGACGCGTACTTTTTAAACTACAGCGTTTTGAAAATTGCAGAAATTTATAAATTTTAAAAAATTCATATTTTTTTATTAATTTTTTCGAATTTTATATAACTGATAGGTTATATTTATAGATTTTAGTCTTCGGAATACGGAGAACTAAAAAAATTTGAGCTACGACCACTAGTTTAGAAGCTACACCCGTTTTTATGGCCACCAAAAAATGATAGAGAAGGGTCCCCCCTTTGCTATAAAACTGAAAAATTTAGAAAATTTTTTTCGCGTTTTTTTGACTTTATCTTATAGATTTCGGTTCGCTAATAACGAATCAACCATTGTTACCGCGATCCGACGCGTACTTTTTAAACTACAGCGTTTTGAAAATTGCAGAAATTTAGAAAATTTAAAAAATTCATATTTTTTTCTAAATTTTCTCGAATTTAATATAACCGATAGGTTATATTTATAGATTTCAGTCTGCGGAATACGGAGGACTAAAAAAATTTGAGCTACGACCACTAGTTTAGAAGGTACACCCGTTTTTATGGCCACCAAAAAATGATAGAGAAGGGTCCCCCCTTTGCCATAAAACTGAAAAATTTTGAAATTTTTTTTCGCGATTTTTTTACTTTATCTTATAGATTTCGGTTCGCTGATAACGAATCAAGCATTGTTAACGCGATTCGACGCGTACTTTTTAAACTACAGCGTTTTGAAAATTGCATAAATTTAGAAAATTTAAAAAATTCATATTTTTTTCTAAATTTTTTCGAATTTTATATAACTGATAGGTTATATTTATAGATTTCAGTCTGCTGAATACGGAGAACTAAAAAAATTTGAGCTAAGACCACTATTTTAGAAGCTACACCCGTTTTTATGACCACTCAAAAATGATAGAGAAGGGTCCCCCCTTTGCTATAAAACTGAAAAATTTTGAAATTTTTTTTCGCGATTTTTTGAATTTATCTTATAGATTTCGGTTCGCTGATAACGAATCAAACATTGTTAACGCGATCCGACGCGTAGTTTTTAGACTACACCGTTTTGAAAATTGCAGAAATTTATAAATTTTAAAAAATTCATATTTTTTTCTAAATTTTCTCGAATTTAATATAACCGATAGGTTATGTTTATAGATTTCAGTCTGCGGAATACGGAGGACTAAAAAAATTTGAGCTACGACCATTATTTTAGAAGCTACACCCGTTTTTATGGCCACCCAAAAATGATAGAGAAGGGTCCCCCCTTTGCTATAAAACTGAAAAATTTAGAAATTTTTTTTCGCGATTTTTTGAATTTATCTTATAGATTTCGGTTCGCTGATAACGAATCAACCATTGTTAACGCGATCCGACGCGTAGTTTTTAGACTACACCGTTTTGAAAATTGCAGAAATTTATAAATTTTAAAAAATTCATATTTTTTTCTAAATTTTCTCGAATTTAATATAACCGATAGGTTATGTTTATAGATTTCAGTCTGCGGAATACGGAGGACTAAAAAAATTTGAGCTACGACCATTATTTTAGAAGCTACACCCGTTTTTATGGCCACCCAAAAATGATAGAGAAGGGTCCCCCCTTTGCTATAAAACTGAAAAATTTAGAAATTTTTTTTCGCGATTTTTTGACTTTATCTTATAGATTTCGGTTCCCTGATAACGAATCAAACATTGTTAACGCGATCCGACGCGTACTTTTTAAACTACAGCGTTTTGAAAATTGCAGAAATTTAGAAAATTTAAAAAATTCATATTTATTTCTAAATTTTTTCGAATTTTATATAACTGATAGGTTATATTTATAGATTTTAGTCTTCGGAATACGGAGAACTAAAAAAATTTGAGCTACGACCACTATTTTAGAAGCTACACCCGTTTTTATGGCCACCCAAAAATGATAGAGAAGGGTCCCCCCTTTGCTATAAAACTGAAAAATTTAGAAATTTTTTTTCGCGTTTTTTTGACTTTATCTTATAGATTTCGGTTCGCTAATAACGAATCAACCATTGTTACCGCGATCCGACGCGTACTTTTTAAACTACAGCGTTTTGAAAATTGCAGAAATTTAGAAAATTTAAAAAATTCATATTTTTTTCTAAATTTTTTCGAATTTTATATAACTGATAGGTTATATTTATAGATTTCAGTCTGCTGAATACGGAGAACTAAAAAAATTTAAGCTATGACCACTATTTTAGAAGCTACACCCGTTTTTATGACCACTCAAAAATGATAGAGAAGGGTCCCCCCTTTGCTATAAAACTGAAAAATTTAGAAATTTTTTTTCGCGTTTTTTTGACTTTATCTTATAGATTTCGGTTCGCTAATAACGAATCAACCATTGTTACCGCGATCCGACGCGTACTTTTTAAACTACAGCGTTTTGAAAATTGCAGAAATTTAGAAAATTTGAAAAATTCATATTTTTTTCTAAATTTTTTCGAATTTAATATAACCTATAGGTCATATTTATAGATTTCAGTCTGCTGATTACGGAGAACTAAAAAAATTTGAGATACGACCACTATTTTAGAAGCTACACCCGTTTTTATGGCAACTCAAAAATGATAGAGAAGGGTCCCCCCTTTGCTATAAAACTGAAAAATTTAGAAATTTTTTTTCGCGATTTTTTGACTTTATCTTATAGATTTCGGTTCGCTGATAACGAATCAACCATTGTTAACGCGATCCGACGCGTACTTTTTAAACTACAGCGTTTTGAAAATTGCATAAATTTAGAAAATTTAAAAAATTCATATTTTTTTCTAAATTTTTTCGAATTTTATATAACTGATAGGTTATATTTATAGATTTCAGTCTGCTGAATTCGGAAAACTAAGAAAATTTGAGCTACGACCACTATTTTAGAAGCTACACCCGTTTTTATGGCCACCCAAAAATGATAGAGAAGGGTCCCCCCTTTGCTATAAAACTGAAAAATTTTGAAATCTTTTTTCGCGATTTTTTGACTTTATCTTATAGATTTCGGTTCCCTGATAACGAATCAACCATTGTTAACGCGATCCGACGCGTACTTTTTAAACTACAGCGTATTGAAAATTGCAGAAATTTAGAAAATTTGAAAAATTCATATATTTTTCTAAATTTTTTCGAATTTTATATAACTGATAGGTTATATTTATAGATTTTAGTCTTCGGAATACGGAGAACTAAAAAAATTTGAGCTACGACCACTATTTTAGAAGCTACACCCGTTTTTATGGCCACTCAAAAATGATAGAGAAGGGTCCCCCCTTTGCTATAAAACTGAAAAATTTAGAAATTTTTTTCGCGATTTTTTGACTTTATCTTATAGATTTCGGTTCGCTAATAACGAATCAACCATTGTTACCGCGATCCGACGAGTACTTTTTAAACTACAGCGTTTTGAAAATTGCATAAATTTAGAAAATTTAAAAAATTCATATTTTTTTCTAAATTTTTTCGAATTTTATATAACTGATAGGTTATAATTATAGATTTCAGTCTGCTGAATTCGGAAAACTAAGAAAATTTGAGCTACGACCACTATTTTAGAAGCTACACCCGTTTTTATGGCCACCCAAAAATGATAGAGAAGGGTCCCCCCTTTGCTATAAAACTGAAAAATTTTGAAATCTTTTTTCGCGATTTTTTGACTTTATCTTATAGATTTCGGTTCCCTGATAACGAATCAACCATTGTTAACGCGATCCGACGCGTACTTTTTAAACTACAGCGTTTTGAAAATTGCAGAAATTTAGAAAATTTGAAAAATTCATATTTTTTTCTAAATTTTTTCGAATTTTATATAACTGATAGGTTATATTTATAGATTTTAGTCTTCGGAATACGGAGAACTAAAAAAATTTGAGCTACGACCACTATTTTAGAAGCTACACCCGTTTTTATGGCCACCAAAAAATGATAGAGAAGGGTCCCCCCTTTGCTATAAAACTGAAAAATTTTGAAATTTTTTTTCGCGATTTTTTGACTTTATCTTATAGATTTCGGTTCGCTGATAACGAATCAAGCATTGTTAACGCGATTCGACGCGTACTTTTTAAACTACAGCGTTTTGAAAATTGCATAAATTTAGAAAATTTAAAAAATTCATATTTTTTTCTAAATTTTCTCGAATTTAATATAACCGATAGGTTATATTTATAGATTTCAGTCTGCTGAATACGGAGAACTAAAAAAATTTGAGCTAAGACCACTATTTTAGAAGCTACACCCGTTTTTATGGCCACCCAAAAATGATAGAGAAGGGTCCCCCCTTTGCTATAAAACTGAAAAATTTTGAAATTTTTTTTCGCGATTTTTTGACTTTATCTTTTAGATTTCGGTTCGCTGATAACGAATCAAGCATTGTTAACGCGATTCGACGCGTACTTCTTAAACTACAGAGTTTTGAAAATTGCAGAAATTTAGAAAATTTAAAAAATTCATATTTTTTTCTAAATTTTTTCGAATTTAATATAACCGATAGGTTATATTTATAGATTTCAGTCTGCTGATTACGGAGAACTAAAAAAATTTGAGATACGACCACTAGTTTAGAAGCTACACCCGTTTTTATGGCCACTCAAAAATGATAAAGAAAGGTCCCCCCTTTGCTATAACACTGAAAAATTTTGAAATCTTTTTTCGCGATTTTTTGACTTTATCTTATAGATTTTGGTTCCCTGATAACGAATCAACCATTGTTAACGCGATCCGACGCGTACTTTTTAAACTACAGCGTTTTGAAAATTGCAGAAATTTAGAAAACTTGAAAAATTCATATTTTTTTCTAAATTTTTTCGAATTTAATATAACTTATAGGTCATATTTATAGATTTCAGTCTGCTGATTACGGTGAACTAAAAAAATTTGAGATACGACCACTATTTTAGAAGCTACACCCGTTTTTATGGCCACCAAAAAATGATAGAGAAGGGTCCCCCCTTTGCTATAAAACTGAAAAATTTAGAAATTTTTTTTCGCGATTTTTTAAGTTTATCTTTTAGATTTCGGTTCGCTGATAACGAATCAAAAATTGTTAACGCGATCCGAAGCGTACTTTTTAAACTACAGCGTTTTGAAAATTGCAGAAATTTATAAATTTTAAAAAATTCATATTTTTTTCTAAATTTTTTCGAATTTTATATAACTGATAGGTTATATTTATAGATTTTAGTCTTCGGAATACGGAGAACTAAAAAAATTTGAGCTACGACCACTATTTTAGAAGCTACACCCGTTTTTATGGCCACCAAAAAATGATAGAGAAGGTCCCCCCTTTGCTATAAAACTGAAAAATTTTGAAATTTTTTTTCGCGATTTTTTGACTTTATCTTATAGATTTCGGTTCGCTGTTAACGAATCAAGCATTGTTAACGCGATTCGACGCGTACTTTTTAAACTACAGCGTTTTGAAAATTGCAGAAATTTAGAAAACTTGAAAAATTAATATTTTTTTCTAAATTTTTTCGAATTTAATATAACTTATAGGTCATATTTATAGATTTTAGTCTGCTGATTACGGTGAACTAAAAAAATTTGAGATACGACCACTATTTTAGAAGCTACACCCGTTTTTATGGCCACTCAAAAATGATAGAGAAGGGTCCCCCCTTTGATATAAAACTGAAAAATTTTGAAATTTTTTTTCGCGATTTTTTGACTTTATCTTATAGATTTCGGTTCCCTGATAACGAATCAACCATTGTTAACGCGATCCGACGCGTACTTTTTAAACTACAGCGTTTTGAAAATTGCAGAAATTTAGAAAATTTAAAAAATTCATATTTTTTTCTAAATTTTTTCGAATTTTATATTACTTATAGGTTATATTTATAGATTTCAGTCTGCTGATTACGGAGAACTAAAAAAATTTGAGCCACGACCACTAGTTTAGAAGCTACACCCGTTTTTATGGCCACCAAAAAATGATAGAGAAGGGTCCCCCCTTTGCTATAAAACTGAAAAATTTAGAAATTTTTTTTCGCGATTTTTTAAGTTTATCTTTTAGATTTCGGTTCGCTGATAACGAATCAAAAATTGTTAACGCGATCCGACGCGTACTTTTTAAACTACAGCGTTTTGAAAATTGCAGAAATTTATAAATTTTAAAAAATTCATATTTTTTTCTAAATTTTTTCGAATTTTATATAACTGATAGGTTATATTTATAGATTTTAGTCTTCGGAATACGGAGAACTAAAAAAATTTGAGCTACGACCACTATTTTAGAAGCTACACCCGTTTTTATGGCCACCAAAAGATGATAGAGAAGGTCCCCCCCTTTGCTATAAAACTGAAAAATTTTGAAATTTTTTTTCGCGATTTTTTGACTTTATCTTATAGATTTCGGTTCGCTGTTAACGAATCAAGCATTGTTAACGCGATTCGACGCGTACTTTTTAAACTACAGCGTTTTGAAAATTGCAGAAATTTAGAAAATTTAAAAAATTCATATTTTTTTCTAAAGTTTTTCGAATTTTATATTACTGATAGGTTATATTTATAGATTTCAGTCTGCTGAATACGGAGAACTAAAAAAATTTGAGCTACGACCACTAGTTTAGAAGCTACACCCGTTTTTATGGCCACCAAAAAATGATAGAGAAGGGTCCCCCCTTTGCTATAAAACTGAAAAATTTAGAAATTTTTTTTCGCGATTTTTTGAGTTTATGTTTTAGATTTCGGTTCGCTGATAACGAATCAAGCATTGTTAACGCGATTCGACGCGTACTTTTTAAACTACAGCGTTTTGAAAATTGCATAAATTTAGAAAATTTAAAAAATTCATATTTTTTTCTAAATTTTTTCGAATTTTATATAACTGATAGGTTATATTTATAGATTTTAGTCTGCTGAATACAGAGAACTAAAAAAATTTGAGCTATAACCACTATTTTAGAAGCTACACCCGTTTTTATGACCACTCAAAAATGATAGAGAAGGGTCCCCCCTTTGCTATAAAACTGAAAAATTTTGAAATTTTTTTTCGCGATTTTTTGACTTTATCTTTTAGATTTCGGTTCGCTGATAACGAATCAACCATTGTTAACGCGATCCGACGCGTACTTTTTAAACTACAGCGTTTTGAAAATTGCTGAAATTTAGAAAATTTAAAAAATTCATATTTTTTTCTAAATTTTTTCGAATTTTATATAACTGATAGGTTATATTTATAGATTTTAGTCTTCGGAATACGGAGAACTAAAAAAATTTGAGCTACGACCACTATTTTAGAAGCTACACCCGTTTTTATGGCCACCAAAAAATGATAGAGAAGGGTCCCCCCTTTGCTATAAAACTGAAAAATTTAGAAATTTTTTTTCGCGATTTTTTAAGTTTATCTTTTAGATTTCGGTTCGCTGATAACGAATCAACCATTGTTAACGCGATCCTTACGCGTACTTTTTAAACTACAGCGTTTTGAAAATTGCAGAAATTTAGAAAATTTGAAAAATTCTTATTTTTTTCTAAATTTTTTCGAATTTAATATAACCTTTAAGTCATATTTATAGATTTCAGTCTGCTGATTACGGAGAACTAAAAAAATTTGAGATACGACCACTATTTTAGAAGCTACACCCGTTTTTATGGCCACTCAAAAATGATAGAGAAGGGTCCCCCCTTTGCTATAAAACTGAAAAATTTTGAAATTTTTTTTCGCGATTTTTTGACTTTATCTTTTAGATTTCGGTTCGCTGATAACGAATCAACCATTGTTAACGCGATCCGACGCGTACTTTTTAAACTACAGCGTTTTGAAAATTGCAGAAATTTAGAAAATTTAAAAAATTCATATTTTTTTCTAAATTTTCTCGAATTTAATATAACCGATAGGTTATGTTTATAGATTTCAGTCTGCGGAATACGGAGGACTAAAAAAATTTGAGCTACGACCACTATTTTAGAAGCTACACCCGTTTTTATGGCCACCAAAAAATGATAGAGAAGGGTCCCCCCTTTGCTATAAAACTGAAAAATTTAGAAATTTTTTTTCGCGATTTTTTGACTTTATCTTTTAGATTTTGGTTCGCTGATAACGAATCAACCATTGTTAACGCGATCCGACGCGTACTTTTTAAACTACAGCGTTTTGAAAATTGCATAAATTTAGAAAATTTAAAAAATTCATATTTTTTTCTAAATTTTTTCGAATTTTATATAACTGATAGGTTATATTTATAGATTTCAGTCTGCTGAATTCGGAAAACTAAGAAAATTTGAGCTACGACCACTATTTTAGAAGCTACACCCGTTTTTATGGCCACCCAAAAATGATAGAGAAGGGTCCCCCCTTTGCTATAAAACTAAAAAATTTTGAAATTTTTTATCGCGATTTTTTGACTTTATCATATAGATTTCGGTTCGCTGATAACGAATCAAGCATTGTTAACGCGATTCGACGCGTACTTTTTAAACTACAGCGTTTTGAAAATTGCAGAAATTTAGAAAATTTGAAAAATTCATATTTTTTTCTAAATTTTTTCGAATTTAATATAACCTATAGGTCATATTTATAGATTTCAGTCTGCTGATTACGGAGAACTAAAAAAATTTGAGCTACGTCCATTATTTTAGAAGCTACACCCGTTTTTATGGCCACCCAAAAATGATAGAGAAGGGTCCCCCCTTTGCTATAAAACTGAAAAATTTTGAAATTTTTTATCGCGATTTTTTGACTTTATCATATAGATTTCGGTTCGCTGATAACGAATCAAGCATTGTTAACGCGATTCGACGCGTACTTTTTAAACTACAGCGTTTTGAAAATTGCAGAAATTTAGAAAATTTGAAAAATTCATATTTTTTTCTAAATTTTTTCGAATTTAATATAACCTATAGGTCATATTTATAGATTTCAGTCTGCTGATTACGGAGAACTAAAAAAATTTGAGATACGACCACTATTTTAGAAGCTACACCCGTTTTTATGGCCACTCAAAAATGATAGAGGAAGGTCCCCTTTGCTATAAAACTGAAAAATTTTGAAATTTTTTTTCGCGATTTTTTGACTTTATCATATAGATTTCGGTTCGCTGATAACGAATCAAGCATTGTTAACGCGATTCGACGCGTACTTTTTAAACTACAGCGTTTTGAAAATTGCAGAAATTTAGAAAATTTAAAAAATTCATATTTTTTTCTAAATTTTTTCGAATTTTATATTACTGATAGGTTATGTTTATAGATTTCAGTCTGCTGAATACGGAGAACTAAAAAAATTTGAGCTACGGCCACTAGTTTAGAAGCTACACCCGTTTTTATGACCACCAAAAAATGATAGAGAAGGGTCCCCCCTATGCTATAAAACTGAAAAATTTTGAAATTTTTTATCGCGATTTTTTGACTTTATCATATAGATTTCGGTTCGCTGATAACGAATCAAGCATTGTTAACGCGATTCGACGCGTACTTTTTAAACTACAGCGTTTTGAAAATTGCAGAAATTTAGAAAATTTGAAAAATTCATATTTTTTTCTAAATTTTTTCGAATTTAATATAACCTATAGGTCATATTTATAGATTTCAGTCTGCTGATTACGGAGAACTAAAAAAATTTGAGATACGACCACTATTTTAGAAGCTACACCCGTTTTTATGGCCACTCAAAAATGATAGAGGAAGGTCCCCTTTGATATAAAACTGAAAAATTTTGAAATTTTTTTTCGCGATTTTTTGATTTTATCTTATAGATTTCGGTTCGCTGATAACGAATCAACCATTGTTAACGCGATCCGACGCGTACTTTTTAAACTACAGCGTTTTGAAAATTGCAGAAATTTAGAATATTTAAAAAATTCATATTTTTTTCTAAACTTTTTCGAATTTTATATAACTGATAGGTTATATTTATAGATTTTAGTCTTCGGAATACGGAGAACTAAAAAAATTTGAGCTACGACCACTATTTTAGAAGCTACACCCGTTTTTATGGCCACCAATAAATGATAGAGAAGGGTCCCCCCTTTGCTATAAAACTGAAAAATTTTGAAATTTTTTTTCGCGATTTTTTGACTTTATGTTTTAGTTTTCGATTCGCTGATAACGAATCAAGCATTGTTAACGCGATTCGTCGCGTACTTTTTAAACTACAGCGTTTTGAAAATTGCATAAATTTAGAAAATTTAAAAAATTCATATTTTTTTCTAAATTTTTTCGAATTTTATATAACTGATAGGTTATATTTATAGATTTCAGTCTGCTGAATTCGGAGAACTAAAAAAATTTGAGCTACGTCCATTATTTTAGAAGCTACACCCGTTTTTATGGCCACCCAAAAATGATAGAGAAGGGTCCCCCCTTTGCTATAAAACTGAAAAATTTTGAAATTTTTTATCGCGATTTTTTGACTTTATCATATAGATTTCGGTTCGCTGATAACGAATCAAGCATTGTTAACGCGATTCGACGCGTACTTTTTAAACTACAGCGTTTTGAAAATTGCAGAAATTTAGAATATTTAAAAAATTCATATTTTTTTCTAAATTTTTTCGAATTTTATATAACTGATAGGTTATATTTATAGATTTCAGTCTGCTGAATTCGGAGAACTAAAAAAATTTGAGCTACGTCCATTATTTTAGAAGCTACACCCGTTTTTATGGCCACCAAAAAATGATAGAGAAGGGTCCCCCCTTTGCTATAAAACTGAAAAATTTAGACATTTTTTTTCGCGATTTTTTGACTTTATCTTTTAGATTTTGGTTCGCTGATAACGAATCAACCATTGTTAACGCGATCCGACGCGTACTTTTTAAACTACAGCGTTTTGAAAATTGCAGAAATTTAGAATATTTAAAAAATCCATATTTTTTTCTAAATTTTTTCGAATTTTATATAACTGATAGGTTATATTTATAGATTTTAGTCTTCGGAATACGGAGAACTAAAAAAATTTGAGCTACGACCACTATTTTAGAAGCTACACCCGTTTTTATGGCCACCAAAAAATGATAGAGAAGGGTCCCCCCCTTTGCTATAACACTGAAAAATTTTGAAATTTTTTTTCGCGATTTTTTGACTTTATCTTATAGATTTCGGTTCGCTGATAACGAATCAAGCATTGTTAACGCGATTCGACGCGTACTTTTTAAACTACAGCGTTTTGAAAATTGCATAAATTTATAAATTTTAAAAAATTCATATTTTTTTCTAAATTTTTTCGAATTTTATATAACTGATAGGTTATATTTATAGATTTCAGTCTGCTGAATTCGGAAAACTAAAAAAATTTGAGCTATGACCACTATTTTAGAAGCTACACCCGTTTTTATGACCACTCAAAAATGATAGAGAAGGGTCCCCCCTTTGCTATAAAACTGAAAAATTTAGAAATTTTTTTTCGCGTTTTTTTGACTTTATCTTATAGATTTCGGTTCGCTAATAACGAATCAACCATTGTTACCGCGATCCGACGCGTACTTTTTAAACTACACCGTTTTGAAAATTGCAGAAATTTAGAAAATTTAAAAAATTCATATTTTTTTCTAAATTTTTTCGAATTTTATATTACTGATAGGTTATATTTATAGATTTCAGTCTGCTGAATACGGAGAACTAAAAAAATTTGAGCTACGACCACTAGTTTAGAGCTACACCCGTTTTTATGGACACCAAAAAATGATAGAGAAGGGTCCCCCCTTTGCTATAAAACTGAAAAATTTAGAAAATTTTTTTCGCGATTTTTTGACTTTATCTTTTAGATTTCGGTTCGCTGATAACGAATCAAGCATTGTTAACGCGATCCGACGCGTACTTTTTAAACTACAGCGTTTTGAAAATTGCATAAATTTAGAAAATTTAAAAAATTCATATTTTTTTCTAAATTTTTTCGAATTTTACATAACTGAAAGGTTATATTTATAGATTTCAGTCTGCTGAATTCGGAGAACTAAAAAAATTTGAGCTACGACCACTATTTTAGAAGCTACACCCGTTTTTATGGCCACCCAAAAATGATAGAGAAGGGTCCCCCCTTTGCTATAAAACTGAAAAATTTTTAAATTTTTTTTCGCGATTTTATGACATTATCTTATAGATTTCGGTTCCCTGATAACGAATCAACCATTGTTAACGCGATCCGACGCGTACTTTTTAAACTACACCGTTTTGAAAATTGCAGAAATTTAGAAAATTTGAAAAATTCATATTGTAACGGGAACATTAGATCATCCTAAGTGGGGGTACCGGGAATGTGAAGTGCGTGATCGGATAAGGGATAAGTTAAGATCAGCAGAGTTCTGTATCCCGAACCGTGAGTATCGGCCGTTCCCTGTTCCAATAAAAGTATAAAGTGCCGCGGTGATTTTCGCCCTGTTCTTTGTTCTTTCCACGCGGTGTATTGTTACGCCCGGGTTATTAGTTATTATTTTGTTAATTTTTATCAACATTTATTTGTAAAAACGTCATTTATGTATGATTTGAGAATATAGTTATTTTAGTTGAAGTCGTGTTTACTTTATTGAATGTGTAAAGGTCAAAGATCCCATAATTTAAAAATTCATCCCTGAGAGTGTTACAAAATTGGCTTCCCAACTAAAGGGCCTTTAAAACAATAAAGTGTAACTTTCATTTAACTTAACAAAGTGTGTGCTTGGAAATGATCTAATGGTAATAACGAGAAGTCAGCAAAATCAACCAAATATGTCTGATGCACAACCCGTGGTAATGTCCCCAGATCAATTTTCGCAACTTTTGGCAACATTAACAGCAAACATAACAGAAAGGTTGGTGGCAAATGCAAATCCTTCGGAACCACAGGCGGCGAAACAAGGTAACTTTGTTGCATGTTCTTCTAGATTTGATGGAAAGAAAGGACGTGACGTAAACGCATTTGTTGACGCCGTTTGTGTATATAAAGATTGTGCAAACGTCAGCGACGAAAATGCTCTAAAGGGTTTCTCCATGTTATTAACTGATGATGCTGCAACATGGTGGAGAGGAGTTAAGCACGAAGCGGTTAAATTTGATGACGCGTTACGTTTATTACAACATGCTTTCGGTCAACAAAAACCAGCATATAAAATTTATCGCGAGATTTTTGCGGAAGAACAAGACTTAAGTACACGTACGGACATATTCATAAACAAAAAGAGAGCATTGTTTGCTCAGTTACAAGAACAAACATTAACAGAATCAGTGCAAATCGACATGTTATACGGATTGTTACATCGAGAAATTCGGGAACGGGTACCGCGAAATAACGTTAAGACATTTTCCGACCTTCTGGAACATTCTCGGTGCGCCGAAGAAACATTATCGGAACTGCAATTATTAAAAACAAAACAAGACGTTGCTAGTGCGGATCGCAGATTAAGGTGCTCTTTTTGCAAAGCATACGGTCATGACGTTAAATATTGCAGAAAGTTGGAAAAAGAAAATAAACAAAATAATCAAACATCTGACGTGAATCACAAAGAGTCAGGTAAAAGTTTAAATACAAACTTTTTCTCACAAAATATTGTATGTTACGGTTGCGGAACAGCAGGTTACATCAAATCAAACTGTCCGAAGTGCCAAATTAAAGATAAACAAATTAAAGTAGAAGCTTCGAGTATCGGATTTTATTCTATGGATTCCGAAATATCTTTGAATCCGAAATCCAGACCGGTTTTGATGGTTGAGATATTAGGAGTACCAGGTTGTGGTTTTGCAGATACAGCGGCAAAACAAAGTGTCGCTGGGCATTCGCTATATAAAATTCTTAAAGAAAATGGGCAACATTTTGCTGAAACTACTACGAACATTACTTTAGCAGATGGGAAAAAGAGAGAAGAAAAGGTTCTTTTAACCACAGTTACTGTGAAATTATGTCAAAAGGAAATTCCTACGACATTTGTAATAATGCCAGCAGCAACCAATAATTCGACACTACTGGGTATCGATTTTCTGAAGGACGCTGGATTAGTATTGGATATTCAAAAGAGTGAATGGTATTTCGCTGATGAACCACAAAATATCCATAAGTTATTACTTGAAGATGATCATTCTGAAATATTGTTTGCCTCAGTAGAAAATGACAATAGCTTAGATTTAAGAGCTGGTGAAGGTCATAACCTAGATGAAACTCAGCGTCGCGAGGTTAATAAGCTGTTGAAGGTATCTTTAACTTCAGCACCTGTACTTAGGCAAGCAGACAATTCTCTTCCTTTTATAATTCGTACTGATGCCAGTGATTATGCGATCGGCGCAGTTTTGGTACAGGGGGAGGGAGTAGAAGAAAGACCAGTAGAATACATAAGTAGACTCTTAAGTGCAGCTGAGAAAAATTACAATACTACGGAAAGGGAAGCGTTAGCGGTGGTATACGCGGTTTCCAAATTCCGAGGTTATATCGAAGGAAGTGAAGTCACAATTGGTACTGATCACCAAGCATTAAGATGGTTGATGTCTTTGAAGTCTCCAAGTGGACGTCTGGCTCGATGGGCATTGGCTTTACAACCCTATAATCTTAAAATTACGTATGTCCCTGGGAAAATGGAAAATCCAGATCAACCTATCGGATGTTTCCATGTTTCACATTTAACACCATTCCGAAGTGAAGAGGATTCTACGATCCCTACATCGGTGGTACCTAGAAGAAAGAGAGGTAGACCAAGGAAACGACGTGGAGTTCCTGTACCTTCTCCGAGGGCGGTTTCCAGGTCCAGAGGGGGAGTCTGTAACGGGAACATTAGATCATCCTAAGTGGGGGTACCGGGAATGTGAAGTGCGTGATCGGATAAGGGATAAGTTAAGATCAGCAGAGTTCTGTATCCCGAACCGTGAGTATCGGCCGTTCCCTGTTCCAATAAAAGTATAAAGTGCCGCGGTGATTTTCGCCCTGTTCTTTGTTCTTTCCACGCGGTGTATTGTTACGCCCGGGTTATTAGTTATTATTTTGTTAATTTTTATCAACATTTATTTGTAAAACATCATTTATGTACGATTTGAGAATATAGTTATTTTAGTTGAAGTCGTGTTTACTTTATTGAATGTGTAAAGGTCAAAGATCCCATAATTTAAAAATTCATCCCTGAGAGTGTTACAATATTTTTTTCTAAATTTTTTCGAATTTAATATAACCTATAGGTCATATTTATAGATTTCAGTCTGCTGATTACGGAGAACTAAAAAAATTTGAGATACGACCACTATTTTAGAAGCTACACCCGTTTTTATGGCCACTCAAAGATGATAGAGAAGGGTCCCCCCTTTGATATAAAACTGAAAAATTTTGAAATTTTTTTTCGCGATTTTTTGACTTTATCTTATAGATTTCGGTTCGCTGATAACGAATCAAGCATTGTTAACGCGATTCGAAGCGTACTTTTTAAACTACAGCGTTTTGAAAATTGCAGAAATTTAGAAAATTTAAAAAATTCATATTTTTTTCTAAAGTTTTTCGAATTTTATATTACTGATAGGTTATATTTATAGATTTTAGTCTGCTGAATACGGAGAACTAAAAAAATTTAAGCTACGACCACTAGTTTAGAAGCTACACCCGTTTTTATGGCCACCAAAAAAATGATAGAGAAGGGTCCCCCCTTTGCTATAAAACTGAAAAATTTTGAAATTTTTTTTCGCGATTTTTTGACTTTATCTTATAGATTTCGGTTCGCTGATAACGAATCAAGCATTGTTAACGCGATTCGAAGCGTACTTTTTAAACTACAGCGTTTTGAAAATTGCAGAAATTTAGAAAATTTAAAAAATTCATATTTTTTTCTAAAGTTTTTCGAATTTTATATTACTGATAGGTTATATTTATAGATTTTAGTCTGCTGAATACGGAGAACTAAAAAAATTTAAGCTACGACCACTAGTTTAGAAGCTACACCCGTTTTTATGGCCACCAAAAAAATGATAGAGAAGGGTCCCCCCTTTGCTATAAAACTGAAAAATTTTGAAATTTTTTTTCGCGATTTTTTGACTTTATCTTATAGATTTCGGTTCGCTGATAACGAATCAAGCATTGTTAACGCGATTCGAAGCGTACTTTTTAAACTACAGCGTTTTGAAAATTGCAGAAATTTAGAAAATTTAAAAAATTCATATTTTTTTCTAAAGTTTTTCGAATTTTATATTACTGATAGGTTATATTTATAGATTTTAGTCTGCTGAATACGGAGAACTAAAAAAATTTAAGCTACGACCACTAGTTTAGAAGCTACACCCGTTTTTATGGCCACCAAAAAATGATAGAGAAGGGTCCCCCCTTTGCTATAAAAATGAAAAATTTAGAATTTTTTTTCGCGATTTTTTGAGTTTATCTTTTAGATTTCGGTTCGCTGATAACGAATCAACCATTGTTAACGCGATCCGACGCGTACTTTTTAAACTACAGCGTTTTGAAAATTGCAGAAATTTAGAATATTTAAAAAATTCATATTTTTTTCTAAATTTTTTCGAATTGTATATAACTGATAGGTTATATTTATAGATTTTAGTCTTCGGAATACGGAGAACTAAAAAAATTTGAGCTACGACCACTATTTTAGAAGCTACACCCGTTTTTATGGCCACCAAAAAATGATAGAGAAGGGTCCCCCCTTTGCTATAAAACTGAAAAATTTTGAAATTTTTTTTCGCGATTTTTTGACTTTATCTTATAGATTTCGGTTCGCTGATAACGAATCAAGCATTGTTAACGCGATTCGATGCGTACTTTTTAAACTACAGGGTTTTGAAAATTGCAGAAATTTAGAAAATTTAAAAAATTCATATTTTTTTCTAAATTTTTTCGAATTTAATATAACCGATAGGTCATATTTATAGATTTCAGTCTGCTGATTACGAAGAACTAAAAAAATTTGAGATACGACCACTATTTTAGAAGCTACACCCGTTTTTATGGCCACTCAAAAATTATAGAGAAGGGTCCCCCCTTTGCTATAAAACTGAAAAATTTTGAAATTTTTTTTCGCGATTTTTTGACTATATCTCATAGATTTCGGTTCGCTGATTACGTATCAACCATTGTTAACGCGATCCGACGCGTACTTTTTAAACTACAGCGTTTTGAAAATTGCAGAAATTTAAAAAATTCATATTTTTTTCTAAATTTTTTCGAATTTTATATAACTGATAGGTTATATTTATAGATTTCAGTCTGCTGAATACGGAAAACTAAAAAAATTTGAGCTACGACTAGTTTAGAAGCTACACCCGTTTTTATGGCCACCAAAAAATGATAGAGAAGGGTCCTCCCTTATTTTTTGACCTTATCTTATAGATTTTGGTTCGCTGATAACGAATCATTGATTGTTAACGCGATCCGACGCGTACTTTTTAAACTAGAGCGTCTTGAAAATTACAGAAATTTAGAAAATTTGTATATTTCATAATCATATCTCGCCTAATTTCGGTCGCAGGGAAAAATACAAAAACATCTTAATTTAAGATTTGAAAAAGGAATCCGAATCCGAATCCGATCTTAAAAAATATCAAAAATATTTTGTTTTTTGAAAAAAAAATCTTTGATTCATTGTTGAAATCTAAGAAAACGGTAAATTTTATTTTTTTTTAGGAAAAAATTAACCGATATGAATTTTCCCAATTTTCCGGTAAAAATCGACGTTTCTGCAGACGTTCGGTAGAAAATTCATAATTAATTTTGAAATAATTTCAGAGTTTTAAAAAAAAATACCACTAACCTTTTAGTCGTGCAAAAGCCTTTAGAAAGTACTTTAACCACGATCTGAAATTTAAAGAAGAATATAATTAGATTTTGTTTTCTTTTTACTAAATTTTGAAAAATTGGTTATGATAATTGTGAATAAACATATGCTGTATATTATTTTTTGATTTTTAAAGTAAAACATTAAAAAAATATGAAATACCAACCTTAGAAGTCTTGCAACTTGCGTTATTCCATTCAGGTGCTCATGAGATCCAAAAATAACGATTTTAGTCCACCACTTAATTTTTTACGGAACGAATCATTTTTTAAACACTTAACTCGCGGAAGTTCTTTAATAATGAATTTTTAATTATACTCCGCACTTTCAAAAGTTTTGACTGCACTTTTATAAAGTCTCCGAATTTTGAATTACCACTCACTTACGCGCACTCCTCAGATTTTTTGATTGCCTCTTTTTTCATGATGTAGCCTTCGACCTATAAATTGAAAAAAAATTAAAACTATACATCAATAAAACATTTTGATTCTTTTTTACCTCTAATCATACTTTTGAAATAAATCCAAGGATAGGGTGGACAATTTTGTGACTTCCTCCTGAATATGTACTGACTCGATGTGATCATATTTTCTGGATTCATCCCACCAAAACAACGATATGAGAATTGAAAATATACTTTCTAAATAATTCCAGAGTTTAAAAGAATGTCATTAACCTTTTGAAACGTGTAAAAGACTTTGAGAAGTACTTTACCCACGACCTGAAAATAAAAAAAAATGAAATTAGATTATTCATTGTTGTTAAAAAATTTTTATACGCAGAATTTTTATTGGGAAACCTTAAAAACCTACCCTTGAAGCTCCTGTAAATAATTTTAATCCTGGGTGTTTCTGTAATCCTATCATCCATCACTTGATCTGCAAATCACACATTTTATCTCCACCATTTCTGAAAATAAATAGAAAATATTTGATTTTTTTGTTTTAAAAACGCCTTTTCTTATAAAAATTTATGGTATTATATTTTTAATTCTCAACAGTATAAAAAAAGCGTTCATATGTTTTTATTTGAAAACAAAAAATGTAAGGGCTCAATTTTTTATATTTTGTTACAGATACAGTCCTTAGTAAAACTTCCTAAAAAGTTTTTTCAAAATCAGACCAGGAGTCAAAAACTTTAGAAAAGAATGAAATAATCAGTCACTTTTTCCCATTTTATTTTTTTATTCGATAAAAAAATGTATGACCTCAAGTTTTTTATATTTTGTAACACATACAGTCTTTAGTAAAACTGCATAAAAAGCTTTATTTTTTTTCTAGTTTAGATTGTAATTTTCCAAAAAAAAATTAACCATTATTAAATAATAGTATTCTTAATTCATTTACAAAATTTTGTAAAAATATTACTAACAATAAAAAAGTTATTAACCATTTTCTAGCTAAAATCATAAAATTCGAACCTAAAATATGGACTTTCTTCAAAAAAGCACGAATTTTCCAAGGTTTCCATTAAAATTTTCCAGTAGAACGTATTTCATAATTTTACTATAGTATGTTGAATTAATTGGACAAAATTTTGTTAAAATATTTATAACAATGAAAAAGTTATTAACAATTTTGTAGCTCAAGTATCAAAACCAAAATGATAATAAAATACGAAATAATTTAGAAAATCATGAATTTTCCCATGTTTCCATTGGAATTTTCTGAGAACAATTTTACCGGTAATAAATAGTAGTATCATGAATACACTTGCATAATTTGGTATAAATATTACCAAGAATAAAACAGATATTCCAAATTTAAACTTACAAAATCAACCGTTTTCCAGGTTTCTGTTGGATTTTTTTAACGAAAATTTTAATAATGATAAATTGGAATATCTTAAACAAATATACAAAAGTTTGTAAAAATAAAAAAGTTATTAAATATTTTGTAACTCAAATTTCTAAAATAATGACTAAAATACGAAATTACTTATAAAAATATGAATTTTCTCAAGTTTCCATTGGAATTTTCCAAAAACAATTTAACCATTGTTAAACTAGTGGCATCATAAATTCATGTGCAAAATTTTGTAAACGTATTATAAACAATAAAAAAATTATTAACAATTTTCGAGCTCAAATTGTAAAATTCGTCCCTAAAATATGGATTTTCTTAAAAAAAACACGAATTTTCCAAGGTTTCCCTTAAAATTTTCCATAATTCTACCCTGGTCTATTAAATATAGAGACAACAATTTGTAAAAATATTTATAACAATAAAACTATATTTTTTCGACTCAAAATTCGACTAAAATAATATTTTTTAAATCAAAAAGTTCCTAAAAAAATTATACCGTTAAATTAAATAATGGCGCCTATAATTTAACGTATATTTTTTTGTATTTTCAACGACATTTTCAAAATAATTTTTTATGCTCCCCCTTCTTTAATTTTCATCAAAAATCGAAGAAAATATCAGGAAACTGCTTGCAGTCGCCAAATGAAATTTTTATGTTGTTTTTGTTTAAATCAAAGTAGAATTGTATAAAAGATATTAGCATAACAATGGCTAGCTTATCGTCTGATTCACAGCCTGCATTTTTTTTTAAGATGGCAGGCAGCTAAGCGTTTAGTGAATTTTCTTGAATTCCTAGACTTGCAAAAATAAGTTTTCCACGCGTGTTTACGCTAAATTTAATATTAAAAATGAAAATTCACAGCGTATCGTGATATCGTATTTTCTTAAAAATTACCTTGCATTTCAATGTAGCGTGTGGTAGAATTTTCCTCTTATCCAGGAGGTTTTCCCAACAGTTTTCATCAAAACTAACCACTTTAATTTATTAATATCACAATTGAGCACTAATATAACTTAATTTTATTGATGAGTTTATAAATTTGCATCAAAATTCAAAGGATTTATTTAAGACACCTGTTGATTCGTCGATTGTATCGCGAAACGCGAAGACTCATGAAATCACGGTACTTGCTCAAAAATTTTTTTTTGACGATAGTGGAAGGGCGCGCTTGTAAACATATTATTATAATTATTTTATTTTCACTAAAAATAATAATACAGGGTGATGATAAAGTTTGGAACATATTTCATAACTGCCGTATTCAATTATTTTGAGAAAATCGTTCGGACAGGTCAATTTTAGTTGCGATCTTTTGGTATAAAAAAATATTAATGACTGGTGCTTTAGCAGTTACGTCATCGGCGATTTTTTTAAATGGAAGCCCCCACTTTTTTTACCCGTTTTTGATAGACATTCATGTCACTTAAACGATCATATAAAAAACAAATTTTTGAATTAAAAATCTTTCTAATTCGAAAAAGGAAATTTTTATTTTAACGAAAAAGGTTCTATAAAAATAAATTAAAATGAATTTGAAGTTACTAATAGTTACAAAAGAAAGTAAATGTTTAAATAATCCGCATTCTAATGCGAAGGTAAAATGTTAAGTGTATTTAACAAAATTTAATAAATAGTCTTGAAAAACTAATTTTTGATTCCATTTAAATGTAAGTAAATTTACAAAAAATAAAATTTACCATTTACCCTTTATTGAAATCATCCAAAATTAATCTTATACAACATTCAAATTTTTCTAATTTATGAGCAATTTCCTAAACGGAAAATATAGTGGTTTAGTTCTGCAGTCATAAAAGCTAGTCAAAACAAAATTTTTGTATAATTTTTTTTGTAGATGATTTAGAAATCATTTCTTTAATACTTGCCAGAAGGAAAAAAAATTGGAGAATGTAAAAAAGAATATATAATGATCTAAAAGTACCTTAACTTTGGACCCCTCTAATTACTTTTGTGCTAGGTTGCAAAAGGCAACTCTCTGACAGGATGTAGCTTAATCAAGTTAGATTATAAATCTGAAAAAAATTGAAAATCTAATGAGGGAAACTTGAGTTATAACTGCAGAACTAATGCAAGATTTCACGATTTTTCAGAATTTTTCCTCCCAAACTTGCGCGCCCTCTAGGGATGATTCGCATTAATTATCAGTTATTTGGTCATAATTTGCAAAGAAGCTCCAGAAAAGTGGGATGGATTTTCTATTCTTTGTTATTATCTCCAACTGAAAATTTATCGCGGGTGTCTAGGAAGATGCTCTTAATAGTACAAATTAATTTTAAGTTTACATTAAAAAATTTTAAAACGAAAATTTGTTTACAAATGCAATCATTTTTTTATATCATCGTTTAAGTGACATAAATGTCTATCAAAAACGAGTGAAATAAGTGGCAGTTTCCATTTAAAAAAATCCAGGGACGTCATTAATATTTTTATTATACCAAGAGATGGAATTTTAAAAACTAAAATCGACCTGTCCGAGCGATTTTCTCACAAAAATTAAATACGGCAGTTATGAATTATAAAACTGAAAAATTTTGATTTTTTTTTCGCGATTTTTTGACTGTATCTTATAGATTTGGATTCGCTGATAACGAATCAACCATTGTTTACGTGATCCGACGCGTATTTTTTAAAATTGCAGAAATTTAGAAAATTTAGAAAATTTGAAAAATTCATAGTTTTTTCCAAATTTTTTCGAATTTTATATAACTGATAGGTTATATATATAGATTTCAGTCTGCTGATTACAGAAAACTAAAAAATTTTGAGCTACGACCACCAGTCCCCCCTTCTCTATAAAACTGAAAAATTTAGAAATTTTTTTCGCGATTTTTTGACTTTATCTTATAGATTTGGGTTCGCTGATAACGAATCAACCATTGTTTTGCAGAAATTTAGAAAATTTGAAAAAATCATATTTTTTTCAAATTTTTTTCGAATTTGATATAAATGATAGGTTACATTTATGGATTTCGGTCTGCTGATTACGGAGAACTAAAAAATTTTGAGCTACGACCACCACTTTAGAAGCTACACCCGTTTTTATGGTCACCAAAAATTGATAGAGAAGGGTGCCCCCTTTGCAAAAAAACTGAAAAATTTTGAAATTTTTTTTCGCGATTTTTTGACCTTATCTTATAGATTTGGGTTCGCTGAAAACGAATCAACCATTGTTAACGCGATCCGACGCGTACTTTTTAAACTACAGCGTTTTGGAAATTGCAGAAATTTAGAAAGTTTAAAAAATTCATATTTTTTTCTAAATTATTGCGAATTTAATATAACCTATAAATCAAATTTATAGATTTCAGTCTGCTGAATACAGGAGAACTAAAAAAATTTTGAGATACGACCACTATTTTGGAAGCTACACCCGTTTTTATGGCCACCAAAAAATGATAGAGAAGGGTATACCCCCTTTGCTATAAAACTGAAAAATTTAGAATTTTTTTTTCGCGATTTTTTGACTTTATCTTATAGATTTCGGTTCGCTGATAACGAATCAACCATTGTTAACGCGATCCGACGCGTACTTTTTAAACTACAGCGTTTTGAAAATTGCAGAAATTTAGAAAATTTAAAAACTTCATATTTTCTTCTAAATTTTTTCGAATTTTATATAACTGATAGGTTATATTTATAGATTTCAGTCTGCTGATTACGGAGAACTAAAAGAATTTGAGCTACGACCACTAGTTTAGAAGCTACACCCGTTTTTATGGCCACCAAAAAATGATAGAGAAGGGTCCCCCCTTTGCTATTAAACTGAAAAATTTTGAAATTTTTTTTCGCGATTTTTTGACTTTATCTCATAGATTTCGGTTCGCTGATAACGAATCAAGCATTGTTAACGCGATTCGACGCGTACTTTTTAAACTACAGCGTTTTGAAAATTGCAGAAATTTAGAATATTTAAAAAATTCATATTTTTTTCTAAATTTTTTCGAATTTAATATAACCTATAGGTCATATTTATAGATTTCAGTCTGCTGATTACGGAGAACTAAAAAAATTTGAGATACGACCACTATTTTAGAAGCTACACACGTTTTTATGGCCACTCAAAAATGATAGAGAAGGGTCCCCCCTTTGATATAAAACTGAAAAATTTTGAAATTTTTTTTCGCGATTTTTTAACTTTATCTTATAGATTTCGGTTCCCTGATAACGAATCAACCATTGTTAACGCGATCCGGCGCGTACTTTTTAAACTACAGCGTTTTGAAAATTGCAGAAATTTATAAATTTTAAAAAATTCATATTTTTTTCTAAATTTTTTCGAATTTTATATAACTGATACGCTATATTTATAGATTTCAGTCTGCTGAATTCGGAGAACTAAAAAAATTTGAGATACGACCACTAGTTTAGAAGCTACACCCGTTTTTATGGCCACTCAAAAATGATAGAGAAGGGTCCCCCCTTTGCTATAAAACTAAAAAATTTTGAAATTTTTTTTCGCGATTTTTTGACTTTATCTTATAGATTTCGGTTCCCTGATAACGAATCAACCATTGTTAACGCGATCCGACGCGTACTTTTTAAACTACAGCGTTTTGAAAATTGCAGAAATTTAGAAAATTTGAAAAATTCATATTTTTTTCTAAATTTTTTCGAATTTAATATAACCTATAGGTCATATTTATAGATTTCAGTCTGCTGATTACGGAGAACTAAAAAAATTTGAGATACGACCACTATTTTAGAAGCTACACCCGTTTTTATGGCCACTCAAAAATGATAGAGAAGGGTCCCCCCTTTGCTATTAAACTGAAAAATTTTGAAATTTTTTTTCGCGATTTTTTGACTTTATCTTATAGATTTCGGTTCCCTGATAACGAATCAACCATTGTTAACGCGATCCGACGCGTACTTTTTAAACTACAGCGTTTTGAAAATTGCAGAAATTTAGAAAATTTAAAAAATTCATATTTTTTTCTAAATTTTCTCGAATTTAATATAACCGATAGGTTATATTTATAGATTTCAGTCTGCGGAATACGGAGGACTAAAAAAATTTGAGCCACGACCACTAGTTTAGAAGCTACACCCGTTTTTATGGCCACCAAAAAATGATAGATAAAGGTCCCCCCTTTGCTATAAAACTGAAAAATTTAGAAATTTTTTTTCGCGATTTTTTGACTTTATCTTATAGATTTCGGTTCGCTGATAACGAATCAACCATTGTTAACGCGATCCGACGCGTACTTTTTAAACTACAGCGTTTTGAAAATTGCAGAAATTTAGAAAATTTAAAAACTTCATATTTTCTTCTAAATTTTTTCGAATTTTATATAACTGATAGGTTATATTTATAGATTTCAGTCTGCTGATTACGGAGAACTAAAAGAATTTGAGCTACGACCACTAGTTTAGAAGCTACACCCGTTTTTATGGCCACCAAAAAATGATAGAGAAGGGTCCCCCCTTTGCTATTAAACTGAAAAATTTTCAAATTTTTTTTCGCGATTTTTTGACTTTATCTCATAGATTTCGGTTCGCTGATAACGTATCAGCCATTGTTAACGCGATCCGACGCGTACTTTTTAAACTACAGCGTTTTGAAAATTGCAGAAATTTAGAAAATTTAAAAACTTCATATTTTCTTCTAAATTTTTTCGAATTTTATATAACTGATAGGTTATATTTATAGATTTCAGTCTGCTGATTACGGAGAACTAAAAGAATTTGAGCCACGACCACTAGTTTAGAAGCTACACCCGTTTTTATGGCCACCAAAAAATGATAGAGAAGGGTCCCCCCTTTGCTATAAAACTGAAAAATTTTGAAATTTTTTTTCGCGATTTTTTGACTTTATCTCATAGATTTCGGTTCGCTGATAACGAATCAACCATTGTTAACGCGATCCGACGCGTACTTTTTAAACTACAGCGTTTTGAAAATTGCAGAAATTTAGAAAATTTGAATAATTCATATTTTTTTCTAAATTTTTTCGAATTTAATATAACCTATAGGTCATATTTATAGATTTCAGTCTGCTGATTACGGAGAACTAAAAGAATTTGAGCTACGACCACTAGTTTAGAAGCTACACCCGTTTTTATGGCCACCAAAAAATGATAGAGAAGGGTCCCCCCTTTGCTATTAAACTAAAAAATTTTCAAATTTTTTTTCGCGATTTTTTGACTTTATCTTATAGATTTCGGTTCCCTGATAACGAATCAACCATTGTTAACGCGATCCGACGCGTACTTTTTAAACTACAGCGTTTTGAAAATTGCAGAAATTTAGAAAATTTAAAAAATTCATATTTTTTTCTAAATTTTCTCGAATTTAATATAACCGATAGGTTATATTTATAGATTTCAGTCTGCGGAATACGGAGGACTAAAAAAATTTGAGCCACGACCACTAGTTTAGAAGCTACACCCGTTTTTATGGCCACCAAAAAATGATAGATAAGGGTCCCCCCTTTGCTATAAAACTGAAAAATTTAGAAATTTTTTTTCGCGATTTTTTGACTTTATCTTATAGATTTCGGTTCGCTGATAACGAATCAACCATTGTTAACGCGATCCGACGCGTACTTTTTAAACTACAGCGTTTTGAAAATTGCAGAAATTTAGAAAATTTAAAAACTTCATATTTTCTTCTAAATTTTTTCGAATTTTATATAACTGATAGGTTATATTTATAGATTTCAGTCTGCTGATTACGGAGAACTAAAAGAATTTGAGCTACGACCACTAGTTTAGAAGCTACACCCGTTTTTATGGCCACCAAAAAATGATAGAGAAGGGTCCCCCCTTTGCTATTAAACTGAAAAATTTTCAAATTTTTTTTCGCGATTTTTTGACTTTATCTCATAGATTTCGGTTCGCTGATAACGTATCAGCCATTGTTAACGCGATCCGACGCGTACTTTTTAAACTACAGCGTTTTGAAAATTGCAGAAATTTAGAAAATTTAAAAACTTCATATTTTCTTCTAAATTTTTTCGAATTTTATATAACTGATAGGTTATATTTATAGATTTCAGTCTGCTGATTACGGAGAACTAAAAGAATTTGAGCCACGACCACTAGTTTAGAAGCTACACCCGTTTTTATGGCCACCAAAAAATGATAGAGAAGGGTCCCCCCTTTGCTATAAAACTGAAAAATTTTGAAATTTTTTTTCGCGATTTTTTGACTTTATCTCATAGATTTCGGTTCGCTGATAACGAATCAACCATTGTTAACGCGATCCGACGCGTACTTTTTAAACTACAGCGTTTTGAAAATTGCAGAAATTTAAAAAATTTGAATAATTCATATTTTTTTCTAAATTTTTTCGAATTTAATATAACCTATAGGTCATATTTATAGATTTCAGTCTGCTGATTACGGAGAACTAAAAGAATTTGAGCTACGACCACTAGTTTAGAAGCTACACCCGTTTTTATGGCCACCAAAAAATGATAGAGAAGGGTCCCCCCTTTGCTATTAAACTAAAAAATTTTCAAATTTTTTTTCGCGATTTTTTGACTTTATCTCATAGATTTCGGTTCGCTGATAACGTATCAGCCATTGTTAACGCGATCCGACGCGTACTTTTTAAACTACAGCGTTTTGAAAATTGCAGAAATTTAGAAAATTTAAAAACTTCATATTTTCTTCTAAATTTTTTCGAATTTTATATAACTGATAGGTTATATTTATAGATTTCAGTCTGCTGATTACGGAGAACTAAAAGAATTTGAGCCACGACCACTAGTTTAGAAGCTACACCCGTTTTTATGGCCACCAAAAAATGATAGAGAAGGGTCCCCCCTTTGCTATAAAACTGAAAAATTTTGAAATTTTTTTTCGCGATTTTTTGACTTTATCTCATAGATTTCGGTTCGCTGATAACGAATCAACCATTGTTAACGCGATCCGACGCGTACTTTTTAAACTACAGCGTTTTGAAAATTGCAGAAATTTAGAAAATTTGAAAAATTCATATTTTTTTCTAAATTTTTTCGAATTTAATATAACCTATAGGTCATATTTATAGATTTCAGTCTGCTGATTACGGAGAACTAAAAAAATTTGAGCTACGACCACTAGTTTAGAAGGTACACCCGTTTTTATGGCTACCAAAAAATGATAGAGAAGGGTCCCCCCTTTGCTATAAAACTGAAAAATTTAGAAATTTTTTTTCGCGATTTTTTGACTTTATCTTATAGATTTCGGTTCGCTAATAACGAATCAACCATTGTTACCGCGATCCGACGCGTACTTTTTAAACTACAGCGTTTTGAAAATTGCAGAAATTTAGAAAATTTAAAAAATTCATATTTTTTTCTAAATTTTCTCGAATTTAATATAACCGATAGGTTATATTTATAGATTTCAGTCTGCGGAATACGGAGGACTAAAAAAATTTGAGCTACGACCACTAGTTTAGAAGCTACACCCGTTTTTATGGCCACCAAAAAATGATAGAGAAGGGTCCCCCCTTTGCTATAAAACTGAAAAATTTAGAAATTTTTTTTCGCGATTTTTTGACTTTATCTTATAGATTTCGGTTCGCTAATAACGAATCAACCATTGTTACCGCGATCCGACGCGTACTTTTTAAACTACAGTGTTTTGAAAATTGCAAAAATTTAGAAAATTTAAAAAATTCATATTTTTTTCTAAATTTTTTCGAATTTTATATAACTGATAGGTTATATTTATAGATTTTAGTCTTCGGAATACGGAGAACTAAAAAAATTTGAGCTACGACCACTATTTTAGAAGCTACACCCGTTTTTATGGCCACCAAAAAATGATAGAGAAGGGTCCCCCCTTTGCTATAAAACTGAAAAATTTTGAAAGTTTTTTTCGCGATTTTTTGACTTTATCTTATAGATTTCGGTTCGCTGATAACGAATCAAGCATTGTTAACGCGATTCGACGCGTACTTTTTAAACTACAGCGTTTTGAAAATTGCATAAATTTAGAAAATTTAAAAAATTCATATTTTTTTCTAAATTTTTTCGAATTTTATATAACTGATAGGTTATATTTATAGATTTTAGTCTTCGGAATACGGAGAACTAAAAAAATTTGAGCTACGACCACTATTTTAGAAGCTACACCCGTTTTTATGGCCACCAAAAAATGATAGAGAAGGGTCCCCCCTTTGCTATAAAACTGAAAAATTTTGAAATTTTTTTTCGCGATTTTTTGACTTCATCTTTTATATTTCGGTTCGCTGATAACGAAACAAGCATTGTTAACGCGAGTCGAAGCGTACTTTTTAAACTACAGCGTTTAGAAAATTTAAAAAATTCATATTTTTTTCTAAATTTTTTCGAATTTTATATAACTGATAGGTTATATTTATAGATTTCAGTCTGCTGAATTCGGAGAACTAAAAAAATTTGAGATACGACCACTAAATTAGAAGCTACACCCGTTTTTATGGCTACTCAAAAATGATAGAGAAGGGTCCCCCCTTTGCTATAAAACTGAAAAATTTTGAAATTTTTTTTCGCGATTTTTTGACTTCATCTTTTATATTTCGGTTCGCTGATAACGAAACAAGCATTGTTAACGCGAGTCGACGCGTACTTTTTAAACTACAGCGTTTAGAAAATTTAAAAAATTCATATTTTTTTCTAAATTTTTTCGAATTTTATATAACTGATAGGTTATATTTATAGGTTTCAGTCTGCGAAATACGGAGGACTAAAAAAATTTGAGCTACGACCACTAGTTTAGAAGCTACACCCGTTTTTATGACCACCAAAAAATGATAGAGAAGGGTCCCCCCTTTGCTATAAAACTGAAAAATTTAGAAATTTTTTTTCGCGATTTTTTGACTTTATCTTATAGATTTCGGTTCGCTAATAACGAATCAACCATTGTTACCGCGATCCGACGCGTACTTTTTAAACTACAGCGTTTTGAAAATTGCAGAAATTTAGAAAATTTAAAAAATTCATATTTTTTTCTAAATTTTCTCGAATTTAATATAACCGATAGGTTATATTTATAGATTTCAGTCTGCTGAATTCGGAGAACTAAAAAAATTTGAGCCACGACCACTATTTTAGAAGCTACATCCGTTTTTATGGCCACCCAAAAATGATAGAGAAGGGTCCCCCCTTTGCTATAAAACTGAAAAATTTTTAAATTATTTTTCGCGATTTTTTAACTTTATCTTATAGATTTTGGTTCGCTGATAACGAATCAACCATTGTTAACGCGATCCGACGCGTACTTTTTAAACTACAGCGTTTTGAAAATTGCAGAAATTTAGAAAATTTAAAAAATTCATATTTTTTTCTAAATTTTTTCGAATTTAATATAACCGATAGGTCATATTTATAGATTTCAGTCTGCTGATTACGGAGAACTAAAAAAATTTGAGTTACGACCACTATTTTAGAAGCTACACCCGTTTTTATGGCCACCAAAAAATGATAGAGAAGGGTCCCCCCTTTGCTATAAAACTGAAAAATTTAGAAATTTTTTTTCGCGATTTTTTGACTTTATCTTATAGATTTTGGTTCGCTGGTAACGAATTAACCATTGTTAACACGATCCGACGCGTACTTTTTAAACACCAGCGTTTTAAATATTGCAGAAATTTAGAAAATTTAAAAAATTCATATTTTTTTCTAAATTTTTTCGAATTTTATATAACTGATACGCTATATTTATAGATTTCAGTCTGCTGAATACGGAGAACTAAAAAAAATTGAGATACGACCACTAGTTTAGAAGCTACACCCGTTTTTATGGCCACTCAAAAATGATAGAGAAGGGTCCCCCCTTTGCTATAAAACTGAAAAATTTTTAAATTATTTTTCGCGATTTTTTAACTTTATCTCATAGATTTCGGTTCGCTGTATACGTATCAACCATTGTTAACGCGATCCGACGCGTACTTTTTAAACTAAAGCGTTTTGAAAATTGCAGAAATTTAGAAAATTTGAAAAATTCATATTTTTTTCTAAATTTTTTCGAATTTTATATAACTGATAGGTTATATTTATAGATTTCAGTCTGCTGAATTCGGAGAACTAAAAAAATTTGAGCCACGACCACTATTTTAGAAGCTACATCCGTTTTTATGGCCACCCAAAAATGATAGAGAAGGGTCCCCCCTTTGCTATAAAACTGAAAAATTTTGAAATTTTTTTTCGCGATTTTTTGACTTTATCTTATAGATTTCGGTTCCCTGATAACGAATCAACCATTGTTAACGCGATCCGACGCGTACTTTTTAAACTACAGCGTTTTGAAAATTGCAGAAATTTAGAAAATTTAAAAAATTCATATTTTTTTCTAAATTTTTTCGAATTTTATATAACTGATAGGTTATATTTATAGATTTCAGTCTGCTGAATTCGGAGAACTAAAAAAATTTGAGCCACGACCACTATTTTAGAAGCTACACCCGTTTTTATGGCCACCCAAAAATGATAGAGAAGGGTCCCCCCTTTGCTATAAAACTGAAAAATTTTGAAATTTTTTTTCGCGATTTTTTGACTTTGTCTTATAGATTTCGGTTCCCTGATAACGAATCAACCATTGTTAACGCGATCCGACGCGTACTTTTTAAACTACAGCGTTTTGAAAATTGCAGAAATTTAGAAAATTTAAAAAATTCATATTTTTTTCTAAATTTTTTCGAATTTTATATAACTGATAGGTTATATTTATAGATTTTAGTCTTCGGAATACGGAGAACTAAAAAAATTTGAGCTACGACCACTATTTTAGAAGCTACACCCGTTTTTATGGCCACCCAAAAATGATAGAGAAGGGTGCCCCCTTTGCTATAAAACTGAAAAATTTTGAAATTTTTTTTCGCGATTTTTTGACTTTGTCTTATAGATTTCGGTTCCCTGATAACGAATCAACCATTGTTAACGCGATCCGACGCGTACTTTTTAAACTACAGCGTTTTGAAAATTGCAGAAATTTAGAAAATTTAAAAAATTCATATTTTTTTCTAAATTTTTTCGAATTTTATATAACTGATAGGTTATATTTATAGGTTTCAGTCTGCGAAATACGGAGGACTAAAAAAATTTGAGCTACGACCACTATTTTAGAAGCTACACCCGTTTTTATGGCCACTCAAAAATGATAGAGAAGGGTCCCCCCTTTGATATAAAACTGAAAAATTTTGAAATTTTTTTTCGCGATTTTTTGACTTTATCTTATAGATTTCGGTTCGCTGATAACGAATCAACCATTGTAAACGCGATCCGACGCGTACTTTTTAAACTACAGCGTTTTGAAAATTGCAGAAATTTATAAATTTTAAAAAATTCATATTTTTTTCTAAATTTTTTCGAATTTTATATAACTGATAGGTTATATTTATAGATTTCAGTCTGCTGAATTCGGAGAACTAAAAAAATTTGAGATACGACCACTAAATTAGAAGCTACACCCGTTTTTATGGCCACTCAAAAATGATAGAGAAGGGTCCCCCCTTTGCTATAAAACTGAAAAATTTTGAAATTTTTTTTCGCGATTTTTTGACTTTATCTTATAGATTTCGGTTCGCTGATAACGAATCAAGCATTGTTAACGCGATTCGACGCGTACTTTTTAAACTACAGCGTTTTGAAAATTGCAGAAATTTAGAATATTTAAAAAATTCATATTTTTTTCTAAATTTTTTCGAATTTTATGTAACTGATAGGTTATATTTATAGATTTTAGTCTTCGGAATACGGAGAACTAAAAAAATTTGAGCTAGGACCACTATTTTAGAAGCTACACCCGTTTTTATGGCCACCCAAAAATGATAGAGAAGGGTCCCCCCTTTGCTATAAAACTGAAAAATTTAGAAATTTTTTTTCGCGATTTTTTGACTTTATCTTATAGATTTCGGTTCGCTGATAACGAATCAAGCATTGTTAACGCGATTCGACGCGTACTTTTTAAACTACAGCGTTTTGAAAATTGCAGAAATTTAGAATATTTAAAAAATTCATATTTTTTTCTAAATTTTTTCGAATTTTATGTAACTGATAGGTTATATTTATAGATTTTAGTCTTCGGAATACGGAGAACTAAAAAAATTTGAGCTACGACCACTATTTTAGAAGCTACACCCGTTTTTATGGCCACCAAAAAATGATAGAGAAGGGTCCCCCCTTTGCTATAAAACTGAAAAATTTTGAAATTTTTTTTCGCGATTTTTTGACTTTATCTTATAGATTTCGGATCCCTGATAACGAATCAACCATTGTTAACGCGATCCGACGCGTACTTTTTAAACTACAGCGTTTTGAAAATTGCAGAAATTTAGAAAATTTGAAAAATTCATATTTTTTTCTAAATTTTTTCGAATTTAATATAACCTATAGGTCATATTTATAGATTTCAGTCTGCTGATTACGGAGAACTAAAAAAATTTGAGATACGACCACTATTTTAGAAGCTACACCCGTTTTTATGGCCACCAAAAAATGATAGAGAAGGGTGCCCCCTTTGCTATAAAACTGAAAAATTTAGAAATTTTTTTTCGCGATTTTTTGACTTTATCTTATAGATTTCGGTTCGCTTATAACGATTCAACCATTGTTACCGCGATCCGACGCGTACTTTTTAAACTACAGCGTTTTGAAAATTGCAGAAATTTAGAAAATTTAAAAAATTCATATTTTTTTCTAAATTTTTTCGAATTTAATATAACCGATAGGTCATATTTATAGATTTCAGTCTGCTGATTACGGAGAACTAAAAAAATTTGAGTTACGACCACTATTTTAGAAGCTACACCCGTTTTTATGGCCACCAAAAAATGATAGAGAAGGGTCCCCCCTTTGCTATAAAACTGAAAAATTTAGAAATTTTTTTTCGCGATTTTTTGACTTTATCTTATAGATTTTGGTTCGCTGGTAACGAATTAACCATTGTTAACACGATCCGACGCGTACTTTTTAAACACCAGCGTTTTAAATATTGCAGAAATTTAGAAAATTTAAAAAATTCATATTTTTTTCTAAATTTTTTCGAATTTTATATAACTGATACGCTATATTTATAGATTTCAGTCTGCTGAATACGGAGAACTAAAAAAAATTGAGCTACGACCACTAGTTTAGAAGCTACACCCGTTTTTATGGCCACTCAAAAATGATAGAGAAGGGTCCCCCCTTTGCTATAAAACTGAAAAATTTTTAAATTATTTTTCGCGATTTTTTAACTTTATCTCATAGATTTCGGTTCGCTGTATACGTATCAACCATTGTTAACGCGATCCGACGCGTACTTTTTAAACTAAAGCGTTTTGAAAATTGCAGAAATTTAGAAAATTTGAAAAATTCATATTTTTTTCTAAATTTTTTCGAATTTTATATAACTGATAGGTTATATTTATAGATTTCAGTCTGCTGAATTCGGAGAACTAAAAAAATTTGAGCCACGACCACTATTTTAGAAGCTACACCCGTTTTTATGGCCACCCAAAAATGATAGAGAAGGGTCCCCCCTTTGCTATAAAACTGAAAAATTTTGAAATTTTTTTTCGCGATTTTTTGACTTTATCTTATAGATTTCGGTTCCCTGATAACGAATCAACCATTGTTAACGCGATCCGACGCGTACTTTTTAAACTACAGCGTTTTGAAAATTGCAGAAATTTAGAAAATTTAAAAAATTCATATTTTTTTCTAAATTTTTTCGAATTTTATATAACTGATAGGTTATATTTATAGATTTCAGTCTGCTGAATTCGGAGAACTAAAAAAATTTGAGCCACGACCACTATTTTAGAAGCTACACCCGTTTTTATGGCCACCCAAAAATGATAGAGAAGGGTCCCCCCTTTGCTATAAAACTGAAAAATTTTGAAATTTTTTTTCGCGATTTTTTGACTTTGTCTTATAGATTTCGGTTCCCTGATAACGAATCAACCATTGTTAACGCGATCCGACGCGTACTTTTTAAACTACAGCGTTTTGAAAATTGCAGAAATTTAGAAAATTTAAAAAATTCATATTTTTTTCTAAATTTTTTCGAATTTTATATAACTGATAGGTTATATTTATAGATTTTAGTCTTCGGAATACGGAGAAATAAAAAAATTTGAGCTACGACCACTAGTTTAGAAGCTACACCCGTTTTTATGGCCACCCAAAAATGATAGAGAAGGGTCCCCCCTTTGCTATAAAACTGAAAAATTTTGAAATTTTTTTTCGCGATTTTTTGACTTTATCTTATAGATTTCGGTTCGCTGATAACGAATCAAGCATTGTTAACGCGATTCGACGCGTACTTTTTAAACTACAGCGTTTTGAAAATTGCAGAAATTTAGAAAATTTAAAAAATTCATATTTTTTTCTAAATTTTTTCGAATTTTATATAACTGATACGCTATATTTATAGATTTCAGTCTGCTGAATACGGAGAACTAAAAAAAATTGAGCTACGACCACTAGTTTAGAAGCTACACCCGTTTTTATGGCCACTCAAAAATGATAGAGAAGGGTCCCCCCTTTGCTATAAAACTGAAAAATTTTTAAATTATTTTTCGCGATTTTTTAACTTTATCTCATAGATTTCGGTTCGCTGTATACGTATCAACCATTGTTAACGCGATCCGACGCGTACTTTTTAAACTACAGCGTTTTGAAAATTGCAGAAATTTAGAATATTTAAAAAATTCATATTTTTTTCTAAATTTTTTCGAATTTTATGTAACTGATAGGTTATATTTATAGATTTTAGTCTTCGGAATACGGAGAACTAAAAAAATTTGAGCTACGACCACTATTTTAGAAGCTACACCCGTTTTTATGGCCACCAAAAAATGATAGAGAAGGGTCCCCCCTTTGCTATAAAACTGAAAAATTTAGAAATTTTTTTTCGCGATTTTTTGACTTTATCTTATAGATTTCGGTTCGCTTATAACGATTCAACCATTGTTACCGCGATCCGACGCGTACTTTTTAAACTACAGCGTTTTGAAAATTGCAGAAATTTAGAAAATTTAAAAAATTCATATTTTTTTCTAAATTTTTTCGAATTTAATATAACCGATAGGTCATATTTATAGATTTCAGTCTGCTGATTACGGAGAACTAAAAAAATTTGAGTTACGACCACTATTTTAGAAGCTACACCCGTTTTTATGGCCACCAAAAAATGATAGAGAAGGGTCCCCCCTTTGCTATAAAACTGAAAAATTTAGAAATTTTTTTTCGCGATTTTTTGACTTTATCTTATAGATTTTGGTTTGCTGGTAACGAATTAACCATTGTTAACACGATCCGACGCGTACTTTTTAAACACCAGCGTTTTAAATATTGCAGAAATTTAGAAAATTTAAAAAATTCATATTTTTTTCTAAATTTTTTCGAATTTTATATAACTGATACGCTATATTTATAGATTTCAGTCTGCTGAATACGGAGAACTAAAAAAAATTGAGATACGACCACTAGTTTAGAAGCTACACCCGTTTTTATGGCCACTCAAAAATGATAGAGAAGGGTCCCCCCTTTGCTATAAAACTGAAAAATTTTTAAATTATTTTTCGCGATTTTTAAACTTTATCTCATAGATTTCGGTTCGCTGTATACGTATCAACCATTGTTAACGCGATCCGACGCGTACTTTTTAAACTAAAGCGTTTTGAAAATTGCAGAAATTTAGAAAATTTGAAAAATTCATATTTTTTTCTAAATTTTTTCGAATTTTATATAACTGATAGGTTATATTTATAGATTTCAGTCTGCTGAATTCGGAGAACTAAAAAAATTTGAGCCACGACCACTATTTTAGAAGCTACACCCGTTTTTATGGCCACCCAAAAATGATAGAGAAGGGTCCCCCCTTTGCTATAAAACTGAAAAATTTTGAAATTTTTTTTCGCGATTTTTTGACTTTATCTTATAGATTTCGGTTCCCTGATAACGAATCAACCATTGTTAACGCGATCCGACGCGTACTTTTTAAACTACAGCGTTTTGAAAATTGCAGAAATTTAGAAAATTTAAAAAATTCATATTTTTTTCTAAATTTTTTCGAATTTTATATAACTGATAGGTTATATTTATAGATTTCAGTCTGCTGAATTCGGAGAACTAAAAAAATTTGAGCCACGACCACTATTTTAGAAGCTACACCCGTTTTTATGGCCACCCAAAAATGATAGAGAAGGGTCCCCCCTTTGCTATAAAACTGAAAAATTTTGAAATTTTTTTTCGCGATTTTTTGACTTTGTCTTATAGATTTCGGTTCCCTGATAACGAATCAACCATTGTTAACGCGATCCGACGCGTACTTTTTAAACTACAGCGTTTTGAAAATTGCAGAAATTTAGAAAATTTAAAAAATTCATATTTTTTTCTAAATTTTTTCGAGTTTTATATAACTGATAGGTTATATTTATAGATTTTAGTCTTCGGAATACGGAGAAATAAAAAAATTTGAGCTACGACCACTAGTTTAGAAGCTACACCCGTTTTTATGGCCACCCAAAAATGATAGAGAAGGGTCCCCCCTTTGCTATAAAACTGAAAAATTTTGAAATTTTTTTTCGCGATTTTTTGACTTTATCTTATAGATTTCGGTTCGCTGATAACGAATCAAGCATTGTTAACGCGATTCGACGCGTACTTTTTAAACTACAGCGTTTTGAAAATTGCAGAAATTTAGAAAATTTAAAAAATTCATATTTTTTTCTAAATTTTTTCGAATTTTATATAACTGATAGGTTATATTTATAGATTTCAGTCTGCTGAATTCGGAGAACTAAAAAAATTTGAGCTACGACCACTATTTTAGAAGCTACACCCGTTTTTATGGCCACCCAAAAATGATAGAGAAGGGTCCCCCCTTTGCTATAAAACTGAAAAATTTTGAAATTTTTTTTCGCGATTTTTTAAATTTATCTTATAGATTTCGGTTCGCTGATAACGAATCAACCATTGTTAACGCGATCCGACGCGTACTTTTTAAACTATAGCTTTTTGAAAATTGCAGAAATTTAGAAAATTTGAAAAATTCATATTTTTTTCTAAATTTTTTCGAATTTAATATAACCTATAGGTCATATTTATAGATTTCAGTCTGCTGATTACGGAGAACTAAAAAAATTTGAGATACGACCACTATTTTAGAAGCTACACCCGTTTTTATGGCCACTCAAAAATGATAGAGAAGGGTCCCCCCTTTGATATAAAACTGAAAAATTTTGAAATTTTTTTTCGCGATTTTTTGACTTTATCTTATAGATTTCGGTTCGCTGATAACGAATCAACCATTGTTAACGCGATCCGACGCGTACTTTTTAAACTATAGCGTTTTGAAAATTGCAGAAATTTAGAAAATTTGAAAAATTCATATTTTTTTCTAAATTTTTTCGAATTTAATATAACCTATAGGTCATATTTATAGATTTCAGTCTGCTGATTACGGAGAACTAAAAAAATTTGAGATACGACCACTATTTTAGAAGCTACACCCGTTTTTATGGCCACTCAAAAATGATAGAGAAGGGTCCCCCCTTTGCTATAAAACTGAAAAATTTTGAAATTTTTTTTCGCGATTTTTTGACTTTATCTTATAGATTTCGGTTCCCTGATAACGAATCAACCATTGTTAACGCGATCCGACGCGTACTTTTTAAACTACAGCGTTTTGAAAATTGCAGAAATTTAGAAAATTTAAAAAATTCATATTTTTTTCTAAATTTTTTCGAATTTTATATAACTGATAGGTTATATTTATAGATTTTAGTCTTCGGAATACGGAGAACTAAAAAAATTTGAGCTACGACCACTATTTTAGAAGCTACACCCGTTTTTATGGCCACCCAAAAATGATAGAGAAGGGTCCCCCCTTTGCTATAAAACTGAAAAATTTTGAAATTTTTTTTCGCGATTTTTTGACTTTATCTTATAGATTTCGGTTCGCTGATAACGAATCAAGCATTGTTAACGCGATTCGACGCGTACTTTTTAAACTACAGCGTTTTGAAAATTGCAGAAATTTAGAAAATTTAAAAAATTCATATTTTTTTCTAAATTTTTTCGAATTTTATATAACTGATAGGTTATATTTATAGATTTCAGTCTGCTGAATTCGGAGAACTAAAAAAATTTGAGCTACGACCACTATTTTAGAAGCTACACCCGTTTTTATGGCCACCCAAAAATGATAGAGAAGGGTCCCCCCTTTGCTATAAAACTGAAAAATTTTGAAATTTTTTTTCGCGATTTTTTAAATTTATCTTATAGATTTCGGTTCGCTGATAACGAATCAACCATTGTTAACGCGATCCGACGCGTACTTTTTAAACTATAGCTTTTTGAAAATTGCAGAAATTTAGAAAATTTGAAAAATTCATATTTTTTTCTAAATTTTTTCGAATTTAATATAACCTATAGGTCATATTTATAGATTTCAGTCTGCTGATTACGGAGAACTAAAAAAATTTGAGATACGACCACTATTTTAGAAGCTACACCCGTTTTTATGGCCACTCAAAAATGATAGAGAAGGGTCCCCCCTTTGATATAAAACTGAAAAATTTTGAAATTTTTTTTCGCGATTTTTTGACTTTATCTTATAGATTTCGGTTCGCTGATAACGAATCAACCATTGTTAACGCGATCCGACGCGTACTTTTTAAACTATAGCGTTTTGAAAATTGCAGAAATTTAGAAAATTTGAAAAATTCATATTTTTTTCTAAATTTTTTCGAATTTAATATAACCTATAGGTCATATTTATAGATTTCAGTCTGCTGATTACGGAGAACTAAAAAAATTTGAGATACGACCACTATTTTAGAAGCTACACCCGTTTTTATGGCCACTCAAAAATGATAGAGAAGGGTCCCCCCTTTGATATAAAACTGAAAAATTTTGAAATTTTTTTTCGCGATTTTTTGACTTTATCTTATAGATTTCGGTTCGCTGATAACGAATCAACCATTGTTAACGCGATCCGACGCGTACTTTTTAAACTATAGCGTTTTGAAAATTGCAGAAATTTAGAATATTTAAAAAATTCATAGTTTTTTCTAAATTTTTTCGAATTTTATATAACTGATAGGTTATATTTATAGATTTTAGTCTTCGGAATACGGAGAACTAAAAAAATTTGAGCTACGACCACTATTTTAGAAGCTACACCCGTTTTTATGGCCACCAAAAAATGATAGAGAAGAGTCCCCCCTTTGCTATAAAACTGAAAAATTTTGAAATTTTTTTTCGCGATTTTTTGACTTTATCTTATAGATTTCGGTTCGCTGATAACGAATCAAGCATTGTTAACGCGATTCGACGCGAACTTTTTAAACTACAGCGTTTTGAAAATTGCATAAATCTAGAAAATTTAAAAAATTCATATTTTTTTCTAAATTTTTTCGAATTTTATATAACTGATAGGTTATATTTATAGATTTTAGTCTTCGGAATACGGAGAACTAAAAAAATTTGAGCTACGACCACTATTTTAGAAGCTACACCCGTTTTTATGGCCACCCAAAAATGATAGAGAAGGGTTCCCCCCTTTGCTATAAAACTGAAAAATTTTGAAAGTTTTTATCGCGATTTTTTGACTTTATCATATAGATTTCGGTTCGCTGATAACGAATCAAGCATTGTTAACGCGATTCGACGCGTACTTTTTAAACTACAGCGTTTTGAAAATTGCAGAAATTTAGAAAATTTGAAAAATTCATATTTTTTTCTAAATTTTTTCGAATTTAATATAACCTATAGGTCATATTTATAGATTTCAGTCTGCTGATTACGAAAAACTGAAAAAATTTGAGCTACGACCACTATTTTAGAAGCTACACCCGTTTTTATGGCTACCCAAAAATGATAGAGAAGGGTCCCCCCTTTGCTATAAAACTGAAAAATTTTGAAATTTTTTTTCGCGATTTTTTGACTTTATCTTATAGATTTCGGTTCGCTGATAACGAATCAAGCATTGTTAACGCGATTCGACGCGTTCTTTTTAAACTACAGCGTTTTGAAAATTGCAGAAATTTAGAAACTTTAAAAAATTCATATTTTTTTCTAAATTTTTTCGAATTTTATATTACTGATAGGTTATATTTAATAGATTAAACGAACTTACCTTAAGTGAAGTTCTATCTTAATTGTATGTAGCTCTTGCGAATGGATTAATAATTAGTAGTAGGTCCCGCTGGATGTATCGATGTCACTCTCTTTAAAGCTTTTTTTTTCCCTCTAAAGAAGTGGGAATAGGCCTCGGTGGTCCCTTCTCCAGTACAGATATCTCATTGTCTTTAAAGCACAATAATTAGCCGCCTATTAAGGGTGGGCTATTTCATTAGAAAATTTGTTATCTTAAAATAAATAGCAAACAAAAAATAATACCTTGGGGGGGATTAATCCATTCGCAAGAGCTACATACAATTAAGATAGAACTTCACTTAAGGTAAGTTCGTTTAATCTATTAATTGTATTATGCTCTTGCTCAGGATTAATAATTAGTAGATGTTTAAAGTACTTCTTGCGGCTAAATTATTAAAACAAAAAATTGGTGTTACATTTTTATTATGTAAATAATATATTTTCCAGTACATACTTCAAGACCAACTTTGAATTATAACGAAACTAGGAATTCATAACCACATTATGAAATTCGTTCAGAGAAAGATTAAAGAACTTATAAAAAACTTCTGAGGAAGAAGTCCAATCTGCTGCTCTACGAATCGTCTCAATTGACGCCCCCATTCGCAACCCCGCAGATGAAGAAGCATGTCTTGTACTGTGCGCTGTAAATACATCATCAATGCCACTTTTATGTAGGGTATCTTTAACCCATCTACTTAAAGTATTTGTGGATACGCTTTATGAGGTTTGTTTAAAAGATATGAATAATTGTTCCTCTGAACTCCTTATATTGGTGGCCATCTTTAAATAATGGCCAAGAGTAGATGCCGTACATATTCGTCCTTTAAATACTGGAACCTTTAGCGTTGGTTGTACTTTATTTTAACCAGAGAACTTTATTCGGTCTGGAATATATATTTTATACCCAGTATTAAACGTCTTAATATTGTTAAGTTTTATTAATCATTATCTTGTTCTGACAAAAAATATTCCAAGACTATTTTCATTATATTTTGGTCTATTTTGCCTAAGCCTATATAAACCTTTGAAAAAACTTTTTATCCTAAAGTCATCCCCAATGCCTGGCCCCATGAGTATAGCAATTGAAGACCTTAAAGAGTTAAGGGTGCCATAAGAACTTCCTGTGTTAAACTACTTTGTCATAAATTCCAATATGTTGGATATTTGAGCTTTGAAAGGCTAATTCTTTTAGTTGATCAAAAAATTCACCATTTTTTCAGACCACTATTGTATTGTTTTATAGAGCTATCAGATAAGGAAGACAAAAGAATATCTAATGTTTCCTGTGGTGCACCGTGGTCTCTATAAGCTAGCCTGAAACAATGCCCGAAGCCAGGGTAAGTTGTCGCCAAAGTGGGTGAGAAGACCCATCGGAAAAAGACAAAAAGTCTATTCTTGGACAAAAAAATATCGGTTTTGAAATTAGCATAGATATAAATAAGGGTTGCCATGGTTGAGTAGTCCAGTTTGAAACTACTATTATTCCTCGTGCTTTTTCTGTCCTACTTTTCTTCAAGGTTCTTAAAATAAATGAAAAATAGTAAAATCTGACAATTTCGTGATTCCTTAGCAACACATTTAAAAGCTAAACAAGAAGAAAGAAATTCTAAATAGTTTATATGCATCTTCCTTTCATTAGAATCCCAGCCCTTTCGAAAGATTTCGTGTACATTATTAATATCCGGGCAAACTGAAACAAGTTTACCTATCAAACTTGCAAATTCTATAATTTTGCATACTTTTATTGATGAAAATTTCTTAATTTCAGATTGAATATTATTTCTTTTTTCAGTGGGTATGCAAACTTGCATATTTTTTTTTTTTAGTCATAAACAAACCCTAAAAATTGACAGTAATTCTAGTTATACTCTTCGGTTCATTTATAAGGAACTCTTTAAAAAGTTTCATGGTGGCATCCACTTTTCTACAGCATAAGTCCAATGAGTCTCCAATTAACAATAAATCGTCTAAATATATTACCGAAACATTTCCTAAATTCCTTAAAAAGGCAACAACTGGCTTCATCAATTTAGTAAATACAAACGGAGCCATATTTACCACAAAAGGCAAACAGTAGATTCATATATTTTGTCTTTAAATATGAATCGTAAGTATTTTTATAACCTTTGTGTATGAGTATTGTAAAATATGCATCCTGTACATCTAAAGTTGCCTTATAACAATTACGGTATATTAGGTTTCCTGCGACTATATGATCTTCGATCTTAAAATGAGCTGTTTCAATAAAGACATTTAATTTTTTAAATTAAGAATAAATTTATAGGTGCACTCTGTTTTAGGGACTAAAAAATAAAAAAAGAAGATATAAACTGATCCGCTTCTGAAGTACAAATTGAAACTGCTCCTTTTTTAGTAATTTATCTATGCATACTTAGTAATGTTCCATTTCTGCATCAGATATAATGGATTTTGGAATGTTATCTTGTACAGGTTTATTAATAAATGGAATTTTGTAACCTTTAAGCCAAGATAAAATTATGGGATCAGAATTGATCAATTTACAATTCCTTATAAAAAACTTAAGCCGCCCAGCAAAACATACCTACATTTAACGTCTTTGCTTTCGGTTGAGGCCATCTTTGTAAGTTCCATTGCCACTTCTGCACTTGCCTGTAACTCTGTGTAACTCTTACTCGCCCCCCCCCCCCCTCAGGGAAACCCCCTTGAGGGGCCAGCTTCCGAGGAGGGTTCTTCAAGTTTTTTTTTTAAGAAACGGTGTTACCTTTGTTCTTGTAATGTTTTTGTTGGACGTTGATGTTCCTTGGTTTTAATAACTTTGAGGCTTTTTCTAAAGCTTTAGTCTGATTAATTATCCTCCAAATTTTTTCCAAATAAAAATTCATCAACTTTTGTTTCCTTGGGAGTTTTTGTACAATCTGCATTAACCTCTGAAAGAAGTTCTTCTTACACTTGATTCATCATGGTGAAGATTGCCAACATCCTTCCAGTATCAGACAATTTTGTTAGATCAATAGAATCCTTTTTTTCTCTTTCCAAAATCGAGAATATTGCTTGAGCAATTGCTGATAGGCATATTGCAACTTTGCCCTGTTTCTTGACAATTCTCGCATCTCGATTTATATTAGTTACGTTCAATGAAGCCTCATTTAAAATTGGATCATTGACTTAGGGACAATTAATAGGCCCCGGATATTTCTCAGAGAAAATTTTTAGATCCTCCTCTGATAATCCTGCTTCCAAAATTTCCTTCCACTTCTACACAACCTCTTCATTTTGCCAAAAATGATGACCCTTCATTAGTTGTTTTGTGTCCCAAAATATCCATAATTTCAGAATCTAGAGGCGCCTCAACAGATTCGGTAATTATGCTTCCTTCGTCCGAACCTTCCTTGTAATTTCTCAATTTAATACAATAAATGTAAAGCGTATTATTACATTTATGTATGAATTATTTGTTGTAAGAACACATAAATTGTAAAGCGTATTATTACAATTTTGTGTACACTATTGAGAGAATATGAAATGTAAGCGTATTATACATTTCTATTTTAAAAAATATATATAAGATGCAAAACGTATTATTACACCTATATATTTTTTATATTCTATTAAAATGTAAAACGTATTATTACATTTTTGTATCATTACAAATAATGATAACTAGTGCAGAGTGTAGAATATCTACACAGTAGAGAGAATATGAAATGTAAGCGTATTATACATTTCTATTTAAAAAAATATGTATAAGATGCAAAACGTATTATTACATCTATATTTTTTTATATTCTCTTAAAATGTAAAACGTATTATTACATTTTTGTATCACTACATAGAATGATAACTAGTGCAGAATATCTACACTGTTGAGAGAATATGAAATGTAAGCGTATTATACATTTCTATTTAAAAATATGTATAAGATGCAAAACGTATTATTACATCTATACTTTTTTATATTCTCTTAAAATGTAAAACGTATTATTACATTTTTGTATCACTACATAGAATGATAACTAGTGCAGAATATCTACACTGTTGAGAGAATATGAAATGTAAGCGTATTATACATTTCTATTTAAAAATATGTATAAGATGCAAAACGTATTAATACATCTATATTTTTTTATATTCTCTTAAAATGTAAAACGTATTATTACATTTTTGTATCACTACATAGAATGATAACTAGTGCAGAATATCTACACTGTTGAGAGAATATGAAATGTAAGCGTATTATACATTTCTATTTAAAAATATGTATAAGATGCAAAACGTATTATTACATCTATACTTTTTTATATTCTCTTAAAATGTAAAACGTATTATTACATTTTTGTATCACTACATAGAATGATAACTAGTGCAGAATATCTACACTGTTGAGAGAATATGAAATGTAAGCGTATTATACATTTCTATTTAAAAATATGTATAAGATGCAAAACGTATTATTACATCTATATTTTTTTATATTCTCTTAAAATGTAAAACGTATTATTACATTTTTGTATCACTACATAGAATGATAACTAGTGCAGAATATCTACACTGTTGAGAGAATATGAAATGTAAGCGTATTATACATTTCTATTTAAAAATATGTATAAGATGCAAAACGTATTATTACATCTATACTTTTTTATATTCTCTTAAAATGTAAAACGTATTATTACATTTTTGTATCACTACATAGAATGATAACTAGTGCAGAATATCTACACTGTTGAGAGAATATGAAATGTAAGCGTATTATACATTTCTATTTAAAAATATGTATAAGATGCAAAACGTATTAATACATCTATATTTTTTTATATTCTCTTAAAATGTAAAACGTATTATTACATTTTTGTATCACTACATAGAATGATAACTAGTGCAGAATATCTACACTGTTGAGAGAATATGAAATGTAAGCGTATTATACATTTCTATTTAAAAATATGTATAAGATGCAAAACGTATTATTACATCTATATTTTTTTATATTCTCTTAAAATGTAAAACGTATTATTACATTTTTGTATCACTACATAGAATGATAACTAGTGCAGAATATCTACACTGTTGAGAGAATATGAAATGTAAGCGTATTATACATTTCTATTTAAAAATATGTATAAGATGCAAAACGTATTAATACATCTATATTTTTTTATATTCTCTTAAAATGTAAAACGTATTATTACATTTTTGTATCACTACATAGAATGATAACTAGTGCAGAATATCTACACTGTTGAGAGAATATGAAATGTAAGCGTATTATACATTTCTATTTAAAAATATGTATAAGATGCAAAACGTATTATTACATCTATACTTTTTTATATTCTCTTAAAATGTAAAACGTATTATTACATTTTTGTATCACTACATAGAATGATAACTAGTGCAGAATATCTACACTGTTGAGAGAATATGAAATGTAAGCGTATTATACATTTCTATTTAAAAATATGTATAAGATGCAAAACGTATTATTACATCTATATTTTTTTATATTCTCTTAAAATGTAAAACGTATTATTACATTTTTGTATCACTACATAGAATGATAACTAGTGCAGAATATCTACACTGTTGAGAGAATATGAAATGTAAGCGTATTATACATTTCTATTTAAAAATATGTATAAGATGCAAAACGTATTATTACATCTATACTTTTTTATATTCTCTTAAAATGTAAAACGTATTATTACATTTTTGTATCACTACATAGAATGATAACTAGTGCAGAATATCTACACTGTTGAGAGAATATGAAATGTAAGCGTATTATACATTTCTATTTAAAAATATGTATAAGATGCAAAACGTATTAATACATCTATATTTTTTTATATTCTCTTAAAATGTAAAACGTATTATTACATTTTTGTATCACTACATAGAATGATAACTAGTGCAGAATATCTACACTGTTGAGAGAATATGAAATGTAAGCGTATTATACATTTCTATTTAAAAATATGTATAAGATGCAAAACGTATTATTACATCTATATTTTTTTATATTCTCTTAAAATGTAAAACGTATTATTACATTTTTGTATCACTACATAGAATGATAACTAGTGCAGAATATCTACACTGTTGAGAGAATATGAAATGTAAGCGTATTATACATTTCTATTTAAAAATATGTATAAGATGCAAAACGTATTATTACATCTATACTTTTTTATATTCTCTTAAAATGTAAAACGTATTATTACATTTTTGTATCACTACATAGAATGATAACTAGTGCAGAATATCTACACTGTTGAGAGAATATGAAATGTAAGCGTATTATACATTTCTATTTAAAAATATGTATAAGATGCAAAACATATTATTACATCTATATTTTTTATTCTCTAAAAATGTAAAGCGTATTATTACATTTATTATTTGTGATACTTAGGTATAAAATGTAAAGCGTATTATTACATTTTTAAGTTTTAGTATCTTATAGTACCCAATTTTTTAGTATTTAAAATGTAAAACGTATTAGTATTAGTACATTTTATTTGTTTGTCTAATCGTACCTCCTTCCATCAACACCTAACATCTGCAAGATATGCAAGCTCAGCTTGCGCTCTGTGCTTAAGCTATGTAAGCGTTTTTATCACTGAAAAATACATGCTCCGCTGCTTCGTCTTCTTATAATTTTTTAAATTCAATTTAAATAATATGCGAGCGATTATAAAAATAGCTATAAATTTTACTTTAAACGTTTATAAAATCGCAAAAAATACCATTAACAAATTAAAAACGAAATTAACAAACAAAAAACTTACGTTTTTTCTGCAATTTCGTCTTTTTCTGCAATTTCTTTAACCGTCTTTTCATTCTCCTAATTTCCTTAACCAAATGAAATTCATTTTCTCTATCACTATCACTAACACTACTTAGTGATTGATTTCTTGTTTTTCCCATCTTTTTTCTGCCTATTCACGTGTGACACGGTACACTCCAGAAAAACAATGAGATATCTGTACTGGAGAAGGGACCACCGAGGCCTATTCCCACTTCTTTAGAGGGAAAAAAAAGCTTTAAAGAGAGTGACATCGATACATCCAGCGGGACCTACTACTAATTATTAATCCTGAGCAAGAGCATAATACAATTATAGATTTCAGTCTGCTGAATACGGAGAACTAAAAAAATTTGAGCTACGACCACTAGTTTAGAAGCTACACCCGTTTTTATGGCCACCAAAAAATGATAGAGAAGGGTCCCCCCTTTGCTATAAAACTGAAAAATTTAGAAATTTTTTTTCGCGATTTTTTGACTTTATCTTTTAGATTTCGGTTCGCTGATAACGAATCAACCATTGTTAACGCGATCCGACGCGTACATTTTAAACTACAGCGTTTTGAAAATTGCAGAAATTTATAAATTTTAAAAAATTCATATTTTTTTCTAAATTTTTTCGAATTTTATATAACTGATAGGTTATATTTATAGATTTCAGTCTGCTGAATACGGAGAACTAAAAAAATTTGAGCTATGACCACTATTTTAGAAGCTACACCCGTTTTTATGGCCACCAAAAAATGATAGAGAAGGGTCCCCCCTTTGCTATAAAACTGAAAAATTTAGAAATTTTTTTTCGCGATTTTTTGAGTTTATCTTTTAGATTTCGGTTCGCTGATAACGAATCAACCATTGTTAACGCGATCCGACGCGTACTTTTTAAACTACAGCGTTTTGAAAATTGCAGAAATTTAGAAAATTTAAAAAATTCATATTTATTTCTAAACTTTTCCGAATTTTATATAACTGATAGGTTATATTTATAGATTTCAGTCTGCGGAATACGGAGAACTAAAAAAATTTGAGCTATGACCACTATTTTAGAAGCTACACCCGTTTTTATGGCCACCCAAAAATGATAGAGAAGGGTCCCCCCTTTGCTATAAAACTGAAAAATTTTGAAATTTTTTTCGCGATTTTTTGACTTTATCTTATAGATTTCGGTTCCCTGATAACGAATCAACCATTGTTAACGCGATCCGACGCGTACTTTTTAAACTACAGCGTTTTGAAAATTGCAGAAATTTAGAAAATTTGAAAAATTCATATTTTTTTCTAAATTTTTTCGAATTTAATATAACCTATAGGTCATATTTATAGATTTCAGTCTGCGGAATACGGAGGACTAAAAAAATTTGAGCTACGACCACTAGTTTAGAAGGTACACCCGTTTTTATGGCCACCAAAAAATGATAGAGAAGGGTCCCCCCTTTGCTATAAAACTGAAAAATTTTGAAATTTTTTTCGCGATTTTTTGACTTTATCTTATAGATTTCGGTTCCCTGATAACGAATCAACCATTGTTAACGCGATCCGACGCGTACTTTTTAAACTACAGCGTTTTGAAAATTGCAGAAATTTAGAATATTTAAAAAATTCATATTTTTTTCTAAATTTTTTCGAATTTTATATAACTGATAGGTTATATTTATAGATTTCAGTCTGCTGAATTCGGAAAACTAAGAAAATTTGAGCTACGACCACTATTTTAGAAGCTACACTCGTTTTTATGGCCACCCAAAAATGATAGAGAAGGGTCCCCCCTTTGCTATAAAACTGAAAAATTTTGAATTTTTTTTTCGCGATTTTTTGACTTTATCTTATAGATTTCGGTTCGCTGATAACGAATCAACCATTGTTAACGCGACCCGACGCGTACTTTTTAAACTACAGCGTTTTGAAAATTGCAGAAATTTAGAATATTTAAAAAATTCATATTTTTTTCTAAATTTTTTCGAATTTTATATAACTGATAGGTTATATTTATAGATTTTAGTCTTCGGAATACGGAGAACTAAAAAAATTTGAGCTATGACCACTATTTTAGAAGCTACACCCGTTTTTATGGCCACCCAAAAATGAAAGAGAAGGGTCCCCCCTTTGCTATAAAACTGAAAAATTTTGAAATTTTTTTCGCGATTTTTTGACTTTATCTTATAGATTTCGGTTCCCTGATAACGAATCAACCATTGTTAACGCGATCCGACGCGTACTTTTTAAACTACAGCGTTTTGAAAATTGCAGAAATTTAGAAAATTTGAAAAATTCATATTTTTTTCTAAATTTTTTCGAATTTAATATAACCTATAGGTCATATTTATAGATTTCAGTCTGCGGAATACGGAGGACTAAAAAAATTTGAGCTACGACCACTAGTTTAGAAGGTACACCCGTTTTTATGGCCACCAAAAAATGATAGAGAAGGGTCCCCCCTTTGCTATAAAACTGAAAAATTTAGAAATTTTTTTTCGCGATTTTTTGACTTTATCTTATAGATTTCGGTTCCCTGATAACGAATCAACCATTGTTAACGCGATCCGACGCGTACTTTTTAAACTACAGCGTTTTGAAAATTGCAGAAATTTAGAATATTTAAAAAATTCATATTTTTTTCTAAATTTTTTCGAATTTAATATAACCGATAGGTCATATTTATAGATTTCAGTCTGCTGATTACGGAGAACTAAAAAAATTTGAGATACGACCACTATTTTAGAAGCTACACCCGTTTTTATGGCCACTCAAAAATGATAGAGAAGGGTCCCCCCTTTGCTATAAAACTGAAAAATTTTGAAAATTTTTTTCGCGATTTTTTGACTTTATCTTATAGATTTCGGTTCCCTGATAACGAATCAACCATTGTTAACGCGATCCGACGCGTACTTTTTAAACTACAGCGTTTTGAAAATTGCAGAAATTTAGAAAATTTGAAAAATTCATATTTTTTTCTAAATTTTTTCGAATTTAATATAACCTATAGGTCATATTTATAGATTTCAGTCTGCTGATTACGGAGAACTAAAAAAATTTGAGAAACGACCACTATTTTAGAAGCTACACCCGTTTTTATGGCCACCAAAAAATGATAGAGAAGGGTCCCCCCTTTGATATAAAACTGAAAAATTTTGAAATTTTTTTTCGCGATTTTTTGACTTTATCTTATAGATTTCGGTTCGCTGATAACGAATCAACCATTGTTAACGCGATCCGACGCGTACTTTTTAAACTACAGCGTTTTGAAAATTGCAGAAATTTAGAAAATTTGAAAAATTCATATTTTTTTCTAAATTTTTTCGAATTTAATATAACCTATAGGTCATATTTATAGATTTCAGTCTGCGGAATACGGAGGACTAAAAAAATTTGAGCTACGACCACTAGTTTAGAAGGTACACCCGTTTTTATGGCTACCAAAAAATGATAGAGAAGGGTCCCTTTGATATAAAACTGAAAAATTTTGAAATTTTTTTTCGCGATTTTTTGACTTTATCTTATAGATTTCGGTTCCCTGATAACGAATCAACCATTGTTAACGCGATCCGACGCGTAATTTTTAAACTACAGCGTTTTGAAAATTGCAGAAATTTAGAAAATTTAAAAAATTCATATTTTTTTCTAAATTTTTTCGAATTTTATATAACTGATAGGTTATATTTATAGGTTTCAGTCTGCGGAATACGGAGGACTAAAAAAATTTGAGCTACGACCACTAGTTTAGAAGCTACACCCGTTTTTATGACCACCAAAAAATGATAGAGAAGGGTCCCCCCTTTGCTATAAAACTGAAAAATTTTGAAATTTTTTTTCGCGATTTTTTGACTTCATCTTTTAGATTTCGGTTCGCTGATAACGAATCAAGCATTGTTAACGCGATTCGACGCGTACTTTTTAAACTACAGCGTTTTGAAAATTGCAGAAATTTAGAAAATTTAAAAAATTCATATTTTTTTCTAAATTTTTTCGAATTTTATATAACTGATAGGTTATATTTATAGATTTCAGTCTGCTGAATTCGGAGAACTAAAAAAATTTGAGATACGACCACTAAATTAGAAGCTACACCCGTTTTTATGGCCACTCAAAAATGATAGAGAAGGGTCCCCCCTTTGCTATAAAACTGAAAAATTTTGAAATTTTTTTTCGCGATTTTTTGACTTTATCTTATAGATTTCGGTTCCCTGATAACGAATCAACCATTGTTAACGCGATCCGACGCGTACTTTTTAAACTACACCGTTTTGAAAATTGCAGAAATTTAGAAAATTTGAAAAATTCATATTTTTTTCTAAATTTTTTCGAATTTTATATAACTGATAGGTTATATTTATAGGTTTCAGTCTGCGGAATACGGAGGACTAAAAAAATTTGAGCTACGACCACTAGTTTAGAAGGTACACCCGTTTTTATGGCTACCAAAAAATGATAGAGAAGGGTCCCCCCTTTGCTATAAAACTGAAAAATTTAGAAATTTTTTTTCGCGATTTTTTGACTTTGTCTTATAGATTTCGGTTCGCTAATAACGAATCAACAATTGTTACCGCGATCCGACGCGTACTTTTTAAACTACAGCGTTTTGAAAATTGCAGAAATTTAGAAAATTTAAAAAATTCATATTTTTTTCTAAATTTTTTCGAATTTTATATAACTGATAGGTTATATTTATAGGTTTCAGTCTGCGGAATACGGAGGACTAAAAAAATTTGAGCTACGACCACTAGTTTAGAAGCTACACCCGTTTTTATGACCACCAAAAAATGATAGAGAAGGGTCCCCCCTTTGCTATAAAACTGAAAAATTTTGAAATTTTTTTTCGCGATTTTTTGACTTTATCTTATAGATTTCGGTTCGCTGATAACGAATCAAGCATTGTTAACGCGATTCGAAGCGTACTTTTTAAACTACAGCGTTTTGAAAATTGCAGAAATTTAGAAAATTTAAAAAATTCATATTTTTTTCTAAAGTTTTTCGAATTTTATATAACTGATAGGTTATATTTATAGATTTCAGTCTGCTGAATACGGAGAACTAAAAAATTTTGAGCTACGACCACTAGTTTAGAAGCTACACCCGTTTTTATGGCCACCAAAAAATGATAGAGAAGGGTCCCCCCTTTGCTATAAAACTGAAAAATTTTGAAATTTTTTTTCGCGATTTTTTGACTTTATCTTATAGATTTCGGTTCCCTGATAACGAATCAACCATTGTTACCGCGATCCGACGCGTACTTTTTAAACTACAGCGTTTTGAAAATTGCAGAAATTTAGAAAATTTAAAAAATTCATATTTTTTTCTAAATTTTTTCGAATTTAATATAACCTATAGGTTATATTTATAGGTTTCAGTCTGCGGAATACGGAGGACTAAAAAAATTTGAGCTACGACCACTAGTTTAGAAGCTACACCCGTTTTTATGACCACCAAAAAATGATAGAGAAGGGTCCCCCCTTTGCTATCAAACTGAAAAATTTTGAAAATTTTTTTCGCGATTTTTTGACTTTATCTTATAGATTTCGGTTCCCTGATAACGAATCAACCATTGTTAACGCGATCCGACGCGTACTTTTTAAACTACAGCGTTTTGAAAATTGCAGAAATTTAGAAAATTTGAAAAATTCATATTTTTTTCTAAATTTTTTCGAATTTAATATAACCGATAGGTCATATTTATAGATTTCAGTCTGCTGATTACGGAGAACTAAAAAAATTTGAGATACGACCACTATTTTAGAAGCTACACCCGTTTTTATGGCCACTCAAAAATGATAGAGAATCCCCCCTTTGCTATAAAACTGAAAAATTTTGAAAATTTTTTTCGCGATTTTTTGACTTTATCTTATAGATTTCGGTTCCCTGATAACGAATCAACCATTGTTAACGCGATCCGACGCGTACTTTTTAAACTACACCGTTTTGAAAATTGCAGAAATTTAGAAAATTTGAAAAATTCATATTTTTTTCTAAATTTTTTCGAATTTTATATAACTGATAGGTTATATTTATAGGTTTCAGTCTGCGGAATACGGAGGACTAAAAAAATTTGAGCTACGACCACTAGTTTAGAAGGTACACCCGTTTTTATGGCTACCAAAAAATGATAGAGAAGGGTCCCCCCTTTGCTATAAAACTGAAAAATTTAGAAATTTTTTTTCGCGATTTTTTGACTTTGTCTTATAGATTTCGGTTCGCTAATAACGAATCAACAATTGTTACCGCGATCCGACGCGTACTTTTTAAACTACAGCGTTTTGAAAATTGCAGAAATTTAGAAAATTTAAAAAATTCATATTTTTTTCTAAATTTTTTCGAATTTTATATAACTGATAGGTTATATTTATAGGTTTCAGTCTGCGGAATACGGAGGACTAAAAAAATTTGAGCTACGACCACTAGTTTAGAAGGTACACCCGTTTTTATGGCTACCAAAAAATGATAGAGAAGGGTCCCTTTGATATAAAACTGAAAAATTTTGAAATTTTTTTTCGCGATTTTTTGACTTTATCTTATAGATTTCGGTTCCCTGATAACGAATCAACCATTGTTAACGCGATCCGACGCGTAATTTTTAAACTACAGCGTTTTGAAAATTGCAGAAATTTAGAAAATTTAAAAAATTCATATTTTTTTCTAAATTTTTTCGAATTTTATATAACTGATAGGTTATATTTATAGGTTTCAGTCTGCGGAATACGGAGGACTAAAAAAATTTGAGCTACGACCACTAGTTTAGAAGCTACACCCGTTTTTATGACCACCAAAAAATGATAGAGAAGGGTCCCCCCTTTGCTATAAAACTGAAAAATTTTGAAATTTTTTTTCGCGATTTTTTGACTTCATCTTTTAGATTTCGGTTCGCTGATAACGAATCAAGCATTGTTAACGCGATTCGACGCGTACTTTTTAAACTACAGCGTTTTGAAAATTGCAGAAATTTAGAAAATTTAAAAAATTCATATTTTTTTCTAAATTTTTTCGAATTTTATATAACTGATAGGTTATATTTATAGATTTCAGTCTGCTGAATTCGGAGAACTAAAAAAATTTGAGATACGACCACTAAATTAGAAGCTACACCCGTTTTTATGGCCACTCAAAAATGATAGAGAAGGGTCCCCCCTTTGCTATAAAACTGAAAAATTTTGAAATTTTTTTTCGCGATTTTTTGACTTTATCTTATAGATTTCGGTTCCCTGATAACGAATCAACCATTGTTAACGCGATCCGACGCGTACTTTTTAAACTACAGCGTTTTGAAAATTGCAGAAATTTAGAAAATTTGAAAAATTCATATTTTTTTCTAAATTTTTTCGAATTTAATATAACCGATAGGTCATATTTATAGATTTCAGTCTGCTGATTACGGAGAACTAAAAAAATTTGAGATACGACCACTATTTTAGAAGCTACACCCGTTTTTATGGCCACTCAAAAATGATAGAGAATCCCCCCTTTGCTATAAAACTGAAAAATTTTGAAAATTTTTTTCGCGATTTTTTGACTTTATCTTATAGATTTCGGTTCCCTGATAACGAATCAACCATTGTTAACGCGATCCGACGCGTACTTTTTAAACTACACCGTTTTGAAAATTGCAGAAATTTAGAAAATTTGAAAAATTCATATTTTTTTCTAAATTTTTTCGAATTTTATATAACTGATAGGTTATATTTATAGGTTTCAGTCTGCGGAATACGGAGGACTAAAAAAATTTGAGCTACGACCACTAGTTTAGAAGGTACACCCGTTTTTATGGCTACCAAAAAATGATAGAGAAGGGTCCCCCCTTTGCTATAAAACTGAAAAATTTAGAAATTTTTTTTCGCGATTTTTTGACTTTGTCTTATAGATTTCGGTTCGCTAATAACGAATCAACAATTGTTACCGCGATCCGACGCGTACTTTTTAAACTACAGCGTTTTGAAAATTGCAGAAATTTAGAAAATTTAAAAAATTCATATTTTTTTCTAAATTTTTTCGAATTTTATATAACTGATAGGTTATATTTATAGGTTTCAGTCTGCGGAATACGGAGAACTAAAAAAATTTGAGCTACGACCACTAGTTTAGAAGCTACACCCGTTTTTATGACCACCAAAAAATGATAGAGAAGGGTCCCCCCTTTGCTATAAAACTGAAAAATTTTGAAATTTTTTTTCGCGATTTTTTGACTTTATCTTATAGATTTCGGTTCGCTGATAACGAATCAAGCATTGTTAACGCGATTCGAAGCGTACTTTTTAAACTACAGCGTTTTGAAAATTGCAGAAATTTAGAAAATTTAAAAAATTCATATTTTTTTCTAAAGTTTTTCGAATTTTATATAACTGATAGGTTATATTTATAGATTTCAGTCTGCTGAATACGGAGAACTAAAAAAATTTGAGCTACGACCACTAGTTTAGAAGCTACACCCGTTTTTATGGCCACCAAAAAATAATAGAGAAGGGTCCCCCCTTTGCTATAAAACTGAAAAATTTTGAAATTTTTTTTCGCGATTTTTTGACTTTATCTTATAGATTTCGGTTCCCTGATAACGAATCAACCATTGTTACCGCGATCCGACGCGTACTTTTTAAACTACAGCGTTTTGAAAATTGCAGAAATTTAGAAAATTTAAAAAATTCATATTTTTTTCTAAATTTTTTCGAATTTAATATAACCTATAGGTTATATTTATAGGTTTCAGTCTGCGGAATACGGAGGACTAAAAAAATTTGAGCTACGACCACTAGTTTAGAAGCTACACCCGTTTTTATGACCACCAAAAAATGATAGAGAAGGGTCCCCCCTTTGCTATCAAACTGAAAAATTTTGAAAATTTTTTTCGCGATTTTTTGACTTTATCTTATAGATTTCGGTTCCCTGATAACGAATCAACCATTGTTAACGCGATCCGACGCGTACTTTTTAAACTACAGCGTTTTGAAAATTGCAGAAATTTAGAAAATTTGAAAAATTCATATTTTTTTCTAAATTTTTTCGAATTTAATATAACCGATAGGTCATATTTATAGATTTCAGTCTGCTGATTACGGAGAACTAAAAAAATTTGAGATACGACCACTATTTTAGAAGCTACACCCGTTTTTATGGCCACTCAAAAATGATAGAGAAGGGTCCCCCCTTTGCTATAAAACTGAAAAATTTTGAAAATTTTTTTCGCGATTTTTTGACTTTATCTTATAGATTTCGGTTCCCTGATAACGAATCAACCATTGTTAACGCGATCCGACGCGTACTTTTTAAACTACAGCGTTTTGAAAATTGCAGAAATTTAGAAAATTTGAAAAATTCATATTTTTTTCTAAATTTTTTCGAATTTAATATAACCTATAGGTCATATTTATAGATTTCAGTCTGCTGATTACGGAGAACTAAAAAAATTTGAGAAACGACCACTATTTTAGAAGCTACACCCGTTTTTATGGCCACCAAAAAATGATAGAGAAGGGTCCCCCCTTTGATATAAAACTGAAAAATTTTGAAATTTTTTTTCGCGATTTTTTGACTTTATCTTATAGATTTCGGTTCGCTGATAACGAATCAACCATTGTTAACGCGATCCGACGCGTACTTTTTAAACTACAGCGTTTTAAAAATTGCAGAAATTTAGAATATTTAAAAAATTCATATTTTTTTCTAAATTTTTTCGAATTTTATATAACTGATAGGTTATATTTATAGATTTCAGTCTGCTGAATACGGAGAACTAAAAAAATTTGAGCTACGACCACTAGTTTAGAAGCTACACCCGTTTTTATGGCCACCAAAAAATGATAGAGAAGGGTCCCCCCTTTGCTATAAAACTGAAAAATTTTGAAAATTTTTTTTGCGATTTTTTGACTTTATCTTATAGATTTCGGTTCCCTGATAACGAATCAACCATTGTTAACGCGATCCGGCGCGTACTTTTTAAACTACAGCGTTTTGAAAATTGCAGAAATTTAGAAAATTTGAAAAATTCATATTTTTTTCTAAATTTTTTCGAATTTAATATAACCTATAGGTCATATTTATAGATTTCAGTCTGCTGATTACGGAGAACTAAAAAAATTTGAGAAACGACCACTATTTTAGAAGCTACACCCGTTTTTATGGCCACCAAAAAATGATAGAGAAGGGTCCCCCCTTTGATATAAAACTGAAAAATTTTGAAATTTTTTTTCGCGATTTTTTGACTTTATCTTATAGATTTCGGTTCGCTGATAACGAATCAACCATTGTTAACGCGATCCGACGCGTACTTTTTAAACTACAGCGTTTTGAAAATTGCAGAAATTTAGAATATTTATAAAATTCATATTTTTTTCTAAATTTTTTCGAATTTTATATAACTGATAGGTTATATTTATAGATTTTAGTCTTCGGAATACGGAGAACTAAAAAAATTTGAGCTACGACCACTATTTTAGAAGCTACACCCGTTTTTATGGCCACCAAAAAATGATAGAGAAGGGTCCCCCCTTTGCTATAAAACTGAAAAATTTTGAAATTTTTTTTCGCGATTTTTTGACTTCATCTTTTAGATTTCGGTTCGCTGATAACGAATCAAGCATTGTTAACGCGATTCGACGCGTACTTTTTAAACTTCACCGTTTTGAAAATTGAAGAAATTTAGAAAATTTGAAAAATTCATATTTTTTTCTAAATTTTTTCGAATTTTATATAACTGATAGGTTATATTTATAGGTTTCAGTCTGCGGAATACGGAGGACTAAAAAAATTTGAGCTACGACCACTAGTTTAGAAGGTACACCCGTTTTTATGGCTACCAAAAAATGATAGAGAAGGGTCCCTTTGATATAAAACTGAAAAATTTTGAAATTTTTTTTCGCGATTTTTTGACTTTATCTTATAGATTTCGGTTCCCTGATAACGAATCAACCATTGTTAACGCGATTCGACGCGTACTTTTTAAACTACAGCGTTTTGAAAATTGCAGAAATTTAGAAAATTTAAAAAATTCATATTTTTTTCTAAATTTTTTCGAATTTTATATAACTGATAGGTTATATTTATAGATTTCAGTCTGCTGAATTCGGAGAACTAAAAAAATTTGAGATACGACCACTAAATTAGAAGCTACACCCGTTTTTATGGCCACTCAAAAATGATAGAGAAGGGTCCCCCCTTTGCTATAAAACTGAAAAATTTTGAAATTTTTTTTCGCGATTTTTTGACTTTATCTTATAGATTTCGGTTCCCTGATAACGAATCAACCATTGTTAACGCGATCCGACGCGTACTTTTTAAACTACACCGTTTTGAAAATTGCAGAAATTTAGATAATTTGAAAAATTCATATTTTTTTCTAAATTTTTTCGAATTTTATATAACTGATAGGTTATATTTATAGGTTTCAGTCTGCGGAATACGGAGGACTAAAAAAATTTGAGCTACGACCACTAGTTTAGAAGGTACACCCGTTTTTATGGCTACCAAAAAATGATAGAGAAGGGTCCCCCCTTTGCTATAAAACTGAAAAATTTAGAAATTTTTTTTCGCGATTTTTTGACTTTGTCTTATAGATTTCGGTTCGCTAATAACGAATCAACAATTGTTACCGCGATCCGACGCGTACTTTTTAAACTACAGCGTTTTGAAAATTGCAGAAATTTAGAAAATTTAAAAAATTCATATTTTTTTCTAAATTTTTTCGAATTTTATATAACTGATAGGTTATATTTATAGGTTTCAGTCTGCGGAATACGGAGGACTAAAAAAATTTGAGCTACGACCACTAGTTTAGAAGCTACACCCGTTTTTATGACCACCAAAAAATGATAGAGAAGGGTCCCCCCTTTGCTATAAAACTGAAAAATTTTGAAATTTTTTTTCGCGATTTTTTGACTTTATCTTATAGATTTCGGTTCCCTGATAACGAATCAACCATTGTTACCGCGATCCGACGCGTACTTTTTAAACTACAGCGTTTTGAAAATTGCAGAAATTTAGAAAATTTAAAAAATTCATATTTTTTTCTAAATTTTTTCGAATTTTATATAACTGATAGGTTATATTTATAGATTTCAGTCTGCTGAATTCGGAGAACTAAAAAAATTTGAGATACGACCACTAAATTAGAAGCTACACCCGTTTTTATGGCCACTCAAAAATGATAGAGAAGGGTCCCCCCTTTGCTATAAAAATGAAAAATTTAGAAATTTTTTTTCGCGATTTTTTGAGTTTATCTTTTAGATTTCGGTTCGCTGATAACGAATCAACCATTGTTAACGCGATCCGACGCGTACTTTTTAAACTACAGCGTTTTGAAAATTGCAGAAATTTAGAATATTTAAAAAATTCATATTTTTTTCTAAATTTTTTCGAATTTTATATAACTGATAGGTTATATTTATAGATTTCAGTCTGCTGAATTCGGAAAACTAAAAAAAATTGAGCTACGACCACTATTTTAGAAGCTACACCCGTTTTTATGGCCACCAAAAAATGATAGAGAAGGGTCCCCCCTTTGCTATAAAACTGAAAAATTTTGAAATTTTTTATCGCGATTTTTTGACTTTATCATATAGATTTCGGTTCGCTGATAACGAATCAAGCATTGTTAACGCGATTCGACGCGTACTTTTTAGACTACAGCGTTTTGAAATTTGCAGAAATTTAGAAAATTTGAAAAATTCATATTTTTTTCTAAATTTTTTCGAATTTAATATAACCTATAGGTCATATTTATAGATTTCAGTCTGCTGATTACGGAGAACTAAAAAAATTTGAGCTACGACCACTATTTTAGAAGCTACACCCGTTTTTATGGCCACTCAAAAATGATAGAGAAGGGTCCCCCCTTTGCTATAAAACTGAAAAATTTTGAAATTTTTTTTCGCGATTTTTTAACTTTATCTTATAGATTTCGGTTCGCTGATAACGAATCAACCATTGTTAACGCGATCCGACGCGTAGTTTTTAAACTACACCGTTTTGAAAATTGCAGAAATTTATAAATTTTAAAAAATTCATATTTTTTTCTAAATTTTTTCGAATTTTATATAACTGATAGGTTATATTTATAGATTTCAGTCTGCTGAATTCGGAAAACTAAAAAAATTTGAGCTACGACCACTATTTTAGAAGCTACACCCGTTTTTATGGCCACCCAAAAATGATAGAGAAGGGTCCCCCCTTTGCTATAAAACTGAAAAATTTTGAATTTTCTCGAATTTAATATAACCGATAGGTTATATTTATAGATTTCAGTCTGCGGAATACGGAGGACTAAAAAAATTTGAGCTACGACCACTAGTTTAGAAGGTACACCCGTTTTTATGGCCACCAAAAAATGATAGAGAAGGGTCCCCCCTTTGCTATAAAACTGAAAAATTTAGAAATTTTTTTTCGCGATTTTTTGACTTTATCTTATAGATTTCGGTTCGCTGATAACGAATCAAGCATTGTTAACGCGATTCGACGCGTACTTTTTAAACTACAGCATTTTGAAAATTGCAGAAATTTAGAATATTTAAAAAATTCATATTTTTTTCTAAATTTTTTCGAATTTTATGTAACTGATAGGTTATATTTATAGATTTTAGTCTTCGGAATACGGAGAACTAAAAAAATTTGAGCTACGACCACTAGTTTAGAAGCTACACCCGTTTTTATGGCCACCAAAAAATGATAGAGAAGGGTCCCCCCTTTGCTATAAAACTGAAAAATTTTGAAATTTTTTTTCGCGATTTTTTGACTTTATCTTATAGATTTCGGTTCGCTGATAACGAACCAACCATTGTTAACGCGATCCGAAGCGTACTTTTTAAACTACAGCGTTTTGAAAATTGCACAAATTTAGAAATTTTAAAAAATTCATATTTTTTTCTAATTTTTTTCGAATTTTATATAACTGATAGGTTATTTTTATAGATTTCAGTCTGCGGAATACGGAGGACTAAAAAAATTTGAGCTACGACCACTAGTTTAGAAGCTACACCCGTTTTTATGGCCACCAAAAAATGATAGAGAAGGGTCCCCCCTTTGCTATAAAACTGAAAAATTTAGAAATTTTTTTTCGCGATTTTTTGACTTTATCTTTTAGATTTCGGTTCGCTGATAACGAATCAACCATTGTTAACGCGATCCGACGCGTACATTTTAAACTACAGCGTTTTGAAAATTGCAGAAATTTATAAATTTTAAAAAATTCATATTTTTTTCTAAATTTTTTCGAATTTTATATAACTGATAGGTTATATTTATAGATTTCAGTCTGCTGAATTCGGAAAACTAAGAAAATTTGAGCTACGACCACTATTTTAGAAGCTACACCCGTTTTTATGGCCACCCAAAAATGATAGAGAAGGGTCTCCCCCCTTTGCTATAAAACTGAAAAATTTTGAAATTTTTTTTCGCGATTTTTTGACTTTATCTTATAGATTTCGGTTCGCTGATAACGAATCAACCATTGTTAACGCGATCCGACGCGTACTTTTTAAACTACAGCGTTTTGAAAATTGCAGAAATTTAGAATATTTAAAAAATTCATATTTTTTTCTAAATTTTTTCGAATTTTATATAACTGATAGGTTATATTTATAGATTTTAGTCTTCGGAATACGGAGAACTAAAAAAATTTCAGCTACGACCACTATTTTAGAAGCTACACCCGTTTTTATGGCCACCAAAAAATGATAGAGAAGGGTCCCCCCTTTGCTATAAAACTGAAAAATTTAGAAATTTTTTTTCGCGATTTTTTGAGTTTATCTTTTAGATTTCGGTTCGCTGATAACGAATCAACCATTGTTAACGCGATCCGACGCGTACTTTTTAAACTACAGCGTTTTGAAAATTGCAGAAATTTAGAAAATTTAAAAAATTCATATTTATTTCTAAACTTTTCCGAATTTTATATAACTGATAGGTTATATTTATAGATTTCAGTCTGCGGAATACGGAGAACTAAAAAAATTTGAGCTACGACCACTATTTTAGAAGCTACATCCGTTTTTATGGCCACCAAAAAATGATAGAGAAGGGTCCCTCCTTTGCTATAAAACTGAAAAATTTTGAAATTTTTTTTCGCGATTTTTTGACTTTATCTTTTAGATTTTGGTTCGCTGATAACGAATCAACCATTGTTAACGCGATCCGACGCGTACTTTCTAAACTACAGCGTTTTGAAAATTGCAGAAATTTAGAAAATTTAAAAAATTCATATTTATTTCTAAACTTTTCCGAATTTTATATAACTGATAGGTTATATTTATAGATTTCAGTCTGCGGAATACGGAGAACTAAAAAAATTTGAGCTACGACCACTATTTTAGAAGCTACACCCGTTTTTATGGCCACCAAAAAATGATAGAGAAGGGTCCCCCCTTTGCTATAAAACTGAAAAATTTAGAAATTTTTTTTCGCGATTTTTTGACTTTATCTTATAGATTTCGGTTCGCTGATAACGAATCAAGCATTGTTAACGCGATTCGACGCGTACTTTTTAAACTACAGCGTTTTGAAAATTGCATAAATTTAGAAAATTTAAAAAATTCATATTTTTTTCTAAATTTTTTCGAATTTTATATAACTGATAGGTTATATTTATAGATTTCAGTCTGCTGAATACGGAGAACTAAAAAAATTTGAGCTATGACCACTATTTTAGAAGCTACACCCGTTTTTATGGCCACCCAAAAATGATAGAGAAGGGTCCCCCCTTTGCTATAAAACTGAAAAATTTTGAAATTTTTTTTCGCGATTTTTTGACTTTATCTTATAGATTTCGGTTCGCTGATAACGAATCAACCATTGTTAACGCGATCCGACGCGTACTTTTTAAACTACAGCGTTTTGAAAATTGCAGAAATTTAGAATATTTAAAAAATTCATATTTTTTTCTAAATTTTTTCGAATTTTATATAACTCATAGGTTATATTTATAGATTTTAGTCTTCGGAATACGGAGAACTAAAAAAATTTGAGCTACGACCACTATTTTAGAAGCTACATCCGTTTTTATGGCCACCAAAAAATGATAGAGAAGGGTCCCCCCTTTGCTATAAAACTGAAAAATTTAGAAATTTTTTTTTCGCGATTTTTTGAGTTTATCTTTTAGATTTTGGTTCGCTGATAACGAATCAACCATTGTTAACGCGATCCGACGCGTACTTTTTAAACTACAGCGTTTTGAAAATTGCAGAAATTTAGAAAATTTAAAAAATTCATATTTATTTCTAAACTTTTCCGAATTTTATATAACTGATAGGTTATATTTATAGATTTCAGTCTGCGGAATACGGAGAACTAAAAAAATTTGAGCTACGACCACTATTTTAGAAGCTACATCCGTTTTTATGGCCACCAAAAAATGATAGAGAAGGGTCCCCCCTTTGCTATAAAACTGAAAAATTTTGAAATTTTTTTTCGCGATTTTTTGACTTTATCTTATAGATTTCGGTTCGCTGATAACGAATCAAGCATTGTTAACGCGATTCGACGCGTACTTTTTAAACTACAGCGTTTTGAAAATTGCAGAAATTTAGAAAATTTAAAAAATTCATATTTTTTTCTAAATTTTTTCGAATTTTATATTACTGATAGGTTATGTTTATAGATTTCAGTCTGCTGAATACGGAGAATTAAAAAAATTTGAGCTACGACCACTAGTTTAGAAGCTACACCCGTTTTTATGGCCACCAAAAAATGATAGAGAAGGGTCCCCCCTTTGCTATAAAACTGAAAAATTTTGAAATTTTTTTTCGCGATTTTTTGACTTTATCTTATAGATTTCGGTTCGCTGATAACGAATCAACCATTGTTAACGCGATCCGACGCGTACTTTTTAAACTACAGCGTTTTGAAAATTGCAGAAATTTAGAATATTTAAAAAATTCATATTTTTTTCTAAATTTTTTCGAATTTTATATAACTCATAGGTTATATTTATAGATTTTAGTCTTCGGAATACGGAGAACTAAAAAAATTTGAGCTACGACCACTATTTTAGAAGCTACATCCGTTTTTATGGCCACCAAAAAATGATAGAGAAGGGTCCCCCCTTTGCTATAAAACTGAAAAATTTTGAAATTTTTTTTCGCGATTTTTTGACTTTATCTTATAGATTTTGGTTCGCTGATAACGAACCAACCATTGTTAACGCGATCCGAAGCGTACTTTTTAAACTACAGCGTTTTGAAAATTGCAGAAATTTAGAAAATTTAAAAAATTCATATTTTTTTCTAAATTTTTTCGAATTTTATATAACTGATAGGTTATATTTATAGATTTCAGTCTGCTGATTACGGAGAACTAAAAAAATTTGAGCTACGACCACTAGTTTAGAAGCTACACCCGTTTTTATGGCCACCAAAAAATGATAGAGAAGGGTCCCCCCTTTGCTATAAAACTGAAAAATTTTGAAATTTTTTTTCGCGATTTTTTGACTTTATCTTATAGATTTCGGTTCGCTGATAACGAACCAACCATTGTTAACGCGATCCGAAGCGTACTTTTTAAACTACAGCGTTTTGAAAATTGCACAAATTTAGAAATTTTAAAAAATTCATATTTTTTTCTAATTTTTTTCGAATTTTATATAACTGATAGGTTATTTTTATAGATTTCAGTCTGCGGAATACGGAGGACTAAAAAAATTTGAGCTACGACCACTAGTTTAGAAGCTACACCCGTTTTTATGGCCACCAAAAAATGATAGAGAAGGGTCCCCCCTTTGCTATAAAACTGAAAAATTTAGAAATTTTTTTTCGCGATTTTTTGACTTTATCTTTTAGATTTCGGTTCGCTGATAACGAATCAACCATTGTTAACGCGATCCGACGCGTACATTTTAAACTACAGCGTTTTGAAAATTGCAGAAATTTATAAATTTTAAAAAATTCATATTTTTTTCTAAATTTTTTCGAATTTTATATAACTGATAGGTTATATTTATAGATTTCAGTCTGCTGAATTCGGAAAACTAAGAAAATTTGAGCTACGACCACTATTTTAGAAGCTACACCCGTTTTTATGGCCACCCAAAAATGATAGAGAAGGGTCTCCCCCCTTTGCTATAAAACTGAAAAATTTTGAAATTTTTTTTCGCGATTTTTTGACTTTATCTTATAGATTTCGGTTCGCTGATAACGAATCAACCATTGTTAACGCGATCCGACGCGTACTTTTTAAACTACAGCGTTTTGAAAATTGCAGAAATTTAGAATATTTAAAAAATTCATATTTTTTTCTAAATTTTTTCGAATTTTATATAACTGATAGGTTATATTTATAGATTTTAGTCTTCGGAATACGGAGAACTAAAAAAATTTCAGCTACGACCACTATTTTAGAAGCTACACCCGTTTTTATGGCCACCAAAAAATGATAGAGAAGGGTCCCCCCTTTGCTATAAAACTGAAAAATTTTGAAATTTTTTTTCGCGATTTTTTGACTTTATCTTATAGATTTCGGTTCGCTGATAACGAATCAACCATTGTTAACGCGATCCGACGCGTACTTTTTAAACTACAGCGTTTTGAAAATTGCAGAAATTTAGAATATTTAAAAAATTCATATTTTTTTCTAAATTTTTTCGAATTTTATATAACTCATAGGTTACATTTATAGATTTTAGTCTTCGGAATACGGAGAACTAAAAAAATTTGAGCTACGACCACTATTTTAGAAGCTACATCCGTTTTTATGGCCACCAAAAAATGATAGAGAAGGGTCCCCCCTTTGCTATAAAACTGAAAAATTTAGAAATTTTTTTTCGCGATTTTTTGACTTCATCTTATAGATTTCGGTTCGCTAATAACGAATCAACCATTGTTACCGCGATCCGACGCGTACTTTTTAAACTACAGCGTTTTGAAAATTGCAGAAATTTAGAAAATTTAAAAAATTCATATTTTTTTCTAAATTTTTTCGAATTTTATATAACTGATAGGTTATATTTATAGATTTCAGTCTGCTGATTACGGAGAACTAAAAAAATTTGAGCTACGACCACTAGTTTAGAAGCTACACCCGTTTTTATGGCCACCAAAAAATGATAGAGAAGGGTCCCCCCTTTGCTATAAAACTGAAAAATTTTGAAATTTTTTTTCGCGATTTTTTGACTTTATCTTATAGATTTCGGTTCGCTGATAACGAACCAACCATTGTTAACGCGATCCGAAGCGTACTTTTTAAACTACAGCGTTTTGAAAATTGCACAAATTTAGAAATTTTAAAAAATTCATATTTTTTTCTAATTTTTTTCGAATTTTATATAACTGATAGGTTATTTTTATAGATTTCAGTCTGCGGAATACGGAGGACTAAAAAAATTTGAGCTACGACCACTAGTTTAGAAGCTACACCCGTTTTTATGGCCACCAAAAAATGATAGAGAAGGGTCCCCCCTTTGCTATAAAACTGAAAAATTTAGAAATTTTTTTTCGCGATTTTTTGACTTTATCTTTTAGATTTCGGTTCGCTGATAACGAATCAACCATTGTTAACGCGATCCGACGCGTACATTTTAAACTACAGCGTTTTGAAAATTGCAGAAATTTATAAATTTTAAAAAATTCATATTTTTTTCTAAATTTTTTCGAATTTTATATAACTGATAGGTTATATTTATAGATTTCAGTCTGCTGAATTCGGAAAACTAAGAAAATTTGAGCTACGACCACTATTTTAGAAGCTACACCCGTTTTTATGGCCACCCAAAAATGATAGAGAAGGGTCTCCCCCCTTTGCTATAAAACTGAAAAATTTTGAAATTTTTTTTCGCGATTTTTTGACTTTATCTTATAGATTTCGGTTCGCTGATAACGAATCAACCATTGTTAACGCGATCCGACGCGTACTTTTTAAACTACAGCGTTTTGAAAATTGCAGAAATTTAGAATATTTAAAAAATTCATATTTTTTTCTAAATTTTTTCGAATTTTATATAACTGATAGGTTATATTTATAGATTTTAGTCTTCGGAATACGGAGAACTAAAAAAATTTCAGCTACGACCACTATTTTAGAAGCTACACCCGTTTTTATGGCCACCAAAAAATGATAGAGAAGGGTCCCCCCTTTGCTATAAAACTGAAAAATTTAGAAATTTTTTTTCGCGATTTTTTGAGTTTATCTTTTAGATTTCGGTTCGCTGATAACGAATCAACCATTGTTAACGCGATCCGACGCGTACTTTTTAAACTACAGCGTTTTGAAAATTGCAGAAATTTAGAAAATTTAAAAAATTCATATTTATTTCTAAACTTTTCCGAATTTTATATAACTGATAGGTTATATTTATAGATTTCAGTCTGCGGAATACGGAGAACTAAAAAAATTTGAGCTACGACCACTATTTTAGAAGCTACATCCGTTTTTATGGCCACCAAAAAATGATAGAGAAGGGTCCCCCCTTTGCTATAAAACTGAAAAATTTTGAAATTTTTTTTCGCGATTTTTTGACTTTATCTTATAGATTTTGGTTCGCTGATAACGAACCAACCATTGTTAACGCGATCCGAAGCGTACTTTTTAAACTACAGCGTTTTGAAAATTGCAGAAATTTAGAAAATTTAAAAAATTCATATTTTTTTCTAAATTTTTTCGAATTTTATATAACTGATAGGTTATATTTATAGATTTCAGTCTGCTGATTACGGAGAACTAAAAAAATTTGAGCTACGACCACTAGTTTAGAAGCTACACCCGTTTTTATGGCCACCAAAAAATGATAGAGAAGGGTCCCCCCTTTGCTATAAAACTGAAAAATTTTGAAATTTTTTTTCGCGATTTTTTGACTTTATCTTATAGATTTCGGTTCGCTGATAACGAACCAACCATTGTTAACGCGATCCGAAGCGTACTTTTTAAACTACAGCGTTTTGAAAATTGCACAAATTTAGAAATTTTAAAAAATTCATATTTTTTTCTAATTTTTTTCGAATTTTATATAACTGATAGGTTATTTTTATAGATTTCAGTCTGCGGAATACGGAGGACTAAAAAAATTTGAGCTACGACCACTAGTTTAGAAGCTACACCCGTTTTTATGGCCACCAAAAAATGATAGAGAAGGGTCCCCCCTTTGCTATAAAACTGAAAAATTTAGAAATTTTTTTTCGCGATTTTTTGACTTTATCTTTTAGATTTCGGTTCGCTGATAACGAATCAACCATTGTTAACGCGATCCGACGCGTACATTTTAAACTACAGCGTTTTGAAAATTGCAGAAATTTATAAATTTTAAAAAATTCATATTTTTTTCTAAATTTTTTCGAATTTTATATAACTGATAGGTTATATTTATAGATTTCAGTCTGCTGAATTCGGAAAACTAAGAAAATTTGAGCTACGACCACTATTTTAGAAGCTACACCCGTTTTTATGGCCACCCAAAAATGATAGAGAAGGGTCTCCCCCCTTTGCTATAAAACTGAAAAATTTTGAAATTTTTTTTCGCGATTTTTTGACTTTATCTTATAGATTTCGGTTCGCTGATAACGAATCAACCATTGTTAACGCGATCCGACGCGTACTTTTTAAACTACAGCGTTTTGAAAATTGCAGAAATTTAGAATATTTAAAAAATTCATATTTTTTTCTAAATTTTTTCGAATTTTATATAACTGATAGGTTATATTTATAGATTTTAGTCTTCGGAATACGGAGAACTAAAAAAATTTCAGCTACGACCACTATTTTAGAAGCTACACCCGTTTTTATGGCCACCAAAAAATGATAGAGAAGGGTCCCCCCTTTGCTATAAAACTGAAAAATTTAGAAATTTTTTTTCGCGATTTTTTGAGTTTATCTTTTAGATTTCGGTTCGCTGATAACGAATCAACCATTGTTAACGCGATCCGACGCGTACTTTTTAAACTACAGCGTTTTGAAAATTGCAGAAATTTAGAAAATTTAAAAAATTCATATTTATTTCTAAACTTTTCCGAATTTTATATAACTGATAGGTTATATTTATAGATTTCAGTCTGCGGAATACGGAGAACTAAAAAAATTTGAGCTACGACCACTATTTTAGAAGCTACACCCGTTTTTATGGCCACCCAAAAATGATAGAGAAGGGTCCCCCCTTTGCTATAAAACTGAAAAATTTTGAAATTGTTTTTCGCGATTTTTTGACTTTATCTTATAGATTTCGGTTCGCTGATAACGAATCAAGCATTGTTAACGCGATTCGACGCGTACTTTTTAAACTACAGCGTTTTGAAAATTGCATAAATTTAGAAAATTTAAAAAATTCATATTTTTTTCTAAATTTTTTCGAATTTTATATAACTGATAGGTTATATTTATAGATTTCAGTCTGCTGAATACGGAGAACTAAAAAAATTTGAGCTATGACCACTATTTTAGAAGCTACACCCGTTTTTATGGCCACCCAAAAATGATAGAGAAGGGTCCCCCCTTTGCTATAAAACTGAAAAATTTTGAAATTTTTTTTCGCGATTTTTTGACTTTATCTTATAGATTTCGGTTCGCTGATAACGAATCAACCATTGTTAACGCGATCCGACGCGTACTTTTTAAACTACAGCGTTTTGAAAATTGCAGAAATTTAGAATATTTAAAAAATTCATATTTTTTTCTAAATTTTTTCGAATTTTATATAACTGATAGGTTATATTTATAGATTTTAGTCTTCGGAATACGGAGAACTAAAAAAATTTGAGCTACGACCACTATTTTAGAAGCTACATCCGTTTTTATGGCCACCAAAAAATGATAGAGAAGGGTCCCCCCTTTGCTATAAAACTGAAAAATTTAGAAATTTTTTTTCGCGATTTTTTGAGTTTATCTTTTAGATTTTGGTTCGCTGATAACGAATCAACCATTGTTAACGCGATCCGACGCGTACTTTTTAAACTACAGCGTTTTGAAAATTGCAGAAATTTAGAAAATTTAAAAAATTCATATTTATTTCTAAACTTTTCCGAATTTTATATAACTGATAGGTTATATTTATAGATTTCAGTCTGCGGAATACGGAGAACTAAAAAAATTTGAGCTACGACCACTATTTTAGAAGCTACATCCGTTTTTAGGGCCACCAAAAAATGATAGAGAAGGGTCTCCCCTTTGCTATAAAACTGAAAAATTTAGAAATTTTTTTTCGCGATTTTTTTGAATTTATCTTTTAGATTTCGGTTCGCTGATAACGAATCAACCATTGTTAACGCGATCCGACGCGTACTTTTTAAACTACAGCGTTTTGAAAATTGCAGAAATTTAAAAAATTCATATTTATTTCTAAACTTTTCCGAATTTTATATAACTGATAGGTTATATTTATAGATTTCAGTCTGCGGAATACGGAGAACTAAAAAAATTTGAGCTACGACCACTATTTTAGAAGCTACATCCGTTTTTATGGCCACCAAAAAATGATAGAGAAGGGTCCCCCCTTTGCTATAAAACTGAAAAATTTTGAAATTTTTTTTCGCGATTTTTTGACTTTATCTTATAGATTTCGGTTCGCTGATAACGAATCAAGCATTGTTAACGCGATTCGACGCTTACTTTTTAAACTACAGCGTTTTGAAAGTTGCAGAAATTTAGAAAATTTAAAAAATTCATATTTTTTTCTAAATTTTTTCGAATTTTATATTACTGATAGGTTATGTTTATAGATTTCAGTCTGCTGAATACGGAGAACTAAAAAAATTTGAGCTACGACCACTAGTTTAGAAGCTACACCCGTTTTTATGGCCACCAAAAAATGATAGAGAAGGGTCCCCCCTTTGCTATAAAACTGAAAAATTTAGAAATTTTTTTTCGCGATTTTTTGACTTTATCTTATAGATTTCGGTTCGCTGATAACGAATCAAGCATTGTTAACGCGATTCGACGCGTACTTTTTAAACTACAGCGTTTTGAAAATTGCATAAATTTAGAAAATTTAAAAAATTCATATTTTTTTCTAAATTTTTTCGAATTTTATATAACTGATAGGTTATATTTATAGATTTCAGTCTGCTGAATACGGAGAACTAAAAAAATTTGAGCTATGACCACTATTTTAGAAGCTACACCCGTTTTTATGGCCACCCAAAAATGATAGAGAAGGGTCCCCCCTTTGCTATAAAACTAAAAAATTTTGAAATTTTTTTTCGCGATTTTTTGACTTTATCTTATAGATTTCGGTTCGCTGATAACGAATCAACCATTGTTAACGCGATCCGACGCGTACTTTTTAAACTACAGCGTTTTAAAAATAGCAGAAATTTAGAAAATTTAAAAAATTCATATTTTTTTCTAAATTTTTTCGAATTTAATATAACTGATAGGTCATATTTATAGATTTCAGTCTGCTGATTACGGAGAACTAAAAAAATTTAAGATACGACCACTATTTTAGAAGCTACACCCGTTTTTATGGCCACTCAAAAATGATAGAGAAGGGTCCCCCCTTTGCTATAAAACTGAAAAATTTTGAAATTTTTTTTCGCGATTTTTTGACTTTATCTTATAGATTTCGGTTCGCTGATAACGAATCAAGCATTGTTAACGCGATTCGAAGCGTACTTTTTAAACTACATCGTTTTGAAAATTGCAGAAATTTAGAAAATTTAAAAATTCATATTTTTTTCTAAATTTTTTCGAATTTTATATAACTGATAGGTTATATTTATAGATTTCAGTCTGCTGAATACGGAGAACTAAAAAAATTTGAGCTATGACCACTATTTTAGAAGCTACACCCGTTTTTATGGCCACCCAAAAATGATAGAGAAGGGTCCCCCCTTTGCTATAAAACTAAAAAATTTTGAAATTTTTTTTCGCGATTTTTTGACTTTATCTTATAGATTTCGGTTCGCTGATAACGAATCAACCATTGTTAACGCGATCCGACGCGTACTTTTTAAACTACAGCGTTTTAAAAATAGCAGAAATTTAGAAAATTTAAAAAATTCATATTTTTTTCTAAATTTTTTCGAATTTAATATAACTGATAGGTCATATTTATAGATTTCAGTCTGCTGATTACGGAGAACTAAAAAAATTTGAGATACGACCACTATTTTAGAAGCTACACCCGTTTTTATGGCCACTCAAAAATGATAGAGAAGGGTCTCCCCCCTTTGCTATAAAACTGACAAATTTTGAAATTTTTTTTCGCGATTTTCAGACTATATCTCATAGATTTCGGTTCGCTGATAACGAATCAACCATTGTTAACGCGATCCGACGCGTACTTTTTAAACTACAGCGTTTTGAAAATTGCACAAATTTAGAAATTTTAAAAAATTCATATTTTTTTCTAATTTTTTTCGAATTTTATATAACTGATAGGTTATTTTTATAGATTTCAGTCTGCGGAATACGGAGGACTAAAAAAATTTGAGCTACGACCACTAGTTTAGAAGTTACACCCGTTTTTATGGCCACCAAAAAATGATAGAGAAGGGTCCCCCCTTTGCTATAAAACTGAAAAATTTTGAAATTTTATTTCGCGATTGTTAGACTATATCTCATAGATTTTGGTTCGCTGATAACGTATCAACCATTGTTAACGCGATCCGACGCGTACTTTTTAAACTACAGCGTTTTGAAAATGCAGAAATTTAGAAAATTTAAAAAATTCATATTTTTTTTCTAAATTTTTTTGAATTTTATATAACTGATAGGTTATGTTTATGGATTTCAGTCCGCTGATTACGGAGAACTAAAAAAATTTGAGATACGACCACTATTTTAGAAGCTACACCCGTTTTTATGGCCACTCAAAAATGATAGAGAAGGGCCCCCCCTTTGCTATAAAACTGACAAATTTTGAAATTTTTTTTCGCGATTTTCAGACTACATCTCATAGATTTCGGTTCGCTGATAACGAATCAACCATTGTTAACGCGATCCGACGCGTACTTTTTAAACTACAGCGTTTTGAAAATTGCACAAATTTAGAAATTTTAAAAAATTCATATTTTTTTCTAATTTTTTTCGAATTTTATATAACTGATAGGTTATTTTTATAGATTTCAGTCTGCGGAATACGGAGGACTAAAAAAATTTGAGCTACGACCACTAGTTTAGAAGCTACACCCGTTTTTATGGCCACCCAAAAATGATAGAGAAGGGTCCCCCCTTTGCTATAAAACTGAAAAATTTTGAAATTTTTTTTTCGCGATTTTTTGACTTTATCTTTTAGATTTCGGTTCGCTGATAACAAAACAACCATTGTTAACGCGATCCGACGCGTACTTTTTAAACTACAGCGTTTTTAAAATTGCTGAAATTTAGAAAATTTAAAAAATTCATATTTTTTTCTAAATTTCTTCGAATTTAATATAACTGATACGTTATATTTATAGATTTCAGTCTGCTGAATACGGAGAGCTAAAAAAAATTGAACTACGACCACTATTTTAGAAGCTACACCCGTTTTTATAGCCACCAAAAAATGATAGAGAAGAGTCCCCCCTTTGCTATAAAACTGAAAAATTTAAAAAAAAAATTTCGCGATTTTTTGAATTTATCTTATAGATTTCGGTTCGTTGATAACGAATCAAGCATTGTTAACGCGATCCGACGCGTACTTTTTAAACTACAGCGTTTGGAAAATTTCAAAAATTTAGAAAATTTGAAAAATTCATAATCATATCTTGCCTAATTTTGGTCGCAGGAAAAAATACAAAAACATCTAAACTTAAGATTTTTAGATTTTCAAAATTTTCAAAGTCAAAATATTTTTCTTTTTGGTAAAAGAAAATTTGGATTCTTTGTTGAAATCTAATAAATCGGTAAAGTTTTTTTTTCCGGTGAAAAATCGACGTTTCTGCAGACGTTCGGTAGAAAATTCATAAATAATATTGAAATAATTTCAGAGTATTTTTAAAAAAATACCACTAACCTTTTAGACGTGCAAAAGCCTTTAGAAAGTCTTTACCCACGATCTGAAATTTAAAAAAGAATATAATTAGATTTTGTTCTATTTTTACTAAATTTTGAAAATTTGGTTATGATAATTGTGAATAAACATATGCTTTAAACTATTTTTTGATTTTTAAAGTAATACATTAAAAAAATATGAAATATCAACCTTAGAAGTCTTGGAACTTGCGTTATTCCATTCAGCTGCTCATGAGATCCAACAAATAAAGATTTTAGTCCACCACTTAATTTATTGCGGAACGAATCTTTTTTTAAACACTTAACTCGCGGAACTTAGTTCTTTAATAATGAATTTTTAATTATACTCCGCACTTTCAAAAGTTTTGACTGCACTTTTATAAAGTCTCCGAATTTTGAATTACCACTCACGTACGCGCACTCCTCACATTTTTTGATTGCCTCTTTTTTCATGATGTAGCCTTCACCTTTAAATTGAAAAAAAAATAAAACTATACATCAATAAAACATTTTGATTCTTTTTTACCTCTAATCATACTTTTGAAATAAATCCAAGGATAGGGTGGACAATTTTGTGACTTCCTCCTGAATATGTAGTGACTCGATGTGATCATATTTTCTGGATTCATCCCACCAAAACAACGATATGAAAATTGAAAATATACTTTCTAACTAATTCTAGAGTTTAAAAAAATGTCATTAACTTTTTGAAACGTGTAAAAGCCTTTGAGAAGTACTTTAAACACGACCTGAAAATAAAAAAGATGAAATTAGATTATTCATTGTTGTTAAAAATTTCTAAATTCACCATTTTTTACACGCAGAATTTTTATTTGGAAATCTTAAAAACCTACCCTTGAAGCTCTTGTAAATAACTTTAATCATGCGTCTTTCTGTAATCCTTTCATCCATCACTTGATCTGCAAATCACACATTTTATCTCCACCATTTCTGAAAATAAATAGAAAATATTTGATTTTTTTGTTTTAAAAACGCCTTTTCTTATAAAAATTTATGGTGTTATATTTTTAATTCTCAACAGTATAAAAAAAGCATTCATGTAATTGAAAACAAAAAATGTAAGGGCTCAATTTTGTATATTTTGTTACAGATACAGTCCTTAGTAAAACTTCATAAAAAGATTTTTTAAATCAGACTAGGAGTCAAAAAATTGATAAAAGAATGAAAAAATCAGTCACTCTTTAAGATTTTATTTTTTTAATCGAAAACAAAAATGTAAGACCTCAAGTTTTTGATATTTTATTACACATACAGTCTTTAGTAAAACTCCATAAAAAGCTTTATTTAAATCAGACCAGAGGTGGAAGTCTGTAAGCTATGCGATTATTTTCGTACATCGAAAAAATCGTTTATTGAATATGTTTCTATAGTGACGGATTTTGTCTTCTTTCAAGAAATACAAAACGTGCATAAGGAAGAGTGATAGAATCTGTCACCAAGCAACTTAGTAAACAAACGGTTTTTTCGTTGTACGAAAACAATCGTAAAGCTGTACAGACTTCCACCTCATGAGTCAAGATATTAAAAAAAAATAAAAAAATCAGTCAATTTAAACATTTAATTTTTTTAATCGAAAAAAAAATTATGTGTAACAAAATATAAAAAAATTGAGCCCTTACATTTTTTTTTCTTTTCGATTAAAAAAATAAAATGTGAAAATGTAACTGATTATTTTCCTTGGGTTATATTTCTTGTCTTCTGGTCAAATTTTGAAAAAACTTATTATGCAGTTTTACTAAGGACTGCATCATGTGTAACAAAATATAAAAAAATATGAGCCCATACACTTTTTTTGTTTTCGATTAAAAAAATAAAATCTGAAAAAATGACTGATTTTTTTCATTATTTTTTAAATTTGTTGACTCCTGGTCTGATTTTGAAAAAAATGCCTTTAAATGTATGTACCTTCAGCCCGGTATAAAAAATATGCAAGGTGATAAATAAGAAAAAAAGCAATTAATTTTTAATAGGTTCAATATCCTGTATACTGGGTGATAATGAAACATGAGTCACCTTTATCATTTTTTTATTTATTAAAATATAAATTTTACTGTGTTGTATGTTGTATGGTACAAGAAAACACATTTAATGTACTATTTTTTTAATATTATTTCCGGTAAAACCGGAAATAACATCAACTTTGTATTTTCAAATGCAACACATCTCATTTTTTTGTTCCTAGTTTAAAACAATTTTAGAAAATGAGTAAATTTTTTTTTATTTTTTTCGAAACCCAAACCCCCCTCCCCCATCATTGGGTACGCCAGTGGTTTTTCCACTTTCCACCGTAATTAATAAAAAAGTTATAAACCATTTCCTAGCTCAAATTTTGAAACTAGTACCTAAAATTTTGATTTTCTTCGTCGTTAAAAAACAAGAAATAACTTACAAAATAAACAGTTTTCCAGGTTTCTGTTGGATTTTTTTAACGAAAATTTAACTAATGTTAAATTGGAGTATCATAAACAAATATACAAAAGCTTGTAAAAATAAAAATAAAAAAGTTTTTAGAAACTTTATAACTCAAATTCCAAAAATAATAACTAAAATATTAAATTACTAATAAAATCATGAATTTTTTCAAGTTTAGATTGTATTTTTCCAAAAAAAAATTAATCACTATTAAATAATAGTATCCTTAATTCATGTGCAAAATTTTGTAAAAAGATTACTAACAATAAAAAAGTTATTAACCATTTTCTGGCTCAAATAATAAAATTCGAACCTAAAATATGGACTTTCTTCAAAAAAGCACGAATTTTCCAAGGTTTCCATCAAAATTTTTCAGTGGAACGTATTTCATTATTTTACTATAGTATGTTGAATTATTTCGACAAAATTTTGTTAAAATAATTATAACAATAAAAAGGTTATTAACAATTTTGTAGGTCGAGTATCAAAACCAAAATGATACGAAATAATTTAGAAAATCATGAATTTTCCCATGTTTTCATTGCAATTTTCTGACAAGAATTTTACAGTTAATAAATAGTAGTATCATGAATGCACTTGCAAAATTTGGTATAAATATTAACAAGAATAAAACAGTTATTCAAAATTTAAACTTAAAAAATCAACCGTTTTCTAGGTTTCTGTTGCATTTTTTTAACGAAAATTTTAATAATGATAAATTGGAATATCATAAACAAATATTCAAAAGTTTGTAAAAATAAAAAAGTTATTAACAATTTTGTAACTCAAATTTCTAAAATAATGACTAAAATATGAAATTACTTATAAAAACATGAATTTTCTCAAGTTTCCATTGGAATTTTCCAAAAACAATTTAACCATTGGTAAATTAGTGGCATCATAAATTCATGTGGAAAATTTTGTAAAAATATTATAAACAATAAAAAAATTATTAACAATTTTTTAGCTCAAATTATAAAATTCGTACCTAAAATTTGGATTTTCTTAAAAAAAACACGAATTTTCCAAGGTTTCCCTTAAAATTTTCCATAATTCTACCCTGGTCTATTAAATATAGAGACAAAATTTTGTAAAAATATTTATAACAATAAATCTATATTTTTTCGATTCAAAATTCGACTAAAATAATGTTTTTTAAATCAAAAATTTCCTAAAAAAATTATACCGTTTAATTTAATAATGGCGCCTATAATTTAACGTATATTTTTTTATATTTTCAACGACATTTTCAAAATTATAATTTTTTTATGCTCACTCTTCTTTAATTTTCATCAACAATCGATAAGAGAAATCAGGAAACAGCTTGCAGTCGCTTTATCGCATTTTTTTTAAATTACGATGGAAAGTGGAAAACCACTGGCGTACCCAAGGAGAGGAGGGAGTTGGATACACGTGCACCCCCTTCACTGGCAAATAATTAAAAGAAAAAAAATGAATGAAATTTTTATGTAGTTTATGTGTTTATGTAGAAATACATTTGTCTTTTACTTGTCAAAAGTGCAACCCCCTTTAAAAATTTCTGGGTACGCCACTGACATATCTAAACTTTTCTTTAAATTACATCCAATTCACATATTTGAAAACAAAATAATTGTATAAAAAATATTAGCATAACAATGGCTAGCTTATCGTCTGATTCACTGCTTGCATTTTTTTTAAGATGGCAGGCAGCTAAGCGTTTAGTGAATTTTCTTGAATTCCTAGATTTACAAAAATAAGTTTTCGACGCGTGTTTACGCTGAATTTAATATTAATAATGAAAATTCACAGCGTAACATGATATTGTATTTTCTTAAAAATAACCTTGCATTTCAATGTAGCGTGTGGTAGAATTTTCCTCTTATCCAGGAGGTTTTCCCAACAGTTTTCATCAAAACTAACCACTTTAATTTATTAATATCACAATTGAGCACTAATATAACTTAATTTTATTGATGAGTTTATAAATTTGCATCAAAATTCAAAGGATTTATTTAAGACACCTGTTGATTCGTCGATTGTATCGCGAAACGCGAAGACTCATGAAATCACAGTACTTGCTCAAAAATTTTTTTTTGACGATAGTGGAAGGGCGCGCTTGTAAACATATTATTATAATTATTTTATTTTCACTAAAAATAATAATACAGGGTGATGATAAAGTTTGGAACATATTTCATAACTGCCGTATTCAATTATTTTGAGAAAATCGTTCGGACAGGTCAATTTTAGTTGCGATCTTTTGGTATAAAAAAATATTAATGACTGGTGCTTTAGCAGTTACGTCATCGGCGATTTTTTTAAATGGAAGCCCCCACTTTTTTTACCCGTTTTTGATAGACATTCATGTCACTTAAACGATCATATAAAAAACAAATTTTTGAATTAAAAATCTTTCTAATTCGAAAAAGGAAATTTTTATTTTAACGAAAAAGGTTCTATAAAAATAAATTAAAATGAATTTGAAGTTACTAATAGTAACAAAAGAAAGTAAATGTTTAAATAATCCGCATTTTAATGCGAAGGTAAAATGTTAAGTGTATTTAACAAAATTTAATAAATAGTCTTGAAAAACTAATTTTTGATTCCATTTAAATGTAAGTAAATTTACAAAAAATAAAATTTTAAATTTACCATTTACCCTTTATTGAAATCAGCCAAAATTAATCTTATACAACATTCAAATTTTTCTAATTTATGAGCAATTTCCTAAACGGAAAATATAGTGGTTTAGTTCTGCAGTCATAAAAGCTAGTCAAAACAACATTTTTGTATAATTTTTTTTGTAGATGATTTAGAAATCATTTCTTTAATACTTGCCAGAAGGAAAAAAAATTGGAGAATGTAAAAAAGAATATATAATGATCTAAAAGTACCTTAACTTTGGACCCCTCTAATTAATTTTGTGCTAGGTTGCAAAAGGTAACTCTCTGACAGGATGTAGCTTAATCAAGTTAGATTATATATCTGAAAAAAATTGAAAATCTAATGAGGGAAACTTGAGTTATAACTGCAGAACTAATGCAAGATTTCATGATTTTTCAGAATTTTTCCCCCCAAACTTGCGCGCCCTCTAGGGATGATTCGCATTAATTATCAGTTATTTGGTCATAATTTGCAAAGAAGCTCCAGAAAAGTGGGATGGATTTTCTATTCTTTGTTATTATCTCCAACTGAAAATTTATCGCGGGTGTCTAGGAAGATGCTCTTAATAGTACAAATTAATTTTAAGTTTACATTAAAAAATTTTAAAACGAAAATTTGTTTACAAATGCAATCATTTTTGTATATCATCGTTTAAGTGATATAAATGTCTATCAAAAACGAGTGAAATAAGTGGCAGTTTCCATTTAAAAAAATCCAGGGACGTCATTAATATTTTTATTTTACCAAGAGATGGAATTTTAAAAACTAAAATCGACCTGTCCGAGCGATTTTCTCAAAAAAATTAAATACGGCAGTTATGAATTATAAAACTGAAAAATTTTGATTTTTTTTTCGCGATTTTTTGACTATATCTTATAGATTTGGGTTCGCTGATAACGAATCAACCACTGTTTACGCGATCCGACGCGTATTTTTTAAACTACAGCGTTTTGAAAATTGCAGAAATTTAGAAAATTTGAAAAATTTATATTTTTTTCCAAATTTTTTGGAATTTTATATAACTGATAGGTTATATTTATAGATTTCAGTCTGCTGATTACAGAAAACTAAAAAATTTTGGAGCTACGACCACTAGTTTAGAAGCTACACCCGTCTTTATAGCCACCAAAAAATGATAGAGAAGGGTCCCCCCTTCTCTATAAAACTGAAAAATTTTGAAATTTTTTTCGCGATTTTTTGACTTTATCTTATAGATTTGGGTTCGCTGATAACGAATCAACCATTGTTAACGCGATCCGAAGCGTACATTTTAAACTACAACGTTTTTGAAATTGCAGAAATTTAGAAATTTTGAAAAATTCATATTTTTTTCAAATTTTTTTCGAATTTGATATAAATGATATTTATGGATTTCGGTCTGCTGATTACGGAGAACTAAAAAATTTTGAGCTACGACCACCACTTTAGAAGCTACACCCGTTTTTATGGCCACCAAAAATTGATAGAGAAGGGTGCCCCCTTTGCAATAAAACTGAAAAATTTTGAAAATTTTTTTCGCGATTTTTTGACCTTATCTTATAGATTTGGGTTCGCTGAAAACGAAGCAACCATTGTTAACGCGATCCGACGCGTACTTTTTAAACTACAGCGTTTTGGAAATTGCAGAAATTTAGAAAATTTGAAAAATTCATATTTTTTTCCAATTTTTTTCGAATTTTATATAAATGATAGGTTATATTTATAGATATCAGTCTGCGGAATACGGAGAACTAAAAAAATTTGAGCTACAACCACTAGTTTAGAAGCTACACCCGTTTTTATGGCCACCAAAAAATGATAGAGAAGGGTCCCCCCTTTGCTATAAAACTGAAAAATTTAGAAATTTTTTTTCGCGATTTTTTGACCTTATCTTATAGTTTTGGGTTCGTTGATAACGAATCAACCATTGTACTATTTAAACTACATCGTTTTGAAAAATGCAGAATTTTAGAAAATTTCAAAAGTTCATATTTTTTTCCAAAATTACACAACAAATTAAGCATTAGTTAATGACATTAAAAAAATAAAAAGTTGGCCTCTCGAGCGTAAAGTTGGCGGGGCTAGTATTTTTTTCATTTTTGCTGCAAACAGATCTTAATTTTTACGGCACAAATAACCACAAATTAAGCACTTATTAATTACAATAAAAAAAATTAAAAGTTGGCCCCGCCAGCGTGAGAACCGTTTAAGCACGAATTAAATTTTTTACAGCACAAATTAGCACAAATTAAGCACTAATTCGTAATAACAATTTCATTAAAATTGAAGATGTTAATCCCGCCAACTTCACGGCCCTATTTAAATTTCAAGTCCTTTTACATTTAAAGATCTTTACCTACTTGAAATTTCGTTAAATGTTGTTTTTATTCAGTTTTAACTTTTTTAAATATTGTTTTAATCGCCCTGTATACAAAACATAATTATATTCATTCTATGGTTAGGAACGTAGACAACCAAACTTGCTTACAAGCGCCCTCTGTCTTAAGAAACTGTTATCAGTAAATTATATGTTTATAATAATTTTTAACGAATATTTATGTTAGAATAATTAAAACAAAGCTTTATCTAGTAATTTAAATAAATACACACTATTAAATCATTATTTATTTAAACTTTGGATATTTATTTTAACTGTATAAATAGTAAACAGAAAACACAGTTGGCCTTGATCATGAAAAAAAAAACATCATGGTAACCATTGAAGCTGATAGAAACAAATAACGTTTTGAGTGGGTCGCGTATCGCATTAACTGTTATCATCGTGATTTGATTAAAACTCAATTCCACTTAGAATTTATTGATGCACTCAAAATGAGCTCTGAAAAAGCAGAAGAGACAATCGTCGAAAATAAGGGTAAGAAATCCAAAACTATTATAACCTAAAATATTCACATGTTTTTTCAACAAAAATAGATGATTTGCAAAGTGCAGAGACTGCGTCACCGAAATCCGAGGCATCACCGGATCCGCCTACTAAGGAAACATACAGAAAGAAAGTATGGAGCCACTTAGCGCAAAACAGATTGGTAAATTTCCCCTGGCCTGTATACGGGAGAATTCCCAATTTTAAGGGAAGTGATTTAGCAGCAGCTAAATTGCCTGAAATTCCTGAATTTGAAAAAGCGGTAAACATCGTTGTAAATCCAGATAAAGCACAAGAGAACGCACGAATAATCGCACTTGAATTGCAAAAGACACTATTCGTACCCGTTCCGAAGCTTGCGGATGGGTTGTTGAAGCGTTTTAATCCCACCGAGGGCGCCAAGAAGGTAGATATTAAAAATTTGATAACCCAGAAGGGAATCGAGATGTGCAATGATGTTGTTACCTTGGAAAATAAAGTGGAAATTGATTTGATGGTCGTTGGCAGTGTTGCCGTCTCAAGGGATGGATATCGTATTGGAAAAGGCAAGGGATATGCAGATCTCGAATTTGCTATGTTAATGGAAATGAAGGCAATTAATGAAAACACGATGATCGTTACTATTGTGCATGATTCACAGGTAATTATTTTTAAAACAAAAATTCTACCGATATCACTTATTTGTTGGTTATAACATGATAAGAAAATGACACTTAAAGCCTTATGCAATATTTATTTAATCTAAAATTATTTTGGATCAATGCATTTTCTGGTTATTCATAAATTTATTCATCATGCCTTCTTAAGCAACTTTAATAAGGTTTTTGACACTTCCAAATTTTTAACTGTCAAAATTATCTCTGGTTACCGCCGCCGATTACACGCGCATGCCCGAGTCACTGACTCGGGCATGCGCGTGGACATACCTGCTTTGTTTGTGTTTTTACTCTTACACACTTTTTGTATTCTGCTTTATTTTCCCAACCCCTTCGAGTATAAAAACAAAAAATAGTCTATTAACTGTAGAAATCACTCCTTTTAAGGGAAATGCATTTAAATTTGAAATTTTTTAAAAACTGGGCGTCAGTGGTGCAACTGTCCGACCGCGTTTGGCGTGATTTTTTTAACATTTTACGTTCGATTTTTTTCTTAAGCCCAGGGTGAAAATTTAGCAGTGTAGATTTTTTTACTCATATATGTTAATGCAAAAAGCAAAATAAAAAATATTCGACCGTAATAGCTGACCCCTATCAAAAGTTACGAATTTTCAAAGTCGCGTCGAAAAAGAAAAAAAAACGAAATGCAAATTTAAAGGCCCAAAATTAATATAAAAACTCAAGATATCAAAAAAAAGGGCTCGGATTGCCATAATAACAGGTATCTACTTTGTAAATCAAAAACCCGCTATTTTTTTGCACCTGCTGATCCTCAAAATTTAGGGGTACAGTTTGAGCACTTTTGACGCCCAAAAAAAAACGCTAAATTTGTACAGTTTAAGTCTCGGCGCCGTGGCGTCACATCGTTGCGCCTGAAGGCTCAAAAATTGTACCAATTAATCCTCAGGATGTGAGAATAAAATAGGTCAAATTTCGTTGCTCTCCTTTAAAACCGGAAGAGGGTACGATTTTTCAAAGTTGACGCCGACGAAAACCGGAAAAAACGCAAGAAAAATCGAACGATTTTAGAATTTTTTTTCAGAGTGTTAAGGTGCTTTGAAATATTTGAAATTCGAACCTCGCTTAGAATCGACATCCCTTTTCATAATGCAATCGGAATTTTTAAAATCTGATGAAAAATACTACCCTTTTCGTGCCTCCGCCCAAAAGATGTCCGATTTCCCTTAATAGATTGGTTCGGGCGGGTCAAAATCGTCGATTTCAGAATCCGGTTCGCCATAACATACTAAAATTTGGTGCGATTCGGGGTGATTTTCGGACACTTAAGGGATGAACTCGATTTTTCGTTCGGTGTGGAATAGCTTTTTTCAGAACGGTCCGATGGAAAAATGTCTTTAACACTTTTTTCTTCAAATTTTCTCGTCTCTACGAAAAAAAAAACACTAGAAGATTCTGGTTGCTGCCACGGTTCCTGTCAGAGTGGGGGGTGGCAGCACAATTTTTATCAATTTGCTTGATACTCTTAAATATTTAATATTTTTTTGTTAAAGGTATTTGATGAATTACCTAAGGATTTGTTCCAAGCCCATGATTTGCCAGTGGATTACATTGTAACTCCGACAACAGTTATTAAAGTGCCAAATAGATTACCAAGACCTCAGGGAATTCAGTGGAAATTATTGTCCAATAGAAGACTAAAACTTATGCCTCTATTACAAATACTTAAAGACGACTCTGAAAAGTAAGTTTTTATTGATTTATTTATATTTTTAATAACAATTTGTGTACAAAGGTTTTCAATTGTTGACTAATCTATAATTTTTAACAATTTTAATTATTTTTGCCAGGAGTGGTACAGATGTTACTCTTAAAGAGGAAGACACTGATATCGAAGCGTATGAACCAAAACGTTTCTTCAATAATAATTACAGACGTCGTTTCACAAAACGTAGGTCACCTGAAGAGGGTAAAACATCTGATTCACAAGGAGAAGAGAATGCTCCTAAAGAAGAAAACCCAAGACCAAGAAGATTCTACAGGCGCTATTATCGCAGACCTAATAAAACACCAAAAGAACAAGAAAATAAAACTGATAATACCACTTCGGTTAGTATAAAAATAATCACTCTTATACCCAGATTCTGGTCAAATCATTTAAGTTTAAATGCTTTTAAATTTAAATTTGTTATATGGGTTGTAATGGATAATTTCCATGGTTACCTTATTTGTTTCTAATTAAAGTTTGAATGGGTACTGTGGCATTCGTTGGGGTGGAGGCAGTGGAGTGACATTTTTCTAATGGCACCCCACTGTCTCGTCACTTCAGTGCATGTTATTGTATTTGTTATAAAGTGTTTTGGAGATTGCTCCTAAGCCACTTTTATGCCAAAAAATCTGGGAGTCACACTATTTGTATCAAGATACAACCTTGCCACATTTACAAAATATATGTAAAAACTATTAGCTTCTACTGCACATAAGGCATTTTTGGAGCGCTTCATAATGGGTACTGTAGCGCTTGTTGGTGTGGCAAGGCAGTGCGGTGACATTTTTCTAATGGGACCCCACAGTCTCGTCACTTCAGTGCACGTTATTGTATTTGTTATAAAGTGTTTTGGAGATGCCACTTTGCTGCTAAGTTACTTTTATGCCAAAAAATCTGGGAGTCACACTATTTGTATCAAGATACAACCTTACCACATTTACAAAATATACGTAGAAACTGTTAGGTTCTACTGCCCATAAGGCATTTTTGGAGCGCTTCATAACGGGTACTGTAGCGCTCATTGGGGTGGCAAGGCAGTGCGGTGACATTTGCCCAGTGGCACTCCACTGCATCGCCACTTTAGTGCACGCTATTGTATTTGTTGTTTAGGGGTGCCTCTTTACTGCCACGTGTCATCTGCGTGCCACTTCAATGCGCGTTCGTCCTTAATGTACAAACACAACCAAAGCAGGTTACCCGCTTTTCCCCGGTTTCAGATTACCGACGCCGATTAGAAGCGCATGCCTGAGTCAGTTCGCTATGGACATACCTGCTTTGTATGTGTTTTCACTCTTACACGCTTTTTGTATGTCCATAGCATGGCGCGGACTGACTCAGGCATGCGCGTGTAATCGGCGCCGGTGATCTGAAAGCGGGTAATCTGTTAACCTATCCTAACCTAACCTGTACACTAGGACCGCTAGAATCTTACTCCGCAAAATTTGTTAGGTTTTACTGCTTAAAAATATTTAAACGGGATTTGAACCCGAACGTACGGTAGCCTTGTCGTGGTTAAAATTTTGATTTTTTTTTCGAAATTGAAAACAGTCAACACGTCCTGTCGTAGCGTTCAAAAAACCATTCCAACGCATATTTTAGTTAGATGATGGGATGTGTCGTTACATAACAGCGATTATTTTGGTCGCTGCAGGTTGAAAAAACACAATTTTGACTTTAATAGGTCGGTGTGAGGTGAAATGAAAAGATAGAGATTTCAAAACTTCAAACCGACCTCGTTCGGTCAATCCTCTTGCGGGTCACGTGTAGCGATTTTTCTTTTTTTGTCCCATTTTGCCCTCATTTCCTCTACCAAATTTGTCTACGTGTCGTATTTTATCGATATTTTTCGACGCTTTTGGAAAAAATAAACCCCAAGGCCAGATAAATCCGAGTATTTTTCTGCGAATTAAGGGTACCTTTAACCACCATATAATCCACTCTTTATTAAAATCGGTCGCGTCGTTCCGTAGGTACGATTTTTTGAATTTCGTTAAAAAATGTCGAAAATCGTACCCCGATTTTAAAGCGTCAGAATATAGAATCAAAACAACATTTTCGTAAAAGTGTACACGTAAGCGTGTTTCGCCTTTATGAAAATGCCATTTTGATTTCTTCCCTCCGCCTTTTTCGTTTTTTGCTAAAAAACGCGATATTTTGACGTTTTCAAAGAAAACTTCCCCCTTGCCACCGGGTTGACCTAGGAGGGTCGAAACTTCTTGATCTCGTAAATGAGGATGTGTAAAAAAAGGCCCCGATTTGGTCAATTCGATTTCAAACCCGGCGGAGCTACGATTTTTCAAAATCTGCGCGGCGGACGCTCAAAAAAAACCGCGAAGAAATCGACTTTTTCGGGAGCGCTTTTGAAAGCCTTCCCGTGGCTCAAAAAAAATCAAATTCGACACGATTATAAAACAAACATTTCCCTTAAATTCGAGACCGAGTTTTTAAAATTCGGTTAAAAAATGTACCCGCTATCGTGAAATAACCGAACCCTCGTCGATTTGACGTTTAAAAACGCATTTCCGGGATAACTCGTCCTTATTAAAAGATCGATATGGACAAATAGGGTTCAAAATGTTCGGTTTTCCATTCTACATGACATACTGAAAGTTGAAACAAATTTTGAAATTATATCCAATTAAATTAGTTAATACTGGACAATGTCTACAAATAAAGAACATAATAAACACAAAATTCTAAAGAAATAATTGTAGTATTTTCACAAAACAGAATGTTGCTTGCTTTTTGATTATAGTTAAATTATTAAAAGTGTTTTCTTCCTTTTTTAGACTTCTGGAAGCAAGGACACTCCTCCTGTTCGCAAGCCAGTAAACAAATTCCAGCGGTTCAGACCCTATGGTAAAAGACCAAAAATCGACTTTTCGCTAATGGTGAGTAACATAGCGAAGACTGTCCGTGTAAGAGACCTCAAGAATGCCTTAAATGAGCGTGGAATTAAGCCGAATGATATAACATGGCGCGGATATCGTGGATTTTGCTTCCTTCATTATGCTAAACCTCCTGTTAAAGAAAACAAGGAGCCGACACCGCCGATAATTGTTGATAACGTCATTGAAATTTTGCAAAATTTAAAGATTTGCCCTGAATCAGAAACAAATTTGAGCGTTAAAGTTATGGAGCCGATTTCAAGAATTGAGACGACTGATGTTACGGCTGTTTAAGTAAGAGTTAATTATTGTTTAGTTTCGCGAATTGTTATTGTTAACAAGATGCTTCCATAGACTTTACATAAGTTTTTGTTTAATTAGAATTTATTCTTGTTGGATTAAAGAGTTTATTTTTATTTTTTTGTTTATGCACAAGCTTTTGTGCACTACTTTTGAGTTTTAGTTATTTTTTAATGGGAGAGTACAAATTCTATTGCTTTAAATCTTATTAGCGCAAAGACTGTTACAAATTTACTAAATCTATACAATTACCTTTAGCTATTTCTAAATAATATATTGCTACTTACAAGTATTTTTATGAATATTATAGTAATATTTTATATAAAAAATTTTGTATGTTTCATAATTAATAAAAGTTTAAAATAAAAATTACACGCTTTTAATTATTTCAAGCTAAGGGATCCCCCTCTAGCGGCCAAATTTTGAATTAACAGGATTTCTGAATTTGGATCTACAATACTAATAAACCCCTTTGAAAAATCCTATAAATTTTTGTTGCTTACTCTAAGAAAATGATCAAAATACAAGTAAATTTTGTAAGAAAAGCATTCCATCTTTGAAATTCTCGTGAAACTAAAGTGCTTGTGTGGCTGCCTATACTTGGTCGCAATTTTTTTAAAGGAAGTAAAGGTAGTATTATAAGTATATTTTAAATTTCAATACAAAAAATAATTTACATTGGTCCTATAAATTACAATAAAAACTAGTCTCTTCTTAAGTCTCATCGGGGGTATCAAAGCTTTCAGGATCACTCTTAAAATTTTCAGAGCACCCACAAGTACTAGTTTCATCGCTAGGTCTTCCTCCTTTTGCTAATTGTAAGTTGGAAGATTTATTCCGAAAAAGTGCTTGTTTTAGTTTCACCTTTTGCTTGACACTTGAATCATAGCTAACCATTTTCTTCAAAACATGTTGGGGTGCTTCAGTTGTGTCCAGTTTCGGGCAACTCCTACATGAGTGCATGCTTGGATTTTCCGGCTCGGCTTCTTCTTGGATTCCTAGTGGATTAGAGGAGTTCATTGCTAGTTGCAATTCACGTTCCCAAGCTTGCTCTTTCCGTTCACGCTCTTTCCTTTCCATTTCATGGTAACGGTTGTAGATCTTGAATTCAGGAATTATCCCTGCGATTGAATCCAATGGAGAATCACCATCCTTAAATTTATCAAAGAAATTATGTGATCAAAAACCGTTGTTTTTTTCGTTATTGGCATTTCAATGCGGAACTAATGGTATGACGTCAGAAGTAGGTTAGATGCTATCACATTGCCATGGTTGCCACTGACCTACTTGTGTCGTCATTTTTGGCGGAAAAAATAATTTGAATCGCCAATATTTGAAGGTAAAAAATAACGTAATTTTGTTTATTGAGGAGAACTGAAGGTGCAAGAAATGATTAGTAGGTACATTAATAATCAGTGATGTAATTGAGGATGTAATTTTTGAAAGAAGTAAATAATTCATTCTCCCAATACAATTTAATTTGTAATTAAATTAATAATTTAATGTTTTCTTACCAAATCTAAACTTACTGATCCTTGGATTTCTCTAATCGACCTCTGTTTGGCCAGTCTCTTTTTCTTCTTGTGCAAGGGTTTTGTTTCAATAATCATTTCTTCCAGCTCGAATGTGGGATCACAATTAAGGTGGTCTCTCTAAAAATAGCATTTTAATTCAACTGTGAATGATTAAAAAGCGCATTTGATTTACTGGAGGCGTAAAATAAGGCTTCCTTTTCTTTTGCACAACAAGATCCAAATCGAATTTTTGCAGGCACTTTATTTGTTTGAGTTCTTGAAGTGAAGACACTCTACCCCCAGGACTTGGATATAAAAGCTTTAACATACAAAAATAATATTTGTCTTAAAAAATATTGGTCAAAAACCTCTTGAAACTTTTGTAACAATTCCTGATTTTTATATGAATTTTATGACATCTTTAAAAGAAAATAAAATCACAAAAATACAATCAATAAAAACCTACTAAACTTAAATTTATGTAGTATACAGAGGGATGCACAAAAAACGGCTAACGATGTAGCTTCGTTATTCCTTATTCGATTTTAATAAGTGATATGTCAAATTAAATGGTTTGAAGAATACTACCAGCAGATAATAAAAGATTAATTTTATTTTTGAAAACATCAGAGAAGGAGGAGGCAACTTTTCTTTTTCAAATGGCAACATATTTTATTCGATTGAAAAAAATCATTAACAAAAATAATCTAAACTAATTATACCAATAATTTTTTTTTAAATAATTTAAAAAAAAAAAAAAAAAATTTTTATTATTAATTTTTTTTAATTTAATTCAATTGTTTTTTTTGTTTTTGAGTTTTGAGTTTTTTATTTTTAGTTTAATATTAATAATTTTTTTAATTTATTAGGAATAAATTAAAAAACAAAACTTAAAAAAATAAAAAACTCAAAACTCAAAAGCAAAAAAAAAACAATTGAATTAAATTAAAAAAAAAATAATAATAATAAAAAATTTAAAAAAAATTTTGTGCACCCCTCAGTATACAGGGTGTCCCATTTGACATTGGACTGTTTGGGTATCTTTGTTATTATTGGAGATAGAAAGTCGGTTAAATGGACAAAGTAGTAGAGATTTTTTCGAATATTAATAATGCATTTACAAAAAATATGAATATCGCATCGTTACAACGCTATCTTGAAAAAACAAGAAAATTTGATTTTCAAAATATGGCTATAACTTCGTTATTTTCGGTGGTACCAAAATTTTTTTTGAATTAATACAGACAATTTTTTGTGTACAATGCAGTAGAACACATGAATATTTTTTTTCGCCAACGGATTTACCGGAAATGAACCAAACTTATTTTTTTCTTATGGCAGCCAAATTGGATTTACACATATACGGAATTAGTGTATTTTTCCGAGTAATTTGATATTCATATGTAATATTTTAAGAAAAATAGAAATAATTTTATTTTACTAACCAAAAATGGCCTTGAATAGATGTAAAGTGTCAATACATATGTGTTAAGATTTATTTTACATTTAATATTTTAAATAGTTACATTTATGTTATTGACAAATTACATCTCTTAAAGTCCAATGTTAGTTGGTAAAATCAAATAATTTTATTTTTTTTTAAATATGACATATGGTATACCAAATTACTCAGAAAAAAATACTGATTCCGAAAATGTGTAAATCCAATATGGCTGCCATAAGAAAAAAATAAGTTTGGTTCATTTCCCGTCAATCCGTTAGCGAAAAAAAATATTCATTTGTTTGACTACATTGTACACAAAAAATTGTGTGTATTATGTCAAAAAACTTTTTTGGTACCACAGAAAATAAAGAACTTATAGCCATATTTTAAAAATCGCATTTTCTTGTTATTTTAAGATAGCGTTGGAACGATGCGATATTCAAATTTTTTGTAAATGAATTATTAATATTCGAAAAAATCTGTACTACTTTGTCCATTTAACCGACTTTCTATGTCCAATAATAACAAAGATACCCATACAGTCCAACGTCAAATGGGACACCCTGTATACTTTTGTAGTTTATTTTCAATTCTGTTCCTTTTTTGGTGTTCGTATATGAAAAGATATAATTAAAATTTTATCAAGATATTTTTAGAATTTTGGGGCGTGTATCTCGATGTAAAATAGTTGAAGCGTAATAAATTATATTGCTTTTAAACGTGTTGAAATAAAAAGTGATTGAGTTCCAAGTAAAAATAAAATATTTCATTATTATAGAGTGTGTTGAAACAATGAGGCAATATTTCTCTCATGTCATTTCCAACCCTGATCAAGCCACATTCAAATTACTAATTGCTCATACATCACTCGAAGTGGTTTCAAAACTGGAGTGATTGACAAGTTTTGATAAAATAAAAAATAATGGTCAGTCACAAATTTCAAAGGCAAGCCGAGCAAAAACAGGGGATTATTGAAAATTACTGCAGATATATAGCCAATAAAGATTTGAAAGGTTTTAGTTTTATAAAAAAATATTTTTGAGGACGTTTAAATGTTAAAAAGAGAATTTTATTTTATAGTATTGATATTTTATTTTAATCACATTTTACGTAATTTATTTTCCTTTACTTCATTTTTTTAATTAAAAAAAAACTATTTAAATATGCAATTAACCATTATTTTAATTAAATTCGTTAAGAATTCCATTACCACTTTGATATTTGCAATAATTCAATTTTATGGTGTATTTTTTAATTATTTAAAATGTTATTTTATTACTGTAATGAAATTGTTATTTTAGTAATATGAAAATAATATCGAGGTTTTTATTTGTTTTTGTAATCCACTTAGGAAATTATAAAAAAATATTATGTAAAAAAGTATGTTATTATTTACGTTGGTGTTAATCGAAAGAAATAAATCAAGTTCAGTCGAAGTATTATGACATGAGAGAGTAAAAGCGCTGTGATCTAATTAGTTTAAGGGAAATGCATTACATGTCGGCAAATATTTTGGAGGAAAGTTGTCCTTGACACCATTTTTTGCTTTAATAATGATAAAATAATTACAAGACATAATCAAATATGCGCTCAATGATATAATATTGATAATATCTGTCTTAGATTTTAGATTTCAACAGATTACATAACGCCATTAACACACTAATACTTCAAATTAATAAGCAATAATTGAACAGAAAATCTAATTAATTTTTTTTTATTTACAAAAATATTATGAATTTCATTTCATTCATATAAACGTATTTTCGTGCATTTTTGTACCAAATTATAAAAATTATAAAATGAACAAAATTGGAAAAAAGATTTAAAAAAAATTGTCAGTAAGTGCATTTTTTATGGTTTTTAAATTACGGCAACTTTACAGTAAAATTATTCCAAAACCAATCAAAGCACGATGTTATATTGCTAAGCCATGAAATATAATTTCTTTATTTTACATTTTATAACAAAACTAATTATACCACTGGAAAGCTCAAAGAAACATCTATATAACAGTACTACTGTCAATGCTTGCTTCAATAATAAATCCGCAATTTGCATTTAATCAGATGACTACCGTTAAATATCAAAAACACTTAAATAGTTGTAACTTCTTTGAAAATAAACTGATAAGTAAAATAAAATAATCAGTAGAATCTGCACTAAATTCCCTACATTCTCATGTATAAAACAATGTCAGCCACTAATTATTAACTTAAAAATTAACCAAAAACAGTAATTTCTGAGTAATTTTTTATTCTAATGGCTACCAAAAACGGGCCATATAAAAGTTATTGGTTCCATTTGATAGAAAATTTAATAAGCTTTCCAACGGTGTATCACTCAATGCTAGCCTCATCACGATAATTAAATATTTAAACTTTGCTAGCCTCATCACCATAATGCATTATTTAGTTTTCCCGGCGAATTTAATTAAAAGTTTAAATTTTTATTTATCATGATGAGGCAAGCATTGTGTGATATATCGTTGGAAAGCTTATTAAATTTTCTATCAAATGGAACCAATAACTTTTTTATGGCCGGTTTTTGGTAGTCATTAGACCCAAAAATTACTCAAAAATTGGTGTTTTTGGTTAATTAAAAAGTCAATAATAACTGGCTAATATTGTGTTACACATCATTGTTTTCATTTTTTAATATAGATTCCAAAAGTGGTTTTAGTTTTTTTCTGCTATCATTCTCTCAAAAGTTAGAGCGCATAATGCATTATTTAGTTTTCGCGGCGAATTTAATTAAGTTTAAATTTTTAATTATTATGATGAGGCAAGCATTGTGTAATATATCGTTGGAAAGCTTATTAAATTTACTATCAAATGGAACCAATAACTTTTTTATGGCCGGTTTTTGGTAGCCATTAGAACCAAAAATTACTCAAAAATTAGTGTTTTTGGTTAATTAATACGTTAATAATTAGTGGCTGACATTGTTTTATACATGAGAATGTATGGAATTTAATGCAGATTCTACTGATTATTTTATTTTACTTATCAGTTTATTTTCAAAGAAGTTACAACTATTTAAGTGTTTTTGATATTTTGAGGTAGTCATCTGATTAAATGCAAATTGCGGATTTATTATTACGAGGCAAGCATTTACATAGATATTTCTTTGAGCTTTCCAGTGGTATAATTAGTTTTGTTATAAAATGTAAAATAAAGAAGTTATAATGATTTTTCTTCTTGGGGAGTATACATGTAAAAAACTGTGGCTGGAAATTTTATGGCTAACTTCTCGCCGGTGCTACGAAAACTTAAATCTTACTAAATGTGATATTGTTTGTTATTATTTATTTAAATTGGGTATTTAAGTTTTATATGATTAAAACATTTTGCAATAAGAAACACTTCATTTAGGTTTATAGAGCATCTACATATAATTTTCTTTCTAAACTAAATTTTAGATTCGCGCTGCAAAGTTTGGATATATGCAAATTATTCAATTTGAAAATGCAAATTGTATATTCAACAAGTAGTTGATTTTGGGGACTGGGGAAGATATGAATAATGTAAGTGAGGAAAAGATAATCCATTAGATAGTTAAGGTGTTGCAGTTATTAAGGGTAATTCACCTTGGCAATGAGGTCGACGATTCCCTCGCTCCACGTGGGGGGATATTCCACCCCCAATTGGAACAACGACCGGACGTCCTGAATGCTCGTGTTGGAGTGGATATCGAAAGGACGACATCCCCGCAACATCTCGTATGCGACCACACCTATTTGTAAAGAAAAACCTTTTTGTTATTAAGTTATCTAATACTAGCTAAAAGCCACATGAGCAAAAAACTGAACATACAAATAATACATAGTTTTTAAAATATTCATAAAAGATCACACAAAATTTTCCAAAAGACTCCAGAATTATTTTGTAGTTTAAAGTAACTTAAAGTTACTAACTTTTTTAACATTTTCAGTAAGCGCCGCAGATATTTTTTTAAATTTTTAATGTCAGTGAATAAGTTAGGAGAGGTTGAAACCCTCTAAAATATTTATGAAAATTCCTATCTATCCCGAATATATTTTTAAATTTCTGTGGGTTACGGGTTATCGTACTTTTTTCCAAGTAAGCTAACTAAACCCATTTTTGAAAATTATTCTTAAAATGGAGGATAGTACATGAAATCCTTTATGCGCCTTTTTGGTTTTTTCAAGATGGCGCCGAAACGATACAAAAATCAACTGTTTTATCAACGAATTATTATCGGACATACAAAAATGCACTACTTTGTCCATTAAACCGACTTTCTATCTCCAATAATAACAAAGATACCCTATGGGTCCAACGTCAAATGGGACACCCTGTATAATATTTATATTTTATATCTCATGTAAAACCCCCAAAATAAGTACTAATAATGCTTGTAATAAAATAAAAAACACTTGCTTTTTAGGTTCATAATTTTGCCACCAAAGTTTTCAAAAATTGCTCAATTTTCTAAAATAATTACAGTTAGTGGCAGAATTATAATATTACCCCCCAAAGAAAATAGAAAATTTTTGAATTTGTCTTTGAATTTCAGTTTATACAGAGGGGTTCACAAAAAACGATCTAGGTTCGTTATTTCTTATCCGATTTTAATAAGTGATTAATTATTATTAAAAGATTAATTTTATTTTTGAAATCATGAGAGGAGGAGGGGGAGGACCAGGCAACTTTTCGTTTTCAAAAGGCAACATTTTTTTTTTCGATTGAAAAAAATCATTAACAAAAATTAACTAAACCAATTAATTACACAAATAATTTTTTTTTATTTAATTTTTTTTTATTATTATTAATTTAATTCAATTGTTTTTAAGTTTTCGGTTTTTTATTTAATTAAAAAAAATTAAAAGAAATAAGAAAAAAAAATTTTAAAAATTTATTTAAAAAAAAATTATTGGTATAATTGGTTAAGATTATTTTTGTTAATTATTTTTTTCAATCCAAAAAAATATATTGCTATTTGAAAATCGGATAAAAAATAACGAAGCTACATCGATGGCCGTTTTTTGTGCACCCCTCTGTATTTACCACTTAAAAAAATTAAAGCCATTTTTAAAGCACACATTTTGAAAAAGGTAAAAAATCCGATTTGAATATTCAGAAATACTACTTTCATGGAAGACTATCAGGGCCAAACCCATACATGAGGCCCAGAGGCCTCTGCCTCAGGCTCCAAATTGATTAGGCGCTAAAATCGACAAATCTAAATTGCTTAATAAAAATTAAAAATATATTAAAATGTAAAAGTTTATGGAAATTTAAAAGGTAAAACTATTATAATGGCTAGTGTTACTTTTTACTAATCTTCAAGATGGTGGTTTTAACAAATTAGAACGTAAACAAAAAATACAAAATTATCAGAATAACAAAAGTAGACAGTGGGGGTTGAATTTGAGAGTACTTTCTTTTTCAATAAATTATTATATTTTTAAAATATACTTAAAAGAAACTGTTTATTATGCAATAAAAAGTTTGTACTTACATTAGTAAAACAGTATTTCGATTAAATGGCTAAACTTGGGTAAATTAAGTACTTGTCTGGCTACTGGCTACCAAAAAATTTAGAAGTCCCTAAACAAGATTAATTTTTAGGTTACATTTTTTTAGATATTCAATAAGTAGGAAAACCCAGGAATGCGTTTCCCATTAGGCAAAGGCCTAGGGTCCAAAAATTTGGAGGCCCCAATTCGAGAGTAATTTTTTTTCATAACTTATTTATTTAAATACTTATATTATTTTATAGAATAAAAGTTTTTGTATATCAAATAAAATTAAAAAGGTAAAAATTCTTTATCAGTTCCTGATATTTTTTATTAGTAAAAAATAGGATTAATATTTAAAAAACCAATACTTTGAAGATTTCAAAAAATTTCGTCTGCGGCGCTTTTTAATGCAGAGGAAGAAGAGTATTATAAACATTGGTGTTTATTTAAAATTAAGTTTGTGGAAAAAACACAAATATTTTGATATTTTAAATTTTGGGAATCTATTTCTTGTCCTGTTAATTAGATTTTTTTTAATAAAATTATTCTTTTTTAACTTGAGGTTTTAAAGGCGCAACTTTAAGTTTTGCCTCAGATGTAAAAATGTATCGGTTCGACCCTGAAGACTATAGAGGTTTACTTTTAATCAAAAGGGACCACGTTTATCTCGAGCAACTCAACCCAGCTTGAATTCGGCTTGGCTTAACCTCTACCATTTGAAGTACATGTAAAAGGTCAAATCAAGTCCGAATTCAAGCTGGCTTGACCTGCTAAACGTAGCCAGTATTTGAGGGTAATTCTTCAATTTTGGGTAAATCTAGGAGCCTTGTTTAAAAAAAATGCCGATATGTCCCAAAGCAAATTATAAATCCCGGTTTCGAAAATTTAGTATTTTTTTAATAAAAACAAACAAAATGGCAACATGGATAGAAGGTCGACATGAAGAAAATGCCAAAAGAAAAAATCTAAACGATAAAAGTTTGACTTGAACAAAGTGCTCAAGGAGAAAAGGCCGATATGGAGAAAAGGCCAAAAGAAAAAAAGCCAAACGACAAAAGGCCGATGGTGAAATAGCCGAACCATAAAAAGCCGACTTGGACAAAACGCCGACTCTAACAAAAAAAGGTGAGGTTTTCTGTTCATCATCATCTTTTTTCTTCCGGCCTTTTGTCCATGTCGACCTTTTTCGACCTTAATGCCCAGATTCTGGTCAAAATTAAATGGCTTTAATTAGAAACATTTTAAGTAACCATGGAAATTGTCCATTACAACCCATAAAATAAATTTAAACTTAAATGATTTGATCAGAATATGGGCATAAAAAATATTTAGTAAAAATTGTGCTTCTAGATTCTTTACAAAAAAATCCTAAAGTTTGGAAAAAAATTCATTGCGGCTCTTGAGGAATTAATTTTTGGTTTTGTTCAAGAGTTTTATGCTTCTGGTTCTTTTCGTGGAATTTTGAATTCTGGATGAAATTTTAGACGCGTTTTTATCTACAAAGCCCAAAAACAAAAGTAATATAAATAGTTATTACTATGAAGGCTAATGAGGCTATAGCCTCAGGCCCTCCAAAAACTCGGCTCTTCAAAAATTCAGATTTCCTGAAAAATACAGGGTGTCTCACTTTTTTTCCAGCAAATTTTGTTTTTTATATAGTAAATGTCATTGTGAACAAAAAATGTCCTATAAACTAATATTTGTTTTCGACTCCTTAAGAAGTTACAGCAATTTAAAAATTTCAACATTTTAATGATTTTTTGTGACATCCTCTAGATTTTTTTTCTTATCATCATGTTTTTATTTAAAAGATTTATGGTTTGGATTTTATCTTTCCCAACTTGCCTTTTTGAACATTATTGGCTGTTTTTAAAATAAGTGGACTCATTTAAAATTTCTGACAAGAAAATTAACCTATCTGATTGGCTTACAGATAATGTAAAAATCCAAAGCATACTTGATTTTAATTTATAGGTTATATATACAAACAAATGTCATAGAAATCAAATTCGTTTGACAAAATAATTAAACTTCTTATAGTTTTGAATAAAAATTGTGGTATATTATATTTTTATTCCTTATTTTTTTAAATAATATTTAAAATGTTTAAAATTGAAAAAATGCAATAAATAAAAATCTATAATTTAGTTATTTTTGCCCCGTTAGGTTTGTTGGTTGGTAGCACTGTTAGAGTGAAAGAGAAACATGTCGGACCATTCCGACCCGCTCGTTTCAAGGCCTGAACGACCCAATTTAAAAAAATGAAATAAAATGAAATTTATACAGGGTGTCCAAAAAAATCATTAATATTTTAAAATTTTAAAATTGCTGTAACTTCTTAAAGAGTCGAAAAAAAAAAATATTAGTTCATAGGAAATTTTTTGTTCAGAATGACATTTACTATCTAAAAAAAATTTGCGGGAAAAAAAGTGGGACACCCTGTATAGTGCTTATGTAGAATTTGCATTTCTACTCCTAAGAAGTACGAATTTATACCCCTTCCCCAACTGGATCTTTTCATGCAAGGTATCAATTGAGGCGTCTTTTCGTGGGCTTTCCAGTGATAGGATGATAGGATATTCCCACGAGCCAATTTTGCGCAAAAGCCAAAAAAACTACAAAAAATAGCTTTTTTTAGTAGTTTTTGAGCCATAAAAAATATAGGACAGTAGAAATGGTTCATAATACATCAAAAAATTTGAACTACTCATCCCACCGCAAAGCGACTTGTTCAGGAAATCGGGATAATTTTTATATGCAATCCTATAGATTCGAGTGCGCTGATTATAATTCAGTTTATTTTATTGCGAAAGGATGAGTAGTTTTGGAGATATGGCGCTTTGAAAATGAAAAAATGTTCAAAAGTTCGAAATTTATTTAAGTGCAAATTTTTAAATCGTTCAAAATTTATAAAATTCGCAACTAACAGTAGATCAAACTTTCAAAAAGTTGATTTAAAGTTACCCATATTGGAGAGCTCTTGCGGTATTATCGGGACACTCTGTATATTAATAAAAAAAAATTGAAATTATTTATTTCTGTCTTTAGTTTTTATTAGCCTCAGGCCAACATCACTCTTAATCCGGCTCTGGATATTTATGCAACAAGTGCAAAAAGTGAATAATATTTGCACGGGACGTAAAAACTCGACGGTAAGTATTTTTTCTACGATTGATGATGATCAACCATCAAAAATTCCATAAAATCATGAAAGTAATGACAGATATTAACATTTCTAAAATTGTCATTTATGATCAGTTGTCTGTGTATAAAGTCATGTTTTTTCGACTAGTGCATAAAAGCATTACTTAAAAGCATTCTTTCCTAAACTGCGTGTTCAAAATCGTCTTCCTCAAAATAAGAATTAGTACTAGTACCTTATAATAACACAAAATTTTTTTAAAACAATGCATATCTTGCCGCCCCTTTCCGCGGTCCATAAACTGAATAAAATCCAATAAACAAAATTTTATGTGCAAAACGACAAATATTGGACTACATGCAGCACTTTTATTATTTAATCAATTATCATAAAAAATACTTAAATGTAGATAAATGTATGTTCTACAAAACCGCGCAACCCGATTTTCAATATCTCAATAAGTTCCGCTACAATATTCCAATAAAAATTGCATAAAAACACCATTTATAAACAAGAACTATAAAAAATGTGTAATTTTAAAAAAAAAAAACCTTTACGCCGTTTTGTAGATTAATTATCGCATTTTTAAATTCTGAAAGAATTATTTTAAAATAATAATTTATAAGGGCTGTAGAATTAGTCCAGAAAACCTCAAAATAACCTTTACAATGTTAAGAAGATACTCGGCGAAATGTTTGAAAAGCGTACTTTTTGGTAGTAAAAATTGATTTTTGGGCATTTGTAATCAAAACTTTAACAAAAACGATGCCTAGTACCATACAAATTGAATTTAGTTTTCATATAGAATTTTTTTTTCATGTAGAGTCTATGATAAGGGCGTACTTTTTGAATAAAAATAAAAACGCATTTTTAATCATTGTTCAAAAACTACGCCCCCATCATACACTCTACATGAAAAACAAAAATTCTATATGAAAACTAAATTCAATTTGTTAAATTTTTGATTACAAATGCCCAAAAATCAATATTTACTAGCGAAAAGTACGCTTTTCAAACATTTCCCCGAGTATCTTCTTGTGCTCTTAAGTCATGCTTTTGTTCACTCGTGCATGAAAGCATGACTTTATGCCGTGACAACTGATCACAAAAGGCCTACTTTTAACACTATCGTAGAAAAAAATGTTTGTCGGTAGATACTAGATTTTTTGCCAAAAAAATAGACCAAGTACTTTTGGTAAAATAACTGTATTCTTACCTAGTGACCACCAATCCACTGGATATGAGTAACCAACGCATAAATCCACTGCACAATCAAAAATTTCTGGAGCTATGTATGGTTTCGTTCCAGACATGGAAGTTGCTAAGTGAGTCTCTTCCAAAACAGTTGCGATGTTGAAGTCTGTAATATGTGCATGACCTAAAACGTTAAATTAACACAATATAAACTTTTACGTGAATAAATAATATAGGACTTTTTTTTTAGAAATTTATATGATTTTCAAATACATATTAATATTTTAGCATAGTCTAGGTTTATCTCGCGTATCTCCATTCAGATTGGATTGAAATTATTTTTCGTTTACATGTCGGATTGGATTCATGAATCCAATCGATTCAGACGCGAGATAAACGTTTATCTCGTGTAACTGAATCCGGATTGGATTGAATAGCCATTGAGTCAATCCGCATTTTTTTTCCTAAATATGTTTATACGGATTGGATTGAATTGGATTGATGAATCCAATCCAATCTGCATCGAGTTATGCGAGATAAACGTCATATTCATATTCTCCACCTCCCACTTGACTAGTTTCCATATTTTATCAGAACATCATTGAAACATCACTTCTGAATGATTACTGGATTTTTTATGCGGACTTTTTTGATTTCTACAAAAAAAAATCCAAAGACTCACAAAATAGGATATTTTTTTTCTATATTTTTTAGAGAAATATTTTTCTAGGAGTTTAAACACATCCTACATAGCTTTTGTAAAAACCAAAAGAATCAATTTATGCCAAAAATCGTGGCAATTTGTCTACATATTTTTTTAGTTTCCACAGAGGTACTTTTATGAAAGAACACAATCATTAAACGCCTAATGCAAAATTTCTTTTTTAAGTGTGTCTAAAAATTTAAAACCAACTCAAATTTGGTCAAAAACTTTTTGTAAAAATTTGAATTGAAAAGCTCTCTCTACCTCTATTTTTTTGAACATCAATAATCGTCCTAAAATACTACAAAAAAACCCTTTTTTGAGCATTTCCAAAATCTCCAAACGAGGCAAAATTGTGCCAGACAGTTTTAGTAGAAATTATTGACCTTTAGCGGTTTAAAATCGACAGTCGATATGATTAATTCCAGGGGTTTATTATTTTGAATTTGCATGAAACTAAATAATCTGTTTTTATAGCTAAGTGTATTTTTGGGTCTATTGTATCATTATAATAATCCAAGGTAGTTGTTATTTTTAGTTAATATCTTTTGAAAGAGAAATATTAATGTTGGAAGATCAAATGATTAATTAATCATAGTTCTACTCCAGTTATGCACGTGTATGTCTGTAATTAGGTAATCATTAGATAATAATCTAGTCATCGACTAATACCATGTAATTAACAAATTATCTTAACATGAGTTTTCTTAACTCCCAACGAGGAAACGAAAAAGGAAACTAAAATACCCAAATAAATTAATAATAAGCCTGTGCAGTAAAATTACTACCTACTTATGAGAAGGCGTAATTACGATGTTATAAACCAAAATTATTAACACGAGACATTTTACGACCTCCATCATTTATTGGCTCTAATGTATTTTTTTAAACGTTTGATTTCGTTATAGCCTTAGCTCGGTAATCGCTTCGAATTGCGAGAACAGAATTTACGTAATTGATTAAAACATATGGACCTCTTACTTATTTGGGCGTTGCACGCGATCTAGATAACAGAATCTTTTGTAATTTGGGACTTTCAAATTCCGTATTTTGTGTTTACATTTCCGAACGCGAAAAAAAGATGGTGGGTTCAAAGACGCGCCATGAGAAATATAAAAACCGCCGGCTTCGATTTTGAATTAGTAGTACTTTGCTATTTGTGCTTTAAACAACTTTGATACAAAATGATCTCAAAGGTAAATTACTCATTTTTATTTGACAATTAAACCACCAAATTTGGAAAAAATAATTTTCTCCTCCTTTTTTTTCATTTGGTTAATAAATTAAAAATTGGTACAAAATCTAAAAAATTTTTAATTTTTTTTTTCGAAACTTTTATAAAAATAAATAAATTCTATTGTATGAGCTTTTTATATTTAAGCGAAAACAAAACAAATTTGGTAGTAAAAATTTAGATTTATGTGAATGCATGAATAAATTTAGTTTCTCATATCCGCGAAGTTTCCATTTAAAATTGAAAATATTCGTTGACGTTTCATTATTTCACTTTATTGTAGTTTAGGGATGAATAATGAGATGAACATTTAACATCCCTAAATTTGAAAAGCCATATTAAAATGCTCAAAGTAAAGTTAAAAATGTCTTTTTATTAACTATAAAGCTTAATACTAGACAACTTTTGGTGGGTTTCAATTAAAACATATACACAAACCAAAAACTAACAATGGTATATAATGATTATAATCTATCATATTGAATAATTCGTAACTCACAACGAAGCTTTTTAATTAAATAACAATTAAACTTGTTCACAAAAGTTAAGTGTTAATAATTGAAGCGAAACTTGGCAAATCAAATAATTTAATTAAAACTCTTTGATGTTTCCCAAGTTGATTGCAATTTGTCTAGATTTATTTAGCTTTATATTTTTATTCTTTTAAAATACCAGATTTAACTGAGAGCTTAACCCTGGAATGCAATTTCGTAACCCCCTATTCGCTTTACTAAACTACTTGCGTTTAGTTTCCAAATTAATTACTTGTTTCCGATGCTTGCTATTCTATTCGTTTGAGAATATACAAAGCTCCAACAATAAAGCTTATATTAGTTTTGCAAAAATATTTTTTATTAGTTCACCATCTTCTTCACGTTTTCATTCTAAAAGCTTACAGAGGAATTTAATAAAAAACAAAACAAAACAGCATTGTCAACGATTCATTTTATATTCTAAGTGCTATCGTTTATTTTAATAATTTAAATTGCATCGTAATCCAAACTAATATCCCACTTGATCTTCCCTGTTTTCGTGTTATCCAATCTTCCCAGTTTTTTTCTAATCCTTTTAAGTTTCTCAGATAAAGTAATTTTTATTCCTTCCCTTTTATAAATATCTACTTGAATATTTTTATAAATTTGGTCTGTTTTTTTGTAGATCCTCGCAGTAGCTACTTTCGTAGCTGTAGCTCAAGCTGGAGTTTTCGACTTGGGTCATCATGGTCATGCCACATCATACTCCAGTGTCAGCAGACATGAATCAGGACACGATTCCCCTTACGTCCATCATGCTGCTGCTCCAGTAGCTCATGTGTCCCATGTATCCCACGTTTCCCATGCTCCAGTAGCTCATTACTCCCATGCTGCCCCAGTAGCCCACTACTCCCATGCTGCCCCAGTAGCCCACTACTCCCATGCCGCCCCAGTAGCCCACTACGCCCATGCCGCCCCAGTAGCTCACTACTCCCATGCCGCCCCAGTTGCCCACATCGCCCATGCAGCCCCAGTACTTAAAGCCGTCCACCACGAAGTCTACGCTGATGCTCATCCCCATTATTCTTACGAATATGGAGTAAAAGATGCCCATACTGGTGATGACAAGAATGCCCATGAAGAACGTGATGGTGATGTAGTCAAGGGAGTTTACTCTTTGGTACAACCCGATGGCACCACCCGCACTGTCCACTACACCGCTGATGACCACAATGGTTTCAACGCACAAGTTGAATACACCGGACATGCTGCTCATCCCCAAGTTGTACACAAAGCTGTAGTTGCTAAAACTGTAGTAGCCGCACCAGTCTACCACTCATACCATCATTAAGAGCTTACCCAGCTTTTCATGTTGTATCTCCTTGTTGTTTAAATTATAATATATATTTTATAGACTAAATATTTTATTTCTTTCGAAAAACCAGTCCAACCCCAAAATTAATTGAGTCAAAAACTAACACCTCGGAACAAGTTTGGATTACTATGAAGGTATGGTTTCTAAAATACACCAGTAGTGGTCAACTACTCGTGCCCTTATCTTACAAAAAAAATAATTTCCAAGAAATTTTTGTTCTAAAAAGTTTTCCTGCAAAATACATCTGCACGTATGTATAAAATACATTAATACAAAACTACAGTGTGATAATTTTTTTTGAAATAATTTTAATAGCGCTATAAAAGTTCCGTGAAAGCCTTTTCCAATTTTCATTCCATTATAATCACGTTTCAACAAGAACATTAAAATAATGAGAATTTTTTACTAAAAAAATGTTTGCTCTTTAATAAGTCCTTTACTAATTAAAACGGAACAGAAACGTTACTATTCTTTAATTTATGCGGTTTTAAAGCACGAAAATAAAATGCTCGTAAAAGCTTAGCTTAAATAGTGGCTTAATGGAATTACACCTCGAGCGATACAAAATGTTTACATATTTTTATCATCCAACGTAAAAAAATAAAGTTAAATTAAATGAATTCCATACAAAGTCTATATCGGTTCTTTTTCGTTTTCTTTTCATCAGGGCAGTAATCATGTAGTTTAATAAACCTCTAGTAACAAGAGGACCTCTGAAACCATTTATATATTCTCTTTTGGGCTTTGGAGTTTAATTAACTTTTTTGAACAAGAATTAACATTTCTAAGTAATCCCGTTTGGATATTTCCTAATGTTTGTAAACTTTGGAAGTAAAAACAAGATTTTTATATAGAAGAGAATGATGAAATTTTATGAATAATTAATAGAAGAATTGTGGATTTTTTTCCAAGTAATAATTTGATCCGAAACAATTTGAATTGCAAGAAAAAAAACATCAATAATAAATATTTATTTATGATCAAATGACTATACAGCTGCAGCTTCTATTAATTTATCAAAAACATTTGATACAGTGGATCACAGTTTACTTCTGGAATTCTTAGATCAATCAAATAAATTGATCCTCTTTAACAACCAGGCCTAATAAATAAATCATAAATAAATTTTCAATTGATAAATTTTATACAAAAGTAGTCGTCCTCAAGGTTCTGTTCTAGGACCACTTTTTTATTTAAAGCTGTACAATGTTTTCCACTGTAATTCTCTAGAAACAAATAAAACTTAGCTCAAAAATATCAAAGTCAGAATCAATACCAGTATAAAATTTATTAAATCTATTAAAGTTATTAGAAATGAGATATAAAGCACATGAAAACAAATCGCGATTTCGCGTAGCGAACTAACTAAGTTATACAAATAGCACATTGAAATGATTATATGACTATTCTCAATGGAGGCAAACTCAAACTCAATTTGCAGGCTCTCATAGTTCATCGCATAACGCGCAGGATATACATTGTACTTTCGAAAATATAGGTACTTCAGGAATATTTTTTGAATTCGTTCAAGCATACTCTCTTCAAACTTGAATTATCAAGTTTATACTCAAAAGTTATCACATAATGCTTAAGAGAATATGAAAGGGAATATATTTAAGTTTAAGTACAATTCAATGTAATTACACCACACACTTATTGCATTTATCTTTAGATCTGATTGAAGCATCTTACAGTAATTTTCATTATAAATACATTTACTAATCTTCATATCATCTGTATATCCGATTGAACAACATCATAAATGTCATTTATAAGCAATAGATACAATAAAGCACCAAGATTAGAACCTTGTGGAACACCACTTGTCGCACTATAACGTCTGTTGAACCACCTGCACATGGCCCTCAAGAAATGATTTTATAGCCCCTTGTATCCGTTTGTACACGATCAACAAATTTTTGGGAAAAGTCTTGAGTGAAGGACATTAAAACCATGCTGATTAAGACTGATTTATCCGAATTTCGAAAAAAATGGGCGATACTTTTCAATATACGCCTGACATATGATTAGTAAACAGATGTAATTTCAACCTCTTCAGAAAACAACAGGTTTTACCTTTTTTAGGTGATCGATGACTTCACCCTATAATATCTCAAAATTACCAAAATTCTGAGTGCGCTGAATATCAGAGGTATGACATGCGAGAGAATGAAGATCGATTATGTCCTTTGGCGATGATGAGGAGCACTCCTTGTATCTAATGTTACCAGGTAACCGCTAGACTTTTCTCATTAAATTCACCAGAGCCGGATCTACACATTTTGTCACCCTGGGCAACATGCAAATTTGGAGCCCCCCACCCACAGAAAAAATTATTCTTTAATAAATTATAACCAAACATTTTTTTTATTATAAAAAATAAAACAACAAAGAATAAAGACTATTAAAAAATAATACTGTATACAGGGTGTCCAGAAATTAAGCGCCAAAACTTAAGGAGGCGATTCTAAAACTAATTTTAAGAAAAAAAACTTCTTATAAACTTCTTTTAATTAAAATTTTTTTCTTTTTTCGCGCCCCCTTTGACTTTCACTCTGGGCAAGTGCTCCACTCGCTCCACCCTAGATCCGGCTCTGAAATTCACGAACGACCAGAACTTGCTTGGGTCAGTATTTATCTGCCTTTCCGTGTCCAGAATATAATTCCTGTAGGCCTCCTTCATTTTTGTTTTAACTCATGTCCATAAATTATTATATTCTGTATTGGATAGTATTAATTTGGAAGAGGAAATTATTGAAAACAATTTTACATTTATTTTAAAATATTTTAAATTTTTCGTAAAACCCACTGAGAATTACTAAAATACAAAATTAGAAAAAAAAAGAGAGTAAACATTAACAGTAGTTTATAGTAAATAAGGTAAGCAACCTAAATTTAAGAGGATAATTTCAAACAGTACTTTTTAGTAAACTAAAAAAACAAATTTTAAAAAAGCCATTTAAGTATACAATTTTCTTCCATCGGCCTCCTCTAAAAGTAGTTTAGGTTTATGGATACAATTGCATGCAATTTTTACTTAAAAAAAGTGGCTCAGGAAATCATTTACTGAATGAGGACTGATATTAACTAAAATTTCTTTGATTGACACTTTAAAACACGGCACACTGTTAAAATTTTTCATGTGTTGAATACATCTTTGTTGTGTCAAGCCATATACTTCCCGAGTATCCTATTTTTGTAGCTGGAATACTTCTTTCGATCAAGGCGAAGAGCCCCACAGTAAAATTCCATAACACATTTTGCTATGAAAAGTGGCATATTTAGTTGTTATAGCTGCAATCCTTCGTCTAGCATAAATGGCTGAATTTAGTTTTGACTTCAACTCATTAATGTCAACATCCCACTTCAGGCTTCCTTGTAATTCAACTCATTTCAGGTTTCGGAATTCCAATGTTCACCTGATCCGACTCTGGATAACTGAAGGACGAATCTTGAGCAAAAACAACTGTTTGGCATGGTAATAAAATTGGAAGGGCGTTTATAAATATGGTGAATAAAAGAGGTCCTAACTAAGATTGATCATTGCGGAACACCAATGCTCACACTGGCACGACTACTGAACCTTTTTCGCGATGTCAGTTAGATAAGACTGATAATTTGAGTAATTGGCTTCATTCCATAGTAATCCATTTTGTCTAAAAGGATCCCATGCTTCATGCAATCGAACACCTTGCTCGGATCAAATGGGCTGGCTTTAATGACTTGTTTTTAAACAACTGGTTCCAGAGCTGAAGATACTACTACACATGATGCCGTTATTGTTGAAAGATTTTCTCTAAAACCATGTTGGTTGCTTGAGTAGTGTAGTTTTTCAAAGATTGCTTGTAGTATAGCTACTGGCGTGTATTGGATTAGTATAACTTTCGCTGTCTTCAGTTCTTCTGAAAATATACCTTCCAGATATAGCAATTATAAAATAGTACGGTGAGGTGCTTAGCCAATATTGGTGTTACAATCTTTAGTAGATCAGCGCTCCAGTCATACAAATCTATACTGATTTTCCTTTGGTTGGAGTCCAATTTCAATAATTTCTGCCTCGTTGGTAGGTTTTAAGAACATATTTTTATTTGGTTGATCAACCTTCTTTAGGAAAACATAAAACGAGTCATTGATGGCTTCAATGCTTCTTACGAGTTCCCATGGTGAATTGATAAAGTGATTTTTTATTTGGTCGTCAGTGACCAATGAAAGATGGAGTTTTTCTTTGGAACTTCTGGACATGCCGCAAACTCTTCGGAATAACAACCAAAGATGACCTACTGGTTATACACCACGGTGGTGAGACCCATCGTCACATATGCCTCCTTGGTGTGGTAGACGAAAACGAAAGAAACTACCACACAACAAGCTGCAGAAATCACAGGGGCTATGAATACCACCCCCTCGGCGGACCTGGAGGTAATGTTGGACCTTTCTCCACTGCATCTGCAAGTACGAGGGAGGGCCTGCTTGCTGCCTTGAGAATTTCCCAAAACAAAAACCTTAAAAGTGGAAACCTGCAAGGTCACTTGAAAATTCTGGAATTTCTGGAACCAGATTTCACAGCTAAACCATCGGATATAATGCCGAGAAGTTTTGACTTTGAGACTCCGTTTGAAGTGGTTATCCAAGACTGCCAAATGTCAAAACACACAATAAATCACTTGGATCCCAAGGCTTCCTTGTAGTTCACGGATGGATCCAAATCCAATAGAGGAACAGGTGTAGGCACATATGAACCCAGCTATAGGGTTTCCATGGCCTTGGGAACCTCCCCAACCATTACGCAGACAGAAACTCTGGCTGTGGAATTATGTGCCCAGGAGTACTTATGAAGGACTCAAAGGAGCTCAAATATACATATTGACCGACAACCACACCCTTGAGTCCAAATTAGCCTAGGAATGTCGACAATCCCTGAAGCAACTGGCAAATGCAAACAATGAGTAGGCAAGGACGGCCTCAAATCATACACCGAATGATCCAGAACCGTATAAAAGATGGCCGACGCGTATTCGTGTGTAATCTGTAAGAGACAAATAGTGGACGAAAATATAAAAATAAATTGTGCAAATTGTGTCAAATCTGTTCACAAAGGGTGTCTAAACAAGAACCCGAGAAAGGGAATGGAAAAACTGCAGGATAATACATTTATTTGCAGCGATACATGTGCTCAAGCAAACCTAGTAACAACAAAAGAAAAAATAGCTGACCAGAACGATCCTGATCAAAATACCTCATTCTTGAGTGCATCAGGTGATAACGACGAATTCCTTGGAAAAGATGCAAGTACAATAGAAAATTATTATTTAAAGAAACTTTTAAAGGAAAAAGAGCGAACCATTAAAATTTTACAAAAACAAAACGATGAATTAACAACAAGAGTAAAAGAGTTCAGTCAAGTGGCCCCATCTATAAATCATCAACCAAATATTGAGACGAAACAACCTAAATTGAACTTAAATAAAGGCGAAGAAATCTGCAATCAAAATCAATCACATTCATATTCTATGAATGGGAATATCCAGCCAATAAATCAACAACAATCGATTGTAAACAAACATTCAAGTCAGAGTATTGACCTCACAATTACACCAATTGAACAAATCGCGCCTAAAATAAAACCAAGTACATCCACTAAAAATAAACAAAGCGAAAGAGCCAAAAGGATTATCACTCCGCAATTAACCAATGATGTTATAATTGGTGGACAAAAGCATAAAACCAAAACGATTCAGGGTAGAGCCAAGAATACTTCTTTGAAAGCAGCAACAAAATATCTACATTACCATATTAGTTACCTGGACCCACAAACAAATGGTGAGAATTTGCTGAAATTCCTAGAAGATATTAACATCAAGAATGCTAGATGTGAAAAATTGTCGTCCAGAAGGCCAGATGAGTACTCTTCCTTCAAGCTATCCGTTCCATCGGATTATCATAAGGAGGTCATCAATCCCGAAATTTGGCCTCAGGATGTCGCGATCAATAGATTTTTTCATCATCTTCAGAAGAAAATTCAAAGTCCCTAACCATTGAAGAAGATCTAGACACAAGAAAAGATAAGCAGTTCCGACTAATATCACTTAATATCCAAAGTATTTTTAATAAAATTATTCAATTACAAATTTTAATTAATGATTATCAGCCCGATATTTTGGCTCTGACGGAAACATGGCACAATGTTCATAACATACAACATCTTGTATTAAAAAATAATTATAAAATGATAACATCATTCACTCGTCATAAACATATACACGGAGGTATATTAATTTATTGTAGAGATGACCTCGGAGAAGACGAAGCTACGGAAATAAATTATATTCATAAAAAATCAATTGAAATGGATATTGAATGTTGCGCTTTAATGTTAAAATTAAATAATATTAAAACATGCGTTATTTGCATTTATAGACCTCCGAACGGCAACCTTGATGCCTTCTTTGATAAAATATCGGACATACTGATATATGCATCAAATAAACGCGCCAAAATTCTATTGTGTGGCGACTTAAATATTAACTGGATGTTAAAAACAAAAGAAGGTGATCGATTGAAAGATCTGTTCGAATCCTTCTCATTAACGAACATGGTAAACGAACCTACTAGAATATTTACCAATTGTAATAACCAGGTATCTGCAACACAAATTGACTATTTATGTACTGATTTGAGCATATCTACTTGCAAAGTCTTTAATCCTCACTTATCTGATCATTCGGCAATCCTATTTGAATGCAAAAGAAATGATAAACATCGGCATAAAGATCTAAAAAGCAGAACTACAAGAAAATTGAACGAGAATAATTTATCATACTTTAAGTACCATATTGATAAAACTAATTGGAACTTTATAAAATCGAACAATGTTAATGTAGCATATGATGCTTTCATTGAACATTTAATCTATTACTTGAATCTGACCTGTCCTGTAGTAGAGAAAAGAGTCATGGAAGAAAATGAGTACAAACCCTGGATAACCCAACAAATCCGTATCTCAAGTGCTAAACTCAAACAATTATTTAATGAAGTCAAGTTTAATAGTGATGCTATTAAACTTCAGACTTACAAAGTCGAGAGAAAGGTGCACAGAAAATTAATACAGAATACAAAAATAGAATATAATAACCGAAGAATTCAAGAGGCGAAAAACAGAAACAGTGAAATATGGAAAATAGTAAATAACGAGTTGGGCAAAACTATTAAAAGTAATAAAAAAATTATATTGAATGTTGAAAGCAAAACTCTCGAAGCTGATGTAGATGTTGCAAACGAATTTGCTTCTCAATTCGCATATAGCGCCGAACGAATACGTAATACTACCTTTAAGGATACCACAAATACTGGTACTTGTCAGGGAATGCAAAATAACTCATTTGTTATGGATGACATTACTGAGGAAGACATTACATCTGCAATTAAAAAACTTAAACTAAAAAGTTCTTCTGGACCCGACGACATATCCGTTACAGTAATCCGAAGCATTCAAAGTGGGTTAACCGAACCTCTAGTGTATTTAATGAATTTGTTTATCGACCGTGGACAATATCCCAATAGTTTAAAGGTATCGCGTGTTTGCCCGGTGTTCAAAAAAGGTGACAAAAGTGACCCAAATAACTATAGACCCATCTCTGTGTCTAGTATAATCTCCAAATTGTTCGAGTACATCATGTGTGAAAAAATCACCAACTTTTTTGAGAAGTTCGAAATTTTTAGTGAGTGTCAACATGGCTTCAGAAAACAAAGATCGACTGAAACTGCAACATCGAAGTTTCTCACTTATGTTAATGATAAGCTAGATAATAATAATTATGTCGCAGCTATATTCTATGATCTCTCCAAAGCATTCGATATGGTTGATGGAGAGATTTTAGGTAGCAAATTACACGCCATGGGTATACGTGGCAAGTATCTCGATGTACTCTTGTCTTTTATTAGAGACAGAAAATTATTTGTAAAAGTGGATGAACGAACGTCTGATATGTACAATATTGATTTAGGTGTAGGGCAAGGAACTGCTTTAGGGCCGTTATATTTTTTGTGCTATATAAATGACTTAACAAATTACATAAAAGATGGTTATTTAGTCAATTTTGCGGATGATTCATCCATTGCATTATTTGCGCCAACCGTACAAGAATTGCAGCTAAAGGTTGATAAATGTAACATTGAGGTTAAAACTTGGTGTGATAAAAACAAACTTATTTTAAACGAAAACAAGACAGTTATTATACAATTCTACAAGAATAAGAAACCAGAATTGCTTAATTTTGAGAAAAACGATACAAAATTCCTCGGAATCTATATTGATTCTAGGTTATCATGGCTTAATCATTTAGATCACGTTGCGTCCAAGCTAAATTCCTGCTATTTTGCTATTTTAAATTTAAAAAAATCATTGTCAACAAAGTGTTTACTTGATGTATATTACAGCTTGGCATATTCACATATGTCCTATAATGTCATGATATGGGGTCAATGTACGAACAATATTCGAATTTTCATTGCGCAAAAGAAAATTATTAGGTTGATTTATAATCTTAACAAATACTTAACATGTAAAAATGCTTTTATTGTTAACAACATCTTAACATTTGTGTCTATTTACATTTATAAATGTGCTATATATTGTTTTTCAAATTTTAATACTTTTCAAAAGAATGCCGATGTGCATAATTATTTAACTAGGAACAGGCTTGATTTAACTGTGCCTAAACATAAATCCACACTTTATGAAAAATCGCCTACATTTGCGGCGATCAAAATCTTTAATAACTTGCCGAATAACATAAAAATGTGCAATAATATTATTCAGTTTAAGACAAATCTTAAATCATTCCTTCTCGCAAAGGGTTATTATTGCCTATCTGAATTTTATAATAACGATTGATGCTAATCTTAATGTGTTTTATCTTATACATGTATTTTTTTTTTATATGTTTTGGTTTTATGTATGTATTTTGACTTGACTTATATCATGTACTTGTGATCTTTTGGTTTAATAAATTATTATTATTATTATTATTATTATGTTCTATGGGCTGAACAAGACACATCTACGGGAGGAGTGCGAAAGGGATAGTATAATGTCCCACTAGAGTCATACTCCAGGTTCAAGACAGGTGAAGAAATTCATTGAGTACTCGCCCAAGAAAGCCACAAAGCTTCTCGACCTAAGTACTAAGAAAAATTTGCCAAAATTTCAGGAATGTGTGGTAGGTTTTTGTAAAGATCGTTTATTGTATTTCCTTTTCTTTTTTGAAATCCAGCTGATTTTGGGTAATTTCGAAAATATTTTTTATATTACTAAAAGTTGTAAGCAGTTGTAAATTGATGAATAGACTATTTATTTATAGAAATCTTGTTTGTAAAGCCCACTGAACAAGATATCAAAGACTAATGTTTTCAAATCTTGTTTTTACTTTCAAAATTTACAAACAGTTAACCATTACTATAAATTACAAGATATGGAAACTTTCATTTGCAGGTTTTTTCTTTCAAAATTTTCAGAAAAATTAACTTAGTTCGTGTGTTTATCATGTAAAAATTTAAGGCAAATTTTTTGAAACAATCCTTATTTTTTTGAAGCTACAACTCATAACTCTTCTCTATGTCCACTAAAAATCGAAATACATCAACTTTAATTATTATGATGACCTATTCATGTCTTATTTTTGTGCTGGACTCTTCTACGAACCAATCAAAAAACTGTAAGTGTATTACAGTTCGTGCAATACAAACGCATAGGACTTGCTTTGATTTGCAAATATAAACCTGGTAGAGTCCAAACTTTTGTAAAAACCCTGCAAGCATACAATTTAGTTTGCAATTTATCAATAAATTTTTTTAAAAAGGATTCGAGTAACAAATTGAATATATAAAGGAAAATATATCACGATAAATCGAATAAGTAAAAAACGTTGAAGTAGAATAACAATTTGATTTAAATTGAGTTAAATTGCGTTAAAAACTTTATTTGTTTAACAGTTTATTTGCTTGGAGAAAGATTTGTAATCTCAATTTTATGTATGTGTTTTAAAGTTATCTAACAGATTTTACCACAATGCTTGCAGATTTCCTCAAAACCGACCCATTCTTTGTAAATTTATATTCTTTAAAAGCTTTTCACGCTCTAATAATAAATCGCGCTATATCTTTGAGATATTTCGTCTTTAATGCACCAAGTATAAATGTATATTATATTCATGGAAACTATAAAAGTCAGCGAAGATTAAAACCCCAATTTATTTTTATATCAACAATAAAACACTATAAACTCACCCTCCTCGTCGAGCAGCACATTATCCGGCTTAATATCCCTAAAACAAATGGACTTAATTAAAACACGCATTACTTGCAATTTTTTGTATACTTAATTTACTATAATATATAAAATAAGCTTTAGTAAAATCGATTAAATTATTGTCAACGTGAATTGGTTATTGTTTAACTGAGACATTCAAGTTAATGGAACACCGAGCGTTGCTCTAAGTGCCCCATTAAAACCATTAAGCCATGTATTAATACTCTGTAATTTCCACTCTATGTCCTATATTTTTTAAAACGGGAATATTCTAATCATAAATCTTTGTTTTATGTCTATATATGTTGGTTTAGGTTTTATATCTATTGTTATTAGAGCCATAAATAAAGGGGAAAGTTGAGAACTAGGGGTCTGGACATGTTTGATTGTGCAGTTTCGCAGTTCTAGTTATCCTACAAAAGTTTTTGTGGGTTTTGTGTCACTGGTAGTGTTTGATTATGTTTTGTTTGTTACATGCAGTATATAGATTTGTGCTTTTGAAACTGGAAAATATTTATTGCAATACTTTTACCTATGGACGATATGTTTGGATTTCAAATAATCCAAAGCCAAAGCCAACTCGCAGACGATTAGTTTTACCGCATCCTCACTGAATTGTACCTCTTGTATTATATGATATCTCAGGTCTCCTCCGAGAAGTAAATCCGTCACCATGAAAAGATCTTCTTCATCTAAAAAAAAACGCAATATTTTTTTATTACTTCATAATAGCCATGAATTTGTTTTAAACTGAATGAGCATTTAAATTTACCTTGAAATGAGAACCAAATGTTTACTAAAAACGGATGCTCCAGTCTGGTGAGTATCTCAACTTCCCTTAATACATTTTTAAGGGCATCGCGTTCAATGCACTGATGCTTATTCATGTATTTCATGGCAAACATTTGCTTCGTATCCTTTTTCTGCACAATGCAAACCTGGAATACAAGAAAAGCAAATAGAGGTAAATCCCTGTTATAAAAGAAAGACCATGTTATTTCATCCAAGTTTTTCAAATAATTTATTGTTCACGCACATAAAACTCATACAGGGTGTCCCAGCGCTGCGAGGTAGTAACATTATTCTAATTACCGTTAAAAATGGCAGACCAAAATTCCTGATTAAGCGAAAAAAATATCACTAATCTATAATAAATGATAATTTTGGGTTGACATTTGGACAAAAATTTTCAATATCGTCTAGTTTACAGGTATCATGTCAAATTTAAATTTGTGATAAGCTTTTATCATGGTGCCTCATGAAACGCAAATTGACCAATTAAACGAAGTTTTCAAATGGAACACCCTGTATATTTTAACATAAATCAATGGCATTTATTAGGAGCTTTTATTGGTGTATGGTCCCATGTTAAAGGTTTAGGAGATATTACTATTCAAACAAAGCAAATAAAAAAAAAGACAAAATACAGGGTGTCTCGCTTTTTTACCAGCAACTTTTTTTAAAATAGTACATGTCGTTGTGAACAAAAAATTTCATATAAACTAATATATTTTTTCGGTTCCTTAAGAAGTTAAAGCAATTTAAAATTTTCAGCATTTTTAATGATTTTTTGTGAAACCCTGTATAATTTTTCTTTCTTATTACTTATCATCATGTTTTTATTTAAAAGATTTCTGGTTTGGATTTTGTCTTTCCCAACTTGCCTTTTTGAACATTAATGGCTGTTTTTAAAAGTAGTGGACTTATTTAAAATTTCTGACAAGAAAATTAACCTATCTGATTGGCTTACAGATAATGTCAAAATCCAAAGCATACTGGATTTAAATTTAAAAAATTGAAATAAAATGAAATTTATACAGGGTGTCGCTAAAAATCATTAATATTTTGAAATTTTAAAATTGCTGTGACTTTATAAGGAGTCGAAAAAAATATTAGTTCATAGGAAATTTTTTGTTCAGAATGACATTGACTATCTAAAAAAAAATTTTGCCGGAAAAAAAGTGAGCCACCCTGTATAAAAAAAATCATTCTTTACATTCATTTCTTAAAAATAATTTCTTTCAAATGTTGGCGGTAACTGCGGCTAAAGCAGCCTCCAGACAATGTGGCAAAAGTCCACGAATGTTGGCGTTTGTCAACTTGTCCAAGTTTGGGCCAACATTCGTTGAGATTACCGAACTTAAGCCGCCTCCAGACGATGCGGCAAACGTCTACGAATGTTGGTGTTCGTCAACTTGTCCAAGTCTGAGCCAATATTCGGCGAGTTTGTCGAACATAACGTTTGCCTTTCACACGATGCGTTCAACGTTGGCGTTGGTAGTTTTAAGCGAACTTTGCACCAACGTAATGACGAACTTGGAGCGTAAGTTCCAGTAGGTACAAAAACCAACTCATTGACGTCCTTTTTAGTTGAAAACTCAATTAAATAATGCTTAAACCAATACTAAATTATGTACAAATCATTATGGCGCGTCCACATCTGAGAATGTACGCGAACGCGGCAAGCCTATCCTATCCTATCCTATTTGGTGCGACGCAGAAACACATAGGAGAAACAGCCTCGCCTTGCCTCATTCGCGTACGTGCTCAGATGTGCATGCACCTTTACAAGTCTATCGCAACGAGTTCCAACATTCGTGCATTTGTGATGCGTTAAGCCTACACACGATGCGGAAAACATACATTCGGCCAGCGTTGGCCTACCTTCAACGCATCGTCTGGAGGCCGCTTTAGATGATGAATTATGAAGTTGCAATTTTCGATGACGCGTTCGAGCATTTCGAAAGATATTTGGTAAATAACGCGAGTAATGTTGGCTTCCAATTCATCAATAGTAACCGACTTATCCATGTACACTTTACGTAACCCCAAAGAAAAAAGTGTAAGGTTGTGATATCACATGACCAAGGCGGCCAATTCACCAATACGAAGCGTGATGTCCAAAGTCTACATGGATAAGTTGGCTATGATATAGAAATTGGAAGCCAACATTATTCCCCAAATAGTACTCAAAATGCTCGAACGCGTCATCGAAAATTTCAACTTCGGAATGGACCATCTTATAGCCGCAGTTTCGTCCAAGGTTTGAAAGAAATAATTTTTAAAAAATAAACGTAAAGATTGGTTTTTTTATATGATGATAAAGATTTTTTTAATTTTTTTCAATTCTTGAAAAAAGTACGTTCAAATGGATCACCAATTCTGTTCTGATGTGTTATTGATGATTGAAGAAAATACGTCGATTAGCACAAGAGAATTATCCCCTCCGACTGATATTTCAAAATCTTCAGTCAACCGCATTTTGAAAAACATCGGTTTCATCCATATATTGAATTGTATGGTAATGACTTCGAGAAGAGAGTAGTTTTGATACAAAATATGATTACCCCCGATGTAAATTTCAGTCAACATGCATAAAATGCTCTATTATGCAACGGAAAACCCTCACTGAGTCAAAATAAATGGTCCTTAAATGTTTGGGGAGGAATAATTGGTAACCATGGAAGATACGGACAACTCGGCACGGGATAAGTCCGCACCGGATATCTCGGCACCGGATAAGTCGACACTGGTCATCTCTGCATCGAGACATCTCGGCACAGAGACATCTCGGCACAGAGTCATCTCGGCACTGGGACATCAGGGCACCGGGGTATCTTGGCACTGGGTAGGTCGAGACTTTAAAATGAAAAAAAAACTACTTTTAGTAATATACGTGGCGCCCATTTCAAGATGATGGACCAAAATTACGTTATTTTAAATGTAACACCCAGTATATTATTACATTTTTTTGATTCCTTGTCGTTTTGCTGATTATATTTGCCATTTAAGCGAAAAAATTTTTGATAAATTAAGAGATCTGGCCGACCAATTTACATGCCCATTTCTGCCAATCCAGTGTCCAGGTGGCAATTATTTAAATATTGGGTACATGACATCTCGGCACCGGATAAGTCGGCACTGAATAAATCGACACTGGATATCTCGGCACCGGGATATGTAGGCACCTGGATATCTCAGCACTGAGTAGGTCGGAACTTAAAAGTAAAAAATCTGTTTCACTTGAATGTTTATGACTTTTAATGAGACTTTAATCATAGATACCAATATCTTTCCTTGATATAACTCTTAATTGCCTATTAATACCTCTAAAACAAAAAATAAAATTATCAATTAAATATTGTTCACATTTCATAGTTTTAATTTTTAATTACTTTCTTCAGTATTCGCGCAACCGTTTCTTCTTAACCTTTTTCCTTTTCCTGAGAATTTAAAGAAAATTAGATTTTCAGAAGCAATTTATTTATTTTAACTTAAATTTTAATTTTTGTAGAAATGGTATATTATGGTAGTATAAACACATAATTACATTTTGTTTGAAAAACAAATGCAACTTGTTTCAAATTTAGGTAAGCACGTACTAATTTAAAAATTGTGGCGGTCTACAAATTATAAATTTGAAAATTAATAATTAGGAATTGCAGCATATGAAAATTAAAAAAAAATTAAGTTTCTACGATTTTTCGTTCAAAGGTTTTAAAAAAAGATTTAAATTAAAAAAAAATATTTATATTATGTAAAATGAAAAGACACAGGTATCTATGATTAAAGTCTTACTTAAAATCATACAAAGGCAAGTGAAACAGATTAAGTACTCAGAGTTCCGACCTAATCAGTGCCGAGATATCCTGGTGCCGACATATCCCGGTGCCGAGATTTTCAGTGCCGACATATCCGGTGCCGAGATATCCAGTGTCGACTTATCCAGTGCCGAGATGTCATGTGCCGAGTTGTCATGTACCCAATATTTAAATAATAGCTACCTGGACACTGGATTGGCAGAAATGGGCATGTAAATTGGCCGGCCAGATCTCTTAATTTATCAAAAATGGATCTTTTTTCGCTTAAATGAATAATGCAATCAGCAAAACGACAAAGGATTAAAAAATGTCATAATATACTGGGTGTTACATTTAAAATAACGTAATTTTGTTCCATCATTTTGGAATGGACACCCGGTATATTATTAAAAGTAGATTTTTTTGATTTTAAAGTACTTCCTCGCAGCGCTGGGACACCCTGTATAAATACATGTAAATTCAACAATGGTAAAATGTGATCTATCTAGAAATCTAGAAAAAAACTGAAGTACTCTTACTAAAGTAGTTTCAACGATTCCAATAATGTGAAATAAATATCAACAAAAAGGTGGCTTTAATATTTTAATCGATATTTTTTATTTAACAATTGATTTTTTTTTCAAAAAGATAGAGAATGGTATGCATGAAGATTTGACCTATTTTGCAAGTGCACTTGTAATGTGAAAGTAGGAGCAAACAAGGAGGTTACAAGGAGAGGCAGGAAAGGTCGTAGATGCAAAATATAAAACATAAATTTTGAAGTTTCGTACATAACCTAATTAATTTTAGCAACTTTATATTATATTATTAAGTTTTCCTAGTTTGCCTAATGTATTAATATTAAAGATCAAAGATTTTAAAGATATATCTGGATGGAGGAATTTGAATTAATAGTAATTCAAGGATTTTCAAGGCGGAAATTTAGGCACGAAATGTCTTGGGTTAACATCTTTATGTGTTATTTAAACAGAGATTTATATAAGGAATAAATTAGTTGAGATTTATAACCGAGCAACTATGAAGCGGGAAATATTTTTGAATTGAAAATGTAATTTCTTTTTTCAAAGCTACGCAGGACCCTAGAATTTATAATCACATCAATCTCAGAAGAAATATGGAAAATTCGGGCAATATTTTAGAGATAACAAGGTTTAATGTAGGTGACGGATTTTCTTATTAAGTATAAAAAATTCAATAACACCAGAAGTGTTTTATTGGAACTTTCAGTATAATTTAAAGCTCAAAGTGAATAGGTACAAGTACATCCCTTCAAAAAGCTTTTAAGAAACCCAACTAAAAAAATAGAAAAATTTGAAAAAATTTGGGATATTATATTATATTGAATAATCAAATAATAAAGGCGTTAAATTTGCTTTAATAACATTTTAGAATTAAATTAGCTTATGACATAATTTAAACATGAAAATATAATCCTGTCATCGCCTTTATTACACATTCACACATCCAAATTCATGAATTATTCGTGCAATGGACCTTGAATTTTCATTTCATAACCGAAAGCTTTGTTGGTGTTTTAAATACAAATAATACGAATAACGAAGGTGTTTTCTCTCGGCATAAATATGGTACAGAGTATTGATTTTCCTCATTATTATTTTATAGAACTGGGATTTGAATAGCTCCATTACTAACTAAATTAGTTTTTTAATTAAAAACCCCTTAATTTCTGCATTTTTTAAAAAGGTAATGTAGAGTAATTTATTAAAATTACGTAAGTGCCTCAAGGCAAATTTCATCCTTCCATATTTTCTGGATGAGTGCGTGCAGCGATTTAACTCTAAAATTTCTAGCGCAGTAATAAATTTTTAGTCTTCTCTCAGCCAACTGTCAAGAACCTAAAGTACGAAGATGTGAAGAGCTTAATAGTTCAACATTAAGTTGATGTACGTTAGGAGCTTTAAAAACAAAATTATATTATTATTATAAAATTTTAAAAATATTATCTATCGTAAAATGGGAATTTCATTTTATAGTCCTTTTATGAAGTTATTAAACTTTTATAAAGCATTTCCCAAAAGTTTCATATTATAACTCAATATTTTCGTTTTTCACTTATATCCGTTGTTAATATTTCACGATCTTTATTATTTAATATTATTTTTCATGAAATGTTTTATGAACTTGCGAATATTCTTGTATTTTTAATGCTTCTTGGAAACGATTTAATATTCGTATTATAAGCAGCGCCGTTTTTTTAAATACTTCTTTATTAAAACATAAGAATAAAAGCTTCTTTAAAAGCTTGAAAATTTAATATTATAGTTTTTTTAAATTATTATATATGCGCGATATGCTTGTATACCGTTTTTTTTTAATACTGAGTAAACAAATTAAATACTAAGTACAACTATAACGTGAACTAATTAAGGACGATTATTTTCACGTTTTCGAGGAGTTCACGAAACTGAATTAATAAATAAGATAGGTATATATCGCGTTTTTATTAATGTATAATACATTTACATAGTTTGTATGTACAGTTGGTCCCAGCTGGAAGTAGGACAACAGTAATCACGATCGTGTATTCTTTGTCCTACTTCCAACTTTGAGCAACTTTACATACTAATGAAAAATAAAATAAATTTGTATACCGAAAATCGAAATAGAGATTCTGTATGTATGTACTATGTATTAGTCTCCAGAAATAAGTTTGACGAAATTAGACTGACGAAAAGTTTGTTTCGTTGTTAACAAAGTGGCCTTCTCTTGTAATTTTTGTAGAACTTGATTATCTTCATATTCGATGTTGTTTTGTTCCGCCCATTCGCGACTCCTATGAAACATTTGAACCGCTTCCATATTGGTAATTCTCGATACATTTTCATTGCGGTTTATTATGTTATCCTCGTCTTCAGATTCAACGTTAATATGTTCATCGTTGTAATTGACGGTATCCTTGTTCCATTCCTAAATATCGGTGTTATTATAGACTTGATTAGGATAAATTTTATTTAAAAGCGTTATGTTTATGTCCAGGATTCTTTGTGCTTGAAGAAATTCCTTGCGAAGGGTTTCCAAAGGTATGTTGTCATCATCAGAATCTTCATCATTTTGTTGAGATAAAATATGTTTCCAACATTTTTTAATCATGGTTGGTTCCAGTTTATTCCATTCGCGTGACAAATTTAAAACAGCATCTCTAAGGCTATATTGCTTAAAAATTTCTTTGGACTTATTTGCAACGTGTTTGCAACTACCATTACCAGAAGACTTGTTCGATAGTGCAATTTTGTTATCTTAATAACTTTCTGATCCATCGGTTGAATCAACGGGGTGACATTACGTGGCATAAACATTGTTATAATAGAACCGTCGTCTGATACAAGTTCCTCTTCTGCAGGATGACTAGGAGCATTATCTAGATGAAGCAGTGCGTTTTTTGGGAGCCCATTATCCTTTTGGATTGTTTTCACCCAAAATAACTTGTGAATTTTCATTTCACTTAAAATAAACATTAAGACTTACCTCAGGAACAAACATTTTAAAAAACCACTCTTTGAAAAAAAATGAGGTCATCCATGCAGTCTTTGAACTTAAGTAAGACAAGAACGTGAAAATTTTTAAAACTCCTTGGTTTTTTCGATTTTCCTATAATTAACGGTTTTAATGTATGTACACCATTTGCATTGGTACATATATGCTAGGAACGTTATTCTTTCCTTGGTTGTCTATCTTCCCTAGAGACATAAGTCATTCCTGATAAGAGCTTCCAATACAGGGCTGTTTCCTCAGCATTATATATCTGGCTGAGAGATAAATTTAGTTTTCGATTTTATTCAAGAGTTTTTGTTTGAAAGGGGCAACTAATTCCGGACGATACCTTTCCTTAAATTTTTGCACCCATCCTGAACTTGCTCTAAATTCGCCTTGATTTTCTTTGAATATTTGGCGAAAATATTTTGGCTTCTCCTTAAATATCACTCCATCTATATAGATTTTCCATCTTAGGGAATTCGGAGGCTCTAAGAGATTTTCTTTTTCCTTGGCCTGAAAATGTTGAGCTAACTGCAGAATTTATTTTTGCCTCCTTCTTCTTAAATGCACAGGCAGCGATTCCATATTTTTTTTGGCCAAAAATGTTACTCCACACCCACTTTTTGCATCTGATAATAGCTCGGCCTTTTTTGTAATGTCAAATAAGTTGGCTTTCGATCAGAGGCCATAACCAATATCGAAAAAAAAACAATTTACAGGCGATGGTATTAAATGCGTACCTACAACTGAATGTAAATAAATATCACGTGTTTGACAACATACATTTGCGCGCGCAGTATGTTTACGTTTTATAATAAAGGAATATTTGGTTGTTTACGTTTTGGAATATAGCGAATTTGAAGTGGGCGTTCACGTTTTGGGATGTTCACGTTATAGAGACTCCAATGTATATCAAACATTCAAAATTTGCATACTATAATACTGGGGATTTTCAAACTCATTTCTAACTTTTGCAAATGTTTCTCGAGTCTTTACATACAACCATAATGCCATCATATATCATATATATATCCTATTTCTTATGTCATGAATACTTTCAGGTGTTTGTGTTCCATCTTTTTCAAACTATAAATTTTCTTCGTCAAGTAACAAGTTTTCTTCCTCATCATGCTGATTTTCTAAATTTTCTGTTAAATATCGTTCTCCATAAAAATGGATCTTATAATAGCAACTCCTAAAATTCAAGCCCAACCATCGATTTTTTGAAGAAACTGCGACAGTAGTCAGATGAGGATTTTCATTATCCCAATAACGAGTGTTGACAAAACCGTTCAAATAAAATGTACATTAATCACTATAACAAGTATTGCGAAAAAATATCGGCTTTTGGTCAATAGGCCTATAGCCGATTTTTTAATTTTTATTTCATTACAAAGATCAAATCTAACTAAATACATATATTCAATCAGTTTTTTTATACAGTTTCTATAACGGCAAAAAATTTAAATTTTATGTCGCTTCCGAGATTTACATCTGGCAAGATTGCTGTAAGTCCCTGTTGTCTCAACCTCCGAGAAGCTCCAGAAGCTGATTTTAGGTTGGCATCATTGTTAAAGCCAAAATACACCTGTCAAAAGCAGTCAAAAGATGTTGCACGTGGTCGAACGCCACAAATAACGAATCGTTCGAGTCAGTTCGGATCGTTCTCATTGGATGTCATCTCATCGTTAATATTCGGTTTAGGTGCAACGTTGCCACCTAAACTAATCGGAAGAGTCACGTCACGACGATAGAAAATTTAAAATAAAATTAGGATATGCGCATTATTTCTATCATTCATTCACAAAATTTAATCCTTCTATCGTAATCACCTTCATTAATTTCATGAATTAACATGTTTTACAAAATTTTTATACATCTCATTTAACTGAAGTTATTTAGGGTGGATCTATTTCAAATAATCACCCTGTATATAACTGGTGGCTTTACAAAAGAAATTGCAGAATTTAATATGCAAATATTGCGGCGGAAAAATGATTGAGGTTTATGAATGATTAATAGAGGTGTACCAAATAAAAAATCAATAAAAATAATTCTGAATAAACTCGGGAATTGCGATTTACATAATCATTTTAATAAAAACATATTGTAATCATTAATTTTAATAAATCTACCGAAAATCTTTGTTTAAATTTCATTGAAATTCCGAATAACTATCCAAAAGCAACTAAATCAGTTTCAGTGATTTACAAGCTAAAATATTCCAGAACAATTAAACAAATTTACAAGATTTGTGGGGTTGCATTAGAAATTTAATTAAAATGCAGTCGCAGTGTCTTGCCCAGCGACTGATAAAGCAAGATATAATCTTCCTAAAGGCGATAGTCGGCAAATTTGAGCGCTTGAGTTTGAAATTCTCTTCATATTTGCGATTTTGGTCATAACTTTTTTTCGAGTGGAGCTTTTTTAAAACTTCTTTTTTTGGTATAAAGAAGAGTCTTCTGGCTACCAATTTCTTCTTTTTTTGTTTTAGTAAGTCAAACCAAATAATCATACGGCGGCAGTAAAACGGGCTCTTTACAAAAAATATTCGCTTAGCGGCTCTTTGAAACATTCTAAAAAACTAATTGAAATAATATTTTTTTCCAACGCTAGAAATAAGTTAAGATATAAAAGAAGACTTTGATGTTGCGTTTTTTTGTTTTAAATATATTTTTAAATTTTTTACAGCATCCCAAAAATTTCTTAAAATTTTACTTAATTTTGGGGATGCTGTAAATAGTTTAAAAATATATTTAAAACAAAAAAACGCAACATCAAAGTCTTCGTAGTAGTTTTCAATGAATGTGCAAAAATTTTTATTTAAATCACGTATTTAAAATTCCCTACAACTGGGATACCCTTTAATTTAGATTTTAATATTTTTTATACGCGAATTGTATTTTTATTAAAGGGCGTGCTCCTTCACCTTTGGTAACAGGAAATAAAAGGAAACCATTAAGAGACTGAAAGAAACGTACTCACGCTTTTATTAAAAAACTGATATGGTTCAAATAATATGACTTTGATCTTAAAAACTGCATTATTATCTTTAATAGTAGCAAAAATATACCTACTATAATATAAGAATGAAGAAATAAGTAGACTTTATTTTAATGATACCCCTTTGTATAAATATTGGTTGCACGCTCTAAACTTTTGAAAACAATTTTAATTTTATTAATTAATGCAGCTTAAATTACTAATAAAGTTATTTTTATAAAAATTTTGTTAGGCGTCTCAAAATAAAATATGAGAAAATCTGGATGTTACAAGACTGAAATTAAAAACAAAAGAGAAACAAAGGGTAATTTTATCAAACGAACGTATTTTATAAAATTTATGTATACAACACGAAATTTTCTTTTACGACTATTTTGTTACCTTTCATGACAATAATAAAGCTTCATATTAAAATTCTATAGGAGTTTCGTAATCCATTTATATGGAAAAATATATGAAAAGTTTTAGTGACCGAACACATTAAGGGCTTGCCAATATTGGTATCGATTTAAATTTCCACGAATAAAAATATCCAATTTAACATAAGGAAGCCGCGTCCTTTATAAATTTGTTTGCCGAGCGAAATTTTCCTCCTTTGCTTTGTAAATCAACAAGTTTCAAGAGTGAATCTCTTATTCAAATATTTCATGGTTTATTAAATAAGTTTGATTGGATTAATTTTAAACATCATTATTTATAGTACTTTACAATATATCATTATGTAAAAACCCACGTCTTGAGGTGCTTTTACACATGAGAAGTCATTTTTAATCCTCCGTTTACATATATTCCTTAATCACGTAGCCTTTTCATCGAACGCAATTTCATCGACAGTGTGTTTCATCGACACGACCGTTTCATCTACATAACCTTTTCAACGATACTACATTTCGTTGATACTACCTTTTAATCGAAGAGGATGTTTCATCAACACTATGAGGGTAGTCTGAAAACGTTTCATCGACATTACCTTTTCATCGACAGCCATTTCATCGACACTACCTTTTTATCTATGAAACCTGTTCTTCGACAAAGACGTTACATCGACTCTACTCTTTCATTAACACAGACGTTTCATCAACATTACCTTTTCATCCACCAATATAAAGGCGAATTTACACCTTACACTCTGGAGGATCATCGCGGATGATTCATCCTTAGTGAAAGTGAACAGTGAAAGAAAATCAATTTACACTTTTCACTGTTTTTGATCCTCTTGACCAGTTTCAAAATAGCAGCGACTGAATTAGTGTTTGTTGGAATTGAAATAATAAGTGTAGCTCTCGCAGAAGAATGTAGTAAGATATTGAAAAACAAAAAAAACGCCGAACACGTCTTTGGTGGACAAGACGGTGGATTCAACGAAGAGACCAATTTGGAGCCTCCACGCAACTATTACTTGAACTAGTTCTTGAAGATCATGAAGCATATCGGAAACATTTAAGAATGAATGAAGAACAATTTGATTTTCTATTGAAGAAAGTTAGTCCTATAATACAGAAGGCCGATATCCATTTAAGAGCAGCATTGCCAGCAAAAATTAAACTACAGATCACCCTGCATTACCTTGCAACAGGTACCTGTTTTGGAAGTCTTAGTGCTTTATATAGAGTACCACCCTGTAGTATATCACTGATGGTACCAGAAGTGTGCCAAGCAATTTTCAAAGTTCTGGAAAATTTTTATAAACTTCCAGCAAGGACAGTGTTTGGTCATCTTTCCAACGAAATGCCATTTTTCTAACCAAAAAATTGAGCTATATACACTTTTGCTACGCTACAATAAATTCTTCAAACAAATATTCACTGTTCACTTTCTGTGAAACGTTTGTTTACACCTTTCATCAAGGATGAATCATCCATTCGTTTCATCAAAAATAGGAATCGGTTCTATTCTGTTCACTGTCACTCTTGAGGTTCACTTTGGATGAAATGAAGATGAAAAACCAATTTACACCTATCACTTTGGGTGAATCATCCGCGATGATCCTCCAGAGTTTAAGGTGCAAATTCGCCTTAAGTAGTGTCGATGAAAAATCCTTGTCGTAGAAAAGGTACTGTCGATGAAAAGGTTTCGATGAAAAGGTTATGTTGATGTATGGATGTAACATGTGTATCGATGTCGTGTCGATGTAAAGGTCATGTTGATGAAAAAGCACTGTCGATGAAATTTTTTGCTCCATTGTCGGATTGTTTAATATCCAATGGAACGGCATGGAATATCGTAAAATCTATTATTATTATTTTAACTCGTGCTTATTGAGTTTCATTCTCAAACACCTTAATATGTATAAAAGTGAGATTAAAAACGCTGTTCTATGTGTAATTTCACCTTTACGTAGTTTTATAAGATTTGCAATTAGTAAAAAAATAAAGAAACTGTAAAAACGCATAAATTGGAAAAATGCCCAAAGTAAAAACACCTAAAAATACAAAATAAAGAACTTAAAAAAATGCTTAAAGTGAAAAATCTGTAAAGTAGAAAGACCTTAGACATCGAAAATTGGCATAAAAATAAAATAATGCAGAAAGGGGGAAGAAGGTAAAATACAAAAATGTACAAATTAGGCCATTGTAAAGTGTGAAACAAGTATATGAAGTGAAAAGTTGGAGAAAGAATAGTGATGGAAATAAATCAGTATCGCATAATGTGAAAAAAAAATTATAAGATGGAAATATTTTATTAAAATCGGAAAAATATAGATTGTGGAAAAATCATGACAAGGCGGAAAACTCAAGCAAGCGGAAAAACCTTAACATTGGAAACATGCTGTAATTCTAGGAACTTCTAAGAAACGTTTTGTAGTGGAAAAAACTGAACAGAAACTTCAAAGGTAAAAAGTTCAGAAAACAAAAAAACTTATAAATGGGAAAATTCATAAATCATATCAACATTTAATTTTATACAAAGTACAATCACGCGCAAATATATCGAGGAAACAAAAGAAGTATTTTGACCCACTAGCAAGCCTTCGTAAACACGAAATCACACGAAATTTTCTTTTGTGTCCTCGATAACTGGTTGTACAACCTGCTTTACGATAAACTGGTACACAAACGAAATGCTAAGGCAGCCAATAGGCAGACGCTTTAGTGCGGCTTAGAACATCCGTTAATCCCTAACAGTTCTTTTGTGTACCAGTTTATCGTGAAGCAGGTTGTACATGAAACATTTACTACGTTTAATAATAATCGTTCTTCGATGTAAACAATCCGTTCTTTTGATTATATTTTTTTTTTGTAAATAAAGTCGAAAAAACTGAACGTACCTGCAAAGCTAATATTATGAGTAATGTGTTGAGATAAAAAATGTTTATATTTTTTTGTACAGATCACAAAATGTTGAAAAGTAAAATTAAAACAAAATACCGATAATTTTTTTTACAAAAACGTATAAATTCTTTTGTCATAATACATTACTCATAATATATATTTACTTTGAACGTACGTTCAGTTTTTTGGATTTTTTTGCCAATAAAAAAAATATGAAGAAAAGAACGGTTTGTTTACATCGGAGAAATGCGTTTGTAGAGTCTTCAGAGGAAAAAAATTTAAATAATAAAAACAAAATTAAAATATTTGAAAATCAAGAAAATTAACTAATCTAACTTCAGGGTTAGAAATTTCATCATCAAAATCCAAAAAAAGTAGTGTCAATTTTGACGATATCACCGAGGTTTTTCAAACTAGAGATTTAAAAAATATATCATCAGAAACCTAAAACCACTCTCTTTCAAATGGTAAAGCAGCAATACAGAAATCATTAGGGATACTATGGTATTCCTTAGAATAATAGAAAAAAAAATTATAGAGCGTTTTTTAGATTTTAATTAAAAACTAAAAGAAAATTAAAAAGTAGAATATATTGAAACAAGGTTTATATAAAGTAGGAAGATTAAAGACGTAAAAAGTGCAAAAATTTAGAAATAAGGCCTTTGTAAAGTGTGAAAGAAGTATACAAAGTGAAAAGTTGGAGAAAAAAAAGTGATGGAAAATATACACTATCGCATAATGTCGAAAAAAAAATCAGAATATTTAAATATTTTAAAATCAGAAAAATATACAGGGTGATTTTTAAGTTGGTGATTTACTTTTGACAGGTTGTAAAATTCAATAAAATAAGTCTTGGCAAAATATTTTGTATATAAAAATACACTGTAGGTCTTAACTAAAATGTTCAAAATTGCCAATATTTGCTTTTATTATTTTGATTATTTTTTTCTGATTTCATTTTCAGTACTTAATTTTTTGTGCATTTTTTTGTATTTTTCTATTATAAGTACCCAGAAATACCTGAACATTGACATTTCCAAAAGGAAATCATCAACTCAAAAATCACCCTGTAGATTGTGGAAAAATCATCACAAAATGGAAGACTGGAGCTAGCGGAAAAACCTTGAAAGTAAAAAAATGCTGAAAGTCATAGAACTTCCAAGAAACGTTGAAAAAGCTGAACACAATCATCAAAAGTAAAGAATTCGGAAATCAAAAAAATGTCTAAATGGGAAAATATATAAATTATACCAACATTTTTTTTAAGTAAATGAAATCTTTAGTGTATTTCCATGGAGTATTGAATTCGAATGAAGACGTTGCACCTATTTCTGAATTGGAAGATTTATTTGGAAAGCCAATCAGAATCTTCTTAACGTTTTCAGTACGTTTTCAAAACCAGAGGAAAAACAGAAATTAAAAAATAAGTATTATATCAAAGATATTGAAATAAATTGTAAACAAGATTATGAAAAATAAAAACAAAATAAAAATATTTGAAAATCAAAAAATAAAAGAAAATGGAGAATGAAGATAGTGAAAAAATTCTAGAAAAATCGACAAATGTGGAAAGTGTTGAAGTATACAGGGTAACTCGTTCGTGATAGATCTAACTTCAAAGTATCATCAAACCCCAAAAAAGTAATGTCCATTTTGACGATGTCACCGATTTTTTCCAAACTAGAGATTTAAAAAATGAAGAGAACATTAATACAGAAATCACTGACAAAAAAATAGCAAAGAAAAAATGAAATTCGAGGTGTCCCATAAATGGCATAAAACTCTTCAGTATGCCAATGGGTTCCCTTTAGTGATCCTTAAAATAATAGAAAAACCATGTCGTTTTTCATCAAAAATTAAAAGGTAAGTTTGGCAACAAGTGGGACTTCAACAACGTACTGAAGAGCTCTTCTGTCATTTATGGGACATTCTGTATATTTTTTTAGAACATTATGATAAAATAAATTATTTTCGGTTTTCCGAACCAGCCGCTTTATCGGACCAAAAGTTGCTGGTCCCGATGTGGTCCGATTAAGCGGAATCTACTGTATTTGTAAATCAAAAAATGAAGAAAATGGAAAATGAAGATAATGGAAATTGTGGAAGTATACAGGGTGTTTCGTTAGTGATAGATCTTAAAAGTTTTATCATCAAAAACCAAAAAAGTAGTGTGTATGGTCTACTTTGACGTTATCACTGATTGTTTCCAAACAAAATAAATATCACCAGCCAAGTCCACTTTAAAAAAAAAATGTTGTTTGTAGGGTCATGTCCAAATGAAAATTCTTTGTCGTCCACTGCAGAAAGCGGCTCTCAAAGCAAAATATTAACGATTTTGTACAGGGTGAACAAAAAGTTCGGCAACGCCCATTTATTTTTGATATGCAGCATTTTTGAGAAAAATGTTTTAAATAAAAGTTGTAGGATTGTTAATGACGCGCCATCTGGAAATATTGCTTATGACCTTGAATAGCAAGATGAAGGTAAGCGATAATCAGTTACCTTTTTTTAAATAGTGGCAAGGCATTTTTATTGCATATTATTACAGCTTGCTTTCAGGAATAGTTTTAGTTGTCTTCTGAAAAATTATGAAAATTATGTGTTCCTAGTTCACTTCCTTCACCAAAAAGTACAAAAATATCTTAGATGTGGGCTAATCCCAATTTTGCTTTTGGGTTTCTATCAGAACAGTTATTTGCAGCTTAGGTGGTATACATTCGGCAATAATTCGGAAAATATATCCGACAGTAAGCTATTATCGCTTATCAAACAAAGTCAAATCATTCCAATCCGTCTCTCCTCTTTGTATCCCTTTAAGCGTGATTAAGCACAGATTTTGCAGGAAAAATAAACCGCCCACAATAACTACAACAACCCGTTGTCACGTACAGAAATGCCTCCACAATATCTTTAATTAAAAGCTTTATTCAATTATCTACACCCACAACCACAAATACGCTTTTGTAAATAAAGTGGTAACAGGAATATGAATGCGTTCGTACTTTTTCGAAGTTTTGAAGCTTACGTCAATGGAATTTTATAAAGAAATCAAATTAATGCATAAAAGCACAAATCCCAAGCTCATCCATCACTTCGATGCTTCGACACGAGAAAGAAGAATAATACTTTTTAAAATACAATTTTTCCTTCGTTTATAATCAGTTTGTAGAAATATTTGAGTGAGTGCTAAAACGAGATAATATTCAAAAATCAACAAGCTTAAAAGAAGTATATGCACAATCACATTCATTAGAAAATTTGAATTTGCCACCAATTTTTTAGGAGTAAATATGATAAAGAAAACGACTGTATGTGACATGAAAAGGCAGACGAAGGATGTGAAAATCTGAAATATTAAGATTGAGATAGGTGATGCACAAAACTAGTGATTGGACGACATAACTAAATTTTTAAAAATTTAGCAGTATGAAAATTGAAGAAAATCAATAATATAATATGCGTATAGAATAATAATGATCCTGAAACGCAACCCCTCAATTTTAAAGGACGAAATTTCTATTATTGGTGTCTTGCAATATCCTAAAGGTTGTAAATTTCCAATACAATACCTAAATACAATTTTTGGCTAAATAAATATTTTTCACATCCTCGCCTTTGTAAAAGGAATTTTAGTCCTTGAATAAAGTATCAGTTCGCTAAAGTATATAGTATACACATGACTTTAGTTACATGGATGATTTATCTCATCCCTTCAGATAATTAACAAAATGATCTAATTTCAGTGACTAATTAATGCAAGTTTTTTTTTTAACAAACATAATTCTTCCTGAATGGTTAATTAGAATAATAAGAACACTCAAAAGAGTAAGTAAGTTCCTTGCGTCTTAATTAACGCTCAAATAACGTAATTAACTTGTTGAGAAGTAAAAAGTTTACTGAAATGAAATCGCGCACATCCATTTCTTGGGGCGCAACAAAGATTTTTTCAGGGTTTTAGCTTTAATATGAATAGGCGGCTGAAAGCTGAAAAGTTTTATGTACTCACTTTGCCGAAGCTTCCTTTGCCAATAGCTCGGAGTATTTGAAAGTGGTCAAAGTTCACTGAAACAAAAAGAGGAAACAGCTCGATGTAAAGTACTCATACAGTGGTTAAAATCTTTCATGCAATAAATAAGTAGTTAACACGCTAAATATTTTTCCTTTTATTTTAAAACGTTTCAATTGAAATTAAGTTTCCTAGTATTTGATTTTACGCGAACAAAAATCAAACTAAAAGAATAAATGCACGGTGAACAAAAAGACAAAATCGTGGAACTCAAGCGAAAAAATTAAAATTTTCCTCTAGAATAAAAATCGCAAATTAAATTTTCCACAACCTTTGGTTTATATCAATTCGACTTAAAATTTAATCATTTTTTAAAATAAAATAATTCGTTTTGTAAGATTTAAAATTTTATGCTTTTTAAACATTTAATTTTAATTATCAAAATTTATACAGGGTGTTTCTAAAATGGTTTGCGTGCTTATACTACAAGTAAAAATAAGACAAAAAAATTCACATAAACATTTATCCAAAACTCAACTGTTACCAACATACAGAGGATGTTGAAAATTCTTTATATTTTTACTTTTTATAAATTATTTATTATCTCTGGATTGTATGAATGCAGGGCCGGATTACCATAACGGCCAACCCAAGCACTGGCTGGTGAACAAAATGACAAATTTTAAAAAGATAATCTTCAAATGCTTTAGGAGAAATTGATGAACGTTTTGGGTTCTCTAGAAATTTTGAATAATTTGGAAAACGAAAATATTTCCGAGTTTTCTAAAAAATAGCATCAAAATACGAAGAAGGTATAAATAAATGAATCCACTTAAAGCCATTAATTATAACTGAATTAGAAACCAATACCTACTTTTTTGAAGACAGAAATATTAAAACAAGGACAACATTAGGTACTGAAAGAAAAGTAAACAACCTGTTATACAGGGTGTTCCGTTCATGGTTCACCAACTAGAACAAATTTAATCGAGAAAAATCAAAAAAAAGTGGAGGTCTATCTTTTTTAGATTTTTAGCTACAGCGATTCGAATTTTACATCACCGATTTTTGTCAAAAATCACAAAAACGCTAATTACATTTTAACCAAAGTGCATAGGTTTTTAAAAAAATATCACTAGTAAGCTAAAATCATCCACTTTCAATTAGTGATGAGAGTAATACAAAAGTAATTTTTAAAATGTTCAAAAAAAAATTTAAAAAAATATTTTTATTTAATTTTTAAATTTTTTCCAAAATCAGACCCATTAAGGTTGTATATTTTTAAGTTTTCTTAAAGTTTTTCATATTTCTAACAAATCAAGAAAAAAATTGAAATCGTGGCTCCCTTCCTTTACGTACTATAGCCTTACTGCTACAAGAAGCATTCTGAGGAGAGTCTGATACCATCAAAAAGTGGACAGACGTGAAATTGTTATAAAACACTTGGCATTCCATCAGATGTGACTTATAGCCTAATTGACAAAGTATGCACCTATTTTGACAAACCGTACAGCCTATTTTAACAAACTATGCTCAGTACTACTTTTCATAGAAGCAACTTCAGAAGGCTTTAGTAAGTAAAGGAAAAGAGCTATGGTTTCAAAATGTTACCTGGTTTGAATTTGAACAAGTTTCAGAAAATTAAAAACAAGATAACCGTAATAGGTGTTATCTTGGAAAAAGAATTCAAAAAACTAAAAAAAAATATTTTACCTTTTAATTTTTTTAACTTTGCGATTTTTTTTTCAAAATTTTAACAACTACTTTTGAATTAGTGTTATTACCAATTGAAAAAGGACACACTTTTGGTTTTAATGTAATTAGCGATTTTGTGATTTTTTACAAAAATAGTTGCCCTAAAATTCAAAACGCTGTAGGTAAAATTATAAAATCTACTTTAACGCCGAAACAAAGCTTATAGTAAAGTATTTTTTCTGTAGAACATTGATGAAGGATTATTTTAGTACTTTTAAAATTGTTAAGAAAACGTAAAGAAGAAAAATTGATGACCCCCCCCCCCCCGTCCCATGTAACGCCCCTGAAAATATTTAAAAAAAAAATTATTTATTACAAATGTGTATCCTTGTGTGAAAAACTATCGCCAACATTTCAAATTAATATATCTTGTAATATTTGTTATACAGTGTGTTTCTGAACAAATGTCGAATAATCTAGGAATGGGTTTTTAGACCAATTTTAAGACAAAGAGTAAGAATATTTTTTTCGCTAAAATGCTCCAATTCGGAAATGAAGGGCATTGAAGTTTACTCATTTTTTTCATAATTTCATTTTTTCTTGCTTATTTTTTTCAGACTCTTAATTAAACTTTTATTCTTCAAGACATTCCTAATTTTATCTAATTTTGCACAGAAATAAAATAATTTTATTTAATTTTGTAGAAATATTTAGAAATTTGAAGTGGTTTATTTTATCCCATAACTTCTAAACGCAACAAGTTATCAAAAAGATTAAAGAGAGTAAAAAGTTAATAAAACGTGTAAAAAAGTGAATACTTAATTTTTTAAGGCGGCTGCCAATAGTAAAGTATGTGCAACATTTGAGCCAATTCTTTTATTAAAAATGTAGGTTTTTAATGTTAAAAAAAATTAGTAAACTTCAATGCCCTGCATTTCCGAAATGGAGCATTTTAGCGAAAAAAATTATTCTTACTTTTTGTCTTAAAATTGGTCCAAAAACCCATTCCTAGATTATTCGACACTTGTTCAGAAACACCCTGTATTTACAAAAAAATATATATTTTTTAAAATTTTTAAAATGGTTTTTAAGGAAGCATTTCCGGATAATACTTAATAAGTCAAAAATGCTTAGTTTCACTTCCTTTATACCCCAAAAAAATTGTCAGTTATTCAGGGTCACCCTGTATACTTCATTATACAGGGTAAATTTTATTTATGGAACCAAGGCGGCCATACGCAAACACATTTTTTTACTGTTAATACATTTTATTGTAAAGGCTATTTTTTGTAATTTGACAGTCCAAAAAAGTTAAAGTTGGATAACAAGATTTTATCAATGTTTATTTTTTATGTTTTAAATAAAAATATTATAGACTGTCGTAAAGTACTAAAAATTATTGAATAACATATGTTGCCATTTAAAAAAATTCAAGGCCTAATTTGGTCGCACCAAATATCAATTTTTTTTATACAGCCATTTGGGCATGATCGCTTTGGTTCCACATATAAAAATCACCTTGTATATTATTTTTATTCTTATACAGGGTATCCCACTTTTTTTCCAGCAAAAAATTTTTTAGATAGTAAATGTCATTCTGAACAAAAAAAATCATATGAAATCTTATGTTTTTTTGACTAAAAAATTATAGCTAATTTAAAAGTTCAAAAATTTAATGATTTTTGTGGAACACCCTCTATAAATTTCAATTAATTTTTTTTTTTATTAAATCAAGTATACTTTGGAGTTTGTATATCTTTAAGCTAATAAGATGCTAAATTTTACCGATGGAAAGTTAACCTCGTCGTTCACTTATTTCAACTACAACCAATAATGTTCAAAAAAACCAAGTTGGTAAAGAAACAATCCAAATAATAATTGATTTAAATAAAAAAATATAATAAGAAAGAATATTATTCCGGGTGTTCCACAAAAATCATGAAAATGTATCAATTTTAAAATTGCTGTAACTTTTTAAGGAATCGAAAAAACATAACAGTTCATAGGAAAATTTTTGTCCAGAATGACATTGACTATCTAAAAAAATTTGCTGGAAAAAAGTGGGACACCATGTATGTTTCCCTTAATCATAACCATCAACTTTTGAGGTATGTCAATAGTGCAAAATCATACGTTTTTGACGTAAAAGTAGGAAAAGAAATTTCAAGACCCCGTATCTCAGTAACAGTTTATTTTTGGAAAATGTTTATATGAACTTTTTGACTAACTTTTACTTGTATTATAAGAACACGAAGCCGGGACCACCATTTTAAAAACACCCTGTATACTCGTACCTAATTTGTGTAGTTTTTCACTTTATAAAAAAATGCTTAATTTTCTTAATTTTAAATTTTTTTGGTAATGGTAGTTTTAGAGTAGAGACTATAAAATTTAAAGGTTGTAAAAATTGAAATAGCTTGAAATAATGTTACAGTAAATTAAACTTGAACCCTAGAGCAGGCAACAAAAGAACATGTCATGTAATTCTTTTAAAACTGTTTCCTTATATGTAATCTTTATTGAATTTTAAATAAATATACGAAATTTCCTGACGTTGTGGTCGATAAAAGTAATTCTTGAAATTGGATTGAGTTCATTTTTATTAAAAAATTCTCATAAGATATCAAGCTTATCCTGGTATCCCAAAAAAACGAAAGAAAGGAATTTTATTGTCACTTTAAGATGATGAAAATATTGATCTTATGGGTAATGTTTTCACTACGTATCCCATAAAAGCCATAAATTGTACGAGAGCTTAAACTTTCGTTAAAATGTTATCCTTGCATGTATGTAATTGTTTTTGTTTTTGTTTTTGTATTCTTACAAGACTTATCGATTCCTCTGCAGTGCGAAAAAATAAACGCCTTGAGAGACAAACTAATTTATCTTAATCCAAAGTATAACAAGTGGTACGAATTCAAGAATTTAATGACTACTCTATTTGAAATTAATGAAAGTATTGTTTTCCAATTTCAGCTTTTTATTCTAAATTATTTTTTATTGATTTTCCCAAAGACTGATGACAAAAAAATAATGAAGTTTTAATTAATTCAATTCGTTTTAAATTAATAAATTCTTATAAGAATTTTTTACTGGTAAAAACTGAATTTTTACAAAGCTTTGAGGAGACCTGCAGCCTTTGCAGAATATTATACTCATTTGAAAACGGCACCTCATTCTAAAGAATTTTAATAGTAGCAAATTTTTTATTGAATTGGTTCTATTTTAAATGAAAAGAAACAGGGTGAAAAATTACTGAACGAGGCGACGCAAAATTAAATTCTAGAGCATTTTGGAAAAGATTCTAATAACCCCATTGGAAAAGTATCAAAGACAGTAAATATTTCCTGTGGCTCAGTTCATGAACTCAATGAAGATGATTTTGATAGAATTTTATGAAGGAATCATAGAAATAATTGCCCAAAATTCGATATTTGTTCGCAATATTTGCTTTAATGATGATGTACATTTTATTTGAACGGTTTTGTCAACACTCGTTATTGGGATAATGAAAATCCTTATCTAATTACTGAAATTCACACGCAGTTTAGGAGATGCTATAATAGGACCAATATTTATGTAAGTAAATTTAAATGGAGAATGATATTTAAACATCGCTGACAGTATAATTGACCCTCTTATAACAGAAAATTAAGAAAACGAGCAAGATGATTAAGAAAATGACCGATTTGGCCAGCACGGTTCCCGATCTTTCCGCATTAGGTTTATTTCTTTTGAAGACACTTAAAAACAATAGTTTTCAAAACATCACCTAGAAGTGAGCAAGACAAGTGTTTTATATTTATAGTATAAAGAAAGTAGAAAAAATAAAAAAAAAATATCAAGTCTCTAAAATTATCGATATTATACAGGGTGCCCATTTTAATTAATCCAGCTGAATATCTTGAAAACGAAGCGATTTCCTCAAAAATGTTTCAGAAATTGTAGCGGCTCGAGGGGGACATTTAATAGTGCCATGGGTTTTTAATTGTTATGGGGTTTATTGGGGGTTTTATGGAAAAACATTTTTTTTCAAATGGGAACCCCCATTTTTTATTCTAGATTCGTAATCTATGGAAAATAATAAAAAAGTTATGAATGAAACTTTTTTTTCTAAAATTTCACAAATTTTGGGATTTTCGATACAGTTTTACTAGAAAACTAAAGCTTTATAAGAAAAATCGTAAGAGACAAAAAGTGCTTAAATTAAGGCAAGAATTAATAAAAAATATTACTTTATTTTATTAAAAAAAAAAAAAAATTAAAAAAAAAGTTTTATTTTCATTATTTTTTAAGAAAAATATTAATTTTTTTTTTACTTATAAAATTTAAAATAAAGTCAAAGGTTGGAAACAATAGGTGTCAAAACGGATTTTCAATTTTATTTGCAATTTAATATGTTAAATAATATTTTTCAATTATGGAAGAAGGCTTCTAGAAATAAAGGAATTTCATTTTCAGCCTACTTTGTGTTTCGCACATAATTCTTATATTGTGACAGATTAGTTTTTTGTAGAAGCTCATTGTTATTGAAGCCACTGTGATTATTTAAAATCAGTCTCTCATAAAATGGCTGATTAGTCACCTAGAGAAATCGTGAATATTATAAAAGTTTTGGGCGAATGCCATGATAACTACCGGCACGCAGCACGTCCTTATGCTGAGAGGTTTCCACAATTGCGTCATCCAAATCATACAAATATTAGGAGGCTCGTGAAAAAAGCGGAAAACGGTTCTCTTAGAAGAAAACGTAGTAAAACTGGTCCTAAGATGCTCCCCTCATTGATAGCATTAGCTTCCGTAAATGAAGATCCACATACATCTACAAGAAAAATTCAGCGTCTTCATGGACTTCCTAAATCGTCTGCCAACAGAATTTTAAAACACCATAAATCACACCCATATCATGTTCATTTAACCCAACAAATTAAAGAAGATGCCTACATCCGCCGACTTAATTTTTGCATATGGGCTACGAATCAAGTTAGAAGAGGTCCCCTTTTTTTAATCTCGTACTTTTTACTGATGAAGCAAAATTTGACAACATGGGTGGAGTAAATCTTCATAATGCTCATTATTATTCTGAAAATAATCCACATTGACAAAGAGATCATAGATTACAGTGGCGTTGGTCTATAAACGTTTGGGCTGGAATAGTGGATGAGTATCTTGTGGGACCATTTTTTTATGAAGAAAATCTTAACCAACATGTTTATTTGAATATAATTCAAAACGAAATGCCTACTCTTTTAGAAGACGTACCTCTAGATTTAATACAGCGAATGTGGTTTCAACAGGACGGAGCTAGACTCCACACTGCCAGAATTGTTAAAACATTTTTACATAACCAATTCCCTAATATGTGGATTGAAATTAGTAGTGAAGTACACGAATGGCCAGCAAGATCTCCGGATCTTACAAAAATGGATTATTTTTTATGGGGTTACATAAAAGATAAGGTTTATGAACGACCAACTACAACTAGAGAGGATATTATGATACGAATTACGGACGCTTTTCGAAGTATCACTCCTGAAATGTTGAGAAATGTATCATTGGCTTTTCGCACACGAGTAAACATGTGTATTGAACAAAATGGAGGAATATTCGAACATCTTATTTAGACCAGCTCTCGTAATTTAAGAACAGATCCAAATATCTTTAAGTGTATTAATTAATTACCTTTGACTTTATTTTAAATTTTATAAGTAAAAAAAATAATATTTTTCTTAAAAAATAATAAAAATAAAATAAACTTTTTTTAAATTTATTTTTTTTAATAAAGTAAAATAATATTTTTTATTAATCCTTGCCTTAATTTAAGCACTTTTTGACTCTTGCGAGTTTTCTTATAGACCTTTAGTTTTTTAGTAAAACTGTATCGAAAATTCCAAAATTTGTGTTCATTTTGGTGAATATAGCGAAAAATTGAAATTTTAAAAAAAAAGTTACCAACCCCCCGTAAAACCCCATAACAATTAAAAACCCATGGCACTATTAAATGTCCCCCTCGAGTCGCTACAATTTTTGTCTGAAAATTTTTTAAGGAAATCGCTTCGTTTTCAAGATATTCAGCTGGATTATTTAAAATGGGACACACTGTATTAATTTTTTTAAATTTAATTACTTTTTAAGATTCGTTACTTAAAAAAAATATTTTTTTGAGTTTGTGGGTTGTAAAAATTTTATTTGGGGTGTAGACGCCCCTTACATTTTATCCATTTTCTATTATCTTTCATTTATGGGGTCGATATAGAAAAAGTTCGAAAAAAACATTTTTAAGATATTTTTAATTTTTTTCTCCAAAACTATAAAAGTTAGCGATTTTTAATTATTACCAAAGGCAAACACCATAGATAGACGTATTTAATAAATTATTTAGTTAAAATCGATTCAATACTTTTTTTGGAAAAAAATCGCAAAGTTTTGGCAAAATTTTAGTATAAATACGGCCCTGGACGACGCATTTTTAAACAGAAAATTAAAATTTTCACAGAATTTGGTAAGGGAGGTGATGGTGCAAATTTTCAGCTATTAATCATCCCGGTGGTTCTAATATTTTCGAAAATATTAATTATTTTATGAAAATTTCAGGCCGCAATTTTGGCTACAAACAGAGGTATTGCATATTTTTGCTACATTTTTAGTCATAACTCGATAAGGAAAAGAGATAGCGAAGTGATTCTTTCTTGTCGTAAATTGGACATTGAAAGCTTTTTGAAAATGTATATTACGTTGGGGTAAAATAAAATTTAAGGGGTTGATTAGACCGAAAGTCGAATAAAAACGCGACTTTTTAAACGCGATTTTAAAAAATTTAAGAATTTATTATTTTTTTAAATTTTAAAAACCCTTTGCGTGGGCGGTTTTGATTCCAAGAGTAGATTCAGGAGAGTTTGAAAAAGAAAATTCGTTAAAAAGTAGGCCGACGGGAGCCGCCGACCCCTAAATTCAAAATTTCGACTTTGTTACGCCTAACTTTTTAACCGCGCAAAATCTAAAAATACCAAAGAAATTATTTGATAATCTGATGTAAAATTAGGAAAATTTTAAAAAATATACGGCTTCACGTGGTGCTATTTTTTTAGCATTTCAATTTGATTTTTTTCAAGTCCAGAGCTAAAATTAAATCGTGGTGATTTTTTCTTGTATAAATAATGAAGCAAAAAGGCAAATAAAAAATATTGGATGATTATACTTGGTCGGGATCAAAAGTTAAAAATTATCAAAGTCGGCGTTAAAAATGCACAAAAATTGAACTACAATTTTGAAGGCGCCAAAAGTACACAAAAAATTGAGGTATCAAAAAAAGCGCTCGTTTCGAGATAAATCGTAGTATGTAGATGGCAAATCAAAAAACCGCGATTTTTTTTCACCTCCCGATCTTCTTATAGAAGCCGTCCGAAAAAACGTTAAATTTGAAGACTTGGCGTGCCGGAGCCACGACGCCACACCGTTGCACCTGGAGACTTAAAAATGTCCCAGGATATGAGAATAAAAGGGGCCAAATTTCGTCGGGACCCTTCAAAATCGGAAGGGGTGCGATTTTTCAAAGTTGACGCCAACGAAAACCTGAAAAAAGGTAAGAAAAATCGACCGAATTTGGAAATTTTTTCAGAGTGTTAGGGTGCTTTAAAAAATTTGAAATGCGAACCTCGCTGAAAATCGACATCCCTCTTCATGATGCAATCGGAATTTTTAAAATTTGACTAAATAAAACTGTCCTTTTCGTGGCTTCGCGCGTCCGATTTTGGGGTAAAAATACAAAAACACAAAAAGTGACATTTACACATTTTCTCCTCCATTCCCCGTTTCTTGCAGTTTTAGTAATACAGATTAATAATTTGGACCCGAAATAACTAATTTTTGGTTATGAAAAATCATTTTAAATTCTAAAAGACAAATTCTAGTTATTTTAAAATTTTGTAAAAATAAACCAATTAGATTAAGTGAGCTCCGATTTTTCCAAGGATTTATATTGATGCCTTTAAAATTGGCAATTAGGATAAAACTGTCGTTTAGCTTTGCGTTTTAGGTATTCAAGAGAAATCCAGGAAAAGCATGTGTAATCCAGAAGGTGATGGAAAGATAAAGTATGGTGCATCCCTAATGACCATTATTTCTTAATAGAATTACACATTCCTATTATTAATTGCGTTATAATTCCACCTTTTGCTTCACGTGGATTATAATTTACCCACAGTTCCACACCCTTTTGATATGAATAACCGCAATCTATTACATACAAATACGAATGTGCGATAACATTAATGCGTTTCATGAAATTATAATTAAACCCCTGAATAAACGGCTTTACAATTTGTAGTTGATGTATAATAGAAATAAAAGCAACACCCCAAGACTCAAGAATTAATATAAATAATGTAATCATCCACTTAATTTTAAAATTAATGTCGCAATGATAATAAAATATAAAGTAATAATAAACCCAAAGCCTGCTTAAAATCGTAAATTCAAAAAATTAAATTATAAACTTCGCTTGGAATTTATTTTAACATGCTTAAAATTTAATATAGGTACACTAATAAAGCGAGGGTTGTAAACGTAGCATTAATGTATAAACGAGCAATACATGAGTTGGTTTTCTTATCACATTGGAAACAATATTTCAATACCGTTTTTTTTTTCCTGAAAATCCACGTCGCGTGTTCTCGGAAATATCAAGTATTAAAATAAAAGCGTTTTATTACCAGATAAGGGGTGAAGTTTAAAGTAGTTGCTACTTCGTGTATTATTTTTATTAAACGCTTTTTCCAGATTTTATGTCGAAATGAATAAAAATAAAGTTTAGCATAACACTTAAAGTATACGATTTTTTTAGTTTGTACTTTTTAGAAGAATTTAATTAAGGAAAACCGTTACAACCTACTTTTTCCTATCACCTTGCTTTACTCACGACTACACATTTTCTAGTTATATTTCAGAAAAGAACAATTCAATTTGAGAAATCATCAATTGTAATTCAGAAACGTGATTTTTTCAATTGTATTTCAAAAAGCATCATTTGAAAATTAGAATTCATCAACTTAATTTCAGCAAGTATGATTTGTATTTTAGAAGTAATAGATGGTATTTCAGGCAGAATCATTGTATTTCATTAAAAACAAATTTTGCCTCAGAAATTTTGAATATTTTACCAACTAACACCCATGTCTTCCATTGCTAAAACACCTGCATGATCGATTGTAGTGTGCTGCACGAGCACAATCACCACCAACAATATTGTATTTTTGGCTTCATCAATAATTGTTTCTATGTAAACCAACATTTTCTTCATGATATTACCAAGTTGTCTTTAAAAGTCTTTAAAAGTACTGCGTTAATCTTACAACAGGTTATTTCAATTGTTGAATCATCACCAAAAACTCGTGGTTTCCTCATTTTTTTACAATTAGCCGTTTCTGAAATTATATTGATTTTTCAGACATCCAATTGATGCTTTCTAAAATACAATTAATCCTTTCTGAAATACAATTTTCGATACTGAAATACATTTGATGCCTTCTTCAATCAAATTGATTTATCTAAAATACATTTGATGTTTTCTGAAATACAATTGAAAAAGGTCTAGTAAGACTGAAGGATCCTATTCACTCCTAAACAGCTAATATTGAGTGTCAGTTAAGAATTTATGTGTATGCAAAGCGCAATTTTATTTGATGTCATACATAAACACAGACATTCGTTTTTATTATTTCTGTATGACCCATAAAGTTCTCGGATGGATGAAAATACGTTATTAAAGACCTCAATAAACAAGTATAGTAAACTGCTGCAAAAGTTATTGATTAGATATGGCGAGGGCTTGAGGCAATTAAGGAAAAGCCTTAGACAAACCGTTGATAATTATTAAATAATTCGCCCCAAAAATTAATTTAAAAATTGTAAATCACGCGCTTACTTAATTTGTGCTGTTTATCAGGGAGTCAAATTGACTAGAGTGTTTCTAAATGCAATTTATCTTCATGCTAATTTGTTAAATATTTTAAATTTACATAAAGTTAAGCGAGTGCTTTCATGTTAAATATAAGTGAATTTACGAAGGTATAAAGTTTCACAAAATATCCGTTCAAAACTAATCGCTAGTTTATAAAGAAAAACAAGCATAGTTTAAACAGTTTTAAACGCGATTAACTGCTGTTTGCTACACACATCCCACAAAAAATATCAAAAATAAAATAAAATTGTAAGCACAGCACACTGATTAGTTGCTTATATGCATAATTATTTTTTTGAAATTCAACTTCTAAATAAACAGTTTAAATTAGAGAAAAAGCTGTTAACCGAAAATTCATCGTGTAATAAACCCTGGAAAAACGCTGTATATCCTGGATATTAATATTCTGGTCATTGATTTAACCAGAAGTAAATTTTTCAAAATTAATATTTCCTGCAGTGACTTTTTCCGACAATAATATTCCCGTTAAACTCATTGGAAGAAAACTTCATTGTTAAAAAAATTGACGGGATAAGACTACTTCGTAATTTAATTTTCCGAAGGTTCGTTGTTATTCAAGGAAAAGGGGCATATACACCATTTTTTTGGATAAATCTTTTTTAAACGCATATCTGATATAGTACAGTAAATTAGGTTAATGAAACTCGACTTATTTGTGGCTTAAATCAAGTACATTGAAGATCTAAAGAGTCCCTAGTTGTGGAGTACCTGCTTCTGGAGTTATGGGGGTGGAAAATGGTTTTTTCTAAATATCTCGGCTTCTATCAATTCCACGATAAAATTATTTATTATCAATCTTATAGAGCTTCCTACAACTTTTGTTCGTAACTTTTTTGTAGGGTAAACTTATTTTTACTTAAAGTAGCGCGAATGTCCTATACATACTACAGATAAAAGAAAATAGTGTTTCGAAACGGGGAAGGTACTTTTTTTCCTAGAGAGTTGAAATTTTGTATGTGTATGGAGGAGAAAATTTTAAGAAAAAAGTTTTTATGTACCTTTTCGACCGGACGTCCCCGAAAAAAGTTATTCCGCCCCGAACGAAATATCGAATTCATCCCCTTAGTGTCCAAAATTCACCCCGAATCGCATCAAATTTAAGTATATTATGGAGGACGCGATTCTGAAGACGTTGGATTTGACCCATCCGGACCTACCTATTAAGGGGGCGGAGATACGACCTCTTTTGTATTTTTACCCCGAATTCGCACGTTCTCTGCGCGGAGCCACGAAAAGGGTAGCTTTTTTCGTCAGATTTTAAAAATTACGGTTACATCACAAAGCGGGATGTGGATTCTAAGCGATGTTCTAATTTCAAATTTTTCAAAGTACTCTAACACTCTGAAAAAAATTTCCAAATTCCGATTTTTTTTACTTTATTTCCGGTTTTCACCGGCGTCAACTTTAAAAAATCGCAGCCCCGTCCCGTTTTAAAGGGAAGCGACGAAATTTGGCTCCGTTTATTCTCACATCCTGGGGATAGTCCATGGCCATTTTTAAGTCTCCAGGCGCAACGGTGTGGCACCCCGGCGCCGAGTCGCGAAGTGAACAAATTTAGCGTTGTTTCGTGCGGCAAAAGTGCTCAAACTGTACCCCTTATATTTGAGGATCGGCAGGGGCAAAAAATAGCGGGTTTTTGATTTAATAAGAAGATACCCGTTATTATGGCCATCTGAGCCCCTTTTTTGATATCTTCATTTTTTATATTGAATTGAGGCCTTTAAATTTGCATTTCGTTTTTTTTGGTTTTTCGACGCGGACTTTAAAAATTCGTAACTTTTGATAGGGGTTGGATATTATGGTGCGATATTTTTTATTTTACTTATTACATTAATATTTATAATCAAAAAAAAATCGACACCTCTAAATTTTCTACCTTTGCTTCAGAAAAAAATCGAACGTAAAATGTTAAAAAAATCGCACAAACGCGGTCGGACAGTTGTACCACTGGCGCCCACAATTTTTAAAAAATTTCAAAATTTACGTCATTTTCCTTAAAAAGAATAACTTTTACAGCTAATAGGCTATTTTTTGTTTTTATACTCGTTAGGGTTGGGAAAATAAAGCAGAATTTTTGAATTTAAAGGTGGACGACTCCCATCCGGCCATTTTTTAATGGATTTTCATTTTTAAAAACTTTGCTGAATCTACTCTTAGAACCAAAACCTACCACACATAGGGTTTTTTTAATTTCGAAAAAATAACGAAAAAATAATTTTTTTAATGTCCCATTTAAAAAAGTCGCAATTTTTGAAGCTTTTCGGTCTAATCAACCCCTCAAATTCTATTTCACCGTCATGTTATACACCTTTTCTGAAAGCTTTTAAGGCCTTACGACAAAAAAAGAATCACTTCGTTATCTCTTTTCTTTATCGAATTATGACTGAAAATGTAGCAAAATTAAGTAAAATCTCTAAGTATAGAACATTCGCGCTACTTTAACTAAAAATAAATTTACCCTAGAAAAAAGAATTTTGTACAAAAGTTGTAGGAAATTTTATGCGCTATAAGATTAATAATAAGTAATTTTATCGTAGGATTGATATAAACTGAGATATTTGAAAATAACCATTTTCATCTCCCTATAACTCCAGAAGCAGGTACCCCACAACTCGGGACTCTTTAGACCCTAAATGTACATGATTTAAGCTACAAATAAGCCGAGTTTCATTAACTCCGCAATTTTTTCCTTATTCAGGCTGTTTTTGTGCTAATTTTACTGTACTAATTTGTCCAAAATTTAAGAGCGGATTCTAGAACTGATTATAAGGAATTTCATTTGTAGGGAGACCATTCGTCCCGGATTATCCAAGACAGTCCCGGATTCGGGTTCTGTGTCGTACCCGAGTAACCGTCCCGGAAAAGGTCTCGGATCAGTAAGCGTTCATTTTGTTCCTTGAATTTTTTATTTTATTTTATTGGAGAAAATTTGACATTTTTTATTGAATCAAAACGAATTGAGGTATTATTCATTTGTAAACAGTGCTATTTTAAAGAAAATGTACCTTTTTGGGTATACTTTGAATACAACCAACCCTGACGGTCTAATGTCCCGGAATTCACCAAAATAAAAATGGTCACCCTATTAATTTACCATTTGTTTGATTTCGCTTCCTAATGCATTTTTGTTCCTAAATGAATTTGTGGTCTTTTGCTAGTTTTCCACCAAAGGGACAAAGTGGAAAGAAAACTGCAACTCGTGTTAAAAAAACAAAACTGTAACTTTTCACAAACTTTTTAGAGACATGCGTGTTTGGCGACTGTTTCAGTTGTGTTTTTTGTTTCGTGTTCGGAAGCGGTAACTACAAAAGGTCCCAACATGTTTCTAAATTCAAGTCTGTTCTGTGGAAACAGCAGGTTGGTTTTTTGGCGTTTTGTTTCTTTTTGTTTGAAGATTATGTTTGAAGAAAAAATAAAGTAGACCATTGGAGATTTCAGTATTCTGATGGATATCATAAAAATTTGGAGGACAGAATGGACTTAGAAGCATACAAAATCTTCCTCCCAAAACATAGTTGCAATATCTCAGCTACGACTCAATTGAAAATGATTGAAAAGAAAAATAAAACTGCAACAATATTCTGTCCGCTCAGTAAAAATAGAGTTTGTTTTCCTAGTTCCAAAATTTATTGAAAAATATTATTTTTCTAAAATTTTTTAAAGGAATGTAACTCCCTAGGGATAAGAAATTGTGTAAATATTTATTTGCTTATTTAAATTGCTCGTAGAATCTGCAAAAGACCATTTAATTGCGGAACACCCTGTATCCTGTATAACATGGTATAACGAATTAAAAGGGATGTGCTAAAAAATCAGTAGTATAATACGTCCTGCATTTTCTTTCAAAACACAAATCAACAACTAAAAATCGTAACAACCAAAATTTTGCAAAAATAATTACAATATCTTCTTTGTTTCGAAGCATGACGTAAATAGACATAAAATATTAAAAGATGAATAATTAGAGTTATAATGCTAAATTTTGAGATATTTTCCTGTTGTTCCTGTAAAAAATTGGCTTATACGCCATTTTTCTTTAAATCAATATGATTTTTTCTTTCCAATGAATTTTTCAAATATAAATTTTTCCTGCACTATATTTCCTGATATGAGTTTTCCTCATAATGAATTTTCTGAACCTCAATATTTTTCTAATTAACTTTTTCCGACATTAATTTTTTAGTAACTTCTTCTGAAATTAGTTTTCCCCAGACACGAGTTTTCCGAATGTTAGTTACTCATACAGCGAATTTTCTAAATAACAATTATTCTCGAAATGAATTTTTTAGATATAAACATTTTTTGAACTAGACTTATTCGATATAATTTTTCCCGCAGTTAATTTTCTAAATGTGAATTTTCTTCTCTTTCAATAATTTAAAAATTCTTAAATAATGAATCTACTTTCATTTAAAATGCAGGGGTGCCTAAAATATTATTTAATTGGAAGTGGTGTAAATAATCCACCCATAAACCCATAAATGACTCTTAAAATGTTTGGATTTAATTTTGGTGTATATTTTAACATTTTAAAATTAAAGTCTTTATCATTTTAATATAAACCAGCCCTAATAACTTGTATATTAGGCATTATTTATTCTTCATTATAATATACAATACAAAGGTCTCTGTTTTACAAAGTAAACACTAGCTTTATACAATATTCAACTCTAAAATTTAATTAATTATTTTATGTCCACTTACCATTTTCTCCATAGAATGTTTTGTCGATTCGCCCCGACTGATTTGCCCCCATATTGTGTGCTAACAGGTTGTTTTTTAAGCGCAATCACCTGCAACAAAAGTATTTCTAATTAATAATTACCAATAATTGATTTAGCAGACCGTACTAATTGCAGCTTCGTGATTTAATTAATGCCTTAAAAGTAAAATCACACGTGTCAACGAAGCTGCGCTAATAATATAAACTCTGTGATCGCAACTTTGAGAACTTGAAAGGTTAATTGGAAATGCTATCTTTTTTTACAAAAGATAGTTTTAAAAATTTATGTTGGTTATGTTTGCGTGCGGAATAATTTCCTGTGGGGCTGTTTTCAGATCGATTCATCGAAATATTGAACGTTGATATTTCCAGAGCTAATTACTTACTATTCTCAGGGAATTCAATCAAAATCAACCGCATGTATGTAGGATTAACGAACTTTAAAATAAAACTTTAAATAACTACACCCTAGGGGTATATGTTGTTGTTGTGTAATTAACATTCCTCAATACAGAGATAAAAATACCTTATTTTGGAAAAATATTTTATCGAAAAAACGCAATACGTGAATTTAGTTTAGGTCAGAAAGCCCATTTGATAATTCTTGTTGTAACATCTATTTATCTTCATATAAAAAGTATAATTATTTTTCACATTTGGTATTGTGTCATATTATCTATAAACAATAGAAACTAAACTGGGCCCAAATTTGACTTCGCGTTTTATCTCTGTGTTTAATACAATTTATATATCTTTGGAGTAAACCATTTTTGAGAATATTTGTTAGATTTTAATTTAAATAAAAAATAATATGTATGTAATAAATAAAAAATATATATTTATTTATGATTTTTAACAATAATAGTATTTTAGTGGTGGTATGAGTGGTAGACTGGTGCAGCTACTACAGCTTTAGCAACTACGGCTTTGTGTACAACTTGGGGATGAGCAGCATGTCCTGAGTATGAAACTTCAGCGTTGAAACCATTATGATGGTCAGCAGTGTAGTGAACGGTACGGGTGATACCATCAGGTTGCACTACTGAGTAAACTCCCTTAACTACATCACCATCGCGTTCTTCATGGGCGTTCTTGTCATCACCAGTATGGGCATCTTTTACTCCATATTCGTAGCTGTAATGGGGATGAGCATCAGCGTAGACTTCGTGGTGGACGGCCTTAAGTACTGGTGCAGCATGGGAGTAGTGGGCAATTGGGGCGGCATGGGAGTAGTGGGCAACTGGGGCAGCATGAGCGATATGAGCAACTGGGGCATGTGAGTAGTGAGCTACTGGAGCAACATGCGTGTTGATTGATGAGTATGATGATGCATGACCATGGTTGAGATCGAAGATTCCAGCTTGAGCGAAAGTAGCTAAAGCTACTACAGCTACGATCTAAAAATAAATTTTACAATTAAAAAAAATACTCGTTATTTTATTATTATAAATACTTACTTTAACGAACATGTTTGCTTTTTGCTAATAAGCTACTATTAGTGGAAGGATTGAAATTGTGAATGTGATATTGATTCAACGATTCAACCCATTTATATATGAAGTGACAATATTGCCCACCACTTGATTTTTTGTTTGTTTTTAATTTGGTAAGGCGCAAGGAGGAAATTGAGCGATTTGAAAGTCCACTCCAATTACAAAAGAATATATTAATAAGGTATTTTTAAACTAGATTATGCACTATCTAATAATTAAAAGGACCGTGAATTCTTAGTAGACCACACGAACAAAACTGCAACAATCGGTGATAATAGTTTTAAATTTGTTTATAATAGAGGTCACTTTTCTAATTTTTTTGCAAAATACCGCATTTCGCCGATTTTGTAGAAGATGCCTTTTTTGCCCAAAACTATTATTTTTCCAAAAATTAATTTTTTAAATCGAACCTTTTAAAACGATAAGAAAATGGGTTAATATTTATTTGCTTATTTAAATTGGTCGAAGAATCTGCCACAAAAATTTGGCCGTTAAATTTCGGAACACCCTGTATAACATGGTATACCGAATTGAAAGGGAAGTGCTAAAAAATCAGTAGTATAATACGCCCTGCATTTTCTTTCAAAACACAAAACAACAACTAAAAAGTCATAAGAACCAAAAGTTTGCAAAAATAATTACAATATCTTTTTTGTGTCGAAGCATGACGAAAATTGACATAAAATATGAAAACATGAATAATTAGAGTTAAAATGCTAAATTTTGAAATGTTTTCTTGTTAGTCCTATAAAATTTTGAAATTGGCTCATAGGCCATTTTTCTATGAAACCCTCAATATGACATTTTCTCTCCAATGAATTTTTCAAAGATAAATTTTTCCTGCACAGTATTTCTTGATATGAGTTTTCCTCACAGTGAATTTTCTGAACCTCAATATTTTTCTAATTAACTTTTTCCAACAATATGACATTTTTTCTCCAACGAATTTTCTGAATCTCAATTTTTTTCTTAAAAACTTCTTCCGAAATTAGTTATTCCCCACCATGAGTTTTCCGAATGTTAGTTTTCCTACAGCGAATTTTATAAACAACAATTTTATCTCCAAAGAATTTTTCAAATATAAATTTTTCCTGCACTGTATTTCCTGATATGAGTTCTCCTCATATCTATTTTTCAGTACCTCAATATTTTTCTAAGTATCTTAAACAATTGAAATTGAAGTGAACCTTAATATGACCCTTGAGGCACACGGCACACCAGATATCGCTTGATATCATTGTGAAATATAACCGTTGTATTTTACATACTGCAACCTGTTATCTAGGTAGGATTTAGAAAAAAGTAGCAAACGTTTCTCAACAAAGCCATATTGAAATAAAGAAAGGTACCCCTTCAGAGCTGAATATAAGAGATTATAAAATAATTTGTTATTGAGTAATTTGAAGGCTTTAAGACATTTTTATAAAGACTTCGCGTTTTATCTCTGTGTTTAATACAATGTATGATCTTTGGAGTAAACCGTTTTGGAGAAGATTTGTTAAATTTTGATTTAAATAAAAAATAATATGTATGTAATAAATAAAAAATATATATTTATTTATGGTTTTTAACAATAATAGTATTTTAGTGGTGGTAAGAGTGGTAGACTGGTGCAGCAACTACAGCTTTAGCAACTACGGCTTTGTGTACAACTTGGGGATGAGCAGCATGTCCTGAGTATGAAACTTCAGCGTTGAAACCATTGTGATGGTCAGCAGTGTAGTGAACGGTACGGGTGATACCATCGGGTTGCACTACTGAGTAAACTCCCTTAACTACATCACCATCGCGTTCTTCATGGGCGTTCTTGTCATCACCAGTATGGGCATCTTTTACTCCATATTCGTAGCTGTAATGGGGGTGGGCATCAGCGTAGACTTCGTGGTGGACGGCTTTAAGTACTGGGGCGGCATGGGAGTAGTGGGCAATTGGGGCGGCATGGGAGTAGTGGGCAACTGGGGCAGCATGAGCGATATGAGCAACTGGGGCATGTGAGTAGTGAGCTACTGGAGCAACATGGGAGTTGATTGATGAGTATGATGATGCATGACCTTGGTTGAGTTCGAAGACTCCAGCTTGAGCGAAAGTAGCTAAAGCTACTACAGCTACGATCTAAAAATAAATTTTACAATTAAAAAAAATACTCGTTATTTTATTATTATTAATACTTACTTTAACGAACATGTTTGCTATTTGCTAATAAGGTACTATTAGTGGAAGGATTGAAATTGTGAATGTGAGTGATGTTGATTCAACGATTCAACCCATTTATATATGAAGTGACAATATTGCCCACCACTTGATTTTTTGTTTGTTTTTAATTTGGTAAGGCGCAAGGAGGAAATTGAGCGATTTGAAAGTCCACTCCAATTACAAAAGAATATATTAATAAAGAATTTTTAAACTAGATTATGTACTGGCTAATAATTAAAAGGACCGTGAATTCTTAGTAGACCACACGAACAAAACTGCAACAATCGGTGATAATAGAGTTTTAAATTTGTTTATGTTTTGTTTTTATTTTCCGAGTTGCAAAATTTTAAGACAAAACTGAAACTCGACTTGTCTATTTGGTGGAAAACCGGCATAGTGAAGTTATCACTTTCCATAGACACGAAAAACAAAACAAAAACACAAGTCTTCAAGAAGTTTGAAAAAAGTAACAGTATTGTCTTTTTCCACATTGTCTGTTTGGTGGAAAACCATGCTAGGGACAAGTAAAAGTTACTTTCCTACTTTTTTGTAAAATAACGCATTTCGCCGATTTTGTAGAACATGCCATTTTAGGCCAAAATTTATTGAAAAATATTATTTTTCCAAAATTTACTTTTTTAAATAAAACCATTTCAACGATTTTTAGTTTTTATCACATATAAAAGAATGCTAAAAATACAAAAAACCTAAACGTTGGCAAATGTGTTATTTATATTTAAAAAAACTTTAACACATAAATTATTCTACAATAAACAACCAAAAACGTTTTTAAAGGGATGTAACTCCTTTGGTATAAGAAATTGGGTAAATATTTATTTGCTTGTTTAAATTGGTCGTAGAATTTGCAATAAAAATTTGGCCGTTTAATTTCGGAACACCCTGTATAACATGGGATAACGAATTAAAAAATTACAAATCAGTAGTATAATACGCACTGCATTTTCTTTCGAAACACAAATCAACAAGTAAAAATCGTAACAACCAAAATTTTGCAAAAATAATTACAATATCATTATTGAATCGAAGCGATACGTAAATAGACATAAAATATGAAAAGATGAATAATTACAGTTGAAATGCTAAATTTTGAGATCTTTTTTTGTTGTTCCTGTAAATTTTTGAAAAAGACTCATACACCAAAATATTCTATGAAACTCTCAATACGACATTTGTGCTCCAATAAATTTTTTAAATATAAATTTTTCCTGCACTGTATTTCTTGATATGTGTTTTCTTTACAATGAATTTTCTGAACCTCAATTTTTTCCAATTACCTTTTTCCAACATTAATTTTTTCTCCAATGAATTTTCCAAATCTAATTATTTTCTGTAGTGGATTTTCTGATATGAGTTTTGCTCAGTATGAATTTTCTAAATTTCAATATTTTTCTTAGTAACTCTCCTTCCAAAATTAGTTTTCCCCCTCCATGAGTTTTCCGAATGTTAGTTTTTCTTACAGCGAGTTTTCTAGACAACAATTTTCTCTCAAATGAATTTCTTAAATATAAATTTTTCTTGTACTGTACTTCCTGATATGAGTTCTCCTCACAAATAATTTTCTGTACGTCAATATTTTTCTAAGTAACTTAAACAATAGAAACTAAAAAGGATCTAAATTTGACCCTTGAGGCACACCAGATATCGCTTGTGAAATATAATCATTATATTGTACATCCTGTTATCTAGGTAGAATTTAAAAGCGAGTGGCAGGTTGGTGCTTAAATAAAATCTACAAGAAAGATTTGTTTGAGTAGAACGTTTCTCAACAAAGCCATGTTGAAATGGAGAAATTTAGCCCTTCAGAGCTGGATATAAGAGATTATACAATAATTTGTTATTGAGTAATTTTAAGACTTTAAAACATTTTTAAAAAGACTTCGCGTTTTCTATCTGTGTTTAACACAATGTATTATCTTTGCAGTAAACCATTTTGGAAAAGATTTGTTAGATTTTGATATAAATAAAAAATAATATGTATGTAATAAATAAAAAAACATATATTTATTTATGGTTTTTAACAATAATGGTATTTTAGTGGTGGTATGAGTGGTAGACTGGTGCAGCTACTACAGCTTTAGCAACTACGGCTTTGTGTACAACTTGGGGATGAGCAGCATGTCCTGAGTATGAAACTTCAGCGTTGAAACCATTATGATGGTCAGCAGTGTAGTGAACGGTACGGGTGATACCATCGGGTTGCACTACTGAGTAAACTCCCTTAACTACATCACCATCGCGTTCTTCATGGGCGTTCTTGTCATCACCAGTATGGGCATCTTTTACTCCATATTCGTATGCGTAATGGGGGTGAGCATCAGCATAGACTTCGTGGTGGACGGCTTTAAGTACTGGGGCGGCATGGGAGTAGTGAGCAATTGGGGCGGCATGGGAGTAGTGGGCAATTGGGGCGGCATGGGAGTAGTGGGCAACTGGGGCAGCATGAGCGATATGAGCAACTGGGGCATGTGAGTAGTGAGCTACTGGAGCAACATGGGAGTTGATTGATGAGTATGATGATGCATGACCATGGTTGAGTTCGAAGACTCCAGCTTGAGCGAAAGTAGCCAAAGCTACTACAGCTACGATCTAAAAATAAATTTTACAATAAAAAAGGAATTTTATTATTATTAATACTTACTTTAACGAACATGTTTGCTTTTTACTAATAAGCTACTATTAGTGGAAGGATTGAAATTGTGAATGTGATATTGATTCAACGATTCAACCCATTTATATATGAAGTGACAATATTGCCCACCACTTGATTTTTTGTTTTTTTTTAATTTGGTAAGGCGCAAGGAGGAAATTGAGCGATTTGAAAGTCCACTCCAATTACAAAAGAATATATTAATAAGGTATTTTTAAACTTGATTAACTAATAATTAAAAGGACCGTGAATTTTTAGTGGGTCACACGAACTAAAACAAAACTGCAACAATATTCCGCCCGCTCGGTGGAAATAGAGTTTAAATTTATTTGTGTTTTATTTTTGTTTTCCGAATTGCAAAATTTAGAGATAAATTTAGTCCGTTTGGTGAAAAACCGGTAGTACGAAGTTATCACTTTACAGAGACAGGTAAAACAAAACAAAAACAGAAGTCTTCAAAAAGTATGATAAAAGACACATTATTGTTTTTTGTTCACTTTGTCTGTTTTGTGGAAAACAGAGATAGGGAAAAATAAAGATTACTTTTCTACTTTACTGAAAAATAACACATTTCGCCGATTTTGTAGAAGATGCCCTTTTTTGTCCAAAATTTATTAAAAAATATTATTTTTCCAAAAATTACTATTTTAAATAGAACCTTTTACAATGATATTTAGTTTTTATCACTTATAAAAGAATGCCAGAAATACAAAAAACCTAAACGTTGGCAAATGTATTATTTATATTTAAAAAAACTTTAACACTTTAAATTATTCTAAAATAAACAACCAGAAACCTAGTCCTCGTTAACTTTTTTAAAGGGATGTAACTCCTTTGGTATAAGAAATTTGGGTAATTTAAATTGGTCGTAAAATTTGCAATAAAAATTTGGCCGTTTAATTTCGGAACACCCTGAATAACATGGTATAACGAATTAAAAAATTAATGCTAAATTTTTAGATGTTTTCTTGTTGTTCCTGTAAAATTTTGAAATTGACTCATACACCAATTTTCTATGAAACCCTCAATATCACTTTTTCTCTCCAATGAATTTTTCAAATATAAATTTTTCTTGCACTGTATTTCTTGATTTGAGTTTTCTTTACAATGAATTTTTTGAACCACAATATTTTTCTAATTAACTTTTTCCAACATTAATTTTGTCTCCAATGAATTTTCCATATCTAATTATTTTCTGTAGTGAATTTCCTGATATGAGTTTTGCTCAGAATGAATTTTTAGACTCTTAATATTTTTCTTAGTAACTTCTTTCAAAATTAGTTTTCCCCCACCATGAGTTTTCCGAATGTTAGTTTTTCCTAGAGCGAATTTTATAAACAACAATTTTCTCTCCAAAGAATTTTTCAAATATAAATTTTTCCTGTAGTGTATTTCCTGTTATGAATTCTCCTCACAACTATTATTATGTACCTCAATATTTTTCTAAGTAACTTAATAGAAATTGAAGTGAACCAAAATTTGACCCTTGATGCACACCAGATATCGCTTAATATCATTGTGAAATATAATCGTAATATTTTACATACGCAGTTATCTAGGTAGGATTTAGTAAAAAGTAGCAAGTTGGTGCTAAAATAAAATCTACAAGAAAGATTTGTTTGAGTAGAACGTTTATCAACAAAGCCATGTTGAAATAATGAAATGTATCCCTTCAGAGCTGGATATAAGATATTATACAATAATTTGTTATTGAGTAATTTTGAGGCTTTCAACCATCTTTATAAAGACTTCGTGTTATATCTCTGAGTTTAATACAATGTATTATCTTTGGAGTAAACCATTTTGGAGAAGATTTGTTAGATTTTGATTTAAATAAAAAATAATATGTATGTAATAAATAAAAAATATATATTTATTTATGGTTTTTAACAATAATAGTATTTTAGTGGTGGTATGAGTGGTAGACTGGTGCAGCTACTACAGCTTTAGCAACTACGGCTTTGTGTACAACTTGGGGATGAGCAGCATGTCCTGAGTATGAAACTTCAGCGTTGAAACCATTATGATGGTCAGCACTGTAGTGAACGGTACGGGTGATACCATCGGGTTGCACTACTGAGTAAACTCCCTTAACTACATCACCATCGCGTTCTTCATGGGCGTTCTTGTCATCACCAGTATGGACATCTTTTACTCCATATTCGTAGCTGTAATGGGGGTGGGCATCGGCGTAGACTTCGTGGTGGACGGCTTTAAGTACTGGGGCGGCATGGGAGTAGTGGGCAATTGGGGCGGCATGGGAGTAGTGGGCAACTGGGGCAGCATGAGCGATATGTGCAACTGGGGCATGTGAGTAGTGAGCTACTGGAGCAACATGGGAGTTGATTGATGAGTATGATGATGCATGACCTTGGTTGAGTTCGAAGACTCCAGCTTGAGCGAAAGTAGCTAAAGCTACTACAGCTACGATCTAATAATACATTTTACCATTTAAAAAAATACTCGTTATTTTATTATTATTAATACTTACTTTAACGAACATGATTGCTTTTTACTAATAAGCTACTATTAGTGGAAGGATTGAAATTGTGAATGAGATATTGATTCAACGATTCAACCCATTTATATATGAAGTGACAATATTGCTCACCACTTGATTTTTTTTTTGTTTTTAATTTGGTAAGGAGCAAGGAGGAAATTGAGCGATTTGAAAGTCCACTCCAATTACAAAAGAATACATTAATAAGGAATTTTTAAACTAGATTATGTACTAGCTAATAATTAAAAGGACCGTGAATTTTTAGTAGGCCACATGAACAAAACTGCAACAATCAGTGATAATAGTTTTAAATTTGTTTATGTTTTGTTTTTATTTTCCGAGTTGCAAAATTTTGAGACAAAACTGAAACTCGACTCGTATATTTGGTGGAAAACCGGCATTGTGAAGTTATCACTATCCAGAGACACAAAAAACAAAACAAAACACAAGTCTTCAAAAAGTTTGAAAAAAGAAACAGTATTGTTTTTTTTTCACATTGTCTGTTTGGTGGAAAACCGTGCTAGGGACAAAAAAGGTTACTTTTCTACTTTTTGTAAAATAACGCATTTCTCAGATTTTGTAGAAGATTCCTTTATGGCCAAAATTTATTGAAAAATATTATTTTTTCAAAATTTACTTTTTTAAATAAAACCTTTTACAACGATTTTTGGTTTTTATCACATATAAAAGAATGCGAGAAATACAAAAAACCTAGACGTTGGCAAATGTGTTATTTATATTTAAAAAAACTTTAACACTTTAAATTATTCTACGATAAACAACCAAAAACCTAGTCTTTGTTAACTTTTTTAAAGGGATGTAACTCCCTTGGTATAAGGAATTGGGTAAATATTTATTTACTTATTTAAATTGGTCTGCAGTAAAAATTTGGCCGTTAAATTTCGTAACACCCTGTATAACCTGGTATAACGAATTAACGGGAAGTGCATCAAAATCAGTAGTATAATACTCCCTGCATTTTCTTTCAAAACACAAATCAACAAGTAAAAATCGTAACAACCAAAATTTTGCATAAATAATTACAATATCTTTTTTGTGTGGAAGCATGACGTAAATAGACATAAAATATGAAAAGATGAATAATCAGAATTAATATCCTAAATTTGGAGATATTTTCTTGTTGTTCCTGTAAAATTTTGAAATTGGCTCATACGACATTTTTCTATGAAACCCTCAATATATCTTTTTTACTCCAATGAATTTTTCAAATCTACATTTTTCCTGCACCGTATTTTCTTCACAATGAATTTTTTAAACCTTAATATTTTTCTAATTAAGTTTTTCCAACATTAATTTTTTCTCCAATGAATTTTGTATATCTAATTATTTTCTGTAGTGGATTTTCTGATATAAGTTTTGCTCAGAATGAATTTTCTAAATTTCAATATTTTTCTTAGTAACTCCCCTTCCAAAATTTGTTTCCCCGGCCATGAGTTTTCCGAATGTTAGTTTTTCCTACAGTGAGTTTTCTAAACAACAATTTTCTCTCAAATGAATTTCTTAAATATAAATTTTTCCTGTACCGTACTTCCTGATATGAGTTCTCCTCACAATTAATTTTCTGTACCTCAATATTTTTCCAAGCAACTTAAACAATAGAAACTAAAAAGGACCTTAATTTTACCCTTGAGGCATACCAGATATACATACCGTAACCTGTTATCTAGGTGGGATTAAAAAAAAAACGTAGCAAGTTGGTGCTAAAATAAAATCTACAAGAAAGATTTGTTTGAGCAGAATGTTTCTCAACAAAGTCATGTTGAAATAAAGAAATGTACGCCTTCAGAGCTGGATATAAGGGATTATACAAAAAATTGTTTTTGAGTAATTTTAAGGATGTGAGACATTTTTATAAAGACTTCGCGTTTTATCTCTGAGTTTAATACAATATATTATCTTTGTAGTAAACCATTTTGGAGAAGATTTGTTAGATTTTGATTTAAATAAAAAATAATATGTATGTAATAAATAAAAAATATATATTTATTTATGGTTTTTAACAATAATAGTATTTTAGTGGTGGTATGAGTGGTAGACTGGTGCAGCTACTACAGCTTTAGCAACTACGGCTTTGTGTACAACTTGGGGATGAGCAGCATGTCCTGAGTATGAAACTTCAGCGTTGAAACCATTATGATGGTCAGCAGTGTAGTGAACGGTACGGGTGATACCATCAGGTTGCACTACTGAGTAAACTCCCTTAACTACATCACCATCGCGTTCTTCATGGGCGTTCTTGTCATCACCAGTATGGGCATCTTTTACTCCATATTCGTAGCTGTAATGGGGGTGAGCATCAGCGTAGACTTCGTGGTGGACGGCTTTAAGTACTGGGGCGGCATGGGAGTAGTGTGCAATTGGGGCGGCATGGGAGTAGTGGGCAACTGGAGCAGCATGAGCGATATGAGCAACTGGGGCATGTGAGTAGTGAGCTACTGGAGCAACATGGGAGTTGATTGATGAGTATGATGATGCATGACCTTGGTTGATTTCGAAGACTCCAGCTTGAGCGAAAGCAGCTAAAGCTACTACAGCTACGATCTAATAATAAATTTTTCAATTTAAAAAAATACTCGTTATTTTATTATTATTAATACTTACTTTAACGAACATGTTTGTTGTTTACTAATAAGCTACTATTAGTTAAAGGATTGAAATTGTGGATGTGATGTTGGTTCAACGATTCAACCGATTTATATATGAAGTGACAATATTACCCACCACTTGATTTTTTTTTTGTTTTTTATTTGGTAAGGAGCAAGGAGGAAATTGAGCGATTTGAAAGTCCACTCCAATTACAAAAGAATATATTAATAAGGAATTTTAAAACTAGATTATGCACTGGCTAATAAGTAAAAGGACCGTGAATTTTTAGTGGACCACACGAAATTATTGCGACAAACGTTATGTATTCAACGTTGTAAATGATATAATTATGTATTACAATAAAAAAAACTTTAATGTATGCATTTAAATAACCATAAACACACATATTTTTTGATTGACTTTAATACAGTTTTAGGATTTTCTAATTTTGTTTTAGTACATTTTTATTTACTTTACTGATCGAGTTATTTCATTTAATTTTACTTTTACCTACATTTAAATTTTTAGTATGAGCAGATTTTAATGAGTAATTTTTTTGTGGACTGAAAACTCTTATCACTTTTTCGCAAATTTCATCTTTTCGCGTTAAAAGAATATCTACAAGGAAAGAATAAAATCAGTACTCTATAAAAATTGAGCAATTTTGTGGTTACCTCATAACTACGAAAATTTCAGAACATGATAGCTCCAAAAACTACAGGATGTCCCACTTTTTTTCCAGCAAAGATATCTTTTAGATAATAAATGTGTCATTCTGAATAAAAAATGTCCTATGTACATAGGTTTCTTTTTTCGACTCCTTAAAAAGTTACAGCGATTTTAAAATTTCAATGATTTTTATCAGACACCTTGTATAGATTTTAATTTATTTTGATTTTTTTATTTAAATCAAGTAAGTATCAAAAACGCAATTGCGCTCTGGGAAAAGACAAAATCCAAACCATAATTGATGTAAATTATAAATGATAACAAGAAATAAAACTATATCTCACAAAAATAGTGAACATTTTCCAATTTTAAAATAATTGTAATTTCATAAGGAGTTGAAAAAAAATATTAGCTCATAGTATTTCTTTTGTTTAGAATTTCATTTACTATCTAACAAAAAAAATGGTGAAAAAAAGTGGGACACCTTGTATATTTTAAAAAAGGTTTATTCGAAAAAGCAAGGAACAACCGAATTTTAAAATATTTTTAAAAGTGATGAAATAGTTAAATTTTGTATATAAAAATCAATAACTGGGATAAAAAATAAACAGGTACTTTATCTAATCTAATTATAATAACACACTCTAAAAAAATAATCTGTAATTAAGTTCATGACACTCAACACACGTCCTACGTGAAAAATCTATATTATTAATTATTTCATAACAACCGCAGAAGCATGTTGCTTTAATTGTATGTATAAAAAAAAATCCTGAAACTTAATTTAAAACCACTTGGGAATAATTTCTGATTTCACTTGCAAATCTGAGGCTTATTTGCATATTCAAGCCCTGTCTTTAATTTCATACAATATTCGTCAATTGGATTAGGTAATTTTTATGTAATTTAAATGTTGTTGCAACGGTATTTTGTAGTAAATTGTCTAAAAGTCTATTGCAGTAAATAAAATGTTGCCACGGGGGTTTTCATTTATGTTATTGTTAAATAATTTACAACAGACTAATTATAACTTTGTTTGTGTATTACAAGATGGTTCACATTTGTGATATTTCATCAAGCTTCTCTATTTGTATTCAATTATTTTAGATGGAATTTATTTATAAACATCAATTAAGCATTATGCACTTTACCAACTATTTGACTAAGATTTCAATCATTTATACAATAAATTTACAAGTGAAAAATAACAAATGAAATTTTCAAGAAATTTGTAAAAACCATAATGTCCAAAAAACAGTATTTCTTGTTTGGGACTTATTTCCTCAGGACTTCTTCGGACTGCTTCGGACTTCCTCCAAGGAATCCCTTGGATTTCCTTAGAACTTCCTTGGACTTCATTGGAACTTCCGTGGACTTCATTAGGACTTCCCAGGAATTCCTTTAGATTTCTCAGGACTTCCTTGCATGTCATACCCTTCGTGGAGGAAAAACTCACTTTCCGAAATAAGTCACTTTACGATGATTTTTTTTATAATGACCCTTTGCTCGGTGAGTTATTGGCGTACGAATTTAAAAATAAAGTTGACCTTCTATAATATTGCGATTTTTTGGTAAAGATTTTTATTTAATATTGTTGAGGAAGTTTGTGGTCGTAACTTTTTTGTTGATGAGTGAATAAAATAATCGCATTACTTCCTTCTTAAGGACTAAAAACATTGTTTTTTTTTACATTTGCATATAAATAAATAATCCTAATCCTGTAAATAATAGAACTTCCGAAACGTCGACTCCCTAAGATATTTATTAAATATCACTTGTAATATCGCAGAAACTTTTGACAAAAAATTAATAGTGCATTATTTTTGATGCACGAACATGTTTCGTAAAAGTTCGAAAATCTTTCACTTCCAAACATTTTAAATAATTTGTTTTGGGATTTCGTTGGATTTCATTGGACTTCCTCATAACCCCCTCGGAATTCCTTGGATTTCTTTAGAACTTCCTTGGACTTCTGAGGAATTCCTTTGAATTTCCCAGGACTTCCTTAATCGGGTACAAGGACTTCCTTGCGTGTCATATCCTTCGTGGAAGGAAATCTAAATTTATGGAATTTTGCGATGAATTTTCTTACAATAACCCTTTGCTGGGTGATTTATTAGACTAGAAATATTTAAAAAAAAAGTTGATCAATTTCAAAAGCTTTGTTAATATGTATTAGCATTTTTTTTTTCTTTTTTTTTGTAAAGATTATTTTTCGTAAGCAAAAGTTCTGAAATCTTCTTTAACTAATTTATCTGGAATTTCTTCGAATTTCCTCAGGACTCATACCCCTCATAAAGGAAACACTCACAGTATGGAATTTTTCGCAATGAGTCATTTTGCGATGAATTTTCTTCGGATTTATTTAGGACTTTCTCGAACGTCCTTGGACTTCATTGGTCTTTCCAAATAACCTCCTCAGAATTTCCTGGATTTTCTTAGACTTCCATAGAAGTTCCTTGGATTTCCTTAGAAGTTTCTTGGACTTCTTTAGGATTTCATTGGACTTCCTTAAAACTTCCTTGGACTTCATTACAACTTTCTGGGAATTTCTTTGGACCTCCCAGTATTTCTTTAAGCGTTCACAAGAACTTTCTTACGTTTCACACTCCTCATAAAGAAAAACCTCTTAGTATGGAATTTTCCGCAATGAGTCATTTTGTGATGAGGTTTTATACGATGACCCTTTTTATTTACCTACCAAAAATCTTTATCAATTTCACAAGCTTTGTTAATATTAGGAATTTTTTTTGGAAAGTAATATTCTCGTTTTTCAAGAATCTTAATGGGTATTTAGTAAAACTGATCCATGAATATTTATATAACGAAGCTTATTTTCTTCGAAAATTTTAATACCAAAATGGCTTAAGTCGCTGGATTAACATCCTTGTTTGTATACATTTAATTTAGCAAGTTTGCAAGTCAAATTTATGCCGTCAGAAATGGCGAGTTTTATTTTCTCAATTTGATGGCTACGACAATCTGCTATATTAAACTTGCACCGTGCAACGTAAAGGGCTTTAAACTCTTTCAAGTTCAAAGTGCTCCAAGCACAAAAAAGCTACTCATTTTCTTCTCAAAAGCTTCACAAATAATATTAAAATTTAAATATTAAAAATACGAATTTATAGTAAGCGTGATATCAAAGCAATAAAAATTTCAAAATTAAGCACCGCAAATATTTTATTTTATGGTTTATTACATAAAAACAGTTCATCAATCATAATAATGTATTCCACATAATTAACCAATTTTACGCATGAAATTGATTAATTGTTGAAACAAACAATTTCATTTAGAATATTTTTGTAATAAAATTTTTAATAATGAGTTCTAATAAAGTTATCAAAACGACATGAAACATGATACTGAATATTAAAATCAGAACCTCATTAACGCCCGCAGTAATTAATCACGCTTTAATGAATAAAATTAAATCCATAAATGAATGGTTTTTGCTTAACAATCTTTATTACAAAAATCTGTTGCTTATTGCTTAACCATGATATTGAATACGTAAAAAATCCTTTTACTTCGGCGATACTTGCTGCCCGGGCCGAAATCCTAGATAAGAATTCTTTTGTAATAAAAATACTTTCAAATTGCACAGCCGTTTCAAAAATTTTTGAGGAAGTGGGCGGTTATTGGTTTGGTATAAAATGAACTTAATATTTTAAAATCAACAGTATCACTTCAGTGTTCGTGAAATAATTTAATCAGTTCTTTTTATTTACTGAAATAAATCAAAATGATCTCCAAGGTAATTAGTATTAATTAATTTTACATGATTAAATTCTCAAAAAACTGTATTTATTATGATTTTTCCTGGAGTTAGTTATCATGATAATGGCACTTAAAACTTGATTTAATTAATAATAATTTTTAGTGAAAATATTTAATTAAAACACCTATTATATTTCTAACGTAAGCCAATTATCTTCAATACCGATTCTACTTTTGTTTGTCTTGACAAAGCTTCTTTTGTGTACTTTTGAAATTATTTTTACTTAATTAAAGTTTAGAACTTTAAGAGTGCACTTTATTATCCTAACAAAGTATGATTTTGATGAAAAATCGATGCAGCTGTTATTTTAATGGTCATAGGGTAAAATTACAGGGTAGTTAATTAATAATTAAACAATATTTTCATGAGGAACACATCACTGATTACAAATAATTAATATTGCTGCAACGTGCTTTAATTTTTCATCACCTGTAACCATGTTTTATTTCGTTGTAAAGACAAAATTGCCCCTATAGTATTTTATATTTTTAATAGAAATTTAAGGGTTGATTCACATGCTGCAAAAATTATTTCTTATTACATTGACCTTATTGGAAATAAAAATACGGTTTTAATTTGTACATTTGTAGCTTTTATAGGAAAATCTATAAGGTTTATACTATCCATAAAATTAATTTCTACAATATTGGAAAACTTTAACTACTTTATTTTTAGATTGTAGCTGTAGTAGCTTTAGCTACCTTTGCTCAAGCTGGAGTTTTCGAACTCAACCATGGACATGCTTCATCATACTCATCAATCAACTCCCATGTTGCTCCAGTAGCTCACTACTCACATGCCCCAGTTGCTCACATCGCTCATGCTGCCCCAGTTGCCCACTACTCCCATGCCGCCCCAATTGCCCACTACTCCCATGCCGCCCCAGTACTTAAAGCCGTCCACCACGAAGTCTACGCTGATGCTCACCCCCATTACGCATACGAATATGGAGTAAAAGATGCCCATACTGGTGATGACAAGAATGCCCATGAAGAACGCGATGGTGATGTAGTTAAGGGAGTTTACTCAGTAGTGCAACCCGATGGTATCACCCGTACTGTTCACTACACTGCTGATCATCATAATGGTTTCAACGCTGAAGTTTCATACTCAGGTCATGCTGCTCACCCACAAGTTTTACACAAAACCATTGCTTCCCCAATCTACCATCATTAGTTCATTAGATATGATTTTCATAAAATCTATTTTTGTACATATTGTTAACACATATCGATAAATAATAAATTTATCATCATCAAAATATTGTATAATTTTACCTACTGTGAGGCTATTTGGTATTTATAAATACTCAAATTATTTTAACAACAGTATTCAATTGCAGATATTCAGAGAGAACATGAAACGTAATTAGTTGCTGTCATATTTGATCATGTCTTGTACTCTAATTATCAATTTGATAAATCGGATTTTAAAGTACCTAATGTGTTTATACCAAGCGCTGTTAAATAATCCGTCACTAATTTAAATGAAACATGAGTCGGTTGGATGTAATTCCACGACCCAACACTTGATAAATTACTCAAATCGCTTAAAAATACTGATGTTACATGAAACATTTTGTATAAAAAATAAATTGACATAATAAACTAAAGTAATAAATTATATAAATTATAATTCCGAACTATAGTACATATATGAAGTAATTAAATTTAACTACGAATAGACATTTTCTTTAAATGGTATTTCCAGCTTTGACTTCATTACAGACTTCGTAACTCCTCAGCAACTATGGCATTCATGAAATTTATGGAAACACACGTTCTTTCACGGTACATTTATGTTCACTCATTGATGCAAATAATTTATTCCTTGTAACTCTAATTAAATCATTTAAAATCGCTTTATAAGAATTAGTCTGCTGGACGAAATCCCGTTTTTGTCGTTAGGAAATCGTACCCAGTCCTGACTTTACAATTGGAGTCTATGACCCTTCTCTTGAGTTTAGCATTTCTGTTTGAGGTTTTGTTTTTTTATTTTAAGTATATTTTTAAACTTTTTACAGCATCCCAAAAATAAGGTAAAATTTTAAGAAATTTTTAGAGAGCTGTAAAAAATTTAAAAATATACAGGGTGTCCCTGAAAGGTCTGTACAAAACATTACTTCATACTCCTGAGACCTAAATATGACGATTTAACCAAACTTATCTCTATCCAAAAGTTCTTCGTTAAGGCGCTACAGACGATTAAAGTTTTTAAAACTATTTTGTTTTTCTTTTTAAATTACTAAAAATTGGTTCATACGATCATAACAAAATTTGGTATGTGGCTATGTAATGAAAAAAGGTATTTGTAGACAATTTCTTTTTACTTTTTCACGTTATGTAAGTGGTCAAAAATAGGTCATCGACATGCAGCTTTTCTTGTAACTTTTTAATGACCGAATAAAAATTCATAAAACTTTACTTGTAGCTAGACAGTGTAATTATAAACTTTTTTTGTCTCTTACAAAATTTTTCTATCTCCTTTATTTTAGGCAGAAAAAAATATTTCCAAGTGGTACATAACCTAACTTATCTTATCTTTTTAAATAACTTTCATGGTCAATCGTTCCATTTTGGTCTCAGGAATATACTGTGTTATTTTGTACAGACTTTTTAGCGAAAAATTTAAATATTTTTTCAAAGTTAGGTTATGTACCACATGGAAATAATTTTCTTCTGCCTAAAATAAAGGAGATAGAAAAATTTTGTAGGAGACTAAAAAAGTTTATAATTACACTGTTTAGCTACAAGTAAAGTTTTCTGAACTTTTATTCAGCCATTAAAAAGTTAAAAGAAATTTTGCATGTCGATGACCTATTTTTGACCACTTACAAAAAGTAAAAACAAATTGTCTAGAAATACTTTGTTCCATTACATAACCAAATACCAAATTATGTTATGATCGTATGACCCAATTCTTAGTAATTTAAAAAATACAAAATAGTTTTAAGAACTTTAATGGTCTTTAAACGAAGCAATTTTGGATATAGTTAAGAACATCTTCCTAGACAATTGCGATAAATTTTCCGTTGGAGATAATAACAAGGAATAGAAAATCCATCCCATTTTTCTGGAGCTTCTTTGCAAATTATGACCAAATAACTAATAATTAATGCGAATCCCTAGAAGGCGCGCGAGTTTGGGAGGAAAAATTGTGAAAAATCATGAAATCGAGCAATAGTTCTGCAGTCATAACTCAAGTTTCCCTCGTCAGATTTTCAATTTTTTTTCAGATTTATAATCTAAATTGATTAGGCTACATCCTGCCAGAGAGTTACTTTCTGCAACCTAGCACAAAATTAATTAGAGGGGTCCAAAGATAAGGTACTTTTAGATCATTATACTTTTTGTACATTCTTCAATTTTTTTTCCTTCTGGCAAAAATTAAAGAAATGACTTCTAAGTCATCTACAAAAAAAATATACAAAAATGTTGTTCGTACTAGCTTTTATGACTGCAGAACTGAACCACTATATGTACCGTTTAGGAAATTGCTCATAAGTTGGGTTAAATCGTTGTGGTATCGTTTTGAACAGACCTTTTAGGGACACCCTGTATTTAAAACAAAAAACGAAACGTCAAACTCTTAGTTTATACCCTAACTTATTGCTAGCGTTGGATAAAAAATATTATTTCAAATATTTTTTTATTTTTGTGGAAAACGCCACTAAGCGAATGTTTTTTATAAAGATCCCGTTTTACTGCTGCCATATGAGTATTCGGTTTGACTTACTAATACAAAAAAGGAAGAAATTGGTAGCCATAAAACTCATCTATATACCAAAAATAGAAATTTTAAAAAAGCTCCTTTGGAATAAAGTTATGACCAAAATCGCAAATATCAAGATAATTTCAAAATCAAGCGCTAAAATTTGTCGACTATTGCCTTAAGTGTCCTAAAGCTTTTTTACTGTTTTACAGTTTCTTACAAAGCTGGATTTGACATTCTTATTCTTTTGAAATCTAGTAGTGATTCTAGACATAAGCCTTAATTTTGAACTATCTTTTCTGTAGAGTTGTTTGCTATTCTTGAAGCTGACAAATTATCATGAGCTGATAGGTAAATGGGTTTTAAAGGTCTGTGATTTTTGCTTGCTTCAAATCTTCCTGATTATACTCGCATCTCACATTTTTAATGATGGTTCCATTGGTCCAGTTTTTCATTCTAGATTTGGCATTGTTGTTCCTAATGTTCCTTGGAGTGTTTTCAAATCTTCTTTGGAAACCTGATTATGTTCAAAATTTTAGGGATGGTTCCATTGGTTCAGTTTTTCATACAGGATTTGGTATTTTTATTTCTAATATTCCTTCGAAGTGTATTAGTGTTTCTTCAAATCTTCTTTGGGAAGTTTAATAGATTATTATGTTCAAATTTTCACTGATGGTTCCATTGTTCCAGTTTTTCATGCTGGATTTGATATTGTTATCCCTAACAATCCTTGTAAGTCTTTTAGTAATTGTAGATGTCTGCCCAAATTCTGTACAATCGTTTCTTCAAGTTGATAGCTATTCTTGAAGCTCTTAACTTATCAACTTAACTTAAAAAGGTTGTCATTTTTAAAGCTTTGGAAAATTTTAGGTACCTAGATGTATTTTCCCATCGACTAACTATTTGCCAAAATACCGATATTCTGACAATAAGGGATACTCGTTATTTTTGGGTTTTGTCACATCCGTATTTTTAGTAATGATTTAGCGGATTCTGAAGATAAAACGTTTTGAAGGTCTCAAAGTTTTATTCTTGAATCAAAATTGCATGTAAGAAGTTACTGCAAAATTGTCCTTGACCAGGATTCTAAATCTGAGTAATAGGTAATAGGTAGTGCAGTGGTTATCACAGCAAACATGTGATTTGGAGCTCCCAGGTTCTAATCCTTGTCAAGGACAATTTTGCATACTTTAAAACTGTAATGACCGTTTTCACCAATGATTCCTAAAACTTAAGCATTGCTAGGTATTTTTTATTAAATAATTAAAAATACCTAGCAACTAGCACTATAAGCAATGCCTAAATTTTAGGAATCGTTGTTACAAACGGGCATAAGTCTTTATAGAAAAAGTTACCGGATTCGGAGTGATGTTTTTAAGATTCTCATGATTCACTAGATTATCGAAATTCCCTAGAAGAAGAGCCACTTCTTCTATTTGAATCTCATCTTAATAAGATGTTTGATGCTGTTGATTCAGACCTCAATGTACTAAACTATACTATGATCTTTTGTTGCGTTATAAAATTTAACCGCTCTATTTACTATCTTTTTTCCTTTTGGTATTGTTTAATTCTGTTTCTTTTTTGCTTGGTTGTCCTGAGTAATCCTTACCATTGTGACTAGTTAACAGGGCTAAGATACGAAGGACTAAGATAACAGCTTAAGGAAGAAGAAGAAGTCTTTATTTGGAATATAAAAATGATCAAATATAGAACCTTATTTTCCCGAACAAAAAATGTTTGATGAGGGGGAATACAAGAAATTTCAAAATATGTAGTTTTTCAAAAAAGCAGGAACACCTATAAAATAAATAGTACACTTCCATTTATTTTTTTAAAAAGCCAAATTAAAATTTCTTGAACATTTTAAAAGCAGTGAAAGTAGTGTAGTCAACACTGACTTGTACTGTTTTTCCCGTCCATCAAAGAATTATTTTGAGTATGACACAAAATTTTCATTTTTTGATATCGTCTTTTGTATTAAGGCAGATTTTTTTTATTTTTAAGCTATATTCACAACCTGTAATACAGTGTGTCCAGAAATTAAGCGGCAAAATTTTAGGAGGCGATTCTACAACTGATTTTGAGAAAAAACTTCCTATGAACATATGTCCGATTTCGGCTCAAATGGAGCTACAGCCCTTTAAATATTGTCGGTACAAAGTGCGATTAAGGGCGAAATAGGTACATTTCATTAAGTAACTAATCATAAAAGTTGAGTATTGTAGAACAAAAATAACGAAATTATTCTATGGTAAAATATGATTGGAACTCTGCATGTGAATGGTTAAGTGTATTTTTCTCTAAAAGGGTGGATTCTATCGAGTTGTTATAAGAGTACCTTTTTTGTCAAAAATTAAATAAAGAATAATATTATGAAAAAAAATATTCGGTTATGTTAACCATAAAAAAGTTAGGGCTATTTTAAGTTTAACCCTCCTTAAAACTTTTCAGAGAATTCAAAAAATCTGAAAAAAATCATAAAATTACATTTTCAGTATATTGTGATTCACACCAAATTTCAAATCTCTACTACAATCCGTTTTCCAATAAATGACGAAAAAGCTACTTTTGGACACAATATTTCAGAGGCTGTCCCGCCCTTATGAAGTAAAATCGGACATATGTTTATAGGAAGTTTTTTTCTTGAAATTAGTTGTTTAATTTCTGGACACCTTGTATATGAAGTCCCAGCCATAATTTATATTCGTGGATACGAATCATTCCGAAAATCTCCGAACGTAGGAAATTAACGCAAGACTTTGGAGCTTCCAGGGTTTTGCGTTACGTACTAATTCTAACCTTACGTTAAGTACTAATTTTGATGTTCATGAAATTGCATATGCCAAACTCTTAAGTATAAGTTACACGTTAATTCAAAGAACTAATTTGGAGGTTTTGAATGAATGAATGATTGTAAAGTACGAGCTTACCTTTTGGATAATATTTATTTTGTTAAAAAAATATAATATTTTACTCAAAACCCAGATTAAATGCATACAAAATAATATCCTAGTAATTCGATTAATTGTTATGCACAAGCATTCAAACAAAACTATTATACACATAAAGGATTTTGATCGCTTTTTGTTTTTCCTTTCATTGAATTAATACGCACGCTGATCCAACATTTTGATTTAATTTATTCTATTCTCTTTGCAAATTAACGTTGGTGTAATTTTTGTAAATATAAATAACTAAGCCAATTTTGAAGTAAAAACAAATTAGTAATGATATTTAATTCTCTCATTTTGTTCCCTTTGTTGTAATTTGTTTTTCCAATAAATAATTAATTAGCAATTCACTAGTTTATTGATAAACTGCAGGTATTTTTTAATTAATATATAAACAAATCATTACAAAATAAATGGCCTCGCCAAGCCAATCGATTAAACAATAAACAATTCAATTTAATAAATATTTTCCACGCTTTATTAATTATAGTGGTTTAAGGAATTTTTTTGCTAATGAAATCCCATTAATCAAAATAAAACAATAATGTTTGGACGGAAAATATTAAACCTTTCATCTTTTCACAGTCTACCCTTTTCTTAACCGCACAACTCGTAATTTCACATTTATTTTTCATAACTCAGCAGAGTATAATATGTTGTAAAAACCCTGTTTCCTGCCTCATAAGTTAAACATGCTCCACGTTAATTTAAGTTACACCCTACATATGTTACGTTGAGATTGTTTTATGTTTCTCTTTACCACTAGTAAACATTTGACAAGCTTCATATTTTAAATCATGAATAAATTTTCAAGTGATAAAATGAAAAATTTATGTTCCTCAAGGAACAGTTCTTTATTTAATTTCTATTACTAAAAGTTCTAAATTGTTTATGAGTACTTTTTAAATTATAATTAAAGAACAAACAGAAAATCCAGATAAATTTATTTAAAAAAAATTGAAAGTCAATATCCAATAAAAGTGACATAACCTATAAATCTATTTAAGAAGTTAGAACTTTCATTTTTTCAAGTTTTATTTATATGGTTTTCTATAAATTTATCTACTTTTGTCCTTAGTTTATCTTTTATTCTTATTAAGGAGTTTTTTAATTGTGATTTTAATATTTTCCACATAAAAATTATTTTCTCTCCAAATCTTTACAAAACTTAGTAAGTTATTCTTCATAAACCTCGACGTTATCTTTATTTCTCGTCTCAAAATACCACTTACATTAGCTACAACTTGAAACTTGTGATATAGTACACTAATTCGTAATTTGGTTTCCACCCCAAAAGCTACCTAGATAATAATTAACTCCAGTTGCTCGTCATGTATCCTCACGTCTTGGTGAGAATTGGAAAAACAATTTGTCACAACTCACACCGAAAGTTTTCAAAACACTTGTTGGAAACTTCCACTGAAATTTCACAAGTTTCCCAAGTTGCAAATTCGTGCAGACAAGGAAGGAAAGCCCTGTCAAAGATCGTTGTCGACGCAAATAATTATAGTGACTATTCAGTCCAGTAATTGAAATTCTAAAAAAGTCTAAAAAATTAAAAACAAGGGCCTGATTTAATTATTAAAATTAAATATAAGTGTTGCTTTTTAATTACTACCGTACTCAAACCTTTGGGCGTTACATTATTAAATCAAGTGGACCAGGAAATTTTAATTAAAACTAAACACGTATTCTTGTTCATCACTTGTTTTTATTTTTTTTTATTGAGTAATTACAGGTCCTGTAATTACTCAATAAAAAAATAATTATAAATATAGCCGGTTATGGAAAAATAGCAAGAAAAAATAATTTGAAAAAGTGATGTGATAGAAAAATATTATTTCCAGGTTTAAATTCAGCGTTCTTGTAGACCAGTGTTATTAATGATAAAAATAAATTTTTTATTTTGTTTCATTAAAATATAAATAGGTGCCTGCAGACTTATGTACGGTCATATTTATTTTATGTGCTATTTGTCATGGAGTAGATTGTACTTAATATTTTTAGCTAATAATTTATTCTCTTAATAGCATATTAGTACAGTAAAATTAGCATAAAAACAGCCCGAATAAGGAAAAAATTGCGGAGTTAATGAAACTCGGCTTATTAGTAGCTTAAATCATGTACATTTAGGATCTAAAGAGTCCCGAGTTGTGGGATACCTGCTTCTGGAGTTATAAGGAGATGAAAATGTTTTTTTCCAAATATCTCAGTTTCTATCAATCCTACGATAAAATTACTTATAATCAATCTTATAGAGCATAAAATTTTCTACAACTTTTGTTGGAAACTTTTTTTTGTAGGGTAAACTTATTATTAGTTAAAGTTGCGCGAATGTCCTATACATAGAGATTTTGCTTAATTTTGCTACATTGTCAGTCATAACTCGATAACGAAAAGAGATAGCGAAGTGATTCTTTTTTTGTCGTAAAGCGGACTTTGGAAGCTTTCAGAAAAGGTGTATTACATGAGGGTGAAATAGAATTTGAGAGGTTGATTAGACTGAACAGCTTCAAAAATTTCGAATTTTTTAAAGGGGACATTAAAAAAATTCTTTTTTCGTTATTTTTTTGAAATTCAAAAAACCCTATGTGTGGTCGGTTTTGGTTCTAAGAGTAGATTCAGCAGAGTTTTTAAAAATGAAAATCCGTAAAAAAATGGCCGGACGGGAGCCGTCCACTCTTAAATTCAAAAATTCTGCTTTATTTTCCCAACCCCTTCTAATATAAAAACCAAAAATAGCCTATTAGCTGTAAAAGTTATTCTTTTTAAGGAAAATGAAGTAAAATTTGATATTTTTTAAAAATTGTGGGCGCCAGTGGTACAACTGTCCGACCACGTTTAAGCGATTTTTTGAACATTTCACGTTCGATTTTTTTCTGAAGCAAAGGACGAAAATTTAGAGGTGTTGATTTTTTTTATAATAAATATTAATGTAGTAAGCAAAATAAAAAATATCGCTCCATAATATCCAACCCCTATCAAAAGTTACGAATTTTTAAAGTCCGCGTCGAAAAACCAAAAAAAACGAAATGCAAATTTAAAGGCCTCAATTCAATATAAAAAATGAAGATATCAAAAAAGGGGCTTAGATGGCCATAATAACGAGTATCTACTTTTTAAATAAAAAAAACTCGCTATTTTTTTGCACCTGACGATCCTTAAATATAAGGGGTACAGTTTGAGCACTTTTGCCGCACGAAAAAACGCTAAATTTGTACACTTTGCGTCTCGGCGTCGGAGCGCCACACGGTTGCGCCTGGAGACTTAAAAATGGCCACGGTCTATTCCCAGGATGTGAAAATAAAAGGAGCCAAATTTCGTCGCTTCCCTTTAAGACCGGACGGGGCTGCGATTTTTTAAAGTTGAAACCGGAAAAAAAAGTAAGAAAAATCGGAATTTGGAAAATTTTTTTCAGAGTGTTAGAGTACTTTGAGAAATTTGATATTAGAACCTCGTTTAGAATCCACAACCCTCTTTATGATGTAACCGGAATTTTTAAAATCTGACGAAAAAAGCTACCCTTTTCGTGGCTCCGCGCAGAAAACGTGCGAATTCGGGGTAAAAATACAAAAGGGGTCGTATTTCCTCCCCCTTAATAGATAGGTCCGGGTAGGTCATTTTTCTAGTGACACTCCACAGCGTATTTGTTATAGTCTTTCAGAGGTACCACTTTTGCCACTTTATTGCCACGTCATCAGCATGCCACTTTGGTGCGGGCTCGGCCTTAAAGGAAATTGCGTCTATACAGGGTGTCCCGAAATTAAGCGGTCAAACTTTAGGAGGCGATTCTACACCTAATTTTAAGAAAAAAACTTCCTATAAACATGTGTCCGATTTCGCTTTCTAAGGGAGCTACAGCCCTTTAACTATTGTGACTAAAACTAGGTTTTTTGTCATTTTTTTGAAAACGGTTGATAATAAAGATTTGAAATTTGGTGTGAAGACTAATACGTTTAAGATATAATTTCTCAATTTTTTTCAGATTTCTTGAAAGCTCTGAAATTTTTTGAAATTTTTTGAAAACTTTCAAAAAATCTGAAAAAAATTGAGAAGTTATATCTTATGTTTATAAGAAGTTTTTTTTTTTAAATTAGTTGTAGAATCGCCTCCTAAAGTTTGGCCGCCTAATTTCGGGACACCCTGTATAAAAATCTTTTCGAGTCTTTTGCAAGAGTTTTTGGCGCTCTACGCTAATTTATGGCCAAAAATTAAACAAAAAATATACTGGGTGTAATATGAATACGTTCTCTAACCAATATGGTTTCCGAAAAGGGTATAACACTGATGAAGGTAAACTAATCGCATTAGTTCTTACCCTCTGGTAAGATATTATGCAAATCTACGAAATCACTGAGCTGGGATGCTGCTATTTACTTTTAAGAGAACTGGAAGAAGGCTCATAGGTGTCACGTCTTTATTTGGTGAGGGATTGTGACTTATATAACTAAAGGAATTACTAAAGCTTCCTTCAAAATCTCAGAAAATATTCCTTCCACCATACAGGAGTTCATTAACATCTATTTTAGAATATGAGAGCAACTCTATTTTAGTATTTGAAATGAAATCCCACCAATGCCTGTGGATTTGGTTTTTATTGAAAAGGGTCATTATTGATTGAAGATTTACTAAAAAATCTTCAGGTTTTTTTCTGAACAAAAAATGTCATATATGAACTAATATGTTTTTTCGACTCCTTAAAAGGTTATAGCAATTGTAAAATTTCAAAATTCTAAAGATTTAAGGGACACCCTGTATAAATAGTATTTGATTGCTATTATCATTTTTTTTGATTTTCATCAACTACGGTTTGGATGTTTTTCTTTACTCAATTTTTTGAAAAGCTTGATTTTAAATTAAGAGGGTAATTTTAAATTTAAAGACAAAAAAATCATAATGAAGTACAATTTACACACGGTGAACCACAAAAATCATATAAATTTTAAGATTTAAAAAAAGCGGGACACACTGTTATTTGAATTTTATTTTTTGTACAGGATGGAATTTATATTTAAATGCATTAAACTTTATACATTCGTTTTTATTTTTTTTTAATCAGATCCTCCAGGCGTAAAATTAAAAAGAGCTACTTTTTCCAAAAAAAAAAAAAACATGAAAAAAAATGTTATATTTTATTACTTCTTAAAAAAATCATTCCATTTTTTATTTAAAATCAGATGAGTTTATTAAAATCTAAAAAAAAATATAGAAAAAATCACTACCTCATAATAAATTCTGCAAAGTTTCTATTGTCATTTATTTTGGGTCAGTCTTTTTGTATAATTTTACTAAAGACTGTATATACATATTATTCCTATAAAATATAAAAACGGGGTCTTAAATTGTTTCTCGATTAAAGAATTAAAATATAAAATAGTGACCATACATATATTTTCAAATTTTTTTTCCAATTTTTTTAAGAATTTTTTATTGTGGTTTTATTAATAACTGTATGTTTAACGAAATATCTAAAAAATATGTCCTTGTATTTTCCTTCTTTCGCTTAAAAAAATAAAATCAATAAAAAAATTAAATATTTATCAATTCTTTGAAGTTTTATTTCAAATATGTATCATACTTTCTTGCGTATGAGAAACTTTAAAATCCTCAATAATTTATCTTAAAAAAAACCAAAGAAATTTCCTAAAGAATATAAAAACGAAAACATAATAAAAACGAATGTGACTTTTAGATTAAATAGTTGCATTTATAAACATTAAAAAAATAAAGAAAAATAAAATTTCATTTAGATAATGTAAAAGAACTATAAACTGAAAATATATTACAACCTTTTTAAATATCTCCTAGACATAAAAATAAAATAAAAATCAACTTTGAAATTTAACATCAAAGAAAAATAATGAAGGAAATTATAGTTAGTTTTTTTTTAATAATATTTTTTACTTTGTTTGTATTTTAATAATTTTTACATTGTAGTACAATTTATGTGTTGAAAAAGGAGTAAAATTTATCGACATTGCAGTGACCTTACGTGCGAGGGAGAAGGGGTGGCCGGACATAGGAAAACCCACCCTTAAAAAGTCATGACCGCCAGATTTTCTCTCATATAGCTGATAAAAGTTTCCAGGAAAATCGAAACAAAAGTTTTCATAAAGTCGGTCAATTAGTAAATAAAATAATTTTATACAACATTTTTGTTTATAATTAAGGGCCCCAGGAGTATCTAATTTTCAAACATGAAAACCACGAAATATAAACATTAAATGCGGAGAGTTAAAATAGCAGACCATAATTAATGCAAAATATTCAGCAAATTTTAAATTAATAATTATAAATATACAGAGTGAGCCGTTTGCGGTAAGTAAATAAAATTTCAAAGTTATTGCGAATTTCGATTACGTAAATAGATGGCTCTATTATCACAAAAATTTTGTAAAAAAAATGGAGGAAGGTGAGTAAAAGCTATATTATTTGAGTATTCATTGGTGTAGGTAACTGCATTTTTAGTGACTAAAAAATTGATTTGTGCCTTTGAAAGTGAGGTAAGTCCATTTTGTTAAAAATATGAGTTAATGACTACGTTTATCTCGTGTAACTCGATCCGGATTGGCTTGAAAATAGGATTATGGCAGGATTCAGTCAATCACGTAAAGGTTTATCTCGACAGTGTTCATTTGGCCTGGATTGAATTTTTCAATCCATGATTAATCCTTGTTACCAACTAAAGAAAAAGAAATCCCTCCAAAATTTCCGACGTTTCCTTTTTTTAATCTCAATATCACTCATTAGGTTTAATTTAGGAGTATTAAATTTAATAAAATAACTCAAGACTTCTAGGTTATAGCAAGGTGCATTGTTAATGGTTATGCACTGGTTATGCATGAAGCACAGTAACCACTGACAGCAGTCAGATGTGCCAACTTCGATAACATACTTTAGTAGTAATTTTCTTTAAATCAATCGCGTTATGTCGTTTTTTATTCAATCGCGATTACAAAGTCCAATCCCATGATTTTATAGGATTGGATTATTAAATTGAATCCTGAAAGTGAATCCAATCCTACGTGTTTATATCGCAAAAATGCGGACTGAGTCAATCGCTTTTCAGTTCAATCCGGATCGAGTTACACGAGTACCTAAACGTCGTCAATGTCTTATTGAAAATTAACTTGCATTAATTCTTAGTTGTTTAAAGTTGGTTTTTGTTTCTATTTTAATTTTAAATTTTTTTATAAAAAAAAATAAAATAGAAACAAAAACGAACTTTAAACATCTAAGAATTAATGTAACTTAACGAAAAATAAAATTAATATATTTAAAAATAAATTAAAAAAATGAGAAGTAGTTCTTAAATTTTTAGGCAATCAAAATTAATTTTTAATAATTTACAATAAAAATCGACTGAATATTAGTACAAATATGTTACTATTTTTTTATATTGTCAACAGTTTTTCAATTGTAAAGTGGACTCGTTTCGCTTACATTTCTAGCAAACATCAGTACATCGGTAACAACAATTTAAAAAATGTGTGTAAAGATTTAAAAAATTATCACTAGAAGTCAAAAAGCATCCTCTATCAATTAGTAATAACAAAAATAAGAAAAAAAAATTGAAAAATTATTTTCGTTTATCAGTTTTCTGATAATTTCTTAAAATAATACCAATAAATTACGTGGTTTTTTATCGTCTTCAAAAACTAGATTATTATCTCTACAAATCATGAAAATTTTGACTAATTTTCCTTTTCTTACCAAATCATTGTCAAATTTTCTCCTTCAACTTCTGTCTACAGTCTACACGTTTGTCACGAACCGTTCAAGCATAGAATTTAATAGCTTCTAAATTTCATGAAATATTTGTTAATTTTGGATAATATTGCAATAGGTTTTAGCAATATTTGATAGTAAATGCGGTCTGAAAACAAACATTTCATATGAACTAATATTTGTTTTAATAAATTTATTATAAATAAATAAAGGTATATCTTTAATGGGCGAAATTTTGATGTTAGAATTAAAGAACACCTAAACTCAATTAGAAAATTCAAAAATGATTCAAAATTTGCAGAACATGTAAACAATCATGATCACAATTTCAAACCAAAATCATTCGCTACAATTTTACATAATTTAGACAAGGGAAAGAAATTGAATATAGCTGAATCTTTTGAAATTAATATTTCAAAACGTAAGGGAAATAATTTAAACGATATTGAAAATTTTAATTCCACCAAATTCTTTAGTAAAATTAATCTGTAAGTAGTCTGTTTTTAATACCATTTTAATGTTTTAATAAAACAAAAAAAAAATTTATTGTCAATCAATTTTTGATTAACGAACATATTTTTAAACTTTTTTTGGTAAATATTTTTCTTATATTATATATTTAATTATTTATTTATTTTATTAATTATATTAAACCATTTGCTTTTTAGCCTGACGATGAATTAAGTGTTAATTCGAAAGTGCACTAAATACCTTTATTTATTTATAATAAATTTATTAAAACAAATAACTACCTATATCATGGATTATTCAATAATTAAATTAATATTTTTTTCGCCTCCTTAACCCTCCAGTATATGATGTAGGTATGTACTGTAATAGTCACCCAATTTTTTTAATTGGAATTTTTTTAAATAAAAATTAAGTAGAAAAAATAGGCACTTTGACGTGTTCTCATAAAAAAGTAGCATTATAAAAAAAGCGCTTGTACTAAAGAATTAAAAAGTTTTAGTAGGACACCCTGTATATAAATTTCATTTTATTATGATTTTTTTATTTAAATCAAGTTTAGTGAGGGGAAAAATGCTTCTATTAATTTAAACACAGGCTTTTTGGTTTTCAAAAAAAAAATCAATTGGGCATGAACAAAACCCAAAATATAATTCTCTGAAGTTTGTTAAAAAGTGCGATTTTTTAAGTTCAAAATGGTGTCATAAATCGTGTAAAAAATAATGTATTTTTGTTTTTTGTGTTTTTGTGCAATCACAAATCACAATCAATAAATGGTATAATAAAAAATCCAAAATATGTAATAAGATAAAAATAAAAACCAGACTTCAGAGAATTCATTTAAATTAAAAAAAATGTCTAAAAAACAAAATTTTACAGTTCTATAAATATCTTATAACAATGCTATACCGGGTGTCCACGAAACTAAGGACATCTCTCTAATTTTTTTATTTATGAAAATAAAAATTTGAAATTTTAGTATGTAATATGGCACTAAAAAAATTTCAATTTCACTTCCCGTTTCACCGGAAATAACATCAAATTTCTTATTTTAAATTTCACACTATTTTTTGTACTTAATTAAACATTGGTAAGTTCCAAGTATATTTGTGACAAAAATTTTTTTTCTGAACTTTCAAAAAAAATATTGGCTTTTTTTGGTAAATTTTTGTAATAAAATCTATTAAAACTACTCTTATATAATTTAAATTTGTAAAATAAATTGTAAATTATGAAATTCATTCGGCAGTTTTTGAGAAATTAATTTTTATAATTTATAAACTGCGTTTTTTTGCAAATATCTTTATTTTTTCAAACAGCATAATAGTGAGGCCACCCTCTATTTCGATAGAGGACATTTTTCCGATTATGGTGATACTTAACATGTACGTATAAACCTTAAGGTGAGTCAAATGTTGAAAAACCGACGTTTTTACCTTTCATGATTTTTTTAAAAGTGTTTAGAATTGGAAAGTCAAAAAAATAAGAAAATACCAAACTAAATTAAGAATTTTACTTTCATTTATAATTTTTGTTATTTATGTATCTATAATTACATTTGTGTAATTTTGGAAGAAAAACTTCTATATTTATATTTTAATTTTTGCAAAACTATGCTCGTATAAATCTAGATAAATGAAAAATAAAAATTTGCATATAAAAGTGCAATTCTTACGTTCGGTATTTAATTATTTTTTTTAGTTTCCAATTTGAAACACTTTAAAAAAATTCAGGAAAGATAAAAACATCGATTTTTCAACATTTGACTCGCTATCACCTTAAATGTGCTTATTCATCTAAATAGGGGGTGGCCCCACTATCTTGCTTTTTGAAAAAATAAAGATATTTGCAAAAAAACGCATTTTAGAAATTATAAATATTAATTTCTCAAAAACGGCTAAATAAATTTAATAATTTACAATTTATTTTACCTATGTAAATTATTTAAGGGTTGTTTTAATAGATTTTATTAAAATTTATTAAAATTTTTATTGTCACAAACAACTTATTATTTAACTAAATTATTTAAGGATTGCTTTAATAGATTTTATTTAAAAAAAATACCAAAAAAAATCCAAATTTTTTTTTGAAAAAAGTTTTTATTGTCACAAATAACTTATTATTTAACTAAATTATTTAAGGGTTGTTTTAATAGATTTTATTAAAAAAAATCCAAAAAAAATCTAAAATTTTTTTTTTTTAATTTTTTATTGTCACAAGCAACTTATTATTTAACTAAATTATTTAAGGGTTGTTTTAATAGATTTTATTAAAAAAAATACCAAAAAAAATCCAAATTTTTATTTGAAAAAATTTTTTTGTCACAAATAACTTAGCATTTAACTAAATTTTTTAAGGGTTGTTTTAATAGATTTTATTAAAAAAAATAACAAAAAAAATCAAAATTTTTTTTTGAAAATTTTTTTTATTGTCACAAACAACTTATTATTTAACTAAATTATTTAAGGGTTGTTTTAATAGATTTTATTAAAAAAAATACCAAAAAAAATCCAAATTTTTTTTGAAAAAATTTTTTATTGTCACAAGCAACTTATTATTTAACTAAATTATTTAAGGGTTGTTTTAATTTAATTTTATTAAAAAAAATAACAAAAAAATCCATTTTTTTTAAATTTTTATTGCCACAAACAACTTGGAAGTAACCAATGTGTAATAATAAGTACAAAAAATCGGGTGTTGTATTTAAAATAAGAAAGTCGATGATATTTCCGGTGGAACCGGAAGTGAAATTGATTATTTTGGCTCAGTTAATGCGTTTTCTTGTGCTATATAACATACTAAAATTTCAAATTTTTATTTTTATAAATAAAAAAATACAGGGGTGATCCTAGTTTCGTGGACGCCCAGTATATACTCAGTCTTTTCAAAGTTGGTAGAACTGAAGTTTGTTAATTTTAGAATGGCAGTTGCCAATCGATTTACAGGTTATTTGATGATTTGACAAACTTGCCAACTACTAAAATTTAAGACTACAAAATTGAAAAAAGGGGAAAAATAGTATAAAAAACTCGTTTCATAACTCGATAGTCGCACTTGTTCGTTAAAATAGTGGGCGCTACGCGGCTCGTATTTTAAAATTGAATGAGTGCTACAATATGCGACTTTTGTAACTCGGTTTTTAATACACAATTTTGTTATAAATTAAAAAATAATTATTTTTCAAAGCCTCCATTTTTTAGAAATTTATCATTTAAAATTCTAAAAAAAAAATTTGACATCCTGTATGCATGATTAAAATTTATAATAAGATAACATATCATATGTTTTTTACGGTATAATATAATATGTGTATCATAATATTATGTTGAATATAATACGGTTGTGTCAAGATCATGAAACGGAACTGTCGTTTACAAATCCCTTTATGAAAATTAATAACACAAGGAGAAACAAAATAAACATAAAATTTTATTTTGTTTTTAATGGAATTATAAAAATTTAAATTAGCAAAATAAATAACTTTATAAGTAGTTTTTGTAATCTGCATTAAATTAAAAAAAATGTTTAATAAATATTAAAAAAAAACAATTAAATTTATGTATTTATAACTATTAAAAATATGTAAGTACTTACATATCTTAAAGTTTATGTTGTAAAATCACGCGATTCGTTTTGAAAAAAAATTGACGTGACGCCCTATGGCAAACACACGGGCACGACTAAGTGCAAAGCCAACGACGCTTGTTTAGTTGTTTGTAAGTGCGACGACGCCGTTTCGTCGACGTGCGGCGTCTCGATCCAAAGGTGAGCGTCTGTTTATATTCCTAGTTCCCAGTAATTCCACCCCATGAATTTTTAACGCCACTCTTTTTTCCACGGCATAATACTTTTATATCACCCATCCATCACTTATGAGTTTTTAGACGAGTTTTCACGAAACGAACCGAAAGTTCAAAGTTAACATTCCATTCGTATGTTTAAAAAACGTTTACATGCAATATTGAAATCGGATTCATTGGATAGTGAGAAATTTCCCACCTTGGTTGCGATTTTCATTTTAATAAGTGATATGTCAAATTAAATGGTTTGAAGAATACTACTATAAAATAATAAAAGATTAATTTTATTTTTAAAAATATCAGAGTAGGAGGACGAGGCAACTTTTCTTTTTCAAATGGCAACATATTTTTTTCGATTGAAAAAAATCATTAACAAAAATAATTTAAACCAATTATATCAATCATTTTTTTAAAATTAATTTAAATATTTTTTTAAATTTTTTTTTATTTTTTTTTAAATTCAATTGTTTTTTTTTGTTTTTTTGTATTTTATTTTTTTAAGTTTTGTTTTTTTAAATTTATTATTAATAATTTTTATTTTATTAATAATTTTTTAATTTATTAATAATAAATTCAAAAACAAAATTTAAAAAAAAATAAAAAACTGAAACCTCAAAAACAAAAAAACAATTGAATTAAATTAAAAAAAAAATTAATTATAATAAAAAAAAAAGAAAAAAAAAATTTAAAAAATCAATTTAAAAAAAAATTATTGGTATAATTGGTTTAGATTATTTTTGTTACTGATTTTTTTCAATCGAAAAATTATGTTGCCATTGGAAAAAGAAAAGTTGCTTCCTCCTCCTCTGATGTTTTCAAAAATAAAATTAATCTTTTATTATCTGATAGTAGTATTCTTCAAACCATTTAATTTAACATATCACTTATTAAAATCGGATAAGAAATAACGAAGGTACATTGTTGGCCGTTTTTTCTGCACCCCTCTGTATATGAAATGAAATAAAAACATGTGATATTGAAAACGGCAGGTTATATTCATTAGTAAAGAGATAAGTCTAGTATTTTTATTTCATTGATAGTGTTGATAGTGATTAACCCATTAATAATTTATATACAGGGTGAGTCTAAAGTAAGGAATAAAAATCATATCTACTTTATCTTTTGTAATTTTTAAAAACCGTAAAAGACGTGTCGCATTGTTTTTGAAATCCTTTATTTTGAACCCAACAATATTTTTTTTCAGTTGACATGACGTCACTATGACGTCATAATTTTTTTTTAAATGGATTGATATGGTTTTTATACCATGAAAAAATACCTTATTTTAGACTGTTTTACAACAGTACCAAAAACATTATACCAGCGCCATCTTCCGGTTTTTAAAAAAAATATTAAATTTTCCCTTAAACATTAGTTTAAAGTAAGGAATAAAAATCATAACTACGTTATTTTTTGAAATTTTTAAAAACCGTAAAAGACGTGTCGCATTGTTTTTGAAAACCTTTATTTTGAACCCAACAATATTTTTTTCTCAGTTGACATGACGTCATAATTTTTTTTAAATAGATTGATATGGTTTTTATACCATGAAAAAATATCTTATTAGGACTGTTTTACAACAGTACCAAAAAGATTATACCAGTGCCAACTTCCGGTTTTTAAAAAAAATATTAAATTTTCCCTTAAACATTAGTTTAAAGTAAGGAATAAAAATCATAACTACGTTATTTTTTGGAATATTTAAAAATGTTTTTCAAAAATAATACGATATGTCTAAACTATCCTTTAAGGGGGTTTCAACCTTCAAAGTTTTTAACTGTCAAAATATTTACGTTTTTGCTGATATTTCTAGTTTTTGTAGTTTATTTAAAAAAATGCTTTCATAGCCCGATTAAAAAAATCACCAAGCTTCCTGTAAAATTATCAAGAACCCAAAGACTTTTGCGATCAGCGCGTAATTTCAATTATTCATAAATTTTGACGCCATGCAATTTTAAGCAACTAGAGTAGGGTTTTCAAAATTATTTTGAAAGTCACTGGAAGCTTGATGAACTTTTTAATCGGGCTATTGGAGCTTTTTTTCAAATAAACCATAAAAACTAGAAATATTAGCAAATACGTGAAAATTTTGACAGTTAAAAATGTTGAAGGTTGAAACCCCCTTAAGGTGAAAGTTATTCATTTTTTTAATTACATCTAGATGGCGCTAGTATCAACTTTTTGATACCGTTGTAAAGCACTCGTAATAAGGTATTGTTTTATGAAATAAAAACTATTTATATCAATCCATTAAAAAAATGATGATGTCATAGTGACATCATGTCAATGGAAAAAAATTGTACAGTTCAAAATAAAGTTTTTCAAAAACAATGCGACACGTCTTTTACGGTTTTTAAAAATTCTAAAAGATAACGTAGTTATGATTTTTAAAAACCGGAAGATGACGCTGGTATAATTTTTTTGGTACCGTTGTAAAACAGTCTTAATAAGGTATTATTTTATGGTATTATTTTATGGTATAAAAACCATATCAATCCATTTAAAAAAAAAATTTTGACGTCGTAGTGACGTCATGTCAACTGAGACAAAAATATTGTTGGGTTCAAAATAAAGGTTTTCAAAAACAATGCGATAAGACTTTTACGGTTTTTAAAAATTCCAAAATTTAACGTAGATATGATTTTTATTCCTTACTTTAACCTAATGTTTAAGGGGAAATTTAATAATTTTTTTAAAAACCGGAAGATGGCGCTGGTATAACCTTTTTGGTACCGTTGTAAAACAGTCTTAATAAGGTATTATTTTATGGTATAAAAACCATATCAGTCGATTAAAAAAAAAAACTATGACGTCATACTGACGTCATGTCAACTGAGAAAAAAATATTGTTGGGTCTAAAATAAAGGTTTTAAAAAAAAATGCGACACGTCTTTTACGGTTATTAAAAATTCTAAAAGATAACGTGGTTATGATTTATATTCCTTATTTTAAACTCACCCTGTATACAGGGTGATTCAGACCACCCGTGCCACCATTTATCTTGAGAACGCGTTATCGTACATGGCCGAAATAAAAAAATTTATTACCAAAGTGAACCTAAAGAATCCATTGGTGAACTTATATTTTTCCGGAATAACCCGGAACTATCCGGAACCGGAGGTAACTTTGATTTTTTAAAAGGCAACATAGGTCGAGTTTGGTATGGTTTGATAGGTCTTTCAAAAACAAATAACTTTTATTAAAATATTTTTTTAATATTTTCCATAGTTTAGAATTTATTCGAAAAACAAAAAAAAATTGTTAGAAAAAGTAAATAAAAATTATTGCATATTTTGAAGAATTTTGTTTAAATATGGACAAGTATGATGTTTAAAGTTGGTAAAATATTAGAATTTGTAGAAAGAGTTTATAAATTTATAAAATTCTTCAAAATATGCAATAATTTTTATTTACCTTTATTAACATTTTTTTTTGTTTTTCGAATAAATTCTAAACTATGGAAAATATTAAAAAAAATATTTTTATAAAAGTTGTTTGTTCTTAAAAGACCTATCAAACCATACTTATATTTTTCCGGAACAACCCGGAACTATCCGGAACCGGATATCACTTTGATTTTTTAAATTGCAACATAGGTCGAGTTTAGTGTGGTTTGATAGGTCTTTTCAAAATAAACAACTTTTATTAAAATATTTTTTTAATATTTTCCATACTGTAGAATTTATTAGAAAAACAAAAAAAAGTAAATAATAATTATTGCATATTTTGAAGAATTTTGTTGAAATATGGACAAGTATGATATTTAAAGTTGGTAAAACATTAGAATTTGTAGAAAGAGTTTATAAATTTATAAAAGTCTTCAAAATATGCAATAATTTTTATTTACTTTAACAATTTTTTTTTGTTTTTCGAATAAATTCTAAACTATGGAAAATATTAAAAAAATATTTTAATAAAAGTTATTTGTTTTTGAAAGACCTATCAAACCATACCAAACTCGACCTATGTTGCCATTTAAAAAATCAAAGTTACCTCCAGTTCCGGATAGTTCCGGAAAAAATAAGTTCAGCAATGGATTCTTTAGGTTCACTTTGGTAATTAAGTTTTTTATTTTAGTGACGTGCGATAACGCGTTCTCGAAATAAATGGGGGCACGGGTGGTCTGAATCACCCTGTATATATATTTTTGTGTCCGCTGCTATAACTGAGACAATATTTTCAAGATAAGTAAATATAAGATAAATGACTTGAAAAAAATCTACATATTGTTTTGTTTAGTACTGTAGTATGGGGTTATATTGGACGATAGTCCAATGTATCCAGCACTGTAAATTTTTTTCAGAGAAATGGAACCGATGCTTTCGTTTATCCTACAGTTGAAGATAACCTGTAATTTTATTTGAGGATATATGTAAAAAAAATCATGTTACATCTTTCAGAAGAGGAAAGTATAATTTTTTGCAAAAGTATTAAACAGTTATATTTATAGACTTACGTTAGGAAGAGTATTTTTTATGTTATTATTATTCTACAGGTAATATAACTTTATACAGGGTGATTCACATTTAGGTTAAAATCTCTCGGGTGGTGATTCCTTAGATAAAAATAAGAAAAAAAGTTCGTATAAACATATGTCCGATTCCGCTTCCTAAGAGAGTTACAGCTCTTCAAAGTTGCTGACAGAGAACAGGTTTTTGGCCATTTATTTCAGAATGGATACTAGTAAAGCATTCAAATTTGGCATAACTCTTAATATGCATTGGACTCACGTCCATGATTTTTTTGAAATTTTTTTATTGGTTCTAAGTGGTATTTTAAGAGATCGTTGGTGGTAACAACAATGGTAACTTTTTTAGTACTGCATTTTTATGAGATATTTTTTCAAAATATCATTCTGTAATCAAATTTACACAAAAATGGTGCTCTTATACAAATTCGATAGAATGAGCCGTTTAGGAGAAAAGTGCATCTAAAAATGTGCTTGCCAGGACAGTTGTTATGGTTACCATACTTAACATTTTTGTAGGCCTATTATTTTACCAAAATTATTCCATAATTTATGAAAAACGGTTCCTATGTAACGTTTGGAATAATTTTGGTAAATCAATAAGTCTACAAAAAAATTTCGTATGGTCACCATGACAACAATCCCGGCAAGCACATCTTTAGACGCACTTTTCTTTTAAACGGCTCATTCTATCGAATTTGTATAAGAGCACCATTTTTCTGTAAATTTGATTACAGAATGATATTCTAAAAAAAAATCTCATAAAAATGCAATACTAAAAAAGTTACCATTGTTTTTACCACTAACGATCTCTTAAAATACCACTTAGAACCAATAAAAAAATTTCAAAAAAATCATGGACGTGAGTCCAGTGCATATTAAGAGTTATGCCAAATTTGAATGCTTTACTAGTATCCATTCTGAAATAAATGACCAAAAACCTCTTCTCTGTCAGCACCTTTGAAGAGGTGTAACTCTCTTAGGAAGCGGAATCCGACATATGTTAATATGAACTTTTTTTTCTTATTTTTATCTGAGGAATCACCACCCGAGAGATTTTAACATAAATGTGAATCACCCTGTATACATATAACTATGATTTTTTTTAGATTCAGTAAATGAATTTACTGTTATTTTTTTAAGTCCAAGATATCCTTTTCGCCTGTCCAATGTAGCCCTACCGAAGGGGGATACATTGGACAATTGTTCCTATTGGTCTTTTTTATATCTTCGCGTCGATAAAAGCATATAATATAGCTTTCAAACTTAAAAATTAAAAGCCAATAATATGAGCTTTAAAATGATAGGCAATTAATAGAAATTAAATTATTATCAAGGGTGTTATAGATTCCTAAGCTAAAAATGTCCAATGTATTCGGTTTCGAGCACTAAACATTCTTCAACGTTTTCTATTTAATTCACTCAGAGAAAACGAGACTTTAAAAAAACTTTAAACTTCTGATCATAAAATAAAAAGCACAAGCAAAAGTAGGGACGAATAAAAAACTTACTTTTATAGACAAAAACTTGTTTATTTAAACTCAATTGGAAGTCCTTGTAGCTCTTTGAGCTTACGCGCTAACCCGAATGGCAAACGATTAAATCCAAAATGATAAAAAAACATTTAGGGATACAATATGTGGGTTGCTGATTGTAAGATTTATTTGGTTAATCAAGAATAGCGTTTTTAAAACTGCATGTAAATTCACTCAAAGAAAACGAGCTTTAAAAAAACTTGGAATTTCAGATCATAAAAAAGAAGCACAAACGAAAGTAGGATTGGATAAAAAATGTATTTATTTTAACACAATTGGAAGTCCTTGAAGCTCTTTGGGCTTACGCGTGAACCCAAACGGCATACGGTTAAATCCAAAATGCTAAAAACACATTTGGGGATATAATGCGAGTTTCAAAGTTTAGGTCATGGATTTGGGCATCAATATCTTTCCAGGTGACTTTACATAAATTTGCAAGACTAAAACTTAATCCTTAATCCTAAGGGTTTATTCACGATTCGTCCTCTTGTGATAATCATAGAATAGAAATGAATTTGGTTGTTAATACATCATTAAAACTGAATTTAGGTCGGTAAACATGAGATATAACAAATTTATATGGCTATACATGTGTATTTACGAATTCGTATTTTAATTATAGTTTGAAGTACTTTAGAAATTTCATAGATAATAAAACCATGATGCGTATTCACTATTTCCAGTGGTGCATTTTATAACGTTTTATGTACGCATTTACGAGTTTTCGCGATAATTAAAACTACCCCTACTAGAAGGTAGTTTCTGGAAACAACAGAAAATTAAACCTTGCATTAATAATGATATTTGCATTTCGCGTGGTGGTGCGAGAAAGTTAAAAATTATCTTCGAGTTGCACCTTTCCATTTGCAAATTTAAAATTAAATCTGTCTCACGCTTTTAATAAATCGCGATGGAATCTGGAGTCTATCGAAACCTCTTGAAAAATTACGCGCGCTGCGAAATTAAATTATGCTTTTTGCGCCTCAACGGAGGGAAATTTAAATTTTACAGTGATTACAAAAAGCGGGTTTGTGTTTGCGCAACAGAATTCCACGCTTTATCAAAATTAATCTTTATATTATAATAGAGGAGATTTGAAGAAATCGAAGAGATGAGAGGACAGCTTGGAATTCAAATTAAGTTTTTGTATAATGCATAATGTGATAATACCAAGGGTTAGCGAGTTTGCAAAATGAAAAATCCTATTATTCTCTTAATACCTATACATACTTCAGTACGGTTTATTTCAAAACATATTTTTCAAGAAATATTTTTATTTATATCAATTCACTCAAGAGGAAAATTGAAAAATTGTCGCAACATGCCGCAATATTCGTATGTTATGCATTTCATCCATTTATAACTCATCCTTTAGAAATTTTGCAGCGCCAACTTATTATCATTTTTTAAACAGGAAATTTATGAATTGAAATATGCAAATGCCATGCAAATTTTACCGCTTACATCTTAAAATTACCTAATTTTAGAGAAAATTAATTTTAAAAATATGCAAAACAAGCTTTATTGGGACAATTTAAACGTTGAAAATTTCGAAACATCCTGAAGCTAGTCTAAAAAGTTAAAGCAATGACGAATACAGTGTCGGGCTTATTCTATGGTCGGTCGAGATGGTGTCGTCGACGACACTACAGGATTTTTTCGTGTAAATGAAAAGCACAGAATGATAAAAGTCGTCGGCGACATCGTGTCGGCCGGTTCAAGAATAAAGCATAAATAACATCAAATCTTCTTGAATTAACAATTCTTTTAACTCTAATAAAGAGATTACATTTAAAATTTCTGTATGTAAAACAGAGGGATTTAGATATAAAATATCTCAATATTCCTTTACTCAACTTTATTCAAATATCGGACGATTCAAAAGAATCAACCATTTAACAAGTAGCAAGTTTTGGACTTCGCTATAAGGCTTTGGAATTGGGTGTTAACCTTAAATCAAAACTAATCAAGAAAAGACTTTTTAATTTTTGTGGAGAAGTTTTCGGTGCATGCAGTACTTGTAATATTTTACTATGCTTCGCACATTTGAATGAAGATTCTTGTACGAACCATAAAACGAATATGAATTTAATAACTGACAAAAACGTATTAGTCATTAAATTTATTTTCAAGACTAAGTATTCACATATCAAAGGCCAATCCAAATCAACCTTTAATAAAAAAAAATTATGAAAAGACTTTCGTTGATTCTCCAACTAAAATTACAAATCCAGAAGATTTTTAGAGTATTTCATCCAACTTGAAATGTACTTTAAATATTGTAAACAGAATTCCAAAAGGACCAAGGTTTCTATCTGCGAAAAAAATTTCTGAAATTATTCATTTTTGTGCAAAAGAAAATTAAGTGAAATCTTGGAATAATCTTTTTTTGTTTATTTTTAAATCATTTAAAATTCCCAAAGTCAAAACTGGGTCTCTTACTTCAATAATTATTAAAAATTTAAATATACAGGGTGTCCCATTTTAAGTAATCCAGCTGAATATCTTGAAAACGAAGCGATTTCCTCAAAAATGTTTCAGACAAAAATTGTAGCGGCTCGAGGGGGACATTTAATAGTGCCATGAGTTTTTAATTGTTATGGGGTTTTATGGGGGTATTATGGAAAAACATTTTTTTTCAAATGGGAACCCCCATTTTTTATTGTAGATTCGTAATCTATGGAAAATAATAAGAAAGTTTTGAATGAAACTTTTTTTTCTAAAATTTCTCAAATATTCACCAAAATGAACACAAATTTTGGGATTTTCGATACAGTTTTACTAGAAAACTAAAGCTTTATAAGAAAAATCGTAAGAGACAAAAAGTGCTTAAATTAAAGCAAGGATTAATAAAAACTATTATTTTATTTTATTAAAAAAAAAATAAATTAAAAAGAAAAGTTTATTTTATTTTTATTATTTTTTAAGAAAAATATTTATTTTTTTTTTACTTATAAAATTTAAAACAAAGTCAAAGGTTGGAAACAATAGGTGTCAAAACGGTTTTTCAATTTTATTTGCATTTTAATATGTTAAATAATATTTTTCAATTAAGGAAGAAGGCTTCTAAAAATAAAGGAATTTCATTTTCAGCCTACTTTGTGTTTCGCACATAATTGTTATATTGTGACAGATTAGTTTTTTGTAGAAGCTCATTGTTATTGAAGCCACTGTGATTATTTAAAATCAGTCTCTCATAAAATGGCTGATTATTCACCTAGAGAAATCGTGAATATTATAAAAGTTTTGGGCGAATGCCATGATAACTATCGGCACGCAGCACGTCTTTATGCTGAAAGGTTTCCACAATTGCGTCATCCAAATCATACAAATATTAGGAGACTCGTGAAAAGAGCGGAAAACGATTCTCTTAGAAGAAAACGTAGTAAAACTGGTCCTAAGATGCTCCCCTCATTGATAGCATTAGCTTCCGTAAATGAAGATCCACATACATCTACAAGAAAAATTCAGCGTCTTCATGGACTTCCTAAATCTTCTGCCAACAGAATTTTAAAACACCATAAATCAGACCCATATCATGTTCATTTAACTCAAAAAATTAAAGAAGGTGACTACATCCGCCGACTTAATTTTTGCGTATGGGCTACGAATCAAGTTAGAAGAGATCCCCTTTTTTTAATCATGTACTTTTTACTGATGAAGCAAAATTTGACAACATGGGTGGAGTAAATCTTCATAATGCTCATTATTATTCTGAAAAAAATCCACATTGGCAAAGAGATCATAGATTACAGTGGCGTTGGTCTATAAACGTTTGGGCTGGAATAGTGGATGAGTATCTTGTAGGACCATTTTTTATGAAGAAAATCTTAACCAACATGTTTATTTGAATATAATTCATAACGAAATGCCTACTCTTTTAGAAGATGTACCTCTAGATTTAAGACAGCGAATAAGGTTTCAACAGGACGGAGCTAGGCCAGAATTGTTAAAACATTTTTACATAACCAATTCACTAATATGTGGATTGGAAGTAAAGTACACGAATGGACAGCAAGATCTCCGGATCTTACAAAAATGGATTATTTTTTATGGGGTTACATAAAAGATAAGGTTTATGAACGACCAACTACAACTAGAGAGGATATTCTGATACGATTTACGGACGCTTTTCGAAGTATCACTCCTGAAATGTTGAGATATGTATCATTGGCTTTTCGCACACAAGTAAACATGTGTATTGAACAAAATGGAGGAATATTCGAACATCTTATTTAGACCAGCTCTCATAATTTAAGAACAGATCCAAATATCTTTAAGTGTATTAATTAATTACCTTTGACTTTATTTTAAATTTTATAAGTAAAAAAAAATAATATTTTTCTTAAAAAATAATAAAAATAAAATAAACTTTTTTTAAATTTATTTTTTTTAATAAAGTAAAATAATATTTTTTATTAATCCTTGCCTTAATTTAAGCAATTTTTGACTCCTGCGAGTTTTCTTATAGACCTTTAGTTTATTAGTAAAACTGTATCGAAAATCCCAAAATTTGTGTTCATTTTGCTGAATATAACGAAAAATTGAAATTTTAGAAAAAAAGTTTCATACAAAACTTTCTTATTATTTTCCATAGACTACGAATCTACAATAAAAAATGGGGGTTCCCATTTGAAAAAAAAATGTTTTCCCATAAAACTCCATAACAATTAAAAACCCATGGCACTATTAAATGTCCCCCTCGAGTCGCTACAATTTTTGTCTGAAACATTTTTAAGGAAATCGCTTCGTTTTCAAGATATTCAGCTGGATTAATTAAAATGGGACACCCTATATAAATTTCAATCAGAAAATATTGTTTCTAAAAAAAATAAAAAGCGTATAGATAATAAAGATGATTTTATTGATAAAGGCCAGAAGGTCTCTTTTAAAGAGAACATGTCCTCTTTTTAAGCTGGAATCTTTCTTATTCTTTTTTCACTTAAATTGTTCTCTTTTGTTCTCTTTTCTGTTTTTTTTTCAATTATTTTGTAGATTTAGTAATAAGAATGAACATTTTTCTGTGATTTAAAATAGTGCAGTGTTCTAACCTAATACCAAATTAAAATATTATTTTGTTCGATGAGGTAGGTAATAAATTTTAATATTTTAATTCAATTTAAAAAATGTTTGTTGTTTTATCGTAGAGTCGTATTTTAATACGAAAAAAATGAGTAAAAGAAAGTGTGTTTTTAGTGAAGAACTGCAAAAAATATACATGTTTTAATCCCATAGATTCTAAAGCTTATTGCACTATATGTGCGACCACTGTTTCATTAGCAAATGAAGGTCGATATGATTTGGATCAAAGAAACACACTGACAAATTGAAAGCTGGTAATAATTCAAAATTTGCTCGTGATTTTTTTACCAAAAAGTTTTCAAAACTTGAAGATGAGGTGTTAGCTGTTGAGACAACTTTGTCTTACCACACTTTAAAACATCATTCCAGCTTTAGATCCACCACTTGCACTACAAAATCATTAAAGACTTTATTTTGTAATTCAGAAATAGCAAAACGAATTTCATCAGCTAAAACAACAACAAAAGCTATTGACTGTAATGTTATATCTCCATATTGTGTCAATGATGTAGTTAATACCTTGTCAGATATTTCCTTTATATCTCTTTCCAAAGATGGTAGTAACCATAGTGCAACAAAAATGTTTCCTATTATTATTAACTTTTTTGACATGAACATTGGTATTGTAACTAAAATTTTTGATTTAGATTGTTTAACTAATAAAACTGCAGAGACTATTTCAGACTATGCATCTAACTCCCTTTTAAAATTTGGTTTAACAGACAAGTCCATTTCGTTTTCTGGCGATAATTGCAATACCAATTTTGGTGGCATAAAAAGGGCAGCAGAAAAAAATGTCTTCTAAATGTTAAAAAACAAATTGAATCAAAATTTAATTGGTATTGGTTGCCCTGCCCATATTGTACATAACTCAGCAAAACATGGACTAGATTCTCTGGAATTTGATATCGAATCAATAGTTTTAAAAATTTACAATTACTTTTCTATATATACAGTTAGAACAGAGTCTTTAAAAGAATTTTGTAATTTTGTTAATATAAAATATAAAGACTTATTGAAACATTCAAAAACAAGATGGCTGTCACTTTATCCTGTTATTAATCGCATTTTACAAATATTCCCAGCTCTAAAATCTTATTATTTGTCTCTTGAATCATGTCCAATTGTTTTGAAAAAAAAAATTCAATTAAATTTTAGTGAAGCTTATTTGATATTTACACATTCTTTAATGTTTACTTTTCACGAAAAAACGAAGGTGTTAGAAGCAGAAGCTGAAGCTAATTCAGTACTAGAAATTATCACAATAATTAGTTCTTTGGAAAACATGTTATTAGAGAGTTTTGAAGTCAGTTTCAAGAATTCAAATGCTTTAACTGGATGAAATTTGATAATGTTCCTGAATGGGCAGATGTTGAAGAAAGTATTTATTACTTAAATTCCAAAGGACTAATTTTTGATGTTACTAAATGCTTTAATCGATTTAGTAATTTGAAAATGTTTGTTAAAGATAATTTAAATAAACCTTAAAATAATGTTATCATATAAAAAATATTTCATAGAGACAAAATATATCGAATTTTATTCACAATTATTAAAATAATGTCATTTTTTTAATGCCATACCAAGCCATAATGCTAATGTTGAAAGAATATTTTCATTAATTGGATTACAATGGACAAAAGAAAGATCCAGACTCAAATTGTTAACCGTCAAAGCAATCTTGTCAGATGTTTAAAATTTCAAGGAAATATCATGTGCAGATTTTTTTGCGAAAGTCAAAGATGGCAAATCTTTTTTAATGAAAATCCGAAGTTCAGAAAAATATAATTCAACCGGTAGTTCTGATGAAGATGAAAATGATGTATTATTTTACTCATTTTTTATTAATTGTGATTTAAAAAAATGTGATTTTATTTGTGATTTCTTTTGTTTTTGTATTTTTATGTGATATATTTTATTTTTTTGTAACTTATATTGAGAAAAAAATTTCCTTATTTTATACATTTATATAATTTCACAATGAAAATATGTTTTTTTTGTATATTGATAAAATAATAATAAAAAAAATTGATATAGAAAATGTTCTCTTTTTTCCTTGTCGATATATGGCCACCCTATGAAAAAGTATCCGATGGAGATCTTTCTAGTGCAATAAGAATAATAAGTTCTATTGAGTTTTCTACATTTAAGTCCCTACTTTCTAAACACCCTATTGCAAATGAACCAAAGAATATCATCTCTGACACATATGGCCCAGTTTTACGTTTGCAACTATCTTCAAAAGAAGTTTTATTTGCTATTAAATCTTTCCATGTCATGGATGTGCTCAGTTACTCCTCTGATTCTTCTGAGGAAAAACTTTTAAATTTTATTACCTCTCTTTGCAACCTTATGCTGTCTGATAATGTAAACCCTTATGTTTGTCCAATTCTATATGGTGCTTCTTTATGTGCTTTAAAGAAGAAGGATGGAGAAATTCGCCCTATTGCTATTGGAACATTTTTTAGACAATTTGTTGCGAAGATGTGTTGCTTCAAAATTAGAGATTCTCTTGGAGACCTTTTTTATCCCATACAATTTGGATTTGGTTGTGAAACATTCATTCAGCTAGAAGATACCTTACTCAACATCCCAATCCATCCAAAAGCGTTTTCCTTAAACTTGATTTCAAGAATGCATTCAATTTTTAATAAGTAGAAATTCCTTTATTAATTTGGTTTTGGATTATGCTCCTGAAATCTTTCATTTTGTGTGTCAATGTTATAAAGATACTACTTTTCTTACTTTTGGTGAACACAGAATTTTGTCTGAATATGGTGTTCAGCAGGGAGATCCTCTTGAGCCTGCTTTCGACAATCAAATGAATCCATTTTTCTGTAACACCCTGTTTATTAGTAAATTTGTACTTTTTCAAAAATTATTTGTTCGGGTTAACAATACACCTGGAAAGTTTGAACCCTCCAACGCAACTTCCTAAGGATTCACCACAAAGAAAGGGTCTAGGATCGGCCCTGAATAATTTTATCACCCTTAAAGCCTGGCATTAAACTTAAGAGCATCTTTCTGGACGCTCGCGATAAAATTTCCGTCGGAGATAATAACAGAGAATAGAAAATCCATCCCACTTTTCTGGAGCTTCTTTGAAAATTATCAGCCAATCACCAATAATTAATGCGAATCGCTAGAGGGCACGCGAGTTTGGGAGGAAAAATTGTGAAAAATCATGAAATCGAATATTACGTGCGCCAGGATATTTTTAGTTTCCTCAGACAGATTTTCATTTTTTTTTTCTGATTTATAAACTAAGTTTTTGAGACTACAATTAAGTGGATATTTAACTTCTTCAACTTCACGCTGATTTAATTAGAGGGATCCCAAGTTAAGGTACTTTTAGGTCATTATATTTTTTTTGTACATTCTAGATTTCTTTTAGTTTAATGACTTTAAAATCTTCAATAAAAAAAATTATAAAAAAAATATTGTATATGTAGGCGCCGTTTAAAAATTGTTAACGATTTTTTAACAATTTATAAAATACAAACAACTTACGCGCCTAAACTTTTAAGCCAATCCATTAGCGTTATAAAATCAACTAATTCCTCCCCGGAAAAACCTGAAATAAATTTTGAATAAAGCTCATAAAATTTTTAATCAGTAAAAAGAATCGGGTTTGAATTAAATCAATTATTAACGCCTTAGGCCTTTTCAAATAATTAAATTAATTTATTCAGGATAAAAATGTTTTTAACTTTTGGAACAAAGCTTTCCCAAGCATTGTTGGAGATTAAAGTGGTTGAGGTTTAAAGTTAGGTTAAATCAAAGCTTTCACATTCCTCATCTCAAGCTACTTCTAATAACAGATAAAAATCTAAAATCAAACGTAACCACAATTGGGGTCTCTTAATCTTCAGGATGCGTATTATTTAACAAAGTCCTCATTTAACTCAAACCTAAGCTTTGAGCTTTCAGCTTTGTTACATCACTTTGAATAAAACACGCTAAGTATTAATGACTTATTTTTTCTAACTTTAATTAACGCCTTTTAATTACCACGGATGACAAATTAAATTTCTCCTTTTTTATTTGCAAAGTTTGCAAGGTGATTTTAAGTGAATTCTTGCTCGTTTCTTAAAATTGCTCCAGGAATTTGAGTTACTTTTATAGATCACCTTACTTTATAAACTACCCTGCAATTTGAGATTATTCTCGCAGTATTTTATGTCAACTAGGAAGCTAGAAATTACGGATTATTTTTTTCTTAAAAACAAGTATTTTTCATGATAAAAGTTTAAATTTTTTTTAATATACAGGGTGATTCACATTTATGTTAAAATCTCTCGGGTGGTGATTCCTTAGATAAAAATTAGAAAAAAAGTTCATATAAACATATGTCCGATTCCGCTTCCTAAGAGAGTTACAGCTCTTCAAAGGTGCTGACAGAAAACAGGTTTTTGGCCATTTATTTCAGAATGGATACTAGTAAAGCATTCAAATTTGGCATAACTCTTAATATGCATTGGACTCACGTCCATGATTTTTTTGAAATTTTTTTATTGGTTCTAAGTGGTATTTTAAGAGATCGTTGGTGGTAAAAACAATGCTTACTTTTTTAGTACTGCATTTTTATGAGATTTTTTTTAGAATATCATTCTGTAATCAAATTTACACAAAAAACGTGCTCTTATACAAATTCAATAGAATGAGCCGTTTAAGAGAAAAGTGCGTCTAAAGATGTGCTTGCCGGGATTGTTGTCATGGTTACCATACTAAATTTTTTTGTAGACCTATTGTTTTACCAAAATTATTCCAAACGTTACATAGGAACCTTTTTTCATAAATTATGGAATAATTTTGGTAAAATAATAGGCCTACAAAAATGTTAAGTATGGTAACCATGACAACTGTCCTGGCAAGCACATTTTTAGATGCACTTTTCTCCTAAACGGCTCATTCTATCGAATTTGTATAAGAGCACCATTTTTGTGTAAATTTGATTACAGAATGATATTTTGAAAAAATATCTCATAAAAATGCAGTACTAAAAAAGTTACCATTGTTGTTACCACCAACGATCTCTTAAAATACCACTTAGAACCAATAAAAAAATTTCAAAAAAATCATGGACGTGAGTCCAATGCATATTAAGAGTTATGCCAAATTTGAATGCTTTACTAGTATCCATTCTGAAATAAATGGCCAAAAACCTGTTTTCTGTCAGCACCTTTGAAGAGCTGTAACTCTCATAGGAAGCGGAATCGGACATATGTTTATATGAACTTTTTTCCTTATTTTTATCTAAGGAATCACCACCCGAGAGATTTTAACATAAATGTGAATCACCCTGTATATAAATGTTAGTGTATTTTGGGCTGCCTAAAATTATAAATTTCTACTCCGCCCTTTTATTCCTTGTCAGTGCACAGTAGTAATTTCTACTCCCAGGCAGTACAATGTGAGCATAGAATCAACAAACATAAAAAGTGACATTTTAAAGCCTGACAAACGTCACAGAAGACTGTACTTTAATGACGTTTGAAGAAATAATTATTTTCAAACTGCTACAAACGCTTTCCTTTTTTGAATAAATTATTGTCTTCTTGTATTCTGTAGTCCTTTAAAAAATATGTTCGGACGCTTACACCAAAGTATTTGATACATAGTGGGAATTTTTAGATTCGACTCGTCCTCTGGTGGTAAAAATATGAACTACTATATTCGGTACTTACTTTTTAAGCTTTAAATAATAAATCTGTTTTGTTGAATATGTAATTATAAGGTACAAAAATGCATTTTAAACCTGATTTTTGACAATGACAAGTACCGAATAGCCTCCATTTAAAGCGTTCTCTATGCGTAGTTAAAATTCCCAATACAAATCGATTACATCGGAATAAAAATGATGTAAATAATATAACCGTGATTTAATACAAATGTAACATTTAAATTTGATTGGTTAATCAGTGAATCCAGTGGAAACTCGTATCTGATTGTACTGTATTTTCCAGTCCGTTGATAAAACGCTGCAATTGGCAAGGAACGCATTTCATAAATGAATTAAGTTGACTTAATAAGTAAAGACGAAACATAAATTATAGATCCAGGGTTGGCAAAATGTAATTACGATTACGAATTTCCTCTCTAGGAATTCAAGGCTTTTGCTGCGCTCAGGTAAAATTGTTAGGAACAGGAAGTCGATCACAAGACGCCAACCAACGAAATTTTTCGTGTATTATTTTTATAATCAAAAATTACATAGCTTGTTTTTGACGTAGAAATTATATTGCCAACTTTCATGCTTCTTATTTTTTCGCATATAAAATAATATTCATGACATGAGCTTTAATGTACTTTTTTAATAATATGATGTTTTTATTAAACATGTCTTTTGGTTTTTGGTGTGACATGTGCAAAGAAAGCGAATGTTGGAGCATGATGTGACATTCGAATATTCCAAAAGCGTGGATTCAGGCAAAAACGAATTACTCCAAGATTTGCTATTACAGACCTAGCGTTCCTTCATCGATTACCCCAATACACCGAAATCAGAGTAATCCAATAAGAAGGATATAGATTAGTCTCATAAAATGATATAAGATTTGATAAAGATAAAGGATAATAAAAATGGAGGAAACTTGATTACTCAGCTGGATTGAAAATAAATTCTTTTAAAATGTACTATGAAATCATAAAAGTTTTAAACCAAAAACGGATGTTTTCGTCTTAGCAGTACCATAAACTCATTTTTTATATAGAAATTCAATAATCTGTCTACTGAAAACAAACACATTAATTAGTTGCTCGTTAATCTAAATTAGCTATCTATTGAATTACTCCTACTTGGAGAACTAATTGTTTATTCGTCTGGGTTATTTGTCAGCTTCTAAGAACAGGAAATAGGAGTAGTATACTTCACAAAATAGGTCAACATTTACATGCTGTACCCCATTTTCTATTTACCACACGCTGGATATCAATACACAAGACCATTAGAATTTCAAATTAAATTATGACGGGCTTAATTATTAGTTGCGAGTTCCGAATAGTCAAGACAATCGATTTCCTGTAATTGCTACTTAAACCCAGGATTAATAGCTTTAATTATATTAAATTGCTTTATAAATATTATTCTACAAAAACTGACGCTATAATTTTATATTATCTTGTTACTACTGACCCGAAATACTAAACTTTTTTGATCCCCATTCTGCATGCCTATGAATACGAGTTACACGAGGATTCCTTTATTTGAATTTTATATCTGGTTTTGAGGAGGAATAACATCCTACATCCTCCTCGTCTAGTTAGTTTTTATTGTAAACGACGAATGATGTTCCCATGCGAAATCTCGTCTGGGATTTAGAATTTCGAAGAGTTTTACATCCCAATAGAGCTTTCTCTTTAAAGTATCACTAAAATACTTTCACGATATTTAACATTTGGGATTTGCTGTCAAAGCTTATTTCCTAAACGTCAACTTTATCACTAATAATATCCCTTTACTTACAGAAGTATTTACAAATCATTTTGGTTTCCTGAAATTTATTTGATTTCATATGAAAAAAAAACAGAAATTAGATGAAAATTATACAAAATACCTATAAGTTATAATTACTATTGGAAATACAAAAAAGTTTGGTTTCATTAAAATAGAGGTAAACACCATTAATTAATTAAAACTTAATATCTATTGTTCAAGTTTATTTATATTAAACCTCGCTAGCGTATCCGTTGAACCTAAAACAACTATTATCCTCATGTAATTTATAAGCAGAACTCTAATTAAGAAATATTAATTATTACCAACTATTTGAACTTACCAGATTGATTAGAATAAATCACAGAAAAAATTATTAAGGCAGAACGAAATATAAAGTTATATTTTAATGAAGACCAGAAAATGATCAGTGTGTTCAATGATCATCTCTAATTTTCACTATACAAAAAATCCCACCTCTCTAAAATATTGGTCTTTTTTGGAATTTTGGAACGTTCAAGAAAATTATAAAACACGTCAATTTTTATTTCAATCTACCGAGTAGCAAAGTTTGTATAAACGAAAATAGCAAGAGATCATTGATTTTTTTTATTCCCGATTTTTGGAGGAGTGATGCTATTGATAGGGGGTTGAAGGTAGAAATTGGAAACTAGAAACTATAATAAAATTTCGTCAGCTTTGAAGCTTTAGTTGAATACCTTGTATAATGTATAATACGAAAAATAAGAAAGAATTGTTGGTTTCAATATTGTTTTATTTAAACATTGAAATTAATCAAGCTAAATACTAAAAGATCTACGAGGAATCGAAATTCCACATCAATTTGGCCCGAAATGAAGGAAATTCTCTATAATGACATAATGGTTTATTAATGTGTTGGAAAGCTCATTGTTTGTAAACATTAAAGTTTTGGCCAAGTTTGCATGTCAAAGTTATGGCATTTGAAATGACGACGTCTGTATTTCCTAAATGTTATGGCTATTGTAATTTGTTATTAAACTAATTAAACTTGCAAAGTCATAACATTGCGATTATTTTATGTCTGTGAAAAAAATTAAATTAAATTGAGTGGTATATATTTATTTTTACTCAACTAATGGCAGTAATAAATGAGCTAACTTTAAAAGCAATCCATCACATACATATTATAGTAAGTTCCATCGTAGAACGTTCCGCGGGAACACTGGGGACATATTCTCGAATCAATCAACACTATATACGACTTCCATTCAAATTCTATCAGTCATTCAAATGCAAGTATAAAAGCGTTTCCTTGTCATGTCGTATACGACATCTTGTGGGGTGATTCGAGAATAACTCCCTGAATCGAAAAATGGGAATGGTTATTTTTTTATTTGTATGCTATATTTCGATGCAGCAACGTTTTGAATTTTCAACGGACACCATTTCGATGCAGCGGTATACGATCCAATAATATTATACTTGTTGCATCACAGATAACGCCTTCTCGCAGGGCGAACGAACGTTATAAGAGAAAGCGAACTTTGAGTGACGTTCGCTGTACTTCAGCCCAGATGAGTCGATACATCAAAGGATCGAAGGAAAATAAGCGAGCGAACGATTTAATCAGCAAACGCTAGCATGTTCGCTGTCGTTCGGTTAGTGCGGATACAACGCCAAAACCGAACAAGATTATCTGTGATTCCCTTCGTTTGCTTGGTGTGTCCCGGCATTATTTTATACCGGGTACGTACTCATTGAAATAAGGCAAACGAACGTTAATAAGCGAATCCCGAACATTGAGTACATACGCTTCTTCGAAAGCGAACTAGCGGAAGAGAAGGCGTTCCCTGTGCTCCAACCCAGTGTCGGTACTGTCACCATCGACACGCTGAGCATTCGGCTGAGACTCCTAATGGAGGTTTTCGTGCTCAGAGGTCGTGGAGGAAAAAACAACAATATCGTCATACGAAGGAGAAAGATGAAAGGTAAAGCACTATTAAACAGCACTTGAAAAAGTTGCAAACTTCACTCCAAAAATTGATCCACGCAGTGAGAATCGAAGGGTTTAGCCCCCATTGCTCTACCATCTTACCCAATGATTATATGTTTAATAATATATAATGGTTGTGTAATATATGCAACAATATCGTCGTTGCAACTCATTTTAAACAAATGGGAGGTTTTTATTTAGAAACAACAGAATCAAGTTAGTTAACAAACTTGCCCCATCTGCGACGCATTCACCATTTCCAGCACCAGATTCAGAAGTGAAGATTTGATCTAGACGTTCCGCGGCGATGACGGTCGGTGCACCCGACGTGGTTGTCTTCAAACTTCAACTTATGAATTGTGAGGTTAAAATCATATAAGTTTTAAATTTCGTTTTCGTGTGTGGTATGTAGCTTTACTCGGTTGACGTCATCATGACGTCATACACAGCATACTATCCCCTAACCATCATACCGTTTTTACATAATTTTATGATGATACCACAAGCCACGCGAAATTCCTTATAGCCTTCTCGACGATGGCTTGCAGAGCTAGAGGGGTTCCAAACGAGGAACTTTTTGGCTAGGCAAGTATTTGTTGCTCAGGTGGCGCTTAGTCGTTAGGGTGCTTGACCTAGCTGAGTTGATCAGATAACTGATGCCGCTACTGAGTTTCTTCGCCTTCTTTATACTCGAGATTTGGCGCTGTTTCTCATTGATAATGCCAAAGTGCTGACTCGATTATTTTTTATGATCAGGAAAAATCCGTAAGGAAAAAATATGCTGACATTAGTTCGCAACTTTTCCGCTTAGCACGTCCCTTCGGGCATGGCCTACTGGTTGAATATGTAGTCTAAAACTTCTTGGGATTTTTCGTCAGTTTTGGATGGTCCGGTAACAGTACATCAAAGGAAAATGAGCAGGCTAGGGAACCAGAACGAATAACATGATGTGGACGAACGAGTGAATTTTTATTCAACAGCGGTACACACTATAAACCTGTGGTAAACCCTCAAAGTTCGATACCCGGTATTAAGTATCCGGGCAACATTTTTTATACGGGACAGATGGCAGACCCTAGTAGTTTAATGTTTAATATTTATAATAATAATAATAATAAATCATTTATTGGTAATTTAGAAGCAATACATTTTTTATACAACAAAGATAACAAACGAATAAACTACCAAAGGCCAAAGGGTACTGGATCAGCTCTGACATAAGAGTGAATTATGTACTGCTGTTCTACTTCCAGACCCATACGAATTAGTTGTAACAGTTTTTACGTAAAAATCGGTAAAATTACAGGGTAACTACCCTTAAAAACTATTGTAGGTGGTTCGAACTTGCAAGACAACTTAATTACACCCTCGGAAGGCTTCGTTTAAAATTTGGTAAATCAGAAATTATTAGTTTTCATTTCAAATAACAACTTACTTCTTAGACAAAACGCAAAACCATCGGGTTCCTATTATACTGGGTGTCCCAATATTCGACCGGCAACGATTAACGATGGTAGAAAATAAGTAGATATGACCCTATTTATCTATATCCAAAAGTGTTTGTTGGAAGAAGAAAGCATTTGGGACAAGAATCAAAATTAGAATTAAGACTTAAATGGCGTGTTCTTATAAAAATGAATGTATTTAACGCCTAAAATATTATAAATGATTGTTCTTTATACAGTGCGGACATAAAATCCCCCCTGCTAACTTTTGAACGGTTATGTTTTTGATTCTAAAAATTTGTCTACGGAGGACTCAAATCGCGAACTTTCTAACAAAGGTATTTTTGATTTTGTGGAACTTCCGGTTATACCGGAAGTGGATGGCAACTTTCTTATTTTAAATGGAACACCTAGTACATTTTTGCATTTTCGTGTTCTCCATAAAAATACCATTAAATTGACCTTGCATAGTGTGGTCTACGATTAATACTTTCGGAATTACGCCCATTCGAAAAATCGCATTTTTATGCAACTTCATTTACACTGAAAGTGGAATATTAACGAACTTAAGGTTAAACATAATTTTGTTTAAATTTAATGTTATTATAAATAGAAGAAATTCTTGCGGTGATTTGGATAGTAGTTTATTGAATAAAACAACTTGGGGATTCCATATATCCAACTTATATTAACGTGTATTTAATACTCAGAAATTTGCAACATGTTTCGCCGTATAACGGCTTCATCAGGCAAAAACAGCGACAATTAGGACAGATGAGACCAAAATTCTAGTCTAGATACAAGAATTGTAGTAACATCGGGTCATCAAAATTGAAACGTTTATAAGTTGGACTTATGTTGAAAATTGTTTGGCAATAAATCTACCATTTTATTGTGCGTTAAATTAATACCAATGCGATGAACACAGTAAAAGTTCTAAACTCCTGTCACTAGTCAGGTGTAAACTCAAGTGATAAGAAAATAAAATTGCAAACTTTGCGATGACCCACATTGCTGTCAGATTAATTTGTTATTCTAAATTTGTTTACCTAATTAATTTTAAATTTTTGTGTGGAAAAACCTAGGGACATCACGAACACTTTAGTAGTATTAATAGTAGAGCACACTACGCTAGGTCGTTTTAATGGTATTTTTATGGAGAACACGAAAATGCAAAAATATACTGGGTGTTCCATTTAAAATAAGAAAGTTACCATCCACTTCCGGTATAACCGGAAGTTCCACAAAATCAAAAATACTTTAGTGGACAAATTTTAAGAATCGAAAACATAACCGTTCAAAAGTTAGCAGGGAGGGGATTTACTTTATGTCCGCACTGTATTTGAAACTTGTCCAAACTATTTTTTAATGGATTAATTGCTGTTTTTGATGTATTTATAATGGCCGATCTCACCGACACGACTTAAAATTTAAGAACTACTTTAATGTCTAAATTGACAGGAACACAATACAAAATCTGTCAATTCAAAATTTAAGTACTACTTAGGGGCCTAAGTCGTGTCGGTGAGATCGGCCATAAATCACAACTATTTCATCACCCTGTATATTAGTACGAGTTGGTATTAAACTTCGATCGTAAAGTTCACACCAAAAGTTCTATGGTCACAAGGTATATTTGGTTGCCTAGCATCTGTCATTTAAATTTTAAATTAAATATTTAAAATTTTAAAAATATAAACCTATTTGAAAGTTTATTAAATGTTTTTTTAATATTTCCCTGTATTTTATATATTTCTAAAAATTAAACTTGTATCAGTAATTTTTCAATTTTTATTATGATTATAAAATGGGTTAAAACGATAATCAATTGGAAAATAAGCGAGGGTAATTATGTTGTAAACGCTTAATTAATTAAATAGTCGATGAGAACATAAGGCAATTTAACTTGTTATAATCTTAGAAGTGCAAGAAAAAGAACAAAGCAAAATAAGACCCGCGGCATAGGAAATGTCTGAAGCAAATAACGGTGATTAAAAAAAGAAAGCGCTAGTAAAGCATGTCCAAATTTATGAATTCTCTTAAAACGTTGTTAAGGGTGATAATCCAACAAAATTGAAGGTAACTTAAACCTTAATAAAATATTACACCTGGGATAAACAGGATGTCAGGTTATAGTGTTTAATTTTGTCTCTGCATTGTGTATGGCATTGTAAGAAGCAGCCCCTTTGTGAGCTAGAAATGCCATAAAACATCAAAATTTACTGTGGATCTCATTCAAGGTTAGAATCGATTTTATATAATTTTAGAAAATTACTCAGTTTTTATTATTTTAGACTGTTTGATGTATACAAAATGAATCAACAAAGCTTTGATAATTCTGGTTTACCCCCAGCAGCACCACATGCTCCCCCACAATTACCTCCTACCCCCACAAAGATGGGGAACGTCATAAAAGGCCAGTTTGATATCAAAAAATTGGCCCCTCTAACAGGGTTTTTGCTGGGATTTGCCACTGTTATGACTTTACTACTTCTGTACATGGACAACAAAGGTAAATACAATTGTCAAATTTAATAATTTGTCTTAACGTGCTTATATTTTTAGCATTTCGCCACCACCAATTCAATGTAAATATGACACAAGATTATGAATTACTCGGTGTGGAGCAAGATAACACGGAATTAATCATGGCGATACGACAATACTTTATGAAACCCGCTGTGGAACCTCATCATAAACCTATAGAATTTACTGCAAAATCACCTATGCCTGATGTTCGATACGTTTTAGATTTACTCAAGCATAAAGTAAGCGGATTAAATTTTCGGTAATAATAAGTAATCGTTATTTTTTTAGACTGGTGGAACTTTCGTGGAAGCTGGTGCTTACGGTGATGGTAAAACGTCAGAAACTGAATGGCTTGAAAAGAAGCTATCGTGGAAAGGACTTTTGATTCAACCTGATCCTCGCCACTTTTTCAGTCTCGAACGACACTACCGTGCAAACTCACAAGCAGTGCACGGTTGTTTAAGCCCTGCTCCATATCCTAAAGAAGTTACGTATCATCAAGAAGAACGCGATGGGGTAAAAATTAATTCAATTCATTCCAATCTAATAGATGACTCGGAATTTTTTAATACACGAGTTAAATGCTTTCCATTGTTCTCTTTATTATTAGCAATGAACATGACGACTGTTGATTATTTAAGTCTAGAAACTCGAGGGACGGAATTGCAGGTTTTGGAAACTATTCCGTTCGAAAGAGTTAATATTGATATTATTGATGTTCATTTAATTACGAGTGATAATGAAAAAGATACCATCAAAAAATTTTTAGCTACAAAAAATTACACTCTAATTAACACCATTAATACAAGCTACATTTATCGTAACAAAAATTAAAGCTTAAATTTATGGAAACTTAAAAAGACTGAATTAACGCATCAAATATTTGAATACCGAGTAGTTTTTCACTTTACTGCTATTACACGCGGTTTTCAAAGTGCTTCATTTGATTTTTGAATCACAAGACATTCCTACTCAATAGTGCCTTTATGTCATGAACTTATCTATAGAATTATCACATTCCCTCAAAATATTGTAGTTAATTTATATTATCGCTTTATATTCTTTTTAAAATAATTGGAAAAAATTTATGCACTCTAAATAATTTTTTGTACTTATTTATGATAGTTTGTAGATTAGATGTTAAGTAGTAATTAGTACAGAGCCTTTTTTATCAAAATTAGTATTTATAAAAAATAAACAACGAACATGATGTTTCCCTAATAATTCTAAGCTTATACTTTTAGTTTATAGGTGTCCTTCATGTGTAATTACCAAATGTTATTGTTCTTTATTTTTAATAATAAATTCATTTGTAAATCGAAATTTTCTCTAGTTTTTTTTAATACATACCGGGTGTTCCGGAATAACTGTGACAATTTTTTAGGGGTGATAGAGGAAGTAAAACTAAGCATTTTTGACTTATAAAGTATTTCCCGGAAATGCCACAATATTTTGTTAATTCTAAGTTGTAAGCAGCTTTTAACATTTTCTAATTAGTGTTTGATAGTTAGCCGTATTATTGGAAAATTAAAAATGCATAGATTTTCAATTGTGGAATTACCAGGCATGCATCTAAATTAGCCTACTTTGAAGTTGTTTTTTAAATTCATATTTTTAGCTAAAAATTATAAAATCTACTTTTACTCCGAAATGAACCACCGGAGCGACATACAATAAGCGTACCTTTTCTTTAGAACATTGATCAAGGATTATTTTAGTACTTTTAAAATTATCAAAAACGTAAAGAAACAAAAGATATGATCAAAAAAAGTTGATGACCCCCCAAATGTAAGGCCCCTGAAAATATTTTTAAAACTTTTATTGGTCGTAAATGTGTATCCTTATGTGAAAAAACTATTGCCAAAATTTCAAATTAATATCTCTTGTAATATTTATTTTATTTACAAAAAACTATTTTTTTTTGTAAATTTTTGAAGTGGTATAACTTTTTAAGGAAGCATTTCCGAGCAATACTTTATAAGTCAAAAATGCTTAGTTTCACTTCCTCTATCACCCCTAAAAAATTGTCACAGTTATTCCGGAATCCGGAACAGCCTGTATACAGGGCGTACAAAAAGTTCTGCAACGCCCGTTTATTTTTAAAATGAAGCATTTTTGAGAAAAATGTTTCAAATAAAAGTTGTACGATTCTTAGTGACGCATTATCTGGAAATATTCCCCATGACCTTGAACAGCAAGATGAAGGTCAGGCAATAATCACTTCACTTTTTTTAAATAGGGGTAACGTGGGGGTAATCCTTTTTTATTGCATATTATTATAGCTTGCTTTTAGAGGTTTACGGAACATATTTTTTTATTTTTCTAAAGTAAATAGTTTAAAAGTTACAAGGGTTTAAATTTTCATTACATAAAGTTCAGCAACTCTGTTTTATTTTGGAAATTAAGCATTTTACAGAAAAATATTTCAAATAAAACTTGTACGGTTCTTAGTGCCGCACTTTTTAGAAATATTGTCATGACCTTAAACAGCAAGTTAAAGGTCAGGCGATAATCACTTAACTTTTTTTAAATACCAACCACCCATTTTTATTGCGTATTATCAAAGGTTACTTTGTGAGCTTTATGGAACATATTTTTTTTATTTTACTAAAGTAAATAGTTTAGAAGTTACAAGAGTTTAAAGTTTTAATAGGTAACTTCGGCAACGCCGCGCCAATTTTTTTTAAATAACCACAAACCGTAAAACTTTTATTTGAAACATTTTACTCAAGAACTTTCAAAAAAGCTCTATTTCAAAAATAAACGGGAGTTACCGAACTTTTTGTACACCCTGTATAAACCCACAAAAAGGACGTCACAAGTAGATCAGTTCAAAGCGACGTAACCTACTTCTGACGTCATCCCATCAGTTCCGCATATGGCCGCAAGAGGGAGATCGCTTAGCTTGACAACCCAATTGATTATTTGAGGTTTTTATAATCAAATTTATTTAAATAAGTTAATTTAATCATTCTTCTATAACAACACTCTGCTTACTAGAGGTGGGGGTAATTTCACCAATTTCCGAAATACCATTGTTTGATTCTTCTTCCTCCAAATCACCTAATTCTTCAAATTCTTCTAACATAAGCTCTTTTTCTTGCGAAGGTGCTTGATCTAAACTACTTACAGTACCAATACTAACATTCTGAAAACTCTCAGATTTTGAAGAAAATTCATCCCAAAAAGGTTCCCTTTTATCTTTCCACCTTACCAATTTTAAAGTATTATTAAGCGGGACTTTTCCAGTACCTTCGCACTGTAATATTAAATTAGTGTAATCAGCAAATAATTCTTGCCCACGCGAAATCGCGGCAAGATTATTAACAAACTCCCGTTGATCAACATCATTGAGCTCATGAAAAATATTCATAGCTTTTACCAAAATCGACGTAGCGCATTCAGGAGTCCCTTGATTCAAATTAAACTGCCCTATGTATAAATAAGCCAAGCCTTCATAATGCGGCATTTTCTTTTGAACAGCAAAATCCAACAAACTTTTTAATTCTGAATTAGTTTTCTCCCAATTTCCCATTTCTAAATAGCATAAAGCTAAGCATATCCGCGCCTCGCAACAATTTTCAAGATCTTTAGCGCTTTTATACAAATTATAAGATTTTTGATAACTTTTGAGTGCCTGATCTGGTTTTCCTAATTCCATCTCACATTTTCCTTGAAGAAAATAAATCTCAGCTTTGGGTAAACAAGCATCGAAAACTATTTGTTTTGCATACATGCAAAACTCCATAGCACGATCGGGCTCGGTTAGAACGATAGCTCTAATCTGCTTGGCCCAAATATTGTATAATAAATTGGAAGTTTCAACGAATATTATTTTCTGGGGTGCAATGCTTTCTAATTTTTTAGCCACCCAAGCTTTTTCTTTCGACAAAATACGTGACATATTCAAAAATTCAATCGCTTCTTCCGTGTTGTGTCTATAATCAATGAGGTACTTTCCAAAGATGTAATATGCTTGAGATTCTCTACAACCATCATCATCCGCGTATTGTGAGCTCATTTTAATTATTTGTGTGAATATCTGTTCAGCCAGCCACCACCAATCATCAGACTCGGTGTATCCAAATAGAATAGCCAGATCAAAAAACTGATCTATTTCTCCAGCAACATTACCTAGATTAAACTGCGTCTCGGCTTCTTCAAAGTGGTTATACAATGCTTGTAAAACCTCTGGTGATTTTGAAAGTATTGGGCGCGACATCACGATCATATCGTACATGTGATTTCTTCTGTGTTCTTCATTGTAAGCTATGAGTTGTCTTAGATATTCACCCGAGCTCACGCAGCCGTGCTCATCCAACTCTTCGATTAAAGCTAAGTGAAGAGGAAGACGAAATCGTCTTATTTGATCCCGAGTTAGATTTGGAAGCTGCGACCGAAGGTATTGTGTTCGATCTTCTTCTACTTGTTCACTTCGATCCTTGCGTTTTCTCGATAATAAGTTCATCGTTTTTAATCCTATTCAGTATGATTGATGTTTTGACGTGTGTTTGACTGCGATAATAAGGGCGCGTTCCAGTAATGAACACTAAAGCCCACGACCACAAAATTTTCCCGCTCCACTAGCTCAAAAGGTCACCATTCAACAAACAACCACGGAAACCCACGAATAAATACGGTCGTTGTGAGCTTCTTGCGGTCGCAATCGATGCACGAAAGAAAAAATCGCGGACTTATGTAGAACGATTTTGCGGTCGTCGTGGGCTTTAGTGTTCATTACTGGAACGCGCCCTAAGTAATTCGTGAAACTAATGTTAATGTTAAGTCACAGGGGAGTTTTTTTTTACTTTTGGGTAAAACAGATTTGTGTGGTTAGGCCATCCGTCATTGCCTTCCAAATGTTGTGTTTAGGTCTCATTTTTCTTTTCTTCTCTTGTATTGTGATTGTGATTTTATTGATACGTTATCGTGTATGGAAATAGTAGACGAACCAAGCTACTCAGGATTGCTTCTTTAGCTGGTAAGTATATGTGTTATTACCTGTTTTATTGGAATTGCAATTCATTTAATTAAACTTCTATTAAATTTCTATTCCCAGGACATACCTCGAGTGTGATGTAGATCATGCTCGCATTGAAAAGTGGAAAAAGACTGTATAGGTATACCAGGGGGTTATTCTCGAATCACACGACACGATGTCGTATACGACTTTCATCATTCTAGCCTTGTCATTCAAATTTAAAAATAAGAGTCTGTCCTTGTCATGTCGTATACGATATAGTGTAGGGTGATTCGAGAATAACCCTTCAGGACTATAATGGTACCACGAGACTGGTATCAATTCATCCGAACTGTGAGGGGCAAAAAGCCATTTAAGGTTCATGAAATAAATCAAGAAGTCTTTTCTAAACTCGCCCAAGACCATTGCATTCGATGTAATATTGACATGGAAGGCAGGAAAGTACATTGGTTTGAAATTAAATGGATCAGGTATAAACTTACGGACTAATAAAATTCAAAACAGCCCTTGACGATGATAACTTCCGGGAAAACGAGGCAGAAGACCAACATCAGTGCTGATGAAATTTTACGACAGTCCACTGCCTATTGATGCTCTTAAAATTAAAAAGAAAGACCTACTAATTCTCTTTTCATTGATTCCGGCAAAATGTCAAGCTTTTTACAACAACCTGGATGACGGCTGTAAAGTTCATGAGCAGTCGAAAAGTCGTAATGAGGAAAACAATGAATAATTTCTATTTTGTTCAACTCTCTTTTGATTTTGTTATATGTGTTTATAGATTATCTAAATAAAAATGATATTTTTTTTGTTTTATTGCCTACTACATTTTTTATTGTTAAACTAGTAGAAAATATTATTACGGCGCGACTACCAAGGGCGTGTTCCACTAAAGACTCGCAATGCCCACGACGACCGCAAAGTCGTTCCACATAAGACCGCGGTTGTTTCTTTCGTGCATAAAAACGTAATCGATGGCGACCCCAAGAAGTTCACAACGACCGTATTTATTCGTGGATTTCTGTGGTCGTTTGTTGAATGGTGACGTTTTGAGCTATAGTGGAACGGGAAAATTTTGCGGTCGTGGCCTTGAGCTTTAGTATACATTAGTGGAACGCGCCCCAAGTAATCTAAGGGCATGTACAGTTTATCCAAAGCTAGAATGTGGATGGCAGCAGGAATCTTGGTTCAATCCAAGACGAAACATTTTATTCTGTCTCCTTCTAACTTTAATGAAATCAGTTAAGATAAACGAGCGCACAAGAAACGTGTAGTGGAAGTAAGAGATGCGTTACTGTCAGACTGCATCTCACTCAAATGCTGTGTTGGAATGAGACGGGTCTGCAGTGAATAAATCAGGCCCATTTAAGGCGGTTAAGCGTTATTAGCAGAATACGATTGATCAACGATCGGCAGGTAACTGATAATAAAAACCACACCGGCATCGTATACGTGCTTTGCATGGGCAGTTGTGGTATCTATTCTACGCATAAACCAGATCGCCTCGCGTGCATTATAGGAAAATAAGCGCTGGCTGCTTGATTCACTCGATATTTCGCCTGCAATCCACATTCCAACTTTGAACAAACTGTAAGTATGTACTTACCTACCTTTGTTTTCTTTTGAGAGGTGAGGAAATGCCTTACGCACACCGGCCTTTGGTGTAGGGCGGCCGGTAGTGTGGGACTACCCCGCATTTTCCGATGCGGGGCTGCCCACTAAAACCTCACCCCTTTCTATACCCCGGTAGCACCGGAACCGCCTTTCGGCATTACTTCGAAGCTACAGGTCACTCCTCCTCCCCTTCTCCTTTTTATGCCTTATTTACTATATGTTTCTTTCTCTCGTCGTCTTCTTTGTTTTTCATTATATTTGTGACCATTTTGGAGATTGCGTTCCAATTGTCCTTGCTCTCGAGCATTCTGTTGATTATCGTCTCTGTTGTGATGTTGCCCCCGGTCGTTATTTCGGCTTCTAGCCTATAGTTGTTCCACCTGCTGCTGGAGTGTTCCACCGTGTCTTCTTCGGAGCAGTATACGCACGCGCTGCTGTCTATAATTTTCATTCTGCTCAGGTGTTGCTGAAAGCATCCGTGTCCCGTGAGGAATTGGGTAAGGTGAAAGTTTAGCTCCCCATGCTTTCTGCTGATCTACGGTCTGACGTCTGTGATAAGCTTCTTGGTCCACTTGCGGGTGGGGAGGTAGAGGTTCCACTCGTCTTCCCATTTATTCAGAGTCTCCTCTCTTTTTTCCTTTTTGTTGTGTAGAGTATTGGCTCCTATCTCGTATGATCTTTCCAGTATAAGTAGGTGGATGGGGATTGTGCCTGCTACTACCTGGATTGCTCGTGTTGAAACAGTTCTATATACGCTTGCGATCCGGAGGGCCATTTTTCTTTGGATGCTCTCCATTATATTTCTGTACTTTTTAATGTGCATGTGCCCTCTCCACACCGGTGCACCATATAAAATAATCGAGTTTACCACAGAGTTTAAGATTCTCTTACGCCCCGAGTTTTCGCCTCCGGTGTTTGGCATTAGTCATTTTCTTCGCCGTTGCGTTGATATTCCATCCAATCTTTAGTCCTAGGTATTTTCAGGTGTAGCTTGCTTCTTATTTGGATCCCATCGATTTCGATTTCCTTGAGGGATCTCTTTCCTGGTACTTACCTACCTGCCCTACAAAATTCATGCACGCTTTTTACCATAACGAATAAGTTAATCGATTGTTAAAGTTATTATAATGCGAAGCCAAACATTGACATGATTTCGTTAGCAAGGCAAAATAAAATGCGATAAGTCAAATTTATAATTTAAATTCGAGAGGACAAAACCATATATGACTAATTGACCATTAGTATGTCCGTTGTAATTAATGTTTTCCAAAAATCTCCTTGGGGGAATATCGATAATTCCTTAGGGAATTTGGTACGTTTATATGGGCCTTATTGATATGAAAACCGAATTTCAGCAATCTTCCAAAGATTGAAAAACGAATTCTGAAGAATAAGAGATTTTGATTTATCGGGTTTTGCCTTAGTACCACAGTAACGAGTGTCAGAACACCCTGTATATGAATAGATCTTAGATTTGTTTCTGAACGTGTCTCTAATAATGAACGTTCTGTGGTAAAAATAAAATGTGTCAAATTTTATGACACAAAAATGTTTTAACCTATAATTGTTATTTACAAACATGAATGACAAATTCTAATTAGTCTACTAGTCAAAACCAATTATGATAAAATATTTATGATATAAAGATTAGTTTGTGAGAAATGTCTGCTGATGTGGTGTTCGCCTTAATCTATTTTTTACTGGTGTTTTGTATTATTTATCCTCCGACCGAGTTTGTTTCCGCAGGATTTACAATTCCTGCTATTTTCTCTACATTTTTAGGTAGTGAAGTTGAAGAGTTTATATTATATCACATAAGGCGATCATGTTTAACTCTATTTATTTACTCGCTAATGCCCCTTGGATTTATTTTCGGAACTTACTTATTCGGAGATGAAGACGGCGTAAGTACATATTTATAAATATTAATGTGGACCTGTAACGAAAAAATCTTCTGAATTCAATTATTTATTTTTAGATTCAATTATTATGGTTCTCTGAAACATTAAAATTAGGCAATATATTAGCAAGTTTCGCTGTTATTTTACCACTTGGAGTGATTTGCCAACTTACTTCATATGGACACGGTTGGAAAACCCATCCAATTGCTTTAAATCTTCAAAAGTTTTCTAATAATAACTGGAAAACAATTGCTTTAGACATTAATTCGGAATTTCGAAGGTAAATATGCGAGATTTCGGAGATTTGATATGACCTCTGGTGGACATTTGATGAGGCTAGTGGTAGAGAAATAAATATAATATTGATATGATTACTATGAACTTGAAGCATACAAATTCCCCAGATTTTTAGGCGGGAAATTTGAATTGACCACAATCATTTTAGCTCACACTGTATGTGGGACTTTACTAGAATCAATTTTTTAGTCAACAAAGGCTTTACTCGCCTTCCTCCATTTTGTTACCATGTCAAAATAGCGCCATCTATACGAAATTCCCAATATTCTAGTTTTTTTGTATGATATAATTTTTTAAATTAATTTTTAGGTTTGATAAAGTGATAATTCAAACAAACAGCATAACTAAAGTAGTTGCAACTGAAAATTGGATAATTAAAATAACACCATTGCACATTTTCATATCCCATCAAACTGATTCAGAATTAGTTGTTAATGAAAGTGATAGCCATACTTTTTCCCACTTAAATCGAGGCGAAACTCAATTTATAACAATTGAAGTCAACTCCACTAGGGCAGAACCTTTTAAAATTCGATTGAATACTTTAGATTTTCGAGATCTTCAAGATCGTATTTCAAGAACAATCACTGTTTTACCAGAAATTAAACTACACAAGAATATTATTGAGAAGTTTTTAGAAGCTTTTAAGGACACGATTAAGGAAAATTCTAAATATATTCCAACGCAGGTATTATTTATATGGAATTTCGTTGATTTTTGCGTTTTTGAACATACAAATTTTTCTACGGAAGCTTTTTTAAGTATCGTTTTTTTGATATAATAAAAAATGGCGAGACTTAATCAAAAACGCAAATATCAACCAAATTTCAAATTTATTAGTGTTAAAATTTTTAGGAGTTGGAAAATTGTATAGGTTGTATGCAAAATAAATCCGATGTTAAAATTCAAAAGCTTTGCCAGGATACAAGTGAGAATAATTGTACGAGTTGTTATTGTAAACCGATGTGGTGTGTGGATTGTACAGGAAAATGGTTTGCACACAGACAAGATGCGAGTAAAGTAGACTCGTGGTTGGCTTCAAAATGCACTTGTCCTATGTGTCGAGCAACGTTTTGTTTATTGGATGTTTGCATGGTTGACGAAACAAATGCACAAACATGATTGTTTTTTATAAATAATTAACTGTAAAATAAATAAATAAAAAATGAAATATTTCTAACTTGTTTATTTAAAGAAGTCATAACCATTAAGTTTTTAAATAAAATTTTAAAATATCACTATCTTACGAGTAAATTGGTATAAAATTGTATAAAATAATACGAAACTTTCATAATTTTTGTTCTAATATTGAATTCGCGCTAGTTGTTCTTTATTAAAAATATGTTTGGCACGGGTAATTTTGAAATAGAAATAAATTTTCGAGACTAGAATTTACGATTGCAAGTAGAAAAATACATAATTTTTACACTTATAATAGAATACTGTGCTTAAAATTATTGAATATAAAATTTGATTATGAGGTTAGACATAAGAGATTACATAGATTATAAAAATTAAAACAAAGAGATTATAAACGCACATCAACAAATTAAAATTTTCAAATAAAATTCCCTTAGAATTGATAATTGTTTGGCAGGACTATTTACAAGTTTACTCTGGGTCCCGAGACCAAGTAGGCAATGTTTCAACTAGCCCATCTTGATTTTTGTAAATCGATTTGTCCCTCGAGTGTTTTCGCAAGATAAATTACAAAAAGTTGAGAAAGTGCTGCACCTAAAGCTATAATCGCTATTGTGTACAAATTCCTTTCAGCCCATGACCGCACTATTTCTATACACCCGGAAGTCCATACCTTTTTACTCGCCTCAGCCACCTTAAAAAAAAAAAATTAAACCCACAGAATTGCAAATTAATTTAAATTTTACCGAAAGTGTTTGCACACCGTATCCACACATAATATTAACAAGTCCTGAACTTATATCCGTCGCATTTATGCAGCAAGAAAATGGTACCCCACATCTTTCAACACTTGGTGATGAGCAATTAAAGTATTCATTCTTTGACCAATCAATGTAACCTTCAGAACTAAGCCCACAACACCGAAACTACAAAAATTTTAATTAAACTTAAATAGGTATAACGCAAAATATAAAGGAATGGAGATAATTTTTTTTTATAAATCTAAATATTTGAATGGAATCTCAAAGTCAGTGATGAGCGTAACTATACAGGGTCCCCCAAAAAATTTGAAACACCAATACTTTTTTGGCCGTACTGAATTAAAAAAAAAAGTTTAAACAAAAGATTATTCAATTTAAACAAGCTACCATTTAAACATATTTTTAATATACAAGGTGTTCGTTTTTTCAATGCAACACCCTGTATATTTTCAGATTCTACGTTTAAAAATCTTACCTCTTGTTGAGCAAAATCAATAAAGTTTTGTAAGTCTGGGTCATCTCGATACGTGTGAATAATTTTATCTGTAAAATTTTCTTCGAGCATAGATTGCATTGATTGAGGAAAAACGAAGCCCATTATAGCAATCGCCATTTCCAGTAGGAAGAAGATTAATAAACATAAAGAATACTAAAAATAATATAAGTAATATACGATTTTGGTGTGTCTAGCACTTACAAGTTTTAAAAGACAAGTGTTTTCACGTAGAGCACCGACGCATCCTGCGAAACTAACGGTGAATATAACTCCTCCCATTATAATCATCACCAGCGATACATTTAAAATCACATCATATACATTCTCCAACTTTACTAATCCAGTTATTTGCCATTTATCAATGAATGCATAGAGCCCAATACCAATTAATAAACCCCCAAATAACTAAAGACAGTAGTAGTAATACGTAGCTTAACGCAATAATTTATCGTACTTACCCAAAAAATAAAATTTAATAAGAAAATTAAATATTTAAAGCATGAACTAACGTAAGTGAAATTATTATAGTTCTGCCGATGTCTGCTGTGATGTGGTGGCATTTTTAATTGGATTTGTGCACAGTTTTGTAATGGTTGAAACAAAGCCTTTTATTTCACTACTTTTTTATCACATTTGTTGATTAATTTCGTTATTTTCTAACGAAAATACAGCAGATATTACCTAAAGTTTTGTACTTTCGTGATAATTAGTAGCAATTTCATATATTTAATTAATCATGAAATAACAACAAAAACGTCAATTACTCATTTGTTGTTGCTTTTTGACGTTTATTTGACATTTCTCTACGCCTTTGTATCACTTATGCAACCAAATATACAACCTAAGCAAAAAAATCAATTATATTAATTTGATTAAAATTTTAAACAAACTAAAAAAATTTAGTCAAAAATATAATTGAAAATATATAATTTATAATAAATAAAAAAATTGCAAACATAACCTCATGTCATAACAACACTACATAACCTTAAAATCAAATCAATCTATTGATTATCATTAAATTTTATTAAATTCACAAGTATTATGGAAAATTTAGACGCGAAAAGTATCCTGCAATTTATAGAATTAGTAAACGTTTTAAAGCACAGATATCGTAAAGGTTGGGAATATTGTGATGTTGAGTCTCCTGAAACGATATCCGGTCATATGTATTCCATGGCGATGATGACTTTCCTAATTGACGAAAAATCAAATCTCAATAAGTACAAATGTATGCAGTTAGCGCTTGTACACGATTTAGCTGAATGTATCGTAGGTGACATTACACCCCGTGATAATATTCCTGTCGCTGAAAAACATGCAATGGAATACAAAGCAATGGAGAAGATTTCTTCTTTAGTCGGAAATGAACTTGGTGATGTGTTATTTAGGTTGTATGAAGAATACGAAAAGCAGAGTTCTGAAGAAGCGAAATTCGTCAAAGATTTGGATCGATTCGACATGATTTTTACAGCATTTAATTACGAGAAGCGTGATAATTCACCAAGGAAACTACAAGAGTTTTTCGATACTACAAAAGGAGTTTTTAAGAACCCTTTTATTATAAAATTGAACGAGGAATTGCAAAATCAAAGGGAACAGTTTAATTTAGAAACTAATGAAGTTGCTAAATCAGATAACATAAATAGCGCTTGATTGATTGATGGATATTTACAAAAGGAATTTTATTATTTTAATGCAGGGTTTAAATTTAAGTTTTTTGATTATATTTATTATTTATTTATTATAACTATAATTTTTAATATTGTATTTGCACAAATTACTCAATATTGAAGTAAATTCAATATTTTTGTACAATCAAATTTATAAAAAACCAAATAAAGTTAATGATAATCATATTTAAATCGTTTTATTAAAATAAATTGAGATAAAATCAATAATTAAAAAAAAATTTAGAAATCAGTATAAATGCTCGACCCTGTATATTTCATATTAACAGTAACTTTTAACTTTACTAGATTGGTTACACTGAAATGTACATGATGCTTATTTGGTTGCCTATTTCGTTCTTAATTTAAAAAATATAATTAAAAGCAACATATTTTTTTATAATTACTTTAAAAATTTTATTAAAAGACTGCGATATCGCTGTAAGTATGGTTAAGCATCTTAAGTCACCTGTCTACTTGTTAATTATTCACTTGTTTACTTTTTTGACAGGTGGTTGTTTCTTCTTTCTTTCTAACACATAGAACTTTGTATTTTATGTCCTTTAAACTTCGTTGATTGTGTTAAAGTTGCTTTAATTCTGTTAGGTTGGTGTTTGTTTACGTCATAGGTACGTTACGCTGTGTTGTTGTGCCTTCAAAAATTTAATGTTTTTTTAGAATTTAAAGTGCATTATGTCGTTTAAAAGCCGAAGTTATGGCTTATTTTTACTACTAATTTTATTTGTTGTTATAGTTTTAAGTGCAGGTAATTTTAAGTTCTTGTTTTTCCTTATCATGTACCATAAACAATTGAAGGTGGGGCATGTGGCTAAATAAATGAATGAATCATGTTTATTTTCTTAATTAATTAATTAATTTACTAATCAATATTTAGTTTCAGCCATTTACTTATCATCGAATATTCATCTAGAAAGTTAGTAATATACGTGTTGTGTGTTGTGGTAATAACCCGATACTAACTCTAGTTTTTAAGATTCCTGGATTTTTGAACGAAAATCCATTCAGTCGAATTCTCGTCCTGGCTAACGGGTTTTTAAGGGGATACCTAGTCGATAAAATTAAGCATTCCAAATTATTACCCAGAGTGTTTCTGAAATTTTTTATTTTGGTACACAAAAAAAGTATTAGGGATTTTATAAAATTTCGCACGCCCTCTGGTGGCAACAGTACGAACTTACAAATTTTGTACATCCTTTTTTTTTGATTTAATACATTCGTACATGTTGTATGGGCTTTATATCAGCCTTAAATAGTAAATATTTTAGTTATTTGTGGAATATTTTATTATCAGACATGAAAATGATTTCAAACACAATTTTTGACAAGTACTGATTATCCTCCATCAAAGATTTCTAACCTATACTATCCTCCATTAATCCTCCATTTAAAGCGCCCCCTATAGGTAAAATTCCCAATTATTCCTACGTTTTGTTTTTATAAATTAAGAAAATGGTGGTGAAGTTTTAGCCCTTGATTTTAAGATTTTTTGGTACCGATTTAAGAACATTTTTTAGCTAAGAGGTGAATTTGATTGAACGAATATTAACAATTAACAAACTAAAATATAACGCACCATATAATAGTTTTATTAATAAAATAAATAAAGAATAAAAAGGCAAGTTTTTATATTATAGCACAAGACTTTTTCAAAACACATTCCGTCTTGGAGCAAGATCCTGACGACCCTAGAATAAGAATAATATGGTGCACGATAAGTGTAGAAGAACAAAGAAAATGCAACAATTTCGCAATGGCTGTAGAGCGGGATAGAATTAGGGTTGGGTATGAAGAGTATAAATTGGAATGTTACCAAGGGTTCAATAAAGCCGAATGCATGCAATTGCTCGATGCTGAAAAAGTTACTTTGACAACTTTGGATGCTGGAGAAGTTTTCATGGGTGGCCGATTTCACAGTTTAGTACCAATAGCACAAGAAATTGCCGAAGGTGGTTTTAATTATAATTATGCCGTCGCTGTTGTAAAAAAAAATACGTTACAAGATGTACATTCGTTAAGACAGTTGAGAGAGAAAAGGGCTTGTTTCGCTGGAGTTGAAACTTTAGCTGGATGGACTATTCCTGTTTATACAGTAAGTTTACCTATATTGCCACACAAAAATTTACCATAATGTGCAATTAGAAAACCGATATTAACGCATAGATTCCTCAGAAGTAAAGCATCTCCAAATTTATTTAATTATTAATTTTTGACTTTATAGTCACATTTATAAACATAAAAAATTGATCTTGTTTCTGGTAAAACCGGAAGTAATTTTTTTGGGGTTTATTTTAGTTAATGAAAGAAGGTGGTATGGAAATAATTGACTGTAATAATCACGTAAAATCAGCGACACAATTTTTTGGGCCTTCTTGCGCCGTTAACGCCTTATCAGATAAATTCAACCCAATTGGTGATAATTCTGATAAATTATGTTCGCTTTGTATTGGTAAAGTACCTGGAGGAAAATGCACTGATACCGACCCTTATGCTGGATTTGAAGGTGCTTTTAGATGTCTTCTTGAAGTTGGTGAAATTGCATTTTTAAAGCATTACACTATCGATGAATTAACAACTGGAGAAGAGTTTAGTAAGCACTCAAAATTTTGTACTAACTTCTGTTTAATTTGCTTTTTAAATAAATAGTTGGAGTTTCAAGAGATTCATTTGAGCTTTTCTGCAAGGATGGAACTCGTCGTCCAATTGACGATTACCGTGCCTGCAATTGGGGAACTGTGCCATCGAATGCAGTAGTTGCAAGTTCAGCCACTAGTTTTGAGTTACGCAAGAAATATCAAAAATTTTTAAATCGCGTCGCTAATTTATACTCCAACACTAGTTCTTCGAATGATAATCGAAACTATAACAACGATAATCGAAATTATGATGAAAATTTTGATGAATACGGAAATAGGATAAGAAATAAACGTCAAAATCAAAATTATGATCCTTATAATCGTAATAATAATAATGCTTTTGATAGAAATGATGACCGAAACAGAAATGATGAACAAAACAGAAATGATGATCGTAATAGAAATGATGATCGTAACAGAAATGATGATCGTAACAGAAATGATGATCGTAACAGAAATGATGATGTTAATAGAGATAACCCATTTGCAAGAGATCCGTTTTCTAGAGATCCTTACAATATTAACCGGGGTCAATACGGAGTAAATATTGATCCTTATGAAACAGATGTTAACAAATACAACCGTGATAGAGATAGGAATGGTGATAGGGTTTACAATCGTACTTACGAACCAGCTTATGGAACTCCTGGTGATAATGCCACCTATTATGAAGTTTTTCACATATTCGAGTCATCTAGATATGGAATACATAAAAATTTATTATTCCAAGTAAGAAAAGTCTTGAATTGTGTTAATTTTATTTACTTATTTTAAATTCTAGGATATTACAAGAAAATTCTCTAGTTTCGATGAAAGTCATCAAACTTACTCGGGGTATTTAGGAAGGTCGCTTGATATTATTATGGGTGTTAGGGATTGTCCGGTTAATAAAATGACTTTATGTGTAACTTCTGATATGGAATTAGAAAAGTGTATCAAAATGAGAGTAAGAAAATCTAAAAAATGTAATTTATAAATATAAATTAATAAATTTTAGACTGCTTTACAAGCGCAACTTTTAAAACCTGAAATGGTGTGTTATAAAGGTCACTCACACATTAATTGTATGCAAGCAATTCACTCTGGTAATGCAGATGTTACCGTGCTTGATGCAAGTGATGTATATTCGGCAGGACTTAATTTTGAATTAGTGCCTTTTATTAGTGAAATTTATAACTTGGGTCAACCTGAATATTACGTTGTTGCAGTTGCAAAAGAATCAGATCCGGATACTGAATTGACTTATTTAAAAAGTAATATTTTATAAATTAATTTTAAATGTGGATTTTTATTGGTTTTTTATTTAGATAAAAATACTTGCCATGGAGGTATTAATACGGCAGCTGGGTGGGTTTATCCAATGGCTTATTTACTTAGTAATGGTTGGATGAGACCTTATGGTTGCAACAGTGTTAGAGCCGCCGCCGAATATTTTACAAAAATGTGTGTACCTGGCGCTATAAGCACTGAGTATAACACAGGTGTTCCGTACGATAATATGTGTCATTTATGCCATGGAACAAGTTTTAGGTGAAATTTTTTTTATTATATGTATAAATTTGTGGTACAACAACTTTTTATTTCAGATATTGCAGAAGAGATGCTTCAGAAGATTATTATGGACATACAGGTGCATTCAGATGTTTAGTTGAAGGAGGTGGTCATGTTGCTTTTGTTAAGCACACAACTGTTAACGAAAATACTGGTGGAAAACGTAAAGAATGGTGGGCACGTGATGCTTTAATGGATGATTTTGAGTTATTATGTCCTGACGGTTAGTAATCTTTTAAGTATCTACAATCATAAGCAAATATGAAAATAATTGACCGCGGTAGTGCGATGACTAAAGAACGCGAGTTGTAGCGACAACAGACTTGATCGATTTGGTCGATTTTCCTCGCTTTTTTGGGGGTTTTCAGCGGATGCAATTTTGAAAAGTCGCAACTCCGTCGGGTTCCAAATGGAAGCGACGAAATTTGACCCCTTTTATTCTAACATCCTGGGGATTACCATGACTGAATTTTAAGCCTCCCAGCGCAAAGGTGTGACGTCACGGCCCCGAGACGCAAACTGTACAATTCTACCGTTTTTTTGGGACGGCAAAACTACCGAAACTTTTTGGCTTCGATAGAAGTTCGGCAGGAGGAAAGAAGTCGGGGTTGCTTTATTCCTCATCTAAATTCCATGTTTTACCTTAAAACGGGAGTTTTTTTGATGCGTTTACTCTTTAGGTCGTTTTGGTGCCCCCAAAGTGACGCTTTGTTTTTCGCGCTATTTTGATGCGGACTTTGAAAATTCGCAACTTTTCATCGGAACAACCTGTAATACTCGAATATTTTTTATTTTACTTATTTGGTATTTACTTATGAGAGAAAAAATCGGCACCTTAAAATTTTTACCCTGGACCTTGGCAAAAAATCGAACGTAAAATGTTCAAAAAAATCGGGTAAAACGCGGTCCAACCTGGACCCATCTGGCTCCCGCAGATTTCAAAATTTTTGCAATTTTCTTTCGCAATTTTAAAAAGGGATATATTTTACAGTGTATAGGCTACTCAGAGTTTTTATATTTGGTAGGGTTGAGAAATTATGTACAAATATACTCGAAATTTTGATTTTAGGAGTGAGTGGCCCCCCCTTTTTAAAGGATTGTCAATTTTAAAAATACTTTAGAATCTACTGTTTGAACCGAAAGCTCCCACCCATAGGGTATTTTAAATTTCGAAAAAATTACGAAGAAAACAATTTTTTTATATCGCGTTTTTAAAGGTCGTACTTACATCACCGAAAATGTACCTACAATAAGCAAAATCTCCGTTTGGTCTGAAATTTTTCACTTTTCACAAAATAATTAATATCTTCGAAACTATTAGTACCACCGAGACGTTTAATAGCTTAAAATTCGCACAGTCACCTCCTCCACCAAATTTGTACCAAAATTTTGCGAATTTTTTCCAAAAAAACTATTTAACCGATTTTAACCAAATATTTTTTAAAACGCGTCTATCCATGGTGTTTACTTTTGGTAAAAACCGGTAGCTTTTATAGTTTTGGAGAAAAAAAAATAAAAACTGATTTCCATTAAAAATTTCCAACCTTAAAAATATCTCAAATATTTTATTTTCGAATTTTTTCAAAATCGATCCAGCAAATGAAAGATAATTAAAAATGGATTAAATGTAGGGGTTCACACCCCCCTAAAAAAATTTTAGATAATGAATCTCCAAAAATTAATTCTTGTAAGTCTGTTTGAATGTTTTGGTTTTTTCTTTCTAGGAGCATTTCTTTCAGTTCTTTGATTGCTTTATTTAAAAGTCTCTTGTTAATATCGCTTCTTTCCTGTTGCCATCTTTTCCTCAGTTTTCTTTTTTTTGCAACTTTTTTGTAGGATGTTGTATATCATAGCATATAATATCATATAGAATTACAACAAATAAAAGATTTTTTTAGTACCGGAGAGGGTAATTCGATCAGTCCGGGAAAATCTATGTACACCATTGTGATTAACAATAAAAAAAATCGTTTTTCGACGTGTAAATCAGTACGAGTTTATTATTGTTTTTAGGTACAAGAGCTGAAGTTTATGATTACCAAAGATGTAATTTAGGAAAAGCAAAAGCCAACGCAATAGTGACAAGAGGGGGTTATGCGTATAACCACACTCAAATTAATGCTTACATAAACCTATTTTTATACTCACAAACATTTTATGGTAAAAAAATACCTGATGAATTTAGGTAAATAAATTTCGAATATTTTTTATTCCAAGGAGAATATTGTTAAATGTGTATGTAATTTTTAGCTTCAGTATGTTTTACTCAACACCACCTTATACGGATTTAATTTTCCAAGATGCCACTACACAACTAGTCGTAATTCCACCTGAAAAGCGATATTATTCTGATTACTTAGGACGTGATTATATGAGAGCTCGTAGAATCGTTGATTGCCATGCAGGTGCAGCAGATATGCATGCTTCCATTTTTATTTTATTTTTATCATCATTGTTTTCCCTAACGATACTAGTTGATTTTTAAATTTTCAAACGATAAAATTCCAATTAGAATTAATGATCAAAATAATTTTTTAAGCATCATTTGACTTTATATCTTCGTTATTTTTAGTACAAAATTCTGATAAAACGAATCTCATTTTCATAAACTGTGTGTGATAATAACTTATACAGCTTGTCCAAGAATTTGTGTTAATCAAATTACAGCCTGTATAATTTATTTGCTAGTACTTCTTGGGTAAATTTTACTCAAGTAAAGAAAGTACTCGTTAATTTTCCAATATGTAAAGATATTATAGATGCATGTGTCGTGTGCATGATTTTATAGGTGTATACATTTTGTAAATATATTGTTATTTATTTTACAGCGCCGTAATATTATATCATCAAAAGCACAAGAAATCTATATTTTAAAGTAGTGAGTTAATTGTAAATGTATGCCGTCCATTTTTACAAATTGTAAACTTTTGATATTATATTTTTTAAATAAATACTTTTATATTTGATAATGTCTTTAAAAATTTACCGAACCTTTATATTTATTGGGGGTTTTAAATGCGATAAAAATGTTGGTTTTATAAGTTTAGGAAATTAACTAAAAAATAAAAAAGCCTTTGATGAGTTTATTACAACTTTTGCATTATAATTTTATATAAGTTTTTAGAAATAGTAAAAAATGTAAAAACACAATTGCACCGTTTGAGTGAGGTTTATAAATTACCAATTCCATTTATGGAAAATAAGAAACATACAAAAAAATGGCAAGCTTCGTTGATGGGTTAAATTAAAATATATATTAAGTATAAAAATGGAATGTTAAAACCTTATTACCATTGATTTAGGATTATGAATGGAATTTCGGTATAAACGTCCTTTTACTATATTAACTACTCTATTATTAACAGATATTTTTAGATTTAACCAAAACTAAGCATATTTTAAACAACATAATTAAAATATATGTAGTTATTCAACAATATAAAAATCCACAATATAACTTTCAATAATTATTACTTCTAATATAAATAATAATATGCATACATATTATGTTTAAAAAATATTCTAAAGTAGCGTTTTTATAAAAAATTAGCAAAAGTTATGTCTTTTATTTTATAACTAGCAGATAAATAGTAAGTTATATTTTATTATTCCAGATATCACACTGACAATGAGTTTAATTAAATATAACTATATAAAATTAAAAATATGATCCTTACTTATTGCTCAATTTACTCAATTAGAAAAATTGTGCGGTTTAAAAATTTGCATTTTTTAATACTTATCATAAAAATTATAAAGAAGGCACGATTGGTTTATCCCCAACTCCTCCAGCCCTTTCATAAACTTCAAGCGCAACTTCTGCTACTAATTTATCCAGTTGATTGATACATGCAGCTTCTGCGTAAATCCGAACGATATCTTCTGTACCAGAAGGTCGCACAAAAGCACGAGCAATCTCGTATTTATTAACTAATTCATTTATTTTATCTTGTAATCCTGCTGGGGTAACACATACTCTTTCAGCATCAGTTGTTGTAATTGCATTACGATCCTAAAAAAATATTTCTGGTCTATTAATTTCATGATTGGAAATCAACATATGTATTTTTAAATTTACGCTTTTGCACATCGCGGATATTTAAAAAAATAAATTCAATAATCAATTACCTCAACTACTACTTTCATGAGTTTGTTAGGTAGATCCCGATAAGCCGCCTCCCATTCTTGAATATCCCAACCTTTATCATGAAGAATTGTTTCAACTAAAAGCATGTCTGATATGGCATCTCCAACAGTTTCATTTATTAAATCTATTAAAACTAAAAAGCGTTCTATTGCCGCTAGTTGGGATTCTGATGAACTGTAACAAATTTTCGTTAAACAAAAGTAATTAAATAATAGTTCAATTACTCGGAATTTTCTAAAGCATCCTTTAGCATATTTTTCGTTTCATCACTAAAAACTACTGTTCCATGACCATTAGCTTCAAAGTAAACTCCAATATCGTATTCCAGAGCTTTGCGATGTAAATGTTTTACTCCAGTAGAAACACAAGCAACAGGCACCATCTAGAAAAAAATATTCCCGTCGATTTTTCAGAAAAAAGGCGGATTTGTGCCAAAATTTTAGCAAATACATTGCGATTTTATTATGGGAAAACTAATCCACCGATTTACACCAAATATTTTTTAAAATACAACAAGGTGCTATATGTTTCTGGTATACAATTTTGGTGTTGATAACTTTTGTAGTTTTCAAGAAAATTATTAAAATCTTAAAAAAAATTAAATTAAAGTTTTATGTTAATGTTTTTGGAAAGGGCTTTAGATGAGTTTTCAGCCAAAAAAACAATTATTTTGTTATTACTTTTAATTTTTGAGTTCTGGACAAAAATGTGTAAAGTCCCACTTTCAAGTAGTCCAGAAATTTTTCATTTTACATTTTTCAGAAAAAATGTTAATTGCTTGAAAAGTATATGAGGTACAAAAACGTTTAAGGGCTCAAAATTTAAGGAATGAATTGTATTTTTCGATCATTCTAATAAAATGTTTGTAAGTCTTCAATAAACTCTCCAGGGCCAGATTTGTGCCTAAATTTTAGCAAATATTTTGCGATTTTGTTATGGAAAAACTAATCGTCTGATTTTCATTTTTGAGTTCTGAACAAAAATGTGCAACTTTAGAATTTTTAGATTTAGAAAAATGTTGATTTCTCGAAAAATATACGGGGTACAAATTAAATTAAATATTGAAAAAGGCGCTATCAGTAAATATATTTTGTCAGGCAGTGAAATCACGCTTTGGTTCCACCAATTATAATCATGATCACAACGTTGGGTTATAAAATCATTTAAGTATATTAACTTACAAGTTTTTCAGTAATATATTGTGTGGAAGCCCCATTGGCGTAGGCAGTTTGTATTAAACCTAAATTGAGATCAATTCCAGTCTCTTGTAGTAACTCTTTAAGATACATGGCAATTAATGTTGCTATTCTATCACCATCCATCAAATGGAAAGTGCCGTTATCATCTAAGTAATAATAAACAACACGATCCGCATCACCATCCACTGACGCACACCTCACATTATTCTCCTTTGGTAAACCTGTCGGGAATGTTTGATTTGATTTTACATAATCAGCACCACACTAAAAGCAATAGAGCATTTCACAAAATAACAATAAAAAAAACTTCATTTTGTAAGATATTAATTTTTTAGAAAAGTATGTATACCATATAATTCAATTTTCCTGATCCTATACTGGCATCATTAAAATTTCGAATAATTAAAGCTTCTCCTATTTGTTCTTGAAAAAATTTAATTTTCTTTGCTCCGACGCCATTAGCACCATCATAAAAAATACTGTTTTTGTAATAACCGTTAGTGAAGTCAGTCCCACGTAAATTTTTAAATGCAGTTGCTAATTTAGTGTAATAGCCTACTTCAGTAGGAATCCCATATTCTCTTGAGTTTCGACATTTCACAAAATAATGCAATTGGGGAGTAGTTACAATTCCAAAATCCATAGGTTTACCTGATAATGCAAGGACACCATCCATTAAAGATTTAGCTAAACTAGGACTACTTGGTCTAAAATAAATATGTTCGTATTAGGTTTTTTTTTATGAATTGTTAGCAATTTAATATTATTATACCGAGTATCTTTTCCTATATAAATTTCAATACGATTGGTCATATCAATATCGAATTCTTTAATAATTTCCTGCAACGTTTCTTCAAGTTGATCATCACTAAAATAAAAAACAGATTTAATGATTTCAAATGTTTTGAGTAGTGTTTTCGATTAAAAAAATAAAATCTGAAAAAGTGACTGATTTTTTTCATTCTTTTTTAAATTTTTTGACTCCTGGTATGATTTTGAAAAAACTTTTAATGCAGTTTAACTAAGGACTGTATGTGTAACAAAATATAAAAAAAATGAGCCCTTTTTTTTTAATCAAAAAAATAAAATCTGAAAAAGTGACTGATTATTTTCATTCTTTTTTAAATTCTTTTACTTCTGGGCTGATTTTGAAAAAAAATTGTGTAGTTTTACTAAGGACTGTGTGTGAAATAAAATATAAAAAATTGAGCCCTTAGATTTTTGTGTTTTCGATTAAAAAAATAAAATCTGAAAAAGTGACTGATTTTTTAATTTATTCATTCCTGGGCTGATTTTGAAAAAACTTTTAATGCAGTTTTACTAAGGACTACATGTGTAACAAAATATATAAAAAAATGAGCCCTTACATTTTTTTTGTTTTCGATTAAAAAAATAAAATCTGAAAAAATGACTGATTTTTTTTCATCTTTTTAAATTCTTTTACTTCTGAGCTGATTTTGAAAAAACTTTTTATGCAGATTTACTAAGGACTGTATGTGAAATAAAATATAAAACAAAATGAGCCCTTACATCTTTTTGTTTTCGATTAAAAAAATTAAATTTAAAAAAATGACTGATTTTTTTAAATTTTTTTACTCTTGGGCTGAATTTGAAAAAACTTTTTATGCAGTTTTACCAAGGATTACCTGTATCTGTAAAAAAATATAAAAAAATTGAGCCCTTACATTTTTTGGTTTTCAAATAAAAAAATATGAATGTAAAAATGAATGTATTTAAATGTAACTTCAGCCCAGTAAGTGTCTTAAATTTCTAGATGATTTACAACGATTCAAACTGTTGAATTCATTTTGTTGTTAAATTAAAAAAAATGTGTTGAAGAGGTAATTGATTCAAAAATTCATTTTACATAGTGTTCGGTGTTCATAAAATAGCATAAAAATAATCTGCAATGTTTTTGAGGCAATAAAGTACCTACCTAAAATATTAAAAAAAAATATTTTTTATCTAAATCAAAGACTTCCTAGAATATAAACATTAAGAATATTTTTGTAAAGAAAAGTACAATTTCAGAGTTTGAAATTTACCGGAACTAACCGGAACACTGTTCGATTCTGAAAAATATTATTCTGGTTGATGAAATCTTGTTCCAGTTCGTATAAAATCTTGTTGAAATCTGTGGCTACTTTCAATCAGTGAATACAAAAGAAATTTTTGTTCTATGAATCTAATGTTTCATTACGATGTTCTCTATTGATCAATACTGTGACAACTCTCTTTTTTTTTGTAAATTCTGTTGTACCATTATTAAACCTGTGTATTGGTTCTTGGTTTTTAGAGGATGAAAGAAATGGGGAATTAATTAAAAAACTTGACTATTATTGAAATTAACACAAAGATGTCACTCAACCAACAAAAAAAAAAAAAAAAACTACGACCAATTTGTATAAAAATCCAAGAAACTTTAAATTTAAAATGTGTTAAAAATCTTGTTTTTTTCAAGAATTTTAAAATTTTATTTAAATCAAAAATTAACAAATAAATAAATATGTAAAATACTGATGAGGTCACATTACACACTTAATTTTTTTTGTATTAAAATTTATAATTTTTTTTTTAAATCTTACCCAACATTTGCAAATTTTGTAGCCCATTTTTCCCAGCTTTGCTCCAACATTTCACCTTGCGGATCGACGAGTTTCACCCCATTATCAGGCTCGGGGTTGTGTGAAGCAGTGATCATTACACCGATAACAGCTGTAAATTATAAAATTTATGAATAGAAGATTTTTAATTGTTTTTAATTAATAGTAGTACCTTTTTTGTATCTCGCTCTTAATACTGCAAGCAACCCCATGCGGTACATCACATATCCTAACTTGCTCGCTCTACAAATAATAAAAAAATAATAATTTTAGCAACATTTTATTAAAAAAATTCAGGTTTGTATAAAAGATAACCTAAAATTCCTTCTTACTTAGTTCTGAATCCAGCGGTTCCATATTGAATATCAGCTTTTTCAGTTTTTGGATGCATCTCCCTTGCAAAAGCATAAACTGTTCTCAAATTTGCCATGTTGGTCGATTTACACTTGAAACTTTCAGGACCTTTTCCAACCTTTTCTTTCAGGTTTTTAGTCCCATATGAGAGAATTGAAAGGGGAAAGACCTGGTGAGACAAGGAACAAATATATCAAGCAGCAAGAATAATGCGAGCAAAAAGGATGTCCTACAAAGGCGAATGACTAATCCAAACTGCATTTCCTATTCCTGACATTTTAAACAAGTTTTATTAGTTTACTTTCACTCTCATTTTAAAACCCATTTCAGAATTTTGGATCGATTTGTGGTTTAAGAGAGGAACAAATATTGACCAAACAATATTCCAAAGGTTTTTTTAGAAATCATTGCTATTTTCAATTTTTAAGAAAACCACGTTATACATAAAAGTGACCAGATTTTTATTTAGTTAAGGTGGAACAAAACCATGATGGCTATTAAAAAATTCTCATTTTCATGAAATTTTTAATTTAAACCAAAAAATCAGTTATTAGTTATTAAAATAAAGAAACATTAAAAATTAAAAACAAAACAAAATTTGACAAATAATTGGGAATTTTTAGATTCCGCTCGCCCTCTGGTGGCAAAAATATGAACTACTATTTCGGTACTTCCTCTTTTGATTTAATCATACTGATTTAACGCATTAGTACATGTTTTTGGAGAGCTTCACCATGAAGCTTTAAATAATAAATCTATTTGAGTTTTGTTGAATATGTAGTTATAATAAAAGGTGCAAGAACGCATTTTAAACATAATTTTTGACACAGTCAATTACCGAATATCCTTCATTTATGGCGCCCTCTTTACTTAGTTTTAAAATTTCCAATAATAAAATGTTGAAAAATCGGGACTGTATTGGGAATTTTTACTACCAATAGATGGCACGCTGTTTGCCCTATGTGGAAAATTAATGAACTACCGAAGCCAGTATTGAACCTACATGTTTCTATGTGCGAATACAGGATAAACTAATAAGTGTTTTTTCACAAAGTTTTTAATAAATATTCTTTTAATTTTTATTTAAAATCAATAATACAGGGTGGTGATTATTTCGATGCTCGCCTTTGGTATGTTTTAAAGTGGAAGAGATACGAGGTCGGTTAAATGAAAAAAAAAGTTGCGCATTTTTATGACCATTACAAATCTGAAAGAAAATTTAACATATTTAAACTCACTGCAAAATTATGCCCAAAAATCTAAAAAATGTGATTTTAGAAAATGATTTATATTTTCTAAACCATTACTGCTACATCAATGAAATTTGGTACCTTTAAAATTTTGACTATTCTGAGTTAAATGACGTCAAAAAATAATTTTTTGGCCTCCTAGATTTGAAGCCGCGATATTCAACTTTTTTATTTCTTATGGCCGCCATATTGGATTTTTACTTCATCAGATAATAAATAATAATACATTTTCAGATTGCTAATTAACATTAATGTGTTTTCCCTTAGAAAATGTATTAAACTTGAAAATTTGTATAAAAAACAAATGTAATCAATGTTTTGTGGACAGTTTCCATGGTTACCATAAAAATATCGCCTAAAATTAAACTTAATTTGCTCAAAATTCTAATAATAAAAAAGCAAATATATACTTTAATCATTTTATTTGTTTAATATTATAAATACACCTGTTATTTACATAAAGTGCTCTTATTGCAGGTCATTTGTTTACTATATTATTATTTTCTATATTATTAGAGCAATTTTGAGGAAATATTTTTATGGTAACTACGGAAACTGTCCATAAAACATTGCTTTCATTTGTTTTTTATACAAATTTTTAAATTTAACACATTTTCTAAAGGAACATATTAAAGTTAATTAGCAATCTGAAAATGTATTATTTATTATCTGATGATGTTAAAATTCAACATGGCGGCCATAAGAAAATAAAAAAGTTGAATATCGCGGCTTGGAATCTAGGAGGTGAATAAATTATTTTTTGACGTCACTTAATTCAGAATAGTCAACAATTTAAAGGTACCTTTAATTGATGTAGCAGTAATATGGTTTGGCAAATATAAATTATTTTCCAAAATCACATTTTTTGTATTTTTTTGCCATAACTTTCCAACGAGTTTAAATATTCTAGTTTATTTTTCAGATTATTAATGGCCATAAAAATGAGCAACTTTTATCTAATTTAACCGACCTCGTATCTCCTCCACTTTAAAAGAATCCAAATTGTCAATGGTGAGCATATCGAAATAATCAGTGGCGGATTAAGCCATTTGGAGGCCTGAGGCGCAACCTGATTTTGAGGCCGCTATTTTTTAGAAATAAAATAAGATGACCTTTTTAGTTGACATCAGTTTCGGACGTTTCAGGGGTTAGTTTAAGGAAAACTTAGAAGTGCAAAATTTGAATATAGCGCCATAGGTGAAATTTAAAAAAAATGGCAGGTCAAGCATTTCCAGATACTTTGGAAAAACATCTCGTTTTTCTCTTTTTCAAAAAATTTCATGGAATTTGATGAACTGTAAAATATAACCAAAAGTTAAAATTAAAGAAGAAACTAAATTATACAGGGTGTTCCAAAAAGAAATGTTCAGCAGAAAATCTTAATTGACAGAGTTTAATGTGAAGTTTTACGGATATAAAAAATGGTACCTTTATGGGGCTTGTTTCAAAGATAGTGAAAATATCAAGAAAAAGGTGAAATCTCGTTAATTTTTTGAAAGAAGAATTTTTTTTCGGTCAAAACATTCTTCTGATGATATTTTTTAACTTCAAGCTAAAGTGGCATTAATTAGCTTGACTTTTCAACTTATTTCTTTTAAAATGATCAAATAGTTTATGAACTACAACAAAATTTCGAATTAACAACATTTTTTGTAGGAACAAAATTCGAAACCTCGTCTATTGTCTCGGATTTTCTTCTGAGCACTTCTTTTTGGGACACCCTCTATATGTATAAGTGGTTCGTTCGAACCGACAAAATTTTAGAAGGTGGGTCTCAGAAATTTCAGAAAGAGATCTTTTTTAAAGTCAACTTGTCTGGAACTGGAAAGAAAAACTCCTTTGTATAATTAGTTTGTTAGGTTTATGGTTTATTTGAATAGAAGTTTTCAAAAACGACCATGACTGGTAAAAAAATGTGACTGCATAATTTTTTTCAATTTTTTTGAGGCCGGTTCAATTAGGAGGCCATAGGCGCGCGCCTCATGCGCCTGTGCGATAATCCGGCACTGGAAATAATCACCACCCTGTATATTAGTTTTGTACTCGAAAATGGTCGATTTTTTGCTTTTTTTTCGATCGTCGGTGGCGTCAATTTTGAAAAATCGCAACTTCGTCGGATTTCAAAGGAAAGCGACGAAATTTTGGTCCCTTTTTTGTTACATCCTGAGGTTAGACCAGAACTATTTTTAAATATCCAGGCACAACGCAGTGACGTCACTGCGCCGGAACGCGAAGTGTACAATTTTAGCGTCTTTTTAGGGCGGAAAAAATCGCGTTTTTTTTATTCGTAATCTAAAAGCCACTGATATTTTTTGTTTTGCTTATTATGTCAATATTTATGAAAAGAAAAAATCACCAATTCGAAATCTTGATCCTAAAATCCGGAAAAAAAATCAAACGTTGAATGATTAAAAAATTTTGTTTTTTTTTTAAATTTTTATTTCTATATGGAATAGGCTATTTTTTGTTTTTACACTCGAAGGGGTTGGAAAGCTACGAGTTATGAATGAATTAAATCAAAACTTTAAATTTAGGGCCTCTTAGGTAATTTTTAACCGATTTTCAATTTTAAAAGCTCAATCCAGTGTACTTCTCAAACCAAAACCTGTCACGTACAGTGGCGCACCCAGGGGGGGGGTAGGAGCCTTGGCCAATCCCCCCCCCCCCCAAAGGAATTTATTAATTTTAATTATAAATTTTTTTTATTATTTTTTGAGAAAATGCTCGTGCACATGAATTTTTTCTATGACAACCCCCCCCCCCCGTTGTCACGTCACGGTTTTTTGCCTTTCAACTCTGTTGCCCCCCCCCCAAAATCAGAAAAAATACTGATTCCGAATATGTGTAAATCCAATACGGTTGCCATAAGAAAAAAATAAGTTTGGTTCATTTCCGGTCAATCCGTTGGCGAAAAACAATATTCATTTGTTTTACTGCATTGTACATAAAAAATTGTCTGTATTGTGTCAAAAAACTTTTTGGTACCACAGAAAATAAAGAAGTTATAGCCATATTTTAAAAATCGCATTTTCTTGTTTTTTTCAAGATAGCGTTGGAACTATGCGATATTCAAATTTTTTGTAAATGAATTATTAATATTCGAAAAAATCTCTACTACTATGTCAATTTAACCGACTTTCTATCTCCAATAATAACAAAGATACCCATACAGTCCAACGTCAAATGGGACACCCTGTATAGGTTTTATTGAATTTCGAAAAAAACAGTGAAAAAATAATCCCTCTATCACCCCAAAAATGATTACTGACTAAATTATGACTGTGCCAGTCATTCAGAAACACCCTGTACATTATACAGGGTGATGATAAAGTTTGGAACCTTATTCATAACTGTCGTATTTAATTGTTTTGAGAAAATCGCTCGGACAGGTCAATTTTAGTTTTTAAATTGCCATCTCTTGATATAAAAAAATATGAATGACGTCACTGGTGCTTTAACAATGACGTCATCAGCGATTTTGATAAATGGAAGTCCCCACTTTTTTTACTCATTATCGATAGAAATTCATGTCACTTAAACAATGATATAAAAAACAATTACATTTTTAAACACATTTTTGAATAAAAAATCTTTTTAATTCAAAAAAGGAAATTTTTATTTTAACGAAGAAGGTTTTATAAACATAAATTAAAATGAATTTGAAGTTACCAATAATAACAAAAGAAAGTAAATGTTTAAATAATGCGCATTCTAATGCAAATGTTAAATGTATTTAACAAAATTTAATAAATAGTCTTGAAAAACTAATTTTTTGATTCCATTTAAATGTAAGGAAATTTACAAAAAATAAAATTTTCAATTTGCCTTTTATTGAAATCGGCCAAAATAAATCTTATACAACATTCAAATTATTCAAATTTAATAGTACAAATTAATTTTAAGTTTATATTAAAAAATTTTTAAACGAAAATTTGTTTACAAATGCAACAATTTTTTTATATCATCGTTAAAGTGACATAAATTTCTATCAAAAACCAGTGAAAAAAGTGGGTGTTTTTATTTAAAAAAATCGATAATGACGTCATTCCTAAATCACCAGTGACGTCATTAATATTTTTATTATACCAAGAGATGGGATTTTAAAAACTAAAATTGACCTGTCCGAGCGATTTTTTCAAAAAAAAATTAAATACGGCAGTTATGAATTAGGTTCCAAACTTTATCATCACCCTGTACAGATTTTTTTAGGTACCAGATTATTTTATAAAAAATTCCTATATGAATATTATAGGTACCTGATGATGTGCTATTATAACTTATAACTTATTATTTATTTGAAAATTTAAGAATACGTGATAAAATTCAAAAAAATTCAAAAAAATGTTTTTTTAGCTTTCTTAGATTTTTTGGGGGGTTTTGCTAAATGTATTCTACTCACTTTTATGATAATATTTTATAGTTTTTAAGCGATTTCTTCTTTCATTCAAAAAAACATTTTAAAAACTAAAAAGTTAGTTGACTAAAATAGTTGTAATCTGTACTAAAACTTATTTTTTTTTAACTAATCATGCTTTAAATTTTTAATGCTAAGATAATGTTATCTGCTTGAACAAACATATCACTTCAAAAGTTATCTAAAGTACCGGCTGAAGATTTATATTAATTATGAAAAAATAATAAAAGAAAAAGGAAATAAGTTGTTGAAATTAATTTAAAAAAAATGCTTTAATTATAATTTTTTATTGGAGCCAAAAGGCATGGTTAAAATGTTATATTCTTATAATAGATGGCGCTGTATGCGGAAATAATGCAGTATTTTTCTGAAAATTCGTTTTTAAAACTGTAGGCACAACTTTTTGATTTAAATTCAAATAAAATTATCAAAATTAAGTTTTAAAAATAAGGGTTTTAATTAATTAGACTATTAGGGATTATGCTTGAATATCAGAAGAACAGCAGATGTGTCTTCTGTATAATCCAATTTTTTATTTTTTTTTGGTTTTTATTTTTTTTTGAAATTTTACATGTTTTATCTATTGCTTTAAAGTAAGAGAAGTTAGGGTAATTTCAGGGCCCCCAAATCGATTAGCTATGCTAGGTCGATCGACACGTAAACAGCTAAACATCTGTTCCCGGCGTTTTACGAGATAACTATTAAAAACAAAAACAAAAAATGCACTTAAATTTTTAAAGGCGTGTGTAGATCTGCCCACAAAACGTTCGAAAGTTGCTCGGACAACTCCGCGCTTTACTACGCTAGATTGATCTGAAATAATTCAACCATTCAACATTCAGGTTGTAGGAGAGCCACGCGTAGTGAAAAACAAAAGGCCAAAACGCGCGGACGCTGTTCTTCAATCAACAAGTTGAAATCGTTAATTGACAGATAATTCACCGGAAATGGCAGATATCATTGGAGGAATTGAAGGGTAAGATCAGTAAAAGTTCAATTAATTATTATTATTATTATTTACAAATAATCATAACAAATTAGATTTATATGTTAATGTAATTAAAAACTCATCAGTAATGATATAATTTATTACACGAGTTATTAGGTAAATTATAAAAAGAAATATTTGATATTTACTCTGACATTTTTGATTTAAATGTGAATTTACTTTCGTTGACATTGAAAGTTTTTTTGCGTAAGTTGCGCTTGTGGTAACTGAAACCAGTAGCTTGCCTTTTGGTATTTTTAAAAGTTATCGAAGAAAATTAAACGAGTTTTATTTTTAAAAATATACAATAATTATCAGTGCATAACGAACTTGTTGATTATCGATTGTCATAAAATATAAATTTTTTAAGGCGCGTTTTTCAAAGTTTAATGAATGTGAATTTAGAACTCTCAGCTCCCGGCTATTTTATTTAAGTAATACAATAGCTGCAAGTTTTATGTGTTGCAAGTTGGAAGGTTTTATTATAATCTTTCATTAGGAATAATCTCTTTTTCATAGTCAATATTAACATAATACATAATTAAATCTTTAGTAACCCCCAGTATTATCAAACACGTTTAACGGTCATTTAATTTTAAATGAGGTTTAATTTGACATATATCATATACAGGGTGTCCCGAAATTAAGCGGCCAAACTTTAGGAGGCGATTCTACAACTAATTTTAAGAAAAAAACTTCCTATAAACATATGTCCGATTTCGCTTCCTAAGAGAGCTACAGCCCTTTAAATATTGTGACTAAAACTAGGTTTTTTGTCATTTATTTGAAAACGGTTTGTAATAAAGATTTGAAATTTGTTGTGAAGACTAATACGTTTAAGATATAATTTCTCAATTTTTTTCTGATTTTTTGAAAGCTTTCAAAAAATTTCAGAGCTTTCAAAAATCTGAAAAAAATTGAGAAATTATATCTTATGGTGCAATTCTGTGTAAATCTGTAGGCCCTTACAGGAAATATCTGCAAGGTATCCATGGAAACCGTCCATTACAACCCATATAACAAATCTTACAGATTTTTCCTGTAAGGAGTTACAGATTGTCACAGAATTGCACCATTAAACGTATTAGTCTTCACACCAAATTTCAAATCTTTATTACCAACCGTTTTCAAATAAATGACAAAAAACCTAGTTTTAGTCACAAAATAGTTAAAGGCACAGAATAATAATACTCTTTAAAGGTTAAAGGGCTGTAGCTATCTTAGGAAGCGAAATCGGACACATGTTTATAGGAAGTTTTTTTCTTAAAATTAGTTGTAGAATCGCCTCCTAAAGTTTGGCCGCTTAATTTCGGGACACCCTGTATAGTCTATTTTGCAGCAAAATGTCATTTAAACTATATTCAAACTTCATAAAAATACTATATACAGGGTGATTCAGACCACCCATTTATCTCGAGAACGCGTTATCGTACATGGCCGAAATAAAAAATTTTATTACCAAAGCGAATCTAAAGAATCCATTGGTGAACTTATTTTTTCTGGAACAACCCGGAACTATCCAGAACGGGGGGTAACTTTGGTTTTTTAAATGGCAACATAGGTCGAGTTTGGTATGGTTTGATAGGTCTTTCAAAAACAAATAACTTTTATTAAAATATATTTTTAATATTTTCGATAGTTTAGAATTTATTCGAAAAACAAAAAAAATGTTAAAAAAAGTAAATAAAAATTATTGCATATTTTGAAGAATTTTATAAATTTATCTTTCTACAAATTCTAATGTTTTACCAACTTTACATATCATACTTGTCCATATTTCAACAAAATTCTTTAAAATATGCAATAATTATTTACTTTTTTTAACATTTTTTTTGGTTTTCTAATAAATTCTAAAGTATGGAAAATATTAAAAAAATATTTTAATAAAAGTTATTTATTTTGAAAAGGCCTATCAAATCACACCAAACTTGACCTATGTTGCAATTTAAAAAATCAAAGTGATATCCGGTTCCGGATAGTTCCGGGTTGTTCCGGAAAAATATAAGTATGGTTTGATAGGTCTTTTAAGAACAAACAACTTTTATAAAAATATTTTTTTAATATTTTCCATAGTTTAGAATTTATTCAAAAAACAAAAAAAATGTTAATAAAGGTAAATAAAAATTATTGCATATTTTGAAGAATTTTATAAATTTATAAACTCTTTTTACAAATTCTAATATTTTACCAACTTTAAATATCATACTTATCCATATTTAAACAAAATTCTTCAAAATATGCAATAATTTTTATTTACTTTTTTTAACATTTTTTTTTGCTTTTCGAATAAATTCTAAACTATGGAAAATATTAAAAAAATATTTTAATAAAAGTTATTTGTTTTTGAAAGACCTATCAAACCATACCAAATTCGACCTATGTTGCCATTTAAAAAATCAAAGTTACCTCCGGTTCCGGATAGTTCCGGGTTGTTCCGGAAAAAAATAAGTTCACCAATGGATTCTTTAGGTTCACTTTGGTAATAAAATTTTTTATTTCGGCCATGTACGATAACGCGTTCTCGAGATAATAAATGGGTGGGACGGGTGGTCTGAATCACCCTGTATAGGTAAAATTAAATCTCATTTAAAATTAAATGACCGTTAAACATGTTTAATAATACTGGGGGTTAAAGTTTTATTTCTAATTTATTTATTTGCATAAAATTTGAAAATTTTTCTTGCAACAAATTCCTGTATTTTCAAAAATACTTTTAAATGATTCACTATGCACTTTTTTGGATGTCATCAATTCGTCGAAAAATTTGTCGCAGTATGAAAGATACATATTATTATTATTGCAATTTATGTGATAATTTTATATGATAATTTCGGAGAAATAAAGATTTTAAAGATATAGATAACCACGTGGATATAATCTTTTTTTATAAAATTAGTTAACAAAAATTGAGACCTTTACCTTTAAAAAAGATAAGCTTAAAAATGATAAATGACACACCTTCAACCTTCATATGATGCTTATCAGCATTATTTGGCTTAAAGCGTTTAATATTGTGGTTTTATATTTCATTATTATGCCAAAAATGTCAAATAACTGCATTATAGAGGGTGTCCCAATTTGAGTTGCATTACATGGGTATCTTTGTTATTGATAAAGTTACAGATTCGGTTAAATGGGCAATGTTTTGCAGTTTTTGATACTTATTCAGATGCCGTTTAAAATAATGAAAAATTCTCAGCCATTCCGAAGATAAACGGAAAAAACCGAAAAATGAAATTTTTTAAAAAGTCGATTATTTCGTTAACTACAATAGTTACAAAAAATGTTTCGGATAAAAGTTATTCGATGCATAAAGACAGATGTAAATTATCTTGAAAACCGAGTTTGTTATATGATTGTAAAAAACATTTTTAGATTAGTCTTTACGAAACAAATAACTTTTATCCGAAACATTTTTTTGTAATTTTTCTAGTTAATGAAATAATCGACTTTTTAAAAAATTGCATTTTTCGGTTTTTTTTTCGTTTATCTCCGGCATGGCTCGGAATTTTTGATAATTTTAGATGCCATCTAAATGTGTTTAAAAAACTGCAAAACATTACCCATTTAACCAAATCTGTAACTTCATTAATAACAAAGATGCCCATGAAATGCAACTGAAATTGGGACACCCTGTATACAGGAAGGACCATTTAACTTGAGACAAATAAATATCTAACAAACTAAAAAGCTTAGAAAAGAATGGTTTTGAAAAAAATGTGTCAAAAAAAATTCTTAGTCAAATTAATTTTTTCGTCAAGGGTCAAAAAAATTTTTTTATAGAAATTTTTGAAATTTAAAATGTGTCAAATAAAAAAATAATTTATGTAAAAGTTATTTGTTTTTTTGAGTAAATTTTAAAAGTGCTAAGTTTTCATTAAAAACAAACTTAGTTTACATTGAAATTCAAAATTAGTAACACATAGATGAAAAAATAACTAGCACCTTCGTTTTCCCCATTTAAACCAAACAACTTTTATTTTAAAGTTTTTTTGTACAAACTATTTAGTTTTTCAATCATTTATTTGTCTCAACAGTTAAATGGTTCACCCTGTATACAAATAAAAAAGTTATAGCCATATTTTGAAAATCGCATTTTCTTGTTTTTTCAAGATAGTGTCCTATACATAGAGATTTTGCTTAATTTTGCTACATTTTCAGTCATAACTCGATAACAAAAAGAGATAGCGAAGTGATTCTTTTTTGTCGTAAAGCGGACCTTTTAAGCTTTCAGAAAAGGTGTATTACATGAGGATGAAATAGAATTTGAGGGGTTGATTAGACCGAAAAGCTTCAAAAATTGCGACTTTTTTTAAATGGGACATAAAAAAAACATAATTTTTGCAAAAAAGCCAATTTTTTTTATTTTACGGTTTAAAATTTTTTTAGCACGCCTAATACTTTTATGTATTTTATTCTTCAGGGGTTCTTCGCATTCAACTATTGTCCTCCTAGACAGCTCAGGGAAAATAGTGGCTAAAGGAAAGGGCCCAGGAACCAACCATTACCTTCTAGGGATGGAAGAAGCCTGGAAACGAATAGCGGAAATGGTTAATGAAGTAAAAACCACTGCCGGTATTCCTCTTACAACACCACTTAAAGCTCTGGTAATTAAAACTAATTTAAGCAATTTAGCTCCTGTAAATTTTATTCAAAAAATATCTAATTACTTTTTTATTAATTCGTTAATTTTAAAAGTTATTTTGGTTAGGGATTAAGCTTAAGTGGTTGTGAAAAGGAAGAGACAAATACTGAATTGGCCAAAGGGTTAAAAGAAGCTTACAAGAATTTAAGTGAGAGTTATGCCGTTGGAAGTGATACAGACGGGTCAATTGCGGCGATATCAAATAATGGGGGCGTCACTTGTATAGCAGGAACTGGATCTAACACACTCCTAATTAATCCAGACGGGTCTAAAGTCCAATGTGGAGGATATGGATACATGTTAGGAGATGAAGGAAGCGGTATGATTGAAAATTTTTATTTGCTCCAAAAATAAATAAAAAAATTCAGTGTTAACAAACTTTTGGATATTCTGAAAATTATGCCAAAAATTGGTGTAGAAAATAAATATTATTTAATGTTCTGTCATAAATTACCTTGTCTAATAAATTTGTTTACAACATTTTAGTAACATCATAAATATAATTTATTAACTCTTATCTCTTTTTATAAGAAGATATTTTCTACACAAAATAAAAGTTTCATTATATTCGTTGCGTAAAAAAATGTGATAACAAAAATAATCCATTAATCCCATTATCAATGAATAAAGTTTTAAACAAAATTAAGCTAATGATTTATTTTTAATTTTTAGCATTTAAAGTGGCACATTCAGCTATAAAACTCTGCATAAACGACTTGGATGGTTTTGAACCATGTGAATTTTCGATAACAAATGTGTGGAATATGGTGAAAGAACATTTCAATGTATCAAATCAAATTGATCTCTTAGATTTCATGTATACTAAATTTGACAAAGCTTTAGTGGCAGCACTTTGTAAAAAACTAGTCACAGTTGCTGAAGCTGGTGATGATTTGGCTAAACATGTGTTTGAGCAAGCCGGGATGGACTTGGCTAAAGGTATTTCAGCAGTAATACCAAAGGCTTCAAAGGAATTAACTGATAGGGATGGTGGGATTCATATTTTATGTGTGGGTTCGGTTTGGTTAAGTTGGGAACTTTTAAAGCCAGGCTTTGAGAAGTATTTGAATGAGTGTAATAAAGTCGATAGGTTGTCTTTAATGAAGATTCGTACCACAATTGCGGTGGGGGCGGCGTACATGGCTAGCGATAGATTAAATGTATGTTTAAAAAAGGATTATTCAAAGAATTACGAAGTGTTTTATAGGTTCGAAAGTAATTGTATTTGTGTTAAATAATTATGATTTAATTAGTTAGGTTTTATTTTTATTCGCTTAAATTTTAATTGAATGTTTTCAATAAATTGTAATTACAAGACGTGTTTTATTTAATCCTGTATTTAAATTTGTTGAGGAAATTAATAAAAACAAATGATTTGAAGAAATATTAATATAACATCTATTTATATTTGAATCTTATTTACAAATCATCTCTATTAAGAAAACTAAGAGATAACTACCAATATAGCAAAATAACACAACAATAAAAAAGATAAAACGTATAAAAATGAAAATAAGGGTTTTAAATTTTTTATTGTTGTGGTGAACAAGGCAACAATTACAATTTCAAACTTCAGTTAACGGTTATTTTTAAACAAAAATAAGAACTTTGGTTAAAACATGTATAATATACAAGACTGCAAATTTAGCCCCTTTTAGTACAATTCCAAATTTAACTAAAATAAACATTTCAACTTTCTATATACAAATAAAATAATATAGTACACGGCTTGTGTAAAATAGCTGTTTCGAGAAAAAAAAAATAAGTATCAGAAATATTTTAAAATATAATAAATGCAAAAAAGTTCAATATAATATGTACACTACTAACATAAAAACAATAAAGTACAATTTTCGTTAAAATACATGATATGTAAAAATACAATTTACAAATACATACAATTTTAAATTAATTTAAGTTTTCGTGAATTTTGAAGTTGACTTAGAAATAAATTTGCCTTACCCAAGGTTTAAACTAAAATAATCGATAAAAAATTAATAAATTCGAGATTTATCAAGAAAATTAGTTAAAGCATTATTTGTTTCTTTAATTTATCCAATTAATATGGCACGATTAATATCTAATGAATATAAATAATGCTCATTGAAATAGTGCTATTTTTATAATTTATAATTATTGTAAAGGCACACGCGTTCAGGTCCAATCTCATTTTAAAATAAATAAACTTAATTTAATACAAAAAATATGCTTTTTTGTAATCTATTTATATACATATTTAATTCAATTCGTCTCACAAGCCTTCTATTAAGACTATTTTAGACGGTCACATTTTTTGAAGAAATTTGAAAGATAAGCTCGAGTTTAATGTGACATAAAATAAGACTGTCTAAAACAGTCTTTTTTTTACTTCATAAAAGATATAAAATTACATCTTTATTTACAATTATTTTATTAAACAAAATATTTTTTCCTTAAAAATAAATTTAAAGTAAGTACAGATCAATACCTCGTTATAAGAAGTGTCCTTGAATATAAACAAATTGCACATGTTTACACATAACACCGGCGAGATTAATTTTGTTAGTCCATTTAAATATGAGTAGATTTGTTGTAAATCTCATTCTGTTTTTTGCTGACAGTAAAGCTCTTTCAGAGATTTCAACTCGTCTATTAGTGCTTTATTTTGATTTTCAAGAACCGCTACTCTATTTTCTAGACATTTGATGTATTCTTTCTTTTTCCGCCTGCACTCCCTTGCTGCTTCTCTATTCTTCATTAACCTTACTTCTCGTTTCCTTGCCTGGTCTTCACCTCCCCCACTACTAATACTACCACTTTGGGACATCACTATAAAATAGATTAAATTATCGTTTCGAATAACAATTGTAGCTTAATTAAGCTACCTGGAACAAAAAATTCCTGGCCTTGAGCATACTGAACAATTGCACCACCGGCACTGGAGTTGGTCATTGTAAGTGTGTGAATACTTTGCCCTCCTTCACCACTAGAAATTTGAATTGTACCAGCTGGAATCACTGCAACAAAAATAAACACCACATTCTAATTTTATATTTTTAACATTAATTTTTATCAAATTTACTTTTTCTGATTGTGTACCTACGAAGTGAGTTAATAACTAAATTATTGATGATTTTAGTATAGTTTAAGACGATAATCGCCAAATCTAATAACTTGATTTTTTAAATCCAGTTGCATTTGCATTTTTTGTCATAATAAATTTTGGTCCAAATTTTTTTTTTAATATTTCGTTTTTTCATTAGTCATAATTTTATCTTTGTGGGGTAAACCCAACAATTTTAAGGAAGCTACAAAAAAAGTACTTCATAAAAATTTATTTTTTTGAGTGTTTTGGAAAATTAAAAAAAAAAGTGATAACATATTTTTTATGGTAAGTGCTTTTATTAATTTTTTATGGGATTTAGAAAAATAAGTAAAATTAAAAAAAAAAATAAAGCCCTGTTAAGTTGTTATTTTAAACATTTTCTACAAAATAAGACGAAAAATATGTTATAACTTTTTGTTTTTTTCTTAATTTCTAAAATAGTTAAAGGGATTGTCTTTATTGCTCCTTTAAAATTATTTCTTTTAAGATAAAAATTGCAACAAATAATAGCCACAAGATCTATTAGAACAACGAAAAAAGAAAATTAAAAAAATTATCAGCAGAAAAAAAGTTATGATCAAAAGCATAAGTATCGACGGAATTTCAAAATAAACCTCTTATTTGTATTTGGTTGAGTTTGGTTTTTTATTCATAAAAATTTTTTTTCCAAAGATTTTTTAAAATTTCTTCTTTGCTGAAGCTGGCGATGATTTAGCTAAACATGTGTTTGAGTCACTTCAATTTAAATAAGGAAATTTAATTATTTTAATAAATTTAACTTTAAGGCGATAGTCGGCAAATTCTCTTGATATTTGCGGTTTTGTTCATAACTTTTTTTCTAGTGGAGCTTTTTTAAAATTTCTTTTTTTGTAAAACAGAAGAGTCTTGTGGCTACCAATTTTTTTTTTGTTTTAGTATGTCAAACCAAATACTGAAATACTCATATGGCAGCAGTAAAACGGGCACACTTTACAAAAAACAATTGTTTACCGGCGATTGCCTAAATTCTAAAAAACTAATTGAAATATTTTTTTTTCCAACACTAACAATAAGTTAGGGTATAAACGAAGAGTTTGACGTTTCGTTTTTTGTTTTAGGTATATTTTTAAACTATTTGCAGCGCTCCAAAAATTTCTTAAAATTTTACTTAATTTTTGGGATGCTGTAAATCGATTAAATATATACTTAAAACAAAAAAACCCAACGTCAAACTCTTCATTTACACCCTAACCTATTGTTAGCATTGAAAAAAATATATTATTTAAATTAGTTTTTTATTTATGTGGAAAACACCTCTAAGCAAAAGTTTTTTGTAAAGAGCCTGTTTTACTGCTGTTGTATGACTATTTGGTTTGACTTACTAAAACAAAACAAGAAGAAATTGGTACCCACAAGACTCTTCTGTTTACCAAAAAAAGAAAGTTTAAAAAATCTCCACTGGAAAAAAAATTATGAGCAAAACCGCAAATATCAAGCTAATTTCAAAATCAAGCGCTCTCATTTACTGAGTATCCTCTTAAGAATTTATAAAGTGTATTAGAATTTATGTAACAATTAAACATATCTTAGTAATTGAAACCAACAGGCATCAGATAAAAATTTTTGAAAAAAATATAATAATTTCCTCGTAACGACTGAAGAATTCACGACAATTTGGTAAAATGATAAATAAAAACATGTGAAGTATTTGGAAATTTAAAATACAATGTTATTTTTGAACTTATTAACCTTAGATTTTATAGTACCTTAACAATTAGTAAATTTTTTGCATAATTTCTGGGATACTTGAATAAATACACTAATAACAACTACTAATTAGTCTGAAAAAATAAATAATTCATGCGTAATTTTTCTTATTAAGAGATAATAAAATACTCCTAGCAATTTTCATCGTAATCAAGCTCACTATAATAGCAATAACAACAGCCAGTTTTTTGCTTTGTTTCAAACTTTTTTAAGTTTTCTCAGATAAATAAATTTTTTAATGACATCCAAGATTGCGTGCACATTCTGAATAAATCTGAAATTGTAATTCTTAATTAGAGTAAAATGTGTGATTGTTAGTAAAAATGAGGCAACTACATTAGGAAAAAAAAAATCATGTTAACCAAACTGACCTGTGTGGTATGGGATAGAGTGAGAAGATAACTCACTGTCCGCTTCTGAAGAAGTCTGCTCGACTTTAGGTTCTGTGAACACCAGAATATTGATTACTTATTTACCTTTTAAAAAGATAAGTTTCCCCCTAAATATAAATAGCCTGTCAAAAGCAAATTATCTCGACATATTATCTTGATCAAAGAAATCCCATACCACAAGTTTTCTTTTTTCTCTTCTTAAACTTATAGTGACCTTTCATTCGGTTTATTAATTGCAATAAAATAAATGCATGCACAAGTCATTCGGAGAAATAAACATGCATAAATTGGAAACGGAAAATAACTACCTTCTACGAGTTTGTTTTAATCATTAAAAACTTATATTCATCAAAGCCACCGAAAGGGCATGCAATAAAAAACATACCAGTTATCTCACCCCCTCCTAGATCGTTGAGTATTTTCCTGTAGCTCGGCCGACGCGTCAGGAGATCTCTTCGTTTTTTAGGAGACTCATCATCAGAGAAACTATCGTCGCTGCCAGTCGTTTCAACAACCTAATGCATAATAAACAGGTCATTAAACGTTCCCTATTATCTTTATAAATTTAAATTATAATATTTGTTTAATGATAACTAAAAATATTTAAAAATCCAATTTCAAGGTTGTCTTCAACAAAATAATAACTACATAAATTCAAGAAATCATAAAAAAATAACAAAACTAAATATAAAAAAAACTATTAAATTATTAATTTAATATAAATATAATGGGGTGATTCTGAACAAAAAAAACGCTATTCTGTAAAGTTTACTGTAACTTAAGGGTTATTTAAAATAAAATTTTCGATATTTAAATAACATCTATCAAAATAATAATAATAATAAATTAATGTATAATTGATCAAAATAATACATTAATGTATAATTGATCAAAATAATACATTATATAGATGTACAATGCATTTTAACACTGAAAATGTTATTTTACGTTGTCGTTAAGTTACAGTAAAGTTTACAGAATACCGTTTTTTTTTACATTAGGGTGGCTGTCAAATTTAACATCGCTGTTAAGGCTAACATTTTTTGTTCAGAATTACCCCATAAGGAAGACAACAAGGAATTTTCAAATTAATCGAATTATCTTGGGAAAAATTCGAATATTTCACGAGCATGCAATAATTTTTGATTATTGCTAAAAGATGAAGGTAATGAAATATTACATTCTCTTTTATTTTTTTACAATTTCTCGGAATTTTGAATTGAAAAGGAATTGTATTTACCTCACTTTTTATTTCACTCGGGAATTTTACCTGAACTGCGTGTAAACTTCCTTGAGGTGTTTGTATAACAGAGTTAGGTTTGGTGACCAAAATAACGTTTCCTTTTCCCAAAACGGGTTGTAGGTTGGTCGCTGTTTGAATGACAGACTGCTGGTTGGGTTGAATTACAGATTGCACCTAAAAATAATTACATTGAATTTTTATAAATTCAAAGAGCGAAGCTTTATTACCTGAGCCTGAGCTTGGTTTCCTGTTGGTAAGGTTACATGAACAATATTAGTTGCGGCAACTAAATGAGGTTGTGTAGTGACTCCTACCGAAGATATCGCCACTGTTGGCTCTGGAGACAAGGAGAGGGGATCAGCGGAACCATTTTCTTCCACCATTCCGTCCATTTCCCAAGGAGGAACAGACCTAAAATAATAAAAACATATTAAGTTTTTTTTTCCCAAAAGATTTCATGTTTCACTTTTATAGTTTTTTTAAGACTTCAGTTGAAAATTAAAGTAGCATTACTAAAAACACAAAAATGCTTGCTTATTCATAATAATAGGACTTTTAACTACCTGTAGGGGGCGTTTTTATTAAAAAATGTCACTATTTTGGAGTAAAATGTTAGTCTGTCAGTGTCAAACAAATATTTGGAATTTTAATTACATGTAGATGGCGTTACATAAATTTTGTAACAAAATGGAGGAAGGCGGGTAAAGGCTTTGTTATGCTTTAGAAACTGCACTCGCGTTTATAGCTTTTTTAGTGACTAAAAAGTTGATTTATAAGTACCCACATATATATAGACTATGTTTATGTCATGAAACTCGACACGGATTGGATTGAATAGTTCAAACGAGCAAATTTACGTTTTATGGAAGAAAAATCATAGTTTTAGCATTAGTTTTTTGTATTAATGTTTTATAACATTTTGAAAATAGGCTAAAAATTCGTAAGTAATTATAAAACAATATAAAACAAAAATCGGATGCTCAAACCATGAGTTATTTTTTTGTTTTACCCCAAAAAGACAAAACCTGCAGTAAATGATAGCCATAAGACTTTTTAGTATACCAAAAAAATTATCAAAAACAAAACAAAAGATATGAACCGAATTTCAATTTTGTTTGTCTAATTAATGAAGAATGATTTTTAAAAGTGCCACAAATGATTGTAGTTGTTTGGGACTTGTTTTGAAAAAAAAAAACATTTAAAAACGAGGAATTCTTACTTCACAAAAGACAAACATTGCAAACAATTATAGCAAGATACATTGTACCAACAAAAGAAAATTGAAAAAAACTACGGAAGGTCAACTTTTATAATCAAAAACATAAATCTTAACCGAATACTTAAAGCTAAAAGGATATTTGGACCAACCATGTTCGAATGAGAAATTGATGAGATCATAGAAAGTTTGGTTGAAATTCGGTTAACTGAAACATGCATGAACTGTGCTAGTGCACATGGTTCGTTCTTTGGGTATTGTCCAATCAATATCTTTCTATTCTATCCGCTGCAGTGTTTAATTCTTTGACAACTAGCAACAGTAGGTGCTTTCCAGGTGACCACTCTGAGTAGTCCAGAGTAGCTTTGAACTACTCAACAGGAGATATTTACCTGATGATGGAGCATAAAGCTCCTAAGGCATATTTAATAAAGTTGGACACAAAAAGTTGTATCTGTTTTTAACAAGAACTGAAATTTTATTATTAACCCTGTTTGTAGACATTAGGTAGGTACCAAATCATACAGTGCGGACATAAAGTAAATCCCCCCCACTGCTAACTTTTGAACGGTTATGTTTTTGATTCTGAAAATTTGTCTACGGAGGACTCAAATCGCGAACTTTCTAACAAAGGTATTTTTGATTTTGTGGAACTTCCGGTTATACCGGAAGCGGATGGCAACTTTCTTATTTTAAATGGAACACTTAGTACATTTTTGTATTTTCGTGTTCTCCATAAAAATACCATTAAATTGACCTAGCATAGTGTGGTCTACGATTAATACTTTCGGAATTACGCCCATTCGAAAAATCGCATTTATATGCAACTTCATTTACACCGAAAGTGGAAAATTAACGAACTTAGGTTAAACATAATTTTGTTTAAATTTAATGTTATTAACTTAATTGCCAAAGAAAATCATTTAAAATAAGGAAGTTGGGGCAGTTGGCTCCACTTTATTTTTTTAAGTGGTTTAGGGACAGTTGCACCACTACTCCTTAAATCCTTAAGGATAATTGGTGCAACTGGACCTTAAACTATAAATTTCTGAAAAATTTTTTAAAAGACCAATCATTGAAGTATAAGCAGGGGCGTATCCAGGGTACGGATCGCGGGATCCGGATCACCCACAAAAGTCAAACGTATCAACAAATTTTAGTATGCGTTTTTCTATGTACAGGGTGTCCCATTTTAATTGATTTAGCTGAATATCTTGAAAACTAAAGCTTTAACTACCTTAAGAGTTGCAAAAAACCCTTCAAAACGGTACACCACTGAAACAGTTTTAAGGAAATGACTTTTATTTTGTTACCAAGATATTCATCCCGATTAATCAAAATGGGACACCCTGTATATTAAGAATACACATTTATTTTTATTTTTCGTGCAAAAAATCTTTAAGTAAACCTTGCCCTGGAGTTCAGTGATACTAATATTTTATGAAACTAAAATTAAAGATAATCAATTTTATTTTTCACACTTCACAAAAGCAAAAGCGTACGTGTAATTTTTACCGTTGTGTTAAAACTTCAGATTTTTGAATATCGTTATTGTGCCTTCTATTTCATAAAAGTCAGTTTTTATCAAAATTAATTTGAATAAATCTTTGTTTTATGTTAGCATCTGCCTCGAAAATGAAGAAAAACATTTTCAATATTTGACATTTGCTGTGAAATTAGAGATTTTGGAAAAAAATTTTGCTACGCCATTGGATTACTAGGAGATTTTCTTATTAAGATTTCAGTTCTACCAACCCGAGTATTTGGTTGCCTACATATCAAATCACAATCATTTTAGCTCATTTAATTAACTATATTATTTATATTAACTATAATACAGTAATAAATTAAAATAAAATTAACAAATTAAAAACGAAGCATTTTAGAGAAAATATTTATTCTCGGTTTTCGTCTTAAAATTGGTCAAATAGTCTTCTAGGAAGTCTCTGATATTTATTTTTTAAAAAAAGCCACCCCTGTTTAATGCAAATTTGGCATACAACTTCGTACATGTTTTTAAATAACTTCTAAACCGTACCAGCTGTGAAAAAATTAAACAGATCAAAAATGTTCAGAAAAAAGCAAGGAATTAGAATATCTCATTTAAAATGTTAAGTGGGGTAGCACAAAAAAGTTATGGCATAAAAAATGGGGTCTATACCCCCAAAATACACCCCCCTGTATTTTATTTCGATATTTGATATTTTTATCTTGTTACGACTATAATAACTAGAGTGTGTTTCAAATTTGATCAAATTATCTTAAAAAGTAAAGAAGTTATACTCAAAAAATTAAAAAAAAATATAGAAAGTTTGACACCCCATAACTAAAAAATAGAGCACTTTTGAGAAAATTTTTATTCTTTACTTTTGTCTTAGAATTAGTCAAGGAATCGCATGTAGAATTTCTTCGCATATATTTAGAAACATCCTGTATAATTGTTGCATCTGTGTTTACTGGGGACCTTTTTTTGGTTTAATTTGGATGATTAAAAAACATTTAGAAATACATATGTATACAGGGTGTCCCATTTGACGTTGGACTGTATGGGTATCTTTGTTATTATTGGAGATAAAAAGTCGGTTAAATGGACAAAGTAGTAGACATTTTTTCGAATATTAATAATTCATTTACAAAAAATTTGAATATCGGATTGACCGGAAATGAACCAAACTTACTTTTTTCTTATGACAGCCATATTGGATTTACACATATTCGGAATTAGTGTATGTTTCTGAGTAATTTGATATATCATATGTAATATTTTACGAAAAATAGAAATAATTTTATTTTACTAATCAAAAATGGTCTTGAATAGATGTAAACTGTCAATACATATGTGTTAAGATTTATTTTACATTTAAAATTTTAAATATTTACATTTATGTTATTGACAATTTACATCTCTTGAAGTCCAATGTCAGTTTGTAAAATCAAATAATTTTATTTTTTTTAAATATGACATATGGTATACCAAATTACTCAGAAAAAAATACTGATTCCGAATTTGTGTAAATCCAGTATGGCTGCCATAAGAAAAAAATAAGTTTGGTTCAATTCCGGTCAATCCGTTAGCGAAAAAAATATTCATTTGTTTTACTGCATTGTACACAAAAAATTGTCTGCATATATGTCAAAAAACTTTTTTGGTACCACAGAAAATAAAGAAGTTATAGCCATATTTTGATAATCGAATTTTCTTGTTTTTTTCAAGATAGCGTTGGAACGATGCGATATTCAAATTTTTTGTAAATGAATTATTAATATTCGAAAAAATCTCTACTACTTTGTACATTTAACCGACTTTCTATCTCCAATAATATCAAAGATACCCATACAGTCCAACGTCAAATGGGACACCCTGTATGTTATACAATTGTTACATCTGTGTTTACTGGGCACCTTTTTTTTGATTTAATATGGATGAATAAAAAACATTTAGAAATACATATGTACTATCATATTACTATCTTTTTTCTCTAATATTAATGTTTTTTTATAAAAAATAATGGAATTATAATGTTAATGTTAGTTAAAACTAAGGAAAAATCGAATAAATTCGATTTTTCACTACCCTTTCATGTGAAAAAAAAAACAATTATTCATAGAATTAATTACAGCCTACTTATTTAAATGTAAGCATTGATGTTTAAACAATATAACTTTAACATTTATTAGAATATTTAATTTTTTTCAGAATTACACAGCAAAAAAATCCTGTTTAATCACATCAACCTCATGAAATAAGTTTATAATTAGTCAGCATATTTTTAAAAGCCTAAAGTCACATAATTTTACTCAATTTATATTTTTGGAATTTACAGAGTTAAACTTTTATTAGGAATCAGGATAAGTTTTTTTGAGCAAGTGAATGGAATTGAACAGTTTTCACTGAAAAATAAAAAAAATTTAACAATTAATTAAAAGCCTTATTAAAAAATTAAAGTTAAATTTTAAGTGGCACTTAAAATAGAAACTATGGAAATTTTTTAAATTATGGATTCGCTAATGTATAACTGTCATTTTTTGAATTTAAGTGTCATTTAAATTTTAAACGGAAGTAGTGCAATGGCCACTAAATTTTTTGATGTGACAGATGTGTCCTAAAATTTTTATGACAGAATTTTAATGTTGCTATTTTAAGTAGAAGTAGTGCCTATAAAAAATATTTTGAAAATTACAAAAATATCAACACAAATTTTGAACAACATTTAATTTAAGTTTTAAAATTTTAAAGTAATATTATACTATAAAAAATCAAGTTATTATGGGTTTATAAATGATGTCATGATGATGTCATTACATTTGTAATTTTGTTTATTAACAAAATTGAAAGGCAATAAATACGCATTAACAATTTTTATCGCTTTTAAAATAATTGAAATGAAATATTAATTAGTATTGTTTATGAATTATTTGTTGACAATCGTCCTAACGAAACTAACCAAAAAATTTGATCTATTTTTAAATGAAGTTACATCAGTGATAAGAAATAACAACGTTCAGGCTGAGTAAATTATAAACAAAGAAACTAGGTTTAAACAGTTTGCTAACTTTTCAACTTCAAATAATTTTTCTAATATTTGTTACTGTTAAATAAAGTTATGACGCCATATTCATACCTTTTGGGTAAATTCCGTGAATTGAAACATAGTTTTTAAGCGGAGAGAAGGAAAGCAGTTGTGTGTAAATGTAGCAACCCTCAGTTACTGTCTGGACCATGTCGGATTGTTATTATTCTTCAGCTGGGTACTTACCAGTTACGTATTCCTCGTCACCAGCAAGCTGTAACCGGACTGGGTAATAGGGCTATACGTAGTAGCCACGTCAAATTTTCTGGGCGGTCGTCACTGGACGAGGGATCTCTGACAAAATGCGCGTCACAGCAATGGCGACCAAAAACCATTTACATTCCCTGCTACATTCTTCCTAACTACGTTCGCAACCAAACACACATCAAAGGACAACGTGTTGCATAACCAAACTTTTCAAAAAAACCCAAAAACAACGTTTACACCCCCTTAAAACGCAAATAAAACAAGTTAAATATTAAAAACATTACTGCCGCAAGTTATTTGGAATTAAATCCAAAATTGAAGCTCTAATTTAACTAAAATTAATAATGAAAATCCGTGACATCTCTTATTAATTTATAAAAGCTATTATAAACAATCAACAGTACTGAATGTCAAACCAAACAAAAGCGCAATTTAAGTATTAAATAATTAACGCAATAATATTAATTTTATTGTTAAACTTTATTACTACTATAACTTATAATAATATGGCTTTTCTTTATTATTCAACAATTGGTTGCATTTAATCAATTTTTTGTAAAATACAAAAATATCAACTTTTGAATTACGTAAATCGTGGCCTTGTAAAGCAAGAAAGCGTGCGCAATTCTAATAACTCCAATAATTCTACAATTATTGCTATCAGAATTAAACTAAAAGCTGTTTTAATTTCTTAAAACGCATTCTATCCCCAAAGGTCACCCAAAGAAGCCCTTGATGACGCATAAACATATACACGTGCTTGAAACCTGACGTCATTCTCTTTCCAAATTACGTCATCATGACTCACTTTCCGCTTCGTTTCATTTCTTATTTGCTTATTTCCATCACATGCAGTGTGGATTAAAAAAACGCAAATACTTGAAAACATTTATTTTACAATTTACAACAATTTCCCTCTTCTTTCTCCAAATTTATCAATATGATCATAAATTACTTCCCCGCGCAAAATAGTTTTTAATACTTTTCCGCAAAGTTCGCGCCCTAAATACGGAGTTATCTGCAAAGATATTTAGTACAGAATTATTTTGAGTAGGCTTTAAGATAAATAACCTTATTTTTGTGCTCGATAGTCGTCACATCTATTTTTATTCGCATTTCAGGTTCCCAAACGATTAAATCTGCGTCGTAGTTTACAGCCAGGCGTCCTTTTTTAGTATGCAACCCAACCACCTTAGAAGTTGCACGTGACATGTATTTATTTATTGCAAAAATTGGAAAACCACGATTAACGGCTTCGCTCCAAAATAAGGAAAGACCTAAAAAGTTTGAATTAGTACTTTTTAACTAAAAAATTATTAGTAACGAAAACAACATAGGCAACCCAATCAACAAAATAATATACAGAGGTGTGCACAAAATACGGCCAACGATGTAGCATCGTTATTTCTTATCCGATTTTAATAAGTGATATGTCAAATTAAATGGTTTGAAAAATACTACCATCAGATAATAAAAGATTAATTTTATTTTTGAAAATAACAGAGGAGGCAACTTTTCTTTTTCAAATGACAACATATTATTTTCGATTGAAAAAAATCATTAACAAAAATAATCTAAACTAATTATTCTAATATAATCTAAACCAATTATACCAATAATTTTTTTTAAGTTAATTTTTAAAAAAAATTTTTTCTTATTTTTTCAAAATTTTTTTTATTTTTTTTAAATTTAATTCAATTGTTTTTTTTTGATTTTTTAGTTTTTTAATTTATTATTAATTTTAAAAAATATTAATAAATTAAAAATTATTAAGAATAAATTAAAAAAACAAAACTTAAGAACAAAAAAAAACAAAACTTAAGAACAAAAAAATACAATCGAATTAAATTAAAAAAAAAATAAGAAAAATATTTTTTTAAAAATTAACTTAAAAAAAATTATTGGTATAATTGGTTTAGATTATTTTTGTTAATGATTTTTTTAATCGATAAAAAATTGTTGCCTTTTGAAAAAGAAAAGTTGCCTCCTCCTTTGATGTTTTCAAAAATAAAATTAATCTTTTATATTAATCTTTTATTATCTGATTTTTTCCAAAAGTATCAAATATACGATTTTTTGATCAAAAAACTTCTAAAATTAGGCAATAATATAGCTAGGAGTAAAGTAAATAATTTTGTACCAAATTGAAGAGATGCTATTCCACCCCATGCTTTCAAAAAGTTTCCAAAATCCTGTTCATTGGGAGTTAATAGTTTTAAATCTGGTGTCGAAGGGGAATGATCAGATACCACCATATCAAGAATTCCTTCTTTTAAACCTTCCCATAACAAATCCTATAAAAATTATTGAAATAATTAAAAAAACAATAATGTTGTTTTTGTAATTGGATTTGAAAATTATTTGGAAAAAAACTAAAAATAAGTTCACCCTACAAAAAAAAGTTTCCAACAAAACTTGTAGGAAATTTTATGCTCTATAAGATTGATAATAAATAATTTTATCGTAGGATTGATAGAAAGCGAGATATTTGGAAAAAACCATTTTCCACCCCCATAACTCCAGAAGCAGGTACCCCACAAACTCGGGACTCTTTAGATCCTAAATGTACATGATTTAAGGTACAAATAAGCCAAGTTTCATTAACTCCGCAATTTTTTACTTATTGAAACCTAATTTTACTGTACTATAATAAAAACCAGATGTTTAATTATTTTTTATTTTGTTTTTATATGGATTAAAAATAATAATTCTTACTTTATTTTGTGAGTCCCTGATTGGAGGACAGCACTTAAATTGAGTTGCCTTATCAGGAATACTTTCAGAAGAAATGTTGAGGTAATGATGGCATGTTTCAACACTTAAAGCAACATTTCTGGCTTTAGCTTCTTTAATAAGCTTTAAACCTTTCGCCGACGATAAGTGTACGATATGAGTTTTAACTCTGGAAGAAAACAAAATTAATTTATTTACAAAAATATACCAAAAAATACTCCAAACTTGTAAGTTTCAGTAAGGGAAATTATATTTTCAATCGCTTTAAGTTCCATTTGATCAGGTCTTGAGTCTAGGAATGTTTGATATTTTATAGGATCACCTGAAAATCAATTGGTTTATTCATAAAATTACGAAATTTATAATTTTAATTTTAGGAACCTTCTATACTAGAATTCTGATCACAACAATCAATTTCAGCATGGAACTAAAACAAATTTCAAATAAATTATCATTAGACAAAACAAAATGCATATTCTAAAAAGTGAATTTTTAAAATCAAACTTTTATAGAATTTCGTACAATCATGAGGTAAGTCTTTTGATACGCAAAAGAAATATAGTCGAGGTTTCATCTCGATTTGGGATTATACTGAAGGATACTCTCTCATTAAAATGAGCCGCAACAAGAACGAGAGGAATTTTCCGAGGGTCTCGCAGAAACTTTAAAGATTCTTTCATGTTTCGTGTGCACCAAAAAAAAAGTGGTCATGTAAACAGTCATTTTTTTACAAATGAAACAATATTTAAGAGAATCATCGAGAGTAAAATGGTCAAATAGCGTAGTTTGCGTTCTTTTTTAGTGTTTGATTTTGAAAAATTAAAAAAAAAGGTGGTAAAAATATATTGAACGCTCGCAGTTTTTGAAGTGGATGTAAAAACAAAAATTATATGTATAAAAAACGCCGGGATAACAACTGGTCTGAATCACCTTGTATACAGGGTGTCCCATTTGACGTTGGACTGTATGGGTATCTTTGTAATTATTGGAGATAGAAAGTCGGTTAAATGGACAAAGTAGTAGAGATTTTTTCGAATATTAATAATTCATTTACAAAAAATTTGAATATCGCATCGTTCTTGAAAAAACAAGAAGATGGGATTTTCAAAATATGGCTATAACGTCGTTATTTTCAGTGGTACCAAATTTTTTTTTTTACTTAATACAGACAATTTTTTGTAGACAATGCAGTAAAACAAATGAATATTTTTTTCGCCAACGGATTGACCGGAAATGAAGCAAACTTATTTTTTTCTTATGGCAGCCATATTGGATTTACACATATTCGGAATTAGTGTATTTTTCTGAGTAATTTGATATATCATATGTAATATTTTAAGAAAAATAGAAATAATTTTATTTTACTAACCAAAAATGGCCTTGAATAGATGTCAACTGTCAATACATATGTGTTAAGATTTATTTTACATTTAATATTTTAAATAGTTACATTTATGTTATTGACAATTTACATCTCTTAAAGTCCAATGTTTGTTTGTAAAATCAAATAATTTATTTTTTTTAAATATGACATATGGTATACCAAATTACTCAGAAAAAAATACTGATTCCGAATATGTGTAAATCCAATATGACTGCCATAAGAAAAAAATAAGTTTGGTTCATTTCCGGTCAATCCGTTAGCGAAAAAAAATATTCATTTGTTTTACTGCATTGTACACAAAAAATTGTCTGTATTATGACAAAAAACTTTTTTGGTACTACAGAAAATAAAGAAGTTATAGCCATATTTTAAAAATCGCATTTTCTTGTTTTTCAAGATAGCGTTTTAACGATGCGATATTCAAATTTTTTGTAAATGAATTATTAATATTCGAAAAAATCTCTACTACTTTGTCCATTTAACCGACTTTCTATCTCCAATAATAACAAAGATACCCATACAGTGCAACGTCAAATGAGACACCCTGTATAAAGTCCTGTACTTTTAATCATGTGAGATGTTTATCTATGATTACTGTTTTCTGTAGCTCTGAAGAAGGAAATAAACATTTTCCGAAACCAGTTGGCAGGTTGAAAACGTACTTTTTTATTTGAAAAGTGCTTATCCCGATTTTTTCTACAATTCAATTATCAATTGGGGATGTTTTGAATTTATAAAATTATATGTATATTTTTAAATTAATAGGTTATTTTAGTAATTTTCAAATACTCAACCAAAACACTAAATATATTTCGAGCAATGCAAATTAAGTCTTAAGAAGAATTGATCTCAGCTCACAATTTATCCGAATATTAATATATGTATTACACATTAACTTACAGCTATTACTGCATCAGTATTTTTCAATGCTTCCATGGCGTTTTCCACATCTTTTAAATTTACGTGAGCAAATTCCTCAACGCCAGAAGGGCACATAAAGCATTTAAAAGCTTTTACTCCAGCATCTACTAGAGGAACTAATTCATCCTGATAATTAATGCCATAGATTAGACTAAATTTTGATTAACAAATTTTGTATAATTTACTTGATTTCCTGGAACTATTCCACCCCAAAATGCAACGTCCACATGTACCTTATTAAGAGCAGCAGCTTTTTTTATATTTAAGTTTTCAACAGAAGTTGTTGGTGGAATTGAATTGCTGAAAATATAATAAATAAGTTGGAAATAATAATTTTTCGTTTCGTTTGTAGTTTAATGAGTAGGGGTAGTATTATAAAACCATTTTTCAATGTGCAAGTTCAAAAAAGCAGCGTTCCGGGAATTTAAGGACCTCAGTAGCTAGATTGATCATATTTTGTAGACATTTATTGATGGTAATATGGCAAAAAATTAACCCTCCCTAGTTCTTTCATAAGTTTAAGCTTTGTAACGACATTTTATTGGTGGTAATATACAGGGTGTTCCCTTTATGTCGAGAATATTGGGAATTTCTACTACGTTTCTACGGCGTTGTTTTGACATAAATTTTGTAAAAAATGGAGGAACAGGTTAGCAATAAGTTTTATCGCTCATTTTTCTGTCAAATTACATCCAAATCAATTGAAAATGGTATCATCGCAAAGATTATTTCAAGAGTGATACAACGGTACTAAATTCATAGTTAGTCCGTCTATAATTAGGGAGAAATTCATAATAAAGTAACATCACAACAATGAAATTTATTAAAAAAACTGCTTACTTTCGAACCCTCTTTTAAGACGGATTTTAAAAACATTACAAAATAAAAACTATACCACCAAATAGTACACTTAAAGACGAATAAAACGGCATATAACACAAAGTTAGTCCGTTCTCGATTTAGCCTATAAAATTTCAAAACAAAAAGTGCTCTCTTTCGACATAAACTTAAAACTGTATTAATAATTTACACAAAACTCATTTTTTCCCTAATGCATAAAAAAGTTAATAGCACCGTCTGAAAGACAATTAAAATACGAATACGAGGGTATGTAACTCATACTTAGTTCGTGCGGTTTTAATTATGAAATTTGCAATTAAAATTTGACTTGAAAAAGCTGCGTTACTCTTTCTCACGCTTTAATCAAATACGTCATAAAACGAGTTTTTGGAGTTGCATAAAAATGTTATCAACATCGTCTGAAAGACAGTTAAAATACGAATACGTCCGTGTGTTTTTTTACTAAAAAATTGATTTATAAGTACCCACACATGAGGTGTGTTTTATTGGGAATTTTTAGATTCCGCTCGCCCTCTGGTGGCAAAATATGAACTTCGATATTCGGTACTTACGTTTTTGATTTAACGCATTGGTCAATGTTTTTTGAGATTTACTGAGGCTTTAAATGATAATGCTGATGATGGTGCGAGTTTACACCAATAATTTTTTTTACACGTTGAATGAAAAAAACTAAATTTAACGTTTGAAGGAATTTAATTTTTAATCTTTTACATGTTTGTTCTAAAAATTGTAAAAAAAGTACCGGAACGCGTTCCGGCTTCCCTAAAAAAGTACCGGAACGCCGTTCCGGCCCCACTACACCACTGGTTATAATGAGCAACTAAAACGGTAATTTTAAGTAATATGATCAAAATTAGTTGAACATATCAGATATAACAGGCAAATAAAATACACCTATTTATTACACTCTTTCTAGCTTTACAAATGAGCACCAGAGACCAGAGGTCGTATATATGACCAGTAAACATGTAATGTTTCGTTACGTATTTTAAACGTTTCATTGCAACATTAATGCAACGTTGCAATGAAACATCGAAAAAAATGTTTTTCAGTAAACATGTAATGTTACCTTACCTATTTTAAACGTTTCATTGCAACATGAGATGTTTTGTAATATATTTTAAACGTTTCCGTGACAACGTTGTTACGCTACGACATATGTAACCCTTTATGAAACGTTACTGCAACGTAAAATTGCATCAATACATGGTAACTTTGCATGTTTCAAGGAAACACTTATAAGATATTATTTCATTGTTATTTTGTATACTGGGTGATCTCAGAAATCGCGAATAAAGAATCTTTTGGCCTAATTTTCGTATTCCAAAAAACCGGAAGTACATGAAACCGGAAATAACATTCAAATTTTAAATGGTCGAGTGTGGTAAATATTACTAAAATATCTTTTCTTTTTAAAACGCCTTTTTTACAATAATTCTGGCTTGTTTTGGAAAATACGAATTATTCCAAAACATTCTTTAGGATCCGTTTGGTAGTAAAATTTTTTGTGTAAGGTGGTAAGAGTGGTCTGGACACACTATAGAAAAAAATTAAACCTCCCCAATCCATCCATAATATGCTGATCATTTTCCCAATTTTGAAAATAATTCTTGTTGTAATAAATAAGTATAAATGTGATTTTAAATTTTTAACAGTAGGTATAGGATTTACTAGAAATTGAGTTTTGTTATTCTTCCTACTTCTTTTCACTGCTGCTTATTTGAAAATTAAATTATAAATACACTTACAGCGGCATATCAACAATTGTTGTGAATCCTCCTGTGGCTGCAGCTTTAGTTGCTGTTTCGAAGCCTTCCCACTCGGTTCTTCCTGGTTCATTAATATGTACATGCGAGTCGACAAGGCCACACATAAGAAAGCCAGGGTTAACATCGATGATCTTTAATAAAAATATAATAACAGAAGTAAAATATTTAGTAGCTCGCAATTTATAACACCTGATAATTTTCTAAAGTTTTGAAATGTATTAATCTTTCATCACTTAAAATATCTTCAATTTTACCAAATGGGCTAACCAAAATTCCACCAGATATAATCTTATCTTCCAAAACTATACTTTTGCTTGCATAAATTTTATACATTTTTTTTTAAATCGCAGCAAATTCAAATAAAAACTGTAAATAAGAATTACAAATGTTAAATTAAAATCACTTAAACTTACCTAATTACTGTGATGTAAGGTTATCTAATTGATTTTTTTTTATTGCAAACTTCAAATTTATAAAAATTTTTAAATTGCTCTTGGATTTTTAAACGTCTGGTTTTTATCTAGACAAGATAAAAGCAAGTGTAATGATTTATTATAAGGTACAAGGTATAACCTTCTGACATTAGTTGATAAATAAACTCCTTGAATACAAATAAGCTTGTTTAGAAAAGTAATTAAAAATAAATTTAAACACTTCATGATTTATAAGACATTTTTTGAGGGAATAAGTAGCTAATAATTAAAGACGAAATTAAAAATTTTAAAAATGTTTATTATTTACAAATACAGGATTTGAGCAATTATTTTAAATAACAAGAAATAGTAACTGTGCATTATCATCATTATTAGTAACTAAAAAAAAATAATGTATTTACATTTAATAAATTTTAGAGGTATTTGTGAAATTTAAAAATTTGTTTATATAAGTCATAATAACTACAACAAAAAGCAAAAATTAACAATAAATTATTGTATAAAATATGCAAATTTTAAATTTATTGAGCTTCATGTTTGGTAACACATCTTGAAAATGAGTACATAAAAGTGCTATGAAATTATATCTTGATTTTAAATTATTTTTCTACTTTGGGTTGTTTATTTTTGGCACTTATACGCTTTTCATACACTGGATACTACACCACACTAATTTATTCATTGCTTTATATTTTACAATTATGGACAGAGACTCTACTTTTTATTTAATTAATAATGGTAAAATTAACTTACTTACAGTGGAATCAGCTGCACCAAAGTGACCTAAAGTAAATAACGTTTACTTGTGATTTTATCGATGTTTTGAGACTAGATGCTAATTTTTTAAATGTTTTTAACAATAGAATATATTATAGGTTTTACTTACATTATTTGATATTCTTACAGTTATACAGGGTGCAAAAAAAGCAACAAAGTAAGGTTAGTAGTTTTTTCCAACTAAAGTCCCAAAAAGGTGAATAAAATAATTCAAGAAATCGACGATTTTCTCAAGTTTTTCTTGGAATTTTCCGGCAAAAATTGTAACAGTGATAAATAATAGTACCATACACGATTGTATAAAATTTTGTAAAAATGTTTATAAAAACAAAAAAGTTATTAAGAGCAATTTCCTAAAAGGTAAATATAGTGCTTTAGTTCGGCAGTCATAAAAGCTAGTACGAACAACATTTTTGTATAATTTTTTTTTGTAGTTGATTTAGAAGTCATTTCTTTAATTTTTGCCAGAAGGAAAACAAATTGGTAAATGTACAAAAAAAATATAATGATCTAAAAGTACCTTAACTTTGGACCCCTCTAATTAATTTTGTGCTAGGTTGCGGAAGGTAACTCTCTGGCAGGATGTAGCCTAATCAATTTAGATTATAAATCTGAAAAGGAATTGAAAATCTAACGAGGGAAACTTGAGTTATGACTGCAGAACTAATGCTCAATTTCATGATTTTTCACAATTTTTCCTCCCAAACTCGCGCGCCCTCTAGGGACTCGCAATAATTATCAGTTATTTGGTCATAATTTCCAAAAAAGCTCCAGAAAAGTGGGATGGATTTTCTATACCTTGTTATTATCTCCAATTGAAAATTTATCGCGGGTGTCTAGGAAGATGCTCTTAAGTTTTTTCCAAGTAAAGTCCTAAAAAGATATGAATAAAACAAAATAATTCAAGAAATCGACGATTTTCTCAAGTTTTTCATGGAATTTTCCGCCGAAAATTGTAACACGGATAAATAATAGTACCACAGACGATTGTACAAAATTTTGTAAAAATTTTTGTAAAAATAAAAAAGTTATTAAGTTTTTTCCAACAAAAGTCCCAAAAAAGGTGAATAAAATACAAAAGAATTCAAGAAATCGACAATTTTCTCAAGTTTTTCTTGGAATTTTCCGCCAAAAATTGTAACACTGATAAATAATAGTACCATATACGATTGTACAAAATTTTGAAAAAGGTGAATAAAATACAAAATAATTCAAGAAATCGACGATTTTCTCAAGCTTTTCTTGGAATTTTCAGCCGAAAATTGTAACACGAATAAATAATAGTACCATACATGGTTGTACAAAATTTTGTAAAAAAACTCTCTGCATAAATAGGCCTTTACTTTAGTAATTCAACTATTACCTACTTTTGTTACACCCTGTGTGATCTAAACAGGGGGGTTATTCTCGAGTCACTTGACATGACAAGGACAGACTCTAATTTTTGGATTTGAATGACAAAGATAAAATGATGAAGGACATTGAAAATAAATCTCTGAAACATTTTTTGTAACTATTGTAGTTAACGAAATAATCGACTTTTTCAAAAATTGCATTTTTCGGTTTTTTCGTTTATCTTTGGAATGGCTCAGAATTTTTGATGCCATCTAAATGAGTATAAAAAACTGCAAAACATTGCCCATTAAACCGAATCTGTAACTTTATTAATAAAAAAGATACACATGCAATGCAACTCAAATTGGGACACCCTGTATATACGACATCATGTCGTGTGATTCGAGAATAACCTCCCAGATTACTTATTTAATTTTATTTTGTATAAAGTTTGATTTTTAAAATACATGTCAGACATTCCTCAGAATTACAAAATTATTGCACCAATGATTTATAATTTGATAACAAAAATATCACAGAAGTTTGATTTCTAATTTTTGGGACTAAATCATAATCCACCAATGATTCTCAAAAAATCTAATAAAATTATTGTATGAATCCAAGATGACCTCGCCCCAAAGCATTTTACAAAATGCTAATTTAGTGGTAATAGGTAATAGTACCAGTACTTGGAATGGACAATGTGTATTTTAAATTTAATATATTTAAATTACTTAAATATGAGCAATATTATAATTAATTGTAAATAAATAAACAAAATTATTTAAAATTCTCGTAGTATAAAAAAATAAACGCAGCAAACAGAAATTTTTAAATAATTATAAAAAAAATAATTGTGTTCGATTAATTAAAATTCTACCTACAAAAATAAAACCTAAAATCTCCTAATTCTACAACTGCGACATATGTAATGGCGTTAACATCAACTCAAAAGCAGCATCTTTAAGATTAGCACCTCGTAAATTAGCCTCGTGCAAATCACTCCCCGACAAATCACAAAATTCCAAATCAGCACCAGCTAAAACAGCAGCCCTTAAATCGCAATTCTGCAAATTAGCGTGTTTTAAAGTAGCGACCCTTAAATTAACACCACCCATGTGGGAACCTTCCAAAATAGCGCCTTTTAAATTAACACCCTCCATATTAGCCCGACTACCAGCTGGATCCTCAAAATTACAATTCCGTAACTGTGCACCTTCGAAATTCGCACACAAACTCTTAACACCTAATAATTGAGCGTTATCTAACACCGCACCTGATAAATCAGCTCGCTCCAAACAACACCAACTTAAATTACAACCCGTCAATTTACAATCCTTAAAATTCGCATATTTAAAATTAATATACCTTAAATCTAGCTTACTTAAATCAGCACCTGATAAATTCACCCCTTGAAAACGCAATTCTGCTGTATACGGACTTTTAATTAAGGCATCAACGATATCACGGCGTGTCAAAGGCAAGTCATCACGTGCTGTTTTTTGTAACTTAATAGTACGGTTTAAAATTGGAACTATTGATTCAATACCAAAAAAATGAGCTTCCTCTAAAATACCTTCAGGATTAATATTTGAATCGTATATTAATTGCCCGTGCCTTAAAAAATTAATAATAGGCTCGAAATACGTTGGGCTACGATCAATTAAATAAGCCCCATTTTCATCAATATTACTAGGTGTGTACAAAAACCCATCGTTATCTTCAGCGAACATCCGTGCCAGCATACTCGATGGTTCTGAAGTCAACGTACTTTTCGTCGTCGTAAATAACTTCCCACCAACATTTAAGGTAACCCAATCAAACAGAGATTTCTGCTTCACATTTTCTTCACTTGCGCCTACAAAATCCTCACCCGTTGAAATATAAATAACATCATTATCTCGTATAACATCAATATCACTAATTTCTGCACCATTCTCCAGGAATAATCTTTGCACCCTTATATTAAATTTAAGATAGGCTTGACTTATTAATTCGTCTAGTGTTCGAGGCACCAGTAATACCTATCAAAGATCGGGATTAGCTTTTTTATAGAGCCACTTGAAATACTCACTTTAGAGTTGGATTTATCACCATTTTTACGAACAAAAACTCGTTTATCGTTCATTTTATTTGTAAAAATCCTTTTGAAAAGTGGTTGTACTGTTTTGACAGATGGTAAAGTTAGGTTAAGTTTTCAATTATTAGCTGCTTTCGTTTTGACAGATTGTTCTATGGTTTTATTTAAAATTATATACAGGGTGCTCAAGTAATTATAATTTATTATATTGGGAAAAACTACGTCAAAAATTGTATTTAAAATGCATTATTTTACCTTATAATTACATATTCAACAAAACACAAATAGTGTAAAGCTTCAGTAAAGCTCAAAAAAAGATGTAGGCCAGTCAAATTAGCATTCTACTTCTAAAAAATTAGAGGAAAGCTGGAAGTCGTTTTAGTCACTTTATTTTTCATAAAAAAAGAACATGTTGAGTTTGCCCCAATTTTCGTGCAATGCTCAGAGTGCTGTGTAGAAAAAACCAAGAAATTTTCAGTCATTTTGCAGGTTTTTTAAAATACAGCCAAAATTATGCGTCTGGAGGAAAATACTATTCTTTGCAATTTTAAATAGCGTTAAATTCTCCGTCGATTGAGTACCCGACTTTTAAAGTTAAGCGTCAAGATGTTGCAGGAAACTAGAGTCAACAATTGCCCCCTTGGAGAAACAAAAATTTTCTTTCGTATATACCGATATTTAGCACCGGATATCTTTCTTATGACAAACACAGGCATTTACAATGTATCTCAACAGTTGTTGTTCACGAAAAGTGTAGAAAAGCATACAATAAGGAATCAAACATCAATGCTGTAATTTCCGGAGAAGTTCCCAGTAAGAGAGCTAGACGATCTTCAACCGAGTTCGATTTTAAGGAGAATTGTGTACATAGTGATGAAGATGCAGCATGTGATTTTGAAAAAAAAAACAGCTGAAAATGAATAAGAATTGCGCGATACCGTACATCGCGTGATTACTCTGAGATTCAAAAACAATCTTCTGGAAGTTGCCACAAACAGAGGTGATGCATAGGGTCAACAAGTTATTTGTATCAGATCTTGATGCTTCTGAAGCCAAGTATCATGGGGCATGTGGAAAACGATTCCTCAAACCTCTCGCATCTAGCAGTAGCAGAGGACGTCCCCTAGATGATGATGTTACAGCTGCAATCGATTATATAATCGGCTAAACGAGGGAAGACGAATGCCAGTTTAACCGGACTGAAATCCTTCAAGGCTAGTCACAGTAGGTACGTTCCGCCGATAGCAACAATCAAAAAAAGACTTTTCGAGAAGTATGACGATAATATAATTATACCCAGGATTTCAGCAGGAAATAAACATAAAAGTACAATAGTATGTTTCAAAAATATTGAGTACAATACTGTCAGACAACTGGTATGCTGGTACTCAAGGAAACAGAATAAATAAGAAGAAGGTTTTCACGTGACTCAAGCTTGTGCAGTCAACGTAAGAGCTGAAATTCGATCGAAAGCATACGATCTCAAAAATTATCTTAAACCCGTTGGTTTCTTGGATAACATTGATGACGATATTCCAGAATCTCTTTTGCTGCTTCTGCAAATAATAGCTGTCCCAAGATCCTGAAGGAATAAAAACGTGGACAAAGGAGTAGAAGCCAAAACTGCTGTATGTACGTGTCAAAGCAATTCCTCATGAAATTATCGCTGCTACAAGGCCAAGATCATTCATGTCTCCTCTGTAGATCAAACTTGGAGCATTTCTGCATAGATGTTCTATCAGCGCTAGGATTTTGCAGCTCATGTATGAATGTAAAAAACTTCGATTTATCTTGCATGCAACAACCTACATCAGATGTGCCAAGAAAAGTTTTCACCAGTTTGTGTTTGATAATGCCGATGTGAACATAGACACGATTGATGGTTTGAATATTTTTCATGCGATGGGTGGCATCCAGTGCATTACTTCAAAACCTCGGACTGCTTCTTTGGAAAAGCTATTCAAAAATTACTCATTATATACAGAATAAAAAATTTACATAAGCAATTTTTTACTCTAGTTTTCTTCAACACCTTGAGGTTTAAATTTAAAAGTTAGGTAATGAATCGATGCAGAATTTAACGCCATTAAACTTATATTATAGTCATTTTTAAGTTGTTACATTCATTAGAAAGTTATCCGGTGCTAAATATCGGTATATCCGAAAGAAAATTTTTGTTTCTCCAAAGGGGCAATTTTTGACTCTAGTTTTCTCCAACTTCTTGACGCTTAAATTTAAAAGTTGGGTACTCAATCGACGCAAAATTTAACGCTATTTAAAATTGCAACGAATAGTATTTTCCTCCAGATGCATAATTTTGGCTGTATTTAAAAAAAACTGCAAAATTACCGAAAATTTCTTGGTTTTTTCTACACAGCACATAGAGCATTGCACGAAAATTGGGGCAAACTCAATATGTTCTTTTTTTATGAAAAATAAAGTGATTAAAATGATTTCCAGCTTTCCTCTAATTTTTTCGAAGTAGATCATGTTTTTGAGCTTATTTGACTGGCCTAATGTACCAATGCATTAAATCGAAAAAGTATGTACCGAATATAGTCCAGAGGGTGAGTAGTTTAGTATAAATTATATTATGAACTTAAGATATACTATTTAATGCATGTTTTTATGAAGAAATAAAAATATGTAATATATTCATAAAATTTTAGTACTTTCACTAGTTTTATCGTAAAAAGTTGAAGCATCTCGATTTTCATCATTTTTTTATATTATCTAAGGTAGAAAGCGAATTAATCTGTGTAAAAATGTTTTTATTAATTAGTTCACTATTTTATTTTGGACTAAAATTATTGTATCTGTTCAAAAATGGTTTTTAAGTTGTGTTTTTATTGAGGATGGGGTAAGGTAAGAAATGAATAGAAGAGTTTGGAATAAAACTTTTATTTGGTTATTAAAATTAATAATAGTGTCACTTTCAGAATTATATTTATACATAAATTGTGTCCTTAACTTAGGAAAATAAATCAACAATTTTATCCTTAAATCTACAAAGTATCAGTTAGTTTTGCCATAATTTATATACAATAAGACTACATTAAGATTCCATCTTAGAATTACGTGGGGAGTCGGTTGTTTTTACAAAAAAAATGTATTCACATCATTTATTGAGAATAAATCTGAACTTAAAACCTAAGGACAATGACAGTAAAAATGAAATTAGCCACATTTATTATACATTTCATTACGTGTAAATATTAAGTTATTAAAGATTTATTACTAATCAATTATTGAAAAATAATGATTTATTAATAATATTTGATGTGGATAATTTTTCAACATTTCTTTAGAGCGTTAGAATATTTTCGACATTTATCAGCAAATGGCTAAATAATTATGTTAGTTTTATAAAATTAACAATACGTAGTCAACGAAAGATAGAATTGTTAGTAAAGCAAATACATTTACAGTCGATCCCATGCGCTGGTTGCCACCGTGTTGCATTGCTTCCGGGTGTTCACCTGAAAGAAAACAAGAAAATTGTTATTTTATAGAAATTACTTTTCATTATTATCCACCCCCGGGCAAGAAAATAATAGACCTTTCGCGTGATATTTTTACGTGAGTTAAAATTGCTAACTATATTATAGAATAACACATTTTCTCCTCAATTTATCAAAACTTTTGTTTCATTTTTATAGATTATCCATGTTTTTATGCGGTGTGTATATCACTGACTTTCGAAATGTAATTCCCACCAGCGTTACAAAATATCGAGTGATTCTTAGAGATTCAAATTAACTTTTACCGCTAAAAATGGCGCCAGAAGTAGGTCAGTGCTAAGCAGTGATAGCTGAAAGTTATATGACAACCATGATGGAAACTTACTTATGGTGTTAGTTCAATTAGTTCTCCATTTAACCGCAAGAGGGAGACCGGTTAGCCAATAAATTTGGCTTTTTGCCTAAATCCACGCCCTTTTTCTACAATTAAACGAAAAGTACTCGAAAAATGAGGATGGATGAGAGCCTCTGGCGTTAATTTCTTTGTGGAAGTGTTCAATAAAGATTTCCAATAACTTTCAGAGTATCAAGTTCTAAAACAATTTACAACAATGTGAACTAACTTTAATGTCCAGTTTAGGTAGAGATTATGTCAGAGTTAATTCATTAAATTGTCAGTGTTGTTAAAGCTAAAACAAAGTGAATAAGCAAAGCTTCGTGAGAGACATATTAATCATATTGAAGTAAAGACCCTTATTAAGAAGCGCAATACTAAACGACGAATTTAATTGCGAAACCATGAAACCAAACGCTGGCTTTGAAGTTTATTTCTCTCTGATAAAATGTATAATTTGTTCGAGTATCTGCAGATTAGCTCGCCCCTCACACACTTGGAAAAACGCCAAAAACTCCAAGCGGTACATTTAATTGGAAAAGAAAACAAAAACGAGATCTAATTATCACGCTGCATCTGCTGCTTCATTATTTTTTTTCATGATCATACCATATGTATGTATACTGTTAATAAAGTTACGTCACGAAATAACTCTTTTTGCTTCCCTAACATACAAGCCACAAAATTGTTACACGATTATTGTTTACAATTCGCTTCTGGACTACATTACCGTTAATTCATATCTGAATTAACACATAATTTACAATTTAGAAGCGTTTACCCAAACAAATTTGCCAATAATACCTTGTAGTTTGTGTTTGCGTTACGAAAACCCCAAGGTGGTAAATTTCACAAACTCCTCATGGGTGATAATGAATTTATTTTCATAAACTTGATCAAAATCCAGAATCGATGTGTAGTGGATAAAAATATTTATGGAGATATCGGTATATTTTAATGCAATACAGGATTTAAAAATGGTGAATGCGCCAGGCTTTCCAGGAACCATTAGGTTAAATTCGAAGAAATAATGATTTGTACACACTGGTGGAGATTTATTTATGGTAATAAAACACGGCGATGTTTTTCGGAAATTATTTTTGTGGGTTTGTAATAAAATTTATACTGTACATGCATGAAGACTATTAAGCAATGAGGCATTACCACAAAAACGATGATAATTCATGATCTCCCACATCAAACGAAGCTGGTAAAGCGACCACGCTATTTTCAGCTTAACTCATCTCAGTTTAATGCATCTTTATGCATAATTCTTGTGATATATTAACGCTTTATTCTCTTGTTACCAGAAGCTTTTAACACTGATGTGCATTTTCACACTTTTTTGCCAACTTTTACGAGCTCACAACAGCTTCTGTTCGGATAATTGTAACACTTTAGAATTTCTTACTAGTACTAATAGTCGTTTCCATCGATTTTATTATTAGTTTCACAATATAGTGGAATTTCGATAGAGAATTTCACGTTTCCTTTACTCCTATGTGCAATTTTATTAATAGAAAATCTACAGTTTAATAAAAATATAAAACTTATTGACAAATAAAATAGTTGACCCCAAATTTTATTCCTTTTGTTGCAGAACTATTGACCTCAAAATTAAATAATTTAGCCCTTAGGATTTTTTAGATACAGTTGATTTTCAGATGAACCGCATGTAAAGATTTTACTGAAACACCCTTTATATAAAAATTTACCAGGGTTTTTTTATCCAATTATCCAATAGCCCAGGGGGCTTATTCCTGAAATCTTACCTAAATTTTGGCATTACCTCAATGAGATTTCACGAATAAGGCACCAGGGAGGCTATTCTTAAATCAGCTGACACAATGTGGTATACGAGATGACAGATTCTTATTTCTTTACGTACATAACAATGAATGAAGATTGAATTATGAAAGTCGTATACAACATCGTGTTGTGTGTTGTATTAATATACACTATGCTTTCCAAATTATTCAATGATTCAGGGTGATTATTCTTGAAATATTACCTAAATTTTGGCATTCTCTCAATGAGATTTCAATAATAATGGACCAGGCGGGTTATCTTTGAACGATATCGTACACGACTTTCATCATTCAGTTATTATTTGGGCGTGAAGAAATAAGAGTCTGTCATGTCGTATGCTCTATACGACATGACATATGGTAGACGACATGACAGACTCTTATTTCTTCCCGAACAAGCAATGATTGGATGATGAAAGTTGTATACAATATCGTTCAAGAATATGGGCCATGCTATTAATATAGAGTGTCTTTTCCTAATTATCCAAAGATCCAGGAGGCTTATTCCTGAAATCTTATCTTATCTAAATTACATTACATGAGATTTCAAGAATAGGGGACCAGGGGGGATATTCTTAAATCATCAGCGACATGATGAAGTATAAGTCGACATTACTCTTATTACTTCACGTACATGATTCAATGATGAAAGTCGTATACGACATCGTGTTGAGTGGTTCAAGAACATGCCCCCTGGGGTGTTATACTTGAATCACCCGGCACAAAGTAGTATATGACATGACACGGACAGACTGTTACTTTTGAATTTGAATAACAAGAATAAAATGATGAAAGTCGTATACGCCATCGTATCGAGTGTTCAAGAATATGTCCCCAGGGTGTATATTATAAACACCTTCGTTACGTAGCGATCTACGTTATGGAGGTTGGTAGTAAAATCCGGCGAAGCCAACTCCTTCCAACCTTCGTGACGTAGATCGCTACGTAATGATAATAATAATTGGCTCCACAGGAAATCTTTTTCGAGTTGACTTACTTTAGGGTTGCTTTGAAGCTATTTTTACTTGACTTTATGTTGGGTATTTACTTACCGTTCAAAACGTGTACAGTGACATTAGCAGGCCGTGCATTTGATGGATTGCACTGGTAATTTCCAGAATCAGAAGGTCGAGCCTTCTGGATGAGTAGTACACTTCGACTAGTCTCTCCTCTCTCAGTGGCGACACTGACGCCTCCACGCGAACTTGAGTAGCTTATGATCTGTAACAGGAGAAACTATTAATGGTACATAGAATAAGGTGTAGAGTTACTGTTAAGTATATACTAATGAAGGCTTGGATCAATCAATTGACGCACATGGTGTACGATTAGCAGGTGCAATCAGTGTAATTCCCTGTGCGATCTCCGGTACACGTTATAGATGATGTTTAACTTCACGGAACCAAATTGATTACGGTGTGCACGATTTATCTCTCGCAGGACCATTTTATAAGCAGGGCTTAACGTACGGCGCACCCAATTTCGATTATTAATCAACTTGAAAAATGGATCCCTGCCTGTGTTGCACCTTTGTACGAAACAACTTCACTAATCGAACCGGGATTAGGGCATTAACAAACACATCAGTCTTTTTAAAAATAAAGCCAATTGCCAAAAAAAGAAAATAAAACCATCAATAAGAATTATCCGCGCGGATAAAATGTCTTATACAATCATTAATTCTCCTTCTTTTATTTTATTTGCATTTTTTATAAAATGTCCCTTTTTAGTATTGACCACTGGGTTGATTAAAAATTTAGTACCAACCTAAGAAATCAATAAGCTGCGTTTAGAGCAATAAAGGGTAGACTCGTATAAAAAACATCCTTCGGTTTAAATAATTCTCAACTTTTATTTGTATCAGCCCGTGTGGCTTCCTCACTCCGAATTTTTATTAGGTCGCTCCTGCTTCTCTAATATTGGATTTAATCATGCTCCGATGATTTCATATGCAAATGTGTAAACACTGCATACCATAGGGGACACATAATTTAAATAAATGAATAATTAAAGTGCATTCGCAGTGTTGTATAATTCACGAATTATTATATCACAGCCTTTGGGTATCTAATCATATCCTATATTAACTTTTCCATTATTTTTGATCAATTACGGCATTTTACCATTAGTAAACAAATTTTATATTTCTTAAATCACATTTTTTTCCTCACTACTTCTCTTTTATGTTCTCTACTCAATCCATCAACTGAATATTGAAACGTTACGATTTTGCACTCAAATCCAATCGATATGCCGGTTTCTACTCTATAAATTTGTTTTCTTTAGGAAAGTTTCAGGTTTCAGTTCTTCTTTACGTTATTTAAGAAAAAAATAATGAAAGAATATAACAGTTGGCAACTAATTAAAAGTATGACCCTGATTTTTTTCCACAAATGATTAAAAAAACACACTTTTGTACCTGAAATAGAGTCAAAACCCAAAACGAGATTAAACTAGTGGTTCAAGATCGCACAAGGACTGCACCCCTTGGTCACCGACTCTCCAATCCATGCGTTCATTAATAACGTATACTTTTTATACTTTTAGTTTCACACACAATCGTAACATTTCGTATGCGATGTATCTCTCGAACGAGCTACATTTCAGTCAACTCTACTCTATACTCGCCGTCACCCTCGACTCTGAACTATGCGCGCACCTTAAGAGTCATTTTTTGAGTATACTAAATAGGGTAAACTACTTAATTTTTTTGTACCAAATTTTGGTAGCATTAAAAAATATTTATAATGAACCAAATCGGAGAAAAGAATTAAAAAATATTAACAGTAAGTGTATTTTTTAAGACCCTCCTACTTTACAGTAAAATTACTCAAAAACCAATCAAAGCCCGATGTTACACTTCTCCGAATTTGTTAAGCCATAAAATATGAATCGATTGGTACCATAAACATGCCAAAGAAAAATTTCTTTAATTAGTTATTCGTGCGGTACGAAACGTTGTTTTTCAACAAAAGTTGCCCAATTTAAACGCAGCAAGAAAAAAAAAATCACAAACATAAGTAATATGTACAATAGTTTTAATTATGATGTATTATTTATTTAAATTGGATATTTAGTTTTTAAATCGCTGCGCGGGGCGAGAAACATAAATTACCCTTATAGCGTAAAGTGCCTTCTTCTTATTTCTAATGCAGCTATTTTAAATGTAACTTCAAACTTTTTGCATGGGCTAGGAAACTAATAATAATTACGTAAGTAATTAATAAATAATAACCTAAATTATTTAAAAACAACTGTCACTTTTCGCATGAAAAAATCTATGATGAAAAGTAGTCGTTCGCTTGCCCTAGACCTACTTGATCATTCTGTTCGGAATTTTCCGCATGCACATATACGGTTCGATTTACGGGACCGAATTTATATTCAAAATTTTCAAAAAATTTTCAGTTAAATTAATTAATTGATTTTCACAAAATATGTCTTAAAATATTCCCATATAAGATATTTATTTTTTAAATGTTCGAAATTCGAATAATACCATTTAGGAAATAAAAAAAATTCTAAAAAATAATTAAAAAATTTGGAAAAAATTCTATAAATATTTCTTTAAATGAAACCATTGATTACTAATTATTAAGATATGTGGTACCTTACTTTTTTAAAATAATTTGAAAAAGTGGAAATCGCAGTTTAAAAATATTTTCCCACTTTTACACCGTTCTGATTTTAAGTACCTTAACTTACTAAAAAGCTTCTTCCCTTTTACGATCAAAAAGATTTGTTTATCTTATTTGGTTTTAGAGTTATGTTCGAAAAATCTAAAAAACAGGAAAATCGAGAAATCGGGAAGAGTGCCTTTTCGGGGCAAGTGTGTAATTGCATAATAAATAATAACGTTCAGGAAAATGGTGATTTGGTATTGGGTACTGGAATTTATACAGAATAAGGCTTAATTATCAACAAAGTTATAGACCTCAACCGAAAATTTTTTTTCTCCAAAAATTTAAAATCATTAAACACGTTTATAGATTTTAGCCTGCTGAATACGGTGATATAATTAGTTTTGCTCAGCGACCAACAGTTTAGAAGTTACAGCTGATTTTCTAACACTAAAAGAAACATAGTTACTATTCATGCTACAAAAATGTATTTTTTTGAAATTTCTTTTTTGTGGTAAATTAATTGTTTTTTTTTTTGTTTTAAAAGTTTTAAAAATTAGGTAGTTGTCTGCACTTGCCCCACAATTACGATTTAAGAAGCTAAAAAGACTAATAGAGAGATATAATTGTAAGCTCCTCAGAAATTAATGAAGATGAGTTACCTAAGTGACAGAAATAGTGAACAAGAATTGCTCAAAAGAATACTACTTCAAAATTGTAAGGTCTAGGTATCTGTCATCCACTTTCCAAATTTCTTGAAACCAAAGAATCATTGAAATATAGGATATGCATATATATCTCAATATCTTAATTGAATTGTATTCAAATTAATTTTTCCTACGAAAAATGACGTCAAACGTAGGCCAGTATAAAGCGGCGTAACCTCCTGAAAGTTAAGTGGAATCCATGACAAGGTTATGGCAACTAACCTACTTTTAACGTCATCCCACTAGTTCCGCATTTGGTCGCAAGAGGGAGATTGCTTAGCTTAAATAAATTAAACCTAAAATAAATGCTACTTATATGCACTTACTACCCAAGTTGGGGCAAGTGCGTTACTCGGGTCAGATTTTTATAAAAAATCTAGAAAATTAATAAACAGAGGGGTGCACAAAAAACGGCTAACGATGTAGTTTCGTTATTTCTTATCCGATTTTAGTAAATGATATGTCAAATTAAATGAATTGAAGAATAGTAGTATCAGATAATAAAAGAATAATTTTATTTTTGAAAACATCAGAGGAGGAGGTGGCAACTTTTCTTTTTCAAATGGCAACATATTTTTTTCAATTGAAAAAATCATTAACAAAAATAATCTAAACTAATTATACCAATAATTTTTTTAGTTTTTTTTTTAATTTTATTTATTATTTTTTTTAATATAATTCAATTGTTTTTTTTTTTGTTTTTGAGTTTTGAGTTTTTTTTTAAGTTTTGTTTTTTTAATTTATTCTTTATACTTTTTAATTTATTAATAATTTTTTAATGTATTAATAATAAATTAAAAAACAAAACTTAAAAAAATTACAAACTCAAAAACAAAAAAAAAAAGAAATGAATTAAATTTAAAAAAAATTAATAAAAATAAGATAAACTAAATTAAAAAGAAAAATTAAAAAAAAAATGTTTTAAATTAATTTAAAAAAAATTATTAGTATAATTGGTTTAGATTATTTTGTTAATGATTTTTTTCAATCGAAAAAAATATGTTGCCATTTGAAAAAGAAAAGTTGCCCCCACCTCCTCTGTTGTTTTCGAAAATAAAATTAATCTTTTATTATCTGATAGTAGTATTCTTCAAACCATTTAATTTGACATATCACTTATTAAAATCGGATAAGAAATAACGAAGTTACATGGTTGGTCGTTTTTAGGCACCCCTCTGTAGAATAATTGAGGTTGCTTGTAAGGAAACAGTGAAAACAATAAGCTATAAATATTTCATTGTTCCAGAACTACAATAGCAAATTTCAATAATAATTTAAACCTTGGCAGAATTTTTGCTAAAAAAAATGGGTAAATCTGAAATACAGGGTGGTGATAAAGTTTGGAACAAAATTCGTAACTGTCGTATTTAATTTTTTTGTTTATAAATTTAATCATTTTTTTATATCATCGTTTAAGTGACATACCTAAATGTCTATCAAAAACGAGTAAAAAAAGTGGGAGTTTTCTTAAAAAAAAACGATGATGACGGCATTGCTAAATCACGTAACGTCATTAATATTTTTTTTATATCAAAATATGGCATTTTGAAAAAAAAATTTACCTGTCCGAAAGATTTTCTCAAAAAAATTAAAACGGGAGTTACGAATTTTGTTCCAAACTTTATCACCACCCTGTATATTAATTTTGGAAAAACTACTTGACTGATGAAAACGCTTGTGGGCTTAAAATTTTTGTAAAATTTTAAATTTTCCTCTATCTAAAATCCAAAAGAACTCAGAAAATCGTTTTAAAAATACTTCCTCTTGAAATGTTTTTGTATTTTACGATTAAAAAAATTTGATGGATCGTTTTTTGCTACTTTTCCCACTTTTTGAGACAAAATCTAAAGTACACATTTACTTTCTTTTATTTACAATAATTTTAGACTGAGAGCTACACAATTAATCAAGAAGGAACTATGCAGTAAATTGTAAGTCAAAGGGATTACATAAATTTTGATGTATTTTAAAGCGACAAATTTTTTTTGTCGGGAAAAATGTGTATACAATCTAGTTGGAAATCGTATTTAACGTAATTAAACGATAAATTCAAAATTAACATTTTGGAATAGGAACCTAACACTATTATTGTTTCTGGATAATTAAATTAATTTCTCTTAATATTCTAATTACCTCAGGTATGCTGTCGGATTGTTTGTAGTTTGTAACAGATGTTAGTTTTGCTGACGAATTTAACCAACCTACGTTTAATTAAAATTTTTAACTTACCCATAAATAAATAGACGCGAAAGAGATCAAAGAGATGGATGGATAGGATTTCAATACAAAGCACTTGAAGTAAATTATTTATTTTAAAGATCTTACGTATAAATACCTAATTAGCAAAAAAAGATTTTGTAATATTTTGGAAATGAATTTTAACAGTAAATTTTCGCGGTAAAGAAGTTTTTCCTTCTAAAAAACCTATGAAAATTTTTAAGAAACACGTACAATCACGCGCGTCAAGGATACACAAGAAATATTTTGACTTAATGGCAAGCCTTCGCAAACACGAAAATACACGAAATTTGAAAAGACCATGCCCGCATCTCACGTCTTTTTAATTTCTTTCAAATTTCGAGTGATCTCGTGGTGGAAAACGCTGGCTATTGGGTCAGAATATTTCTGTTGTGTCCTAAATATTTTTGCGCGTGATTGTACTAAATTACTAAAATATTTTGAAGCTCTAAAAGCATCTCGGTTTTCATTTTTATTGAATATAGGCTTAACACTAACGAATATTATGGTGTTTTATTCATAAATCCATGGCTTTTGAATTTACCTATAGTGAATGCTTTTGAAATCTCCTCAAAGCAAATACATCGTGTTTGCTTTACTAATACAGTAATAACCTGACACATTTTATTAGAACAATGCAACACAACACGATATCCTAGTTTCACTGCTAAATTATTACCACCTCTGTTTCGTCCAGCACTTTTCAAACCACAAAAAATGACATCCAGATCAAAAACATCATTTATCAAAAATTAAATATGTTGTATACGTGTCAGTGTTGAAAGGGTTTCCTGGATTATAACTATTAAAGCACTAAAAAAGTAAAAGGGTCTATAATATGTTCGTTTTCTGTACCCACGAGTTATGAATGATTTTATTGACGATATAAAAATATAAATGAGAATTTTTTAAATTATTTTATTGGCTGGTACTAAAATTTAATTAATCAGTTATGTAAGCTTAAAAAGTAATAATTGACGCTCGGTGTAAATTGGGAATAAAAATTGGAAATTGCAATATGTGACTGGGAAAACTAATTTGGACGTATGCAAGTCAAGAAGTGGATTAGGGAGCAAACATGCAGAGAAAATTGGCACAAAAGTGCAGAACAGGGCTAGCAAATTGAATCTGAAATTGGGATTAATTAATAAAAGTAACCTTTTTATGCACTCGCTATTTTAATCCAACAATGGGAACCACAAAGGACAAACAAACAACGCGATGGAAAATTTGTTTTTAATTAAATTTCAAGCCGATTGGATACAAACGCGCTCAAACAAGGTGCGCGCATTAATTTGTTATGGTTCGTTTTTGATCACTTTATAATTTTCAAAGAGTTAATTAAATTTATTACCTTTTTCTTGATTCAATGAGTTGTTATTGTAAGCCTATGCTTACACAATCTAAGCCCTCTTTGTCAACTCAAAACAATGCTCTTATTTATTACTATTTGTTTGAAAATTATTTTAATTCTATTGACATTATTGCTTTACAAGGATTAACAAAAGTTATTTTAATAAGCGTAATTTATTATTTCATTATTAGTTTAAATATTATTCGGAAATTTATAGGCAATTACGTTTAAATTTTAAACTTCAATTATTATTCCCATTATTGAACATGTTTCAACATAACACAAAATATTTTAATTGCGATGTACCATTTTAGTCCTACGAGTCCACCAAAATTGACATTTTATTTTTTAAAACCATAATTACTCAAATATTTACCAGTTTATCATCGATTTTTTCAACAAACATTTATTGCTTACACAAATATAGGATTTCCCAAAATTACAAAATGAGTTTTTAAAAATAAAAAAGATTTAGAAATAATTGAAAGAGTAATTTGTTTATAGTTTTGTTACATACACTGCTTTTCCAGAAACTTTTGAAATAAAATTCAATTGATCACATCAGGTGATCATGCTGGCCATTCGCCTTTTTCTTTATTTTTTCCCGCATAAAAATTAGGCAACCACATGTATGTTGACGTCAGTAGTTGGTTACCGGCAACCGGTATAACTTCCTTAAAAACTATCAGGGGGATTATTCTCGAATCACACGACACGATATCGTATACGACCTGACAGACTCTTATTTTTGCCTTTGAAGATAGAATGATAAAAATCGTATACGACATCGTATCGAGTGATTCGAGACAACCCACTTATGACGTCACTTCATTAGTTTTGCATGTCGCCGCAAGAGGGAGATCGATTAGCTTGAATCGCCATTATATTAAAAAAGTGCCATTTTATAGATTTTTGTTGAGTTGATGAATGTAACCTTTGGAAAATGTTTTTCTTGCTAATAATTTAGTCACGTAGTCGTTAAAAATTCTACGCCTAACTGTTGAAGTACTTTTAGTGGTGAAAAGCCGATAATATTGTGTAAGTTTAAAACTGCACGCATTTAACATGCAAGTTCTGAGAGTGATGACAAGAGCGCCTGGAAGATGATACGAGCGTACTTATCTATAACATTTTCAGGCACCATTAAGTTAGAATCTGAAGCCGCACATAATTTACAACTCGCCAACTTGACATCCGCGAGATTTTAAGCATCTCAAGTCACAGCATCTCGAGAGTTCAACAAGAAATAAATTTCAACGAAAATACTTACTTTGTACCTTAATATCTTAGTTTTTAAATATTAAAGCGTCGGAAAAGAGGACGTGTTTTGTAGTTTTGTTTTTAAATATTGAAAAGTTATCGTTTTATTTTTGTTGCTACAATTTTCGTTCATATAATAAAATTATTCGGATATCTTCGGTTCGAGCGAAACATTTGATAAAATTTGCCGTTTCATCAACGCGTTCAATATCGCAAACAAGGTTACTGCTTACAACGAACGTGTCAGAATGGCCCTTTCGGGAGGAAAACAATATCTGTATTAACAATAACAATTGCTTGAAAAACGCCTCTGATAAAATTCTCTACATGAAACTTACAATTGTCCAAACGCTTGCAATGGAAATAAAACAAAACGTTCTACTATTGACCGACGAATTTAACGCTTTAAAATAAATTTACTGACGGATGACAATTTAACATTGATTTTACTCTGCGAGATTTTTTGCCTTCAACTGAATTACATCCGGAGTTAATCTAGCTTTAAACTCCCAGCCTTGGTCACATCCGACGACAATAATTAAATGAATTTCTTCACCCATGATTTTATTAAACTTTTGTATCACTTTTCTTCACCAAAAGTATGTCATTTGCTTTACATTCACATACAAGTCAGTTTTTTGGACAATCTTTTCTCGAATTTCTAGTAAATATTTCTATAATGCTCCCTAATACATTTGTTCCCACATCTCATAAAACTCGTCTTTGACGATCACGGTCATGCGCAATAGATAAAACGCGTTCCATCACGTATGTAGGAAGTTTGTGTTCCAAGTAGTTACACTTCCAGTTGTGTTTTCACTCGTTAGCTGAAACCTAATCTTCCATTCTTAACAATACAACATGTGTATAATCACCGCATGTGCATAAAAGCGTTCCAACAACGTTGTCTTGTGAGGTACACTTTGGACGGTAAGCTGTTCGCGCAAGCGCATAAACTCGATCCGATAGGTTTCGTTACGATTCCGTGACCTTCAGAAAACTCGTTGTTGGAATAAAGCTACTTCCAGGTGATTTGTGATTACGCTCATAAAAGTACATTTGTATATGTCATGTCATAAACACGAAATGCTGTCATTATCGATAATGGCCGGCCAATAGCCAATATCTAAACTTACAGGCCCATATCTGTTTACAAAAGTGTGGGGTGTAATTTGAAGAAAAGTTGATGATGGCTTTAAAAGCTGTTTTTGGTTTGAATATTTATCTCTTCAGCTAACGGAGATATGACCTGAGACACCCTGTATATATATGAATTTTTGACACGACTTCGTACCTTTAATGATCTTATAATTTTAAGAAATAGCAAAATCTTACCTAAAATTTAAACAAAGGTAAAGAATTTTATGAAAAATCCATTTTTAAGATTATTTTGTAAATTTTGATATCATAGTTTAAGTAAAACATCTCATTTTTTGATTATCTTAAGAAAAACCAAAATATTAGTAGTTTGTTAATATTATAGCCAATTTTTTAAACCTAAAAATATTATAAGAGTATGAAATAATATATACAGGGTGTCTTATTGAAATGTCGATTATTTGATAACTAATTTTTTTCAAAAAAATAACCGAACACGTCGATTTTTGTTTTGAGGGGGACGCACTATAAGACCGATTTTAGCACTCTCACGTCGCCCCCTTAAGTGGGGGGCGTTTCTCCCAAATTTCTTAAAGAACAAGAGGGATTGAGTAATATATCATTGGAAAGCTGCTTATAATTGGAATACAATGGTATAAATTAAATTAAAATTGAATTTATTATAAATTTATTGAAATTAGTATAGAAAAGTGTTTCTTGGATCTTTTACGTTATATTTGCTTTGGCAATGTAAACGCGCGTAGATCAAAATGTTGGATGGTACTTGGTACTTCCGGTGTGTACGTAGTCTATGACTTTGAAATCTTCTAATATAGATCTTAAATTTTATGAATAAAAGAAATCTCGCGGAACCTTTAAATCTTTTGACGGAACCCTGGGATTTCGCTGAACACACTTTGGGAATCACTGATTTAACACATACTCTAAGTATTTTAAGTTTTTTGACTAACTGGTAACTAATAACAGTAGATCAAACTTATTTCTCCAAGATTTGGACCAAAGTTACCTTTAAGGGCAGAAGTTACCCCACTATCACTTCAAATTTGAAACCATTCACATTCAAAGCGAAATTTCTCTAAATCTAACTTAATAACTTACAATTGTTTTTATAAGACGCAGGATTTGTTTATGAAAAGTACAATAAACTCGTTTTGATTCTTAATTTTTATGGTTTTAAGCGAAACCGTAAATATTATTAATTTTAAAAGTTACAAATTTCATTCCAAAAAATTGTTTTCATATTTATTTTTATTACATTATTATTTCTATAGGGTGTCCCATTTTAATTAATCTAGCTGAATATCTAACTAAGTGATTTAGTAAAAAAATGTTTCAGACAAAAATTGCAGCTGCTCGAGAAGGACATTTACCTAATAATCGCCTGGCATTTTAATTTTTATTGGATTTTATGGGGGTTTTATGAGTAAATATTTTTAAAAAATATTTTTACAAAAAAAAGTTCTTAAATTAAGACGATGATTTATAAAAATCATTGAAAGAAAGTTTTTATTTTTTTAAATTAATTTTTATAATTTTTTTTTGGAAAATATTAATTTAGTCATTTTAATATAGCAATTAAAGACAGAGTCATCATGAAAAACTAAAAATTTCTATTGATTTTGGCGAATATCACAAAAAAGTTTCTAATTAAAATGTTCAACGAAAAATTGGTTATTTTTTCATAGATTACGAATCTACAATAAAAAATATGAATTCCCATTTGGATAGAATGGTTCCCCATAAAATCCCATAACAATTAAAAATCCATGGCACTATTAAATGTCCCCCTCGATCCGCTACAATTTTTGTTAAAAAATTTTTTAAGAAAATCATTTAGTTTTCAAGATTTTCAGCTGGATTATTTAAAATGGGACACCCTGTATATTTTTTTCAAAAATATTAAAAAAAAACTTAATGTGAAAAACATTTGTTAACTTTACAATAAAAAAATTATCTCCTTAAATGGAAAATCAGGGTGACTGTCAACTTTAACAGCGCTGTTACTGCTAACATTTTTGTTCAGAATGACCATAGGTAAGTAAATTTGGATTTAGAAAAAAATTTAGCTAATTTACATGTTTACACGGTGTCCCACTTTTTCTTCAGCTAAATTTTTTGGACTCATTAGATTGTTACAGAAATTTTAATTATTTTTATGGGACACTCGGTATAAATTTCATCTTATTTTGAATTTTTTTATTTAAATCAAGTGGATTTTGTATTTATTTTTAATCCAATCAGATTCGTTAACAACCATTAATCTTCAAAAAATCAATTTGGCAAATACAAAATCCAAATCATAATTGATTTAACTAAAAAAATAATAATAATAAAGAAAATTTTATAAGGTGTTTCACAAAAATCATGAAAATGTTTCAATTTTAAAATTGCTGTAGCTTCCTAAAGAGTCGAAAAAAAAATTAGCTTAATTCATAGGAATTTTTTGTTCAGAATGATGTTTACAATCCAATTTTTTTTTGCTGGAATAAATGGGACACCCTATATAAAGTTTAAAATTGAGAAAAGTTAATTGCTGGCTAAAAAATATACTTAAAATAAACAATTTTGCACGAATAGTTTTTATACAGGGTGTCTCAGACCACCCGTCCACCCCTTCTATTTTGAGAACGCCTTGTCGTACATGGCTGACATAAAAAAAAATATTACCAAAGCAAAACCAAAGAATGTATTGGTGCACTTATTTTTTTCCGGAATAATCCGGAAGTGCCCGGAACCGGAAGTAACTTTCGATTTTTAAATGGCAACATAGGTCGAGTATGGGATCGTTTGAAAGGTATTTTAAAAAGAAACAACTTTTATTAAAATATTTTTTTAATATCTTTCATAATTAACAAATTAAACGAAAAACAAAAGCAAACAAGTGACAAATGGTTTCTTAAATTATGGAAAAATTAAAACACTACCATCATCCTCAATGGGTAAGGGTAGAGGCAATTATGATTTTTTAAATGAAAACATTTATTTTTTGCTTCGCTTGTTAAAAATAATCAACTTTTTTAAGTTATGTATTTACCTTAATTCAAAAAATAAAAAAAGTTGATTATTTTTAACGAATAAAGCGATAAACGCAAAAAAGAGTTTTAGTTTAAAAAAATCTCTTTCTTGCCCATTTGCGGATGATGGTAACGATTTATTTTTTCCATAATTTAAGAAACCAATGGTCACTTGTTTGCATATTTTTTTTTTCGTTTAATTTGTTAATTATGCAAGATATTACAAAAATATTTTCATAAAAGTTGTTTCTTTTTAAAAGACCTTTCAAACGATACCATACTCGACCTATGTTGCCATTTAAAAATCGAAAGTTACTTCCGGTTCCGGGTAAAAAATAAGTGCACCAGTGGATTCTTCGGGTTTGCTTTGGTAATAATTTTTTTTATTTCAGCCTTGTACGACAAGGCGTTCTCAAAATAAAAGGGGTGGACGGGTGGTCTGAGACACCCTGTATAAAGGCCTTTTATTTTCTTGATCCGGATGTGGAATTATACATTATAATTTTTTATGTTATTCATATTCTTATTCATATTAATAAGTGCTGTTGAAATTTGGTTTATTGATTAGCCTCATCAAAGTCGCATTAAGTTTAATAGTAAGTGGTCGAAATTATGGTGAATGCGCCGGGCACCACATCAGTATCGTTCGTAGCTTTACCTCTTAACTCACTGTAACTTCACTACTATTATAAGTTTCACATCAATACAACCTTATTCTTTTATTCTTCTATAAAATTGGGTTATGTGGACTATTGAAAGGATCAATAAAAGTCGTTTTTTATAAATTAAAGCACTATTAGTGGATTTTAGCTGAAGAATTTCAAGGTATTATAATGTTTTTATTAAATACTGTAGGAGTGCATTAATAAAACCTAGTTTTAGCAGATAATATATGGGTTTTGTTAAGAAAGTTGTTTATACTCCAGTGTTGGCGATTAAAATGATTAAGGGAAGTATTAATTTATAAATATTAAAACGTGCCAAATATAAATGAGGGCATAATTAAGATCCAGAGTGTACGTAAAGAGGATGAATAGTTGGGGGTGATATGGGATTTGTGTGTGTAACGGTCTGCGTCCACCACAGGCATTAAGGCAGTGATAATCCGAGATAATTATCGCAAATTATCAAAGCGAGGCAACAAAATCCCAAAACAACAACGACACTGATAATTTCTCACAATAAAAATGATAAATGGATACACTCATCTTAAAAAAGAAAGGACGTCCCAAGTAGCTAAATTCGCGCTAAAAATTCCATTAAAGTAATTTAATTGGTCGTTGTCAGGGGTAGAAATATGGCTTACTCACCGCATCGTTGTGGTTCCAGAAGATGTAAGCTGGCGGCTCAGGACTATGTCGGACAACACAGGTGAGGTTGATGGTGCTGCCACGATCAATGAACAGCTCGGGACCTCCGACTATTTCAGTATCTGGCTCTGTAATGTAGAAAACGTGATTAAAATCACCGATTAGGTAAATTTATAAAATTTATAAAACGTTTGGTCACGCTCCCATTCTTATTAAAGCAGATCATATTTTATCCAGCAGCTTGGAAAAGCGCAGTAACACTCCTGCTTTATTGGACATTATTTCATTTAAAGGATTTAGGAAGCTCTTTAATTAAAATTCGCTTTTCCGCAATGCTGATAAATATTTACACTTAATTGCTCGGGTTATTTACTATTCACTATTTCACCGCGAATTTCGAATAATTCTTAAAAAAGGATGCTCGACGAATTTTCATTTTATTCACTGCTCACCATGCGAACCGTGATAAATTAAATATTTAAATTAATTACTCCCTCGCGAATTAAAAGCGATAAGAATTTTGATTTATATGCAAGCAATGATTGCTCTGTATAATACATTTCTTGCAGCTGTAAGTAAACACTTTTTTCCTTGCAGCTTTAAAACTGCTCTGAATTTCAATGAGACCATGCAACACCAGGGATTTAATATTAATTTAATTTGCGTTCGCCTAAGCGTTAAATAATTTTTCCTTTTAGCATTTATTTGCTTGTAAAGGTGTTTTATAATATTTTTTTTGTTTTCTGCAAAGACATAGATAACTTTTATACTCTATTCATCTCTTTAACCTTTAATCCAAGGAAATAATTTCTCTCATACATATTAGAAAATTTCTCTTCGCCATTTTTTTGATTTTTACGATTCTTTTTAAAATCTAAATATAGGAAAATTTCAAAAAACTATAATTTTTTTCAAAAATATTCGAATTTTATGTAACTTATAAGCTATGATTATTGATTTCGGTCTGCTGATTACGGAGAAATAAAAATTTTTCGGCTACGACCAGCCCACCGATTCTCGAATCTATGCGTTCATGATCGTACACTTTTAGTTTCGCACAAAATTCTTCGCATGCGTAACGTGAATTATATTCCTGAAACGTCATCGCTTCTCATTTTCGTATGCGATGAATCGGCGGAACGTGTTATTGGCAACATGGCAATTTCAGTCTGACCAAAAGTGGCTAAAAAAATATCGAGCTTAACATTGTATTTGTTAAATTTTTGATTATAAGTGCCTATGCCCATAAATCCATTTTTATTAACAAAATGTACACTTTTCAAACATTTTTACGAGTACCTTCTTAAAGTCTCTGTTCATTTAATTTCATGGAAAAAGTACAGATTAATAAAATCTTCAGATAGGGAACCCTGTTTAAAAAAATTGATTTGATATGGTGAAAAAAAACATCTCTCACACGAAATGGCCGGTTATAAGGATTTATAACATTCTCAAGTTCTGATAAGGGTGCGCGCATAGTCGAGAGTAGAGGATAGAGTCAAGAAACTAACCTTGCTGTTAAACATACTCGCAAGGTTTTGCTCGAGATGTCCAAAGCCCAAAGCCCAAAGCGGTTTACCTTGTTTTGGAGAGTTTTACCGAGAGTTTGGGATAGAGGTGAGGATAAACGTATCTAAAGAACAGGGTATTTAAATGCAAGCGAGTTTTTGCAAGAAGCAGCGCGGTGAGAGTCGAGAATGCAGTGTCGCAAACTGCAGCTTAAAATATAAAAATTGCAACAAATTTCGTTAATAAAATGAACTTATTTTCGAAGACAAGATAAAATCATTGTGTGTAGTTGAATTTATTTTTTAAAGAGTTAACACAAGGTAAAATGCTAAGCCTTGGACACCTCAAGCAAAACTCCATCGCACATTTAAAAGCAACTGTCACTTTTCAAATGAAAAAGTACCCGTTCGCTTGCCCTAGATTCGATTTACGCCTGTCGTAAATTAGTCGAATCTTGTCAGAAAAAGTATGCGGAACTTGATCGCATACATTGGAGAATCGGTGCCCAGTAGTTTAGAAATTAGTTCCAGAAACATCAACTTTTGGCAGATATAAAGATGAATCACTTTGTAATATATATTTTCTTTAGTTCACTATGATTTTCTTGTGCTCGTGGAACTGAATAAAGATTCGGTGGGGTTGGAAAAATTTCAGCGATGAAAGAAAAATATCTACTCTTTTGGGAATCGTTTATGTAATATTGGATACAGATTACTATTATACCTCTCTGTAAATTGAGACAAGAATAAAAGTGAATCGATTTGTTGCCAAATATTATTCGTTGCTGGGCGTTGTTGAAGATTGGCTCCTATAACTACATTAGAAGCAAACAAACCAAGAGTGTATCCAATTTATCAGGAAGAAGTGTTACATCTAATAAATTTTCTTTGCAAAGGCCAAATGTTTGTTCCAATTCGGGTATCCAAACTATAGATTCAGATCCATGAAATAAAATAGTATTCGGTACTTTACAGCTAAGAGTAGAAATAACCGATCGAATTTAATATCTTCAAGATACCGACGAAGATTTCAGGTTAAGGTACCAAAAGAAAAAAGTTTGTAGGCCAATAATAAAACAGAATCAGCTCCAAATGTACTTTTAGATTAATGATGATTCCATATTCAAAGAGTTTTTCAAATATTCCACGTAATGCACTTCATAATTTTTCGAAATAATTAAAATGACATCCATGTAACCAAAACAGAAATCCATACCTATAAAAAACTTCATTTCTAAACCTCTGAATTCTATAATTTCCGTAATGACGTATCCTTTGTTTTTCTTGGCTACCAAATGTTAAGGGGTAGACCAAGGTCCTTTCGAACGCCATGCAAAACCATCATGAATATGACGAACTTGATAACATCCTGGAATTGTTCTTGCATTCAATTTTCTATTATTTCCATAATGACGTATCCATTGTCTTTCTTAGGTACCAAATGTAAAGGAGTAGACCAAGTTCCTTCCGAAAGTCATACAAAACCATTTGAATATGGCGAATTTAATAACAGTCTGGAATTGTTCTTGCATTTAATTTTCTGTAATTTCTGAAATGACGTATCCTTTGTTTTTCTTGGGTGGCAAATGTAAAGGAGTAGACCAAGTTTCTTCTGAACATCATGCAATACCATCATGAATATGACGAACTTGATAACAATCTGGAATTGTTCTTGCATTAAATTTTTTATAATTTCCGTAATGACATATACTTTGTTTTTCTTGGGTACCAAATGTAAAGGAGTAGACCAAGTTCTTTTCGAAAGTAATGCAAAACTATTATGAATGTGATGATTTTAATAACAGTCTGGAATTGATCTTGCATTTAATTTTCTATAATTTCCGTAATGACGTATCCTTTGTTTTTCTTGGGTACCAAATGTAAAGGACTAGACCAAGTTCCTTCCGAAAATCATGCAAAACCATTATGTATATGACAAATTTGATAACAGTCTGGAATTGTACTTGTATTGTATTTTCTATAATATAATGTCCGTAATAACGTTTCCTTTGTTTTTCTTGGGTACCAAATGTTAAGGAGTAGACCAAGTTCCTTCCGAAAGTCATGCAAAATTATTATGAATATGACAAATTTGATAACCTGTTATTGTTCATGCATTCAATTTTCTATAATTACCGTAATGACGTTTCCTTTGATTTTCTTGGGTACCAAATATAAAGGACTAGGCCAAGGTCTTTTCGAATGCCATGCAAAAACATCATGAATATGATGAACTTGATAACAGTCTGGAATTGTTTTTGCATTCAATTTTCTACAATTTCCATAATGACGTTTCCTTTGTTTTTCTTGGGTACCAAATATAAAGGAGTAGACCAAGTTCCTTCCGAACTTCGTACAAGACCTTTGCTAAGGAGAAATTCGAATTCCTCCTTAGGGATTGACATAAACTGGCAGACCATCTGTAGTACGATCGAGAAAAATGTTTGGTGATGTTTGGAAAATCTACTAAAATATCGTTAAAATGGGAATTACCGCTTGATTCTTTAATGTTTGGTTAGATTTCTTTTGATAATTTTCCACTTACGAAGCCTAAAAGTCAATTGTTCCTGCAGTCTGGGAGAAATAAATTAAAATGACCAACAATGTCGGCTCCAATAATTACAAAACGATTTTTTTCCAACTGCAAATCGAATATCTGTCTCCACGTTCACCGGTTTTTTAGGTTTCTGAAAATTAATAGATGAATTTTGAAAGCTCCAGGCTGTCCAAAATTCCATTTATGAGCGTTAGAATTACTTTACTCATTAAAAATGTATAGCATCTTGTTTTGGGACACGTCAGATCATTTAAATTGAAGAAAAATGTGATAGTATTTTGTGAAGGGATTTTGCAATATTCTCCGAATTTAGTTGAATGAGACAAAATGTAATATGTTTACCTGAACGAGAAAAATGTGTTATTGAATTATTTTCCTTCCTGAAACTAGGTCCAAGGCTATTCTTAAGCCCAAGTAAGCGAACGTGGGATTACCTTTCATCGCTTTCGCTCGTGCGTTATTTATTTTAAGGTGTGTACATGATAAATTGTATAAGTTATGAAATATTTGCCGCAATTTTCCATTCCCATGACGAGGAAGTGACAGTTAATTTCGTTTTGGACATTCATTTCGCTGATTGTTTTAGCTGAGAAAAACAAAGTGTGAATCTGATTTACGCTTTATTTCGTATGCTGAATTAATTTATATGCGGTTTTGGATTTATTCGCATGCAGTTTATTACGGACTTTGGTAAAATAGTGAGAATTTCCATTGATTAATGGCGGTTGTAGAAATATGAAGGAATTTAAATAAAAGCCTTCTGCATATCGGCTATAAATAACGTTTACTGTGGCTCTTTTACTGTTGCTGAGAGATATCCCAGACTTCAAGAGGTAACACGAGGGAATTTGTGGCGATTTTATTGGGAAAAGGTTTTTGAAGCATTGCTCGTAAATAAGTTTCAAGCGACGTTTCTTGTACTTTTATCCTCAATATTTTTATGGTAATAAATTAAAAATAATTAATCCTCAAAATTCCAATTCTCCCTAAAGCACTTCCTTAATATTCACGGAGTGGAGAGTTAAACTTTTATCAGAACGTGGGTCCTAAGTTTGGCCTTAAATCTATGAAATTTTAACGATAAACATGTCTTATGGCAGTTTCTTGCCCGACTAATAAGATTGGGTAATAAAACTCGGTCTAGATTTAGAAAAATCGCACTTATCAGAATGCCAAATCGATATTGTTTTGTATGTCTCCAAGATTTCGCAAATCCACAGATTGATTTCTTGCTGATCCACTACTTTATGTGCAGGATTTACTAGTCCTCACCGGGTACACCAGAAATATTTTCAGGGCTTTTGCTTCTTTCAATAAAACCTTACATATATTTTTAAGTAGATTTTACTAAATTCCGAATTTCTTAAATTGGTTAACTTTGGACTGGTTTTTATTAGAAAATTTTCATTTGGTCATATTAAGTAATAAATTTTTTATAGTCAAAAGTAAGTTATATTTGTTCACATGTAAGCTTAACAGGAAATATACTAACAATTTTATCGCTGGCTCTAAATGCATTAGCATAAAAAGCGCAACTTTAATCCAGCGCCAGGTAATAACTTCCAGCGGAATTTCTCACCCTTCCTCCATGGAGGGTTTTTTAGCGAGAATATGGAAAATATTCGCGACAATTTCCGGCGTGCGAGTAAACGGAATTGACTTTCAAGTCTCGCACGACAGCCTTTATTGATTGCTTTGTGCATTGGCCATAAATACGTTTACAAATCCATACAGTTGTCAGTATGAGTTTAGAATTCTACATTTCCAGGTATTCTCGGCGTCTCCGACAGAAACACGCACACGTCCCCTTGATATCAGGATATCACTCGCAAAATTTAACGTGACATTAGTTTTTACGCTTCGTAGACACCACAATCGAGAAGAGAAACCAAGAAAACCTAGAGATTTATTTCCTGAACAACGTAATTTATATAAGAAAACCTCTTTCATGCATACTTATTTATGTTTACAAATTTTTAGAGAAAAGAAATTTTAGCAGAAATTTTTTAAGCGGATCTCCATGCATGCTTGCGGCTTTTATTCATCCTTTCATCTTAAACTTTTCACCTTAAAAATATTCATATTTTTCTTTTTCCATCTTTTCATCCCCGGACATATAATGATTACATTTGTAAGGGATACTCTTGTATTGTCAGATCAAAGCTGATGCTCCAACACTTCAACAATAAAAAAATAGCATATAAAGACGTGTTTATTTCTCATAAATCCCAAAAGGCTTACGTATTGACCTTAGTAAAACAAATAAGCAAATACGAAACACTCAGCGATGCACCTGGGAATTAAATTAATGGAAAATATCTGTTTACACATGTCAGGCTTGAATTATTCATTTAATTTAGTTTTAAGTATTCTGCTTTCAAGTTACTAAGTTTAAAATCGTGTTCCGTTCATTAAATTATTAACATAAAACGTTAGTATTTAAGTAGAAGTTCACATTTGTTTTAATTTTCCCCACTACGTTGTCCAATTATTTCATAAATTATTAGCGATATTAAAGGTAAATTCCCTTTTAAACTAAAATATTTTCGGGCACATTACATTTGCAAATATTAATAATTTTGCTCTACGTTTACTGTTTATGAATGTAGCTTCCATTTAATATTGTGAGCAAGAGACCTCAATGACTAGCAAATTAATACTAAACTACTGAACTAATGTCTAAAGGTGAACGTTTCCAAAAAGTATTTCTATCTGCTATAAACCCTGAAAGCAAAAACGTTCCCACCATCGCATAAAATATTAGCATTTTCAGGTGCGGTCGAAAAACGAGAGCAAAGACGGGATGTGCCAAAGTCTATATAATTTTGTAAAAATATGTTAATGTTACTAAAAATTTAATAACTAAATCAATCAACGTGTTTTTCTGCTATTTGTAGTCTTCTTTTTGAGTGTCGAGCATCGCTGTATACTTTAGTTTACTCTTTTGGGTGATGTAGTTGTTACTTGTGCCCGCTGAGCTTGTTTTCTCATGTGGAGATGGTTTTGTGTTTTGGGATCTTCTGAGTAAACAATTTTTTGATTAGAATATGTTAGCTAAATTGGTCCATTATCTTGAAATTTTTGCTGAGATGGTCGAATATTTCTTGGACGGATTAGATCGCGAGTTGGTAGTACATTTTTTTGTTTGTGGTGTATCTGTCTGCGTTCTGAGGTTGTACTTGTTTTGGAGTCCAGATCGGGCTGGCGTAGGTTAATGTGGGCCAAATTATCTCCTTGTTCGGTCATTGATTCTCCCCGTTTTAATTAAGGGAGAGAGTATTCGGTTTTTTACCGTTTTTGAGAATATAATGGCATTGGATTAATCATGGTGTATTTTAAAGAACCAGTCGTCGAAGAATTGGTAAATTTTAGCAGGTGTTTGTTTAGCTGTTTTACCATCACTTCCTTATTCCACGACCCTCGAGGTGTAGAAAACTGTAATATCATCAGGAAACGTTGCGTTGTGTACTCTGTGATCGTGGCTAGCTGGTAGGTCAATGATGTATATGTTGAAAAATTGTGGGCCCAAGCACGACTCTTGCGGTACCCCAGCGTTGATTGCGTGAACTTCTCAGATTTCTTCATTTGCTGCTACGATATATGTATGTCCTGTTCATTAAGTAGTTTTTGATTATTCTTTTTAGGGTTATAGGAAGGTCGATGAGGGTTAGTTTGGTAGTTAGGGCGTCAAGATTAACGTTGTCGAACGCTTTTTGAAGGTCGATTGTAACCATGCACGAGGAGAGATTGCGGTTGAATCAGTCTGATATTTTCGGCGATTCTTGCGATCTGGTAGAATGTTTCCGAAGTTTAAACTCAAATTTCGATGGTTATCTCATTTTCATAGAGGTGGTCTTCTAATTGATGTTTAATTATGGACTCCAATACTTTGCTCAGCGTGTTGAGTAGACTGCTGGGCAGGTTTTCGGTTTTTTTCTTTAGAATTGGGATGTTTTTTGCACGTTTCCATGATTGGGGGAAGTATTCCAATCGAAGGCAGGTATTGTAGATTTCTACAAGTTTTCTGATTTTGTTATCTAGCAGGTTTTTCAGGGAGAGTTTTGGTATCTCATCGATACCTGGAGCTTTCCAATTTTACAGTGATTTTAGTATTTTCTAAACTTCCTCGTTAGTGTTTGGAGCATCTTGGATTTTTCGTGTTGTATTTTTTATTAATTTCTGGACGATGTTTTTAATTGATATAGTTGCTCAACAATTTCCTTTCTGGTAGTCAGTGGACCTTGCCTGGAGATTCTGGTTTTGATTTCATTTAACGTGTCTTTCCTCATTTTGGGAAGCGTCCAGATGTTGTGGACTGTCATTTTCTTTACTTTTGCTTTTAAGAACTAAAGACTCAAACTTCATGACTCAAATACGAAAGTGTTCCGACGCCGGGCCGTGTAAGTGACATGCTCAATTTAAAAAATCTCATCTTGTTGCAGGATGCAGTATTCTCCAAATGATCCACGACTCCTATACACAAATTTACCAACGAGGGAAAACAACATCCTGGATTTCTAGCTCGTTCGAACATCGACATCAACTTCACAGCAAATACTCTAAACGGACTGAACATAGACCACTACCCTGTCCTCCTGGTGACCGAACAGCTGTCTACCTTGGAATTCAAAGAATTTAATAAAAAACTACATCTCGAAAATGTATCAGTCTACCAGAAGCCCAACCTACAAGAGGGAACTCAATAAGCTCAAAAAATTCATTGATAAAAAACAAAGTAATCGTCAACAACATTCACATCTAGGAAGGAAAACTTAAGAAAATGACCGAACACAACATCTGGATGCTCTTTAAACTAAGGAAAGGTAGGAAAAATAGAATTAAATCACTAACCAAATTTCTAGAAGAGCAGTTTACTTCAAAACCAATAAGTAACTCCGAAATCCGAGAATGACACAAAAAATTCTTCACGCTCAAACGAGCCAATCACCACCATAATTAAATCCTGTCAAAACCGAAACGCTCCAGGAAGCGACGAAATACCTACCAGGAAACAAACCAGAAAACTCGAAGCAATAAACAACACCTACCTTCGAATGGAATACATCCCTCAAACATGGAAACGCGCGAAGTTCCAGTATTAAAAAAAAAACAAAAATCCAGAAACAAGACTAAGAGTTACATGTCCATTAGCCTATTAAGCACGATGAGCAAAGTCTTCGAAACCATAATCAAGAATAAGCTTGAAGATCTTCTCTATGATAAAAGTATCATTGAAAGCTAGTTTGGTTTTAGGCGCGAACATACTACTATACTACTACACCAAGGGTGATGCGTTAATTGATAGAACTTTAACTGATAGAATGATATAATGCTAGAATCGGAAATTGGTAGAATCGGAAACTGCTAGAATCGGAATCTGGTACAAACGTAACTGATAGAACCGTAAAGTGATAGAACGTTAATTGATAGAATTGCTCGGTTCTCAAATGCATCACATAGTACAAATTATATTCTATCAATTAATGTTCTACCACTTAACGGTTCTATCAGTTTACCGTTCTATCAGTTTCCGATTCGACCACTTTACGATTTTAACAATTTATGTTTTAGCATTTTTTCATTCTAGCAGTTAACGTTCTATGAATAAACAGGACACCGCGCCAATTCGTAAGAATTGCTGAAAGCATCGACTTACAACAAACATCCGAAAAGGTCAATCATGATGCCAAAATAACAAAACTAAACCTTATCGACACCCCGATGAATAATTAAAAACTACCTACAGGACATTTGGTATGGTAAATGGAGATACTTAAAAAGTTCACTTAATCAGGATTATGCCTAGGCCCAGAATGGAACGCAATGCAACGTTTGCTGATGACACTGCAATCTTCTGCACCTCGAGAAACAACAAAGTTGGTCAATAGCCACCTCGCCAAAATAACCAAATTCTTTGATGATTGGTTCCTGGAGTTAAATCAAGGAAAAACAGAAGACAAATTATTCACTAAAAGAAAACAAAAAATGTGAAAGCAAAATCAAAAATCACTCCATCATATGGTCCAAGGAACCTTAGTATCACAATAGACTTTAGACTCAAATTCAAGGAATACTTAGAGCAAATCAACTTGTCCACAATGGTCAAAAACAAAATACTCTAACCCATAATCAAAACAGGGAAATCGATCATCGAACAGCTTCCATCTACTACAAGCAAATCATAAGGACTACAGTCCAATTTGGACGTTAACAACACTGAAAGATACACCACCAACGGACAAATACACAACCAACTTAAGATTGAGTTCATCAAGACTAGATTTGATTCAGTTGGACAACTTCAACAAAAAGAGTGAAATAAGCTCAAACAATCTAAAAAACATCCATACCCAGAAGACATCAAGTACGCTTAAATACAAAACCATCTCCATGTAGAAAAGTACGGATAACCAATTTCCTAAGAAAATCGAAGTAAGGAGCGAAAGCTCGATACTTTCAAGATAGTTATAATCAAATACCAGAAAAGCAGAACGTCAGAACGCAGGAAGATAGAAGGATGTCATTTTCTTCGATAATAAATCTGCAACATTTGATAAAAATGTTTGGAATGATTAAATAGTTATTTTGTAGATCAAAGAGAAAATCAACAATTTTTAAATATTTATATTGAGATATGCTAACGAAAAAATTATTAGTCATAAATTGTAGTACAATAACCAAATGTAAAGTTGCTCCCAGCTGGAAGTAGGACAAAGAATACGCGATCGTGATTACTTTTGTCCTACTTCCAGCTGGGAGCAACTGTACAAAGTTTTATAAAAATATTTATATTTATAAAAAATGTTTTTAACAATTTTATTTTAATTGTGATCAAGATACATCAATGAAGATCAAATTAATACTAAACTACTGAAATAATGTTTAAGAGTAAAGACGTTCCCATCCTAGCATAAAATATTAGAAATTTTATATGTGGCCGTAAAACGAGAGTAAATACGACATGTCCATATTTTCGAATATATTCGAAAATAAGCATACACAAAGGAGGGTTATTATAGAATTTACATAAAAATATTTTTCCCTTCGGATTATAAATAAAATAAAAAATGACCCTTATAGCAGATCTTTCCCGAGATTTTCGCTTTAAATTTGCATGCTTACGATTCACTTATCGTTTTTTACATAACACTTACAGATTTGAATCAGTTTGGTTTACAATTTACAAATTTAAATAAAATCTGATAAAATACAGCACAAAAATAACCGATTATTGCGTTGTAGTTTTGTATTTTTTGACGTCTTAAGCAAATTCTAGCTTTCTCAATAATCTTTTATTACGAATTGACCCTATTCTATCAATAAACTCACCAAAAGCTATAAAAGTAATGGCCCGTCAACTCAATTTCTTAAATAAAGTAAATAAAGACATCGGTATTATTTTAATTTTTATTACTGTTATAAAAAGGAGTTTATAAATGTCAGCCCAAAACCTCCCTCAGGAATTTTCGTTTTTTAATTTAATTTGGAAAGTAATTATATAATTTAATCGATTTTAAATATAAATTTCATTAGCTTACATAATTAATTTATAAAAATTCTCTAATTATTGTATCAGAAAACGGTCATCCCAAATTTTTAAAACTACACACACTGAAAAGTTTAAAGGAGCGATTATAAATCCGATTTTTTTTTGGGTAGGTGTGAGCTGGGGGGTAGGAGGTTCAAGTTGAAACAAATTTCATCTTCTTTGAAATAAAAGTTGACCTGTTTTATCATTTTCTCGAAATGTCCAAAAATACTGATATTTCATACAGGATAATTTATAGTTGGGACACTATTAATCTTTATTTAAAGTTACACCGCCCTAGTTTTTAATAATAGTAATAATAATTGCATATATTCGCTGCTTTTTTTTCAATTTAATTGTAGAGTGTTAACCTTGTAATCTTGAAATTTGATTGGAACGCGCACCTCATTTAAGGAAATAAACGTACTCTTAGGATTTAGTAGAATGCGGCGAATAGGACTCAATATTCATAATTGTAATTAAAAATTTTTAAATACTCATTAAAGCCCTAATAATAACTTAATGTAAAAATTAGGACCAGAAAATATATTTATTAATACATAAAACTTTAATATTTGAACTATTAAAAATTCACCTCGTAAAGTCGAATATAAAATAGGTATAGAAATTTTAAACCACTATTTTATTTTTAAACTTAATAAAATAGTAAAAAAACGTTTTAATTAAATTATGTTTAGCTTGCTTCAATATTTTTAATTTTCGAGGAAGATTTTTTATTAATCAAAAAGGTAAATGTAGGGTTTCGTTAAGTAGTGGAAATTTAATCAAAGGTTTGTGAGACTTTCTGAAAGGGTTCTTACCTTATTTAAAAGGTTTACATATTCCTAAGTGACTAACGTAATTTACTCTCACAACTGGGACAAACAAGAGTTTAAATAAAATAAAATATGTTAATGGATTAATAAAAGTTTTTATTATTTGCAAATTAAACTCGTTGTTAATAAAATGAACTCGACATCAATTATATTAAGTGCACAATAAATTAAATCATTTTTATCATTCAATTATTGTAATTTCATTATGGTCAGCTCTGATATTTAATTATAATGAGTTATTTCTATTATAATAAATTAGAGCGCCAAAACTATCTCATTTTTAATTAAAACGCATATTGAAAATAATGCTGACCATTATCATTTGATTACAAATTAAATTTGCAAAATCTCCACAATTTATGACATAAATTTAAATTTATAACTTTTTTATAATGTTAATTGAATAGATATAAAAATCATTTAGGCGTAAAAAAATTTTCTCTTCACAATAAATTTCTACTTTTATACAAGGTGTCCCGTATCGTTATGCAAAAATTTTGTGAGCTTAAAGTAGGTTCAATTCTAAGACTAATAAACAAAAAAGTCGTAGGTCAATTTTTTTATTCAATGATCCAATCCAATGATAATAATAGTTTTTTTACAGAAACAGGCAAAAATTGAGGAATTTACGTCAGAAGTAGGTCACTGCAAATCGTTTAACCTCGGTAATAACTGAAAATCATGTGGTAACCATGATAAACTAACCTACTTCTGACATCATTCTATTAGTTCCATATGAAGCCGCAAGAGGGAGATCTCCTAGCAGTAAGGACTTTTGCACATTAAACACTATTATGTATACAATCGCAAATTCGTTAAGATTTTTTTATAGATTTCTCCGATAGATTTGACTAAAACAACCGTAATTTTTGAGAGCAACCTCGTCGTACGATAGAGTTGCCTTGGTTATCGCATGATTTTTCGGAATATAGCCCTAATTTTGTCAAAGATATATATAATTACATCGTTTAAAAATAAGATTCTTTGAATATTGTATCGAATTCTCCTTCATCTTTTATGAATATGGTTTATTCAATTGTTTATCTAATTAGGAAAATTTAAAATCGTTGCTTGGGGGTTGAAAGCATACACGCAAAACCTTTCCTGGGATCTGAATAATCTGAATACCAAAGGCCTGGAGGCTTTACGCAATAATCCTGTGATATAAACGGGGTATCGATTTGGGGCTGTGATGTCGCACTTGCATCAATCGAATCATTAATAACGTTAAAACTCCTTGCGTGGAATTATAATTAACAAATGTAATCCTACCCATCTAAATCCCAGCAAATTTTACCAATTATCCAATCAATTGATTGATTATTCGAAACTACGGCAAGTAAAATAATGCGTTGTTACTATTATACATTATACGTCTTGAAGCACATTCATTAAAAGTTCACTCATGCAAATGGCCAATGAAATAAATGACAACTTGAAAGGGTATTTAACAGCGACCTATAAATTTTAATGGCAGCATTTACGAGTTTAAGAGCATCTGGACCATAAGCGAGCCACATTTTTGTAAAGTCGGGGCAATTATTACCAACTTGTACAAGTTTATGCAGAAAAAATACACTAATATTCAAGTTCAGTGGAACACTTTTTGCTCATAAAGCACAAACAAAAGGGACATAATTTAGCGGCGCTTTCGCGAAATAATTTTAGAATTTAATTTTGTACAAAATTATCTTCTATCATTTCAACTAGCTTAAACTTACTTTAAAAATTCGTGGGAATTAATATCTAAAAATTTTCTAGGTTGCTTCAAACCATTTCATAAACTTTCATTGACTTAGCTTTTTTAATCGAATAAGGTCCCTTTTCATCGACAGAACCATTTTATAGAACATCATTTCTTTTATGGTCAACGAGAACTCCTAGAGGAACGGGGTACTGGGACAGAACGTGAAAGTGGTGGGGTGCTCGCTATGGGTGACGGAAACACGCGAGCTTCGCGCACGACGTTCGGTTCCCGAGTGGCCGCTGTAACTGTGTCAGAATGCTCTTAGTTTGGATTTTACTGAAGATTAGAGAAAAATCTTACAAATTATAATTTTGCTCTGTGACTGCAAGGTAATTACACTATACACTAGTCTTTCTTCGGAAAGTTATATTACATGTTTGGCAGAATGGGATATGACCCATTCCGGGTTCATTTCCCATTCTACTACGGGGTTAGGGCAGAATGGGAAATTGCCATGTTTTTAAGACACTTATTTTTGATAATGCAATAATAAATTTCGATAAGTTTAGCTTTAGTTTCGTTGTAGACACATAGGTAGTAAATAAACGTACAAATTGACAAATAATGGTGTTATTTCTTTCAAACTCTCTCAAATTGCAACCAAAGCTGGGGTAACTAAGCTTTGGTTGCAATTTGAGAGAGTTATTCCGCCTCGGGTTCTCCTACTAATTGACTATGTTTTCATTTACATGACACTACCTTTTCATAAATTTGACGACAATGAAACTTGTTGGTAGATAAAACGGTCGTGTTTTATCGACACTACCTTTTCATCGAAAAAAAAAACAATTTATCGTTTGTGATGATGAAACAGCCACTTCGATGCAACTTTTATCCCTAAAATAGCATCGTGGATAAAATAGACTTTGTAGACTTATTGGTCGATTCTGTGCACTCTCGTAAGACCACTAAGGTTTGTTATATGGGTTGTAATGGACGGTTTCCACAGTTACCGCATAGATACGTTTCGTAAGAGCTTAATACTGGTGTGCATAGAATGGACAGATTAGTGTCTTCATTAAATGCAATAAGTGGCGTTTTTTTAACGATACAATCAATTCATTGTAGCAGATGTTTCTTAGAAATTAATTTCCATTAACCAGTGTTTCATAGACTACCATTTTATCCATGGATATTTTTCTTCGAAAATACATTTCATCAAAACTTTTTGATAAACAAATATTGACAATGCTGTTTCTTTGACAATGAAACATATGAGTCCATGAAAGACTTAAGTCGACGAAAGGCAGAGGATTTTTCCGATTACAGTGATACCCAACATACTCATTCCTTATGCCATATAACATATTAAAAATTCAGATTATTATTTTCATTGAAAAACGTCCTTGGCCAGGATTCGAACCTGGAACCTCCAAATCGTATGTCTGGTGTGATAACCACTACACTATACTACCTAGGTAGGACAGTTTTCAATTGATTGATTTTCCCTCGGATTTTCCGAAAGCTGTTAGTCTTTATATTATAGTAGGACCGACCAGCAAACAGGAATTCCAACCTAACTGACATTGAATAAAATCAGCGACGCTGGATTTTCTTACCTATGCTGGAGTATTGTATTAGTAGTAGTCTCTGCTACAACCCTCCAACTAGGAGGGTTGTAGCCTCCAGCATGGGTAGTAAAGTTCTGGGTCGTTGATTTCATTTAATATCAACTAGGTTGGAATTCCTGTTTAATGGTCGGTCCTACTATATTATTATTTTCATATATAAGGTCCATTTGATATGGGCATGGAATTTTAGAGAGAAGTAATTTAATTTTTGAGTGCCATGTTTTAGTGGTATTTTATAAAAAACCATAATTTTGGATTTTTAAGTCAAAAAGGTGATTTTTTTCGAAGAACTAAAGAGCTTCTTAATATACTCGTTCTTCTGCCTGGATTCTGCTCCTATTAGTTCTTTCAAATTCAAAAAAATATTAAATTTTCGGAAAAAATAGAAGAAACATCATAAACCATTTTTTCTTCATAAGTCATTAAAGTACTGTCTTCTGTGACGTTTGACAGGCTTTAAAATGTCACTATTTATATTCGTTGTTTCTATGGTCACTTTCTACTGCCTAGGAGTAGAAATTACTACTTTGCACTAACAAAGAATAAAAGGGCGGAGTAGAAATGAATTTTAAGCAACCCAGTATACACTAACATTGTATTGTGTGTTGTATGTAAATTTAATGTGAAATTTTAAAATTATTTATTGTATTACTATTTTAAAAAATTTCGGCATATGACCACACGTCTTGAAAAAAATCGTATTTTTTGTTATTGTGACTCTCAACTAGGGTGGCCATATATCAGCAAGAAAAAATAAGATTTTTTCTTCTATTTTTTAAATTATTTTATCAATATTCAAAAGAAGCATATTTTCATTATCAAAAATATAGATGTACAGGGTGTCCCATTTTAATTTATCCAGCTAAATATCTTTCTAAACTAAACTAAGTGATTACATTTAATAATGCCAAAGGTTTTTTATTTATACAGGGAAACCTTTATTTTTTAAATGCTAACTCATAGTTTTTTCTATGTAAAACAATAAGTAACTTTTGTTTAAAACTTTTTTAGAATATCATTTTTTCATGATTTTCAACCAAAGTTTTTTTTTAGAAATATCACAAGAGCCAAAAATTGCTTATATTAAGCGAAAAATTAAAAAAAATATTTATTTGATTTTAATGTATTTTATTTATTGATAAATTAGTTTATTTTTAAATAATAAAATCATTAAAAATAAGGTTAAAGGTCATTAGTTTTTATTGTAATTTTTCTTAAAAAACTTTTGATATCCTATAAAATTAAAAAAAAATGTTTTAAAAAAGTTGGTTATGTAATATAAAACAACTTTTTGGTCTAATTATTGTTATCACATTGAAAAACGTTTTGACCAAGTAGTGGTCATCATCAAGTTAAGTCCGATAATTAGACCTTTATTTTTGAGGAAAATTTGTTTATTAGTTTTCATAGATTACGAATCTATAATAAATATTGTGGGTTACCATTTGAAAAATAACGTCTTCGTCTAATTATACTATAACTAAATACTTTTAGCGTTGTTAGACGAAGACACAATTGAAAATTGAAAGAACTGCTTATATTTGAGTCGGAATTCCTGCTGGAAAGGTGATCTATTAATGGACTATAGTTTGCAGTATATTCAGTTAGATATTGATCCATTTAATTGAAAAATGTGACCATCTGAACCCTGAATTTACTAAAAAAAATTAAAAATCACAATGAATAAAGTACTAACATACAGGGTGTTTCATTGAAAACTTCAAATGTCGTTTATTTCATAACCAAAATTTTTTTCAAAAAATTAACCGAACACGCCTATTTTTGTTTTGAGGGGTACGCATTATAAGACCGATTTAAGCACTCTGACGTCACTCCCTTAAGCGGGGGGCATTAACCCCCTAACTTCTTAAATGGCAACAGGGGTTGAGTAATATATCATTTGAAAGCTGCTTTTAATTAAAATTCAACGGTATAAATTAAATTAAAATTGATCTATTCGTTTTAAAGAAAACAATTAAAAACAATGCAATAAATAAATTTAAAAAATGTTAAATTAACCCAAAAAAATCTTTTTTCAATTAGCAAATTATTAAATACTGTATAAAAAATTGAAGTTAAGATGTCCCGTTTGGTTCTCATGAATAATTTAATTTAAAATTTAAACGCAAAAGAATAATAAATAAATTTCTTTGTTATGTTATCCACATGATTTGACAGATGTTTAAATCTAAATAAAATGTGATTTAAAAATTAAAATAATTTAATTTAGTGTATTAGAAGTTTTCGAATTAAATAGATTATACTAACTTTGTTACCTCCTAACCATTCAAAATGGTTTATTCTAAGGATGATCGAGTTGAGATTATTATGCTATACGGTGAAGAAAGAAGATGTGCTCTTCGAGCAGCTACTCGTTTTAATAATCTTCATCCAGATAAAAATGTATCTGCAAGATATGTTTTAGATTTGTTCAATAAATTTCGTGAAACGGGTTCAGTAGGAAATAAAAAAATAACTGGCGGCCCCCCAAATGAAGTTGAAACGTTGACTGTAGTAGGCGAAACATCTCTAAATCCGCAAACTTCCATAAGAAACTTATCTACATTAACAGGACTTCAAAGTACCAAGGTTTGGAGAATTTTAAAAAATTTAAAATATCGCCCGTATAAATTTTCTTGTCATCAAGAATTAAGTGAACAGAGTTTTGTGAAGTTATGTCTAATAGACTATCAAATACTCCAAACCAATTACAAAACATCTGCTTTAGTGATGAAGCAACATTTAATTTGAGGGGTGAAGTTAATAAATATAACTGTCGTTATTGGAGTACAGAAAATCCACATTGGATGCTAGAAGAGCACTTGTCAGTATCCAGAAAAATAAAATGTTTGGCCTGGCGCATTTATGGGGACCATATTATAGGCCCAATATTTATTGATGGCAACTTAACAGGCGAAAAATATTTAGATATGCTGCAAAATATTATCGAACCTACAATAACACATGTCTTAGAAAATGATGATATGTTGGACGAAAATTTGATAATTTTTCAACAGGATGGTGCTCTGCCACATTATACGTTACCAATATTTAAACAGAACCTTTCCTAGTTGGATTGGCCGTAGAGGTACTATTGAATGGCCAGCATGCTCACCTGACCTCACACCGCTGGATTTTTTGGTTTGGGGCTATTTAAAAAATAAGGTCATCCAAAACCAACCTGATACTTTAGCAGACCTTCGTCAAAGGATCATAAACGAATGTGGAAATATTACACCAGTAATGCTACAAAATGTTCGCGCAGAGTTTGAAGACCGTCTTTATTTCTCCTTGGAAAATTCTGGAAAACATTTCGAACATTTACTTTAATTGTCTATTTAAAAAAAAAATTATTTTATAACTAAAAAAAAAAAATTATTGTAAACTTTAAATTTGAGTATTACAATAGGTTTTTATTTTTTTTCTTTAAAATGAATCAATCAATTTTAATTTAATTTATACCGTTGAATTCTAATTAAAAGCACCTTTCAAATGATATATTACTCAACCCCTGTTGCCATTTAAGAAATTAGGGGGTTAACGCCCCCCGCATAAGGGAGTGACGTCAGAGTGCTTAAATCGGTCTTATAATGCGCCCCCCCCTCAAAACAAAAATCGACGTATTCGGTTATTTTTTCTAAAAAATTTTTGGTTATGAAATAAACGACATTTGAAGTTTTCAATGAAACACCCTGTATGTATAATATATCATTTTCGTTTTCACCTTCATCAGAACTAGCAGTAAAAAATATTGTTCTTAGTAATATACAAAATACAGGTAAACGTCGTTTTACGCCGTGGTTCCGTTCCGAGAGACACCGACGTAAAAAAAATTGGTGTAAAATGAACACACAGTTTTCGTGCCTTTTTCGCACAATGTTTGAGTTCTGAATCATTATTGTCGCCCATAGTGAAACTACAAATTGAATATTCTTTAAATTTTATAATAAAATAAAAAATATAATCATTTCTTTTTATTTATCTTAAAAACAAAACGAAAACTCGGAAAATCTCACGCCGGCAGCAACCGGCGTAAAGCGAATCGGCGCAAAACGACGTTTACCTGTAATTGAAAACACTGAAAAGAGAACAAAGAATAAGAAAAAGATAGAAATGAGAATATCTTCTGTTTAAAACAGACCCTCTGGCTAGCTATCCCAAAACTCGCTTCTGAAATTTGGGTACTTTTTCTTTAAAAATATAAAAAATATACTGGAGCACATCAAATTAAAAAAAGTATCATGAAAATCGGTGCTCTCCGTTTTCGAGAAGACAAAACCTGTTTTTCTGAAAGACTCTTTACTATATTGGTAAATTTGTACTTTTTCATGATCTACAAATTTCAAAAATTCTTTGCTCGAGATAGCAATACACCTGCAAAATTAGAAGAAGACTATAAAGTCAAAAATGGTTTTAATTCGAATTTAATTCTCGTTTTTTGCTTTTTCAAACTTTACCACACTGCCATGTCTAATTAGCAATGCTCACCACTCATCATTATTTATTTATTGAGACGATCACTCATGATGCTCTTTAAACAAGCCTGACAGTACCAAGTAAGCAACTACATTCCTCTTTTTGTTTCTTAAATTAGTATATAAGCTGTGAAAGCGAAGGGCCTCGATTTGGTCCTTGACTAAGGATCAAGGAGTGTTTAATAATGAATGATGAAGGAAGAGCAAAGAATATGGCTGTTTGGGCCGAGTTCGAATCTTCAATCGATCACATCGATTTTGGAAACGATTATAGAGTGATGAGCATTGCTAGTTAAGCTTGGTTATACATTTAGAATTTATATTTCCTTCTATTAATAGTATTAATTAGATTTTTGTTACATATATTTACAAAAAACCTATTATTAAGGTTGGAAATATGAAATCATATCGCCATGGAATATTGAATACCAAATCGGATATCATACATTGTTTGGAAATGCGTTGCTATAAATTTCGCTTTTAATAGCTCAACTGAGAGTTGGTCACGTTCTATACGTGTCCAGTAATTGACTAAAACTTTCACTAATAAAATTTTATGTACCTAAAATATTGTTTATAAAAAATAAATCTCAATAATTAAATGATGATAATATAAATAAACATTGATCGTAGTTAATTGGTCGTTTTATTTTTGGCTTGGTGTGGAGTTAGGGAGTAAACGTTAACGTAGCACTCAGGAACCTATAAAGAAGGAGAAATTGGTTTGGTGCGACAGAAATTATATCCTGCTTATAAATAACGGCAATGTTTTCGGCTCTGCCAATTTCAGGACGCACTTTAGCACATATATGAAACTTGTATCGCGTCCTTAAATCTACGACCCCCACACTTAAAACCACACAACGAGCTTATAAATAAAAACCTTACAACACCACCAATTTTATCACCGCAATATAAATTTAAACCATTCTCCTACTTATAATTGGTAGGGATAAATTATATTCCCCACAAAAATTTATCATTAGTTAAAATATTTTAATTTTGCGTTATTAGCACTTGACTTTTACGCAAGTCACAAAAGGCGTTATCAAGAGCGAAAGCCCGTTTAAAATATTTCCTATTCATCTCTGAACATAACATTGTTTGCTTTCAATCTTATCTGAGCGCTCTACTGATAGAATATATAAAAAATAACGATCCCCAAGAAAATATCGATTATCCTTGAGGATAATGTAAGCTGAGCACTCGGCAAGAAAAGATCCGCTTAGGAAGAATGACGCCTTGGTTATTACAAGAAACTAAATTTGCGTCCAACAAATCAATACATTTATTATGTCCCTTAAGGACCTTCACTTCCATCCTCAATTTTTTTGGACACTTGTAATTTCCGGTCGGAAAACATGCAACACATGTCCGTCGCAGAAATAAATGTCATGATGAAAACAGCGGTACAAAATGAATATAAGGAAAAAAGTATATTGTTCGATGAGAAAAAAAAAACAAAAGTCCCCTTTTATAACAAAAACTCTTCGCACAATAGAGAACAATATTAAAAGTACGCTTTTATATTTACTAATAGGCCATTAAAACAAAAATTACTTAAGTAAAACTTGTTGCAGTAAATTTTCTGAAAGATCAATAAATTACTTACCTATGACCGTAAGATGAATAAAATGACTGAGATGAGGAGTGGAAGATACTTGGCACTCATAAATGCCAGAGTCTCTGTGTTGTGGGTACTTAATCTGTAAGGTCCAGTCTTCTGAGTGGGGTTGGTGGATGGCTCTGAATCTCTGGTCAGAGGTATAAGTGTACCTTCCGACTGTAAGTAGATGAACGTCCCTGTGCCTCACCCAAGAGACCTGCAGAGATATCTGAAAGGTTTAACTAATCACACAAAGCAAGCATTGCTGTGAATTAATAAAATTAGAAAAAAAATCATGAATGAAATAAAATATGATAAGGCAAAGCTTGTAGCGGTGCTTCGTATCTAGAGATAAATGTGGTCTATAAATGATAAGAATAACAATAAAAAAGGAGGAATCTTGGATTAATTTTATAAGTTAAAATTTAATTAAGACTGTATCATGTGGTGAATTTATATTAAAACATTTACGTGTAGGCAGGCTGCAGGGCTTGTTGAATTTTAAAACTTTGCACGCTCAAACAAAATTTAATTAAGTCTTTGTTCTTGCAAAGACACAAATGACTGCACCGCGAGACGAATATCCCAATTTTAAATTTAGCAACGACGTGCAGCACGAACTTGCATGACGGGGCGAGCTTAGTAGGAGCAATTTGAGAAATTTGTTTGCTAGCGGATTTTTTATTTCCGATACTGGCAAGTGCTGAAAAGATTATCCATTAAAGAGTTTTTGTGGGTTATGCGGGAGTATGATGGATAAAAATGATTGTTCGCGCTTGAGAAAAGTTCGATGGCGCTGTCGGTGCACTAAAGCCACAAATAAAATCTGGAAAATTTGCAATCCCCAGCATACAAATCGACGCTGCAAAACTGCCGAGCTGGAACGACGAGAAAAGTAAAGAACGGTCCACGGCCATAAATCTCGATGGATTCTAACAGAGCTCCCCGTCTCTCCCTTAAATCCACAAGGATTATTTAAAATACACCACTTCTATATCTTTTTCTGCTTTAATTACTTTTATCTTCCAAACAGTACCCACACAAAAAATTTAATTAATCCCAATAATAATAATAAACAAACCACAAGAAACATATTACCCATCTTCTCTTTCTTACTCCAATAACTAATTTGGGGAACTCTTCGTGAAATCCAACTCTTCATCCTTTAAGCAAGGGTTTCTCCGTATATTTGAATTCAATTTCAATGCAAGATAAAAATCATCGAAAATTAAAAAAAGTGACCGAATTCTTTAAACTGTAATAGAAAAATTGGTAAGAAATTTTGATGACAAAAAACAGGTCCGAATAATAAGTATCTATAATTTTGAAAATTTAGTTACAAGACCTTAAATAAGGTTGGGGATTTTCGAATAAAAAAAAATCTTCACAAAAAACAGATTTTTCTAATAATTTATTAAAATTTCTGATAGGAAGTAACTATTTCGCCGACCGATAGTGACCAAAGAGTCAAACCGAAATTTGTTTCATTTCGGTTTCTGGATACGTTCCTGCATTTATTTTTCGTTTCGGTATCAGTTATAGTTCTAGCTGTAATTTCGTTTCGATTTGAAGAAAATTTATAAAAAAATGTAAGTAATTTAGTTCTAAAGAACGAAAAATTAATTTTAAATCGATATTAAACCGAAATTAACAGTTAATAATATTTTGATCCGGTTTCAGTTTTGGTTTTTTAAGTTCAGTACTGGTAATATCGGTTCGACTCTCTGAAAGGGACCATATATTTTAGATTATCAACTCATATTTCGTTTCAGTTATTTATACATTTTTCTTAGTTTCGGTATTAGTTACGGTTCAAGCTCTAATTTCATTTCGATTTCGGTTTAGTTCCGGTACAATTACTGTTCAATTTCGGTTCGGTATGGTTTTAAACTATACAGGGTGTCCCATTTGACGTTGGACTGTATAGGTATCTTTGTTATTATTGGAGAAAGGAAGTCGGTTAAATGGACAAAGTAGTAGAGATTTGTTCGAATATTAATAACTCGTTGACAAAACTCTTGAAATAACAAGAAAGTGCGATTTTCAAAATATGGCTATAATTATCTCTAATAACAACAAAGATACCCATAAAGTCAAGTGGGACACACTGTATAAACTTTCAAAGAAAATATAGGATTTTGAAGAAAATTTTTTAAAAATGTAATTAAATTATCGTTTTTAATAAAACGAAAAATAAATTTTAAACCGCAATGAATCGAAATTTATTACTTTTGTTCAAACCAAAATTAACCGTTAATAATATGTCGTTCCGGTTTCAGTTTTACAATAGTAATTTTTTTCCTTTCGATTCTGTTCAGAATTCCGGTTATTTTTGGATTTACGGTTTTCGGTCCGGTTCGACTCTCAAATAGGGACCATATATTTTTTAGATTATCAACTCCTTTTTCTGTAAATTTTGTTTTGGTTTCTAGTTACGTTCTTACATTTTCTTTGGTTTCGGTATCAGTTACGGATCAAGCTCTAATTTCGATTCGATTTCGGTTCAGTTTCAGTTCGGTTCCGGTACAATTTCTGTTCAATTTCGGTTCGGTATGGTTTTTAACTATGGAAACTGAAAATTCTTTCAAAGAAAATATGATTTTGAAGAAAAGTTATAAAAACGTGTAACTAAATTAGCGTTTTTAATAAAAAGAAAAATAAATTTCAAACCGTAAATAAGGGATATTCATAACTTTTGTTCAAACCGAAATTTTCCGTTCCGTTCCTTTAGGTTTGGTTTTACAATACCTATTATTTTTTCGGTTCTGTTCATAATTCCAGGGTACCTATTCTCCAATCACACGCTATAATGGCGTATACGCTAAATGGCGTGTGAAAATAGCGTATACGCTTTCGTATTTGTATTCTCGAACGACACATGCTATTCATTTTTAAAAGCGTGTGAAAGTTATTTCGGGCATTGCGCTTTGATGGCGTGTGATTTCGAGAATAGGTCTCCAGTTATTTTCGGTTCGGTACGGTTAAAGTTCTCTGATAAGGACCATACATTTTAGAACATCAACTCCTTTTTCTAGATAACGAATAATTCCAAAAAATTATAATAAACAATCTTTTATGTAAAAGTTCTGTACAAATTCACTATAATATACAGGGTGTCCCTAAATATCTGTACCAATTTTTTTTTGGCGATAGAGGGAGTAAAAGTTAGCATATTTGAAATATAAAGTATTATTCAGAAATGCTTCGATAAAAAGTTATACCCTCAACTGGGGTAACTTTGGTCCTTAGGGTTAACTTTGGCCCAAATTTTGAAAAAATATAGTTTGATCTAGTGTTAGATAGTAAATGCAGTTATCGACTTGGATCTTGTTATAAACGGCAGGAAATAATACTGGTTAGAGTCAAATGCCAAAACCGCTCTATATTCACCATAACTTGTTGTGAATGTTTTCTTGTAAACCAACTTTTGTTTGCTCATTCAGAACTACTTGTACTTCTTGGTTTTGACTGGTAAGTACATGACAACGTTCATTAGATCAAACTCTCTTTTTCCAAGATTTAGGACAAATTTACCTTTAAGGGCCAAAGTTACCCTAATTGACGGTACCACTAATTTTTTTCAAAAACAATTGGAATGAAACAGCTGAAAACTGTTGATGCCTTAACTTAGAGTAGTTTTTGTAATAATATTCTTATAATAAATAATAAATAAAGTCATTAATATAATATTTCATTGTACATAATATTTAGTAAATACAAGAAATTTTAAATTTAAAATCGTACTTTGATGTTGTTTGTTAAATACCGGGTGGAAACAAAACACGAGTCACCTCTATAACTTCTATATTTATGAAAATAACAATTTTAAATTTGACTATGTTGTACGGTTCAAGAACACACATTTTAGGCACTTAAAAGTTTTTCAATATCACTTCCGGTTTCAACTTTATTTTTTTAAATGTAACACCAAATTTGTTTGTTTATAATTTAAGACTATTTTAGAAAAGCAGTATGTTTTTGATACATTTTTTTTTAATTTTGAAAAATCCCGAGTACAAAAATATAAAAAACTGGCACAAGTAAATTGATTACACCCTACATATGGGATACCAAAATAATCGTATTAAAAAAGAGTTATTTGCAAAAACGTTACTCAAAAAAGTTCATAAATTAATATCCCAAAAACCTCTTAAATAATTCTACAAAATACAATTTTCCCTTGGTATTTGTATTATTTGGAATTAGTTTTGGTAGTTTTTATCAACTTCGGATGAAGAAAAAAATTTTTTTTTAAATTAAAAAATTTATCACAAACATACTCTTTTTACAAAATAATTTTATATTTGAGGAAAAAGAAATGGGTGTTACATATAAAAAAATAAAGTTGATGTCACTTCAGGTAAAACCAGAAGTCATATTGAAAAAAAAATTAGTCCCTAAAATGTGTTTTCTTGAATCATACAACATAGTTAAATTTCAAATTTTTATTTTCATAAATAAAGAAGTTATTAAGGTGAACCGTGTTTCGTTTCCACCCGGTATATATTTTTAGCTAAAAATCTACTTTTACTGCAGAAAGAAGCACTTTTTTGTAGAACATTAATAAAGGACAATTCCGGTAAAAGTAAAAAAAGAAAGATGTGATCAAAAATAGTCAGTGACCCCCACCCCAAATATAACGCCCCTGGAAATATTTTTCAAAACTTTTATTACCCTTAAATGTATATCTTCAATGAAAAAAAGTACCCCAAAAATGTCAAGTTATTATCTCTTTAATATTTATTTTATTTACAAAAACATTTGTTTTTTAAATTTCAAACTTTTTAAAAATAGTTTATATTTCAAAAATGGTTACTTTTACATCCGCCATCACCCCAATAACTTTAACACAGTTATTTAGGAACACCCTGTAGAATAATAACGATGATCGTGTCTTTAGACCTTAGATCTTTATTCTAATTTTTATCGAAATTAAAATTGAAAATTTTCGGTTCAACTCATAAGAATCTCTTGCACCAGCAACGCTTTTTTCCTAATGATTAGTTTTGAAATTTTAGGGATAACCATGATTTATAAAAAACGCAAAACTAAAGAGCAAGGTATTTTTCGTAAACATTTTACTTGGATGTTTTAGAAATTTAGAAAATATTATATTTTGGAAAAACTACTGGACGTAATCGAATAGGTATTTGATGGCTTAAAAATATTTATCTAGGAGTTTCTTCTAAAACAAAATGTCAACAATTCTGTTTGGACTAAAATCGTGACTTTCAAGGTATATTTTGTATTTAAAACGTTTCAAAAAAATTTTTTCTGAAGAAAGTACTGCGAATTTTATCAAATATTAACTCCTGGGACAATTTTCCTTTGGAGATAATAACAGGGAATTGAAAATCCATTACACTTTTCTAAAGCTTCGTTGCAAATTATCAGCGAATCACTGATGCGGACCGCTAGAGTGCGCGCGCGATTTGAGAAGAAAAATCGTGATAAATCATGAAATCGAGTATTACGGGAGGCAAAAGATCCCAAGTTTTCTCAGTTAGATTTTTTTTCTTATTTATAAGCCAAAATATTACTTTAATTTTAGATATTTAAAAAGTTAAAGCATTTGATTGAAGAATGATAATAATGTCTTTAAATCTAGTTGAAAGAAAAAATCACCTCCAATTTTTCCTCAAGGTAAATACCAAAATAATAGATAAAAATCAACAAAAAATGATGCAATGTGATAAAAAAAATTAAAAATTTTCTACAACTAAACTTACCGTTCTGTTGGCCAAGTTCTTAACCCTGCAGTTTAGGTAGGCTGTTTTTCCAAGAAGTGCTGTGACATTTTTGGAGGCGCTGAGATCAAAGTGCGGTCCCCGGGCGTTTTCCGCCAGGGAATTTCCAGCCGCGCCGCCGCTGGACTGCACAGCGCATAACGCTGCAGAAGAAAAAAATGCGTTAAAAGTTATGTTTTTGAAATCTAAAGAGAATTAACAAGTTGGAACGTTAAAACTCAAAGTTTTCCCCTCGGCACAGACGCGTGCTCTATTTTTATTAGCTTTTCACCCGAATAATAACCTTATATGAAAGTTGGACGTAATTTCATTTCCACTGTTTGCACAATGAAAGGAATACTTTAATAAAATACATGATAATTTAATTTACCAATTTACCATAATATTGTGATGTCTTGCATTTAATAAATTAAAAATCCTATTAAAAACTGTATACAAAATGTGTAAAAAGGCTGCCTGTGTCGGTTTATATTATAAAGTTTTTTCTACATGGATTATAAACAAAAAAAGCTTTACGTAATATGTATTTAAAACACAAAAAGATTTTAATTAATATTTTTTTTAAAATCGTTTGTGGTATAATTGAGTAATTAAAACAAAATCTTTTATTATTCTGGTTTTGTTGAAAATCAACGTGCGTGTAACACAAGCAGGTTGATAGAGTCTCCAGTATAATAGCTCACAATAAAATACATTTGACCATTGTTTTCAACCAAAATGCATGCACGGTTGTAAATTGTAAATAAAGCCAAACACTCCAATTACGACACGACCTCGCACATTTCAGAAATCAAAATCAATGCGTCCTATAAACATCCTTTGAAATGTTGTATATATGCACTTATTCGAACCCTCTGATAAACTTTTCGCATTGGTGTGAAACACGTCATTATTATAATTATTTTCCAACCGTAATTCACGTAAATACTCTTAAGGGCTTAAAAAGACGCACCAGGTTTTAATTTATGGTTTTTTAATGACGGTTTTTGGTGTAATTGGAATCGGTTTGTTAGTTGTGATGATGCTTTTATTCAATATATTATAATATGTAATTAATATAACAGACCCACATGGTTTGTATTTAATTATTATTAAATTAATACGCGTATTATATTTTATGTATAATTATTCAGTTTCCAATAGTTTTCATAATTATAATACCCATTCATAAAATAACAATCATTAAATTTCGTTAGAGAATAATAAAACCTATTAACCTATCAGAATTTTATTTGTGTTTCACAATTTTCTAGTATAAACTTGGGGATAATGGATAATAGTGATTTGATTTAGGATAAACCGGTTAGAAATGATTGTCAAAAGCAAGTAGTAATTGATGATCACCCTGGATTTCAGTTCGTGAAGTTTCTGTTTGGGGCTTGAAGGCTTTTAGCATCTGCTACCTTTCATTTTATAACCATCACTTTTCAGACGAAAATTCATCACGCTCTTTCCATAAGCATAAGCAAATATGAATTGAAAGTGATAAGTATTAAAAATATACTCCACGTCGATTTCACATCAAATTTGTGTAACTAAAGAATATTTATAGGATAAGATAAAGCGTGGTGATCTTTAAAATAATATAAAACATACAATTCAAACATGTAAATGTAAAGTAATAGGACATTGATCAGATCCAAAATTCAAATTTAAATTTCTAAAGATTCTTCAAAACTTCCATATAAGGAAACTTTGGATTTTAAGAATATTCTAAATAAAAAACAGAAAGAGTGGTGATGCTGAAGTGGAAGACCAGGTTGAGGAGTCACCTGAAGATGAAGAAAAAAACGCCAAGGAAGAAGTGTAGCCTGACTCTGCTAAGAAATGACATGGACGTAAATCAAAGGTTGCCCCTGCAGAAAAAAAGGAACCAGCTAAAAGAGGTACACCGGGTAAAAGGGCCGCAGAGGATACTGAGGAAGCAACCTCTGATGATAAGGAACACAAAGTGGCAGAGCAACCGAAATGTACCCAAAAACGTAAAGTTGCGAATCCAGAGGAACCACCCAAAAAGAGAAAGAATCTGATTTAGTTAATAAAACAGAAACAGATTTTTCTCAAACTGATGTGGTTCTTAAAAGAGACATGCTGTAGGTACGAAGAGCAATTTTAAAATTTCCAGCTGGAATGTAGATAGAGTTAGTTAGAGCTTGGTGTAAGAAACAAGGCTATGAATACATTGAAAACGAAGATCCAGATATCTTTTACTTACAAGAAACCAAGTGTTGAGAGGATAAAGTACCTGAAGAAATTGGGAGATTTAAAGATTTTAAGAATTTCTGGTTTCTAGGTGAAAAAGAGGAATATGCCAGAGTTTCCTTGTTTAGTAAAACAGAACCACTCAATATTAAATATGGGATAGGTGATAAAGAACAAGATAGGGAAGGCCGAGTTAATAAACTTTTTTGGCGTTTCTGTTTAGTACCTAATAGAATAAATCAAAGCCAGTAATTAATTATCTGTGGTGAAATGAATTTTGCTCACGAAGAAATAGATTTGCCTAATCCCAAAACAAATAAGAAAATTGGGTTTACACAAGAGGATGTTATGACTGACTTTTTGGGTTCTAGGTTTGTTGATACTTTTCGTAGGTTTTACCCGGTCCAAGTGAAGGCATACACATTTTGGACATACACGAGGAGAGCTCGAAACAAGTATACTGGATTTCAAGATCCCACAAATTTATTTTTAAGAAATTTCAACAACAAAAATTGATATTTTTGAAAACCTATGTTGTGACTAAAATTATTTGTTGCATATACAGGTTATTTCTGAACAAGTGTCGGATAATCTCGAAATGGAATTTTGGACCAATTTTAAGACAAAAAGTAAGAATAATTTTTCCAATAAAATTTCGAAAATTTGGGGAATTGAAGAATTGAGAGAAAAATCCATTCCTAGATTAGCTTACATTTGTTCAGAAACACCCTGATTTGAAAACTATTTTTGTTTTATTTGTATATTACTACTTGTTTTTCAAAAAAATTCCTTGACCTCGTCCGACTTAGTATTGCGGGTTTACCTATTTTTTGGAAATTTCTGAATAAAAGTAGGTACCATGATGTATGAACCTAAAAGCATGAATAATTCCCTCCACTCCGGAGGAGGAATTGAGATGAAATGGAGGAAATCTAGAAGAGAATGGGTGTCTTTGATTTCAACCACCAATTGAACCAATAGAAGAAGACCTGTTTGCTTCCGACCTCCGAAAGAAAAACAACTCTCTTTGTTTTCAACCACTACCAGAAGCAGACCTCTTATGCTGGTTTTCCACTAAACGGACAAAGTGGAAACAAAATAGAAACTCATGTCGAAAAAACAAAACTACGTCTTTTTAAAAACTTTTTGGAGATTTGCGTGGTTTGCAAGTATTTCTGCTGTGTTTTTCGTTTCCCGTTCGGAAGCGGTAACTTCAAAAGGTTTCAACATGCTTCAAAACTTAACTCTTAAAATCAAGGAATAAGAAATCTTCCTCCCAACTCCCAAAACTTGATTGTAGTTTGTCGACTTCAACTCAATTGAAAATGACTGGAAACAAAACCAGAACTGCAACAATATTTTGTCCGGTCATTGGAAATTGAGTTTTGGTTTTGGTTTTTTGTTATTTCATGTTTTTACATTTCAAGACAAAACTCAAACTCGACTACTCCGTTTGGTGCAAAACCGACATTAGAACCGGACAACAAGAACAACATCCCTGACAATTATGATCAAGGGATGAGGAACATCTCCACTTTTGTACACGCAGAAATATTTTTTTTTCGATTTGATATCAACCTTCTAGTTTTAAGTACCGTATTTACCTACAAAGTCTAGGCACGGTGGAAACGACTTATAGACTAGACAATTTTACTCGAGAAAAAAAGATTATTTTTTGCGGTTTTTTGACTCTAAGAGATTTGAGTGAGCTGACAATGAAAACAGTAATATTTGTGGAATATAACGTGTACACTTATTCCAGAAATCATTTTAAAAATTACTAAAAATTGGAATTTAGAAAAGTATGAAAATTAGAACTAAACTTTTCGAATTTTAGGAAAATCTTGAATAATAGATTTTGGTCTGCTAATATCTGTGAAATAAGAATTTCCACTCTTAGATCAGTAATTTTGAAGTTACTCAATCTTTACAATTTTGAAATTTTTTTCTCGCTATTTTTTTACCTTACACAGGGTGTTTTTATGAAAAATGCACCACGCTATTACTTCCTTATTTATTGTCGGATTTAAATGAATCAAAAATCAAATGACCTAAATTTTATTTTTCGTTGATGACAAACGTCGTTGTCGTCGTCTTTTGTTTTTTCAATGGATACCTATATTTTTTTATTTTTTTCTTTTCTAAATCCATTAGTATCATTTATTTTTTTTAAGTTTTTCATTTTATCGAAACAAAACATATTCCAATAATTATTACAAGATTTCATTTAGTCTTAAATTTTTTTTTAAATTAAAAAAATATTATTTTATTCTTTTCTTGGTACTTTTTCTTTTCTAAATCTATTAGTATAATTTCTTTTTAATTTTTTTACAATACTAAATGAAATCTTGTAATAATTATTGGAATACGTTTTGTTTAGATAAAACAAAAATTTTTAAAAATTTATAGTTTTTTTTTTAAATAAAAAAAATTAAAAAGAAATTATATTAATGGATTTAGAAAAGAAAAGTGTACGATAAAATAAAAAAAATAGGTGACCACGACTACCGTTTGTCATATCTATTGTCATCAATTTAAAATAAAATTTAGGTCATTTGGTAGCATTTTTAAAGCTTTTTAAAATGATTATTGAATCATTTTATTCCAACAATAAATAAGGAAGTTATAGCCTGGAGCGTTTTTCATGAAACACCCTGTATGATAGATTTTAAGACTGAGATAACGAATAAAGCAATATTATTACGATACTTTTCGGGATACGATATTTAAAAAATTAAAAAAATGAAATTTTAAAAATCAGATTCAAATTTATCAAACTTTATAAAACGGGTACCTCATATTTATAGAATTTAGTGTGATAATTTCAATGAAATAAAATTTTTTGCCATTTGATTTGTACTTAGCAATTTACGTGACTTCTTTTGGTCCTAGGAAATAAAAAATTAAAGTATAAATTATTGAACAGTAAAAAATCCATGTTTGAGAAAATATCGCTATTTTTGTAACACATTTTGTTTTGGGCAGAAACGTTGAAAAAAAACCTTGCTAACAAAATAGAACAATTCAATTCGTGTATTTTCTAAATAATGTATTTAAAAATTAGCATAAATGGAAACGTTCTAATTTTAACATAGAAGTTGGAATAAAAGTTTAGGAATATTATGAAATTTAGAATTTTAAATTTTAAAGTTGTAAGTTACAGCTCTATGATTAGTATTTATAAATTTATGGATATTTTACTCAACTCAAAAGAATTCAAATAAAAATATATTTTTTTGGACAATGACCACACTAATTTTTCAGGACATAAGAGATTTCATTTAAACGATATTTAAAAATTCGAATCAGTTGCATATTTATGATTTTTTAACATTTTTTAATTTTTTTGCAGTGACAGACTAAAGTTTATCATCGAGAATTTCCTTTACGGTCCTGCAACAAATGTAAGCTGGGAGAAAAAGTTTTAAATAAAAGTAGAGTTGTTGTATGAGAAAAATGTAAATAAGTGCAGCCTTATGTGACGCTTGACAGACTGTAACAAGTCATTTTTGTGTTCGTTGAGTCTATGGTGATGTTCGTACATTTCCGATGTAAATCGAGTATAATCAGGTTTACTTTATTCTTCCAATGAGTAAAAATGGCATTTCTACTCCGCCAATTTGACAATCCAATTAACAACATAACATTTGATGTATCTTGACATTTTTAAATTATTTTTTTCATTATTATTTTATAAATTTCAACGAATTTTTTTAAATTCCTGGTTCAAAATATGAAAATAAAACCGTAAATTGACTGTAATAATTCGTAGAAATAGTGGAAAGCAATTTAAAACCGTAATTGGGGAAAACAAATTTTGGAAAGGACACGAAAGGGTCAAAGCTCTGCTCGTTCAATCCGAGGCTTATTATTGCAAAAGTTTTGCGGGGAAAATCCGAAACAATTTAACGTCGTTCGGCAGTGATTGGTGGCGGCTATCAAACTGGAAACTATTAAATCCAAGTCTATTTATCTCCGTTATCCAGATTTTTACGAGGGCAATTAATAGATCCATGCCTCATATGCGGGGATTGATGGACGTTCACAAAAACACGTCATCATTATGATAATAGAGCTGATGAATTAATGTACTTAGCTGATACAGATGTCAATAATGATTTACATTCATGAAACATTTATTATTGTAAAGGCCCCAAGCTTGTTTTAAAAACAATTTTATTATCCTCATTTAAACAGATGTCATTTTTTTATGAAATTAGACATAAAATTTTAATTATAAGCAACAATAATTTTTTATTACTCTGTTGCTATAAAAATATTTTTAAAATCCTGCTTTATAACTCAACCTGGCGTTTTAAAGGAAAATACTAATTTTGCCAGGGCATTTTTTGAGTTCTCAGGTCATTTACGGGGCTTACTTAATAAAATGAGGAGTGATGTCGTTTGCAAATGGCAAATGGGACGTCTTTATTTTAACGCGCGTTACTATTTTCTTCACGTCGCTTTTTTCTTAATTTTCGTCGGCGCGTTTTAATTTAGACTAATTTGTGTACTATTTGAGTACTAGAGTTTCGCGAGAGGTTTGAAACTGGAACTCGACTCATTTACCGTTTTGCCTCAGACGTGAGCTTGCATCGCATAACTAAAATAATTGCAGCTTACACAAAATTAAGGTCATAATTTATTTTGACGTTATTTAGCATAATTAAGGCTGTAAAATATGTTGTTGTATTTAAATTAAAAGGGATAAAGTGTTGTATGTTTAAGGGGAGTGCTAAAAGGATGCTTTTAAACACACTTTTAAATGATTTTAATTTACAGCTTTAAACGTCGTTAATGAAAGTTTTGGAGTTTCACCAGTGACTTGGCTAGACACTTCAAACCCAGGAAAATTAATATTTTAAGGACCCCCTACAAGGTTTTCTTATAAAAACATATCATCTCTCAGGTGAAAAAATCTTCAAGACTTCTAAAAATAAACAAACTTTAACAAATTAAGTATTGTGCCAAAATTTTAGTGCATAATCTTTGTTTCTGTAGCATTTTTTTCCTGAAGAGCAACATGTTTAAAAATATGGTAGTAAGTAGGTAAAATATCTGGCAAGTATGGTATGTGTCTTCAAGTTTCTTTGTTAGGTGTTTTCATGAAGAAGAAAACTGGGACTCTTTTTTTACCAATGCTGAGTACTTGCGTTGAAGTTTCCTATGTATTTTATTAATTTACTGATAGTAGTTTTCGGCTGTAATGGTTTCATCCGATTTGAGGAAGAAATCATGGATTAGACCCACTGCACAACCCCAAACAGTCACCATAATCTTTTTTAATCCAGTTTGTGCTTAGCGAAGTCTTTTAGGGTTTCATCATGGTTAATCATTCTCGATTGTCAAATAGTTTTCATCACACGATACAAAGCAATCAAGAAACGACTCCTTTTGGTTGCGGAGAAAACAACCCCACAAGTAGGTTTGCAAGGTTTTCATTCAAACAGGAGATCATTTGTCTAGTTTTTTGGCCTTTCCAATTTCCAATATAGTGGTTGGAAACTGCAATTTATGATGCTCTCACTTCCTTGGTCCTTGTCATCTTCAGAACAGTAATTTTCACAATGAAACCTTTTGAACTAGTATAGCACAATATGTTTATTAGTAATTTCTGGACCAATTGCATAATTCATATTACGAGCCTTCGCGTCGCAGCAACTTTGAAATGGAACGAGAAAATCGCCCGAATTTGCTTTTTTAGTGTCTTATTTAACACTAGGCAAAATTGTCAAAAATGAACCCTGAATGGAACTATCTTCTTGACAAAGTAGAGCAAGAGTTGCCCTTTAAAATGACATCATCTCATAGTCATCTAACCAATAGGTATTTAAAAAAATTAGCAGTTAAAACTAATGTGTCAAAACCCGCAATAACTTTCTGTATAACCAAGCTATTTTAAGACTTTGAGGAAATTAGATCTTCTAAGTAAAAGACTCCTACGAATGAACAACAATTTTTGGACGATCTTCTCGAATCTGGTGTTTTTTTCATGTATTATTTAACACTAAACAAGATTGTCAAAAATGAACCCTGAATGGAACTATCTTCTTGACATAGTAGAACAAGAGTTACCCGTTAAAATGACATGATCTCATAGTCATCTAACCAATAGTTATTTCAAAAATTAGCAGTTGAAACTAATAACCAATGTATCCAAAACCGTAAAAACTTTCTGTACAACCCAGCTAAGGATGATCCTAAGGATGAACAAAAATTTATGGATGATCTTCACGAATCTGATGTTTTTATCATGTCTTATTTAATACTAAGGAAAATTGTCAAAAATTAACCCTGAATGGAACTATCTTCTTGACATAGTAGAGCAAGAGTGGCTCTTTAAAATGACATGATGTCATTGTCACCTAACCAATAGGTATTTAAAAAATTAGCAGTTGAAACTAATGTGGCAAAAAACGCAATAATTTTCTGTATAACCCCGTTATCTTAAGATCCTGAGGAAACTAGATGTTCCAAGAGAAAGACTCCTAAGAATGAACAAAATTGTGTGGATGATCTTTCCGAATCTGATTATCTTTTCGTGTTTTATTTAACATTAAGCCAAATTGTCCAAAATTAATCCTGATTGAACTATCTTCTTGACATAGTAGAGCAACAGTTGCTCTTTAAAATGACATTTCATAGTCACCTAATCAAAATACATTTAAGAAATTAGCCCCCTGGATACGAAAGTGCTTTACAACCCAGCTGTCTTAAGACCATAAAAAATCAGAACTACCAAAGGATGAACAAAAACTTGTGGATGATCTTCCGGAATCTGATGTTTGAAGCGTTTTATACTTAATGATTCTTTCAGTTCTTTGTTCTTTTGGATGATTGTTAAACATGATCACAGCATTGGAGTGATTCTTTGTCTTCTGGTATTTTTGACATTTGGTAGTATGTAATAATTTGTCTTGTTCAGTATTGATGCATATTATCATTAGTTGCCCAAAAAAGCGCCATTAGATAATTTTATATTAGATTAGGTATCTAATTTTGTTTATTAGGAAGTAACAGATTTTTTAAATTGCATTTTTGTGTATCGAATTTTTTATTTAAATTATGTGTTCTTCAAAATTTAGTTTATCATCACGGGAAAGTCCTAAATACTTAACGCACTTTTCATGTTTGATTTCTACTTTATTTATTTTAATTATTTTATTAGGGTCATGCATTCACTCTTGTTTTGGTTTAGCACCATTTTGTAGTTTTTAGTCCAATTTTCTATTTTTTTATTGTCTTTGTGTATTTTAAGTAGTGTTGTTTCAGTAGTTCCACTATGGAATAAAGCTTCGTCGTCTGCATAAATGGTAAGTTCTCCTCGAAGTATAATAAACTGAAGGGGCCCAATAATGGATCCTTGAGGGACACCCGAAGTTTTTGTGAAAACCTTTTACATTTCCAATTTTTACGAACTACTTTAAGATATTTGGAAAGTATATTGTACAGATTTTCTTTGATACCCATTGATCTTAACTTACGTAGCAATACGTCATGACATATGGTAATAAAAGCTTTGCTAATGTCTAAGAAGAGTGGTATAATTTGGCTATTGTCTAAATTTGTATTTATATGTTTTATCAGGTTTGCTAATGCCGAATGTCTGCTTTTGAATGTTTGAAATCCATACTGACTTGACTTGATAAGTTATTGATCTTTCTTTACGAAATTCCTGCATTCGTAGTAAAATTCAGCTTCCGAAGGTTTTCGAAAAGACAGGTAATACCGAGATTGGTATGTAATTTTCAATTTCTGTGTTTGATTCTGCTGCACCTGTTTTCAAATTTTCTATAATTTTCAAATTTTCACCGTTATTTATGGGATTGATATTATCTATCAGGTGCTGTATATTATCAAAACTTAATTAATTTAGAAGTTGTTTGGTGCAGTTTATAAAGTAGTTATTAAATTTGTTAGAAATTGTTTCTTTGCCTCATATAACCTCATCATCTATTATGATAGTATCTATATCTTTCTTTTCTTTTCTGGATATTTTTTTAAATTTGTATATTTGGTTTCGTTCTTTGATTTTTGTGAGTAATAGAATAATGTTGGCCATCAAATTTTGGTGGTCGATGTTAACAACTTATATCGATTCTCCCAAAATTCGTAAATGGGTTCTAGATAGTGCAGTTGTTATCACACCAAACATGCGATTTGGAGGTCCCAGAGGTGAATTTCTATAAAACCGGGCGCGCACCGAGATGGTGTGGCGGTGGTGTGGTGAGTGGCATTTTTTGAAAGCTTTATAACGAGTGATATGGCGATCGTTTGTGTGTTGAGGCAGTAGGGTATTTTCTGGTGGCAGGGAGACAGAATCAATTCACAACCGATATCAACTCGTTGGCTTACAGAATTTCACCTCAGGCTCAAATCCTGCCCAAGGACAATTTTGTATAGTCTATAGTTTTAACGTAAGAGGAGCTTTTATAGCTACAAAGCTTTTTTGAGAGAAAAATTGTTTCTGGGAAGATTTGTCTAGTCATAAAAGGTGTTTAACTCTAGTGATAACTTTTTGTATTATGTTAAAGTTTAAAACTAAAAGGGGTTTTAGAATAGCTCGAACATTTTGTGAACTAGTAACTATCAAGTTACCCTAGGACCTTGTATAGTCTTGAGAAATAAGTTCGGTCGAAGTGTCTAATGAGAAAGCTGAAGCTTTAAAGGAGTATAGTAATTTATGTAGTTGAGGAATTTTTCTGCAAAAAGTTGATAAATAATAGAGAATGCATCTTTGGTGTAATGAAAATCGTAAAAAGTAGAAGTTTAAAAATTTGAGTGAAATGGGCGTAACCAGGAATCATTAAATACCCGTCGCAAAATAATGGTGTAATCAGAGCCGGTTTTTTCGTTAGTGTTCGTTTATTGCGGCGTATCCTCTGTGGCATTAAAAGTGTACCTAGTGTTTGTTCTAAATTGCACCAGGGTGAAAAACTACTTGCGGACATGCAACGCTTACAATTATTTATAAGTCGCGACGGAAATTTTTCCTTTTATTTGTAAGCGTTTAATGCAGCTGCAAAATACCACCAACTCATGATAAAATTATCCTTTTTTTTACTCTTCATTGCTGTTTTATCTATAATAATGCAGGCACATAAATCTACTCGGAAAACTTTATAAATTATAAAATAAAAGATAATAACGACATTAAAGCACAATTGTTATGTTTATTTAGAGTCGTTTATTTAATTTTCCTTTTTTAACCAAACACTATTAAAATTAATCATTTCAGACTAACAGGTTTAAAAAATTGTACGTTGGATAAACAAAAAGCTTCACTTACGACATAAAATTGTACAATAAAAATTTCAATTAAAGAGTTTGGTTTAGCTTGTGAATGTGGATGTTAGGCTTCCTTATTATTACGGAATGGAAGGTAAACTTGAAAGAAGTTCTTAATTACGCAATGCAGTGGGGATATGAAAATGGAATTGAGTTAAAATTTTAATGCTGAAACTAATTAGGCTACAGGATGTTAAAATTTTCGTGGACGTTGTGTCGAGTGTAACAAGCCAATAAAGGCAAACATGCCTATAAAAGCGTTTTATTTTTTCCGGGGGTCTTCAAATTTTATTGATGCATAAAAATATTCAAGGGAATATCTGCGTAACAACAAAAGCTGAATATAACAAATAATGAAAGCGGTTTTGATGACACTATAAAGATTTAATAAAAGCCCTTACCGTTGGGCATTCGTGGTGCTCCAGCTTCGGCTCCAGCTCCTGACGCCTTTTATAATAAATACAATGTCGCAGCAATAATATGCAAACGAGGTGAGCGATCGTATATTACGGTTATTAAACTTTTTGGCCTTGTTTTAAAAGGATGATTGATCACCCAATAAAAAGACAAAGCGACGACTCGCGCGAGGGTTTATTGAATATTATCGATCAAATTCGTGCATTGTTGAAGGTGGAAATAATGAATAATTGCGCCAATAGTGGTTTTTGACTGACGTATCCGACAATTTTCAAAATATGAAGCTTTTAAACCTATTTAAGTTTTCATTGTTTTAGATTTATTATTCATAAATACATTATCACAAAAATCTAAATAATTTATTATTCATCAAATCTAATCTACACACGTCCCTGTTAAAAATAAACACTCATTTTCAATTCTTACCTTTTTTCTTTATAAATGCGCAAGATAATACCTTTGTTCCAACAACGACTTTTCAGACCGTCACGAAACCGTTACGCAACTGCTTATTTCGAGATCATGCGCTTGCGCCAACTTTTTACTGCCCAAACACTATAAAGTTTGGTTGGAACCGTCCTACGTACCGGAACTCTGCATACCAAAAATTACAGTATTAAATTTGACCGAAAGAATCTTTTTAGACCATATTTTTAAACATCTTGATCGATTATTTCTTAAGGAAAAAATGCTTCAGAAACTAAAGGGATGCAAAAACGGCATTTAAAGAATTGGTGGTTTCAGAACTTCAGGATTTTATTGCACTTAAAGCCGTTAAAATCCGCAATAACTTTCTTTACAACCCAATGCATTACTTTAGACAAGTTTTTAGTATTGAATATGAAAAAAAAACATCACTTTTTTATGCTTACGAACTTCCTTCATTAATACCATAACTTGTAACTACAAAATGCTATAATTACATCAATATATTTTTACTAGATGAATCGCTAAGGGTAGTTGGTTTTGAGTTTTTACATTTATGCTCTTGGCAGAAATTTTTTTTAAAAAGTAGCTGTTTCATATACAATTCTAATCCTGTAGTATAAGCTATCCTGCTAAAACAATGCTAAAAGTTATGTTGGAACAGTTGGACCGTGTTTTTTTATATACAACTAAACCATGAATGGTTATAAGCTCGGATAAGCTACGACTAATATGTATTTTTTGTTGATTTGTTTATTTTTACCTAAAGTTTAGAGACATTAACTTTTTCTTTGTTTACGCCTGCCTTGGCAGTTACTAAAATTAATTTTTTCCGATAAAAATTATGTCACAAGTAGGTCAGTTCAAATAGCGTAACTTCGGTGACATCTGACAGTTATGTGACAATGTAAACCTATTTCTGACGTCATCCCATTAATTTCGCATTCAGCCGCAAGAGGGAAATCGCTTAGCTTGAAACGCCAATAAATGAATTTTTGAGGATTTTCCAGAATTTACTGAGTGATGGGGAAAAAATAGTTGAAAAATGCTTATATAGACTTAAAACAGGGGAAAATGCGTTTTTTTAATGTTTAGTCTTACAGTTTAAAATTCCTTCCGTAAAAATAATTAAAATCAAACGAAATTTATTTACGTGTTAGCAACTACCCTACTTCTGACGTCATCCCCCTAGTTCCTCATTCGGCCGCAAAAAAACCAACTATCTATAGTCCTTTTACATTATATTAAGCTCGAGATATTCCAATATTACAACTTCTATTTATATTTTCCATCTTTCCCTTTCTTCTTGTCAACTTAAATATCTAATCTATCTATTATTACCAATGGAGAAGTTAAGTTGATTAAGTGTTATTGGCGAGGTTATTGGATAATTTATTTCTAATATTGAGGTTGATTTTGTTTAAGAAAAGTTTCTAAATATTAAAGTTAAAGGAACTAGCTGACTTTATTACAAAACCACAAAAAAGTGGGTACATCAGGTACCAATATTCTTAAATCTAGTTTTCACTTAGTAAATTAAGTGATACAGTAATTTGCCCACTTTTAGCCAAGCTACTCTACTCTACCAAGTTTGGTAGAATACTGTTCACATGCTTTTAAGCCTGGTTCACACGGGTATAGTAATGAGTAGAGTAGAGTAGGGAGTAGAGTAACTCCACTCGTAGAAACCCCAAAAACTGTCCGAGTAGAGTACAGAGTATCTAGTAGAGTAGAGTACTATACTGCGTGCAGTAAAGTAGACTCTACTCTATTTACCCTCACCACTACCTCCACTCTACTATCCTCCCCACTATACCAGTGTAAACGTCTATCAAGAGAATAGAGAATAGGTAGTATAGTTCAGTTGCACTGTTTCCAGCGTAGTGTGTATTTACATGACTGTTTCACTATCTTATGCAATTTGACTAATTTGTTTTGCTTATTTTTGAAAATGTCGAAGTTCAAGGAAGCAGAAACCGCAAAACTCTTGGATTTATATATTGAATATGAGTGTGACTAGTCCAACTTACAGAAACAAAAACATTAGGCAGGTGGCGGAGAAAGAAATTATCGAGAAGTTGGGAATTAATGCCTTTGGGTTGGCTGAACTCAAACAAAAAATTAGAATCTTGCGATGTATCTACAACCAGGAATGTCTAAAAATTTTAAAAAAAGTACAAAATCAGGTGCAGCAATGGAAGAGATATATGCTCCAAATATAATGCCTCAATGTAACTTGTAATTCCACTTCAGCTTTTATATCATCTCTCATCACCGTATCTTCGCGTTGAATTTTGTCTTTCACCATGCTCAACATCTGTTCAAAAATATCTAGGGTCATTCTAAGACATCGCTTGTATTTCAACTGATCCTCTATAGTCAACTCTTTTAATAGAAGCGATGTTCCTCCACGTGAATCCCTTCTTTTGAGCCATTCCTTCACCCACACTCTTTTTTCCCTGCTTACCTCATCATCAATCGCTTCGGCTACCTCCCTAATCAATGCGTTTTCAATTGGAGCTAAATAATTATTAACCTTTTTTTAATTAACATTTTTTACACTCCAAACATAAAAAAAAACAGCTGACTCTCACGTACTATACTCTAATGTCGTGTAAACGCTACAAAATCAAAATTAATAGAGTAGCGAATAGAGTGGACTCTACTCATTACAATACCTGTGTAAATCAGGCTTTTTGTAAATATTTTTGGTAGATAGTAGAGTAGACATACTTCTCATACATTCGACTATAAAAAACTGTTTTTAATGGTATAGTTGCGGTTAGGTAGAGTAGAATAGAGTATGAATCGCAGATGGTAATATCCAATCAAAACCTACTCTACTCTCGCGTTAATTACTCTACCACTTACTTTATCAAAAAAACTAGACTTTTCTACTAATTTCCTGTAAAAAGTTTACTGATACTGTACATGAAGATCAAACATGGTTCGAAACTCTAACTTTTTGGACGAGTATTGTAGAACTATTGAATAATACTTAAAAATCTTTTTGGTATAAATAGAAAATGAAGCAAGAGATTAATATGAAAACGAATGCAATTGCAAGGCTATGGTGGTTGAGTTATTCTTCCACCATGCAATCCTCCTCTACTTTACCAAAATCTAAATAAATTCTACTCTAATCTCGCCCAACTTACTCTACGAGAAAAAACTAGGCTTTACTACTAGATGCGACCTCATTTGAAAGTCACTTCTTTCAAAAAGTCTGCTGGTACTGTACTTGAAGATTAAAAATGGTTCGGTACTCTAAGGTTTTGGAGGAGTATTGTAGAATTATTGAATAATACTTAAAAATCTTTTTGGTGTAAATAGAAAATAAGGGAAGAGACTAATATGGAAATGATTGCAATTGCAAGACTACGGTCCACCGTGCAATGCTCTACTTTACCAAAATCTAATCAAATCCTACTCCACTCTCGCCCAAATTACTTTACCAAAAAACTAGGCTTGACTACTAGATTTAAAATTCGCTTCATTTAAAAATTTTGCTGGTAATTTGCATGAAAGATGGTTTGGAACTCTAAGTTTTTGGAGGAGAATTATTGGACAATCTTTAATGGTTTAAATAGAACATGAGGTAGGAGACTAATATAGAAAGGATTACAATTGCAAGGTTAATCCCTATGATGAGTGTACCGTCTTGTAATAATTTATACCCCATTCATGAGGTTAGCTTCATGTGTTTAAACACAATTGCGGGATTATATGTAGGTTGAGCTGAAGTGATAATACAATAATGCGAGTAAGATTTAACTGATTAATACATTTTCGTTGTAATTTAAATTTCATAGTGGAGTAAATGACCGTTAAAACCATTTTGATAGTTTAAACCAAATATGACTTCTCATTTAATGCACATTGCACGTCCTTCCTGAGCTTAGAAATGAAAGTCCCCAACTCCCAAGGAATGACGAATTATTAAAACATTGTGGTGGTTGTAGAGAGCGCGCACAACTGCATTGCAGCAATTTCATCGTCGATATTGGGTATAAACTAACTTGTTCTAGCCTTAATTTAATTATACACGCAGCCATGCGGATACTATAACACCCCTTGAATGGGATCGAAAACTAGCTTTCATTGCCTTCTATAATGCATGTTGGAAAAGTTTCCCACCGCTTTTCACAACAACCTCTTGACCCTATACAACATACCACTATCGATCCCACACAAAATATCATCAAAACAACTTTTCAAAATTTAATTGCTTTTTTCGAAATAAACGTTTTTCACAAAATCATTTCCTATTTATTACCTCACGAATTAAAAACATCCTCCATTAGTTGTAAGAAGAGAAAACCAGGAAAATAAATTTGTCACTCAAAATAGGAAAATTTCTGCATGCCTGGAAGTAGGTTCGCATCATACCTGTTCCTAAGTCAGGTGTTAAGTGATCCAAGCAATTATAGACCCATTGTCATTCTGAATAACTTCTTCAAATTTTTGAGTGCCTTCTGGAAAATAAATTCCGAGAGACACCTTCGTAAAAAAATCGGCTTCAAATAAACACACATTTTTCGTGCTTTTTCGAACAATGATTTGGTTCTGAATCACTATTGTAATGAAACTAGAAATTGAATATTCTTTTAATTTTATAATAAAATAAAAAAAAATAATCATATCTTTTTATTTTTCTTAAAAACAAAACGAAAACCAACTGGGAAATTCGGAAAATCCAACGCCGGCACCAATCGGCGTAATTGTGAATCGAAGTAAATCGAACCGGCGCAAAACAACGTTTACCTGTATATGTAAGATATAAGATATGGCGTAATCAACATGCTTTTATGAGTCGTCGGTCCACTATCAGAAATCTAATTAAATAACTCAATCAATATCCAGGGCCCTTGGTAAAAGGAAACAAATGCATGTTGTTTACACAAACCTAAGTAAAGTCTTTGGCAGGAATGACGAAGGACCATTACTAAAACGATCGTGTGAAGTCGAGATTCCTTATAATGTGCAAAACGTAATTCAGTCGTATCTTTCAAATAGGATTCAGATGTTCCATTTCAGTGGTTTCACCCCGGATCTCTACATGGCTATAAGTGGTGTACCACAAGGCTCCAATTTAGAAAAAAATCTTTATAAATGGAATGTGTGATTTTATTGATTGCGAAACTGACTGTCGGAAACTTCAATGTATTCTAGACAAATTTTTGATATCATAAGAAAGAAGTGTATGAGCTTAATTTTTCGTTATTTTTCAAATAAAAAGCAATGACTTTTATTTTCCAGCTTTGTATTTTTGTGTTAATTTTTTTTTTAAATTTAACTTCCCAATAAATTACAATAAGTAAATGCTGTGATAACAAATAATTAACTTGGAGAGAGCAGACCTATGAATGCGTTCTATCATATTCTGATTTTAAACATTATATAAAATTGATTTAATTTTGGGTTACTACTTTAAAATCTTGACGGTAGGTCACTGGGTGTATGGCGTTTTAGTCTACCTCTTGCTGGTATCCTCATCAGGGTGGTTGCTAGTTTATTACGGTGTAGTTGTAGTCTCTCTTCATATTTTTGAGCGGAATTAATTATTTCTTCCTTAACAGTTGGTAATCGGAGGTCGTGCCTGATGATGTTATTTGGAACATACCAAGGTGAGTTTGTTATCATACGGAGGACTTTCCAGAATCTCGATGTTGGACACTAATGCCATTCCCCATAACTCCAGATTGGTTTCAAGATGGTTTTGTATACTAGAGCCTTATTTGCAATTGTGAGCTGTGATTTGTGTCCAATAAGCCAGTATAGATTCTATAGTTTGATACCAAGTTGCTTTCTTTTTGTGAAAATGTGTTTTTTCCAGGTCAGCTTATGATCCAGGTGCATACCTAAATATTTAACATATTCTTTTTGTTGAAATTGTTTGTTATTTAGTGAAACTGGTGGGCAGGTACCTTTTCGATTGGAGAAGGTTACATGGGTTAACTTTGTTTCATTTGCTTGAACGCGCCATTTTTTAAACCAAGCTTGTAGTTTATCTAGGTGAGTTTGGAATTTCTGAGATGCCATCTTTGCGTCTTGGTGTGTTAATAGTATTGCTGTATTGTCTGCATATGTTGCTGTGGTGACTTGATTGTTCGTGGGCAGGTCAGCGGTATAAATCAGGTATAATGCAGGTCCAATGACGCTCCCTTGAGGTACACCTGAATTTATTGGGAATAGTGACGTATGCTCGTTTTATTTTATTTATTTTATCATATTTTGAAATAAATACCCAGCAGACCGAAGTCCAAGAGAGGGCATATCTAAATTTGCAATATATATATTTTCAATAAATTAACATCTTAATTTTCACTAAATAATTAAATTACTAATGTAGGCACTCAAGTAAAGTTTTGATGTTTTACAAGAAAAAACCGATCTTGGAGGTAAGATTAAAAAAGTAATTTAAGCGTAGGGCCATTCTCGATTTATATAGAAGACCAGTATGCCATACTTTCTCGAAGGCCTGCGATATATCCAGGAAGGCTGCAGAGTAGTATGTTTGTCCTCCATTGGTTGGTTTATTTCTTTGCATATCCTATGAATTTGCTCTGTGGTTGAATGTTGTGGTCTAAACCCAAATTGGTGGGATGGAAGCTTACTTGCTGTTAGGAGCGGTTCTAGTCTTTTTTAGGACTTTTGACATTATGGGAAGTAGGCTTATTGGACGATAGGATTTTACGTCCTCACCCTTTTCCCTGGTTTAGGGATTAGAATAATTGTAGCTACTTTCCGAGCCAAGAGAAAATGTGTTGTTCTTAAGATTGCATTGTATATTTGTGTTAGGTAGACAATTCCTTTTCTCGGCAGTTCTTTTAGTAATTTTCCTGTAATAAGTTCATATCCTGGTGCTTTTTTCTGATTTAGGTTCGATTTGATTATTTTATTTACCTGCCTTACTGTAAATTTTTCTGGCAGTAGTTCTAGTTGGTATGGGTACTCTACGTATTGCAGGATTTCATTTTTGATGTTATGATAGTCTTCTGGTGGATATGGTTGAAAAACCTCAGTTATGTGTTCGGCGAATGCTTGGGCTTTTTCCTTGTCGATTTTTGCCCACAGGCGTGTGTTTTTGAGTATAGGTGGGTTGGATGTTTGTGGTTGATTTATTTTCCATAGCGAGTACTCTGAGGATTCAGAACGACGTTTACCTGTATATGTAAGATATAAGATATGGCATAATCAACATGGTTTTATGAGTCGTCGGTCCACTATCATAATCTAATTAATATTACTCAATCAATATCGAGGGCCCTTGGTAAAAGGAAATAAATGGATGTTGTTTACACAAACCTAAGTAAAGTCTTTGGCAGGAATGACGATGGACCATTACTAGAACGATTGTATGAAGTCCAGATTCCTTATAATGTGCAAATCGAAATTCAGTCGTATCTTTCAAATAGGATTCAGATGTCCCATTTCAGTGGTTTCACCCCGGATCTCTACATGGCTATAAGTGGTGTACCACAAGGTTCTAATTTAGGAAAAAATCCATCTTTATAAATGGAGTGTGTGATGGTATTGATTTCGAAACTGACTGTGGGAAACTTCAATGTATTCTAGACAAATTCTCGATATTATAAGAAAAAATCAATGACTTTTATTTTCCAGCTGTGTATTGTTGATATATCTAAGTGTTAAAAAAATGAGGTAAAAAGTATTTGAGTAATTAATTTAATACAAACTTTTCTTTAGCGTCTGAGATTCGAAACTTGTGATGGAAATTATTTGAGAATAAAAAAACAGTTCAAAGGTAATTCGCGTAGTTGTTAAGGATGCTTTATAAGAGGTTGAAGGTTGTGAGTCGTGTTATAATTAATGTTTAGAATCTTTAAGAAATTAAATCATAAAAAGTTTTTTATATTTAATAATATAAGTAGAAATATCGATTGAATGGTCTTTGAAGGCGTTAATAATAAAAGCGTTCTTTGAGAAACGAATCCTTTCCACGTTTCTTAATTAAAAGTTTACTCAATAAGAAAGAAAGTTATAAACGAAGTGCAATGCATTCTTAAATAAATGTTTAAAGAAGTTAGAAAGCTATGTTGTTTAATTAAAAGAAAAATAATGAAATATAGATGATTAAAGAGTGGTTATTTAGTCGATACAAAAAGGGAATCCTTTTGATTTATTCATTTTAAAATAGGCTGAAGCTTTTCTGATATGAAAATCTTGGGGTTTATAATATCATATCCTTTTTATTCGCCATATTTCACGGAGAATCCAAAAGAACTCAGAACGTTTCACGTTTCAGGTGATTTGATATGCGCGCCCAGCTTCGACTTGATATATCGGCTCGTATCTTCTTTTGATATATTTGAATGGCTAGCCGCCTCCAACTGTAACCTTCGAGTCCTTACAACATATAATAAATGTTAAAAGCCGATTTGACCTTTAGTGACCAATTTAAAAAAAGCTTATAAAAATGACGGAAGGAAAAAAGGACGGTATTAATAATTTTTGTGCGCAACCTTATGGTTGAACGTGAGGGGTTAATAAATTTTGTGGATTGAAAGATAATGAAGGCGTTTTTGAAAGTGGAGGTTATTGATTTCGAAATTCGCTTTGCACACTTACGGAGGTGTAAGGCGCGTTATTAACTGTAATAAAAGTCATTACGGGGAAAATCGTTTACATCGATTAGAGTTTACTAGGTCAGTTGCTTATCGGATGCAATTTTAGGCTTAAATTAAATCACTCTTCAAGACTTCATTACTTTTTTTTATATTCCATCAAAATTATTACTCCTCTAGACGAAAGTTTAGAGGTAATTTTAAATTAAATCACACGCTTTTTATTAAAATAAAAATATTTATTGGCTCTTAACATGATTAGAATTTTAACTTATTTTCCAGAAGATTTTCTAAATTTACAGTTCATCCTTCTAAAAACGCTATATGTTAGCAGTAACACATAAAAGAATAAGTTATGGTACGCATAAAACTGGTTTTCTCGGATTTAAGAAATAAAATTTCCTTTTACTGCTTGTATAAAATGAATAAATGTTTTTTCTTTCTAATATAATTTTTTTATTAACCATACTTTAAAAAAAAACGAAGGTTATTGATATAAAACAATACATAAAATCGTCAAATTTAAAATATAGGTAATTCCAGCTCGAATACGAAATTAATTACAAAAATAATTAATTTAAAACAAAAACTTTGGTTTGGCTTTGATGACATCTCATCGCTGAAAAATACGCACCACCGCAAGAAGTTAATTAATTATAACGTAATTAACGAATTTCCAGCGGCGTATTAGGATCGATTAAATTTTTTCGCAAATGGAATCCATTTCGAATTTTCCGCAAATATTTGAATCGCGTTTCTCTGACACGGATTTGCTCGTTTGGGGCAATCGATTTTCGTACATCAAATATTTCATTAAAGACGAGCTGGAATCAGAAGCAGCCTTCTTGCTTCATTATTAATTATATTAATTATCAAGACTAACGAACGCGCAGCTTCAGATTTTTCTTTAAATATTTGATTTAATTAAAATATTTTTTACAAGAACATTCTTAATTAAAATGAGTGCTACTAATGTGTCACATGCTGGTGTGGCTTTAAATATTTTATTTCTATGATTAAGGTAGTTTTAATGGATTTGCGTGCGCTTAATTGCAGCAATTCCGCGCAACGAGTAGTAAATTTAAAGTATTACACGTGTAATCTTTTCTATTTTGATTTTAGCAATTTTACCCAATTGTAAGCTTCCGGACATTTATGCTTTTCTAAAATATAAATTTTCACTTTAATCTGATTACAAGTAGTAGTAATAAAAGGTTTGTTCCAACCGTCCGATAAAACGTACATTGACAATCACGTCATGCGCAATAGACAAGACGCTCTCAGAGACGTAAAGGCGAACGTACGTAGGAAGGTTGTGTTTCAACCAAACTTGGGCAATTCATGGGATCGTGTTCGGTACCGTCATTTCTAGAAGCAGTTACTGGTTAGTTTGACACTTCAGCTGTGTACGCCTAGCACTCATAAACCTAACCTAATTCTAAATAATTTATTACTTACCACGTATTGTTAAATGTAATTATGTCATTACTCAACCATATTTTCCTAACCACCTATGTAAATTGTTACTCTTCTTGATAATATTAGGTTAGGTTTATAGTACGGCACGTTCTTTACAAGATCAGATGTTCATGCGGCCGGCGATAATAAGATTTGATACGTTCTCAAATCTCAAACCTATAAAAATGGGTGTGTACATCGAGTATTCAAAAGGAATCGTGAATTCAAAACTTCATGTATACACGGTAACTGTCTTGTGAGATAGACTTTGTACGGTAAGAAATTGGCACAACCGCATAAACTCGATCCACTTTTCATCCAAAATTTAGAACTTCAGAACAGTTCGAACCGTTTAAAAATTAAACAAAAGTTCGAAAAAAGTTTGAGTTCAAAACAAGATTCAGTTTAAAAATTCTGGATTTCAAAAGAAGTTATAGATTTCGAGAGAAGAAGTTAATGTTCAATAATTGGATTAAAAAACAGATCGAGTTCAAGTATAATAATTTGAACCGTTCAAAACTTACGCAAAAGTTCGAAAAAGTTTGAATTCAAAAGAAATTCCAGTTTAAAATGTTGGATTAAGAATGAAGTTAGATTTCGTGAAAAGTTAGATTTGGAGAGAAGATGGATTTCGAAAGAAGTTGGAGTTCAAGAGGAATTTCCAGGGCCTGATTACCATGAAGACTAATGAGGCTTCAGACCATCCAATAATTCGGCTTTTCATAAATCCAGCCTTTCTCAATAATATCAAGATTCATATTACAGATTCATAATATATACAACGTTTGAGTAGAATTTACATTTCTACTCCTAGAACGTACAAAGTATACCCGATTGTGACCGATTCACATCGGAAATGTACGCACATGACCATAGACTCAACGAACAGAATAACAGAAGCCAAACTTTACAGAAAATAAGCTGGTTTTCAAAATTCATGCTAAAAAAGAAGTTAAAGTCACATTTTTTTTAATATCCCTGAAGTGTCCAAAACAGACCTGTCAAAAGAAGTCAAAAGATGTCGCACGTTCTCATTGGTTGTCATCTCATCGTTAATATTCGGTTCAGGTGCAACGTTGCCACCTAAATTAATCGGAAGAGTGACGCCACATCGATAGAAAATTTAAAATAAAATAAACGGCTGCACCAATTGAAAAAAAAAATGGTATTTATAAGTATCTTTTAAACAGCTATTTATAAAATAAAAATGATCAAAATTTGTTTCACCTGGGATTTTGCATCATTTTCGAGTGACCTTGTATATTAATAAAAGAAAAATTGGAATTATTTATTTTAGCCCTTATTTTTTATTTGCCTATTCGCTTTTAATCCAGCTCTGGGAAATTCATGTTCAAAAATAGGAATAAAAAACAAGTCAAGTTAAAACTCTGAAACTTCCACTGCATTTTTACCTCTGAAAATTATATGAAAAATCATTTATCCATTTTTGATCGGTGTTCCATTATTGGAATTATTGGAGTCTTGTTCCCAGTGTTACAATTTTGGAACACATTTTAAATCTTAACCCCGGGGCTCTGGGGACTATTTTTCTTCGTTTAATTCTGGCAAAAACGGTTTAAAGTTTTCGTTTCAAATTGTTTTAATAATATAATTATTTATGGCTCCAGCAACAATATACAAAATCTCAAACCATTCTTAGGTTCGACCTTCCTCATAAGATCGAACTTTGTCACATTCGACTTCATCGAGTTTGAACTTCAGTAAGTTCGAACTAATGAAAGATCATTATTATGTCGAAAAATATAGAACGGTTTCGAGATTTTTATAATTTGAAGTTCTAACTGTATAACGAAAAAAGCAGAGATACCATGAACTTCTTGTATAACTATCCCACTCTGCTGAAGACAGCGAATTAAAGGCTGCCAATATGTCAATCATTCAACCTAACAGTAAAAAAAACTAAATAATAACTATAAATATTATAGTAACAAAATATTTGTTAATTTAAGACCTTCCAAAAATTATTTTATATATTTTATTTAACAAATGCACATGGTTTTTAGTTTGTTCTAAATAATATTTTAGTTAGCTCTCTGCTGTATTTGAGTTCTATTGTGAAGTCTACTATTTGGGTTATCTGTGATATTTGATTTCACAATAGAACTAAAATACCGTAGAGTAGAGATCCAACTAAAATATTATTTAGAAGATACAAAATTAAAACAACGCATTTGTTAATGAATATATATAATAGTTATTTACGATGTAAGTGTTAAAAATGCATTTTTGTGGCACGCGTATGAAATTTTGTGGAACGAGCGTAGCGAGGCCATATTGCAATTTTATCACGCACATTATACAATATTTTTTCTAGAAACGGGAGTTTTACGAATAATATTAATGACATTTATGAAAATAATAGTTGATTTTTATACATATAGTAACCATAGTTTTGTTACGTTATAGTATATTATTCAACGAGCCTGTAATAGTAATACATGCAAGTTTAATACTATACTTTAAAAACGACCAAATGTTTTGGCTACTTTCTACCTTTATTTTAAAATTAATAGTACCTATATTATTCAACGAACGAGTAATGATAGCCATTACTCACGAGCCGGTAGGCGAGTGTCGTAACAGACCTGAGTGAGTAATGGCTATTTACTCGCGAGTAGAATACTATACTTTTTCTATAACTATTTGGTAAACGCAAAAATATTTTTTAAAAAAATTAGGTTATTTGACGTAACAACGTCAGTATTCATTAAAAAATAAAAAAGCTTGTATAAATTTGGAGTCATCGGTAGCTCAGTTGATTGATACGTCGACTGTGGATCCAAAGGTCAGGGGTTCGAATTTGGAAACAGAGAATCACTAGTGTGTAACAGCTATCATTACTTATCTGGAAACGTGTTCATAAAGTACCCATTATACAATAGTATATTGTTTTATTAGGAGTAAAAGAACGACGAGCTTCGCGAGTCCCGCAGATACATTCGAGCCACAAAAAGTTCTTTTACTCAGAATAAAACATGCTATTTTTTCTTCAAACGTCCGAAGGACCTTATCGGGTTTTGGGAGCATTTTGTACAAGAATGAAACTTATGCCACATATAAATAAGAAATAAATATACAATAGTGTAAAATATTTCGCTCTTTAGGAGACCGCTTTCGCCAAAAAAAAAAATTGAAATTTATTAATTTTTGCACAATTAGACAACGATGCTGGTGTTTTCCTCTGTGTTTCTAACAAACAAAGTAGTTTGGTTGCCTATGCCATTTATTTACTATGATTTATTGACTTTAATAGTATAAAAATTATACAATTAAGTACATATTTGTTATGACTTGATTAGAAATTGATTTTTAAGTATTTATTTTATTCAAATAAACTTATAATTTAAGAATATATTTTTTACAATTAAAAATTTTTACACAGTTGTCGTTTTTAGCAATTTTTAAAATATTTGATAAAAAATGACTTTTCCAGTTCCCTGGAGCTCTGAAACTTTTACTGCAAATTCAATGGCTATAGTTTTAATAGTTGTAATAAGATTTGTAATATTACGGCGTCAATTAAAAATAAAATACCTTTTACAGGTTATCGTAAAACTTTATTGCACAATCAGGCAACATTGAAATTATTACCTCTCAAACAAAACGTCCAAATTAAATGAACAATAATTATTAGTAAAAAGTAGAACCGATAAGGGACCTCGGTGGCGGCAAAGGGCTTGCAAATTCCTTCTATTTTTGTAGGACACACCCTCTGGCACTTCTAAGCACCTCCTGTCAAGTAGGCAAGATACTATTTACGACATTCGGCAAGTTATTTCTCCTTTGCTAGAATGTTTCATTCCAGTATGTTACATGAGCGCCTACCGGATTTCTTTTTATGTGTACGTGCCGGTTTTAGCTGTTTTTATAAATAAACGCAAGCAATGTGTGCGCATGACAATAACACCCAATGTGGGAAACATTACAATCCAGTGTGAGTCACAGTGAGTCAGTCGCCAGATACCTTTGTAAAGCGCGTACGAATTTGTTAGCCCGGGCATTACTTCTTGTTTGTAACAGTAACCATTGTCCTAAAGTGCCTTATAATAAAGGTCATCAGGTTAATCCTTTTGGCGATTGCATTTGATTATTAACATAGGTTCCACAAGGAAAACACCCTATTAGTTTTAAGTGTCATTTGCTTTCAATTTAAACGTAAATGAAAGGTAATTAAAATTTATCTGACAGTACTTGTCAAAATTTGAATTTTAAAATCCGCTGTTGTCGTGTTAATAAATATTTTTTTAAATAATGTAAAATCTCATAAATGTATTTATAATTCATATTTATTGAAGAAATTGGAAATATAATTAATATTGGGGGTATTTTAGTTAATTTTTGTAGGTTTAACTTATTTTTCATGTTTGCCCAAAAACACATAGGAAAACGATAAGGTCCTTTTTAAAATAGTAATATAATAAATAATTTTAAAATATGACATTTAATTTACATACAACACACAATACAATGTTAGTGTATATTGGGTTGCATAAAATTCATTTCTATTCCGCCCTTTTAATCCTTGGCAGAGCAAAGTAATAATTTCTACTCCTAGGCAGTACAAAGTGACCATAGAATCAACGAACATAAAAAGTGACATTTTAAAGCAAAAGTCAAAGTCACAGAACACAGTACTTTAATGACGTTTGAAGAAAAAAATACTTAACGCCATTTTGATCATAACCTAACTTATTTCATAGCTAACTTCAGCCCGTGAGTTTACTTTACAACTAGAGCTTTCTGATAGGCGCTAAGCTGCAACCTGCAGTGTAATGGTAAAGTAAAGTCACTAGTGATGTCATGAATTTCATTACATATGTAATGAATACTTTATATGTATATTAGTCGTAGATAAAGTAAATTACTTTTTCTACAAAAGTGTAAAACAAGCAACTTTTGACACTCATGACAATCGTTCAAATCGTCATTTTTTTGACAAATGAAGAAAGTACATAACAAAACCATGGTTACTAAGTAAACAACTACAAATGTTTCTACAAATTTTATTAAAATTATTCGTTTGTAGAAAAAATATTGTATGATGTGCGTGTTAAAATACAATGTATGGCACTAACGAGTGCCATAAACATGCATTTTTAACACTTACATTATAAATAACTATTCTACACTGGTGTTACTTTGAACACTAAAAAAATAAGGTTTTACATGAATGTCAAAACACGTTTGTAGAAAAAATGATTTTTGGAAGGCCTTGTAATAAAAAATATTTTGCTATTCTAATATTTATAGTGACTATTCAACTCACAAGTGATTATTTTTTGTGACAAGTAAAACGTCAAAAATATCAGCGATTATTTTATGACGTTAATGTCAAATTTGAATAAGTTTGAAGTTAGCTGTCAAATTTTGCACAAAAAAGTGAAAAATGTTCGCTAAATAGTCCCTTAAATATATGCACTCTTGTTCAAATTATAAGTCGAATATTTTTCATACATTACCACTCATGTTATTTGGGAATCAAAATCCCCTTCTGCTACGAAGACTACGACTTTATTTATCTATCTTCACCAGAGTGGGACAGATACATCAAAAGTTCATGGTATCTTTGTTCTTTCAAGGTCTGAATTAGATGCTAAAAAAAGATTTCTCACTGTTTACCAAACAGAAATCCCGATGATTTTCAAACTATCTTTGTAGAATTTCTGAATTTGTATTTAGTAACCTTTGGATTTTAATTGGCCCTAAAAAATAAATCGGCGGGGTCAGGACAGATGATCGTGCCATTCCATTGACCCTTTTCTCCACTTGGGAAAAGTTCTGTCTTAAATTGACATGCTGATAAAGTTTAATGCAGAGAAGCTTCAACATCAGCAAATTTTCCTTTAGCTTATCATCATTTTCTAGGATATCAGCAAGTTTAGGTTTGATCATATCCTTTAGCATTTTAAATATTTTTCAAGTTACCATCAAATAATTGGGACGATTATGTGGTTGCCTCGAGTTGAAGCCCAAACATTATCTTAAAATTTTACAGGTATACATTTTTCTCAAATGCCGATTTATAAGTTCTCAAAAATGTTTTTTGTCGCTAAGTCAGATATTTTGTAGCCAATTTTGAGTATCTAATAGTAATAGAACATTTGACATAGATTCTGCGATGAAAGTGATTTAGTGACCAGAAAAATGGATAAAATTCGAAAATTTTCAACATTATGAAAACCCTGTTTCTTTGGTCCACTTAATTTTTGGAAAATAGCAAAAAACACATTTTCCAAAAACGTGTTTTATGTTCATCACCCTTAAAAACATAAAGTAAGCCACTAATATCAATTACACCAAAACTTTCCACTTCAAAGTACCATTTGACTGGACTTATTCCAAAATATTCCCATTCGGATTCATAGTTTTTGTTCTAAAATCGTCTTATTCCTTAACGTTCCTCAAAAATTGATGGTTTTCAAATAAACGGCAATTATTTATTATAATGATATATGTGTCTGCAGGAAAAACCATTGTCGGAAAAATCCTGGGAAAATTCATCTTGGGAAAATAGACTTTTTTTGGAGATATTGATGGCCGTATTTCAAGTTTTTAATTAATGTTTTTCGTGGAAGAAAAACAAAAAATTTAATTCAGGAAATTGTAGTTTCTGGGTATAGGTGTTTATAAATATTTGAAAGGTTGAATATAAGTAAAACATAATGATAATAAAAATTCTGTGCGAGTAGGAAATATATTTAAAATGATGGATACTAATGTTTCGTCTTTCTTTTCTTAACTTTCTGGCACGGAATGATGAGTGTTTTATAAGTTATGACAAATTTTCGTGAAAATCCCTTGAAAGCGGAAAAGTGGTTCGGGGATAATAAGCGTAAGGTGCGCTTGCGTTACTCGAGGCTCTCACATATCAAGCACACCTTTGAAACCTAAGTTTCCAATTCATAGCAAATCTTCACCTGAATACAAGAGTGGGTGCGAAGCGCTTTGTAACGTAATCCCTACGAGGACCTTAAACGCTTTCAAAATACCAGACACTCTCATCTTTTTCCCCTTATACACCATCTATAAATTTAATCAAAACGCAATTCTATAACGAAATTTTTAAATAAAAAGAAAAGTCAGTACTATTCCGTAAAGAGGCTATGATAACAGAAATGGAACGCGAAGGTAGACAGAATCAGAAATCGATCCTCGTGTCTACAATAGCTCCTTAAATTGTTGCAAATTGTTACTTAAGCACGGGAACACTCAACCAACAACCGATATAAAGCTCTATTTCATCAACCTTAAATGGTTGGAATAAAAATTGAAAATCGATTGAATAAAAACCCGAGCTTCTCACGTATTTTTTATCGTGTAAACTTTCAACCTACAAATCCAATAAAGGTCAAAATAAACGAAATTTCATTTAATAATTTATTTAAGCCATACAATCTCCTCAATTCAAATTAATAACATTATTTTCGCATTAATATTCCTGTACAAATTATATTTCACGCCATAATTAATTGGTAGATATCAAATAGTAATTTTTTTAGTTATCTCTAAATATACACGCTTGTTTGTATCATTTATAAAAGGATTAGAAGATCAAACGCTCATGTAGTAAATGAAAATGTCTTATCGTTTGGATTTTACGATTTTCGCATATTTTTATCAAAAAACTAAATGATATTTATTAAAAGTTTTTAGAAAAACTGTACTTTAATTAATTAAAAAAGTTTATATTATTCCAATCCTGATGAATGTTGCTCTTTTTGATATTTTTATATTATGTAGTCTTTAGATTGGATGAAAATTGTTATTACTCGCATTTTTAACAAAATTCTTGTAAAATATAAAACGGTTTTTATTATTTTAAATTAAATGCTTGAATATAGTAATTAGAGCAAACAAATAAATTGTGTGTGTACGTATGCTTTTTTGCTTAATTTAGCAGTTCCTTTTGTGATTTGTTTTTATAAAAGAATCGTTTATTTTATAATTCAAAACGTGCTCACTTTTAAATTAAATATTTAACTTTTCATTTAAATAAAGGCAAATAAATTATGAAAGTTTAAAAGCTTTAATAATATATAAAATTGTATGAAACGCAGTTGTTTATTTCAAAAGAGCTCTTTCATTGAAAAATAAATTTAATTAAACAAAATAACTACAAATACATGTAACATATTTATTACGAATGTTTGTGCCTCGACTTTTTTTTAATATTATCCAAAAAAACACTTGTTTTATTTTTTATTTTTATAAACCTATGAAGTAATTATTTTTTCAGCTTTATGTGACGCTTGACAGGCTTTAACAAGTCATTTTTATGTTCCTTGATTCCATGGTCATGTTCGTGCATTTCCGAAGTAAATCGGTTACAATCTTTGCACTGACAAGGAATAAAAGGGTGGAGTAGAAATGATTTTTAGGCAACCCAATATACACTAACCTTGTATTGTGTGTTGTAGGTAAATTAAATGTCAAATTTTAAAATTATTTATTATATTACTATTTTGATAATTTCGACTTGAAGAAAAAATAGCTTGTTTTATTCGGAGTAAAAGAACTTTTTGTGGCTCGCATGTTGTATCCTCGCAAAGCTCGTCCCGCAAACCTACATGCTTGCCACAAAAAGTACTTCTTTTACTCCCAATAAAACAATATACTATTATATTCTTAAGCTCACTTTTAATTACTTAGTGTTGATAAAAAATTAAAAGCGAGTACAAAGGCATTAAAAGAGTGTTGGAAGTAAACAAAATGATTGAGGTGTAATCTATATAAACGAAGAGATTGTCATTTGAATCGATACACCATTATCAACGCTATTTGAACTAGGCTTGCCATGAATCATTGTTTACTACGTTATCTTTAAAGGTATAAAATGTCAGGAGTCCTTTTCAAAATAATTTCAGTTGACCGAATAATATCTCTGGAAAAATCAATGAAAATGCCGTCCGACCTATCAGGACATTTTTCTCGTGCATTCAAGCTTGACAGGAATGTGACCTCAGTGTAAAAAGCTGTAAGCCCATTTTTTTGAATAAAGGGGCGGCAGTACGCAGCGGTAATAATGAGGGAATGCCCAAGTAAATTTGCTTCAAAGGAACGACTCAGGCGTGAGCTTTTGTTTCGAGTAATAAAACCTTTGCATGTGTACTATTTGTTAGGATTTTCAAATATTAATGATTTAAAATAGAATTTTCAAGCACGTTACCACATAAAACCTCAAAAAATTTTGACTAGCCTCTTCAATAGTTAAATACATACATCACAAATTCTCAACTTTTATGTTTTACTATTTTATCACAAGGCATAAAGTCGATAAATATAGTCATTTATAAGATCTTGGCGTACTCCATTAGTTAAATACAATATTTTTGATGAAATGTGAAATGGTCGATGATGAAATAAACGTGGCGATGAAAAAGTCAACTCCAATGTTAATGAAACGTTCCTTTTATGAAATATTATTGTCAATCAAAATGTAATTTCGTTAAAGAAATGGAATTGATGACCATTCAAAATTTTCCAACTTTTTTGAGTAAATCATGTATTTGACTGATTTTAACTAAATATTATCTACACTGACAACTTTAATAAACTCGTGAAATTTTTTTAAATTGTTACCTCTAATATTATTCCAGAAAAATTCTACGAATTGATAATGGAATTACTTGGCGCTTAGGCGTGGTGCGTGCTAGAGCCAAGAAATGATCTTATTTTGAAAAAGCTTTTATACTAAAATTATTTAGATGTTCACAATATAAACGTACACGTTATAATGTGTTATAATTATAATTAACATAGTAATTAGTAATTGTGGCAGCCAAAGTACGCTTCTTGGAATGTGCGCGATTTGTAGAATTGCAGTAACGTGTTATAACTAATATTATTATTATTGAATTGTATTAAATGAAACATTTTGCTACTTCGATGAAAATGACTAGGCTCATCCTTGGGTAGGATCATTGGTTTCGTTGTAGTAGTAGTTCTGACATGTTGAGAGATCTTTTTTCATATTGATGTGCATCTTCAAAATAGCGATAAGTCCAACTTGGCGGTACATGTAATGAGGGCTTAACGCTTAACATTAGTGGTCAAGTGTGGAAAGTAGTTTATACTGATCTCTTTTCGAAAAATTATTTGAGAAGCAACTTAGCACCACGAGTGATGCGTGTTTGACCAAAGTAGTCATGAGTTTCGGATATCTTCGAAGCTTATACCTTGTCCAGGTTCTTCAATGACTTGAAGATCTTATTTTGAGTAATTTGACCCTACGTCAGATGGATACGTGACCCAAGAGCCATGATTTTGGATAAGAAACTTGATGCTACGTCTGATGCGTGTTTAACCCAAGTAGTCATGAGTTTTAGATGATATCTTCGAAGCCCTGTACCTCATGCAGGTTCTTCAGTGACTAAAATATGTTATTTGTAGAAACTTGATGGGTGCTTGCCCCAAGTAGCCTTGATTTTGGATGAGCAACTTGATAGTACGTCTGATGTGAGCTTGACCCAAGTAATCATGAGTTTGGATGAGATCTTTGAAGTCGTGTATCAGTATCAGTCGGTTTGATTCGCCTTTGGTGTTAGTTTTCAGGTACTGCAACTTCTCAACTTTTGTTATGCAATGGTATTGTATAATTATTTTTTGGAAAATGTTGTAGACATTTTGGGAATTGCGATATTTGGTTTGGTCGATAACGCTATGAGGATTTCCTTCTTGATTGTTCGAAGAACTATGAACAAAGTGTTGGTTTTCACACGACTGTTATTTTTCTCACTTTTATTCGAAGGGTCATGTATGAATTATGAATGATTGTACGAAGTTAGAACACCAAAATAGCGATGAGTTTGGATAAGCAACTTGGCGCTACTTCTGATGCGTGCTCGGCCCAAGTGGCGAGTGGCGAAGTGTCAAAAGTAGTTTCTACCAACCTCTTTTCCAAAAATTATTTGAGGTCTTTTACGTTCTGTGTTGGTTATTCAGTAACTGTTAGTAAACTTTGTTAGAAACAACTTGGCAGTACGTCTGATGTGTGCTTTACCCAAGTGGCGAGTGGTGAGTTTGGATGAGCTAAGTCTGATGCGTACTTGTCCCAAGTATTCGTGAATTTTGCATGACATCTTTGTAGCCCTGTACCTCCTGCAGGATCTTCAGTGAATGGAAGATATTATATGAAGCAACTTGGCGCTAAGTTTGACGGGTGCTTGACCCAAGTAGCCACGATTTTGGATGAGCAACGTGATGCTACGTCTGATACGTGCTTGGATAAAATAGTCATGACTTTTGGATAAGATCTTTGAAGCCCTGTACCTCGTGCAGATTCTTCAGTGAGTTGAAAATGTTATTTGGAGCAACTTGGCGCTAAGTTTGGTGGGTGCTTGACCAAAGTAGCCACGATAGCAACGTGATGCTATGTCTGATGCGTCATGAGTTTTCTATGAGATATTTATTTCGTGCAGGTTCTTCAGTAATGTCATTTGGAACAACTTGACTCTACATCTGATGGGTGCTTGACCGAAGCATCGATAAGTCCTGAATCTAGTACAGGTTCTTCAATGACTTGAAGATGTATTAGTCAAGCCAACTCATACATCTTCAAGACTTTGATGTTGGTTTTCGGGTACTGCAACTTCTCGACTTTTGTTATAAATTATTTTGTATGACTAATTTTTGGATAATGTCGTAAACGTTCCAGGAAGTGTAACGTTGGGTTGCGCCAGGATTTTATTCTCTTTTGTATGAAAGACCATGTACAAATTGCTGGTTTTCGCAGGAATATTGATTCTCTCTCTTTTTTTCTCGAAGGACGATGTATGAATTAAGTATCCAGTTCGATGGACCGTGTACGAAATGAGTATCCGATTCGAAGTACCATGTACGAAGTTAGTAGACTTGAGTGTCAAAGTGACGACAGTATTTTCTATTCTATTATTATTGAAGTATTAAAAAAAATTGAACATTATTAAAACGAAAGTTTTCAAATGATCTCCAGTTGTTGGAAATAAAATTTATGTCAAGTAGAGGTTAAATATAGCCTTTCTAGAATTCTTTAAAACTGTATTTTGTAAAAATTATGAATAAATAATGAATAAGTAGTTAGTGTTTAAAAGCGATGTACCTAAGTCCAGGGAGGGTGGTAATAAACTGTATCCTAAATTGAGTTTGTACAAAATGGAGTATTTCCAATTTAAAAATGCAGGAGATTTTTAATGCTCCGAAGAGTATTATTCGGAAAATCGCCATGAGTGCAGTTTGTGCAAACAAGAATTATTCACGTGAGCAGGAATCGACCGCCACTACCAGCCACATCCCATTAAATTCTCTTCATACTTTTTTTCCTGGAATGGATTCCAGTGCTTAATACAATTCCGTGCAATGTATAAGTGTCGGTTAGTGTCGTATTCGCGACAGACAATTTTATTTAAATGTTTTAAAAGAAAACAAGCCGTTTGAATTTTAAGAGTCCCCGCGGTTTCAATTTTCCGAACGTAAAGTGCAAACCTTCCATAAAAAGTAACCACCTTGAGAATTAAGCCCTCCCGCTTTGTTTTTAATGCTCAAAATGTGCTTAACGCAAATTTTCCTGTTTAAGCAACGGAGCCCAAATTGAATTCAAATCCATACTCATTTACATGAATTTTAATAAAGATATTAAAAAGTTACAGCTAAAAGATTTTTATGTAGAATACATGTTTCCACCCTATTACCATTCATCAGTACCATGATTCATTTAATTTATAATTCACACTCGCAATTAAAAAATTACCTTATTCAATTCGTTATTTTCGTAGAACTGTTTTAGCGACTTGTTTAGGAACACCCTGTATATTTTTGGATAAATTAGTAATACAGTTTTTAGTGTTTTTATTAAGACGTAAACATTTTATTGGTTTTATATTACTGATAAAAAATAAAAGTTCAATTTTGCCATAAAATTTTTATGCAATGATTTTATAAATTCGAAATAATTATGCCGTAACGTGTATAATTAGGAATTAGGGGATATTAAAACAGTTTCAAGTTGGTTTCTAGAACTCTAGAATCTAGAGCAGCGTAACAGCGGTTGAAAATTAGTCGAAGTAAAGTAATAGTTCCCTCCAAATAGTCAAAACTGCTTGTGATTTACCCTTGGAAATTAGGAGCCCTTGAAACCAACATCGGTTTATCCGTTGACAGGAAAGCCAGGGCACATAACACAACCGCACAACATGAAACCACTCAAATACAACCCCTATATTTACCCTTCTTCATCTTATCTTCCAGTTGCATAGTAGAACGAATGAAATAATTTCTAAGTCGCGCTTAATTAATCCGCACATGGACACAATTATGTGCGGGGATTAATATGTAAGTGGGCTGAGGAATATCTTATGAGCAAAGTAATAGTTTCAGGTTGTTTTGCTATAAATTACGTACAATAAAGCTTCCTGACAGCGAGTTTAACATTTCAAGCTGCTTTGGAGGTTATTAACGTGTATATACATGTTTGCACTGTTAATTTATAGTCTCTTGAGAAAATAAGTACGCGAGTACAATTGCCTTGATATAAACCGCAGCTACGAGAACTTTTGTTTGACTTCACCAAAGGAATTGGATTTTACACTGTCACAAAGAAAAATTATAACTTCTTATTTAATTAAAGCTTATGTCATAAAATGCACTCCTATCTTGCCTCGTTATTTAAATAACTCATTAGAAATGTTATCTCAGTTAATTGGATTTGTAAGAAATAAGAAAATCAGTTTTTATTTTAAAAGATTTAATAATGTCTTTTGTCCTAATTGTGACGTAATCATACTATTTAACTACAGTCTGATTAAGGGTATAATTCTGTGCAAAACCTTAAGTCCTTACAGGAAATATAATCGACCGATAAGGTGACTGGGTTAAAAGAAAATCTGTACGAAAGCCACTTCTGGCAAAGGATAACCGCAAAACAGGATTTGGTTTTATTAGAGATCATTTGAATTCGACTGGAAATGACTGACAATCGAAGATGCAGATCGTTATTTACAATAAACATACGAATCAGAAGATAATTCTTTAGATCTGCCTTCAAATTAGTCATAATGGTGCATCAAGCAATAATTGTACAAGCTGCAGAGTGATGACCGCTACGTTTCGTACTTATTAACACTCATCAGCATTACATACTGCTTGCTTGAGTCTATTTCAAAAGAGTTGGACTGAGTTTTTGAATGCTACATCTTCAGTTCTACCTTATGAAGCACAAAAGGAACATCCCACTTAGTAGAAAGAAGAAGAGCCACTTGACATGATCAATGAAAGGTTGTGTAGACCGATACCAAATACCAACACTAGATGGGTTTGCCAATTTCTAAAACGAGCCATGTAGTTAGTAATGTAGAACTATACCAACAAATTTAGATGGTTGGGCTCGTTTTATTTGATTGTGAATGACTGGACTCGTAAATCAAAAGAAGTATAGATGTAAAGATAATCAAAGATGCAGATCGGTTTCCTTTCCAAAAGAATTGGACTGAATTTTTAATTGCAGCTCTGGATTATGAAGCACAATACAAGCATTCCACTTAGTAGAAAAAAGTGCTACCCATCTAGCATGCCCAATGAATTATTGTGTAGACCGATACTAATACTAGATGGCTGTGCCAATTTTCAAAACCAGTGGAGGTATCTACTAATTTAGATCGATACCAACAAATTTAGATGGATTTTCTACTAAGTGGAATGCTCGTATTTTCCTTCATAAGACAGAGATGAAGATGTAACAATCAACGATTCAGGAAAGGACTCGAGCAAACTGTATGTGATGCTGATGAATGCTATTAATCACGAAACGCAGAATCCATCACTCTGCAGCTTATGTAATTATTATTTGGTGCACCTTCACCGAGTTAACTAATGTTAAAACTGTTTCTGGTACAGTGGCGACAATCCAGAGTATATTGCTAATCTGTTTACATTTTTGTTTTTCTTTTCTATAAATTCATTTCTATAATGATGTAATTGATGGTTTCAATATTACCATTGATAATGTTCTCGAAAACCTCTGTACTTGTGTAAAGGACACCCACAATACTGGTCCTGACAAAACCCCTTCTGCATCATTAACCAGTTGCTCTTTTGCATTTACGAGGCCTTTATGGATTCTTTTCAATAAATAACTCCTTTCAGGAGTTTTCCCTGACAGTTGGAAAACCTCGTGTCTTTAAGTCAGGAGATAAATCCTTGGTGTCCAACTAAAGCTTCGTCTTATCTGCTTTACCCAAACTTTTTGAATCAATTTTAGGTAATTATCTAGACAGTTACCTTCGTAATCATATCTCTGTTGACCAATATGATTTCTCCAGGGGAAGATCCATAACTAGTTTTCTACTATATTCAGGGTTTATATCCGGTGCATTGTTGCTTTTGATGTTACGAATCACAAGGCAACTTTTACAAAAGCTTGAGAAGCAAGGTGTATTTTCAGGTCAATTGCTTAATTGGCTGAGGTCTTATTTAATTGATAGGATTCAGTACGTGCAAATCTATGTACACATTTTAGAACCAGTATTTGTTACATCTGGAGCATCTCAAACATCTCACCTTGGCCCATTCTTGTTTAAGTTGTTCATTAATGATGATGTTAATGTTTCAAAATTTTGTAGGGTGCTTGTTTATGCCGATGACTTGTTATACAATAACAAATTCTTTGATTGATGATTCTGAACACTAATAAATGTAAAACCAAAATTTTCAAAATAAAATCATAAAATTACCACTTCAATAGTGTAACATTATTGGTGGTAAATAAGATTAGGGACTTGGGAGTTCCATTCCACTTAGTACAAAAAAGAAGAGCCACTTAACATGACCAATGAAGGCTTGTGTAGACCAATACCAACACTCGATGGCTCTACAAACTTTCAAAACGAGTGGAGCCATCTACTAATGTAGACCCATTTACATGGCTATGCTTGTTTTATTTGATTGCGAATAACCGGACTCGTTGATCAAAAAAAGTTTGGATGGAATTGCAATCGAAGCTGAGTTTTGTGATTATTAGCACTCATCATCATCACATGCTTGCTGGAGTTCTTTCCAAAATTGTTGATTACTATACATATTAAGTGATGAATTTATTTTATGTTGATGGAATTAAGTAGGGTTGTCGTTCAGTAGGCAAAAAGATAAATCCATAACGTGCAAAATTCACTGTTAAGCATGATGGAGGTTCTGTTGTGGTGCTTTTCCAAATTTCCTCGCATAGAAGGGAAGCTGGACATATGTATGAACAGGAAAACTGTCTTATTATAGTTCCCTATACAGGTGAAAAATGTTTTTCAATGATCCAAATACTAATACAAGCTTTTGTATCAGTGGGTCAATTCAGAAATTCTTTGCTTATTACCTTGGCCAGCACAATCACCTGACTTTAGCCCTTTAGAAAATCTATGGGATCATGTTGACTCGTCTATTCGTCGTTAACCATTTACAAATGTTGATATTAAATCTTGATGAGAATATTTTGAAGATTTTAATTAAAAAAAGCTGTAAAATAAATTATGTTGGGCTAATTACCGTTTGAGAATAAAAAAATAATTTTCTCCTGAATTTTTTGCATCAAAATATTGAATTATTAAGGTATTACATAATAAGGGCCAGAGTACCTCGGTATTTACTGCCGGAGCTGTGCACGTAGTAAGCAAATTATTTCATAAATAATTTATGATTCCGAGTTGAACTAGGAAGCCCTACCATAAATTATCTTCTGGGCTTGGCAATGTTTACGCAGTTTGATGCGGACAAAAGCGCGTACAAGCATCGAAACCGCCCTCATTAATTTGCCAACTTTTGTCCTCAACATCATGAAATGAAACATGTGAATCGCGCGGTCCTTTGGGATACAATCTAGATTGGCCTTTAAACTTAGTTCTCTCTGCAGTTAGTGCTGCTTAGAGCACTAAATTTATTACGCGCTGTCAAGAAACACGCACATAACTATCTCATCTCGGTTCTTGTCCCTTGCAGAAGTAATTTTAATTTATTGCACAAAAAATTAATTAATTTGATCCTGTAAAATTTAACCCGAAAAAGTATTCAATTAAAAGTTTCAAAACTACTACTAAAGCAATAAAAAGTGATGCCTTAAAAATTAATCCCATAGAAAATTTAATTTAAAGTTTATTTAAAAATAAGATTCCAAATTATTATTAGAAAATTTTAATAAAAAAAAACCTTCACCTGCTCCTGATCCTTGCTCGTTTTTAGAATGAAGTTAATTAACGCGTTATGATTAAGAGCCGGATGCCTTGGATTAAAAAACAGCACGGAGCTGTAATATTAGAGTATTAAATTATGATTATGACTTTGTGGATTGTATAATCGTGGGATGTACATACATATAAAAATAAGACCTTGGATTTATCAAGGGACCTATGTTTGCTTATAGCATGACTTTTTTCCTCAAGAAACTTTATGGGTTTTAGTTAACTCACGAGGAATTATGGAGGTATTTTCGCCTTAATTTTTAATGAATAGTTTACGATTATTTTTGGGTTATTTATTAGCTGTAGTTTGTATACTACAATTTATTAAACATAAAGGATGAAGGCATTAATAAAGTTTTAATGGCAAGATATGGGATCGTTAAATCATTTTTATCACTCAACAATAAAGAATTATTTTTGTCACTTATTTTGTTATTGCTTACAAATACAACACAAGAAGTTATTATTAAATAAATTACTTTTAGATGAATTCAGGTGTTTACAGTTAATTAATTAAAATTTGAGTTTCTTTAATTTTTATACCGTCGTAAACTCAAGTTAATTGTTTGATGAAGCAAACATAATGGAGTTTATTATAATTGATTGCAACATAAAATCCATTTAAATTTCTTGCCAAATTTTTATTATAATTTTATTTAAGTAATAAAACTGAGAAAGTTGCATTAAAGTGTTGTAGAATCTTATCTTTAGTTGTAGTAAAAGGAATTCAAAATTAGCCAAAATTTATTTAATTGCGAGTAACTGCATGCTCACCTTGGCAATCCTACCCCAATCTGGAAGATTATCCTGGCAATTTACGACCCTAAATGAATGAAAATTGCACGCTCAAACGTTTTAAAGTGTCTTTTTAAAATTAATTTTTAGCTTAGTAAACATCCCCCGGTTATGAGACATCTAAGGACATTAGGAAACCTGGAAGGGATTATACACCGTATTGCTATTACGGCTCTAATATGCAAAGCGGAATCCTGCACTAATAATGTTTGCATTTACACAAAATCTTTCACAAAACGCTATCTTAAATTAATTAATGCTAGGTGTATCACTACCAGTTTTTCTTCAGTTGGAAATTTTCTCTAAAATTGAATCACAACAAATGTTTTTGATACCTAAAGAATACTGGCATACGTCCAGCGCTTGCTCTAAGGGCATATATCGGCCCTCAGGTCCATTATCTACGAAAATGACTGAAGTAATTTTTTAAAATCTACGGATAATTAATCAACACATGCCGAATGTGCAATACCCTAAAGGACATACTGGGTACGATCAGTACCAAATTTGCTACGGTGAGCTGACGGTCTAAAATGACGTTACAAGTAGGTCAGTGCATGACTACTAACCTAGAAAAAGGATATTTTAAAAATATCGTAATTATTATTGAAACCCCAAAATTTATGAAGATTTAATTACGCCCATGTCTTGAGACCAAACTAAATCTTAAGCTGTGTATAAAAACCCAAGTTCAGCTTACTCGGTTGCACCACCACCGAAACCCCGCCTTATTCGCGTTAAGCAGAGCTTATACATTACATAAGTTATCGATTTTGAGCGCTTGTGCATTAAAACATAACCTAAATTCTTTAAAGGTATCCTATGTATGTATCTGTTCAGCAAACATGAATTTTGATTTATAAATACCCACACATAAAGTTTGCATAAATAGGTATTTATCAAATTACCATCAGAGGATAGAGTACCTACTGTAAAAATGAGTTTTAAAAAATATTTGGATGAATGGGAAATTAAGATTCAAAGGTAAGTATTTTAATTTTTAAACTGCTCTAGATTCTCAAAATGTAGTAGGATAAGTATGGTTTATAGTTAAAGTGACAATGCACCCCGCAATTTTAAAAACTGTTTGTTATATTTTCCAGAACGTTCAAAAATACTGTATGAGCAGAGTCAGATTCAGTGAACTTAGGTTTATTTGTAAAGTCCAATAGAAGGCATATTACTATGGCTACATTGTGGTTATCGAAAATAACCTAAAGAATAATTGCACTAAGCTGTTCTGAAATTTTGTTAATTCCAAGAAATCAGAATTTGGTTTACTTATCTGTGTGCTAATGAAGGTTTGGGTATCGCTGAGTTGTTCTCTCATCACTTCACTTCAATTTATAATGCCTAGATCAGCTAACATTGCTGCAAAGTGTTCAATATCTTAAAAAGGGCAGATTTATATTCAGTCCTTGAAATTGACATAACTACCGTACTGGAAAAACTTAATTCCTTAGACACCAGTAAGGACCCCGGTCCGGATGGGCTCCCTCTGTGTAGTCTTCTGTGGCTCTTGTTACAAGTCCCTCTCTGAAGGTGTTTTTCCTAAACCTTGGAAAATAGCTCACATTATACCACTGCACAAAAAAGATAAAAAAGCGAAGTTCCTAATTACAGGCCAATATCGATTATGTCCCTGCGAATATTTTTGAAATTATTGTCACATACTTTTGGTCAATTTCCCTCAGCAGTTATCTTGCTGATGAGTAGCAGGGATTCCGGAGCAAACGCTTCCCATTCACCAACCTTCTTACTTTTGAAAAATTTCTTCTTTCCGCTTTGAAGAGGAGGTATCAAGTAGATACTATACTGGATGAGTCAGGAGGAGTGCGTCAAACTTCAGGAGTGTATTCTACACGTAAGCTCAAGGTAAAAAAAAAACAAAATCTAGTTATCCAATTTTTATTAGTTTTCAAGTTATGGCATTTTAAAAATTTAAGTAGGCTTAGGTATAGCAGCACATTTAGCTCATTTTTAATTAATAGAACATTTCGAAAGATATCCCCACGTGCCTGTAAAAAATTTTGCGCTCTTCTATCAACTTTAGCAATTCCTCTTTCAAGTTTTTATAGGTTTTTTTATTAGAGCTTCAAAATATGTCGGATTAGTATATTCCAAACTCCAAACAATTCTTTATGAATCTTAATTTTTAACCAGTTCTTCTAGCAAAAATCTATTGATTGAAGATCTGAGGAATGCAAGTATTTCCAACTGCAATTTTTAAAACGCTCCCAAACTAATAACAATTGGATTTTCGTTTTTTTACCTTGTATTAATGTGTAGATTACACTGTATATAATGATTTATCAAAGGTCTTTAATAAAATCGTCCACCCTTTGCTTCTAAATAAAGCCTTCGGATGTGGAATTCATGTTTCGATTTTATTATGGTTTACCTCTTACCTTCAAAATCGGAAACAATTTGTCAAAATTGGAAACTAGAAGTATCAATGATTGATGTTACTTCTGAAGTTCCTCAAGACTCTCACCTCAGCCCACAATTATTAACATCAACATTAATGATGCCCCCTTAGTTTCTTTTTTGTGAACTCTTGCTTTTTGCTGCTGATGCAAAGTTTTATAGAATAGTCACGTGTTTTGGGTCTTGGTGCACTAAGAACAACTTGCCTTGGATGTTGGTACTTGCATTCATGTGAGTTACTTCAAGGGAAATATTTCATTCATGGAGTTAAATTGCCTTGCAACTTCAGTCATCGTGATCTTGGTGTTATGTTTCAACATAATCTCTCCTTTCAATTACTTATTGAATACGTATATAACCAATCCATGAGGATGCTTGGATTCCTCATTAGGAACTACCGCGATTTTAGTGATATTACTGCTCTGAAGAACCTATATGATGCATTGGGTCTCTCTCATCTAGAATATTCATCTTTAATTTGGTCTCCTTCTTAAAAGTTCTATGTTAACAAATTGGAACGTGTTCAGCACAAATTCCTGAGGTTTATTGGCTTCAAAATGGATATTCGCTAATATGATATTTTGATATTGATTATGGGCAGCTTGAAGTTACAAACTCTAGAGGCGCAAAGGAATATCACTGATGTTGTCAATCTCTTGAAAATTATCAACCAGATGATGGACTCCTCTGTCATAATGAAAATCGACTTGAATGTTTCTTCCCATCTGCTGCGCACCAAGCTACCTTTAGTACTTCCTTTCATTCCACTAATTATGGTGCAAACTCTGCGATCAAAAAATGTGCAAGTCAGCAAACGATGTTGAATCTACTTTCAACTTAGATTTTTTCCATGAAGATCCCATCCTCATTTATCATATTGTTATTATATTTTATCTTTGTTACTATTATGAATATTTGCAGTCTATTTTTTGTACTATGTTGAGGTTTTTTCCGTTTAAAAGAATAAATGATTTTGAAACACAATAGTTTCTTTGATTTTTTTTTATTTTTTTCCTTTAAACCCGTTTTTTAAATTTTTTTCCGTTATATTTCAGAAAAAATCAATTAAGTTTCAGAAATCATCAATTGTAATTCAGAAACGTGAATTTCAGAAAATAACAATTTAATTACAGAATTTCAGAAATGTTTTATTCAAAGTAAATTTTGCCGCAGAAATTTTGGATGAAATACAGGGTGTTCCGTTCATGGTTAACCAAACGTCAGGTTACAAACTAGACCGAATTTAATAGACAAAAACCTAAAAAGCCTATGTCTAGCTTTTTAGGTCAGCGATTTTTATCACAAAACACAAAATCGCTAATTACATTTTAACCAATATGTGTAGGGATCAAAAGAAATTATCATATAAAAGCTAAAACCATTCATGGGTAATAACAGTAATACAAAAATTATTGTTATAATGTTAAAAACTAAATCAAAAAGAAAAAAAATGTATAAAAATAATTTTTTAGGTTTTTCTTAAATTTTTTTAAATTTTATCCTAGATACGACCCGTTACGGTTGTGTTGTTTTAAATTTTCTGAAACTTGTTCCTTTTCTCAACAAACCAGGGAAATTTTTGAAACCGTAGCCTTAGTAAAACCTTCTGAAGTAACTTCTATCAGTAGCAGCCCTAAGCATAGTTTGTCAAATAAGCTGTACGGCACAAGAGGTGCATAGTTTATCAATTAGGCTACCAGGATGCTAGGGATGAAGTCCCAAATATTTTATAACCGTTTCACGCCAGTCCATCTGCCGATGGAGTAACTTCAGAAGGGTATATTACAATACGTAAAGGAAAAGAGCATGGTTTCAATTTTTTTCCTGATTTGTTGTAAATATGAAGAACTTTCAGAAAATTCAGAAAAATGCAACCTTAATGGACATTATCTTGGAAAAAATTACAAAAACTGAAAAAAATATTTTTTTCTTATTTTATCTTTGGGGTTTTTTATTCAACATTATATCCACCATTTCTGTATTACTATAATTACTAGTTGAAAGAGGCTGTTTTCAGCTTTCTGGTGATAATTTTCTTTTAATTCCGCGTATATTGGTTAAAAAGTAACTAGCGATTTTGTGATTTTTGACAAAAATTGGTGATAAAAAATTCAAAATACTGTAGCTCAATAATGAAAAAAAATATTCCCCCATTTTTCGATTTTGGTCGATTAAATCTGCTCTACTTTCTAACCCCAACGTTTGGTGAACCATGAACGGAACACTCTGTATAATATTCTAACAACTGACAGCCTAAAGCAGCTGTGTGATCGATTGGTGTGTGTTGTGCTGTACGAGCACAATCACCACCAACGGTTGTATTTTTGGATTCATCAGTAATTGTTTCTAAGTAAACCAACATTTTCTTCATGATACCAGAAGCGATAACATAAGAAATCCGAAAAAGCTAAATACTCTTGGTTTCCTTAATAACTTGATTTTTGTGAAATACAATTGATGCTTTCTGAAATACAATTTATGATTCTGAAATTCAAATGATGCTTTCTGAAATTACATAGATTTATTCGAAATACAATTGGAAAAGGTGTAGAAAAAAGAAGGAGATACTTAATTAAAATTTATTTGCATTATTTATTTAATTCCTTGGTGATGGTACTTCACTTTTCTCTCTCATAATATGCTTATATGAATACATTTGGGTTTATAGCAAGGAGATAGTATCGAGACAAAATCCAGATATTACAAGGTCTCTAAGGAAGCTTACAGGTTAATTCTCCCTAGACGTTCTCTAAGTACGGTGCCGTGCTCGAATAAATCCAGCCATCGCCTATTTTTGAAATTTGAGTACTGTGCAAATTTAGTCTTTTAAATAATTAAAGCATAATTAAAATTTAATATTTTATTAATTTGAAAAAAATTGCATTTCCACGTTCTTTAATTAAAAACCTATCCGCATGTTTGTTCGAAGGAAGTAGGTCTCTTGTTAAAGTTAGCGGCAGATATATTTACTCTTGTCTTATTTCCTTGTTGAATTATGCATAAAGTTGCTCGCAATTACAAGTATCTGTGTACGGTGCTGGTCTGATATTTGCACAAACATCATGTGTTGCCAAACATAAAACAAACATTAGCATTGTGCACGCGAACCTACTCAACCACCACCAACTATTTTTACAGATAGATAATCAACACTGCTGTTGTTTGTAGCTTTGTGAGAAAGAGCTTTGTTCGTCCTCAGCACTAATGATGTATAAATTTGACCTTTTTGTGCTTCCACCAGTACTTGTCTATGATATTGGTTATTAATTCCACATTAGTAGTCGTTAGCCTGATGCTATCAATCACACGTTTTTCTACTACAATCAAAACCAGAAATGATACATACCTATTATTCAAGTTTACTGTGTGTGGTTTTCATTTAATTTAATTCAATTCTCTTTTATTTAAAAATATTTAATCATAAATAAATCCATATAGTAGTAACTTTAATACCTCGTCCTTTTATCTTTATTTGACTTTAATATAATGGTGTAATAATTATATTATATTTGGTTGTAAATTGAATTTATATAAAGCAAATATAGTGAGTATAAAGCTCATATAATATTTCTCTCAAGCAATATTATTAAAGGACATAACTTTTGACATATCATATGGTATTTTCCCAAATTGGTTGTTAAACATTTCTTATTTAATCGCCTATAACATTAAGCATACAAGAATAAATTTATATCAGCGTATTTATAAATGAAACATTTCTAGGCAAGCAAAACCAATAAAATGGCGCAAACAGAGAATATTTGATTGAGTAAATGAACAACCTAAATCGATGTAGCATTACATAGATTTTAAATGCTAGCTCTGCATTTTAGTGCCTTGTTTATTTTATGACTATACTATTTATTATTTTCATTTTTAAATATTAAATTCAATAAATTTTTAAATAATATATTTTGACTAATAAATTATATTTTATTATCATGGAATTGATTTTCACGAAGCATTTAATGCTGAACAATATTTTTTTTCCACAATTAATTGCGATTTTATTTCGAGAGAGCACATAGGACGGGCCAATTTATTTTCTGTTGTTATTTATTTTCTGTAACAAATAGTTCAGTAGTATTATTTCAGTAGATTGAAATTTTATTTATTTTGTACGGCTGTTACAACTTACCAAAGTTTTAAAAATTGATACAAATAATAAATATCAAAATGAACACGTACTTATATTTCCTCTTTGTTGTAGTTTAATTCAGTTTTATTGATCAGCTTTTCTGTCAGTTACAAATATGTAATTACTTTTTGCGGAAAAACAGTTTCATACGCAATTTCGTAACAAAAATTGCGTTTTCTGTACGCAACAATTAAATTATTGATTTTGTATAAAAACTAAGGTTGAAATCAAATTTAAATTAAATAAACATTTAATTATTTTCGAAGCGGTTTAGAGAAAAATAATTTCCATGAATTAATGCAGGGTTGAGCGAGGAACTTGAGGTAATTACCAATTCCTTTACGATTCTAATTAATTCGTGAATAAATTGCCCTATTAATATGGAAATTTTTGAAAAGTGTGAGAATTGCTTAGAACTTAACACTTGCAGCCAGCAGACGTGTCTTTAATTAACACAAAAAATCACTGCTTAAAAGAAAATTTGAAAGTTAAATCACCTGGTACGTTCAAATAATAAAAGAATTTTTATTAAAAAAATAACCTACGTAAAATTTATGAGGAGAAGGGTGGGAAACTCTGTTATTTATTATTGAACAACTAAAAAGTTTTATCTAAACTAGCAGGTAATAAAAGAGTAATTTTAATATTTTAAAAAACTTTTTGTATAATCTGTATTCATAACTTGAAAGCCTTGTGACGCTATTAAATGTTAAGGACAAGCGGTTGTCTTGGAAAAACATGCCATAAATATGTTCTTATAATAAATTCAAGCAGGGCGGCTACTGAAGGGAAAAAAACTGTCACACGCTCGCCTTTCAAAAGCACTTAATAATTTAAAATGTAAAAAATGTGAGAAATTCATTCTTTATTGATCAGATAATGATACCTCTGTGTGTTGCAAGAATACTGTAAATCGTGTTGATGAACAATAGTTAGCGTTTTGAGTAATAAATTAGTAAAAAATTAAATATTACAATATTAATGTGTTTGTATGCACACTTCCTAATGCATTTAGGTATTAACGCTTATTACTAATTTATAATACATCCATTATTTAACCTATTATTAATTCAATAATTATAGTACCTGTAATAGAGCGTGGTGGCAATTTTATTATTATTAACACATAATAAGGCATTCTGCATGTGCACCAAAATGACGTGGCAGAAAGTGGCACCTCCAAAACACTAAAGTGGCGTGGTAGTCCCACTAGAAAAATTTCACCCCACCACCATACCACGAACGCACCACTCCGTAGTTGATTATAATGTGGCAAAGAAATAAAGAGTGATTTAAAAAAATATGACATTTCTTGCAATAAATGTTCCCGAGATGAATTTTCCTGCAACGTCTTTTCCTTTAATAATTACTTCCGCAATAAACTTTCCTGAAATATAGTTTTCCACTAGGATTTATCCAGCAATTCAAGTCTGTATGCAATAGCGAGTACATTTTCGTATTGAACGTTGAATTTACGGCACTCGCCCGTGGACTTGAGTCGTAAGTGTCAGTAATAAAAACAACATAAATATTTCTGTTCATGAGACAAATAAATATCTGAGAAACTAAAAGGTTTAACGAAAAAAGTCTAAAATAAACAGACATCTTTGTGTTTTTAAATGTATACTTATATTTTTTTCGGTTTCAAAATCTACACAAAAAAAACAAATAATTTTAGCATACATAATTATTTGTTTGGCAGAATTTTACTTTAAATCTTGTAGGATTCATTAAAAAAATAATACTTGGTATAAAATAGGACATTTAAATCGAGAAGGGCAATAATATTGTCAGTACAACTTTCCCCACAAAAATAAGCCAAAAAAAATTAGTTTCAAAAGTTTAATGAATCATCTTGTATACTGTCACGAAGCTAGTTTTTCCAAATTAATTTTGCATTCAATTCATTCAATTTAATTATAAATATTAAAATGTAATTATTTCAAATTATGTATGTGTCCTGCTCGATGTATCTCTTATAATTGATAATTGTAGTACTCCCATACTCTGTGTCAGGTATCACAACTTGATTTAAAAACTCAAATTTTCAATCTAGTATGTTGCTCGCATATCTTTCGTTATTCTTCTGTTTTTGTGTCAGGGCACAAGTCGCATATCAGAAGAGAGTAAAAAATTTTAACAATTTGAGGTAAACTGAGTAGTTTGGAGAAGTATATTAAAAAGAAAAAGCATAGAAAAAGTGGGTGCTCAAGTTTGGTACAAGTACCTACTGTCAAATGTCAAAATTATAGTCGCATAATTGATGCTATTTCATGGGGAATAGGCGATGGTTAGTGTTCCGTATCAATGTTATACGGATAGAAATACGTATGATACAAACCATAAGCATGGCTTATATGTATTTCTAAGCATGTAAGTACATGGATGTTAAAAATCTACAGGTGTAGGTATAAGAAGCACCATTTTATTGACAGTGGAGGATGGTCTTATGTTACATAACGCACAAAGTGCGTCAAGATTTATTGACAATATGCCTTCAATGTGAAAATTCACAGTTAAATATTTCGTATCAATGTTATACGACTAGAAATACGTATGATACAAACCATAAGCATGGTTTGTATGTATTTCTTAGCATGTAAGTACATGCATGTTAAATGTCTACAAGTGTAGGTATAAGAAGCACCATTATATTGATAGTGGAGGATGGTCTTATGTTCCATAACGCACAAAGTGGGTCAAGATTTATTGACAATATGCCTTCAGTGTGAAAATTCACACTTAAATATTTCGTATCAATGTTATACGACTAGAAATACGTATGATACAAACCATAAGCATGGTTTGTATGTATTTCTTGGCATGTAAGTACATGCATGTTAATTATCTACAAGTGTATGTATAAGAAGCACCATTTTATTGATAGTGGAGGATGGTCTTGTGTTACATAACGCAAAAAGTGCGTCAAGATTTATTGACAATATATCTTCAGTGTGAAAATTCACACTTAAATATTTCGTATCAATGTTATACGACTAGAAATACGTATGATACAAACCATAAGCATGGCTTGTATGTATTTCTAAGCATGTAAGTACATGCCTGTTAAATATCTACATGTGTAGGTATAAGAAGCAGAATTTTATTGACAGTGGTGGATCGTCTTATGTTATATAACGCACAAAGTCCGCTAGGATAAATATTTCGTATCAATGTTATACGACTAGAAATACGTATGATACAAACCATAAATATGGTTAGTATGTCTTTCTAAACATGTAAGTAAATGCCCTTCTGTATTAAAGAAATACGGAAAATAATATATGATTTAATATTGATTATTTGATCAGAGATTACACAAGTATCTACTTGTAAATATTTTTAGGCATGTATGTATGTACATGCACAGTTTATACATTAGTATAAATAATTAAAATAAAGAAATTATAACACTTTTCTTTTCTATTAAGAAATATTTCAGGTTGATAATGATTTTTGATTCAAAAAGTGATATTAAGATAGATTTGTTTGAGTTTTCTTCTTTGGAACTTCCAAAGTTAAATCCTGAAATTGTAGTGTTAAATCATCAAGGTAAAAAGAGAAAGAAAGATTATCAAAGTTGCAGATTCGGATGGATATAGGACTAGCGGATATTGGACAAGCACTTGCAATTTTGGTTAAAAAAGAAGATGTGGGGGATGTAAAGAAGCCATTAAATATAACATAGAATGTATCAGTGATGTTGGAAGATTGTCTGAGGTAAGATCATTTTTGGCAATATCTTTATTAAATAAAGATATTAAGGAAACTTTGGAGAAAACTGACATATGTTCACATGTTTTTGGAGGATCGTTTATAATCGGCAATGGCGATTCAGCGTTTGTCAGAGCAGTTAAAACGTACTCCAAAAACTAACTGTATAGAGGGATTGTCAAAAGTTACAAATAATTTAAACTTCAATCGTTCATCAACAAGTAGTCCGAAGATTCACAAGTTGAGTGGACAAAAAGTCTGGAGAAATTATTATCCAAAGATGTCAACTTATACGACAATGCAGTACCAGGGAGGACATACATAAACGAAAGCTCAACCCCAACGTCGGCGTCGTCACTAAAGGTGAGAAATAGTCCTGGCCACTTAAAATATTTTTAGAAATAAATAAATAATGACAATATTATTTTGTCATGGTAAAGGGCTATAAAACCCCGTTTGCCAAAAAGGTTATAAAACGGGTTGTTCCAAAGGAACAGCAATGGTCTCTTTTAAAGACAAAATTAAGTTGTTTTTTAAGAACAAAATAATAGGAAAATGTAAACCTATGATTTATAGGAAATAATACCATTTGGTCAATACATTACAAAAATTTTATAATACCCAAAAAAGATAATTTTTTCAGATTTATTATAAATCTTAAAGACTTAAGTAAATTTCTTATTACCAAACATTTGAAGTTAGAGTTGGTAAACTCTTACGAGATTGACAAAATTTAAATCTTATTTTGCTGCAATTGATATAGATGATTGTTAAAAAAAAATATGTGTAAAACTAAAATTGTTTTGGAACATCTGGAACTTTTCATTAATGAAAAAAGTCTAGTCATATTTTAAAACAATATATTTTGTTTTTAGTGTTCAATTTAGATTCAGTAAAAATGTATTATCCTTTCCAGAGCAAAATTGCGACAATTCAGGAAAAAATATTATGGTTCAAAAATTGCAAAACTTGTAATATACAATCAAAATAGATTAAAAATGATTTTAGAAAAGAAATAATACCAGATATTGAATGTTGGTCAAATAATATAGTTAAAGATAATTGTTATATCGGGAAATATCATTTTGATAAAATTATTTATACTGATGCCTCTTTATTAGGTAGGGGGGCAATTTGTGAACAGGTATAGTTATTGTAAAATTGAGGAAGTCTTACTTCAAATTTGGAGCTACTTGCAGTATTGTTTGCTTAAAAATGTTGACTTCTAAAAATGTACAAAAATGTACAAAATTAATATTTTATTAAGATTAGATAACATTATTTCCGTTTCTTACATAAATTGTATGGGAACCATAAGATAAAATTGCTATGCAAATTTGGGAATTTTCAGAGGAACTATAAATATAGCTAAAAGCGGATTTTATTTCAAAGAAAGATAATTATAAAGCTGATAAAGAATCGGTTAGGAAGATATCTCTGTATATGGAGATTGAAATATCAGATTGGATTTTTCAAATTTTTGCTAAGCAACTTGGGATAATGGATATAAATATATTTGCATCTTGAGTTATTCGGAAATGCGATAAATTATATTCTTATATTCAAGATCTAGACTCAAGCAATTTTACGTATTCCCATCGTTTTTTCTTTAAATTTAAGGATATTAGATAAAATAGGACATGATTAAGCGGGGGGAATCGTGTTAGTATATTTTTGGCAAAGCCTACTATTGAGAATTCTTCTTAAAGATAAACCTATCTTTTTTGAACCTAATGACAATGTTTTGGCAGGAATTATCCTTTGGCTAGTCAACTTCTCTTGGTGGTACAGAGATTATAATAGGGAATCTTTTGGTAGCTTCCTTAAGTATACATATAAATAAACTTAAACAATGTAACTCCAGTTTAAAGTTATAAGGTGGGAGTTTTGTAATGCAACAAAATTTGTATATTTAATGGAGAAATTTACCATATTATAATAATAAAATCTTTAATGATTTTATGAAACTGTGCTGCATATGGAATATTAAAGTCATCGAGCAGCTATAAATTTAATTAGTGAAAATTCAAAAAGTAATGATCCCATATATTAAAGAGGGGTTTTAAGTGTATATGCAATAATAGAATATTGAACCAAAATATGTAGTAACTTGGGTTCCACGAGAAATAATAGATTTTCTATCTTTTACAGAATTTACAAATAAAATTTCAATAAGTATGCTTTTCAAAAAATTGGTTAGTTTGTTGGTACTGGCCACTGTACAAAGAGTCCAGATTCAACATTTAATAACAATAGCAAATATAAAATATGGTCCAAAAAGGGGTGATTATTAGAATTCTAGAGGATTAAAACATCAGGCGCAATAAAATATAACCAACAATAATACTTCCAATTTTTTGTATTGTATATCATTTGGTGAAATATTTAGAAATATTTAAAGAATACAGGGGGGAGATTCAACACGTGTTTATAACGGTTAATAGACCGTATATAACAGTTAGCAAACAAACCATTAGTAAATGGGTTAAGGAAATTTTAGGAAAAGGTGGATGAAACACATAAGTTTTTAGTGCGCATATTACTCGATATGCAGTAACTTCAAAAGCAAATTTGCAAGGAGTTAATATTAATTTAATCCACAATAAGGCGGGACAGTCCGACCTATTTAAGTTTTTTGCTAATTTCTATAATATTGCCTATTATATTTCAAGATAATTTTACAAATAATGTGTTTAATTTGTTTTAATGATTGTTAAAATTGGTTTTGAAAATAGTTTATGCTGTTTTCTTCTTATGTAAGAATCTTCTATTGTATTTTAAATAGACGAATAAAAATTACTATAGTAATTTTATTCGAATCTGTTCTTGACGCTTAGGAGCTCTAAAAGTCTACAATTATCAATTATAAGAGATACATCGAGCAGGACACATACATAATTACAAGATCAAACGAACTTACCTAGGAAGAAAGTTCGATCTTGATTATGTTTGTGTCCTGCTCGATGTATCGCGCCCCCCCAATATCCCAGGTCCCATGCGTCAAGAATCAAGAAGCTTTAAAGGAATAACGAAAGATATGCGAGCAACATACTAGATTGAAAATTTGAGTTTTTAAATCAAGTTGTGATACCTGACACAGAGTATGGGAGTACTACAATTATCAATTATAAGAGATACATCGAGCAGGACACAAACATAATCAAGATCGAACTTCCTTCCTAGGTAAGTTCGTTTGATCTTGTAATTATTTCGCAAACTTTGATTAAGAAATTAGAACAATGAAGCAATGAGCAAATCATCAATTATAACGTTCGGTGACGAATATTAAGGTTGCAAGCTTTTGAGTTTTTATGCTGAGACATTACTCCAACCTTACAAAAAACCTAATTTAAATATTGACTGGACAGTTGGTCCAAGAGTGTCAGTGTGGCTAGACAAAAGTTAAGTGTCCTGCCCCAAAGCAAAAGAGAGTTGTTAAAGATGAATGTAATAGGGTAAGTCTACTAATTTAGATTATGTTTTTGTTAATTAATTTAAGTATAATAAATATGGCTTGTACTACCATCCAAACTTTCATTTATCTACCTAATAGTCACATTACCCCCTGTCTAAGGTTTTAACACCGTAGATGTGACATATGGTGGAGGCGCCGGGCGTCGATCCCGGTACCTCTCACAATACTAATGTTTATGTTTTGTTGAACTAAGAAGTGCAATGTAGTAATTTTACTTGAACTGTCTCGTCGTATCGCAATGTTGCTGCATTGGCAAATATAAAAATTATCTAAAACACATCCGATTGGGCTATGCCGTTTTGAAATTAGAAACAGTAAATTTCCAAAAAATTGCCAATTTTTCATTATCGATTATAAAAAAAATTTTCTGTTTATTTTTTGAAACTCGACTTTTTTACATTATTTTTCTTTAATTTTTTAAGTTTGTTTTATAAATCGACTATGGAAAGCGAATATTTTGTATAATCCAATATTATTTAGCATCCGTCGGGAGAGGAGGAGTTCCAGCAAAATTCAACCTTTTAAACGTTTGGATGCATAAATAGCTTTTGAAAATTAATTATTTATTGATTAACCCTAACATAATAACCGTAAAAAAACAATTTTTTATGATCATTTCAAGCGTTTTCAGACATCAAATTCTCAAAAATAAAAGGTAATATCGTAACGATTCTTTTTGTGCCTCAAAGGGGATTTTCAAGAGATAAAAGCAAATTAATCACCAGAGATTTCCAAAAATTTTACATTTCTTCGAGTGGTAATTGAAAAAGAGAGAACCAAAAGGCAACCAAAGTGCTTGGTTTTTATTAATTTTGTTCATTATCTTTTATTTTTGTCAGTTTTAAAGAGAAAATCGACAAAATATTTATATACACTTTCGTTATTTTGAAAAAGTATGGTAAATAGCTTTTTTATCAAATGTAGAGGCTTTTAATAAGCATAGTTTTCTAAAATACGTTATTTACTGTTCTTGAAAAATTCATAAAACGGGTCTTAGAACGATTTTTTGTTCAAACAAAATTATCAATGGTTAAGCTCTTCTAAAATTACTGACATATTGTAAGAGCGTAGAAACTTTTTTTCGAAATTTGAATTTGTATACAGGGTGGACTTAAAGTTCGGCAATGCCCATTTATTTTTGAAACGGCGGGTTTAAAAAAAAATCAAATAAAATTTGTAGGATTCTACTGACGTAATTTGTAGGAATATAATACTTTATTTTTTAAATAGCAACCCCCAATTTTTTTGCATATTAATATAGCTTATGTTTAGGGATTTACTGAACTTATTTTCCTATTTTTTTTGAATAGGTAGTTTAAAATTTGAAACAGTTTATATTTCCAAAACAAAAAGTTCGGCAACGTATCATTTATTTTTGAAATGAAGCAATATAGAGTGTACATTTCTTAGTGACACATAATAAAACAAGATTTCTATGACTTTCTAGCACAGGTTGAATGTCACGTGATAACTTTAGCTTTGGGAATGTTTTAAAGACCTCCAATTTTTGGAATAACCATTTATTCAAAAGCAAAAAGAAAATAGGTTCTGTACACTTCTGGAAGTACTCTAAGGTAACTTTGGTCCAAATTTTGGAAAAATATAGTAAGAAAAATTTTTAATGAACACATATTCTAAGTATGTTAAGTGTGTCTTTCTGATACTAAGTATCAGAATTCTAACTGAAAACTAATAGAATGCTAATAGTAAATTAAACTATCTTTTTCCAAAATTAAGTTATAAAATTGTTGATTCAAAAAAAAATAAGAAAATATGTTCTATAAACTTCTGAAGGTGAGCAACAATTAGACCATGCTTATCAAAAAGGGACCAAGCGACATTTTTTAGAAAAATGGCAATATTTTTCTAAAAATGTCGCTTGGTCCCTTTTTGATAATCATGGTCCAATTCGTGCCAATTAAAATAAGTTAGGTGATTATTGCTTGACCTTCAACTTACTTTTCAAGGTATTGGTTATATTCTTACATAATGCGTCACTTAGAACTGTACAACTTTTATTTGAGCAACATTTCTAAAAAACTCTTCGTTTCATCAAAAATAAATGAAGGTTGACGAAGTTTTTTTTACGCCCTGTATAAAGTTTTGGTTCATTCGTATATTAAAAAAAAAAATTAAAATCGCATAGGACATCAAAAAATCATCCCTCTTTTTGATACCACTTAAATTATGAAAATCGTTTTGAAAAAATAACTGTTTTTGTTGTAAAAATAAACTCATTGGACCTATTTAAAGAAGCACAAAAAGCATAAAACAAAATGGAGGTGATATAAAGAAGTAATAGGGTTATTGATGAAAATATTATGTTTAAATATTTCGGGCGCTATACCATTTTATGTCATATTTAATAATATATTTTCTTGGAATGTATTTTTCTCGGGTATAATTCAAGAAAATCTTACTATTTAAAGCTTTCTTGGGATTAATTCTCTTTTCCCATAAAAATTATTCCAGTTATTAATTTTCCTCGAAAAATAACTCTATTTTAATATTAATTAAAATATGAAAATTTCAGAAAAACGATATTAAAACCTTCATATATTCAAAATTTTCCTAAGATTAATATTCTTGTAATTGCTTTTCACATAAACATATTCCTGAAACCTGAAATAAATTCCTCGCGAGCAATTTTCTGCGAAGCTATTTAAAGCGGAAAAACTTTTGTTGATGGAAAAAAGGGGTTGTTTTATTATTAAAGTAATACATGATTTAATTTAAATGAGAATAGAGCTCCTGTCACTTTACGTCAAATTTTTCAATACATTTTTGAGGTAAAATAAAATACCTCGCTGATAATACCACGCTGACAATACCACGCTAGTAATACCGCGCTCAAAACAAAACCTTTCCGATATTTAATTGATAATAATATACGGTTTTTTAACGATGTATGCAAAATGTACATGTGAAATTTTCCGGTCATTTGTTGGGGACAAGAAAAAGCAAATAGCTCCTTTAGACTGTCGCCAATGTTTCGAAAGCATTTACTCACAAACTTTCCTGCGCGCTTCCAACAACGTTTCAAATACTTTACAAACTTCTCTTTGGAAAAGCGTGCTTTTTGATTTATTGCCTTGTGAGCACGGTGGCGTGCGTTTTAAATATTAACGCACAAGCGGTTTTCAGCTAAAGAATGATTATGAAGGGAGGAGTACAAACGATGAATTGAGCTTCAATGCATGGAATAATCTTGAATGAATGATAATCTAAATGGATTATGTCGAATACTAAAGGATTTGTTTGTACCTTGACTTATAAGGGTTAGGAAAAATCTTATTTTTAATGAAAATTATTAGCTTTTTCAATAAACAAATTTTAACTAAAATAAGCTCATATTACACAAATTGAAGATATAAAGTTTTCATAATCTTCTGGCAATTTATTAGGGAAATTTTTTAGTCTGATATTTCGTGTCCATTAACTACTGTTAGCCCAAAATTTATCTAAAGTATAGAACGGTGCAATTCAGATGTAAATTTGCTTGGAATTATTTTGATTTAAGCCCACATTTAAGTAATTTCCAAATTGTAAGGCTACTTTCATCTCAATTCCAAAAGTTAGGATTCTATTGAAGAGAAATAATGGTACATTCGTCGTGTAATAAAGTAGTAGCAGTAAATCAGTAATTTTCAAAGGTGACTGATTTAATAGTGCGAAGTTAATTAAACATGACAGGAGCTTATCTAAGTAAAAGTCGTGAAATTTGTTCGTGCCATGTCATTATTTGTGAACGTGCACAATTTAATTACATTCTTGATTAAGTTAGTCAAGTACGCACATAGTGAAGTCAGGTTGTTAATTATTTAAAGACAATCGCACTTGTTTTATAATCATTTTCAGTCCCACTTTAGCTTTGAAGATGCTTTGATAAATTAAAAGCTAAAATTACAACAAGGTTTTTAAGTTTATAAAATTACAAAGCGTAATTTGCTACAATTATATTATTTACTATGAATAAAAATAAATTCAATATTTATACGATTATTAACACACAGGTTAAACGCGTTGGTTAAACCAAACGCGCAAAAGGAAACTCAATAAATAAATGAACTGTATAAACAAATTCAATCTGCAATTATTTAACCGGAAACAGAAATATTAACGTAAATGTATCGCGTTTTGCCAATAATTTGCGATTTTCAGGCATGCAACCCCAATTATGCTGTAGTAATGAGGGTGCGGGACGAAGAGTTGCCCCTTCGTGGCACCCGCTCGTTTGCCCATGGAAAGAACAATTATCATAAAATACCAGTTGGGAACAGTTAAAATCTGTTAAAACTTTTCCAGTTATGGCTTCAAAGACACAAAAGATACAAGAAAAAAAAACAAAACCCCAAAAGCTCCACACCAAAGACAAAAGCTTCACATTAAATTTACCCAGAAATGCGCAGATTTTATAACAAAAGATTTTACTATTAATACAGTACCTTATATTAATTAACCCCCATTTAATCAATAGTTTCATAATTACCAAATGGATTAATACCCCATAATTATTAACAAGATAATCAACAATAGTTATTTAACCAACGGCTTCCGCTTGTGCGTTAATTTTTAAGACCAATAATCGCTTTTTAACATATGAATTGGTTACAATATTTTTTCGTTGATCGTGCATTTTATTAACTACAAAAAATTTAAAAATACGAACCCGGCTAATAGATATTTAACCATCAAGTGAAGTAATAAGGGCGATTTTAACACGCGAGTCTAACCGAGCGCGTAAATGCTGTCGAGAGATTTAATCGCTCATTAACATACAAGTTGGTTACAATACTTTTCCGTTGACCGCATGTCGCTAAAACTAAGAAAACTACAAAGATGAAAAGTTAACGATGATTTGGGATAGTTACGCAGTTGGGATTTTGAATCATTCCTATTCCTGTAACCCAACTGTGTAATGGGATTTTGAATCATTCCTGTTCCTCTAACGCATAAGAAAAACTAATTTTGGTTCTTAAAAAACTTTAATTTTAACCTATGATTTCTACAGTTTTGACACTGATTTGTATTTTTCTGTTAAAAATATTTGCGTTGGGACATATACATAAAATCGTGTTGTAATATATGTTCACCTAGGATACATAAAAAATAGTTGTGTAATGAAATGTCATTTAGGAATGCAGGTAATTGCTCTATGATTTTCATTTATTTTGATTACAGTAATGACAACTTAACCAAACGGTTAATGGAAATAGTTATTTAACCAACAAGTGAGGTAATAAGGGTGATTAAAAGTAAGACTTTTTTTTGGAATATTTCGAAGATCAACCCCGCAAATGAAAGATAATAAAAAAACGGATGAAGTTGGTTCAGTCGGTTGTCCCTTAACCCCCCCCCCCCCCCTCACCAAGTTTTTACTCCGCAAAAATTAAAGAAAAATCGACCATATTGATGTGGCTTGTGTAAAGTCAAATCTTAAGCTACCGTCATGAAATAAAGTTATACCACATCGCTAAAGTCGTTCCCTTGACGTCACGCGTAGCGATTTTGAGCAGCTCCGGAGGAGTTTTTGTTCCGTCCGTCCCTAAAAGAATTTTTGAGCGAGAAATTCGGTGCGGCTCGTCGTCCTCTTTAAAAATCTGACGAGAAAATTGAAAAATTTTGAGAGGCTTTTATTTTATTGACGAAAACGAAAAAAAAGTTGCAGGGTCGGACTCGTGGCCCCCTTTCACCCCATCATAGTAGAATGCCGCTGATTGAGCCATATTATAGGTATAAAGTGATTTTCACGCTGAAAACGCCGGAATATGACGAAATGTCGAAAGCAGTTGCAACATATTTTTATTTTATGCTCAAAGTCGAAACTTGAATTTTGGTCATTTTGAAAACTTAAAAATTCCGCTCCGGAGCGAAAAAAAAAATGTTTTTCCGAAATTTTTTTAAATATCAAAAAGGTGGCCTAAGGGAGCAGTGCCGCACGAAATTCTGTAAAATCCGTCGACCCGTTCTTGAGTAATAGTCGAAAAAAGGTAAAAACAAAAGTGGCCGATATCTTGAAAAAATTTGAAAAAACTCGACGTCACGCAACTCTTTGTTCAATTGCGAATACGGCCTGTGGTACGGCAAATTTCTAAAAAAATCTTCTGAATTTTAAGAAAGGCCCCCGATTATTTAAAGAATAGGCTACGATTATAGATTTAAGCATGCTGATTACAGAGAAATAAAAATATTTGGCCTACGACCAGTAGTTTGGAAGTTACAGCCATTTAAGTGGCCCTAAAAAAATGATAGAGAAGGGTACCCCCTTTGCTATAAAGTCGAAAAATTTTCAAAAATTTTTTCGCCCATTTTTAGCGTTTTCCGATAGATTTGGGTTCGCTGATAACGAATTAAGCAATATTAGCGCGATCCAATGCTTACTTTTTAAAATATAGCGTTTTGAAATATGGGCAATTTTCGAAAATTTCAAAAAATCATACTTTTTTTCAAAAATATTTGCAATTCATATAAAGAGTAGGCTACGATTATAGATTTAAGCCTACTGATTACAGTGCCCGTTTTTTGAAAAAATTTGGGTCCGGTCCTGTAAGAAAACGGCGCTCCGGAGCGAAAAACGTAAAAAATTAAAACAGTTGCGGATTCTTGAGCAGAAGAGAACGCCAAAAAAAGGCGAAAATCGGTCGACGCGTTTTCAAGAAATCGGAAAAAAAACTTTTTTTTTCAACACCCTGTGTATCCGTCATATTTATACCTAGCCTTTCCAAAAAAAATCTCAAAAATTCTACTTTTTCGCCCGGAACACTTGCAAAATTTCAAATCGCCGATTTGACCGTATCCACCAAAAATATCACGAAACAGTTTAGTAAAGTTATGGATTACTATATGATTTTTATTCATTATGATTGCAGTAATGATAACTTAACCAAACGGTCAACGGAAAAACAAATTAAATTAACTCTATATTCAAAATTGTTCTAAATTTTGTGGGCTATTGAACTCACAACTGATTATTTTTTGTGACAAGTAAGTAAAACTTCAAAAATATCAGCGATTATTTTGTGACGTTAGTGTCAAATTTCAATAAGTTTGAAGTTGGCTGTCAAATTTTGCACAAAATAGGGTAAAATGTTCGTTAAATATTCCCTTAAATATGCACTCTTCAAATTGCAAATCGAATATTTGTCATAAATTACCACACATGTTATTTGGGGATCAAAATTCCCCTCCTGCTAAGAAGACTTGACCCCAAATGACGTTCGTGGTAATGACAGTGAAAAAGATTCGACTGAAATTTGACCACTCGTGATATTACATACATATGAAAATTTCGTTAGAAATGTCATCAACAGAGAGCACCTCTAAAATCATTCATTAAGAGCATCTTCCTAAACACCCGCGATAAATTTTCCGTTGGAAATAATAACAAGGTATAGAAAATCCATCCCACTTTTCTGGAGCTTCTTTGCGCGCGAGTTTGGGAGGAAAAATTGTGAAAAATCATGAAATCGAGCATTAGTTCTGCAGTCATAACACAAGTTTCCCTCTTTAGATTTTCAATTCTTTTTCAGATTTATAATCTAAATTGATTAGGCTACATCTTACCAGTGAGTTTCCTTCCGCAGCCTAGCACAAAATTAATTAGAGCGGTCCAAAGTTAAGATACTTTTAGATCATTATATTTTTTTGTACTTTTTGCAATTTTTTTTCCTACTGGCAAAAATTAAAGAAATGACTTCTAATTCAACTACAAAAAAAAATTATACAAAAATGTTGTTCGTACTAGCTTTTATGACTGCAGAAATAAACCACTATATTTACCGTTTAGGAAATTGTTCTTAATAGGGGTTATTAATGAATGATTATTTTGTATACATTAAAAGTAGGCTTTAATCAACGATCAACGAAAATATGTAATCAAATATTGTATAAAAAATTACCAGTAGTAAGATAATTAATTTTATTTTAAAAAAGCTTAATATGCTTGAACAATAGGAAGTTTAATTAAATTCGCGATTAAATTAATTAGTTATGAAATTAATTTGGAATTTAGTCATTCTCATTCCTAATTTATTGTAATTGAAATTGAAGAAATATTAGGAATTATATTCAGGAGTGTTTGTGGTGAAAATTTAACCCTATTTCGATTTTATCTCAACCCAGTTTAAAAAGGTTTTAACTTGTCTATTTGTTCATGTAAATAGTTGTTTAAATAGCGGATAATAAAAGCGCTTCCGGCGTTCTAAATGCTGAATGTAATTAGTAAACATACCTATATTTGTGCTTCGTCTTTTGTATTTATAAACACAGTAGAACTGCATACAAAAGTCGAAATTATAAATCCTATTTTATGTGTTATAAATAATTTAACTAAAACGTGGTTACATAACAAAAATATTTAAAATAACATTCTTATTGTATCAATAAAGCAATTTATTTTTAAATTGTTTGTAGTTCGTTTTTTCTATGGAAATATGAAAATCAAAACAAAAGAGAATTCAGCGAAAAAGCTACAAAGTCATCTAAAAAAAGAAGCAAAATTGAATTTACATTCAGGATATTGCATGTTCGTTTATTCACGTGCAGCTTACATTTAATTGCTTCATGTTTGGGTTTTTATTCGCGAGTTCATGCCGAAGAATAACGTTTTACGAGTAAATTATGAACATGCGACCTATTGTTGGATTTAATGTTGTCGAAATAACAAACTTACTTACATTCATAGTTTTCCAGAAATGGAGTTTGAACATTTCTCTTACCTGTAACAAAGTTAAAAAGTTAGTTGCAAATTTATTCCATTCGCAAATCAACGCTTTTACAGGTAATTTAAAATATATTAATAGGAAAAACATGGATTAACTTTATTTTCGTGTAGGAAACTTACTTCAAACATTTATATGAAAAAAGTTCACGTAGTTTTCTCATGATGAATTCGTTTTGAATTAGAACTTTTTGCAAACTTCAATATTTGATTTTGATTTTCGTATGTTCGTGCAGTAATTCTAATTGGTGGTGGTTCTAACCAAGAAAAACTGAAAACTTCGAACTGTTCACCATTCTTTATAGTTGGACATAATATGAAAATTTCGACGAACTTCGCGTTCTCCACCTGAGAAAGTTTCAACTCGATGAAGAATGTTGTTTGAATTGGCACAAGTCAAAAATGACGAAGTTGAAGAAGAGAGTTCAAAGATTGAGATTTAAAGAAAGTAAATGAACTTAGTTCGATCATTAAAACATCACAAACTCGAACTGTTGAACACATTCTTTATAGTTTGGCAAATTTAAATTTTGCTTTTCAAATGTTTGAGCTGAACAAGGAACCAAGGAAAACTAGTGCTGTTCACCCATTCTTTATAGTTCAACATAATAATGAGAATTTTTACTTTCATAAGTTTAAAAACTCGATGTGGTTTAAGTCTACTTAACGTCGAAATCGACAAAGTTCAGACTTGAAGAACCTGAAAGTTCGATTTCCATAGTTTTCGAACTTGAGGAAGTTCGAAAATAATGAAGTTATTGAAGGCGGAACTAAAGAAAGTAAATTATTAAGTTCTATTTGAATTTTGATATGTTCGTGAAGTATCAAATACCAAATTCACTGAACCCAAACTTTTTGATGTTTAAAATTCAAAATCGAACTTATATATACAGGGTGTCCCAGCTATGCGAGGAATTAACATTACTCTAAAATGAAAAAAGAAATCGGCATGCTGTTTTCGATAGAATATACAATACCTTTAAGCGCACATATTAAAAATATTTTAGTAATATACCGGGTGTCCATTCCAAGATAGCGTACCAAAGTTATGTTTTTTTAAATGGAACACCCAGTATATTATGACATTTTTGGATTCCTTATAAAAAAATAATTATACTTTGTATAAACTTTTATGGGTCTATCATAACTCGTTTTGCTGATATTTGCTATTTAAGCCATAAAATGATCCATTTTTGAAAGATCACTGCTCTAAAACAGATGAAAATTTGGGTTGAAATTTTCTCAAAAATGTGTGTAGTCTACAACTATCATGTCAAATTTAAGTTTGTGATAATTTTTCATCAGAGTGTCTTATGAAACTCAAATTGAACAATTAAACGAAATTTTCAAATGGAACACCCTGTATATTTTAACATCAATCCATATGATTTTTTACAAGCTTTCTATTGATATGAGGTTTGTATGATCGTTTATCAATGGTTTGAGAGATATTAATATCCAAACTGAGAAACAGTGAAAAATACACAAAATAGCACTCTTCATGAATTTTTTTAAGGTTTTTTTTTTAAATTGCCTAATACTTATTTGTGTCTTTCTCTATTTTGCTTTCTTATAATGTTTTTATATTATAGTAACAGTTTTTGTTGTTTTACAACACAAATAAAATCGAAACTTGCAATTATCAATTTTGGTTTTCTAAATCTCAGTATATTTTGAAATTTTAACAATTAATGTTACCAAGGAATCCCTTATTTTGTTGAATATCGTTTTTACGCTCTTTTCTGGTAACTAGAAGCGGATTTCTTTCAGCTTCTCCAAGCGCTTACAGCATATTTTCCATTTCTTATTTAGGTTCAGTTATTATCAATAGTACAGAAAAGGGCGTTAAAACAAAAAACATCAGTTGCTAAATTTTTAAAGCATGCTGAGACCAAAATTGATAATTGCAAGTTTCGATTTTATTTGTGTTGTAAAAGAAGAAACACTACTATTGTAATAAAACAACATTATAAAAAAGCAAAATAGAGAAAGACAGAAATAAATATTATGCAAATTAACAACAAAATTCATCAAGAGGGCTATTTTGTGTATTTTTCAATGTTTCTCAGTTTGGATATTAATATCTCCTAAACCATAGACATTCGACCATACAACCATTATATCAGTAGAAAGCTTGTTAAAAATGCCATCGAATGATGTTAAAATATACAGGGTGTTCCATTTGAAAATTTCGTTTTTTTGTTCAATTTGCGTTTCATAAGGCAGCCTGATAAAAAATTATCACAAACTTAAATTTGACATGACAGTTGAAGACTAGAGGATGTTAAAAAATTTTTGATAAAATTTCAACTCAAAATGTTCATCTGTTTTAGAGCCGTGATTTTTCAAAAATGGATCTTTTTTTGGTTTAAGAGGCAAATATCAGTAAAACGAGTGATGATAGACCCATAAAAGTTTATAAAAAGTATAATAATTTTTTTTATAAGGAATCTAAAAATGTCATAATATACTGGGTGTTCCATTTAAAAAAACATAACTTTGGTCCGCCATCTTGGAATGGAAACCCTGTATATTATTAAATATTAAAATGTGCTCTTAAAGGTATTGTATATTCTATCGAAAACCGCATGCCGATATCTTTTTTCATTTTAGAGTAAAGTTACTTCCTCGCAGCGCTGGGACACCCTGTATATAAGTATTTACAGGAAAAACCTGTAAGGTTTGTTATATGGATTGTAGTGGAAGGTCGCCATGGATACCGTTCAGATATTTCCTGTAAAGACTTATAGTTTTTCACAGAATGTACAATTTCTTCAAGTTTATTACGTCCAAAGCTCGAACTGTTAGATCCAAATTGTTCGACATTATACTAATTTTTAAACTTAAAGAACTTGAGAAGTTGTAAAGTTACGAAGTTGAGGAAGGTGGAACCTAAGAAAATTCAAACTTTGGAAAGCAATCTAAAGTTCGAAATAATAATGAAAGTTAATAAAATATCAAATTTCTAACTCGATAAATTTTGAACCTACGAAACTTCGAACTTGATAAAGTTCGGACTCTAGAAACCTAAGAAAGTTCAAACTCGATGAAGTTCAAATTTGAAGATGTTGGAAAATAACGAGTAAGAAAGTTCAAATTTGGGAATTAATAGAGAAAGTAAATGATCTTAGTTGGGTTTTTAAAACATAAAAAGCTTAAACTGCTGGACTCATTCTTTATAGTTCGACACAATAATGAAAGTTCGTACTTTCATACGCTTTAACTGTATGAATTTCAACTTCCATAAAGTTCGATGAACTTGAGAAAGTTCGAATTCGATGAAGTTCTATCTTAAGAAAGTTTGAAAACGATTACGTTGATAAAAGTAGAGCTATTGTATATAAATTCTTTATATACAATGGTGGAACCTAAAAAGCTTCAAAGTTGAGAGTTGAATCATTCACCTTTACCTTTAGTAATTACTCTCCCAAATCATCGTAAAGTTCTCATCTTAAAAAGTTTAAACATTGGGAAGGAAAGAAAGTTAATCAACTTAGTTTTACCTTTAAAACATCTACTTCATAAGTGACCTGAGATAGTTCGAATTCAATTAAGTTCGAATCTAATTTTGCTTTTCGTATGTTCGTGCAGTATCAAGTACAAAGAAAAACTAGTGCTATTCACTAACCCCAAAATTTTTAATGTTCAAAATTCAAATTCGAACTTAGTACAAATTAAACTGTTCGAACTTTCATAGGCTTTAAGCCGATGAAGTTCTAACCTATTTATTTTCGAACATGATGAACCTGAGAAAATTTGATTCAATGAAGACCTAAGAAACCTCAAACTATCATAACTCGATGAATTTTGAAAATACTAAACTTTGAACTCGACAAACTTGAAGCTACTAAATTTGGATCTCGATGAACCTGAGAATGTTAGAACTCGATGTAGTTTAAATTGGAGCAACTTCGAAAGAGAAACCAATTGTTGCTTTTATCTAAATCAAACTTCTTTGGAACTTGATCTAAGGAAAACCAATCGCAAGAAAAATTATCACAGAAAACTCAAAATAAAGTTTTTCTGTGATAAATTTTCCTAATTAATATAGATTTTTTTGTTTCATTTGAATATAAAATGAATTTTTAAAAATCATATACCTATGTATATTTTATTACTTAACTGGAGGAAAAAAATCGCTATAGTATTTTTCGAAAACCGAATTATTACTTTATTTCAGTACTAAATCTTGGGGTTAATTGTTTAGAAATAACAATTACAATAAAATAGTTCATCTATAAAATAAGCTAAAATTAGATTGTCTAATTTTTAGAGATTAAGTAAAATCAACCCCTACATTTTTGGCTCTTTTTTAACAAAAAAAAATAAAAATATTTTGACACTTCTTTTCGTTTTCGAGTTTAAAATTAGCTAAAATATTTCAAAATTTTTCTTATTTTTTTACAAAATAGCTATTACGTAATTTTTACGGTCGAAAATCGTTAGTTATTTTTATAATTTTTCAGTAAATTTATCATTATTTTTTATATTTTGTTGCCTTATCGGCAAAACACCCTTTCTATCGGAACTGAACTGCAGTTTTTTCTTAAGTTTTAAAGGAACAATCGGCCCTGAATTTTTGCAAAGAAAAAAAATGGGCTTGAACTTTTAGTTCGATTTTACCCTTACCTAATTTTTTGAAGATTCTTACTTCAAAAAAAAAACTTAAAGTAGATCATGCATTTTTTCTGTATTCAGTGGTTTTGTTTTTTAAATTTGGTTAGCTTTTTGGTATTTAATAAGTTTTAAGTAAAGCAAAGGTTGAGATAAAAACTTCTACATGTATTCGGAACCGGAATTTAGAAACGTTTCTAGCAGTAATCTCTAAAAAGTTGTAGAAATAAATCTCTGTTAATATAAAAAGGGTTTATTAAATTTATTCAAAGCTGGGGTATTTATGAAAAGGTTGGAATAGAGTAAGATGGTACGACCTGCCGGTGCTTTTAGACACCGCCATTCAATTGTTTTAAAGCAGATTTGTTGAGGTTATATCTCTTATGCCTTTCCCGTCGTTCGTATGTAAGTATACATTTTCTTTAATTCAGGACCAAAGAAAACCCTACTTGCTGATGCTTCCAGCGGTGGCTTTTTGCCCTTTTTACTATAATACGAATGCATTTTGCTTTATTTGCCCTTCTTACGTACAAAAGTTATATTGTAAAAGCTTACTCATGTTTTACAAACGGTACAAGGGAAAATCCACGAATTATTCTCCTACTACCGGGCTAAGGTCACCAAAGAAAAATAAACTTCAAACAGGATGGAAATTTAAATAAGACTTTTTTAGTCATTCCAACTTTTTTTAAAGAAATTACCTTGCTTATAAATCCTCTTCCAACAATTCCTTACTTTTAAAAGCTTTTGTATTACGATATTATTATTATTTATTAGCGTAACACAGTGTAGGCTTGATTAACTTTGGTTTATATACATACGTGGTTTTGGGTTTATTGTTATTATTGCGGATATTGTGTTTAATATAGGTTGAAATTTGAATACATTGACTCAAGTTACAAATTTATGTTTAAATTTATGGTACGTAATAAGGTCTCAATATTAAGGCGCTGAAAAAATATGGTTGTAAAACTTGTAATTTATTATGATTAAAAATATATATCCATCGAAAGCAAGGAATAAAATTAAGGCAAGAATAAAATTTATAACCGAGTCTCCTGTCAGAAAAGAGTGAGGGGGTACAAGGTACAAGGGTGAAACGTGTGGCGTACTTAATTAACTTTGGTAACAAGTTTGAATTTCTGTGACACTTTCTCTGGTACACGAAAAAATGTGCACTTCCTAAATGAAATATGACCCTAAAACATGGGAGGAAACCGACGTTTTAATAGAATAATTTCCGCTGGGAAACGTAGAAAATTAATAAACACACTTTTATTTAATTTAACAAGTAGCACGCGTCGCGTTGTCGTAAATTTAATAAAAATCGGTTGAGGCTTGGGATAATTTCATTTTGCTTCTGAAATACTCCACATTTATCTTTTCCAGACTAAATTATTAATAAAACTATTAATTTTTTAGTGTGATTTTAATGGTCCGGTTTATTATTTAAGGGTTATTTATTTTTAACTTAAATTTATGGGGTAATTTGGTTTTATTTACCAGACATTAGCGAGCACTTACTATCACAAACTAATTACATTTTAAGCCCGTACTTTAAAACGAATTGCATATAATTCTTGTATTTTTACGACCCCAGTGAACAACTAGATGACACATAACCCTTTGGAGATGTTACATTTTATAGCACCTTCCTCTCAAAATGTCTCCAAAACTCACCTTTAGTATTTATTTTAATATAATTTAATCAAAAAGATACAACGAATTTCTTATCTTAAATTCAGCAATATCTTAGATTTTTTTATTTTAAACCCTTTGAAAAACCTTCTCACTCAATGGCGTTCCCAGGATTTTCCATCAGCTGGATATTAGATCAAAAACCCATCATGTTTTTTTGGAAAGCGCTTTAAATAAGATTTCAGTAGAAAAAAGAATAATTTTGTTATCACTCTTATGTGTAAAATCTCAAATTCGAGTCCAGACATTTTGTATTTTTCAGGAAAAAGTTAATTCCTCGAAAACTATACAGGGTACACAAATAGTTAAGAGCTCAAAATTTAAGAAATAAAATTGTTGTTTCCGAATATTCCAATAAAATCTTTGAAAGTCATCAAATGAACTCTCTAAGATCGGATTTGTACCCAAATTTAATTATGGAAAAAATAATTGACCAATTTACACCAAATATTTTTGAAAATACATCTAGATGCTACACGTTTTTGGTATAAAATTTTGGTGTTTATAATTATTGTCCGAGTTGATCATCAATTTACTTGCCTTCACTGACTCCTTGAAGATATTTGAGGAATTGAACAAAATAACGGAAACTCTTAAATCTGGAATATAGGTACTAGTCCTCAACAGATGTTCTGCTTCTTTAAGTGAGCCTTTATTAACGTATTCCTGGCCTATAAGGCCCATATCAACATCTATAGTTCTATCTGCAACATCTATCTCATTCCTAAGCTGCTTGACAAATTTATTGGAGAACTAATGATTTTCACAGCATCATTGTTCCGGAACAGCATGGATTCACGAAAGGCAGAAGTATCGAATCTGTTGATCTATATCAACATAAAAAGTGCGTTCGACGGTGCTATCTTTGTTGGACTCATACAAGCATACTATGTCTGTTCCTAGTGATGTTCCGTAAGGATCACATCTGGGACCGATCATTTTCCTATCAATGATATTAAGAAAGTTATCAAGTACTCAAAATTCCTTCTCTTTACGGATGTTCTTAAAGTTTATATCTTTGTTGGACTCATACAAGCATACTATGTCTGTTCCTAGTGATGTTCCGTAAGGATCACATCTGGGACCGATCATTTTTCTATCAATGATATTAAGAAAGTTATCAAGTACTCAAAATTCCTTCTCTTTACGGATGTTCTTAAAGTTTATATGACTGTAGAGTCTGACAATGTACATCTTCAACTTAATTCGGTCATATCTGACTCTATGTCCGTTTCTAGTGATATTCCGTAGGTATCACATCTGGGAGTTTATTAAAAAAAAAATTAGGCCGTCGTCGAAACTTTTTTTCTAGCACCCCCCTAAAAAACGTCACCCGGAAAGTTAAAACAGCCGAGTTATCGAGAAAATACGTTTTTAAACGTCAAATCGGCGCGGGTTTTAACGGGTATATTTTTCAACCAAATTTCAAAAATGTGGTCTCGAATTAAAGGGGAATGTTTGTTTTATAATCCTATCGGAATAGATTTTTTTGAGCCCCGGCTTTCAAAAGCGGTTCCGAAAAAGCCGATTTTTTCCGGTTTCTTTCCAGCGTCCGCCGCGTCGATTTTGAAAAATCGTAGCTCCGCCGGGTTCGGAATCGAAACTACTAAATCGGGCGCCTTTTTTTTCTATCATCCTTATTTACATGTGCGTGCAATTTCAACTTTCATCGGCCAACCAGTCGGCGAAGGCGACTTTTTCTTCGAAAACGCCAAAATGACGCCCTTTTTAGCGGAAAAACGGAAAAACTTGTATAACTCTCACCGAGACTTTGGCAGACGAGAAAAAATCGTAGTTGGTATTTTCTTAATCAGGAAACATGCGAAATCCGGGAAGGTCGGTTTTTATCCAGAAAATTTATTTTTCACCCATTTTTCGGCGGTTTGAAATTGGCGTACGTTTTTCGACATTTTTTAACGAAATTTAAAACATCGTAGCTACCAAACCATGCAACCGATTTTATCAAAACGTAGCTTAGATTGTGGCCTAGGGTACCCTTAATACGCAAAAAAATACTTAGTTTTGTTCGGGTCATCCGGAGGCGTCTGGATTTTTTTTTTCGAAATTCTTAAAAAAACATCGATAGATATCGGCGCGTAGAGCAATACTCTGCGCGAAATGAGGCCCAAACGAATGCAAAAATTAAAAATCGCTTCACGTGACCTTTAAAAGGGTTCTTCGAATGAGGTCGGTTTGAAGTTTCAAAATCTCTATCTTTTGATTTGGCTTTACATCGACCCACCAAATTCGAATTTGTGTTTTTTCAACCCGTCGCGACAAAAATTATTGCCGTAAGGTAAGAAAACATCGCATCGTCGAACTAAAATATGCGTCAAAAAGGATTTTTAAGCACTATGACTGTACGTTTTGAATTTTTTCAATTTCTCAAAAAAATCAAAAGTTTTAACAGCTCAAAAACTCTGTAAAATATCCCGATTTCGAGTATTGTTTTACCCCGCTTTCCCTTAATCGATTTTAACAAATAATGGCTCATTTTAAAGGTCTTCACGTAAGCTTTTGAACAAAAAAATTGTTTTGATATCTCTTTTTGTTTAGAAGTTACGACCGAATAACTGTTGAAAATTTGAAAATTTCACTTGCTATGAAATTTTTGATTAATCGGAAAATAATTAATTTTGACCGAACCACTTGGCCGATTAAGGCGATTTATGGCTTAAAGTTTTCAGAACACTTTCCTTCATCGATAGACGCAAAATTCCTTTAGAGTCAAAAATGTGCCCTGCAGGGCCGTATTTGTACTCCAAAATTACAAAAACTTTGGAATTTTTATCGTGAAACCTAAGGATTTTCCTAAAATGGGACTTAAAATACTCCTATTATGAGTATCTATATTGGGTAAACTTTTTGGTTTGTTATTGTAAATTCTTTTTGAGAATATTAGGAAAAACAAAAATCTTGAAAAATAATCAAGTCTTCAAAAAATATGAGACATTTTTTTTGGAATATTTGCAAAATCGATCGGCAAAATCGATCGGCCAAATGAAAGGTTATTAAAAACTGATTAAAATTGATCACTCAGTTCAACTTTTAGTCTATTATATTTCTCCAGCCAGCTCTAAAACACTACAATTTTGAGAATCGCAGGCGTTTTAAATTTTTTTAACTTCTTTACATCGCAGCTATTTTACATTTCTTACCTTATTTTATAGTGCTTTAAGTCTCCTTAAATAAGGAAAAAGATTCGTATCGATATCTTTATTCTTTCCAAAGATATGAACCAAAAAAATGTAAAAATTTTGAAAAAATTAAATTTTCTTGATTTAATATTCCACGAAGCTTAATTCAATAAAAACTTTAGATTTCTTTTAATTTAAAAATAATCCTTGCAATATTTTAATATGCCTTAAAGTTATGACAAAAAAATATGCAAACAGTCAAGGTTTTTGACAATAGTTTCTAATTTACCTGAACTTAACGATGCCTTTTTGATTGACCATGAAAAGTATGTTTAAGTTCTTTTCTATTGACACCATGTAAACTTATCAATATTTAAGTGATACTTTTATATGTTTACGATAAATAACGTTAGGCAAGTGCCGCAATATTCCGTTTGATGCGGAAAAAACATTCTTTTCACTTACCTTTTCTTTTTAAAGGTATTTATATTAATTAGGGAGAATTTGGAAAAACGCCAACTAGTCATCTGACTATATGTCCTTTCCTAGTGGTGTTCCGTAAGGATCAGATCTGGGACTGATACTTTTCCTATTATTCATCAATGATATTATATTCTTTCTCTTCGCGGATGATCTTAAACTTTATATAACTGTAGTCTGACAATGATTATATATGACTCTATGTCCGTTCCAAGTGGTGTTCCGCAAGGATCACATTTGGGACTGATCCCTTTACTATTATACATCAATGATATTAAGAAACTTAGTAAGTTCACCGTTCTGTCGACATGATAGAGGATATATTGAAATTATTAAGTTGAAGCAGGTACTCTTTAAAGTTTGCATAAATAGCATACTACCCTAACCGAAGTTCACTATCAACTCACTCACCCTGTCTTGTATCATACCGCAAACAACGATGATTTTTTGGTGGAGGTAACTTCTAATAACACCCTTCTACTCGTTTTAATAGAAATCACCATTAGTGTGGTTTTTTAATTTTATAATTTTTCTCAAATTTAGGACATGAAGTTTTTAAGTACAATCCTGAAAGCTTCGTGAAGTTTATTAAAAGTGAGTTTTTATGGAAAATTTTAGTGATTAATTTTTTAGTGAGCAGAAAAAGCTGTTAACGTTTAAATATTCAGGTAACTTACTTGAAAAATAGTTGTTTTGAAATATTTCAATTTTATAAAAGAATAATGCTGTACTTGAGGTGAAGTTAGAAAGAGAGTGGTTATTAAAATCCATAAAGCAGAGTGAAAAAGGTAAAAATTTATTAAAAAGTACAAAGTAGGTAAATTTGTTCATTGTAATTATTATTTTAATGATAAAAATCTGGGTTTTGTGATTAAAAATCATTGAAGGCGTATGTGAATGAGCAAGTGAAAAGTTTAGAGCGTGGTGCTTGAATAGAAAGGGGTTGTAATGAATAAAATAAGAGTGCTATTTCATGCACACGACTAACACGACTTTTCCAACAATAAAACCTTTTGTTGTATGCACGCTGGGTTTAGCCAGGACATTTTAAGAGCATTAAAGTTGCAGCTCAGCTTAGACCACCAGGTAAATGCCAAGAAAACTATAAACTTCACTCCTTAAAAATTTTATACTTTTTAACTCAGAAAAATGAACGAAATTATTAAATACATCACCTACATATCCACCTGTAATAATTGAATAACCTTTTTGTTATTAATTTGAAATTTACTTGTTTTAGCTTTGAATTTCCACGTGATTCACTTTCCTATGTTTTATTTTCTTTTCAGGGGAGCTTTCAAAGGATCGTAATTTTCTGGTTTAATAAAAATTCCTTGTTGGTTTAAATAGCAGGCGCGTTTCAATTTAGAGCTTTACAGAGATTTCCACCCAAAAAATCTTTTAAAACTTCAAATATACGTAATAGGTACGTAATACAAATCTAACCTCTGTCACGAATGTATGTCATTACTTACTTTATGGGGAGGCACGCCAATTTTCAAAATAATTAAAAACTTTTCCCACCGTGTGGGGTAATAAGTCACGCAACTGTTTAAAAGTAATAAGAATGATTAAAGTAAGTTACTTTTTTTACCTTCCAATTGAAAGTTAGTTCAGCAATTATTTTTTTTATTTGATACCCATGAGTAGCATAAATTTTAATTGATATAAACATAAGTACGGTTAGGTAGACATCTACAAAATAAATGAAAATTTTGAACAAATCACCTCATTTGCTTAAATTTTCTGCTTTAATTCACACGACTTGGTGCGAGTGGACGAGTTTTCATTAAAATTTAAAAAGCCGGACTTAATTTGTACACAAATTTCGAGCAAACAAAGCAGCATTTAACATACAATAAAAGTTTCGCAAGCGAAAAAGTTAACGTCACTACACACAGCCCTATTTTTTTCCCTCAATGCAAATAGGTCACGCATTTAAGTACTTGAGTAGTATAGTATAATACTTTGTAGTTCCCCTCGTCGGAATAAGAGCGTACTTTAATTTAAAACTAAATAATTTCATTATTTCATTTTGTAATTAATAGTAAAATTAGTTAAGCAAGATTAAATAGAGTTTGATCAAAGGGGTTACTAGATTCGAGCTTAGTTTTCGAGCTCTCAAGCTCTTAACATTTATCAGATGTTATCAAGTGGTTGTAAAAGCGACGGAGCGTTCACCGCAAAAGCATGGATAACAAGACGGGGGTATTTGTATGTTAAATAAATTTCGTGGCTGAATTTTTGGACAAATTCGGGTGCATGTGTTAGCATATAATTACAAGTTGTAAGTGTCGCGACCCTCGTGTTAACACGAAGAAGGGTAACTATCCCTTGACATGCTGAAAATTTCACGCCACACGATTATAAAGGATGCGCTTATAATTTTACGGGGGTGGCAAAAACAGGCGTAATGTGGGGTTTACCTTGGGATTTGAAGGGAAGCAAATCGTGCGAAAAATTTCAAACATACGCTTGTTGCTATGTTTTATGAATTTAATTTCACCCCCATGACAATTGTACTGCAAACAATACGATTTTTCCGGAATAAATATACATTTTATTTAATTCTGATTCGCTCAAGCCATTTATTTATTTTTTTACATCCATACAATGACGTATTTGTCTGACCTTTCATATAAAAGAGTCCCTCGGAGCTTTTGTAGATTGTAGATGACAAATCTTTTGACGGACAGTTTACTAGACTTTTTGTGATAAATAAAGGTGCAAAAAGTAATACTAATAATAGAGAACGCTCTCTTGTATCCATTAGTTATATTGTTACTATTTTTAGAGTTTAACAAAGAGAATTCTTAATTAAACGAAAAATTATATTCTTGTCATTAGGAGTCTTTTCTGGAGTTTTCAAAAAAGGGTGCTGCGCCCGCATTTATAACGCATAAACTACTTAATATTTTTGTATCCAATTTTGGTAGGATTTAAAAATATTTATAGTGATCAAATTAAGTTGAAAGAATTAAAAAAAATTAACTATAAGTGCATTTTTAAGGCCATTATTAAATAACCAATTAAAGCACGATATTCAGTTTAACTTGTATTGTTGAGGCATAAAATAAGAATCGATTGGTACCATAAACATGACAAATAAAAATTTCTTTATTTATTTATTTATTTATTAACCCGGTTGGAAACGTTGTTTTTGCACAAAAAGCGCAGAAATAAAAAAACATAAATACATGTAGTATATACAAAAGTTTTCAATTATCATGAAAAGATGTCTATATCGTTGTTATTATTTATTTATTTAAATTGGGAGTTTAGTTTTTATTATAAAGAAACTTTAAAATTTTAGATTTCCCACTGTACATATCTCTGTAATGTTTTCAATTTAAGTGGACGTGGGGCACTCTGTAATTCTATTTTTTGTATAAGGTGTTCCAAAACGATTCATGATGAAATTGGCAACTGTGTAGGAAAATTTATTTGGCAACGGTGTCCTCTTTAGGCTTCCTAAATAAAAGCGAACAAGTGCATTGTTATTCTATAATTGTTAACACTTTATATATTGACTTTGCTAACTTCAACTTTTTTAATTCGTATACAGGGTGTCCCCTTTGTATTATACAGGGTGCTCAAAAGTCGCGAACACGCTCCACGCTACGTTGTTAAGAAGCACTCGTTAGACAAGGAAAATATATTCAAAAAATATTCAAGATATGAGTGCTCAAAGTTAACAATTTGATTTGTAAATTTTTAGTTATTTTTGCTCTTTATAGTACAGAACATAAAGATAATTGTGTTGTTATTGCATTTCTTAACAGAAAATATTATTTTATGTTAAGAATGTAAAGATATTTGCATTTTAAAATTTATAATTTATCATAAAATTAACAAAAATGACATATGGCAACAATGTAAAAATATTACAATTATTTCTTCGTTTCCTCGAACTTTAATCTGATAAAAATAACTTTGAACATCTTCTTAAAATTTAAATTTTTTTAATTTGTTTTAAATAAAAATTACTAATAATAAAATGGTCTATATTTTGACTAATTAATTCTTGCACTTTTAAAAAATGTCATGTTAATTTCAACTTTATCACCTTTATTAGATTGTAATCATAACTTACAAAAAATTTGAATTAAATATTGAGAGGTAAATGGTATCTTCAAAGTCTACTTTGAAAACAATGTTGTCAAGTTTACTTCTTTAAAATATGCAAATAACTTCGGAATTTCATCCAAATATTTTTTTAATTATTTTACCCATGTTTAACGATTGCTTCCAAACAACGTACCGTGGAGCGTGTCCGCGACTTTTTAAGCACCCTGTATAAAACTTAAAGATAAAAAAGGAGAATTTCATCGTGAAAAAAATAACCAAAAAATTATGGGTCTATCATTTTTAGCTTAGTTCATTTTAATAACAATTGAACCAAGCTATGTAGATATTAAAATACAACCATCCTCTTTCAATTAGTTACAATAAAACAACAAAAAACGTTGACAATATGTTCAATAAAAATTATCTGCCTTTCCACAGTAAAATATTTTTTAATGAATTTTATACTATGCATAGCTCTTAAAAACCTAATTTAATGGGCTGGTTTGTTTTTTAATTAGGACACCAAAAAAATTTAAATTAATTTATTTAGAAATTGTGTTCAAAAAATCGGCAACGTTGCTAGTGTTCCTATCGTGTGACCTCGTGTGCAGTCGTCTCTATCAACTCTACCAGCTCTAGAGTCTGTGATCGGTGATGACAGATTGCAAATATTAAATTTATTTCCTTGTTGGTTAGCTTGTGTAACCGCCATCTGTCAAAACAGAGTTTATAGAGCTTTCCGGTGGACGAGACGATAGGGGATCCAACAACGTTGCCGAACTAGAACTTTTGAACATTATGACGTCACGGATTCATAAATTAAAAGTTTTAGCTGCTACAGAAAACATATCAAAATATTAATTGGATATTATTGTTTATTTTAACTTTATCTTTAAGACTAAATAAAAATTTAAAAAATCGTAGAAAGCCCCATTGAAAAATAATTTCTTTTTCAATTTACGGGTAATTTTTTAAAATAATTAAAAAGCCAATTAAAGGGGTGTTTTTTACTTATCATCTAAAAGTACATTATTATCCTTCCAATCATGAAAGTTTTGAGTTCCTCATTGTCAAATTTACCCTTTCAACTTGTATATACATGTCTCCAAATTTTATGAAATTTTTCTATTATTTTTGGATGAATCAACAACCTTAATGGTCAACTTCTCTCTTTTCTTTTTAAATTTTCTACAAATAAAATTAAACTGAAACAAACTCATTTTATTATTACTTAAAACATATTGCAATACCATCCAAAATTTATAGAAAAATTTCATGTAATTTAAAAACCTTAAATTCTATGCGGAACAGTCCGTGACAGAAGTTGATGGAGACAATTGAACAATGATTTAGTAAGTAATGTACTGATGTACTAAGAGAAAAACACCCTCTTAATTGCCCTTTTTGTGAAATTGTTAGAAAACTGAAAACTGAAAAATAAAAATTATTTTTCTATTTTGTGATTTATGATTTTTTTTTATTCAACAGTGCGTCAACAATTTTTGTTGTTTTGTTATAACCGATCTATTGAAGTGTCCCAAAAGTAGGTGACCAATTGTATTGTAGGTCATGTCACACTTCAGTACAAAACGCTGTGGTGGTGACAAGTGGCATTTTTGTACTATGGTACTCGTTGGAGGTGGTGAGACAGTGGGATTCAATTTTTCTACTCGCACCTCACTGCCTCGCCTCTTCAGTTCGCATTCTATTTGTTTTTTGAAGGTGCCACTTGCCACTTTGTTGCCACGTCATCTGCATAACACTTTGGTGCGCACCCGGATATAGTATAAATGATAGACCCCCTATTTTTTGCTTTTTTGACATGACTTTTTTAAAAAATTATCCCTTCTAAATTTCAAGTTTTATCTACCAAGACCGGAACACCCTGTATAATGATATTTTTTTAAGATAAATAAATTTTCACAGTAAATACTCAATATGATCACCATTTTCATTGATACTCTACGTTTTAAATTTTCAAAAACATTTCCTAGGTTATTTAGGTTTCTGGAGAAGGAGTTAGTTTTATAACCATCTGCTAATCAGTAGATCTCCATAGAATTCTTGCAAGTATTTAATTGTTAAATTATGAGTTGTAGTGTTATCTTGTAGGAAATGGCCTTCTTGTAATTCATCATCATTATTATTTCAAAAACTATTGCACAATAATTATCAAAATTACTTATATTATCCAAATATACTCGACCAACTATTCTCCTTCAAATCAAAGTTTTAATGGGATGCAAAGACGACTCCATAAAGTTATGAGGATCATCACTTTCCTAGATACGATAATTTTGGCTATTTACGTCTCCAGATAAGTGAAATCGAGGAATCACAGTAAGTCGATACAGATGCATGTTTTAATATTTTTGAAAAATTCTGTAACATGAAATATTTAAATAACCTATGAAATAATTTTAATAGAAATACACACAAGACTTGGTGCTATTTTCGAATCGATTTATTTGGACAGACTTCCATTCAATGTTCCATATCCTCTATTACATACAGAAAAGAACGGTTTGAGGAATTTTTAGAAACTCCACTTTTATATGATATATGTGGTACTATTTCCAGAAAGTAGTGGTCTACAAAATATTTCTGGGTTTAATGTGAATTTAGTGGTGACACTACTTTCACATAATATTTAAGAAAAACTTCAATTCAAAAATTGACAGTAGGTGTAGGGAGAAATGCTGCAACTTTAGTATCTTAGAAAAAGGTTAGGTTAGGTTAGGGTTGGACACTATTTAGACACTAAAGGTTATGTAAAAAAATGCAGAGTATTCTTTATTAAGAAGACAATTCAAAATTTATTTAATTTAAGTTTTTCTTTTCCGGAATAAACTTCAATGTCGACTATAGTTTTTTTCTGGAAAAAATTGAAAATTAGGCTTCTAACTAATTCTGGAACATTAACCATTCCAATTAGTAACTTTAGACTCTGTATAAACTCTACGTAGATGGAGGTTTTTTTAAGTTATTATCGGAGACAAAACTTGAGAACTGATAACTATCTCTAGGTATTCTTAATTTATGTGCTAATTGCTAAAGAACTTGGATTTATATTTTCAAGAGATGTGATTCGACCACTTCGCTACGGATTCCATACAGTTGATGCATATTCAAGTTGAGAGGCAACCAATGATTTATTTAAAAGTACAATAGCCCTAGCTGATAAGTCTATTGCAGATCTTAAAATAAAATCCAACATAACAATTTGTGATCGAAGGTAATTTCAAAATCTTTAACTTTACCTACTGACGATAACAACTTTTCGTTATTATTGTAATTATTATTAAGAACTGCTGCTTTGCAACTAAATTATGTATTATGTATGAGTTGAAGATCGAAGTCGAGATCCTTTTGAAACCTGGTTTAGTCTTCTTGGGAGTTCACAATGAAAGAAAAAGAATCAGGTTAGCCGTTAATAAATATATTAAATAGAATTGGCCCGCAGTGGGAGCCTTGGGGAACACCAAAAGTTGCACGAATTTCTTTGGAAATGCAGTTGTTGATCTACACAGATTGTATCTTGTCTATTTGATAACTAGCCAGCCATTGTGCAACCAAATCATTAGATGGTCCACCCTACCTTAGTAAAGTCGATATAAACGTCATCAACTTGCCTACCGGGTTTAAAAGCATCTAAAATTGGATAGAGTAGTTTTTCCGAAAGTAAACTTTTACAGATCCATGTATGTTGCTTTGAGATCATATTATCGATTAATTTAGGTATAGAGGATTGCTTGCAAATCAAATACCTCTATAGTTGGAGAAATCATTTTGGTCACCACTCTTCTGAATTGGTGTAATGTACTTTGATTCCAGTTTCTAGGAAAAGTGCGGTTTTGTTTGATTATTCAAATATTAAATGTAGCGGATTAGTAAGTATAAAGATGAAGTTTGGAATACCATCTGGCCTAAAGTTACATGTTTTTTTTAAGATCTCAAATCTCTTTAAAATTCATCCATAAATGATATTGAAAATAAATTAGTCATACAAGTAGCATCTTCAAGACAAATATTGTTTGAAGGCATTTTATCGGGTATGACATACACAGACGAAAAAAAAAATCAATAAAAAGATTGGCAACGTGAATACCATTATTACAAGTATGACTATTGAAAACCATTTCATACAAAATTGCAGTATTTAGTAAGGTAACTTTTAGCACCTCACTAAAAAATCAAAATTGGTCCAATTTTTGCTTATACATAAAAAATAGATATTAAGAGCAGGTGCTTAATCGTTGGAGACGACTAAGACGGAGTTATCAACCAATCACTAATAATTAATGCGAACCGCTAGAGAACACGTGAGTTTGGGAAAAATCGTGATAAATCATGAAATAAACTACTTTGTGCCGATGTATCTCAAGTTTTTCTTGTCAGATTTTCAATTTCTTTCTGATCTTAAACTAGATTAATTACACTAGACTTAGACGGCCATGTGAGTGCTACAATTTTATGCAAATGTCAAGGATTTATAAAAAAAAGTCAATATTTATAATATTAAGCTTTGCAAAATCATTGAAACCAACCAAAAATGATGAAGATAATTGAAATATTTGGAATAAATAAAACTTGCATGATACGTTACTGAAATGAAGAAAGTAACTTTTGATCTACTATAACTCAGCTAATTTTATTGTAGGAATAATTGCATAACTAAGTATATGGTCATTGAATGATAATGAAGTAGAAATGCACTCCAATTCAAACTAAACTACTTAGTTGCGAACGTATATCTTCGTTGAAGTAATAGTCCTTGTGGTTTAAATAAATGCACAGTATCTTCAGGAACTGGACATGCACTGGCTTCGTCGCAGCTCTTAGCAGTCATGTCATGTGACACAAGTACCAATTAGGTCTATTATTTTATGTAAGGACTCTTGTATGGTTTTGCAAGAATGCGCTTAGAGGTCTTTGGTAAAAACGGCTTTGTACAATTAGTTCTAGTATTTTCCTGCTTACTTGTGCTTTACGTTGGCCGGGATGGAGTATGCAAGCAAAGACAAGTCTTTTAGTTATAATTGAAGTTGACATATACTGTTTTTTTGTTCCATCCTGTATGTAAATTAAAAAATCAATTCTGCTAATTACAGATTTCGGATTCGTGTTTTGATAAAATAATTAAAGTTCGCTCTTTAGTTTCAATTATTTTAATAAATTTTACTAAAAATAATAGTAAAATGTTGTTGCATAATTAGTGGTAGAGGATGGGTATATAAAGGCATCGCATAGCTGTAGGCGGTGCGTCATTTATCCCGGACACAGGTGGAAAAAGGTCCGTGACCAGATCGATGCGCATAAGTATACACGCATCCTGCTGAATAATTCCTTATCAAATAAAATAATTAAACACAAATATCCCTTGCAAGTCTCTTCAATTTTCTAATTATTTTCCATAAATTCTGGAATAAGTGCTTGGATTCAGAAATGTAAATATTCCAGAGGCTTTATAATGGGATTTGCTTTCAATTTAGAAACACTTAATTACTCAACGCTAAATCGCTACACAAATGAGACTGAGACATGAGCACCAGTTTTTAAGCCAGGAATAAATCGGAATCATAATTATTTATACTTTTAAGTGCTTGGTGGGTTCTGTCTGCAGGTAAAAGCTCACAACAAAACACGAAAAACCTGGAAACTGCATGCATTTATAACAAAATGAATTTTAGAGAGCTTTCATTTGCTCTAATTAGTTTAACACAAATTTTGAAAAAGTATCACGTTCTTTCACTTTAATAAACGAAGTAAAATAAATGGAAGTTTTTTTAACCCTTTTCCTACTCTTGATGAGAAAACTGTAGTACACATTTTCCAATTGTATTTTAGAAAGCATCAATTGTTTTTTAGAAAACATGAATTGTATTTTCGATAAATCTATTTAATTTCAGAAAGTATCAATTGTATTTCAGAATCATCAATTGTATTTCAGAAAAATAAATTTTATTTCAGAAGGATCAATTATAAAAAATAAGGAAGCTAAGAGTTTTTGACAACAGTGGATTTCTTCTATTATGGCTTTTGGTATCATGGAGCACATGTTGGTTTACTTAGGAACAAATATTGATGAAGCCAAAAATACTATTTTTAATGGTGATTGTGCTTCTGTAGAAGTACCTACACTCCAAACAGTGGGAAAAGGTTTTATCTACAAAAGCGATTGATCAGTTATAATGTATAGGTATTTGAAATTCTTTTTGTTGGGAATCCTTCAAGGAAACTCCAACGTGATCGAGTTCATCTTCCTCCTCTCCTGGCAGATGACTGCAATTCAATGATGCCTTTCTGCAACCTCATCTTCCCGAGCCCCAATCTTTTCGACACCGACAAAATATAGTTTGGAGAATTTGGACGGGGTGTCATTTCTGTCTGACAGTTTGGACATTAGGTTCCCATTTTTCTCCTCCCAACCAGGTATTCCTACACCCCACACATCTGAGGGCAGTTCCGTTCGCATCCTCTGCTGGATATGGTAGTAGAGTGATAAAATGGCATGTTTTAATGGAGGTAGCTAATTTAATGAAGGATCGGTACCTGTAGCCCTTAGATGGAGCAGCGTACTATCTGAGGATGCAATTATTTCCAGCTCTTTCGACCTCTGCTTTCTGTATAATTTGGAAAACTTGACTTGGCTCCTCCTGAAGGTTGCGAAGGTGGTATCACGACCTGTGAAAACATTGTTGGAATAGAATGTGCTCCAGCTGCAGCTGCTTCAGGTCTTTAGAAGAGTATGTTGCTGTGCAGAATTTTTTTCTTCCAGATTTCATGAGGAATATGTCACGCTGAGGAGCGGATATGGCCAATAACAATACTGCCAAGTCCACATCTTCGCCTATAGCCACTTGAAGAGGATACTGATTTTCAATGGCGATAGATATAATTTTCACATCTGCATCATCCTCTGCTTTATATTATTTTCCTTCAGTTTTGCATCAATAGCTTGATTAGAAGACTCTTATTGGTGGCGTTCGACAGGAAGACTATGATTTCAGTTTCCATGGAAAACTGTATATCACATCTTAGTCGATATCTTTGATTCTTCTCTGAAACGTTAGTACTTTTTGATGTGTTGGTAGAGCCATCAAAAACCACGCTACAACTTCATGGCTGATACTGGTTCTTTAGGAATCGTACGTATCTACCACAAATAGATGATATTTTGGTAGCCTCTTTTTGCCAAAGAACATGAATAAGTTTGACGAAAATGTGATATGGAACAGCGTTTTCCGGAAATATAGTTGAAGAAAGAAACGTGTTGTAGGAATAGAAACCCATTTTTCAACATTCGTTTACTGGACTGTTAGGAAATCCGAAATTTCTGCGGCCAAATTAACTTTGAATGCAATATAATGATTCCTTCTGGAATATACTTCTTAAATACAAAACACAGTTTCCAATTTTCAAATGATTGTTACGGAAATACAATTGATGATTCATAAATACAATAGATACTTAATATTTCTTTAATTATTGATATCTTAGTTTACAGAATATTTGTTGTTTGGTAATATTTCTGGGGGCATATTATAAATACTTTCGTTTCGTAGCGCTCTACGGTCTTACGCCTGGAGGGGGTAAATCTTCTGCAACCTTCGTTTAGGATTTACCCAACCATCCTTAATACCGTAGAACGCTTTGCAACGACAAAGTTTATAATTTACTTCAAGTAATAGAGTTAATATGCAAAAGTAAAATTTAAAGATGTTTGTGTAAAACAAAACCGTGGTTAAGGTTTCTTAATGGTAATGATGGTTTGAAAGGAGTATAATTGAGTTAAATCGAATCGCAATTCACAATATGGATGAAACTTTTGTAGCAGTTAATTAAGATAATCTGCAGATTTAACGAACCCTTGGAACATTAAGGAATATGGAGTTGTTAGTTATTATTAAGCCCTGCCTTATCTTAAGCCGGAAACTGTAAAAATTCCAGTTAACAAACATCAAACGGAATTTCCCAACGAGGAAGGAATCATAATAATAATTAACGTTTAGTTATTAGGAAGTTTGCGGAGATTGTCCGAAGCTAGCTTATTTTTATCTCGAGAAAGTACGCAGGGTAAGTTTTGGATGGAATAGTGAGGTCGTTTAGTTTCTCTAGCACTGGACTAGTGACTAGAGATAAGCGTTAAACGGCGTTTGGGGAAACGTTCAACGGTCCAGGATCAAAGCTGGATTTACTTTGTTATTTTTTATGGGTGCGAAGTTGGGTGCAAATATTTGCAATTAGAATCGTCTTTTCACCATCCCCTTTCATCACAACCGCAATAATATTTATTAATCATAAGCCCCCATGTAATTCCACTGTAATTATTTTGAATAATTATCTTTTCTAATTAACTTTCATTATCTACAATGCTATTACACAGATTTTCTTGTAAAGGCTACAATGTTTAATTAAGCAGTAAATGATAGATTTTATCTTTTCATGTTTAATACTCCTGTAATATAAAATAATAGTTTCGATTTACACAACAGTAATTTCACCATTTTTTAATTTTCAACTAAAATTACACAAAAATAAAATTTTTTACTTCCATAAAAATATTTTATATTTTTTCCAATTTGTACAGTTGAAATATGACACCAGTAACTGGGCATTAAATTATATTTTTCATAATTAAATTTAAACGCATTTTTTTATTACTATTCGTTACGTTTAATGTCGTGATATGTATTTGTAAACCACCTGCATTTGTTAATAAAATAGCAGTTTTTAGGAATTTGTTTGAACTGTGTTTCCATTTCGTTTATATTTTAATAAATACACTATTTAATTGGTTTTTTAATTAAAACAAATAATTTAATAAATTGATTGTCGAATCTGTTATTTTTTGTAATATGATAAATTGTTTGAAAATTAGTTTTAAATCTTGAGTTATTAACTCGTCTTACTTAGGCCTGCTATTTAACTCGTCGTATAATGGTTTTAGTCAATTAATTTCACTTTCTAGTTAATTATTATGCGGCGCCACATTTCTCAATTCTGATAATTGGCTGCCTTTACTGATTAAACTTTTTGTGCCGAATTGACGAGGTGCTCCATCAACCATAGAGAGATCAGATTTTAAATCCATTAGCACCCCCTTTAAATACGATTATTGGCTTACTTAAGCTTAGACTTAGAACTTCATTTCAGTTATTGATACAATTATTTTCACCACAAACAGATGGTTTACTTCACGCTTAGAATACATCACTGTTCATTGTTTCCAAAAATGGTTCCCTTTTAAGCACTCTGTTAATTACCTTGCTGTTGAGGTGTATGTAAAATGTTAAAAGGAAACCTAACTATTTGTGCAGGATGGTGCTAGAGTTTCGAAACGGGTTAATATTTTTGGTGTTTAATGTTTTCCAGGAAAAGCTCTTTTATTTTAAAAATTGGAGCTTTTGACACTTTTTTGATGAGGACATGGATGTTTGCTTAATCACGTTCTCTTCTTTTTGTAAAGATGTCCATTTTTTGAGAGATATTTTAAGAATAATGTAATAAAAATAGTATCGGAGGTGAAAAATTAAATTTGTTTTTCAAAAATTTTCAAACTCATAAAAGTATTTGGCTAGCTCTATAGATTTGGGCCTGCTGATTACGCTAAACTAAAAAATTTGCTTGTAACCAGTAGTTTAGAAGTAACACTCAAAAATCATAAACAGGTTCAGAAAAGACACCCGTCCGCTTCGCAAGTATTGTTAATTTTTTTTTCAAATTTCGTGTAATTTCGTGACTACGAAAGCTTGCTATTGGGTCAGAATATTTCATTTATGTCCTCGATATTATTCAGCATGATTGTACAGCTACTTCTTCAAAATCGCGTTTTTTTAAATTTTCACTCGTTATTGGTCCTATAAATTTGGGTTCGATGATAACGAATCAAGCAATATCAATGCGATCCGACGCAAACTTTTTAAATGACCGCGATTTGAAAATTGCTAAACATTGGGAATTATCAAAAATTATATTTTTCGAATGTTATAAAACTAGTTTTATAGCTTTTGGTCTGCAGGTTACGTTGAAATCCAAGTAGTAGTTTGGAAGTTACCACTAATTTTGTAACACTAAAAAAACCGAAGAAAAAGAAGCCCACACGAAAAAAGCGCACAAAAAAAAGACTATATTAGGCAAGGAGCTAGAAAGTGACGAATTTTGTGCGAGTATGAAAATAGCCGAACGAGGCACTAGCCGAATGAGGATATTACACAAGCACGAAATCCACTTTCTTGCGAGTTGCGTACGCTATTTTTTCGACGACTACCCATATTTTGTAGGATTAACTAAAAAGTCAACACATAACCTGTGTTATCATCACCTGGCATTGAAGTTTGTCGAATATTTTTAGTTAAATGTACCTAATTGTAGGTGGCGCTGTTTTGAAGAAAACAACTGATCGAAACGAATAAAAAATATTCGTATTTTATTTAAAATTTACTCAAAAGTTAATTATACAGGGTGTGTCACTTTTTTTCAAGCAAAAATTTTTATTAGATAGTAAATGTCATTCTGAACAAAAATTTTCCTATGAACTATGTTTTTTCGACTCCTTAAAAAGTTACAGCAATTTTAAAATTTCATAAATTTAATGATTTTTGTGGGACACCCTGTATAAATTTAATTTAATTTAATTTTTTTTTTATTTAAATCAAGTATTCTTTGGATTTTGTATATCTTTAAGCCAATAAGATGCTAAATTTTACCGAGGGAAATTTAACCTGGTCCTTTACTTATTTTAAAAAAGTCAATAGTGTTGAAAAAACCCAATTTGGCAAAGAAAAAATCCAAATAATAATTGACTTATATAAAAAAAATATAATAAAAAAAATACAGTGTTAAAATCGATGGAAGTGCGATCGTTTAGATTAAACAAAGAATCGGCCATTTTTCCACATGTGTACCTTTCATTCTCCAATATTTTTTCTGATGATGATGACTGTTCCATCTAATAATTTGTTGACGATATTGTAACGTGCAACAGCCTTGATAAAGAAGGAAAATTACCTTCGAAACGTTGGCGATTGCTCAAAAAAACAATTAAAAAAAAATATTATACAGGGTGTTTCACAAAAATCATGAAAATTTATCAATTTTAAAATTGCTGTAACTTTTATGGAGCCGAAAAACATAATAGTTCATAGGAAGTTTTTTGTTCAGAATGACATTTACTATCTAAAAAAAATTTTTGCTGGAAAAAAAGTGAGACACCCTGTATAATGATTTTAATAATAAAATAAGTAATGTTAGCGGGGTTAAATATAAATTTCTATTTGAACTTTGAACTGTCCTTTTTTTGCAACTTAAAAAAATCCAAGAGATGGCTTTCGGAATTCCTTCGCAGCGCCTCTACCGAAAATTACAAGAAGTTTCTCAGAGTTACAAAACAGAAACCCAAAGTCACTAGAGTAGCAATGATAGATTTTCTAAACCACTAATATGAATGACATATACGATTTTCTCATATGGTCGTCGGAAATGCCATTTTTCGCGCATGTTGCACAAAAAATATAAACGTCAATAAATTACAAAAGTATGAAAGTATGTAGAACACGACCTGATATTTACTTATCTTAGGTTGGCAGTACTTTGATATACACTGTGTTTCTAAATATATGCGAAAAAATTCACGAGGCGATTCCTGTACAAATTGTAAAAGGTCCCATACACTATCAAACAGTTTGCACAAACATGTTTGCTCAACATATTGCGCAAAATATTTCAAACATGTTTGAATTTACACCACAATTTACACCACAATTTATGCAACAACTCAAACATCGCCATACACTGTCAACATGTTTGCACAACACCCTCTGTTGCGCAATTTGTTTGATAGTGTATGGGGCCTTTAAGATAATAATAACACAAATTTGATCGAATTATCATAAAAATTAAAGAAGTTATACTCAAAAAATGGAAAAAATATAGAAAGTTTGACACCCCGTAATTGAAAAATAGAGCACTTTTGAGAAAAAAATTATTGCTTACTTTTATCTCCAAATTGGTCAAGGAAACTCCTGGTAAATTTTTTTGCATGTATTTAGAAACACCTTGTATAAGCTAAAAAGTGTTATTCGAGGTGCAAAATTTTTCATATAAATGTTGACGGGTTTAAAAATTGACATTTGTGTGTGACTTTGCTTTTCTTTTTCTACATCATGTGACTTTCATAAAACTATCAAGTTTTGAATCTAAAGTGAATTAAAAAAAGACTGAAACCGTAACTATGCAACCAAACATGCTCTGTAGTGATTTTAGACTTGCTAAGTTGGGGCACCTGTTAATTTTCATTCAAATTTAAATATAATCTGTCATTTTAACCAAAGCGTTTCTCAGCAGGTTTTCTTCGAGTATTTTTTCAAGTCATTTCTCAGTGTATTGCAAATTTAAAAAAAACAGTGTTTTTCAAAACTAAAATTAGTTCACTTAAAATATTCGCGATGGTTTTTTCACCGGAGCACAACGAAATCATTTCAGTGTAGCCAACTGTGGGATACTTAGGTTTCCTATCTTGCAATGTCAATGGTTTTAATCTTATTTGAATTCACTGTAAAAGGAATAACCCAACTACAGTGGCACTCAAATGTACTTTATTTTACATAATTTGTTATTGTGATATTTTATTGTTTTATTTAACTATCGTAGCACTTCTTTGTTACCTGTTTCATAAAATTCATAAAATATTTTTGTAAATAAAAATAAAATTATTGAATGAAAATATAAGTTATGAGTTTTCAGAAAGCTATGTAGATACCAAATTTAATAAAAACATGAGCTGTTCCATTTAAGATTTCAAACTTGTTAATCTTATTCTCAGTCAGGTGATGTAGCAAAATACAGATACATTTTTAACCCTTATAACACTTATACAGGGTGTCCCATTTGACGTTGGGCTATATGGGTATTTTTGTTATTATTTAGAAGTCGGATAAATGGATAAAGTAGTAGAGAATTGTTCGTATATTAATAATTAAAAAAAAACAAGAAAATCAGATTTGCAAAATTATTATCGGTAGTACCAAAAAGTTCTTTGACATTATACAGCCCATTTTTTATGTACAAATATATCAAATTACTCAGACAAAAACACTGATTCGAAATATGATAGCCATAAGAAAAAGATAAGTTTGTGTTATTTTCATCCAATCCGTTGACGAAAAAATATATTCAATTGTCTTACTGCATTGTACAGAAAAAGTGCCATAAAACTTTTTTGGTACCACTGAAAATGAAGAAGTTATGTCCATGTTTTGAAAAACGCATTTTCTTGTTTTTTTTAGATATCACAGGAACGATCCGATATTCAAATGTTTTGTCAACGAATTATTAAAATATGAACAAATCTCCACAACATATAACCGACTTTCTATTTCCAATAATAACAAAGATACTCAAACAGTCCAACTTCAAATGGGACATCGTGTATATTATAGAACGGTTATAGCCTTTATGGAGGAGTTTTTCAGCACCCTGTGCACCCTACTATAGTTTTTACAACATTTTGATCAGTTTAACTTAGTTCAGTTCAGATAATTTTCAATTTGAGTTCAAGTCAACTAACAAAATGAGCACGTAAAAACTAAACTGAAAAAGTGAGCAAGTGAGTATTGATTTGCTCAGAATTTTCTTGAACAAAGTATCTAAAAACATAACTTATGTATTATTTTTTTTACTTATATGTATATTTTACTCGATCATAACTATCAACTTTTGAGTGGGTAAAAAGTGCGAAAAGTTTGTCATTTTTGATCAGGTGTTACTGCGTAAAGTAATGCTTTTTGCAGTTTTGCAGTAGTGCACTTAAGTCATGCTTATTTGCACTCGTGCAAGAAAGGATGAATGTATGCACTGATTTTGGATTAGCTGCACTCAGTGCACTTTTGCACGGACAGTTCCTTTCCAGCTCATCTTTTGGACAATTCCAACACAATCGTTGAAATTAACCATTTCTGGAAAATGCGAAAAACCGATCAGGTTAGAAAAAAATTATTTCTGCACCGAGAATTTGCAACTTAAAATTTCCTTATACTCCTTTTCTGCAAATAAATATTTGTTTAAAATTTTGAAATTTTTAGGACGAAATTAGGGCGCGTTCCACTAATGAACACTAAAGCCCACGACCACGACCGCAAAATTTTCCTGTTCCACTAGCTCAAAACGTCACCATTCAACAAACGACCACAGAAACCCACGAAAAATACGGTCGTTGTGAGCTTCTTGCGGTCGCCATCGATGACGTTTTTATGCACGAAAGAAACAACCGCGTTCTTATGTGGAACGACTTTGCGGACGTCGTGGGCATTGCGACTCTTTAGTGGAACGCGCCCTTAAAAAATCTAAAAGGCCCCTTCTATAATTGATTAGAGATTTTTGTGGAAAATATCATTGTGTGATGAGTGAGGAACATTCATTTTGTCCACTCTCATTTAAACAAATGTGTTTACTTTGTCATTGAGTTAGTGAGTATCGCCTCAATGAGTTTTAAGCATAGCTTGATTGGCATGGCCATACTATAAGAAACTTCTGAACCATAAATATGTTGACGATGAAGTATCTGCATTACCCAAGGGATAATATGTTAATTACAGCATTAAACTAAATAAATAAAATAATCAAAATTAATTCAATTTGAGGAGGTTATAAAGCTCGCAGCATAACAAAATAGAGGAAACGAAAATAAATCTTTATTAAAACTGTACTTGAAGTAAGTATATCCAGAACAAGAGAATTAGAGACACGTTTTGGGTTGTCTGTAGGATGTAGACTGAAAACATCGCATATTTATCAGATCTGCGTGGAGAGACTGTCATCGAAATATACAGCCAACATCTCAACACTCTCATTTTTATACCTCTCGTCTCCCTCAACCCCCATTCTTGTAAACATGTATCATATATTTGTATAAAAAAGAGCTTTTATTTTTATTTAACGCTCTACTTGCTAGCTAAAATTATAATTAATCTCTATATAGTGAGACCATAAGTGTAAATCTGAAACTAAAAGCGTGAAACTGTTAAACAAAAAGTAATACTGCAGAGAAATTTATTTATGTAATAAATTGCGTGACGTTTGCCACGTAAAAATTTGTACGTTTATAAAGTTCGATAAATAAATTTAATCAATTCTAGCACTGCAGCCGACACGTTTTAAATTTGATAAATTTCAAACACTACTTTTGTAATTTCAGCTTTAGACCAAACTTAACTTATTTACAAAACAAAACAAGTATTTATTTTATTAAATATGAAAATTGTTTATTCATAAATAAATTCCATTAGCATGGGGTAATAACGTGGGTTTAATTTGCGTAAATTGAAGAGCTCTGTTGTTTTTAACTTGTTTTGTTTGGTTATTTCGACGTTTATATCCTCAGGGATTCCCTTATTCCCAAATTGTAATTTTCCATAAGTAAGATACATTTTCATATCCAACATATTGGAAAAGTTGAAAATGTTACATCAATCATCTTTTTGTTTTATACCAAACAAACATAGTACTACTGCATTTTTTTATACAAATTTTTTATTAAAGCTTTATTAAAAATTTCATAAAACAGGACGTTGTGCAATTTAATTTAAAAATTATGATCATAATTAAATATAAATAATAAAGGAATAATTTTATCATAAATTACTCTAGTTTAATTCGAATATTTAAATATCAAAATATTTTATATTGTATAATGATAAAAATTATGTTTTACCATACGGGCATTAGTTTAAATACGAAATTAATTCTAATTTTTAACAAAATATTTTTGTTTTATTATTTAGTTTCAATTATTTTACACCAACTGAACATACATATTTAATGAGAATTTAGGAAAATTTATTTATAATTTAAATTACGGAGTAGCAAAGTAAAGATATTTACAATTTAAATAAGTACATTTTAAATTAACATAAATTAAAATACAATTTAAGGATATAAGAGCTGTTTCGTAACATTATGTGCCGATTGCACCACTTCCGCTTAAATTTAAGTGACACTTATATTTAAAACGTGTTAATCTGCCAATTAAAAAATTTAAGTGTCAATTTGGGATTTAAGGAGAAGTGGTGCAACTGACTCTATTGGCTTTTCAAACTAAGCAATATTCCTCTTGTGGCCGAATTCAAAACTAATGAGATGACGTCAGAAGTTGGCTAGTTGCCTTAACTATGAATTGTCACCGGGATTACGCGCTTTTCATTGACCTACTTGTGATGTCATTGTTCACTCATTGTTCAGGTCTTATGTGTAAACGCATCTTTATAACACTTCCCTCTTAAAGTCCAGTCCATTAAATTTGGGATTAAATGATATAATTTAATCTTCTTTAATTTAACATCGTTATATAATTTTCAATTATGTAAATTATTCTTGGCATAATAATTTTAATTGGAAATGTGGTTTTATACTACCTACATCTCATATCGATCCATTTACTATTTAATTAAGTCATCCAATAATCATGTGATAATGTGACACTGTTATGAAATACTGCAGCATTCAAGTGCAAGTCCACAAACCAATAAATTTAATTAAATACTCGCCTAGGATGATGGCCTATTTTTTTTATATAAAATAAATAATATCTTCATAATACATTTTGTATGTATTTAAGCTTTTCAATCAGATTTTAAATAAATCTACTAAAAAAGGTATTTTATAAAAAAAAAACTTGTTGGTAAAATAAATTGTAGTTTTTGAAATAAAACTCTTTCCAACCAATTTTGACAGCGACAATGAAACGTAAAACAATTTCCTGAAACAAAGAGGAATGCTACGAGCATCAAAGCCTAATTACAATTTAATTTAATGCGTTTTTGTAAAGTGTTTTAGTTTCAATTTTAATCGTATTAAAACAAGGCATTTGGAAGAAACTTTTTTATATACTTTGGGATTAAGCCAACGTTTTTTAATATGTTTTATATTACTACCCTTAAACGACTGCATTTTTACAATTGAAGTTCAAACTTTAAAACTCCCGAAGAAAGCTTTAATTAAAAATAAAATTACAAATTTTTGCTTTAAAATGTGATAGTTTTATTCATAAAATGAAGCGTTCAATCAGGTTTATAATGAAAGTTAAAATTTTGTAAATGCGGAATTATTTTATAATTAAAAAATGAATAAATGATAACAATTTGAGTTGTAATTAAAAAAAAATGAAATTTGTTCAATTATAAAATAGCCAAATATTGGTGATTTAAATTTTTAAATCTAATCAAATTGAATTTATAATTATCGTAAAGTGCCATTTTTTATTTTTTATTGTTAAAAATAAAATCATCGAATACAAAATTCATATAGGGTGTAATTACATCAATGCAAAAAAGTAAGGAGAAAGTGACTTAGTAATAATTTTTTCCATTTTCTTGGTTCAAAGTCGCATTTTTTTTAACTAAATTTAGTGGGTATAGCATGTGTTTTAAGAACAAGTGAGCTAAAATCTTTTGCCCGCTCAAATGAGTTGAAAAATGTGCAATGTTGGTTACATAACAACGCATACAAAAACGTCGATTATTAAATTAAAAAGAAATTAAGTTATTTCAAAGAAAATATATTTATAATAGTTATAAGAAATATTTAATTTAAATGATAAGTGCATAAAACATAAACATGTTATAATATTTAATAATTTTCGTCCAACAAACAACAATCCTAATCTTAAATTTTGAAATTTAATATAAAGGTCTTTTTGGGTTACAATTTAATTAATATAAATATGGAAACTCAAGAAAGTGATAACATAATTATTAGTTGTGAGTACTCCTCCTAATATTTTGGAAGGACAAATAAAATTTTCCAAAAATTAGGTTTAGCACACGTGAGCAAAGTGATTTTATCATTCGTTTGATTGTTGGGCGCTCGAGCTGACACTTTGGTCACTTGAACTAAAAATAGCTATTTAGACTTTGTAATTCAAAAATTCCTAAAATTCTGTTTATTCGTGGATCATCAAACGTCAGGATTAGGCTAGGTTAGGTTAATTTTGGCAAATTTAAACGACAAAAAAGCTAAAAAAGTGGGGTTCTATTTTTTTTGCTATTGTAGCTACAGGGTTTAAGTCACCGATTTTCATCAATAATCAAAAAATTCCTAATAATAATTTAACCAGCAATGTACGTAGAATTAAAAAATACTACTAGAAAGCTCAAACCATCATCTTTCAATTGATAAAATATAAATTCATAAAACGTTAAAAAAATCGCAAAAAAAATTTTTCAATATTTTTTCAACAACTACATTTTAACAATTTTTTTTTCATATTACTGTGGTTATTAATTGAAAAAGGATACTTTTCGTTTTCGAATGATCATTTTTTTTTAATCTTTACGCACATTGGTTGAAATGTAATGGCGTTATCTAGGCCTTGAAACGAGAGAGAGGGAAGCTCTTACAATCTCCATCTCTCTCGTCAGTGCTGCCAATTAAAAAATTTACAAAATAATAAATAAACAATTAGGAATTTCGACTATGGCGCTATTATGACAAAAATATAAAAAATGGAGGAAGGCGAGTAAAACCTTGCACTAGCGTTTGTAGCATTTTTGGTGGCTAAAAAATTTATTTATAGATATCCACACATAAACTATACTTAAACAAGTTTTTATTAATTACACTCCACTACGATAGCTTTATATATGACCACCGAAGATCGTATATGATCTTCAAAATCGGCGAATTGTCTAAAATACTTATTTCAATGATTGCTTTTGACACTTACTTCTTGCAAAATTCAAGCTAAACCCATCAAATTTTACAAATATACCGTTTAGAGCAATTAAAATTATGTTATTATTCTTTAAAATGATATCTAAAATACTTAAAATCAGAATATAGAAACAAATGTTTATTTAATATTATTTGGTGTTATTTCATTTTTTCAGATTAAATTGGTTGCACTGTTAAGAGAGATATAGGGATTGTAAGAACTTCCCTCTCTATCGTTTGGATCATCTTTGAGGAACGCTGTTAGTGATTTTGTGATTTTTGACCAAAATTCAAAACACTGTAGCTTCAAAATTTAAAAAAAAAACAACTGTTTGGTGAACCACACACGGCACACCCTGTATAAAGTTGTATATACTTGATACTTTCGCAAAAAATAAAGTTTTGGCTAAATAGCGTATGTTATAAGCTAAGGAAAAATAACATTATGAACAACAATAATAATAAAAAAGATGATGATTGACAGTTACCAATTCGGAACAATCTTTTCAAATTTTTATGATTATTAGAATGATTAAGTTGTATGGTTTTTAAAGCTGGGTCCACACCAAAATCGAGAGCTCGCGAGCTGTTCGCGAACTGTTCGCGATCAGTTCACGAAGATTACGTTACACCAATTCTATAATCACGAGCTCAGAGCTCCGTTGCAGTTCGGCAGGAATTCGCGTTTTGAGTGTATGTGTTCGTAGTTGACAACATGTCATCGGGCGATTATGAGTTAATTGTCTGTTCCAGTTTGATATTATATTGATCAAAAAGATTTAGTATTTATTCCTCACTTCGCTACATTTTGCGAAATAAATGAACACATACGCTCGTGCTGCGAGTCTACAACTTAAAAACGAACAGCAAACGTGTATTACACGTCCGCAAACAATTGTAGCTCGTCTAGTATTCGCCAGAAAAGTCTCGTCATGAACTCTAGTCTCTACACATCAAGTTCGTCAGCAGTTAGCGAGGAGTTCGGTAGCTGTTCGCGAGCAGTTCGCGAGCTTTGTGTGGACCCAGCTGGAGACTGTTCAAGTAAAGTATTTTTTATAAAGAAAAAAATCTGTTCTTTCAAGGATTTTTTGGGTGGATTCATTACTAATTCCATCTAAGGTCCATTAAAAAACTGTCCAAATTTAACTGGAAAATTTTCTACAAAATCACATTTTCCAGTTTTTGATTCAATTACAACTCAGATTTTTTCTTAATAAAACCAAAATGGGAAACGAAAGTTAATAGCTTATCTTTTCCCCCAGAATACTTTCAAAATAACACTTTTTTCGAACAAAAAAGTAACGCCCCAAAATTTTTAATAACTATTAATTCTAATAATAAAGGGTTTTTGAAACGGAAATTACGAATTTCTTGTAATCTAAGTTGGTTTCTACCTTAGAAGTGGAAGGATTTCCTGTAATTTAAAATGAGCTTTGAATTATACTTTATACAGTGTGATTTTTATGTATGGAACCAAGGCGGTCAGCCCCAAATGGCTAGATAAAAAAAACTGAAATTTGGTACAAACAAATAGGGCCTTGGTACAAATATTTTAAGGTTAAAAAAAATTTTATCGCCCGGATTTTTGACACGGCACCCATTATTATTTTCCCAAAACATTTTTTAAAATAAAATATTTTATTTAAATAAAACCATAAAATGTTTTATTGATCAAAAAATGTTTTAGGCCTTTTTTGAAGGCTAACATGTTTTTATTTTTAAAGGAAAACGCTATTTTTTTGTAACTTGCGACAGTCCAAAAAAATAAAAATTGGATTACAAAATTTTATCTATGTTTATTTTTTATGATTTAAATAATAATTTTTTGTACTGTAGTAAAGTATCTTAAAATATTTGTACCAAAACCCCATTTGATTCCACCAAATTTCAAATTTTCTTATCCAGTCGTTTGGGCATGACCGTTTTGATTCCTTACATAAAAATCATGCTGTATTTTAATTTTGGAGAAATGGTGGATACTTGAAATATGCATTTTTTTAAATTTAAATGAAACCTTCACAAACTTTAAAAAGTTCTACATTTTACTAAAATCTAAGTGATTTTATATAAAATTTTGAAAATTATCAATGTGAATTTTGCTTAAATTTCAAGAAAACGAATTAATTGTAATTGTACAGTTTTCCATGAATTTTGAAGAGTTCTTTAGTACTTTACTAGGAACCGTTAGATGAATAATAATGTATTCAATATATTTTTCGTCATTTTTGAAACATCCTGTATAAAATTCACTTCTGTACGTATATTTACAAAATTCACAAAACGTTTGATGATAATTTTAAATTAGAAAAAAAGTTTTCTTAGAAATTTACGGCATTAGATTTGGATAGTGTTAATTTTTATGTAAGTGTTATATTAAAAAAATAAATCTCTAGGTTTGTTGTTGGCGGACCTTTTTTGAAAGCGGGACTTAGGCCATGGCCTTTTTGCCCTATTGGCTAAAACGGCCCTGATTAGACTTTATTAGAACTTAGCAGTTCTGACCTACTTCAAGTACTTTCAGCCCACGAATTTTCCATATCTAATATTTTTATATATTTTTTCATATGGTTTTGAGTTATGACAAGATTTCTTCAGCAAGTAAATTTATTTTGCCATTTTAGTTCACGTGATTTATATCAAACATAAATATACAGGGTGTCTTAGACCACCCGTCCACCCCTTTTATTTTGAGAACGCCTTGTCGTACATGGCTGAAATAAAAAAAATGATTACCAAAGCAAACGCGAAGAATCCATTAGTGCACTTATTTTTTTCCGGAACAATCCGGAAGTACCCGGAACCGGAAGTAACTTTCGATTTTTAAATGGCAACATAGGTCAAGTATGGTATCGTTTGAAAGGTCTTTTAAAAAGAAACAACTTTTATTAAAATATTTTTGTAATATCTTGCATAATTAACAAATTAAACGAACAAAAAATATGCAAACAAGTGACCATTGGTCTCTTAAATTATGGAAAAATTAAATCGTTACCATCATCCGCAAATGGGCAAGAGAGAGATTTTTTTAAATTGAAAGTCTTTTTTGCGTTTATCGCTTTATTCGTTAAAAATAATCAGCATTTTTTTATTTTTTGAATTAAGGTAAATACATACCCTAAAAAAGTTGATTATTTTTAACAAGAGAAGCAAAAAATACATGTTTCCATTTAAAAAATCATAATTGCCTCTACCCTTACCCATTGAGGATGATGGTAGTGTTTTAATTTTTCCATAATTTAAGAAACCATTTTTGTCACTTGTTTGCTTTTGTTTTTCGTTTAATTTGTTAATTATGAAAGATATTAAAAAAATATTTTAATAAGAGTTGTTTCTTTTTAAAAGATCTTTGCCATTTATAAATCGAAAGTTGCCAATGGATTCTTCGAGTTTGCCTTGGTAATAATTTTTTTTATTTCAGCCATGTACGACAAGGTGTTCTCAAAATAAAAGGGGTGGACTGGTGGTCTGAGACACCCTGTATAAGTAATGAGATCGGTCCAAGTGTAGATCCTTGGGGAATATCTCTTGTAATATTTTTTGAGAATGTTGTTATTTTCTTTGATTTTAACACACGTTTATGTATGTTTTCATAAGCTTTGGGTACCTATTTTTTGGTTCTAGATATTCCTAGATGCTAAACATTTCATGTACGATATGCTCCACGATAATGTGATACACACAAGGAATGTCAAGGCAGCCAATAAACGCTTTCGTGAGTCTTGGAATATCCCTTAATCTCGCCACACCTTTACTTTGCGATTTAAACAACTTTACTTAGAATTATCCTTGATTAAGCTCTACTTACAATGCGATGCGTGTGCACAGTCTGACCATTCCCACTTAAGTACTGAATAGTGGTGGGCGAGACTAAGGGATATTCAAGCCACACGAAAGCTTGTTATTGGCTCTAACATTTCTCTTGTGTAGCACAGTATCGTGGAGCTTATTGTACCATCATCGTTATTATTTATTGGATAAAATATTAAATTATGATTACCTGAAAACACGGAGGTATAGTCACCCGGCTCGTGAATTTATGTGAACATAATAAACACAGTGGGTAATTGAACTAAAGCCTGTCAGCTCGTGCGTATAGCAGCAGATAATGGCATTAAATTAGAAACCATATCAAAGTACACAAATTTTACTCCTTGGCTGTCCTGATAATATATACTTGAATCAACATGAGATGAGTATTTTTGTATTTTTTTTATAGGAACTTAAAATGCAGCCATCATAAAATCATAAACTTTGATGAATATATTAAACATTTTAACATTATACTGCATGGTTTTCGTATTAAATAAATAGTTGTTTGGAAGTTTTACAAAAAGGATTACGTTGAGCGTTTAACAATTAACTGATGTGCATTGTTTTCGAAGTACTTGATGCATACAAAAGTTATAAAATAAAGTGCGCAAATTTGAAACTGAAATTTAAGCTAAGCGGGGTTAAAGTAATTTCCGCTTCAATTGTAATGGGTTGGAGATGATGGGGTATTCGGTCGTGTCTGTTACGCTGGGTTTGTGGTTTGCTCTTCTATACGTGTATAACTAGTGACGTCAGTAATTTAATCCGCGGCCCTTGTACCAAAATGAAAGACCATGTCGTAGCTTCCACAAACGACAAACCGTATCTCCAGGCATTCTCTCCATCTACATAAATAACCAAATTTTGATATAGGATTTTCTAAAATACGAATTAGATCTCTCGAGTGAAATGAAACCTTGCAGATGACTATTTCCACCATTGTCTTCAAATATTTGAATATTTTTAGAATTTATTTTGATAGCCCTCTTCAGACAATTTATTTAAATTGAAATTTTATATAAAACTATGCAAATTTTTTAATGAAGTGATATCAAGTTTTTTCTTAAAATATAACATCTCGCCCACTATATTCTCCAACATTCAAGAAGTTTAGTTTAAAGTATTTTCTACTCTACTAAAAGAAGTTGTAATATAAATTTTTTAGTATGAAAATTGCAGGAGTACTTTAATTATGTATTTTCCACTCAAATTAAAAATATTCATGAATAATCGTAATTTAATATTTATATGATTGCATGAAAAGTAGTGCTATAAAATTAGTTTTATCTTCAAATTAGCCATTAAAATTGAAATTGCATGTACGTAGAAATCAATGACAATAAATTTATTTTAGATTATAATTTCTATTAATAAGTTATTGCGTTTATAAATATTTCAATTAAAATTATTATACTGGTGGTGTAATATTTTTAACCCATTAAAATGTACATAATTTAAACTTCGAGGAATTAAAGTATGATTAATTAAAGCGGGTGGTAGGTTATCATCGCGTCGTCACCTCGAATTATCAACCAACATTGGTCTATGGTAGAAATCTGTGTATAACCGTATAAATTTCATTAAACCTCCTTTTCAACATTCCCGAATTAACTTTAACGTAAATTAAGATAGCGCGCACTTGGCGTATCAAGGATTACTCCAAGATTAGTAAGCAACATATCCTTGTTAACCATTAACCACCATCTATCAGGATTTATTTTGCATACTAACTACTTACAAACTGCATAACATCAAAACTTCTCTCATCCAACTTCCCACAATTCAAGGATTCGATCTTCAAAAATAAATTGTATTGTAACCATTTCAGTTTCTGGTTTGTTAAGAACATTAAGATAAAAAGCAAGTATTACAGTGTAATCCAAAAGATTTCACAAAGTTTATAAGAGTGCCCTTGTAAAGACGCGACCGATCAACTTGCGGCCGACTTTACTCCACTCGGATTAAAACTGGGCCTCAATAAAGCTACAAAAAGTGATTTTCCTAAACCAAACTCTCGGGTAAATAATATTAAGCCCTGAAAGCGGGAGAAAATGCAAAAAGGGGAAAATAATTGAATTAAATGGCGAAACTAACTTCAATCTTTGTGTTTATTAACATTTTACGAATTTTTAATAGGATTTGTTATAGTAATAATAACACAAGACAGAGCTGATTAAAAATTTTATGCACAAACCTCGGTAAATTGTGGTTGTCTCCAAAATAATCTTCTCATCGCAACTTTCAAATGAATTTTAATTTATTCAACTCATGAGTGCATATAAATGCAACTTCTGTGTCTTGATTTATATTAAATTACTCAAAATAATATTAAATTTTAGATTTATTATAAAAGAATTATTGAATAAAGTATATCCCTAAGGAATATTATAAAAACCTAGTCCCTAAGAAAATATACGTATACGAAGTAAGTGGAGAATGATGATCGATTATCGAAAGCTTAACGATAAAACGCTTAACTTTAACTTCCATTGAATATGTTTAAATTCCGGAGAATTCTTCCAAAAAAGGCAAAACGAAATTCGAGAAATGCTTTTATAAATTCCTGCATATGTTAATCCCATTATACAAGCACCATAAATTAGTTTTTTAAACTGCTCTATTAAAAATAAATAATTCATCTAAAAAATGCAGTTTTTGCTTATATAATTCTATATAAACTTTTAAAGGCACTAAATTTAATGTGAAAGGAATAAAGTCATTGAATGTGATGCAATTAGATTGTTTGAAGTAATTCGTCTTAAGTTCGTAAAGTTTGATGTAACTTGAGCATCGCTTTGTGTATTTTTAATTCGCGACGGTTCTGAATTTAAAGTTTACGTTGTAAATTAATTTTGCACGAGCGTGTAATTCCTGTTTATAAATTTAATGCGAAACGATGATGAATATTTTATCCAAGTTTTTCTCGATAGACAAAATGTAATTATGTTAAAATAATAAGTTTCGCGCGCTGCATCAGCTCGTCCTGATTTTATAAATTTATTTCGCATATGTAAATTTCATTTCCAAACTTAATTATGTTTTAATAAAGTAATGAAAATTCTGTTTTCGTAACTATACGTGTAGTTTCTATTATGATATATCTCAGATTTTCACCACAGAAAAGTAATTCTAAATATTCATTCACTAGTCTTTCGTTTGTAATCATCAAAAATCTGGAATAAACATATTGGTAACGGAAAACCATAATTTATGCATGGCACCGAAAATACAAGGATGTCGAACGAAAACTTTATAATCCTGTTTTTTGGTATTTAACTTCAGTTTTTGGAAAAATGCTCGAATAAGTCGATTTTTGTTTTTAGGGACACAGCTTTTTTATTTTCCAAAATCAATTTAAAGGTAGATCTATTCAGGATGAATCGTTTAGCACAGATTAATATCGCTAAAGAAGTTCGTTGAATCAGCATAAGTGAGAGTAGAGTCAGAAGAAAACTCAAAAGTTTGGTTTGAAGTTGTATGTAAAGTCGTCAGTCGTCAGTCGTCAGTCGTCAGTCGTCAGTCGTCAGTCGTCAGTCGTCAGTCGTCAGTCGTCAGTCGTCAGTCGTCAGTCGTCAGTCGTCAGTCGTCAGTCGTCAGTCGTCAGTCGTCAGTCGTCAGTCGTCAGTCGTCAGTCGTCAGTCGTCAGTCGTCAGTCGTCAGTCGTCAGTCGTCAGTCGTCAGTCGTCAGTCGTCAGTCGTCAGTCGTCAGTCGTCAGTCGTCAGTCGTCAGTCGTCAGTCGTCAGTCGTCAGTCGTCAGTCGTCAGTCGTCAGTCGTCAGTCGTCAGTCGTCAGTCGTCAGTCGTCAGTCGTCAGTCGTCAGTCGTCAGTCGTCAGTCGTCAGTCGTCAGTCGTCAGTCGTCAGTCGTCAGTCGTCAGTCGTCAGTCGTCAGTCGTCAGTCGTCAGTCGTCAGTCGTCAGTCGTCAGTCGTCAGTCGTCAGTCGTCAGTCGTCAGTCGTCAGTCGTCAGTCGTCAGTCGTCAGTCGTCAGTCGTCAGTCGTCAGTCGTCAGTCGTCAGTCGTCAGTCGTCAGTCGTCAGTCGTCAGTCGTCAGTCGTCAGTCGTCAGTCGTCAGTCGTCAGTCGTCAGTCGTCAGTCGTCAGTCGTCAGTCGTCAGTCGTCAGTCGTCAGTCGTCAGTCGTCAGTCGTCAGTCGTCAGTCGTCAGTCGTCAGTCGTCAGTCGTCAGTCGTCAGTCGTCAGTCGTCAGTCGTCAGTCGTCAGTCGTCAGTCGTCAGTCAGTCAACATTTAACACTCAATGGTCAATATGACTTCCTGCTAGTGAAGTATCCAGACCAAGATGAAAATCCAGCTTAAATGGAACTAGATAATCCTGATAGATGAACTTAAATATGTTTAGAACCTACTCAGTTCGTGTTCGCCTACGTTTAAATTTTGAAAAAAGTACTTATCCAAATAAAAAGTATTAAATAACGAGAGCAGTTTATAAATATTTAAATTTATAAAAATAAATGCCACTGAGTAGTTCAGGTTATCCGTTTTTTTTTCCGGGAATTATCCTAATGTCCCTAATGTGGAGTTTTGCACATGTTTTCTCTTATGATTTCTTATAACAGATGCTTAAATCGATCTTGCATTTTCAAATGCTCATAAATAAAATTTTGAATATTCATGAGCATTTCCATTGTAATAGGCTAGAACATGCCTCCCTTTCCTATACGAATTTCAATTTGAAAATCTGCATTTTTTTGTATAAATTCTTGTTCTTAAGAAAACTTCGCTCAGCTTTCCAGAAAATCAAGTGATATCAGATCAAAAAAAGATCGAGGTGGCCTTTCGAGTTCACCTTTCATACCAATACCTTAATTCAGATATTTCCTCTATTATAGTAGCAACCAATACGTCTTTACCAAGCGACGCTTAGATTCAAGCTCAGTTTAATTCAAGCTTGCGTTGCACCATTGTTTTACACACGATGTCTTGGCTAGGGTCCGGATAGATTTAGCAACACCGGTGCGAAGCAGCTGCTACCTCCTTCTAATTTGCTGTTTTAAAAGTAAGCTGGTAAACTAGTCTAACATTACCATACATATTTTTTTAAAGTAGCGTTTATGGTTTAATTTAAAATTAGTGCTAAATTAAAGAGAATATCGAATAGAGGTACTTTAGTTAATCTAACACTCGGTTTCTTCAACATGTCATTAGATGCAGCTTCACCAAGATTTAGATTAAGTTGAGCTTGCGGTGCACTACGGTTTTATTCAAGACGTCTTGGCTAGGGTCCGGATAGATTCACATAATTTAAATGAATCTCATCCACAAAAATGTAATGTTTGCTGAACAGATAGGATTGATTTAACGCTTTTAGGTTATGACTTGATACTTAGCCGCTCAAAATCGACGACTTCGGCGTGGTGCAACTGTGTAAGCCCAAGTTTAAATTTGGTCTCAAGACATGGTGGAGAAACCGGCTGTTAATCTTGATCTATGATGTATAACCCCTGCTTGATTCGTATAAGGCAAGATTTCGGCGTGGTGCAATCGAATAAGCTAAGCTAACGACTTGAGACGCATCTTAAGATTTAGTTTGGTCTCAAGTCATAGTAGAGAAACCGGACGTAAGTTAATAATTAGTAAACTTTAGGAAATTTTTTTCACGTGATTTTCCTTCACTAAATCACCCTTTATATCTTCAAAAAATGATTCCTTCTTTATTATGAATGTGAGTGTGGAATCCATTTTATAATGATAAAATTAAATTGTTAGAAGGGGTTCAACGAAAATTTTTACACTTCATATTGTTCAAAAGAGGGATACCTAAAGATCATCACAATGTTGAAGAGATTATGCACCAATTAAATATTAGAACTCTTTATGATAGAAGATTTGAATTTGATCTTATGACTCTCCATAATATTATAAACGGAAATATAAATAGTTCATTCTTCGTTAGTAAAATTACATTTTCTGTTCCTCTTTCCAATATCATTAGGCGGAAACAACATACTTTTTTGGAGGAATTTTACAAGTCAAATTATCTTATTAACAGTCCAATATCTAGGTTGTTGAGGCTGGGAAACGTGGTATTGTCTAATTATTCATTACCTATTTTTAATTCGTTGGGTGCGCAGTTCAAAAGCATTTAAAAAAAAACCAATTTCGACAAGCTATACTAGGATATTATCTTTTTTTTTAATAACTTTTGGCTTTCACTATTGTGTGTTTTACTCATAATTTTTGTAGCACAACATGTCTTTTATATCATAGTTACTTTAACTTTTAAGATTTATTGTAATTTTGTAAAATGATGATCGTTAATAAAGAGATTATTATTATTATTATTATGAAAATGTCGTGTTCTTTTGATTAAAATAATGACCAAACATTTTTTGGAGACCGAAAGCAACCGAAAGTACAATAACATTTTTCAAAGGTTAGGAAGGATGTTGTTCATTTTGGATCAACTTCAAAGAGAGATTAATTACAGGATTGCTATTCAAAACTTTTGGGATACTCTTGTTGGAGACACATTGTTGGAGACACATTTAGGGATATGTGTAGTACTTAAGAGTACAATAGGTAAATTAGAGCATCAAATTTATAAAATTGGTTAATATTTGTTATTTCGTACTTTGGCGATATGTAATAACTGAGGGGGTTAAAGGTAACTTTTACCAAAATTTTGAAAAGAGGTAGTTTGATCTAGTTAGATTTAGATATCAGTTAGTTATCAGAATATGAACTGAACTCTTAAAATACTTAGAATTTGTGTAAAATGAAAGTTGTTAAGTAACAGTAGATCAAACTAAATTTTCCAAAATTTGGGTCAAAGTTTCTTTTAGGGGCCAAAGTTACCTCGGTATACTGGAATATTTTACAGGGTGTTTGGGGGTTGGTGGTAAAAATGTTTTGACTTTGTTATACCACTTTATATTGCAAACTACAAAAATTTTATAGAAAAATATGCACAAAATGTTGAGATATAAAGTTTTCAGTGGGACACTTGGTATAATGAAGGCAACTAAAATAAAGACTTTGGTGTTTTAAAAAAATAAAAGAAACAATAAGTTAATTGAGTTGGTAACCGTTGGGTAATAATAATTTATTTGGGTATCTCAGGCGGAGTTAATATTGAAGTGGGTTTCTTTGGAGTCCGCTTTATTATTCGAGAAACTTTCACATAATAAATAACATCCGTTCGCGAAAAATCCGCAACTTTTTTTCGCCGCATCTTGTACTATCTTCAAGCCAGGGACGCTTTTCTTTCGTGCTTTTCCGAAGAAAAAATATGAAATTTATGTGCGCGCCCTTGGAGATCATGAATATTAAATTAAATCCGGAATTCTTCTGTCATTTTTAATTCGCGTTCTAAGTAACTACGCCTTCTTTGAATTTATAGAAAATTAAAACATTTTACGGTTTGAAAATTGTGCGTTGCATTAAGGAATAAATAAATTTATTTGAGGAATAAATAGCAATAGTAGATAAATTCGTAGTTATTGATCTGCTTATAAATAAAGTATCAAAGAGTTCGGGTCTTATTGGATGAAAGTCTAGTTCTGGTACACTATAACATCTCAATCACGTCCTTCACTAAAGCAACTCGATTCGTTAAATTGTGAATAAGATGGGACTCTTGTCGCCTTCACGCCTTGATAAAAGAATAACGTGTAGATATGTCTCTAGCCAGGGTATGAAGATTTAGGGCGTGATTCTTCCTTCTTGCACTGTATGATATAAATTTCAATTTGGCATGAAATAAATTGAAAACTTTGCTCCAAAGAGCATGTATGCACGATACGTGCGATAAATCCCAACTTTCTAATCGAACCTCGCTTCAATTACTCGATAAACTCGATGTGTAAAGTTTGTTAAACGAGAAAAAATGATTTTTTTGCTAAAAGCAAGGGTGAAGCAATAAATCGTGGCGTGGGCAATTTGTGAGGCCCAACACTTGCGCGGAATTAATTTTGTAGCAAGAAATCTCAATACTGCTGTGGTAGCAGTAGGAAATGGTCATGGCTTCAATATACAACAAAAGTGACACTGGCCGAAATTTACGGTGCACTTGCTTGCAAGTAAGTTACATCTGGTTGCGTAATTTGTTTAGGGAATTGCCACGTGTTACGATGGCTTGATAATCTAATACAAGCTGTCTTAAACATGCTTTAGCAGAATTTGGTATGAGTTACTTCGGCCAGAGGTGAATAAGAAAACTTTATCCATTCCGCAACTTTAATTACACCATGTGGTCAGTTTGAGCTTAATTTGCTGGTGCAAACTTTTTATCCTACTTCTATTTTTATGGACATAATATATATCCATATAATCACAAAGTTTTTATGAATAAAATAAAACCTTCTATTTTGTTGTATGAGCAATTTAAAACAAATAGTGGATATGTAGTATTTGCTTAAGCTCGTAGTTTATATATTGTGCTTTCCTTGGATTTAAAATGTTATATTCCTAGTAACACCGTGATAAATTTCCATAACCATCACTTTATATACTGCAGGGGTGGCTGGAAAAACAAGAGGATAAAGCAATTTAAATTTTATACCTTTGAATCTAATACTGGCCGTGAATAATGGAGCTCGCAAATGGGCCGGGTGTACTATACGCGCCTGGATTTTTGATATAGATGCGCATGAAATTTACTTAATACGCCCCTTATCTTCTGCAAAAATGATGATAAAGTGAACGCTTTCGTCTAGAAAAACTGTCCGCCTTACTCATCGTCGACAGGGAAATATACTCTTTAAGATTTCTCCAGCATCATTCACATTCCGCTCATAAAACGCTTTCTTCTTATTTTACAGAAAGGCTCCTATTTCAAAGAGGCGTTATTTAGTCGTCACCTGCGGAAACCCTTTGCAGAAATGTCCGTCAACCAAATCACTTGACCCCGTTTAAAAGTGCGCACAGCGCGAAAAATTATTACCACCGCCTCAACTATCTTCAATCGAGAATCCTTTAAATAACTTTAATGATGACTAAACGCTTCGCATAATAAACTCAATACAGATATGAGTTTTAAAAACCTTTTTGTAAGAGCACTTCTTTTCTGAAAGTGACACACCACGCAGTAATTACATTTCTCTAAAACTCCACTAATACCTCCTACGCAATTTTATAAAATTTCAAGCAGAATCATTAATTTTTACTTTACTTTAAAGTTCGTTTAAAGCTATTTTTCATTAGCAACGCTTTCCATGTTAATTAAAACCATCATAATCATTTCTCTCGCTCGATCAATTTATTTTTATAAATAATCCTTAAAAATGAAAGAGTTTTTATTAATACTTTTCATCGTAAACCCTAGTCATCACACAGAAGACGTAGGTAAATAATAGTCATAGCGTCAAGCTTTAGGAAAAATTATAGAATCTTTTGGGTTTAATTTCTGGGATACTTCAAGGCTGAATCTTGGGACCTCTATTGTTTCAATTTATATTTCCAAACTACAAAAATTCGTCAACAATTGCCATGTTCATTCCTATGCTGATAACAGATGACACACAACTTTACAGCTCATATCATGAAAATTTTATTTTGTTAAGTCTCAGGACTTATTACTTCCAAAAAAAAATAATACGATTAAAAATTTGGGAGTACCGATTGATTCAAATTTAAAATTCACCGATCGTATTAGTAAATTCTTGCAAAAAGGATATGGTGCCAAGGATAGTAGATATTATTTCCTATAAAAAATTATGACACCTTACTTTGCGAATCTTTAATATTGTCTTCCTTAAGCTACTGCAAATCGGTCTACAGTAATTTCTTAAGGTGCCAACATAGCAATCAAACCTTAAAGTAGAACCTTGAAGCAAAGCATTAAAGTAGAGCAGTCATGAAAACGCAAACCAATGCATTTCAATGGTGCTACACATACCATACATAAAGCAAGCCTGTTTTATGGATCGGTGCTCTACTTGATTTGTCGGGCGACAGCACGTGCTGGTAATAACTGCGAAAAAGATTTTTTTGCGTAGAGAGCTGTAATTTTGTAGGTGGATGGATGATTAAATTCCAAGACGAAAGTGTTGATTCTACTTTCTGATAGGACCACACCGAAAAAACATATTCGTCCCCAATAAAGCTTATTTTCATTTCACCCTCTAAATATATCCAAAATTTACCCCGAATCGCATAAAATTTTAGTAAGTTTTAGAGAATAAAATTCTAACCCCTGTATATTTTTACCCGGAGTTCGGACGTTTTTTGGCCGGAGACACGAAACGGGTGGTTTTTCTCGTCCGATTGTATAAATTCGAGAAGTATTGTAAAGGGGAATGTTTATTCTAAAAGCTGTATGAATTATAAATTTTTCGAAGTTTGGTAACACTATGAAAAATCATTCTTAAAAACGGTAAATTTTATTCCGATTGTCGGCACTTGAATGTACCTTGCCTCACAATTATGCTTTTTCATGACTGCTCTACTTTAATGTTTAGCTTTAAAGCTCTGCTTTATGCATGAAGTCTATGTGGGCACCCTTAGATGTATACAGGGCGTATATGTTCCACACGTTAACTTTTTAAGGTGATACCATAAGTGACAAAGAATTAAGATGGGTTTTTTGTTACTTATAGTAAACTTTCTTTATAAGGGAGTTACAGCCAAAAGATGAGATGAGTTTTTATGCATTTATTTCCAAAGTGTTCAGACTATACTATTTAAAGTTGGTATAAATCTAGAATCCAGGCCCAGGTCTTCAAAGATAAGCCAGTGAATGTTGCACAGAGTGATAATTTCGAACAATTTATATAATTTTGTTTTGTCTTTTTTTGTACATCTTATCGAGTTAGAATAAGAGTATCTTTTTTCATTAAAACTAAATAAAGAATCTTATTTTAAAAGTAAAAAGGTTTGATATTAACCCCTACAAAGTTTAGACCATTCTTATCTACAACCCCGTTCAAAATTACTCTTAAGCAGCATTAATTGACTTATTTTAACCTCTAGTATCACCTTTTCAAAAGTTAACGGTAAAACCGTAAACACCCTGTATAATAAAAACTACAAAATTCTTGCCTTCGATTGATTTTGGAATAAGGAAGTTCGATCATATTCCATTTCCATTCAAAAGTTCGAACCGTTCAAACATTGATCAATCGTTCAAAAAATGTTCGACTTCCAAAAAAGTTCGAGTGCATTAAAAGTTTGGGTTCGGAAAAAGTTCGTGTTCGAAAAAAGTTCGGGATTGAAAAAAGGTTGAGTTGGGCTTCAGAGAAGTTCGATTCCAAAATGAGTTCTGGTTGGAAAAATGTTCGATTTGTGCATTTCAAAATTTATACAACTTTATTGTATAACACACCTGCGATGCTATCATATTTTTTTATTTTAAATGAAAAGCCGCAATTTTAAGTAAATGAATTGAAAGAGCGTCTAAACTTGGATGGATATACAAAATTTCATTGACTTATCTGAAATCGTTCATTCAATTTTCATAACCTTCAATTTTGGGACCAAGATAATAGACATTTAAAAAAAAAATCGGTATCATTACAAAATAAATTTAGCGTCAATGTTTGAGCTGGTGTGGTGGAAGACACTTCATAGGACCTCACTTTCTTCCGAACTATTTAAATGGTCAAAATTATAATACTTTCTGCGAACTGATCTTCCTGGATTATTGGAAAATGTGGCCAAATAAGTAGATAGACCGAAATGGATCAATGATATGTCCAGTTAGATCTCCAGACCAAATATCTCTAGATTTTTATATTTGGGGTTTCATGAAGGAACTGGTGTATGAAGTAGAAATTGGAACTCCCGAACAGCTACTGCAGCGAATAGAAGACGGAGGTGTATTTCATAGTACCTCACTTTCTTTCGAACTGTGGTTATAATTATAATGACTTTTCGCGAACTGATCTTCTTGGATTTTTGGAAGATGTGTCCTTAAATGTAAGAAGAAGAACCACGGATCCCCAGATCATTACCATTGAGACGTGCGAGATTGGCTAATCCAAAACTATCCAAATAGGTGTATAGGCCGAAATGTACCAATACTGTTGTGGCCAGCTAGATCTCCAGACCTAATATCTCTGGATTTTTATGTTTGGGGATACATGAAGGAACTGGTGTATGAAGTAAAAATTGAAACTCCTGAACAGCTTCTGCACCGAATAGAAGGCGGAGGTATAAGGCATTTCATAGTACCTCACTTTCTTCCGAACTACAGTCAAAATTATAATGAGTTTCTGGATAATTAGAAGATGTGTCCTTAAATGTAAGAAGTAGAACGACGGGTGCCCAGATCATTACCATGGAGACGTGCGAGATTGGCTAATCCAGAACTATCCAAATAGGTGGATAGGCCGAAATGGACCAATACTGTGGTCAGCTAGATCTTCAGACCTAACACCACTGGATTTTTATGGTTGGGGATACATGAAGGAACTGATGTATGAAGTAGAAATTGATACACCCATTGCAGTGAATAGAAGGTTCAGGTGTATGAATAAAAGAACAACTAAAATAAGGTATAACTACCATAGAAATTAGACGTAGAGACAGTCTTTGTCTTAGAAGTAGAGGAACATATTTTGGACAAGATTAAAGTTACAAATAAACCTTTTATTTTTTAGTTAAAAATATTTATTTTAAGATCCCCAATCACATACATAAATTAACGCAAATACCCTGTATAGTTTCTTCAAAATATCAATGTTACATTGCTACCAATCACTTTTTTTATTATAAAACCATTTGGAAGTACTGTATTTCAATTCAATATATATTACTTCAGAAAATATTATTCAAGAAAATTTGTGCATTTTCCTGCATTTCTTATTTAATTCGTTTGATATAAAGACGTCGGAGTTGCCATATGAAATTTCGCATATTTGAACGCCCAAAGGTTTGGGTGGTAAATATAAAAGATGAAGAGAGAGTGCTACGTGGAGTTTGTCCCCATATCCGTGATAGGTTTTTAAAATTCATATCAATAAAATTCAGGAGCTTTCTTCTCCAGAGTGCAAACTACACAAATCTATCAATATGCACTTCGCTTTCAGAATCGAACTCGAAAATTATATTGCAGAAGCGAAGTAATTTTATATTTACTTTGAGCTGAGTTAAAGTTGTTCAATGTTTGAAGCGAGAAAGTTTAAATTTTGTCGAAATTTATCATGAATTAAGCTTTCTGAAAATCTTGAAGGAGCAGCAATGAGGCAAATAAATATTAAAATTTGGCCTTTCATCTAAAAAATTGAACCGTAAATTTTCCAACTTGTAACGGTGGGGATAAAAAGTGAAAGCAGCTTATCAGGAAAACTGTTGTGCCAAAATTTCATATCGTAAAGTAAATTGTTGTGAGGCATGTCGATCTGAATAAACACGGTGATTGTACTGACTACTGACAGCGGTGACTGTGGTTGGTAACGAACGCCATTGTGTCGGCCAGGATGGAATGCAATACGTGTAATAAAAATGGTGCGGAGTTTCGAGGACTGAGAACTGAAAACCGTCTCTACACATGTTTTCGCATTTCGTCTATATGACATTCCCAGAAACGTGAATGCCGGAGATATTCGTGGATTGTAAAGGCTTCCATTCCGGTTCCGTTTTATTCTCTTCGCTCTCGTGTTCTATACCAAAGGAAAAGCCATTATAAACCAAATGTAATAGCGCAAGCGAAGATATGAAAATATTTTTACCTTTATTAAATTCAGTTTGTTTTTAAATTTACTTCGAATTTTCCGAATATCACTGTTTATTATCAACTCTCTCAATTTTCATAACATTCATATGTTCTAAACCTACATGTACCTAATATGAGTACCATAGTTTTATATTATCTAGTCACATTTCAACATTATTAAAATTTAAGTAACCAAATATAAAAATATACTCAATTGACTAAATTTAAATCAAAATTACTACCGATTTTATTAATACAGGTTGTCTTTAAATGAAAGCAAGTAACAAAATAACTTTTTTATTGATTACCCTGTAGGTAAGTAATTTAACTTTGACGACCTAAATGTACTAACTATATTTCTTAATATATATACAAATCGACGACATCACTATTAATAAGTTGAATTATTATACATATAACATAAGCCAGAGGCTTAAAACTTGAGACAATAGAAGGAACTATTATTCTCCAGCTTTGCTGGATATTTATATTTCGAAGACTTACTCTACTCTTCATTGGTTGCTTTAATTAAAGCTTGAGGATATGTAATCTGTAAGTGAATTCATGAAATTACTACCAACTACATCATGTCATTTGGTAAATTGTACTAACTTTTGTATTATCATATTTTCTTATATAGTAGATCACTTGATTTTGAAATTTGGTTTCCAATTTCTTTTTGGAGCTTAAAAATATCTCAATACACGAATCTGAAGGACCGAAAAAATATCTACATTTTACAACAATATGTAATGTATGTACAATATTCATTATTGCACAATTTAAATATAGATTTTCCCCTAAAAACTTGCACTTACTCTATTTTATTCCTGATCTTCTGCTAAGTGAAAGATCAAAAACTCAAAAAGGAGACCCATTTTATTAAACAGTTAAAGTTCATCAATTACGTCTGATGCATTCAATCTCTTATCTTCTGGTATTGCTGAAGATATTTTGAGTTCTATTCCTAAGGTCAAGTCTAGGATAAATTAAGAAGCTCTGTGAGTATCTATCCAGATGACAAAGTTTTCCAGTTTTAGTGTCATCTCCTGCATTCAACTTGAAATTGCAATAAACGCCTTAAAAGACAATAAATCTAAGGATGTATTCTAATAATACGTTATTATTGTTGATTTATTATTTAGTAACTTTTTTTTCTTAATATATAGTGGTAGCACTGGCAAGAGAGAGAGACGGAGATTGTAAGAACTTCCCTCTCTTTCGTTTCAAGGTCTAAACAACTTCATTAATATTTTAGTGGGCGCAGTATGAGAGTTCTAAAAAACACGAAAATTGAAATAACTCTTGAACCATCAAAAATTTCATAAGAAAAAAATTGCATATGTTGATTGGAAATCACCTCCTCTGTTATAGTAGGACCAACCAGCAAACAGGAATTCCAACCTAACTGAGATTGAATCAAATTAGCAACGCTGATTTTCTTACCCATGCTGGAGGGTTGTAGTAGGGAATACTACTACTAGCTAGAGGATTTTAGTAGGGACTACTACTAATGCAACTCTTCAGCATGGGTAGGAAAATTCAGGGTCGCTGATTTGATTCTATGCCAGTTAGGTTTGCTGGCTGGTCCTACTATAACTCACTTTGTTTGATCGTCCACTTATGGGACACCCTGCCAATAGTTTTTATTTTGACTCATGTGAACTTTTTAGTATTATAATAATAAGTGACCTACTTACTTACCATACATTTTTTGTATACATAAATGTATTTTGCTTTTTTAATGATTCTAACAAACATTTCTAAAACGGGTTTGTTGGAAAAATAATTATCTAATAAATTCCATTTACATTTTTTGAACTAAAAATTTATTAAAGGCAATATTTTTTGCAAAACACAATAAATGTTTGAAATACTTAAAAAAATATCGTTTATTTTTAATCGTTGTATGCCACCATTATGATAATGGTATTTTTCTGATCAAAATGAAAAATTTATACCAAATGGAACTCTGAAAATAAAATAAATATCGTTAAAATTTAAAAAATCTTAGAATATTTCATGCCTTTATCTTGACAAGCGTTCTGACTAGTTCATTTGCAATCGGGTTATCGTGATAATTTTGGTCCTACATAAATTATCAAGTCAAACGTTTTGAGATTTACCTGACATGTGTTTAAATTTCAAACTTGACATTTGAGGTAAAGACTGACGTTAAAATTTACAAACAATTTTTGTATTTTGCAAAAAAAAGGCCTGAAATAATCTATCCAAATACAATTCGTAGGTCGAAATCACTATAATAATTGTGTCGCTTTATTGACAATTCAGTTTTGTTGCTTTCTTAAAATTTCATTTTTAAATAAATTGAGAGAATTATTGAGGATTTCAACCTACTCCTGGGATTATTTTTGAAAGTTAATGAATTGTTTAACTGTTGAATTAAAATCATGTGAAGGTTTCCATGTTTTAAATTTGTTTTCTGCTACTGATTTTGTATAAAATTCTTAGAGACTCCCTGTATAGAAATTATTAAATACTTATATTATCCTAATATTTTAAGAATTTCAAGGAATATTTATTTAAGTAAACAACTTTTCATTAATTTTTAGTACATAGCTTAATTTTTTTCGTACAAATCTAATCATAAAAAGAACATGTTTACTACAATCATCACGTGTGCTATGCTCATTTTAGCAAATTATGCACAAGAAATAGAGGTAAGAAATTTGGTTTAAACTAAAAAATAAAAGTGATGAATTTCTTCATATATTTTTTTGTATTTGATTATGGTCCATTACTATAATTATATTAAAAAATGATTCAATTTTTTATCACTTTCTGTAAGTAAATAAAATCTTGTATCCTTTATTTAAAATTTATCAAGTTTTTTGTTGATATTCTAAATGAGTAAGTAGGTACCAACTTTATTACTAAACCATGTATATTTCAAAATTAGTTATTAAGAATTTTCTTTGAATTATTCGGTTTGGTCTTATTTTAAAGAAAAACTTTCATATAAAAATTGGTAAAACGGTAACCTCAAATTTTTAGTATATATTTATAGACGACTTACAGAACAGTATATTTTCTTTTATTTTCAGGATAACTCAGTACTTGCCCTCAATGGAAGAAGAGAAGAAGCTAAAAAGATATTGGACAGTCTAGATTTACCTCCAGAAGTAAAAAGCGTTTTTTTCCGCAATATATGCTCCTTAAATGATGAAGATTGGAAAATATTACTACCCTTAGAAATTCAACTGATTAATGCTGGTGGTGGATTAAACAGTAAAACAGGGACTGTGAATTTTACTGCTCTTACACCAGAAGGAAGAAAAAATATGTTAGCAGCTCAGTGCGATGAACAGTATAAAATGGAAAAAGATATGAATTCAAAACTAGGAACTATTCTGAAAGGGTATATGCTGAGAGGAGCCCATTGTGTTGATTTACCTGGGTATGAAGAGTCTTGCAAACTTACCTCAATATGTCATGGCGAAGAATAGAAAAACACGATATAATATTTATTGCAGATAATAACATAGAGTGTACAATAAAAAACAATCAAGTAATCTTTTGTTCAATTCTTAGTTTCCTATTAAATCTATTTTTAGAATTAGAGAATTAGGAAATAATAATTTATAGGTTCTCCCGTTCAGGAATTTCAAAACCTCCCAAAAATTTTTTGATGAGATCTTTAGTTTATAGTTTATAGAAATCTCTGTGTAAATCCATGTCCTTTTCCATGTTATACTCTTCCTCGCATATTGATGTCAAAAACATATTTCGAACTTCTAGAGAACACAGATTATCCAGATTTTTCCAATATAATCAGCGATTTACGAACTGATTATATTGGAAAAATCTGGATAATCTGTGTTTTCTAGAAGTCCGAAATATGTTTTTGACATCAATATGCGAGGAAGAGTATAATATGGAAAAGGACATGGATTTACGAGTTTCTTCCTTGATAGGATATTTATAACAATGATATCCTACCATGGAAGAAAATAAGGACGCATTCAAAGTATTGAATGAGTTACAGGGTATCAAGAAATAATTTCCATATTCTTATATTTTGAAGATTTCCGAGAATACTTCGAAAATATTTGTTGGAAGTAAAAATTTTTTGAATATTTTAAGTAGCTCGGTTATTTATTTGTTTTTGATTTAAAAACGACGAGAATTCTTAACTAATCGTAAAATAAATATGTTATCTAAAATTGTCGTGTGTTCTATGCTAATTTTAGCAAGTTGTGCACAAAAAATATAAAACATAAAAATTGAGTATAAACTACATAAAAACTTATCAATTTCCTAATATAAAAGGTTTTGTTATTTGGTTATGTTAATTACTTAATTGGAATAAGAATTCAATTTTTTATAGGTAAGTAAAACCTTTTACCTTGCATTTTTTATTTAAAATTAATCAAATAATAATAAACGATTGAGGAGAAGATTCCTTAGGTCTGCCTTTGTTCAAAGAGGTGAAGGTGCACCAAGCAACAATTCCAAGCGCAGAGTGATGGACGGTGCGTTTCGTGCTTATTAGCACTCATCAGCATCACACACTGCTTGCTTGTGTCCTTTCCCAAAGGGATCGGACGAATTGTTGATTGCTACACCTTCAAGCTAAGAATAATAATTTTAGCAGTATGTGATGCTGATAAGTGCAAATAAGCACGAAACGCAGCGTCCATCACTCTGCGCTTGGAATTGTTGCTTGGTGCACCTTCACCACTTTGAACAAAGGCAGTCCTAAGGAATCTTCTCCTCAATCGTTTATTATTATTTAATAACGGTCTGCATCTTTGATTGCATTTCTATCAATGCCTACAAAATTAATCAATTCAAGTTTCTTTTGTTGATGTTCAAGTCTATCCCAAAAGATCGAATCCCTAAACGACGAAAGGGATAATGGGACGAATAGGATAAAGGCCGAAGGAGAAAAGACCGACATGGATATAAGGCCGACTAGAGAAAAAGGCGGAAGGAGAAAAAGCCGAATATAAATAAATAATTTTAGTGGATTTTTTTAATATTTTTATTTAGTCAACGATCAACATGGAGACATCCACTGTACAAGATCAATTAAATGAGTTAAAAATTTCATATTCTTTTATTTATAATAATATGAGTAGGTAATTAAAAAGTTTACTTTAATTTATTAAACTTTTGAAACGCACTGGATATCGCTACTACAAACAAAACTAATTTCAATTGTCTGCTATTTGAAACAATAAAGCGCACTACTGCAATAAAGAACAAACTTGCTGAATTTAGTATTTTAAAAATTTGGATAAAAGTAGGTTATTAAAATACTTATGATAAATAAAAAAAATATGGTGTTTAAGGATTAATTATAAAACCCCAAGAATGTTACTTATTTTAATATTTCATAATTATACAACTAATGAGATTCTAGCCTAATTATTTTTTTAATATCTAATTGACTGATTTTAATACAGTTATTTCCTAAAAAAATTGATAATTACTACTACACTACTTTTAAAACAGTTGACTTTGATATTCCCCTGATAATAGTATTTTTGGTTATAAATACTTTATTTTTTTATATTATTCAATATTGGCAAAAATTGTAATTTTAGTGTAAAATTTAAAGCAATATTTTTGAAACTAAAACTAATATACTGATGCCTTTGGTCCGCTAATTAAGGTGAATTAGGAATTTTTGATTTGCGACCGGGAATTTAGAAGTTATAGCTATTTTTGTAATGCTAAAAAAAATATAGAAAATAAATAAAAATCATCTAATATTTTGGATATAATATATTAAAAAAACTATCTCTTATAAGTGTTAAGTAGAGGTTCCACTTTCATATGATCTTATTTTTCATACAGCTCAATACATATTCGGGTAGTTTGTCAAATAAAAATAGGTAAAAATTACCCATATAATTTTGTAGGCTCCATTTCCTCTTAAACAAAAATAAATTACAGTATCTCCAAAAAATTAAACAATTAAAGTCAACTAATTTTCAGGGTCACCAAAAACGCATCCCGTTTTTTATATGAAGTATCGCTACTGGTAGTTTCCTATACTGTGGCAAGGTTGTAGAAGGTAAATATACGATATATGACAGCCTAATAAATTTAGTTTATAAATTTAAAAAAAAAAATTAAAACTTTACTAAGGAGACTTGAGATCTCGCTGCAGAAGTAATGCTAGATTTCATGATATGTATTTAACAATTTTTTCACAAAAACTCGCACACCCTCTAGCGATTCGCATTAATTATCAGTGATTCGCTGATAAGTTGTAAAAAAGCTCCAGAAAAGTGGGATGGATTTTCTATACCCTGTTATTATCTCCAGGAAGATGTACAAACTTTATAAAACTTTTCCAATTATAATTCAGAAAAGATCAATTCAATTTCAGAAATCATCAATTGTTGATGCAATTCTGAGCAAATCTGTAAGCCCTTACAGGAAATATCTGTAAGGTAACCAAGGAAACCGTCCATTACAAACCATATAACAAACCTTACAGATTTTTCCTGTAAGGACTTACAGATTAACCCAAAATTGCACCATGTAATTCAGAATAGTCATTTGTATTTCAGAATAATCAATTTATTTTCAGGAAGTATTAGTAGTATTTCAGAATAGTCAATTGAATTTCAGAAATCATCAATTTTATTTCAGGAAAGGTCAAGTGTATTTCAGACGGCATTAATTACATTTCAAAAAAATTAATTTAATTTTTTGTAGAAAAGACCTTTTGTAAAGTATTGAGAAAAAGAGTTTTTGCCAGATTATTTTGATTGGTTTTATCATTGGTGAATAAGGATCTGAGCCTGGTGTTACTGGTGTACTGTTATATTTCGAAAGCACATTTTTTTAGTTCCTCATTTTATGTAATTGCCCCTTTCTGAAATAAAATTGATCTTTTCTGAAATACAATTTACTATTCTGAAATACAATTGATATTTTCTGAAATTGAATTTATTTTTCTGAAATACAGTTGATGCTTTCTGAAATACAATTGACAATTCTTAAATCGAATTGATTTTTTCTGAAATTCAATTAGAAAAGTTGTAGTAACCTACACATACAGGGTGTTCATTTTAAAACAAGCCACCCTACAGGGTTAATATAGTATCTTTGACACCTTGGTGACTGCCAAACTTAACAGCGATGTTACGGCTAACATTTTTGTTCAGAATTACCCCAACTACTCTCCAAAAAAATTAAATGAACAAATTTTGTAATAGATAGATTTTTATTTTCAGGGCGAAATCTTTTATAATGAAATTAAATTTGTCTTCTCTGCAAAAATATCCATGATTTTCTTAAATGGGCATGGGGGTGAAGGGACGCATCATTTAAAACGCAATTTTGCCCTGATAATGATAATGATGATAATATTTATTTTGATACCGTTTAAATTACCTGATTTTCAGGACATGAGACTAGGAAAAACGTAGTTTATAACAAAAAATTAATAAAAAAATATGTTGAGTAATTTTTTTAATCATTACAAACAATTTTATTATACAGGGTGATGATAAAGTTTGGAACAAAATTCGTAACTGCCGTATTTCATTTTTTGAGAAAATCGCTCGGACAGGTCAATTTTAGTTTTTAAAATACCATCTGTTGATACAAAAACATATTAATGTTGCGATTTTTTAAAGAAAAACCCTATTACTAGTTTTTGATAGGCACCCATGTCACTTAAACAATGATATAAAAAAATGATTATATTTATAAACAAATTTTTAAATAATTTTTTTTTTACTTCAATAGACTTGAAAAAGAAATTCTTTTGATTCTATTTAAATGTAAGAAAACATGGATTGTGATACGTTATTGAAAGCAGAAAAGAAAATGCAATTTACTTCAAGAAAAATCCAATATGATGTCCATTTAAAATAAGAAAGTTGCTATTACTATCTTGAAAATTGAGTTTGTTTTATGTTTGTAAAAAACATTTAGATTTTAGAGTAGTCCTTACGCAATATATAACTTTTATCCGAAACATTTTTTGTAACTTTTTTAGTTAATGAAATAATGGAATTTGTAAAAAAAATAATTTTTTTAGTTTTTTTCGTTTATGTTCAGAATGGCTTGAAATTATTAATTATTTTAGATGCCATCTAAGTGAGTATAAAAAACTGTAAAATAATGCCCATTTAACCGAATCTGTAATTTTATTATTAACAAAGATATAAATTGGGACACCCTGTATAATATTATTAAGTTATAGCACTCGACTTTTCGTCAAAACTTGACAATGTATCCATATGTGAATTAATAGTACAGTTTCTGCCAATCGAAAGTAGGACAAAAAAGAATCACGACTAAATCAGTCAATTTTTTTGAATCCTATTTTAGTCTGGTATAGACTGTATATAAATTATATAGCATCAATAAAGTCCTTTTTTTACCTAGATTGGGAATTAAAGTTTTAAGAAAATGTGACTGCCATTTCCAATTTAAAAAAATTGAAAACGTGACAATTATAATTTATTATAAATAGAATAAAAATCGACCTGTAACCGTATTTTTTCGTAAAATTATTTTCTCGAGAGTTATTGAGGGTGGTTCATTTTCAAATGAACACGCTGTATAATTTTAGACCGGGTAATTAGGGATAAATAAAAAAATGCTAAAGTTAGAACTTACAGCAAAAAATTACTAAAGAGTGTTAAATAGAAAAACTTGTTATTATTATTTTCTTTTAGTCCAACTTTATTATTTATGTCACTATTATCTTGACAATAAAGATTCTTTAAAAACCTGAAGATGGGATAAAATTTTCCCGAAATCGATAGTTTTTAAGTTAATTTATACAAAACGTATAAATAATAAAGTTGGACTAAAAGAAAATAATAGTAACAAGTTTTTCTATTTAATTGAAGCAGTCCAAATAATTGTGTTGTCCTTTAATTTATTTACTAAAGAGTGATTTTCTAAATGGCAAATATAGTGGTGCTAGTGTAAACAATATATTAATATAATTTATTTCATAAAAGATTTTAAAGTCATTGAACTAAATTTAAGCGGATAAAACAGTAACCGAGATTGTACAAAAAAATACAATGACCTAAAACCATAAGCCTAAAGAATATAGTTTATAAATGAAGAAATTAATTAGTCGGCTTATTTCGGACAATTCTTTATTATATTATAATGTTCTTTTGCAAAATTAATTTCTTCATTCTTTAACCCGGACGCTAATATCCCCTTCATAGTTTATAAATTAGAAAAAAATTTAAAATCTGTTAGAGGAAACTAGGAATATCCTGGCGCTTGTAATATTCAATTTCATGATTATTCACAATTTTTTTCTCCCAAATACGCGCGCTCTCTAGCGATACGCATTAATTATTGGTGATTCGCTTGTAATTTGCAAAGAAGCTCCAGAAAAACGAGTTGCATTTTCTATTCCCTGTTATTATGTCCAACAGAAATGTTCAGTAAATCCCTGTTAACAATTTGTTTCGCTTTTTGATTAAATATATTTTTATTCAGTCAAATGAATGTAATTTGAACAAAATAGTTGAGGAATAAAAATGCAATTAGATATATTTTCAAATATCTAAAGATATAAATATAACGACCACTATTATAATAATGATCTATTAACTAAATTATATATAATATTATATAATTACATATAATTTAGTTTATCTTCGAGGCGAATTACAGAAATACCTGTAGTTTAAAATATATATGTAAATTTTTAGAAAAGTTTAAAAAACCTGCTTAAATATATTTAAATCAAAAAAGATTTTAGTAACATCAACATGCGTATTACTGTTCTTGTATTTATTTTGCTCGTTGCTACTATTCTGGTGCAAGGTTTGAATGTAAGTAAATTAACTTACAATTTTATAAAATTCTAAATGGGAATAAATATTTTGAAAAGCAAAAAAAGTTTATTCCTCATAAGGCATCGGGTGAAAACTAAAATTTTTATTGCAGCAAAATACCATTTATTCTCTAGTATCTAACATGCTGGAACTTCAAAAACTTGTAAAACAATTAGATAATCAAACATTAGTTTATAAACTATTATACATACATACAAACCATTATACATGTATATAAATTGGTATGCGCCTCACAGAACATAATGTATATATTTTCTTGTATTTTTAGGATAACTCAGTACTTGCCCTCAATGGAAAAAGAGAAGAAGTTAAAAAGATAGTGGAGAGTCTAGATTTGCCTCCAGAACAAAAAAGCGTTTTTTACCGAAATATATGCTCCTTAAATGATGAGGATTGGAAAATATTACTACAATTACAAATTCAACTGATTAATGCTGGTGGTGGATTAAACAGTAAAACAGGGAGTATGAATTTTAATGATCTTACACCAGAAGGGAAAAAACATATGTTAGCAGCTCAGTGCGATGAAGAGTATAACATGGAAAAAGATATGAATTCCAAACTAGGAACTGTTCTGAAAGGGTATATGTTGAGAGGAGCACATTGTGTTGATTTACCTGGCTATGAAGAATCTTGCCAACTTACTTCAACCAGTCATGGCGAAGAATAGAAAAACCCGATATGATATTTATTGCAGATAATAACAAAGAACCTACAATTAAAATCAATCAAGTACTCTTTTGTTTAATTCTTAATTTCCTATTAAATAAATTTTTAGAATTAGAGCAAATTTTAGGAAATAATAATTTATAGGTTATCCTGTTCAGGAATCTCAAAAACTCCCAAAAAAATTTGACGAGATCTTTAGTTTATAGAAATTTCTGCATTAATGCTGTTTATATTGGAAAAACCTAGATAATCTGTTTTCTCTAGAAGCACGAAATATGTTTGTGGCATCAATATGTGAGGAAGAGTACAACATGCAAAAGGACATGGATACGAAAATAGGAACTGTACTTAAAGGGTATTTTTAAGGATAGGGCATTGTTATAAATATCCTACAATATGGAAGAAACTTGTAAAATAAATAAAAAAGCACACAAAAAAATTTAATGAAGGAAGAAGGAATCAAGCAGAATAGTCATGACGTGTAATTTTCATAAAAATTGATATTGAGTTTAATAATTGTAACTTTTTTATTGTTTATACATGTTTCAGCTACAACTTTATTCACAAACTAAATAGGCCAAAATTTAATGCCACATGTTTCGATGCTAGTAAGATATCATCTTCGGGCAAAATTTAATCAAAAGGTCAAACAACACCCTTTAAAGGTATCACAGTACAGTATCGTTAAAATCACATATAAAAAAAATCTTTAAAACTTGTTTTAAAATAATCAACCAAACTTCTGAGTGTGCAAATAATCAAAATTGTCAGAATAAATCGATTCAATTCAATTAATAAAATATTATAACTTTTAAAATACGTACAAATCGACGGGATATTTTTATTTTATTTATTTTCTACATTCAATATAATAAGGTGATTGTTTAGCTTTATAACAAACTTCGCCGTATAAAAGTTCATGCTATTTTTAGAAAAAAAATGTCCTTTGAACATACATCCGATTCATTTTTGTTTTCGTTTTATGAGGATGTAAAATAATACTAACATGTAATTAACGTATGTGTCTTTTTCACATATTATCCAATTAACTATTTCAGCTTTAAATAAACAATCGAGGAAATCGAATTAGTTCTAGTCATAGAGTGATTGGCTATTTTTAGCCTGTTTAAATAAGGCTAAACCTGGTTTTAGCTGTCTGCAACTGTGTACAAGTAGGTTTAGGAATACAAGAGTGGCCCAAGTACTGAGCCTTGTGACACACACGAGATTAATGTTTCTTCATTACTATGGACTTCATAAATGTAGGTTATGTTTTTTCTTTTATTTAATTCACTGCGCTTTAAAACGCATATTTACGTTTTTGCGTGTAACCTTCTTTTCACTTTTCGTTTACAAATTTTAGTAGCTTCACACTTCACACATTATTTTCAAACTTTTTAAATAAACAGATTCAGTTTAGTTATAAAATTTTATATCCAAGCGAAAGAGGCCATATTTTTCAAACGGTATACACGATGTTGCATACCACTTTCATCATTCGGTCTTAGTCAGTTTCATGGAAAAATAAGAGTCTGTCCTTGTAATGTTGTATGCGACATCGTGTGGAGTGGTTCAAGAATATGCCTGCTGGTGTCAAAATTATGAAGCTAGAAAACAGGTGATTTTTATTTGATTTCAAGCAGTTTTGCTGAATATGTACTGATTAGGTACAAAGATGCATTTTAAAAACAATTTTGACATTAACAAGTATTTGCTATCCTCCATTTTATGCAATTTACAGCGCCCTCTACCGGTAGATAAAATTCCCAAAGGAATAACGTAACTTAAGAACGGCTATTTCCCCCTCTAGCATCAATTACGGTCTGACAACGATATCTCATGCTACAAATTAGCCTTTTAACTTGGTCTTGGTCGATTTCATTCCAAATTTCTAACAACCTTTGGGAGAGATCATTTGATGTGTTTGGAGGGTTAGGAAGTTGTCTTAATGGTGTTCCCATAATGTTCAATAGATCTTCAATGGGATTAAGATCTAGACTCCTCGGTGTCCAAATCATGGTAGGAATTCCGAGCTCTTGTCGATGCTGTTGCACAATTCTATCTACGCGAGGTCGAGCATTATCTTGCATTAGTAGGAAATTAAGTCCAATAAAAGAGGCAAATTGTACCACATGCTCTTCAAGAAAGTCTGTTATGTACCTATGTGCTGTGAGACATCCTCCATCAATCATCACTAAATCGGTTCGAGTCGCCAAATTTATTCTAGCCCCAATCATAACTGACCCTCCGCCATAACCTACATCCAACGGTATATAAGGATCGTTCCGACATTGACAACCACAGTCATGCGCAATAGAACAAACGCGTTCCATCAGAGACGTGACCGTACGTACAACGCTCCAAGTAGGTGTTCCAACCCAACTTAGACATTTCATGGGATAGTGTTCGGTTCGGTTGGATTCGGTAGACTGGCATCCGCACTTCAACTGTGTACGTCTCGTACATGTTATCTGAAACCTAACCTTTAATTCTTAACAACCACGACACGTGAATAATCACCGAATGTAGAATCAAGTACAAAAATAAAGGGTACTGTATAGAAATTCTCGTTTCTATTAGCAGTCCGTTCTCGTTCCGGTCGAATTTGCTTTTCGTGTCTTATTCAACACTCAGCAAAATTTTCAAAAATAAACCCTGAATATCTTCTTAACATAGTAGAGCAAGATTTAACCTTTAAAATGACATAATTTTATAGTTTAAACCAAAACTACAGCATCAAAAACAGCAATAATTGTCTAAACAAGTGTAATTGATTTTATTATTGTTATTTAAATTAGGTATAATGTTTATTATTGGAGCCTGAGCTAAGTAATGCCAGTACATAGAATTTCATGTATAAAAGTGGTGTTTGTTTTAGTTTACAAGCATAGAATCGTTTCCATTAAGCAGGATTAAATTATGAATATTCAAGTATAAATTGGTTTCGCAACTGTATTTTGCTTTTGTATGTAAAGCTCGCCTGGGTTTGTATTGCAAACATATTAAACCCCAAATTAAAATTCGACAAAATATGTTTACGCTCATGTCATTAGTTTCACATTAAAATTCACTACTTTGTTTCAATACTATAATAACTTAGTAGCGTACAATAAATAATATTAAATAAAAACAATAGTTTCAACCATAAATATTATGGTAATTTAGTTTTTTGTTATTAAAACCAATTTAGTATTTTCTTTATTTCTGGTATATTGCATGCCATTTTTCGTTGTAATTCCCCCGTAATCCCATTTAGCGCATTTAATTTCTATTTGATGCCTTTCATACGAAAGCTCTTCGTATTTCCGGTTATTGGATATCTTTTATATAGGTTACGCTTTATGTCAATTTAATATGTCTTTTTTAAAATTGATCCAACTTTTTAATCAACGAAACTTGTGGAAATAAACTTCACATTACATCGTGCAATAATAAAGTAAAATAATAGCTTAAAAAACAATGAAATAAAAAATAATGCCCTAATAAATTCCTGTAACCGATAAATTTTGAATTATCATTAAAAACTTTTCGAAACGGTTATATTTAAAGTTGGGGTGTATGGTTTCATATATGTTTCCGCTATTTTTCACCATAAGAAGCAGTTTACCGAAACTTTGAGATAATTTAGGTCACGACGTGGAAAAGTTTTAGGTTGTGCCCAGATAAGGGAGGTATACATTAATGTTGTTTTATGCCACAACTTTATCCTCCGACATTTTTTAACACGCAACTGTATAAATTCATAGACAATGCAACTTCCTAATATGTGTGTTCACGACATGAATATGCAGTTTGCTTTATATCTTATATGATTTATTACTCAAGAGAATACCCTAGTTGCTTCATATCACACGTAATTAATTTTAATATTTCTATTTATGGCTTTCATTGCATTATTATATTAGTTTAACGACACTAAATAACAATAACACCTCACCAAAACATTACAAAAATGTCAAAATGTGAGTATTAAATGTGTTAATGTAAATTCAACTGAAATCTGGGAAGTTTTGTTGCACTTATAATTCCTAGTATTATAATATTAACTTTGTAGACAATTCTCCTTAAGTTCCTCGCAGAAATTTAATTGTACTTGTAAAATAATTGTGAAAATCTCATACAAAATTTATTATATTGCTACTTACAATTAATTACCATACTCGAGTGAAGTGAAGATGTTGTATTTACCTGAAAATACAAGAAAGAAATATATTAAAACATCATTTAATTAAAAACAGCTTTCAACTTAAGTAATTTAATAATTGCAACACTTTTAGTATAATTACAATTAGTAAAGTGAGTCCATTAGTAGAAACTGCGGGGTTTATCTTGTAGAATAATATTATTTAAGGAAGATCCTAATCACGGCCTTTCGAATTTGGATATTGTCTAAATGCAAATGAACTCCTTTGATTACCCACCCCTCAAAAAATATTGTTTATTTGAATTTAATACCCAGCTGCTCTGCAATATTTAAATTATTTCTTGAGCGAGTTTTAATAAGACGTCAGAAACAAGATTACTTTTCAGGTTCATTCATTCGTTTATTTATTCGCGTTAAAATTTTTAATTTGATTTTGTGATGTTCAAAATGAATAATTTGGGATGAAACTGCGAGACCCAGATGTTGTCTTCGAGCAGGGTATTTCAAAAAAGGGGGGAAACTTGCAATGGACAATGAGAAGGAACTCTCTTCGTGTTCCCTGATTTTCTTAATTAAAACCCTCCGTGGTTTTCCAGACGTCGAAAAAGGTCGATTATTAATTATCCAAACAATCTGTGGGGCTTTTGCGAATTCTTTTAATGATACCATAAATGAAAATTTGTTAAGTATTTTAAATTAATTTTTTGGTGCTGCACCACTGGTTAATTAGTGGACGTTGCAATTTTTAATCAATAACTCTATTTTCTTTCAGCATTGATTGGTGGTAAATTTTATCTATTAATTCACATACTTAGTTGGTAGAAAAAGGCACCAGTTAATTAAAAAAAATAGCGTGGAAGCAAGTTTATCATTATTTTAATGTGTTATTAGCAGATGTAGGTACTTTCTATATTTTTGGTTAAAAAAAACTAAAAAATTTGTTACCTGCATAATTATTCGCTTTACCTTAGAAAATTGAAAGTCGGAACCAAAACAATGAAAAGAGCTGAAGCATAATTTTTTTTTGATTGTTCTGGAATTAGGCTAAGTTCGTTATAGTATTTTGAAAAAATTGAACACAATAATTTTATATTTTATCTTTAAAGTTAAATAAAATAACCATATTTCAAGTTTTGAAATTGTGGCATCTGAACTAGTTTTTAAAATAATATACAGGATGAGTCTGTAATATGGAATAAATTCAAGAAGTCAGAAACCGTTCGATTTTCAAAGAAGTGACTTGACTCGTGAAATAATTAATGTTAATAAATGGTTAATAGTAACGGTAATATGTGGTCATAAATTTTATGTGAAGTAGTGACATAATCTTTGGAACCAGAAGAGATAAGTCAATGAAATTTTCCATGGGTACTCACGTTTAAAAATCTTTCCAAATTTTTTACAAAAAATTATGGGTTTCTGTTTCAGTAAAAATGAAGACGTCACATAGGCATTGAACTATGACGTCCTGATTTGGTATACTGACTGGTCTAAGACCAACGGTGGTTCTTGGAATTGGTCTTAAGTTTTTCTTTCGAATAACAGCCATCGATTTTTCAGAAGGAGATCCACGCAATACTGTAAAGTGAACGCAAAAAAATGTGCTGATAATGGGGAATATTTATTTTACCAGACAGTGAGATTTGAGAATGTTTGAATGAACTCAGTGTCCTGGAATCGGGCAATGAAGTCAAGATTTTGGAATCTGAATTAGCAATAGGCATTCCAAAAAGTTTACTAAGTTTGTATCTATACAACCGGATTCGCACTAAACATAACAGAACAAATTTATAGCAAGACTACATTTAATGCCCATTTTATGTGGTGAGAAAAATATGTGTGAAAGACCCATACCTCCTAGTGCAAATATCACAAACTGGGTGTATCATGAAATGGAATTCTGTAACCCATCCGAGTTGATCTAGGTTGTAAGTTGATTCTTTAGATATTTTTTATCTCTTTTTTTATACACAACAGGTAGATCATTATTGGGAAGTCAAAGAACCAAAAGATATCTCCCTTTACCTTGTGAAGGACCTGTATCTCCAAGTATATACACGTTTGTTGTCTCTAAACACAACACAACTCAGAATTACTACAGTTCTATTCACAGTATACATGAATGTACAGAAGCCCCTGTAGAAAATTGAAAAATTAGATGAAAAATGACCTGAAATTGTAATGCATAATTTTTGTAAATGCGATGCTTTGGGGCGAAGAGGAAGAGTATTTTTAGGAAGTCAATCATAAAACCAAAATATGTCTGCACTTACCCTTTAAAGGACCTATACTTCCTAGTACATAGCACACATGTCACAAGATGGGTACAACATGAGATGGAATTCAGTAACTTATCCGAGTTGATCTCGGCTGTGAATTGACTCGTTAAATATTTTCTGTCTCTGTCTTTAAAAAACAGATAGAGCATTTTCGGAAAATCAATCACAAAACCAAAAAATTTTTCCTGTTATCCTGTGACCTGTGAAGGACCTGTATCAGGAGGTACAGGAAGTACAGAGCTGCTCTCTCTAAAAATAACACAACTCAATATTGCCACAGAACTACCCACAGTATATACGACTGTACAGAAGAATCTGTGGAAAATTGGAGAATTTCAGGAAAAACTTATCTGTAGGGTATTCAACAAGGAACCAGAAACTGTAAGGCACAATTTTTGTAAGTTCAAAGCTCGGGGATAAAATAGGGAGACCATTTTTGGGAAGCCAACCACAAAACCAAAAGATGTTTTCTTTGTAAAGGATCCATATCTCCTAGTACAGGGCATAAACTGGGTATAACATGAGATGGAATTCTATAACCCACCCGAGTTGATCTCAGTTGTGAATTAATTCGTTAGATATTTTCTATCTCTGTTTTATACATAACAGAGTATATTTGGGAAGTCAATCACAGAACCAAAGGATGTTTCCTCTCACCATGAATATCATCTGAATAGAATACAACTCAGAATTGCCACAAGACTACTCCTAGTATACCTGACTGTTCAGAAGCACCTTTGGAAAATTGGAAAATTTGATGAAAACCTTACCCGCAAGGTAAGCAACAAGGAACAAAGAACTGTAATGTACAATTTTTCTAAAGGCGATGCTCTGGGGCAAAAGAGGGACAGTATTTTTTGTAAGTCAATCACAAAACCAAATATTTTTTAATATTTTTTATTTGTTTTATACACAGCAATTTTAAAAAATTAATCACAGAACTAAAAGATGTCTCCTCTTACCCTGAGAAGAAACTGTACTTCTTGAAACAAGGCTGTTATCTTTGAACCGAACCCAACTCAGAATTGCCACAGGATACATATAGCAGTAAAGTTATGGAAAATTAGAAAATATGTTGAAAATTTTACCATAAGATGTTAGCCCCTTTGGATGACCCATTTCTCCTAGTACACGGCACAAATATCACAAACTGGATGCAACATGAGATGGAACTCTGTAACTTATCTGAGTTCATCTAGAATGTGAGTTGGCTCGTTAGATATTTTCTGCCATTGCCCTTTCGCATTTTTTGGGGAGTCAATCACAGAACCAAAAGATTCCTATTACCCTGTGAAGTACAGGTCTGTTGTCTCTAAGCATAACACAACTCGGAATTGCCACAGGAAAATTGGAAAATATGATGAAAACCTTCCCCGTATGTTATTCAAGAAGAATCCAGAAACTGTAATGCAAAATTTTTGTAAATGCAATGGTCTGGAGCAAAAAAGATAAAGCAATTTTCAAAGTAGATCAAAGAACCAAAACATATCTCCACTTACCTGTACTTCCTAGTACAGGGCACAAATATCACAAACTGGGTGTAACATGAGATGGAATTTTGTAACTTATCCGAGTTGATCTCGGTTGTGAGTTGACTCATTTGATATTTTCTGCCTCTGTCTTTAAAAACAGATATAGCATTTTTCGAAAGTCGATCAGAGAACCAAACGAAGTCTTCTCTTAACTTGTAGGAGATCTGTAGCTGCTAAAGCTAAAGCTCAAATTTGCTTTTATTTGATTTCATTTTGGACTAAAAATCAAAATTTTATTTTTTAACTTAAAAATGTAGCAACTTTTGAAGAAACGATCCTAAAAATTGTTCTTCGATCCAAAAACAAAGAAGGTTGTATGTCCATAGCATGGCGTGGACTGACTCAGGCATGCGCGTGTAATCGACACCGGTAATCTGATAGCGGGCAAAAGCGGGTAACCTACTTTATTTGTGTTTGTACACTAGTAGATAAATATAATACTGGTTTAATAAAAAATTTAAATTTCAAAGTCTAGAGATTGTTGTTGAATTCATATAAAAAATTTCTATGACTAATTACCAACGGAGTTGAAATTTTATAAATCCTTTATTTTAAAAGTAACAATTTCAAAAAAAGACAATATCAGAATTAAAGTCAGCCTAGGAAAAACTAATTTAATATTACATACTATAGAACGTAATCAAAAAGGCATTTAAAAACTAATTTCATATAATTATTTTTTTTTTCTTATTCTCATATTAAATTCGCTGTAGGTGATTTATTTTAATGAAAATAAGTTTCAATAAGGGGGAAAAAAGCAGTTAATATTGAGGCGCGTTGGAAAATTAATAACGATCTTTATAGTTTTGTGTACGGCTCATTATTTTCGCGGTGGTAATAAGAAAACTCCTGCCAAACAATAAAACCAAAATTCCCACATTAATTTTATTGTTGGCAACGCTTAGACTATCATAACAGCCCCAAGTAAATTAAACCACCGACGTTTAATGATGTAACCAAAGTAAACCATTGTAAGTTGCCAATTTTCACGCCTTTGAAGACTTCACAAGACACATTATTAATGTACACACGAAAGCAGCAACTTTTTCTTTCCATTCATCCATTTAAAAATTTAAAAAAACTCGAAGCATTTTATTAAAAAAAATTGAAATTAAGGTTTAATCTGCTTGGAAAAATAAAATAATAAGAAAACAGTTATTTATTCAACAAGTTAAAAAAGTATATGCTTTTTGCACGAGTTGCAAACATTATTTTTTCTATGATCACCAACCATTGAAAATAATAAAATTCCATAAAAATAAGAAATTAATGAGAAATATTGATGTTTCTAAATTTGTCATTTATGATCAGTTTTTAGTGGATAAAGCCATGCTTTTCTGCACTCCTGCAAGAAAGCATGACTTTATGCACTGACAACTGATCATAAACGGGCTACATTTAGCACGATCGTATAAAAAAGTTATTTAGAAAATTTGCAAGAGTGTTATATGAAAATACTAAAAATTAAGCTGAAAGGACATAGGGGAAACTAGATAAAAGCAAAGTATAGTGTAGTATATACAAAAGTATAACAGGTGTTTAAGCATTTTTGAAATAACTTAACAACAGTTTCACAACTTCTCCTACTAAAAAGGGGTTAAAGCTTTAAAATCACCTAAAAAGTATAAAAACTCTCAAATCACACCCACTTGTAATATACTCCCAGTGATGCATAAAACTTGTTAAAAGTGCAACATTTTTTGCGATGGCATTTAATAAAAGTGTTGGCTTTATGCGCTTTAAAAAAAACGCCAATTTAACGTTACTTTGACACGAAAAACAACAATTCAACAGCTCTTTCACCTTTTATATTCTTATCCGCATTCATAAAAGAAGGGAAAAATGGGAAAGTGAAAAGAACCTTTATTGTTTCCGGGAATTTAATTAAAATATAACAATAGGGGACGATGGATAGATTAGGCCTTTATTGCGTTGCAATTATTTGATTTTATTAGAATGTTTTCGATGGGAAACACATTGTTGACAAAGCTTTTCCCTATTAGTTCACTAATAGATACAACTAATAAAAACTTGAGTTTTTGTTATAAAATAACGTATTTTAAAAGCTGTAAATCGATTCCACGATTTGGAGCAGTAATCCCAAGAATTACAGTTACAATTCTATCTTCGTAACTAGTTTAGCTCTAATTTATTTTTAAATAAATGGGAAACGTAATACATTAATTAAATTTCTTAGAATTACTTTACCAAGAAAAACTGCTGCTTGCTCTCTAGAGGCTGGAGGGTTAAGTTACCCTCTGGCTTCGTATAATTAAAAACAAAAAAATATTTACTTTCCTATCACAAACAAAAAACTTAATAATTTTTGTTTTATTTTTTTAATGAATATTAAAATGAAGCAAATTATAGAAAAAATCCCGATATGAAAATTCCAAGTAAATTTGCTTAATACTGGTTATTATCTTAAATTGAAGTAGTATAAAACTTTTTTATATTATCTTGAATGGTAGACAAAATTTAATCAAATAAAAATAAGAACATGAAATGGTAGACAAATAATTTTTTGTGATATGGCTTTGTTTTTATACCAAAAAAAAATATAAATCATAGCTATCACTCAATTTCGTAATGGAGCGTTGTAAAAATATAATTTCGGTAAAAATATAAAATAATATATTATGGAAAAATTTGATTAAATAAGCTTTCCTTTAACCTAATTTAAAACCACACACGTTCCGGACAATAAAAACTCAGCCCGAAAGCAATTCATGAAATTTCCCAGCGAGCTCAAATTGCTTCGTCGACTTCTTCGTATCTTATCGTAAGAAAATCCGAAATGTATCTTCCCCACCAATAAATATGAAGACCATCATACACGCCCTTATGTCGCCAGCTTCCACCCTTACCCTTATTTCTTTTACAACTCGCTTTCTAGTGCATGCGAAAGATGAAATCATCTTGACGTTAAACGTATAAGATATAATTTCACGACAACGCCGGTTTTCTTTAGCATCCACGAGACGAAAGGACCTGGAGCGAAAATATTTAGAAAGAATATAATATAAGCTGTCGTCGCGACCTTTTTCCAGGAAAACGTAATTGAAGTAAAAGAGCAACTTTACGGGACTCACAAAATGAATTTAATAGGAATGATACATATTTTTTATTAAAAAGGAAATTACTTTTCCTCTATGTTTGCGTAATATGTGGAAATTTTATTTATCGTTAAATTTCATTACAATTATCTTTTATAAATAACATCTACTTCTTCATCGTTTTTACTTGAATTACTTCAATTAATTCAAAGAAATAGACGTTTCAATTCAAAGAGATCTTTATGAGAGATGTCTTTATAGTTATGGTCGCGGAAAAATATGAAGTACAGGGTGTCCCAGTGCTGCGACGAAGTAACAATACTCTAAAATGAAAAAAAAAACACTTCACGACTTTTGCGCGTTTTGTTCACTTCTTGTGATTAAGCATGGTATACTAGTTCCAGCTGTTGAGCGCCAGTCGAACACAGCTTAAATAATCATATCAATCTACTGAGCATGAACGCGATCATCACTGTATGGTCTTCTAAGCCCTTGGAACGAAGCTATACTCAGATATTGTTATATTATATTTGATAAATTTAAGAGACACTAAAACAAGAATAGTATATTTAGTAATATACTATGAGATGTATTGAAAGTTTCCATGGTTTCCTTTCAGAGTTTTCTTCAAAGGTCATAAGGAATTAAATAAAATTGTCTCAATAATTTAATTACAAAAATGCGTACTCCTTTAAGAGCAATTTCCAATTAAATTAGTTGGAAAAACATGGGTATCACTTTTATATTCGAACATATTTCCAGTGTAGTTTTGATTATAAAAGCGACTATAAAAATATTTGCAGAAGTCCCGAGGCTCCAACAATCGTTGACAAAGGCCCCATTATCAACAGGGACACATCTTTTGAGAAAGCTACGTTTGCACTGCGTTTCCTGCGGTTTATTTGTGCGTCAATAAAGTTATTCAAATCAAGCGACCGCGCCTTTTCAAAGAATAGCAGCCCTGGCTCACAAGGGGAAGACAAAGGGCTGTATGGGTCATGCAGGACAATATTTTTACGCGCAAAGCTTTTACGAGTTTATTTGGGAATAGTGTAGGAATACGTAAAAGCTTGAAAAGCTAATACATACGAAACATAAAAGTATAGCGATTTAAAATTTAAATATTCGAAAAGCTTTAGCCAATTTGTCGGGACTGGAGTTGTTACTTTGCCAATTTTTTTACTGCTACAATTCAAACAAGTCTGACATTTAAAATAATGAAGAAAACAAGCGATTCAGTTGAAGTAAAATCATTAGTATGAACCACTTAATTTCCTTCGTGTATAAGCAAACGGGGTCATTTACTACGATGTTAAAGGTAGTATGTTGGGTTCGATGGGTGGGGTGGGTTTTTGTCCAGGTTTAGGTTTTGCAAATTGCAAGGGCTGTAGCCTCCGGAATTAATTTTATATCTAGTTGTAGAGATCGGTTTCCTTTAGGCCACTTAACGCTCGTTCAGTTGCATAATTTAATTAGCAAAGGACACATTTCTATTTTCCATTGGACGCACTGCAAGTATCAGCCAGTAAATTTAAATTGAATACCCTAATTTTATTGCCTCTAATTAAAAACCACTTCATTAGTCTTATTTTGTTTAGAAGGGACCAAATTAAATACATCAAATGTTCCTGTTTCATTAGAAGATTCTACCTTGGAATAAATAAAAGAATCGAAATATAAAAAAAAAAATGTTAAAATTTCCAACCTAATAAGGTGACCCGTTCGTGGTAGCTAAAACTTCAAAGTTAGAAAGTAGAAGAATTTTTATCGTAAAAAAACTAAAAATCTAGAAGTTATTATAATTTTGAAGTTATAGCGTTATTTATATTTGGTTACCGATTTTTCCCAATGAAGTTTTATGACACTCTGTAGATCAAAAATTAATTTATAGGGTTAAATGTTTTAGAAAATGAATCCTGCAATAACCCTACAAAAAACTTTTAGATCAAATTTATAGATTTGGAGTTACAATCTTATATAATTTTGGTTACCGATGTTTGACAATGAAATTGTACCTTTTAAATTTAAAAATTTTATCTACCAACACACCATAGACATTGAAATATCAGTTTCTTATTTTTAAATGTAAACAAATTTGTAAAATCTATCAAATTTTATTGTTAAGAACGATAGAAACTATAATGCGCCCGGCGCATTCACCATGTTGGCTATTTTTAAAAACCAATTTATAGGGTCAAATGTGTACTAATCTTTTAAAATTTTCAAAAATTGGTCCTAAAATATCCCTAAAAAATCGTAACAACGTTCAGATGAAGTAAATTTTCGAATATCAAAAATATTTTGAAATCATTTAAATTTATATTACCTAATGTTATTTAACCTGAAGCTGTAATGGAAATTCTGGTGAAAAATTAAGGTTTTAATTGATGTTTAATTATTAAATTATTAGGGGTGCTAACATTAAAAGCTGAAAATTGGGAACATTATGAGAGAATGGACTAATAGGTCATCTTGAATTTCATTTAAAGGGCTTTGCTCTGAAATATCGTATTACGTAATAATTTTGCAAAGTTTAGTTAACTATTTTAAATTAGATAAATAATAAATTTTAATTAAAGGGTGTAAATTATAATAACTAATTACATTAAGAATAATAAGCCATTTTTATTACAGGATTAAAGAAAATGTTTTTAAATACTAAAAATGGTTTATTCTAGAATACGAAAATGATGATGTCGTAAAATGAATGAAATAGTCGTTTATTAAACAATTATTTTTAATAGCGTTTTTACGGATTTTCGGAATATCATAAAATTTTTCAGCAAAATAGTTGAGACCTGCCTTTTAAAATAGAGGACGGTTTTAAGAGGATAATCGGCAATTTTGAGTGCACGATTTTGAAATTCGCTTGATATTTTCTGTTTTGCTCATAACTTTCTTTCCATTGCAGATTTTTTTAAATTTATTTTTTTGGTATAAAGAAGACTGTTACTATTATTTCATTTATTGTTTTTATAAGTTAAACCAAATGGGTTGCATTAAAAAGGGCTCTTTACAAGAAACGTTCGCTTAGCGGCCTTTATAACACAGATAAAAAATTAATTGAAATAATATTCTTTTTCCAACGCTAACACAAAGTTGAGATATAAACGAAGAGTTCACTTTTTAGTTTTTTGTCTTAAGTACATTTTTAAAGTTTTTACAGCGTTATAAATTTTTTTTTTAAATTTTACGAAATTTTTGAAGCACTGTAATAGTATGTTAATCAACGAGTTTCATAAGTCAAGCATTATTGCACGCGTCCAAGTTTTAATGGAGGAGTGCAATAATTGATTTATGAACGAGTTGCTTATACTATTTCTTATAATTTGCGCAAAAATTAAATACATTTGGAAATTATTCGACGTACAAATATTTCTTTAATATTTTAGCAGTAGGTGAAAAAATAAAAAAAAAAACTATTTGACTGTTCTTATTTGACAGTTTGTTTAATGATTATTTAATTTAATTTCTTATTGGAAATTAATGAATTATTCTCTATACTACCAAAAATTTAGGAGACATAAAAAACATAGCAAGTACTTCAAATCTTGAAATTTATTTACGAGTACCACAAATTTGACAGATCAATGCTACCAACTTCGTAAGCGGGTGCTGTAATGAGCGCGCTATGGCCCATGATGAAACCTCTTATAGACGCAAATTATAAAAAATATTTTAAAATAAATTTAAAACAAAAAATGGAAAAAAAAATTAAAGCAATTGGTAGCAAAAAGACTCTTCTGTGTACCAAAAAAAAGATATTATAAAAAAGCACTACTGGTAAAAAAATTTTGCCCAAAACCGCAAATATCATGCGAATTTCAAAACTAAGGGGTCTAATTTGCTGACTGTCATCTTAGGGCTCGATAATTGGGTTTCTGGCGTTTTGATAAGTTTTGCAGTTTGTAATTTTGTTAAATAATAAGAGGTTGAAAGTAAGTAGAAAATATTTCAGTGGTTGTTGAGGATTTGCATATAAATGTTACAGATTTTCTGCGGTGTATAATCTATTTAAATAGCAGTTATTTTTTAAAGATAATAGTAATGATTCTCTCGGGTCCTTAAGCACGAAGCTGACTTTTTCTGCGGAGTTATCGTCAAAATTTAGTGCTCATTTAAATCCTTGCATGCAGTGCATTAACATTATTAAATTGCACAGGTCTCTCGCCTAATGTATCCGGTGTGCGGCTTTTCATTTCCCGCCTCAGTTAGGAAAATGAGCCGCTAAGATAACCAGAAATAATATTCGGCCTAAAGTGCACGTTGGCGCTTCTTACATGAGCGACGACGCGAGTCATATTCATTAATCAGCCGCGACGCTCGCGAAGCCCTGGAAGAGGACGTCTCGCCCTTAACGCTCTCTAAATAAACGAGACGCTCCGGGTATTCTCCCGAGAAAAACGTAATCATTAACATAAAAACGTAAAACGTAAAACGCATCGCAGTGATAACAACTCGACCACCCGCCTCTCTCTTTTTTTCAAATTGTTATTTCATGTAAGTGCAGTAATCATAACTTTACTTATTTTAACCAACACCTCGTAAATTAAAAATGCGTCAAATTTATATCTTGAAGGTACATTTATCCTGCAGCCTCGCTTCTCGCTGCTTGCACATAGCCAAAGATCATCTAGTAATTTGTAGTGGTGCATTCATACTGCAGCTCGGCTACTCGCCAGACATCGCGCTTCTATCCGCGCCACGTCACCAACGTCTCCTTGAAACTTCCTCTCACTCTCTGTATTTTTCTGTACCTGTACTGCACAATTTCTTTCAAGAAGCAAACATTGCATCGAGCATCTCAGCTGCAGTATAAATGTACATGATGTGTTTGCGAGGCTGCAGGCAAAATATATCCTTAGAGAATATTATGAAAATATAAATTACGCATGTGTCTAAAAATAGTTTATTTGAGCAAATTCTTTTTTGAATATTAAATTTTATACAATTTCTACTTTTCAATTAGAATTCCCTTCGCAATTGAAAAATTTTGTGTGGAAGTTATAATTTAATAATTAATACGTTTTCGTGCAGCTGCAATTTTTATTTGCATTTAATTAGTTCCCGTGTCGTGGCTGGAGCTGGAGATTTTTGTAGTTTGTGTTTTCATTCAATTACCGCGCTAACGATGATTAAGTGATTAATTAATACTTTAAGCGGAGTTAATTTATGCGCGAAGTTGGTGTACGAAAATGAAATGTTTGCACATGATAATTGCCACATCCACCTGTACCACTTACTCGTTACGACCCCCAGCTAATACAAACGTCGACATCTAACATAATTTAGCTGGTTGTTTGGCTGAAAAGAGAGCTCCAGGCCTTTCTGCGTTTTCATGTCTGTGTTGTTCCAATCCGCCACCGCCACAGGGGCAGTAAATATTTTCATTACAACCCCCTAGACCTTCTATTTTCAGCGAATTCAGCGTCGCTATGGAAAAATCCCCATTTCTTTGATGCCTTGACAAGGGAGCTGTTAATAATTATACATCAATTACATGAGGAAGACTACACAGTTCATCCATTAGCGAGATAAGTTTTTTATTTGTTTGCTGTTTTTTTTTCCTAAAATACCTACTTGGAACTGACAGCAACATGAAAATATATGACTGTAATATTAAATTTTCATCAAACCTTGTTTTTCTTTTATTTTTAACAACACAACCACAGTGATTTAATTTACAATTTAATTATCCTAAAATATTTAATTCAAAATATACACATTGTCCCAATTTTCTTCCAACAAAAACTTAATTACATAGTAAATTTTCTGAACAAAAAATATCCTGTTTTTTTCGACTTAGAAATGTACAGCAATTTTAAAATTTCAAAATATTAATGATGTTTATGGCTCGCCCTGTATAAATTGCATTTAAATATGCTTTGGTTTTTGTCCTTCTTCAATTGCTTCTTATTTGAATATTTTAGTATTCCAAGGCACACTTAATTTAAATGAAACTAATCATATTAAAATAAAATTTATACAGGGTGTTCCGTAAGTAATGCATAATAATGAAAGAGGCTGTTCAGGACACCAAAACAAGCAACTTTTGTTATTAAACCCATATTCGGAAATTAACCAGCCAGGGTAAATAAAAAAGATTTAAAGTAATTTAGTTAATTATTTAATAAAATTTACAAAAATTGTTCGAAATTTCGGCCATTTTGTTTAATGCACAAGACATGACAATAAATCGCAAACAATTATTTACCAAAAAAAGAAAATAAAGCTATTTTTGTAAATTAAATTTAAAAAATTTTGTCTCAACCTAGTGACTTATATACAGGGAGTCTCAGACCACCCGTCCACCCCTTTTATTTTGAGATCACCTTGTCGTACATGGCTGAAATAAAAAAAATATTACCAAAGAAAATCCGAAGAATGTATTGGTGCACTTATTTTTTCCGGAATAATCCGGAAGTGCCCGGAACCGGAATTAATTTTCGATTTTTATATGGCAACATAGACCGAGTATGGTATCGTTTGAAAGGTCTTTTAAAAAGAAACAACTTTTATTAAAATATTTTTTTAATATATTTCATAATTAACAAATTAAACGAAAAACAAAGCAAACAAGTGACAAATGGTTTCTTAAATTATGGAAAAATTAAAACACTACCATCATCCTCAATGGGTAAGGGTAGAGTCAATTATGATTTTATAAATGGATACATTTTTTGCTTCGCTTGTTAAAAATAATCAACTTTTTTAGGTAATGTATTTACCTTAATTCAAAAAATAAAAAAAAGTTGATTATTTTTAACGAATAAAGCGATAAACGCAAAAAAGAGTGTGAATTTAAAAAAATCTCTCTCTTGCCCATTTTCGGATGATGGTAACGATTTAATTTTTCCATAATTTAAGAGACCAATGGTCACTTGTTTACATATTTTTTTTTCGTTTAATTTGTTAATTATGCAAGATATTACAAAAATACTTTTATAAAAGTTGTTTCTTTTTAAAAGACCTTTCAAACGATACCATACTCGACCTATGTTGCCTTTTAAAAATCGAAAGTTACTTCCGGTTCCGGGTACTTCCGGATTGTTCCGGAAAAAAATAAGTGCACCAATGGATTCTTCGGGTTTGCTTTGGTAATAATTTTTTTATTTCAGCCTGGTACGACAAGGCGTTCTCAAAATAAAAGGGGTTGACGGGTGGTCTGAGACACCCTGTATATATGTATAACACCAAATCTTGAAATTTAAAACTTGCTGTAACTTTCATAGTTAAAAAAATATAAGATTATAGGAAATTTTTTGTTCAGAATGATATTCACTATTCGTGATTTCTGAGAATAGATACGACCTCTGGTGGTCATTTGGTAAAACTAGTAGTGGAGTAATATACAGGGTGGCCCAGATTTTTCTTCCTAGGAAATATCTCAGTTATTTGAAGAAATAAAATTATAATACCCTATTTTTTTTATAATTGATATTGCATCTACAATTTATTCTAGAAACAGTGATATGCTACACTTAGTATTTTAAGTACATTTTGTAAATAAAAAAATTAAAATATTGATCGAAGTTATGCAAAATTATTTATTTAGTTTTATTAATGATCTTTGTAATTTACAATTAGATTCAGTTAGATTAAGTTAAGTTAAGTTAGTTTAGATTTAAAAAATTTTCTTAAAAAAACTAAATAAATAATTTTGCATACTACTTCGATCAATATTTTAATTTTTTTTATACACAAAATGTACTTAAAATACTAAGTGTTGCATATCATTGTTTCTTGAATAAATTTTAGATGCAATATCAATTATAAAAAATAAGGTGTCCGATTAAAGAAAAAAAAAATAATGAAGGCGTCTTAAGAGTGGTAAATAAAAATAATTTTTTAGAATGAAATTATGAGGTATAAGTGCTGTCATCCAAATCACTTTTTGATTTATATTTTTATGTCTTTAAACAACTGAGATATTTCCTGGGAAGTAAAATCTGGGCCACTCTGTATATAAAGATGCTTGTACTTATAAATCACTTTTTTAGCCACCAAAAATACTACAAGCGCTAGTGCAGTTACTAAAACTTATAAAACCACAAAGCACAACAAAATCTTTACTCGTCTTCCTCCATTTTTCTATAAAATAGCGCCATCTATATATGTATAATCTCAATCCCAATATTAAAGAAAGTTCCTAGAAATAGAGTGAGACACTGTATAAATAAAAGTGGCCTATACTTTGAATAATTTCATATATTTGTTTATGTTAATTACTCCAAACCTCAAAAACGCAATGTAAATATTTGAAATTCAGTTTAAATAAACAGAAATTACAATTTCATTCCCGGATTCCCAGATTTTAATGTAATTTTAACCAAAAAATATACCTTAATAAATATTTACAATCATCTCAATTTCAATCTCACATTCGATATTTAATTACAATATGGGGATGCACCAATAAACATGTTTTAAATAAAATTCAACGTACGCAAAATAAATGCAAAAAACCGTTATTTGGTTTCATAACCATTTTACACGTTCTTGTAATCAAATACATACAAAATTATTTATGTCTAATGGTGGAAATTTTAGTATTTTAAATAATGCATTTTATAAATTTAATCAATTGCCAAATGAAACTCAAAATGAAAAGAACCTTAATCAATTTAGAAAATTTATTAAAGACTTTAATTAATTAAATAAATTAAAGGATGACAAAAATATTTGGACTGCTTCAATAAATTAGAAAAACATGAAATGTATTTTCTTTAAGTCCAACTTAATTTATAATAAATACTTTAATTAATATTAAATCTATCTTGTTTAACTTTATATTCTTATCATTTTAATTTTTTATTTGTTTTAGTATTTTTTATATTTTTGTTTAATTTAATTCATTGAATATTGAACATGATATCAGCAAACTGCTGTTTTGTGTTCGTTAAAGAATATTATGATACTATACTGTTTTACAGCAAAGAGGATATAGACCGTTTACCGTTTACGGATGACCACCCTGTATATGATATAACAAGTACTTCATCCTAAGCGTAACAAAATTCTTTATTAATACTTTTTGCAAAAGATTATTTTAAACCTAAGCATAAAAATCGTGTTAATAGACCAATTGCTTTATAAACTAAGGGTATGACCATACCAGTCTAGCGCTGCTCAAGATTCACGAAATGATCGTCACTCATCGCTCTTTCACAGAATCAAAGTGCAGTGAGTGATGAGCGAGTAGTACGCTGCTCCATTATATCTACTCTCATTTAAAACAACGCATTTTTCATTCGATTAGTGAGAATAGTCTTAATAGGTCGTGAATCGTGACTACTGCTAAACTGGTATGGCTTTACCCTAAATTAAAAAAGAAAATTTGATCCCTTATATCAAGTTTATAAGTAGTTTAAACAAAATCCAATAAATCTTGCGTATTTAAATTAAATTAAATATTCTATTCAGATTAATTTTAGAACTGAAAGAAATTTTGCGTGATTTGGGGTCATAAAATAAAGTTAAAAGTAAAACAGTTTAATAATATTAAAATCATACTTCGACGAAAATCAATATTTACCCAATATAGTCCCCAATATCTCTACTCATGGCTATGTACGAAAATACGTATCATTTATGCGATTCTACACATTTCGCTCAATAAATATTTATAGTAAAATCAGATAGGCGATAGGAGCTACGCCAATAAATACCTGATAAAATAATATAAATTTCCTCCTCATAAATAAACCTACCATAACCCATAAATCACATATATTTACAAAATTGAAAAAATTGTGGCTTATTAAAAACTAATTAGCTTGCTTAAAAAAACAGGCAAGGACAATTAGGAAAATCAAAACTTTTGTAGAAAAAAGCACAATTTAATTAATTGGATTTTTTTATTCGTGTCGATTTTTATTGCGTTTATTTAAAACTGCTACATAATTATTTTCGCTTTAATGATAGTCACGATAAAAATTGCATGCAAATTAACAGTGCTAATTGGAATACAGATAGCTTCAACTTTTAATAATTGATCGAAAAAAATAACCCTATAACAATTTTAACAAAATTTATAAATAATTACGTTTTTTTTTGGAAAACATTGTTTATTTTAAATGATCGCAAAAATAGATTAATTTTTTTTCAGAGGGTAAAACTTATAGCCAGTGTTCACCATGCTCGGCTCAGATTCAAGCTCAGCTTAAGTCGAGCTTATGTTGCACCTTGGGTTTGTTCACGTGGTTGACGCGAATAAGACTATTTCGGTACACCCGAGTAAGTTGAACTTGCGCCTTGAGGCGCAGCTTAAGCTTCAGTTTGGACTCAATACACAGTGGAGAAACCATTTATGAAAATAACAAATCAAAAATAACGAAAAATAGTAAATCAATATTTTTAATTAAAATTTCTAACCGATAAAATTGATGGTAAAATGTCAAAAGTCGGGCTATTCAAAACATAAATTAATTAATTTCACACTAAATGCTTAGATTAAAATTGCATTTACACTATTAACGATGTTAATTTATTAAATTTGATATAGTAAATTGGGTTTTTATTAACAAAAACGGCCGTTTTATTGGCGTATACGAGCTCATTGTAATAATTATAACTCGATATATTATCATTACGAATGTGAAACAGCACGCCGTTTCAATCATGTCTAGATAAAGCAACGCATGCTAAAACTGACTGATTTCAGGCAACACAGGATGAAACTTTCTGACGGAATAAATTATCATTTGTGACATGTATCGCGCCAACTGTCTGTTTAATTACAATAAATTTATCATTAAATACACTTGTTTCGAAAAGAACAACACAGGAGACCAAAACAATAAATATACGGAAGGAGTTTACCTAAACTTGGGAAACCTGAGAGTGGTATCCCATGTACATATTGTTTATCTTCATAAAATTTACATTACTTAACGTAACAGAGAGGTCGTATACCTAATAAATTATGTATAAAACATTTTAACCTCATGTTTCTAAGAATTTCTGCACTGAAAATCAACAACAACAACCCTTACACAACCTTTATGAAACATGACTCTAAACCATTACTCTTGGTTCCCCAAAACCAACACTTATAAACTTGCAGCTACTTTTGAAGTCCAGGGCCCGAATTATAAACGCTTATCTTACGCTACGATCTTCATTACGCAACCGCATTCCCCCATCATTATAACGAAGATCGCTTCGTAGTAAACGTGCGTTTGTAATACGGGCCCAGAATTAAATAATTATATTGATGTAGTGAATTATTTCAATAACCTCTAGTGAATTTATTTGGTTTGGTTATGTAAGGGCGTATTTATGCTCTCCTCTAGACGTAAAAAAGCTTTATATCCCTTCCTTACTAGAGCTATCAATCTCTTAAATCAACAGGGTGTGGTTGTATAGAGGATTTTAAGCTAAGTCATATACCCCTATTTTATAGTCAATGTTTCAATCTGTAAATCTAAGAAAATCAAGTTAAACTTTTAGGGTGGGTTCTTTTTATGAAACTAACATAATTTTCTGCTGCAGTTACGTTAAATCAAATCAGTTTTTGAGGCTATTTTCGTGCTCGGTGAAGTAAAACGATTAAATTTGTGAAAAAAGCTAATAATTTTTGCGTTCGTAATTTTTTGTTCCTAATTCGGGATTAGAGAACTAAAGCGGAAATTAACTTAAATCCTGAGCCATCTCACAATTAATTTCGCCCATCCGGCCTCATCAGCTACGTCTAAATCGAGATAACATTGTAAACGCCACACTTGAATGTCGTCATTAGGGATCCGTAGTATTTTTTTCTTCCCCCAGCGGAGGGGTTTGAAAGTGTGAAATTTGGCTTGCAAATTTCTTAAACGTGTTTCTAGCAGGGCTGGGCGTGAGCTGCTTTGGTAAGGAAGTCGGGAGTCGGAAAAGTCCAAAAAGTGGGAACAGTCGGGAATTCAGGGGTTGGTGAAATGTGTGGGCCGTACACGGGATCTACGTGATCGAACAAGCCGCAGTATTTTTATTGCTGCCACAATGGCACTACACGTCACGTTCTCGCGCTCATTTATGACTTAATATAGAAATGTGTTTGCCCCCGGAACGCATACATGATCCACGCTACTCTCACGTATAGTTTATTATGGGGCGGTTTTACATTTTGCTTTGTACCACAACTCCATGATGACTATAAATAAGTTAAACGTCACGAAATGTTTATTTAGCCCACAACTTTAAAAAGTTACCTGTTTTGTAATTTCAACATACGTTTAAATAATAAAAACATAAATTTTTCTTTAAAAAAAAACATATGGCCCTACAAAACCTTTAGAATAACACAAAAAGCGTTTCTAATAAAATAGAGATATAAATTGATCTGTGGTAGTAGTCTTGTATCACTCGACACGATATTATTAGGACAAATTCAACTACCCATGTAAATAACAAAGATAAAGTGATAAAATTCGAATACGACTTGGTGAGTAGTAGTTCGAGAATAAAGACCCTGTGGGTGTCGTGTCGATATAACGAAGGAAGGGTTTTTGCATAGGAATTTCCATCGTCTACGAAAATTCCATCATAAAGTAGATCGCTACATAACGACATTTATAATTTAATCTCTGTTGTAGTCGCAGCGTCTTTATCTTACCTCTTACCATTTTGCACCTTTGCAGTTACTTCTAGTAGCGGGGTTGAACTTTCTAGTAATTCTTGGTTTTTTTCATAAGTATATAGAGATAAAAAATGTTCTGGGGTAGTATTCTTGAACCACTCAACACGATATCGCGTATGATATTTAATATCAAACTCAATTGCCAATGGAAAATGACAAAGATAGAGTGATAAAACTCAATTTCAGTAAAGACCCCGTTGGTGAATTATCAATATTGTCTACATTATAACAGTGGATATATATGGTTGAGTCACTGTACACGATATCGCATACGATCAGGTTTGAGATTCTCGAATGTATGCGATAAATATCGAAATGGGGATCGAATGCGACAAATACCGACTAAAACGAGTGAATGGATCTAGGGCATACGGACGAACAGTTCCTAGAGAAAGGTATAAAAAAAAGTGTTGACAAAAAAAGTGTGCGATAATTTGTCGCATATATTCGAGAATCGCAGTCCAGGACAAACTCAATTACTCATGTAAATGACAAATATGAGTGATAAAACAGTTGATCGAAAATATAGACTCCATAGGTGAATCATCAATAGTGTAGTTATGACTTGATCTACGTTTTAACGTTAGAAGAGTAACATCGTATACGACCTTCGCATAGGAATTAGCAACATCTATGAAAATTCGGATATAACGTAGATCGCTTCATAACAACTTTTATAATTTAATCTCTGAAATAATCATTAGCTGACGTTCTTTCCAGAGGTTCCTCCATTTCAAAATAAAATCGCTGTCATTTTTAAAATATTGTCATTTCATTAGGCATTTTCTGTGTTCAAAATAAGATATTCACGGAACACTAACGTAAAATGCTTTTCTGTAATATAATCACAAAAGCTAATCTATCAAGACTATTTGGTGCAAAATTAATTTGAAAATTTTAAACGACATTGAAGTAAAGAAAAATGAAACAAAAAATGTTAAGAATAATTCGTTCGGAATTTAACTTTTCCACCGGGAATCAACGCCAGTCTATGGACAGCTATTGAGGATTTATCCTTTCTATTTCCATGGATGAAGTTACATCGAATAGGAGTTGTACTTTCTAGTAATTCGTGGTCTTTTCATATATAGAATTACAAATTTAATGTCCTGGGGAAGTCATCTTGAATTACTCTGGAATACGACATGGTGACGAGTTGATCGAGAATAAAAACTCAGTGGGTGAATTATCAAAATTATCGTTACGAATTGATCTACGTTATAACGGTGAAAAGGTAAATCCACATAAGGCTTTTGCATAGGAATTTGCATGGAAATTAGAAATTACCAACGTTTCCGAAAATTCCGTCTTAACGTTGAACGCCACGTAACGACATTTATAATTTACTCTCTGGAGTAGTCACAGAGGATTTATCCTTTCTATTTCCATGGATGAAATTACGTCGAAGAGGAGTTGTACTTTCTAGTAATTCGTGGCTTTTTTCTTAAGTATATTGAGATAAAAATTCAATGTCATGGTGCAGTATTCTTGAGCCACTCGACACAATATCGCATAGGATAATTTATAGGACAAACTCAATTACTCACGCTAATGAGAAAGACAGAGTGACATGGTGACGAGTTTTTCGAGAATAAAGACCCTGTGCGAGAATTATCAAGATTGTCGTTACGATTTGATTTACGTTATAACAGTGGAAAGGTACAATCATATACGGCTTTTGCATGGGAATTTGCATGGTCTCCAAAAATTTCATCATAACGTAGAAGATTTATAATTTAGGAGTAGGAGTTGGATTATCTAGTGATTCGTGGCATTTTTCATAAGTAATAGATATAAAGAACATTGTACTGGGATAATATTCTTGAGCCACGATACCTCATACAAAATTATTAGGACAAACTCAATTAATCTGGTAAATGACAAAGATGAGTGATAAAACTCGAATGTGACATGGTGATGAGTTGTTTGAGAATAAAGACCCTCTAGCTGAATTATCAAAATCATATACGGTCTTTCCATACGAATTGGCATCATCAATTTCAATTTTATCATAACTTATGTCGCTACGTAACGACATTTATAATTTACTCTCTGGAGTAGTGACAGAGGATTTATCCTTTTCATTTTGCACCGATGAAGTTACATCGAGTAGGAGTTGTAATTTCGTGTAATTTGTGGCTTTTTTCATAAGTATATAGACATACATATTCAATTCCTGGGGCAGTATTCTTGAGCCAATCGACACGATATCATGAGGACAAACTCAGTTACTCATGTAAATGACAAAGTTAAGTGAAAAACTCTATTCCGACATGGTGACGAGTTGTTCGAAGACGTATTATCAAAATTATCGTTACGAATTGATCTAGATTATAACAGAGTGAGGATAAAATCATATACGACCTTCGCAAAGGAATTTGCATCCTCTCCGATCTCCGAAAATTCCGTCTTAACGTAGATCGCTACATAACGACATTTATAACTTACTCTCTGGAGTAGTCATAGGCGATTTATCCTTTTCATTTACACCGATGAAGTTACATTGAGTTCTTGAGGAGTAGTCCTGGGGCAGTATTCTTGAGCCACTCTACACAATATAAATGACAACGATAGAGTAATAAACCTCGAATGCGATATGGTGACGAGTTGTTAAAGAATAAGGAGGCAGGTAAATTATCAAAATTGTCGTTTCGAATTGATCTACGTTATAAGTACAAAAACATATACGGTTTTCGCCAAGGAATTTGCATTGTCTTCGAAAATTCCGTCATAACGTAGATCGCTACATATAGAGACATTTATCATTTACTTTCTGGAGTAGTCACATATGATTAATCCTGTACTTTTTGCACCGATAAAGTCACATCCAGTACAGTTAATAATTCAATGTCCTGGTGCGGTATTCTTGACTCGCTCGACACGATATCGCATACGATATTATTAGGACAAATTAAATTACTCATGTAAATGGCCGAGGTAGAGTGATGAAACTCGAATGTAACATGGCAACGAGTTGTTCGAGAGTAAAGACCCTGTGGGTGAAGTATCAAAGTTGCGGTTAAGAATTGATCTAGGTTAGATGATGCATCATCTCCGATAATTCCGTGGTAACATAACGACATTTATAATTTACTTTCTAGGGTAGTGACAGAAATACTATATTCTGTATTATCTTTAAAATTAGTTTCAAGGCACGAGGAATTTACATCAGGATAATTGAACTTATGATATTTATGATATTTTTATAATAAAAGTTTTTTATGAATTTTTCGCTAGTAAATGTTTCGAAGCTTGATGAATTTTGCATAAACCTCATTTAGTTTATTACGTGGAAACAATTAAAACGTGTAGTAATTTTAGTATTTTCAATACATATATGGAAATATTTAAGATGATTAACAATTTAATTTTAAATTCTTTTTGATAATACAATTCTGATTATACTAATAAAAGGTTGTATATATTCTGTTTGTAATTAAAAAAGGATTCATGTGGAATCCGAGTAATTTTTTATTAAAATCAAATTACTCATCAGAATTGGGTAACGCTCAATTAAGCCATTTACTCCAATAACAACATGGCTAATGAATGATAATTGAAAACATAGTCAAATGAAATTATGCGGTTATGGAATTGAATATCAGGCGTTAGTTCGTTAATAAATATGTAGATACATGGAAGTGAATTATCAAGGCAGTCTGATTTAAACTAATGACCCTACCGATGACATCAAGGATTCAAGGATCTAAGGATTCGAGGATCCTCAAGGGCATTTTCCGGGAGAAAATTCAATTTACTACTTCCGGCATCGATAAAAATACTATTAATACGTACTACACATTTCAATTCCTACATAGGCGTCACTTTTGAGACGATATAATGAGCGCGTCACTGAAATTCCTTGGAAGCTTGAAATACCTAGCGCCCATGACGTGGTTTTCAGGAATTCACGACTTATATTGCTTTTCATTATCAAGAATTAAAAGCAAGGAATCATCTTAATTTTATTATTTTCCTCCAAATTATTACCTAAAAGTTATGTATATTTATGTATATTATGATTAAAAGATAATATTTAATAATATATGACAAAGAGAAATATTTTACTTGTAATAATATGTACTTACTACGTAAAGCATCTGTAATAACATTAAAAATGAAAGAGATTTTTTTCTCGATTAATTTTCCGTCAAATTTGCACGTAGATCATTTTTCTCGCGTCAAATTTTTGTGATGGTGTGAAGCTTTCCGCATTATGAGCGGGTAATTTTGATATAGGCATAATATGCCTGCGTAATTTCACGTGGAAGATGAATAGATGGATGGATATGCGAAGGGCGATAAAGTGGTTGAATGTAGTTTAATTACAATATATCACGCATGTTGAACATGGGCATTAGGGGATGCTTTCGTGTAGGACTTCCGATAACTAAATTTGAAATCATCGATACTTAAACCACATGGAAACACCGATATATTAGAAAAAATTCCGAAAATAGAACCATAATCTATTATTATCATATTCATAAAGGTGGAAGTTTAGTTTACAGTGCTTGCAATCATTAAAATAATATCACTTCGTTGCTCTAAAGTTCGTACAGCAGCTTTGATGGTTGGTATTAATTATGATTCGCATATTTAGTGGTCGGTGCTTGCACGTGAGTGCGCACCTTTAGGATTTATTTTTCTTTTTTTAATTGCTGGCTGTAGAGAAATCTAATGTTTCATGTATACCCCAAGGCCTTCTTTGTGTCTGGATGATGTACGTTTCCATGGTAATTTATAATGTAAGAATTTTTTTTTGAAATTATTTTCCTACATTTACTTCCCTTGTGTTGATTTTCTTTTGAGGTCAAATAATGAAAAATAACGAAAAGCGTGTGTACTTTCACGAAGTGGCTATTTTGTAAATTATACATTCGAGCTGCTTGTTGCACAAGAATACATTATAACTTCAGCTACAGCAAATATTTACCTTATAAATTATAAAAGGAAATTAACTATGCAAATAAAGTTCAGAAATGCATATTGTGCTTTATGTATTCAGGAAGCTTTTGCGCAAACCTACCTGTGCTATTTAATTCTGCCCATAAAAAACAAATGGGTCTTCTCGCGATATAAACTCTACATTTAATGAAAAATCAATAGGACGATTCAGCCGAAAGTTGTAATGATTGAAAACTCATTAGATATTTATTGCCAAATTCCTTTCCTTCAAACTTTAACTCCACCAAAGAAAATCCAAATTTATTTAAATAATTGATTCCAAATTAAGGGAAGCCTTGATTACGGGATTCAATTACCTGAAACAAAAACACTAATTAATATTCTATAAGAAGAGTTTTCGGGTAATATCGGTATTTTTTTAATATTTTATCACTTTTATTCCATAAAAATCAATTCCCTCTTTAATAATAAATAATTATACTGTACTTTAGTTATATTAAAGTATCATTAAACTTTTAATAGGTCCTTCAATGTAATACAAATTAATCCGCATGCGCAATGACGAAATCGTACATCTTACTCTATTGGCGATTCAAATTAATTTAACAATAGGCAACCACTAACCCACTTATGACGTCATAATTTCAAGACCAGATTTCTCAAATTTATTCTTGTTTTACATAAAATAGCCAAGTTTTAGCTTATGTTTAGTTAAATAAATATACAGACTGTTCATGAAAATGATAATCAAACTTCAAGATTAGAAAGTAGATCACCTTTTGTTTCTTTTAGTAACAACAGTAATACAGAAATCCTTACTAAAATGTTGAAAAAATAATCTCGTTGGAAACAATAATTTTTTCGATTATTTCTCAAAAAATGAAGATGTTTTTGTCTTCTGAAACCAAAATATTATCAAATCATGAACATTTTAACTTTCGCGCTTTTGCTTCACTCACAAAAGCGGAAAATAATAAAATTGTACAAATTTGTTGTATTTAAACTTACAAATTATTCAAAAATCTTCTAAAAAAATCATTGAAGCAGTTAACTTGAGAATCTTGCAGTAAGTAAAAGAAAAAAAACCAAGAAACTTAAAATTTTCTTGATTTATAGATTAATAAAATACTTTTAGAAGACAAAAAATCACTTTTTATTGTTTTTTTTAATGATTTCTGTATTATTATTGTTACTAGTATTAAAGAGGTTTTAGTTTTTTTTAATTTCTAGGAAAAATGGCCAACCTAAAATTCAAAACCCTGGATTTCCAAAACTAAAAATTTAGGATATGTACAGGGTGATCCATCTGAAGGTACGTTTTTCAAAAATTTTTAAAAATAAGAAAAATCAATTTTATCGTGAAATCTTCATTGTCATATAAAAGTACCATTCTTTACATTTATTTCTTAAAAATAATTTATTTCAAATGTTGGTCGTAACTGCGGCTGAGGTGGCGAATTCTGAAATTCCAATTTTCGATGACGCGTTGGACCATTTCGAGTGATTTTTAACGAATAACGGAAGTAATGTTAGCTCCCAATTCCTCAATCGTAGACTTTGGATTTTACGTAAGCCCAAAGAAAAAAGTTAAAGGGTGTGATATCACATAAGCTATCGACTAATTCACCGGTACGAGTACCATAAGATATCACAATAGAGTCAAGGTATTCTGGGTTCTAGGATGCGGATGGACTGGTTAGAATGGAACATGAAAAATCTTTTTAAAGACCCAAAAACCAAAATGTGCAAATCAGTAAACATGTTAAATACTAGAGAATCATTCGGAGACAGTCAAAGTAAGAAGTTCTGTTTCAGAAGTTGCATGGACAAATCAACCGAACTGTTGTTTTTGAACAGAACCCAACTCAAAATTGCCACAGGACTACTCACAGAATACATAATATTACTGTAAAGAAGCACCTGCGGGAATTTGGAAAATTTGATGGAAACCTTGCTGTAGGCTATGCAACAAGGAAACAGAAACTGCAGTGTATATTATGTGGTGAAAGAGATAGAGCATTTTAAGAAAGTGAATCACAGAACCAAAACCAGCAGTAAGCAGTAAGTATAACAAAAAGTGCAATATGGTTCTATATAAACAACTGTATTATAAGACAGCATCATAGCAAGGACCTCTGGAACAGACAACAATATAGGTGAGCTGTTGAATTCGAATAGAACACAATTTACTGGACATATCACTGTAAAGCAGTACATATGGAAAATTGGAAATGGAGGCCTTTCTATAGGCTATTCAATATGGAAGCAGAAACTGCACTATACATTTTATGTGGTGAAAAAGGCAGAGCATTTTTGTAAAGTCAATTACAGAACCAAAACCGAAAAATATTTGTAGGTCTAGACCCAGCAGAGGGGATTTCAAAAAGTGCAATACAGTTATATCTAAAAAACTGGACTACTAGACAGAATCATAGCAAGAACCTCGGCAATAGATATCAAATCAGCTATGCTGATGTCTTTGAATAAATAAACATAGGTCTAGAACTATCAGGAGGCATAAAAAAAGTGTAATACGATTATATCTAAACAACTTGATCCCAGGACAGAATTATAGCAAACATCAAATCAGCTTAGCTGTTACCCTTGAATAGAATATAAATCACAGGACACCTGGCTTTACTTACGGGAAATTAGAACATTTGATGCAGATCTTGCTCCAGGCTATTCAACAAGAAAGCAGAAACTGCAGTGCATATTTTATGTGGTAAAATCACACAGCATATTTGGAAAGTCAAACATAAAACCAAAACAAAAAAAATATTCATAGATCCAGAACTAGTAGTAGGTATACCAAAAAGTGCAATACGGTTTACAAGATATACTGGATTACAAGACCGAATCGCAGTAAGGACCTCTGCAACAAACATGAAATCAGCTGAGCTGTTGTTTTTGATTAGAACAAAACTTACATGACTACTCCTATGATACCTTGTTGCAGGCTATTCAAGAAGGAACCAGAAACTGCAGTGCACATAAACACCACAAACTGGGGGAACATGAATTCGTACCAATGTGGGTACAAAAGGCTGTGGTACCTCCGAAGCTTTAGAGAAGATTTATTTTAAATCCTGTAGAGTACTAATTAGGTGCTTCCACTCTGTAGTAGTTCAGAGTAGTTCCCAACTACGCTAGTGTGTTCCAAGTGAGTCTGAGTGATCTCCTATGAAGTAATGAATTTTACATGGTCCCCGTTCTCTTAAGTCTCTACCTAATATTTAGAGTTCTCCAGTGAAGTGGGGGTTCAATTTTTTGCTCTTCAATTGGTTTTAGGTTATGTTTATATTAGGCTCCTACACCTTACTTGTTGCAAGTGCAAATCTATTTTGGGTACTTTGAAGTATTAAAGATGAGTAGTTAAAATTTAAGTAGAATTTATTGTGAAAAGCGATGGCAGATTTTTTTCAAGCAAAAATTATTTTTCCAGGTTTTCAAGTTTTCAGAAAGAAGTAATCGTTTAGAAAAATTGAAATTAATTTAGTGCAAATTTTTGGGTAAGGTACATAAATTTCAATTAAAATATTTAAATTATGCAAGAGAGATTAAGAACGAGTGTACTCATTTACGGGCAGTAGAATATAGACGCAAGGGTTTAGAACCTGGAAGCAAATTAATGTGAATAATACTCTAGACTTTACGAAGCTTTATCGATTATTATTTCAATTTCCCTCTTAGGGGGGTATTTGGTGTTTGTATGAAACGGAACGTGTATTAAGTAGTTGCATGCCAGCCAGAATTTACATAATTACATACTTTGAAATCTCCCTTAATAATCTCACATTTGCCCTAATGCCCTAATGAATTCAATTAATTCTTATATATTTTACATTCGCATCCATCAAACCGAATTTTCACGCGGCATTTTCGCTCCTACATTTCCGTTTTTAGGTTGTAGCTTTTTTGATGTATGAATCCAATTTTCCAAATTGTTGTTTTAAATAAAAGCCATTTTCATCTGCTCGCTTAGATTGAATGGCATTTTTAGAAAGTTTTCTTATGTCCCACATCGTCGCTCTTCCACTGGAAAAACATACATCTTAGATTGTTCTGTTGATAATTTATTGTACTTTTTATTTATTTATTTCACACATCATTAATTTCCCTGCTTTTCGTTGAAAACCATAGCGTGTTTCTTGGATGAAAAATTGCTAATTAAAATTATTTTAGGTTTGCTTTAAAAGTTCGTTTCGCGGTCACCAACATTAAAGAAGCAATTCGACTATTTGTCCGGAAAACGGGGGAAATCGTTTTCCGCGCCGATTATCTTCCTTTGCGATCTGCGCTCAGATTTAACTCGCAATTGGATTAAGGCCGGGTCCGGGATCAATCTCGATCCCAAATTATTTATAGCATTGTTTTCTTAGGTTTGCGTTTTCATTTTTGTCGAGATAACTCGCATATTTCCAACGCTAAACACTGCCGGAAAAAGCCAGACTCGGAAAATGGAAATGTTTATTTAGGTCACTTTCATATTATAAATTGGACTTATAAAATACGATGTGTTGCGTTCTCCTATATTTGTTTCCGCTTCAAAAAACTTTTTACTTACAAATATGCTCAACTTCTTTTTTTGGCGCGACCTTTTCTACAAAAAGTACACTTTTTCGTTCAGGTCACTGATGAATTATGGTGGGCCATATTTTTGGACATTTAAAGATCAACCAATATTAATTAAATTATTACACGATAGGTCACGCCAGACGTCCGTAATTCAAACCAAAATTTATATCTACTTTACTACTGTTTATAATTTATATTTCATTTACTGCAGAACATAACAAAACGATGTAATAAAATACTCCAACCCTTTATTTTCACGTAAACGCCATTGCTGTATTTTTGTATATCACGATTTAAATTAATGATGCGATCATGAAACTCTTTAAGCTTTTATGCCATAACAATTATTACAATGGAAAAAGTAAAAAAATCTGTGACCTACAAAGAGTATTTCGAAATTTTCATGTATTCTAAATTACTTAGTTGTGCACGAAATAAGGATGACGACGTTTCTACTGAAGGATCAAGGATCTATTTACATAAAATAATCATTATCATAATAATTAGTGCATTAATAACTTACAACATGGAAATACTTTTATTTCAATCATTCAATACATAAAAGTATACAAAAATTAATGAATTTAATTGCAACAAACCGTAAAATATGTAGTGGAAAACCTTTCTATATTTCACCGCGAAGCATCAATAAAATTTATTTGTAAAAATAGCTTCGAGTTTTGTCAAATAATTAAAGAGTAAGTTTTCCTATGGAACTTATAATTGTAAGAGTTTTCCAGGAAAAAATCCTTATTAAAATTTTTGTTGGGAAAATATTGAATACTCGTATAAAAACAAGCTTAGTACTTAGAAGTTTCTTTTTAAAATATTTTAACGATGTACTTGTGTTTTCGATAACATCCCAATTAATACATAATTTCGATTAAAAAGAATAACCCAATTAACCCTTATTAAATGCGTTGAAATTAAAATATACGTTTCGTTGGAACTTCGTTTTAATAAAAAAATTAATAAAAATTATGTTACTTGCAAAATAAGCTTAATATTTTCAGTAATTAAAAAAAATTAAGCTTATTAATTAAATTCAAAAACTTATGGTGTATCAAAAAATCAAGCGTGATAAATTTTAGTAATTTTCATTTATTCAAGTAATTGGTGATTATAATTATTTATTTAATCCTATTTCAAAGTTATACGCTGTAGGCAAGATCATAATAAGACTTTGAACATGTCTAAGTAAAGAGACGTTTCAAATTGAAACTCTTCCTTGTCGCTCTTTAATTAATTTGAAAATGAGCCTTAATTTGCTTTACCTGGAAGTACATTTTGACAAATCAAAAATATCACACATCTGAAGACAAGTTTACTATTCATAAACGATTCTTGCACTAAGAAACTGTGCTTGAAATTTACTTCCATTAAAAACTTATTAATTGCAATAAACTTCTTAGTATTTATCAAACATATAAAATGATAATTGGATGACTGATTGAGTTAAACATCAATTAATGACTCGATGACTATTTTGATAGAAATGGATGAGGAAGGAATTATTAGTTTAATTAGTTGCTAAGCGTATTTATAAATTTCGAAAAGTCAGTGATGGGTAGGCAAATTATAAAATATTTTAAATTGAACTTGGAAGCCACGAAAAAAATAATTGCTGTAGTTGATTTGGGTCAACTATTTGCAACTTTAAGTGTATTTCCTTAATGTTTACTAGAGGATGAAAGTTATGAAGTACTTATTAAAATGGAACAAACCTATTAAGAAATTAGGTGGAAGGAATTGTAGAAAAATACTACTGCGGATGCGGAAACTTGGCCATACTTCCTACATCATCAAAAGCATCTGTAAAGTAAAGGTAAGACAGAAGTGGGCGGAGATACCAAGACTTTACTCATCACTCTGAATTTTCGAACGCACCCTAGGCCCCAGGTGGCTTATTCTTGGATCGGTCGAGATTGTGTCGTCGACGACATTCATAATTCTGTCCCTTTCATTTACATGAAAAAATAAGAGTCTGTATTTGTAGTCTCGTCGACTACACGATCTCGACCGGCCCAAGAATAAGAAGCAAGTGACGTTAAGCGATCTGGAACCTTATTCTTAAAACGGTCCACACGATATCACATACCACATTCATCATTCTGTCCTTGTCAGTTTTATGAAGACTAATAGTTTGTCCTTGTGGTATGGATGTCACATCGTGTCAAGTGGTTCAAGAATAAGGCTCCTGTAACTATCTCCATCATCAAACCCCCATTACTGCTTATGGGTAAGTAAAATAACTATGGTATAGAAATGGTCTTCAATAAGAATATCTAAATTAAGTGTAATATTGGACGTATTTGTGAATCAAAACTGAAAACTAATAAAGAAATATCAGAAAAATTGACATGTTATTTATAGAATTAAGTTAAGGTGTGCGCAAATACAAGTTTATTGAAAGGCGTATAAAATCGAATAACACTCAATATACAAAACTGTGCGTCTTTTCCCGTCCCTCGCATTTCCACACGTGTTCATCCCATCAATTTAAATATTTGCTATAAAACATCTCATGTTACCCCCGGCTGGAACAATTGTCCCCGCCGGAATTGTATCAGCACCACTGTGTCTTTTCAAGTCCGGTAACACAATGGATGGCCAGGGCCGTAACTCCATTGTGACTATTAATCGCTTTCAGATAGCTAATGCAGTCTAAAGCGTCGAATCAACGTTTCAGGCAACCCTCAATTTAAACCATTCAACAGCGAAAACTGGATAATGTTTGTAATCTCAGCAATTGTAAAGAGTTATTTTTTCTCAGGAAAGCCTGTTTCATCCGATTTTTTATTGCTTTTATCAACCTATTGTTTCCAAATTTTAATTAGTACATTTTCAACCCCATTCAAAGGATTATAAATAATTGAGTTTATTCATCCTGTCACGACCCACTCTTCTTTCTTTCTTCTCTTTTTTGATAGCCCTTTTCTCCTTTTTACGCGTACAAACTTCTCTAAGCCAGCCCACAGTTGAAAACCCAATTTTGATCCATTTTTTCAATAATTGTCCTAAATGATAAAATATGCCAATTTACAAGTTTTAATTTTTTAAATAATTAACCTCCCTTTTCAAATTGTGGGGAAATCTAAAGATGTTCCATATTTTGCAACTCTTCACCGCATGAACAAGAAAGAGAGCCATCATAGAAGCTCCAACGTTTCATATCACACTTGCAAAGACCAACTGATGTACGTTATCTATTGAGGTTTTTCCAAATTACCCCATCTTCTTTTGCACCAGGAGAAAGACATTCATTAGGACTTAAACATAAGTTCCTATCATTATCACTTAACGATTGTTTCCAAAACCGCATTCTACGAGATTAAGGATGATTAAATTCTGCAGTTGTACTGGAGGATGTAAAATTTCTTCTTATAATTGGAGGAGCGATCCCAGTAGGAATATAAATAAGGCTAGTCTAAGACATCCAGTAAATATTCTACAACTTTGATGTAAAACAGTACCTATCTAATTTTTTTGTATGACAAAATCTTTCCCAAACTAAAGCGGTATATTCTGCTACTGAAAAACCATAGAGGTGTAGTTCTTAAGGTATGAGGAGGCACAACATTTAGAATAAACCAATTTTTGATGTAGATTGTTTCTAGTTGAGACTTTGACTTTAGTTTTCTCTAAGTGTTTGTTAAAAGATAATGTTCCTTCCAAAGTAACTCCAAAATTTGTTGGATATTAATTATACAAAATCCTTGAATATACTTAGTTGTTGATTTGCCCATCTATTATTTAACTGAAGAGGGTTTGATTTTCGGACGGATTTTGTAAGATTCCTTCAATGATAGAAAACATTTTATTTAGAGATGTAATACCCAAATCACCGTATATAAAACTTTTTGTATTGATCGTAATTGGCTGATCATTGTTATAGATATTAAAAATTATAGGACCAAGAAGACTACCTTTATGTCTTTTCCGTCAGCTTTATTCTTCTTTAATTCTCCAAAAAACAACTGTTTTCAATAGTAAGCGAATGATTTTTAAAAGATTACAGTTTTTTGTTAAATATAATAATCATTGTTTATAAAATTCTGGTTTGTTAAAATAAATTCGATTTAAAAATGGTTAGCTGTAATAAATAGCGACTTAATTCTTTTCTTTAAAGAAGCTTTCGAAGGTCTTTCTAAAGACATATAACTGCTTTGAATTGGGGGTTGTTGCGAAGGGCTTTTAAGGAGTATTCATGAAATCAAAACAGTTTTAAATTAAAGTTTACCCTTTTTATTCGTTGAATAATAAAGTGAAATAACTCTTGTTTATCCCAATACAAATAAGTCCTTAAAATCTGCTCATCTTCAATTCGTTTGTGTTTAAATTAAACCCGCCGCTTGGATTATTCTCGCTTTTAATTCTAGCCCCCATAAAACTTCTGTTCTGAATTTTCAATTAACAATAAATTTCTTTTCAACACAGAATCAATCTCAAGAAGCGAACGGCCAACTTCAATTAGTTTTAAACAAATTTGCGTTAAATTTGTTTCAATAATTTATAACTTTTAATATTGGAGCTAATTTAAGGGTTTGTTTGTGTTAATAAAAGAAAAATAAATTTTATAAAGAACCTCAACTTTTGATTTAATCTAAAAGCTTTTAAAGTTCCAAACAAGAGAGGCCATTATAAGACCCAAAACTTGGGCAAATTTAAGATAAATAAAAATAACAATAACGTCCTCTTGAGACGCAACTTTTAAAATAATTAGTGAATTTCAGAAGTGCAACGCTTTAACTTTGTTCAAGCCTGTTATTTAATTTGAAACCATTTAAAATCTAGTATTACAGGTGACGAATTTTTCTCAGTTCAACTAATTAACTTTCTTATACTTACTTTAGATCTTTTGACGACTTTCTGGGCCTACAATTGAGCATTGAGCGCAAGGTTGGATTTGAATTTAAAATTTTATTAAATTATTCGAGTGAAACGGAAACTAGTGCTGTTGGCTTTGTAAGAACTTCAGAAGTAAGATTCGCTTAAACTGCCGCCGACCGCAAGTTCAAATGAATAAATTTTACTTCAGTGTTATGCAAACATGGTTTTGCATTTAGTGCACTACGTGTCTTATTTTAGAATAGTGTTTTTAATTAATTCAACTGTTGCTAATTACTTTTAACATATTAATAACTTTGCTTTTAATATACAATTTATACATTCTAAAAGAATATAAAAGTCTAAAAAAGTTTATCAGTGGTAAAATGCAACGTGCATTTTTTAAAAGGTATAGGAGCTAGAACGCTATCTTGAGGTAGCCCATTTACTTTTTTTCTCCTATAATTCCCAAAAAACGTATGTTTTCTAATAGTTAGCGAATTTTGAAATTTGACTTTTGCAAAAATTATCATATCATGACCAAAATTTTCATGTTCCATAAAAGCGATAGATTTAGAACTACAACACTATACTTTTTTTAAGTTCTTTTGACGATGAAATTTATTGTACTTTCTAACCCTGACGTTTTATCTACAACGAACGGATGATCCTGTATAGAATTTTTTTTGAAAATCAGTAAATGGTCTTTACAATAGCCTTTTACATATTCCTTAGACCAAAATAAATCGATTTAAGTAAACTTATCTTAGTAGATATTAAGTTGCTTAGTTTGCTTATGCGATTTTATTCAAATTTGATAGGTTGCCATAGTTTTAGGAGACAAAAAACCATATCAAAATTTTGATTAAAATCAATCCAGGGGCGTAGAGTTTGTTTTTTTAATAAATAAATGTTTCAAATTTCTACAGGATTGGAAGACAAGAGCTTTAGGTATGGTTTTTAGTAGGTTTAGTTTTTAGTAGTAAAGTTCGAACTTTTAATTCAAAAGTTGGAACGTTTAAATAGTTCGAACTAGAGCAAAAGTTCGAAAGCAGTTCGGGATCGGAGAAAGTACGTGTTCGTAAAATGTTCGGGTTCGAAAAAAGTTCGAGTTCGGAAAAATATTACCAAAGAACGTTAATGGTGCAAGGTGGTACTAATAATAAATAAAATAGTTAAAAAATTTTCTTATACTCATTTAATACAGCTTACTTTGATGTTGTTTTTTTATTGGCCTTAAATATGTATCTTTATGGAAAAAACTACCGCCAAAATTTAAAATTAATATCTTTTGTAATATTTATTTTATTTTATTTGAAAAAAAAACATTTTTTGGAAATTTTTAAGGAAGCACTTCCTGTATCATCCCAAAATTGGCAAGTATTCAGGGTCACACTGTAAATAAAAAGTTTAACATTACAAATATTTTGTATATGAAAGATTATAAAATTATTTTTCATTTTCATAAAGAAAAATAAGCATTTCTGCATTTTCGAACTTAGCGGAGTTCGAACTTTATCGAGTTCGAAATTCATCGAGTTAGAACTTATGGAAGTTCGAAGTTTTATTATTATGTCGAACGGGTTCGAACACTTTGAACTTTTTATTTTTAAAAGCTTGCAAAAGTGCCTTAAAAAACATTACCCTCTGCACTTGTGTAAAATCGGCGTTCCTGATGGCTCTGCAAAATTTATTACAGTTGGACAATTATGCAATAGCTTTAATTACATATAATAATACATTAATACTAATATGACTCACTGTAATAAGTATTGCTGATCAATCAGATATTTTACAGAGGACGGGCATTAGATAAATAACTGTGAAAGTGTTAACAAGTCCAAAAAATAAGTCCTGTCCTAGGTGTAAGATGCTCTTCCCCACGAGTTTATATTTTATGTAAGTACTATTTTTATAAGTTTTGGCATATATCTTAAATGTAAAGTGAACATGTTTAGCAATTAAATTAATTATGAGTCAAACTACAATTTTGTTTAATTTATAAAATTATAAAATTATAAGATGGTGGATGCGCCGGGCATCGATATCGGTACCTCTCGCATATTTTGGATTTGTGTGCTACACGGCCATGATCAAATACGAAAATTTAATAACTAATAACTTAAAATACTTTTGGAACATCCTGAAATGAATAAACGTCTTACTAAAGTAAAGAATATGTATTTGTTACAATTTTGAATACAATTATATTTCAATATGTCTTTTTTCAAAAAATACTGTTCAATAGGTTGAGCCATATTTGGCGCTGTAAATTATTTTATTCGTGTAAATGGTGGACATTTTGAACAGTTTTTTTATTTTTAGATTTACTGCAAATTACTAAATTACAATTTTTTCGAAAACCGTGAGAGTAATCGAGTCTTATCAAAAGTACCTTTTGTTTAGTAAATATAAGTTATTTAATCTAAAAACTATAACTAAACCCGTTTTCTTCCATTGGCGTAGAAATTTGAAACATTTTTTATTAAAAAAAGCAAGTTCTACGACGAATTTTAATCAATATTTTGATATGTCTTTTTTTGTCTCCTAAAACTTTGCCAACCTACTAAATTTGAACAAAATCACCTAAGCCGTTTTTAATTTCTAAGAGAAAAATAATTTCAAAATTGAAACTTCAAAACCATATAGCGTCCGAACTAAACAACTTTATACTAAGATAAGTTTACGTAAATCAATTTATTTTAGTCTAAGATTTATGTGGAAAATGTTGTGAAGACCTTTTACACATACACATTATTTTTTATCAAATATAATATATTTAAATTTGTAGAACAACAAAAAAATATAATATTTTCTATTTGATTTGTGGAAGTATGTATAGTAGTATTTAATAATTATTTTATTAATTAGGAAATATAAAGTTAGTTTCAAAAAAATTGTAATTGGAATACAGTTGAGTTAATTAATAATGAAAATTAAACTCCATTATTATAAATTCAAATTAAATTATTGTAAATAATCCTTTGGCCAATTATTTTGTTTGTAGGTAAAACATGAGCCGTGGAATAGGGGCGTAAATAATAGATTCTGAGCTATATAACGGTAGTTTTAACAATTTTGAATTAATTAATTTTGTAGCAAAAGTATGAGCGCTAAATAAACATATATATGAGTATTATAATTAAAACAAACAAAAACAAAGTTTCGTTAGCGCAGATTGCATAGTATATCCAAATTAACTCCAAAACTTGATATATTCACTTAAACATTATAAATCATTAATGACACAACGAGCTATAAATTGAAATTTAGCAAGATTAACCATAAATCGTATTATAATTTATTAGACAATCATAAAGGACTAATTAAGATTAAGATTAAGGCGCAAGGCTGCTAAATGTTAATTAAATATTCATTTATTAAGACCTTCAAGTTTTACAAAATAAAATATTTTGTAATTGCTCAAAAAATATAATAATAAAGCCATTAGGAACATTAATCACAAAAAAATCATCAACTCAGTAAAACTTTTTAAATACTGAATTAATTTTTAATACATCGTTAAAACATATTTTTATGCTTAAATATGTACAAGATAACTGCATTCATAAACATAAACATTTTATTATTTACCAATTTATTGTTGCACTTGGAAAATAATTGTAGGTTTTAATATTCTTACACGTCACAATCTATAATTAAACCTCAGTAGAATAAAAGTAACAATAAACATAAAAATATATTATTAAATTTTTTGTTGTAATAAAAGGAAACATTAATCACAATTAAATTATATAATTCCTGGAAAAATATATACAAACAAACTAAAGGTAAATATATTCTTATTCCAACGTATTGTTCAACGATGGTAATAATTTATCCCACCCCCGTAACTAAACCCAATAAATTATTTTTATCTAACGAGTGGCAATAAATGGCCCAATTGTATTAGCATAATCGGTTCGTTACATAAACATGTTATCCACAATAATTATTGAATATATCTACTAATAATCGAGGTGAGTGTATTATTTGTTCGCATGCTAACGAGCAGTTCAGATATTTAAGCTCGTCATGAACATAACTTAAAATTAACTTGTGATTAAACCGTAATACTTTCCTTACAAATAAACCCACCTTAAAAAACGAAAATAAATGTAATCACGGTTTTTCTGCCTTTATTGAAAATGTTAATTTACTTTTTTATCAACGAGTTTCTATCTTAACCACAGGGTGGATAATTGCTCTACATCACTGAAACCTCATTTCTTAAATATTAACAAATTTTACTTTACTAATATGAGATTAAAATCACTACCATTGTTACTAAGAACTGAGTATTTAATAGATATTTTTTAGAAAAGGAATAAAAAATTTTGGGCTACGACCAGTAGTTTGGAAATTTTTATAGCTTTAAAAAAATAATAGAGAAGGGTATCTCTTAAAAATCAAAAAAGGTAGATTTTTTCGGGCTTTTTTTAGCTTTTTTTGATAACGATAAAGCAATATAAGCGCGATCCTAGGCGTAGTTTATAAAATACAGCGTTTGGAAATACGAGAGAAAATTTCAAAAAACTATAATTTTTTTCAAAAATATTCGAATTTTATATAATAGGCTACGATTATAGATTTTGGTCTGCTGATTACGGGTAAATAATTTTTTTAGGCTACTACAAGTAGTTTGAAAGTTACAGCCATTTTTCTATTGCGCTGACAAAAATATACAGGGTGTTCCGTTCGTGGTTCACCTAACTCATGGTTAGAAACTAGAGAAAATTGTATCGACAAAAAACAAAAAAAAAGCAGGGGTCCATCTTTCTTAGTTACGGAGCTGCAGCATTTTGAATTTAAGTCACCAATTTTTGCAAAAATCATAAAATCGCTAATTAGTTTTTAACAGATATATGTAGAATTAAAAGAAAATTATCACTAGAAAGCTGAAACTTTCCTCTTTCAATTGGTTACATTACAACTGTAACTGTACAGAAATAGTTGATATAATGTTGAATAAAAAATCACAAAGAAAAAATAAGTATTACTTTTTTCAGTTTTGGAATTTTTTCCATTATAAGACCCATTAAGGTTGTATTTTTTTAATTTTCTAAAAGTTCTTCAAATTTACAACAAATCAGGGAAAAATTTGAAACTATACCTTTTTTCCTTCTCTTACTATAGGCTTCTCAAGTTACTCGTTACTCCTAGAACAAGTATTGTGAGCACAGTCTGTTACCATCAGCAGCTGGACTATAAAATATTTGGTATTCCATCAGATATCCCTTATAGCCTAATCGACAAACTATGCACCCCTTCTGATGTACCGTACCAATTTGAAAAACTATGCTCAGGACTACTTCTGATAGACAAGGGCGTACCCAGGATCTAATCTAGAGGGTGCAGCTCATCATATTGGTTTTGAGGAAGTAGTCCATGCGTTATTTTAAAGAAAACTCTAGAATTGCAGAAATATGAGAATTTGATGTTGCTGGTGCAGGGGGGTAAGGGGGGCTGTCGGTCTAATCTACTACCGCAGGCAAAATTTTTTGAAATTGTCAAGGTCAAGCATGTTCCTGACACTTTAGAAATACCGGTTACTGGATGAACGTTTTTGGAAAATATCCAAAAGTTAAAAGAAAAATAATTTATTTCATAAAAATACTGAATATACTTAAGGTATATTTATACACAAAGATTTAAGACTTGAGATTTATGATTTAAGTCCTAAGATTTCATATTTAAGATTTATCATTTCTTAAGGTCTAGTTTTGCTCAGAGATTTAATTCTAAAATCTTAAATCATAAATCTTAAGATTTAATTCTTTGAGCATAAATAGACCTTGAGTCGATCTTGTACAAGATTTTGGAACCAATATGTGCTAGTTTAAAAGTATATTTATGCTCAGAGATTTAAGACCTAAGATTTGAGATTTGAAATTAAATCTTTGAGCATAAATAGACCTTTATTTGATAATGCACAAAACAAATATTAGCTAGTGTTCCATAATTAGCGATTTCGACTACCAGTACGGGGCACTGTTTTGACAGAATCGGCTGATCTAGCTATAGTAAAAATTTTCCTCTGTTGTTTATAATTTACATAAAACCCCATGATTTACTGATTTTATCTCACAAAACTAATAAAACAGACAATTTTCGTCTTTTATAAGCGCGAATGTGTGACAAACGTATTTTTTTTTTCTTTTTGATGTCACCTCACTTCATCATTTAAAAAAATCCACCAGAGGGTGACCGGAATTCTGAAATCGCTAATAATGGCAAAGGGTGCGGGGAACCTTAAGTTAAACATGATTCCTTACATAATAAAACTCAAAACTATTGATAAACTGCGGGATGTGATTATTTTTTCTTTTGGCGAATGGTCAGGAGTCTTCTGCCCATAGCTGGGTATGTCCTTGCTGATAGAAGTAACTTCAGAAGAAGGTTTTACTAAATGAATGAAAAGAAGTATATTTTCAAAATTTTCACTGGTTTGTTAAGAGTATGAACAAGTTTCAGAAAATTAAAAAAATACAACCGTAATGGGTCTTATCTAGGAGAAAATTAATAAAAAAACTGAAAAAAAGTATTTTTAAAATTTTTTTTTCAACATTTTAACAATTGTTTTTGTAATACTGTTATTGTCTATTAAAAGAGGATGATTTCAGGTAAAAATCGATGACCTAAAATTCAAAAGGCTATAGCTCTAAAACTAAAAAAGCTAGAACCCCACTTTTTTGGTATTTTGTCGGTTAAGATTGGTCCAGTTTCTATCCCAGATGTTTGGTGAACCATGAACGGAACACCTAAAAATCGAAAGAAAAAAAAATTGACCATTTTTCGGTGATAAAATTTTTCATAAAATTTTCAAGATTTCACGATTTTTTTGAAAACTGAGGCATGGATGATTTCATATCTCATCACTGCATTGATGTATTTTACCAATGTGTGTTTACCTCTAGGTTAAGTTTTTTGTCGTGGATGTTGTGGGCACGTGAAGGAGGTGTAAGGAAAAACTGGAATGAAAGTGGGATATCCTAGAAAAGGGATGTTCCAGAAGGGACATGAGTTATTTGGTTAATTGGGAAGGATGGTTTGTATAAAATTACAGAATTACAAAAAGTGGAAATTAAGTAACCCTTAAGTGACGTGAAATCAGCCATAAATTGCTCGGTGAATTTCTCGTTACTAAAAAGCAGTTGTATGCAAATGAGTAGAGTAAAATATTTAAGATTTGCATAGAGACGATGGTCTTGAATTAGTGGCGGATAATAATTCAGTCGTAAATTTCAAGCTTATTTCCTGAGCTATTTATCTAACAGCCATATTAACTGCTTACAACGCGTACACATTTCTGTTTCTATTTTCTGTGCGAGTTCTAATTATGTAGCAGATATATCGGCGCGTGCAAGTAGCCCGTTGCGAGTTGCAGTCTCTAATCGTTAAATAAAATATAACACTTTACCAGTACTAAGTTGGAAGGTTCCCATCCCATCTAGCACTTATCTCTCTTAAAGCAGAGACAAAGCTGGGGTTATTTTGCAGAAGCGCTAGAAACGGCCGCAAGCGGCTGAGCGTTACTAATCTCTATATGCACGAACCCGTTTCCTGTTACAATCCAGCCAAGCCATGTTTTCCTTTAATTTATAATGAATACATTATCTGGAATAAATATAATACCTGAACATACACTCATTACATGCACGGCTATGTTTATCTAAAAATACACGATCGAAAGATTTAAACCCAATGAGTTAAAAATATTTACAAAAAGGTCATTCAAATAAAACCCCCAAACTTGAGCACTTCACAAACAACTTTTTACTTAACAGCATCTTTCAGGTCCCATGTAAATACGAAGTGAAGCTCCAGTTTTCAATTCTTTTGCAGCAGGATTTAAATATTAAAAAGCTTTAGTTAAAACTCCACCGGAATTATTATCAAACTTTTAAGCCGGAAAGTAATTTTTTACAACATCAAACTACTCTTGTTATAAATAAAAGCTACAACCTTTTTATTCAACTCCCACCTTTTAACAATTTGTTCTCAGCAATTACGTAGCAAAAAATTTTATGCTGAAATTCTCTCTCTGATGTTTTCCAAACATGTTAATCCCTACATTACTTATCCCAATTTTACGTATTTCCAAATGTTTTTCATAACATCTATCTTGTTTATTACACATGTATTATATTCTATTTACATGTTTTTATAATTATTATGGTAATTAGATACCGGTTAAGTATTTCTGCTTCTCCCTTCTGTTTTGCACCGTTCTTAAACTAATGTTCAAAATAATACTATATCATTTCTGGGATCTATATTTATTGGCAAATATCCTATTTTTTAGTTTTCCTACAAATTTGCACCTGGAGTTTACTGAAACGTTGAGACATTATCGAAGTAGTCGTCGGAGAAAATGCTAATCTAAGCGACATAAATTTCATGCTCCACCCATGCTAAATGAACTCAATGGAGAAGACCTTATTTGTCTACCCAAACGTTCTGGTTATAGTAATGAAAGGAAAATTTACTACAGCACTTAAGCATTATATCTTGAATATTGTGTGTAGATCAACTTCAAGGTTACTCGAGACCAAAATACAATAATCCCTCTTACTCGTAGGAAACCCAGGACCTTCAAATGTTAGTAAAGAGGAAGGTAATATTATATCAAATAAGGTAACCAAATTTTAGGTAACTCAAATTTATATGGAACTGGGACCTCGAAAATACAATCAAACAGTCATGAAAATACAGTCCCAAAATTCCCTTAAGTCGCAATAAGATGTTGGCAGCTTTGAAGTAATAAATACAAAGAAGTTCCTACCTTGGCCTAGCAAGAGCGATAAGAACTACATCTTACACTAGCTTGCTCTGTTTCCAATTGAAAACGAGACTATACTTTCGACGAAAGCCTCACATGAGAAAATCGGTAAAAATTACTATTCCCACACTAAAGTTGTGGATTCAATAACTCGTATGGTGTGTTTAGGAACTCGAGGTGAGCTAAAGTACGTAGAGTGTTGTGACGTTCTGAAAAGTTCGGAACAGTTCCAGTACATGCGCATGTTCTTTTTGACTAGCTCTACTGTTCCAAAGTTGTATAAACCTTCCGGGGCCCTTGATGTACCTAGCGAAAGTTGACTGTTGCAACAATCAAGCCAGTTTTTCAGGTTATTAATCCAATCCTAACCCACCAATGTTCCTGTCTTCACTAATCTTGCCCTGAACTATCAATTGTAGGAGTTTGTATTTGGGTCCATTCATTGTGACGCCTACGTATTGTAGCTAACTCTTTTTTGCTACTTATTTAGGACTTCGATATTAATTATCCTATCTATCCAGGGGATGCGCCACATTTTGCTATAGCGCCACATCGGAGCATCCTCATCTTGATTCTTCATTTTCATAAATATTGATATGCTATTTCTATTCCCATACTTTACTATACTCTTTTTTGTTTGATGGTCCGATTATTCTATCCAGGTTCCTAGGTATCTATATGTCTTCACATTGCACATGACGGTGTTCAGTACTTTCCGGATTATCTAGGTTTCCTACTGATTCTTCTTCCAGAATTTCATTGAAAATAGCTTCGCTGTGAATCGTTGTCTTACACCAAAGCGGATCTCCCTTTCCTCCATTTTTTGGTTTTCTACTGTTATATTTGCATAATATAGGTTACTGATTATTCTCACGTTATCCGAGTAAATGTTTTTGGTAAGAAGTAGCTGACACAACTTATCATGTTTCACTTTGTCAAATGCCTTCTCAAAATCGATGAAAAATGCAAACATATCCTGATTATATCTATTCAGCGTTGAAGAAGTAGGTTAATCTCGCATCTCTTGTCCAAATCCTTCGCGGAATATAATCTGTGTATAACTTATATCTTCTTTAAGCTTTCTTTATATTCTTTTATGGATGATCTTTAAGAACAACTGGCGTATTATTTCTTAAGAATAAACAAAAAAGTAGACGATAACCACTGCTTAGGGATTTCCCTGTTTTCGTATGTGTTGTTGAAAACATCTAAAAGAATATCAATTACGTGTCTAAGGCATACCTATCCTCTTTTCCATAAAATCCCGAATTTCTGATGTTATCCAGAGAGCTTCATTTAGATACTTTTACTTGTTAGGTGATATTGTTTCTAACCTTGTTTGTATTTTGTATATGTTTCCACATTTCACCCAAGTTGACTTCGTTTAGTATATCAACATTTCTTATATGACAGATTACACTAGGAAAATTTTACGAAAAGAATGCGGTTCGTCTGTATGCTCTGGAGTGTAAATTGGTGTAAACAAACTTTCATAATCTCAAAATTGCTTTTGCTATTTGACGTAAGATACACCTTATTATGTTTCACAGTAACCAAGCATATTGTGTTTAGATGAACTTCAAGGTCAGTCGAGATAGAAAACCAATAGTTCCTCTTACTTGTAGGAAACCCCAGGACTTCTAAACTTTAGTAATTAAACAGTCATGGAATTATAATAAATCATGGGTTCACAATCCAAAAATATTACACAAGAGTACTGGTCAAAATTTCTGCAGGTCACTGGTAAATGACTAAGAAATGTAAATATAAAGAGGTTCCTATTTTAGCCCAGCAACTGTCATAAAAACTACATCCAAGACTACAATTTATACTTTTATTTTGAAGCTTCCTCTGTTTGGAATTGAAAACGAGTCGTTACAGAATGCAGAAGCAACCGTGTATTTTCGAGGAAAGGCGTATCACATGACAAAACTGGTAAAAATTAGTATTCCTCATCAAAAGTCTGAATTCGATAACTCCTAAAGCGTAAATAGATTTGGGAGGTATATACAACACACTATTAAAAAGATCAAAGCCATCATAAAAAATATTTTTTCTGTTAGAAAAGTTTTTAATGTATTTCACAAAACTCGCTAGAATTTGAGGAAGAAACACTAGAAATATCTTCCAATAAGACTTTCATGAGAACATCCAATTAAAGTAAAATTGTCCATACTTAAAATTGTGTATGCATGACCTACTTTAGAATCGGAAAGATTAAATAAGTAATGTTCGTAGTTTAAACCTATTGGATAACATTCTTCCCAAAATTGTACATAAAGTACAGAGCTCGGAGTGAAAAATTACATTCCTTTATCGATTGGAGCTTCATTGGAAACTAAAATTTGAAATTACTACAAATCTAATTTAATTTGCTCGAACTAAAAGCAGCAAATTTAGGGAATCGGAGGAGGAAATTATGAGATAATTTATTTCGGAGAAAGGTCGTTTTATTGGCACAAGTCCGCAATTTTCGATACTTTTATGTTGTAATAAAAAAATTTATGCGTTCAAGAATTAAGTCAATTTTCTTCGGCTCTAACACTTAACACTTGCACACTGCATTGCGTTCGTGTATAAAATTATGCGTTACATGGTTACAACGAAGAATGATTTATTACCCTGCATAAATTTTACTATAAAAGAGTAATATCGCAATATTAATAACTTTTATATTCAAATTAAAGTAGAAATTTAAACGCTTTGTACGACAATTTCTGTAATTAAAAATAATTCGAATTGATGATATTATTAAAAAGTTTTACGAATAAAGGAATTCTTTTCTTCCTTTTTGTAAAATCTAATTAAAAACAAATAGAGGTATTTATTTATCAAGGGCGTCATTAAGTTTTAAGTATTATACAGTAATTTCAAACCTATTTACATGCATAACACAAACTAAGTGTACTTTAATAGCATTTATTTTAATAATTATATTAAAAAAACTTTTCTACTACTAATATCTACTCTACGATTATTTGGATAATAATTTAATCAATAAAGCATTATGTCGTAATTTACCGTTTTAACTTTTATAATAGTTACATTTAGATTATTATTAATATCATCGGTTGCTCATTTTAATATAAAAATTGGTGCACAAAAAAGAACTTTAATAACAACAAAGAGAAAGTACTTCATTGTAAAGTTTTTAAAAGTTATGTACATAATGCAGTGTAGTTAGTGAAGCAACTCTAGTATATATTTACCGCTATATTTTAATTTTCCCTTACAAGAATTAACATTTTTCTTTCATAACTCGAAATTCTAGTAAGCGTGAAAAATCCTTAATAATTCAAGACATTAAGTGTGATTGCGAAAAGTGCTATAAATAACAATTCCATGTTAATTATGCGGGATTTATAAAATGCGGTCATTTGTCAAGTTACCTAAAGCGTGCAGCAGCAATGGAAAAAATGGGTGCTATTTATCTGCCAAGCCTTAATGGTCAAGGAAGCACCCGCACAAAAGCAACATGAGCCAAGAGTTGTTGCAGGAACATAAACTACTTACGAGATAAAAGCTAAACAAACGACATTTACTCACAAATCTTCACCAAAAATATTCCTTAAGATAATTAATGATAATAAATTAAATACACAAACTTCTCCTATAATGTTTTAATGAACAAACAATTAAGAATTCTAATTTATAACTCGTGACACGAACACTTTTTAATTGTCGAAATTTAAGTGCGTCAAATTTGCGATCTCATCAAAATTAACACGACTTTAGTGAGAACACATGCATCTTCGGATTTAATTACGACTGCACGAGTGTGTGATTAAGCACGAAGTCTACCTCGTTAGAATACTGATGATGAACCAATCGGGGAGCGCTTTTTGTTACACGGCGGTTACGAATAAGTCATTTAAATGCAAAATTAGGCTTATAAATTAATCGAGCTGAATTTAATTAGGAATTTTGTTGTTGTTATAACGCACGACTTGCAATTGCAGGGTAAAATGGATATCTAAACAGATTGGACAATTCAAACTTTTAATGGTACCCGATTACAAACTGTAATTTAAATTTACTCCACATTCTTTAATACCCAAACTCCCAAGTAAAAAAAACAAAATTTAATAATATTTTTTGGTATTTTCCAATTATTCAAAAGGGGAAGAGACACTGGAATACCAAGGAATTAAATCGAATCCCACGAGTGTGGTCCCACAAGGGTCGAAATTTGGTCCGTTATTGCTCTCGCTTTTTTTTAATAATGTTGTGCAAGAAATAAATTCAGAAATTCTTGCATATGCAGATCAGAGAAGGATTGCAACATCTTGTAAAATAACACAAATAAGCTTGTCAATTCGAATTGAGGATAAAGTCATAAGTGTTTATGCTTTGTTTAAAATAGTGCACGGATGAAGCACCCTCTTATGTTTATTGCAGTTTCATGTACCTCGAACATCCGCAAGGATTTTGCCTGTTAATGGATTTTGTATCTGTTGGGTAGATAAATGATTATTATTATTATTACAACTAAATTCCCAATTGATTTCTTGGAACAACCGACTAACGCCCGATTTTTGATTTTTTAACAAAAATCAAGGTTTTCGTTCAAAACCAATAAAGGTTAATAATTTTTAATGGATTTTCGAATTTCATCAAAATGCATATAAAAAAGGTTGAATATCAGGATCAGAAGTCAAAATTGAGTATTTTTTTCTAGCACGAAAATATTTCCAAAAAAATCGAAATCTAATTTTTGAAAGTAAAAAATCACAATAAACCGATTGTTGCTTATTTTGCTGCTAAATGTCATTTAAACTATATTCAAACTTCTTAAAAATACTATATATGACAAATTAAACCTCATTTAAAATTAAATGTCTGTTGATAATACTGGGGGTTAATCATTTACGATTTTAAGCTCTTTTTTAATTCATTTGGATATATGATTTACAACGTATTTGAGCAAATACAATTGGATCACACTGTATATTCAAAACTAAAAATTGTTATTTGAATACTTTTTAATTTAGTTGGCTTCAAATCTTATTTTTGTAAACAAGTTTACTTTTACATCATAGAAAATAAATGTTTTTTAAAATACTAATATTTATGTTTGCTGCTATCAATATTTACCGACTCTAGATGTTATGGATTATCTTTTGATAGATTTATTTCCTTGCTTGTGCGAATAAATCATAGCAAAACTTATCGCTGCATGTAAAAGTTTTTTTTTCAAGACAAAGCGTGTAAAATTTTGCTGAAATGAACTTGGAGATAATTATGCAGGCAAACTGCAACTTTCATGCTCATCGTATTGGATAAAGTGCGCTGGTGGGCATTTTAAACTCGATAAATTGCCCTGCTCCAAAATATGCGTGGTTGCGGTAGTGAGCATCAATCAACTAGAGATTCTTGGCAAACTCATAAATTTAACAGATATGCAGCTCCTGCTGGCATTTTTATTGATTCTTCCACCGAACACATTCTTAACTTTATGTTTAAATTAATTCATTATTTCAAATTATTCCATAGTGAAAACTATTTATAAACATTAATTTATGCATATAGATAATATTACAAAAAAAAATTAGGTAGTCGTATATGGTGAAGGCGCCGGGTAATATCAAATATATTCCTAAAAAAACGGTAAAAAATGACACTAATACCCCTGACACCAAAATAAAATTATTTATATCCAAAAGTGCTTCATTTATGTGCTACAGACCATCAAAGTTATCAGTCCTAACAGTGTTTAATAAAATCTTCGAAAAAGCAATACTAAATCGTGTAATACCAAGGGGTATGGATACAACAAGAGAAACAGTTTGCGTATTCATACTACTGTGTTACCTCTTGGTGACAGTAGGTTTTAGTTATTGGTTTATAGAGTTCTGCAGTTGAAACCAATATTTCGTACCTCGTACGCTGCAAACAAACGTCCTCTTTATATTTCACGCATTATATTAGCGTCATTATTTTAATTTGAGACCTTTGAGCTGTTGATTTAAACTATTTTTTATATAAATTAAAGCGCCACCTTTCGACTAGCCCCAGAACACTATAAAAATCCTGGTGGCGGACTCTGTTTTGGCGATACCCAAGCTGTTATTTGAAACTTTCTCTCTTATTGTATCCATTCTCCATGATAATACCTAAAAGATATCAAATATGAATTCACAAGTCAGAATGGCTTCCTTGAAAAGAAAAGTACATAAACAGCCTTAACAAATCGGACCAAGTATATAAACAAACTTTGGACGAATAAGATATGTGGTTTGTTCCTAGAATTCAAAAAAACCTTCGATTTGGTACATCATTGGTTGAGTCAAAAAACCTAGAGATAAAATATAGATACGTAATTCTATTAAAAACATAAATAGAATGAAAACATGTAAAAATCAAACAAAGTATCAGTAGTCTTAAAGAAATTACAAAATGTGTACCTCAGAGATATGCATTGGGTCCTATATTATTCCTTGTATATATTCATGACTTCAATCACACTAATCTAAATGGAAAAATAAATTTATAGGTAGATGACATCAAATTTTCTATAATGGAACACTAATATTACCATAAAATGGGTTAAATTTGTGATTTTGGTTTATGGAAAACCGTCATTAATAAAATAGTTAAGATAATAACCTCACGGGAATATTTTTTTAATTTTATTGTTTAATTCGCTTTTATAATAAGCACTAGAACATCCAATTATAATATAATGATATCCGAGCTACCTATTTTGTTTTTATTACATTAACAAGCAAACTATGAACAGCATAAAAATACTTTAAGAGCAATTACAGTCGACGAAAATGGTAAATGCGGTTGAAGCACGTATTGTTCGCCCTCATAATTCGCATATAAATAATAATAATGCAATTCAAATGATCAAATTATAATTAAATAATTATATTTTACCTCTGGGTTCTGGCACTTGTTATATATAAATCTGTAAATAAATAATGTGATGATCTGCACTTAGCTTTTAAACAACGTGTATGGGAAAGTTAGACCCGTAATGAGGGTGCAGCTGTCTGAACAAGGCAAGACTACCTTTAAAACAGAACATACGAAGACCATAAAATATGGAGTAGCTAGGGTTAGTTATAAAGCTATTTCCTTCATGTAACGACAACGTCCTTCGCCGATTACTATTTTCATTAATGCATCAACACCTGCTCCGCAGAATTCTCCAAAGGAAACTTTTACTATCCCTTTTCACCTTTCCACATCACATACCCAAATTGAGATCCAAACTTACAATACTTTAGGTAATAAAAAATATCTAAACTTTTTTATGGAGACATAATTCCTTGTAATAGGAATTTCATCTGCTTAAATATTTTTTACTTGCGTTTTTATTTTATTTATTAAATAAGATATTACTAACTATACATTAAATAACTTTAGCAGGCCATTAATTTTTTGAGTAGTGTAATACGAGGAAGTTTAAAGGAGTTGCTAAAATTTAAGATCGAAATCTTACAATGTCGTTTATTGTGGTAATATAAAGCTGGTATCGTGATTATAACAGGCCGTGCCTAAATTTAACACAAACTTTAAATCTCCCATAAATGCTTCCAAGCCACAAACTCTACTTTATTTACAATTGCTATTATAAGTAAATAAGGATCAAAACTTGCCTTGAATAACACGAACTCTCGAGTTTAATTAATGTTGAAAAGTAAATTTCTTTTATTTGTGCACATTTTGAAGTATCGAGTATAAAAAGGGAGAAAATTCATACCTGGTTGTTTCAGGAAAACATATTTCAGGGTAAAGGAAAAGTTTTAAATTATCTCGTTATGGACACTTTATAAAACTCCATCAAGATTTATTTTGCTTCGAAATATACTTTATAGTAATGTATTCTTTAAAGTTTGAAGTTTTGTGGGAGGGGGATTCGTTATTCGTTACGTTGCAACACAATACCGTGGTTTGCAAACCAAACCAGTCATTGAATTTTCAGCTATTTCCAAAACTTTCCCGCTTTATTTTAAAAGCAAAGTTTATCAATGAATACAACTAGAAAACAAACTGCATTTTAAACGAAAATTTAAAGATGCAATTATCTTTAAAAGTGGTTTGGACCTATGTGTAAGGCCAGGCTTTTAATTTACATATAAAAATGTCAACTATTCCCGCGAGGAAAGCGCCTTTTTCCGGACGCTATTGTGCAGTTAGTTTCGTCCTGCACAACTTCTTAAATTGGGTTGCCAAGCTAAGGACGTCCCTTAATAATTATATTTTCTGAAATGTTGCTGAAGTATGGTATTAGTCTTGTTATAAGGCACGACTTGCCTGTTTCAAAATTCGTCCTCTTATATAACAGCGCAGCTATTTCGTGACCTGTCCCAATTTTCTGCTCCAACTTTTACATTTCGATTATCAAATCACTTTAAATTTAAATTGAATTATTTCTTCTACTTTAAAAAAAAACAAGTAGGTAATTCTAATTATATTAATTTAAATATAACACTTTTTGTGATACCAAAATAAAATTTCGATTAATTAAATATTTTCTTGTGGTTTCTATGATACTTATTATCTAGTCAATGTAACATACTTGTCGAAGAAAATGTTTGGCAATGGAAAGTTAGTGGGGACGCAACTGTTGTTGATGAAATGGTAATGTCGATGAACGTATGTGTCGATCAAAATTAGTGTCGATGTAACTTGCTTGTTTATGAAAAGATCTGTCGATGAAATGGACTGTCGATGATACCATTAACCAAGAAATCGTTTGGCAATGAGGTAGTGTCGATGTAACTGTTGTCGATGAAAAGATAATATCGATTAAAACGTTGTGTCGATGTAACTTCTTCGTTTACCTATGATATCGATAAAATGAAGAACAGTCGATGATATCAATGTAGAAAAAAACGTTTGTCAATGAAAGAGTGGTATCGATGCAACTATTACATACTTGTCGAAAAAAATGTTTTGCGATGGAAGGTTAGAGACGACGCAACTGTTGATGAAAAGGTAATGTCGATGAAAAAGTTGTGCTGACGTTTGACCATGAAAGGGTAGAGTCGATGCAACTGTTGTCAAAGAAATGGTAATGTCGATGGAATGTTAATTTCAATATGAATAAAGTTGGTTGTCAAATTTTGCATAAAAAGGTGAAAAATGTTCATTAAATAGTCCCTTAAATATTTCATCTTGTTCAAATATTTTTTACTTCAATACCACGAATGTCATTTGAGGTTAAGTTTTAATTGAATGGTAATGATTACGTTTATCTCGAGCAACTCAGCCCAGCTTGAATTTGGCTTGGCTTCACCTTTACCATTTGAAGTACGATATGCTCCACGAAAATATGGTACACAAACGAAATCCTAAGGCAGCCAATAAGCAGACGCTTTCATGAGACTTGGAATATCCCTTAATCTCACCCCACCTTTAGTCGGTGGTGATATTAACCTGGCAATCCCCGACTTTGCGATTCAAACAACTTAACTTAGAATTCTCGTTGATTAAACTTTACTCACAATGCGATGCGCATTGGAAACGCATAGCCAGGGATTATCTGGCCATTCCCACTTAGCTACTGAATAGTGGTGGGCATGACTAAGGGATCTTTAAGCCCCACGAAAGCTTCTTATTGGCGCTAACATTTCTTTTGTATACCACATTATCGTGGAGCATATTGTACATGTAAAAGGTCAAATCAAGCCAGAATTCAAGCTAAACTTTTTTATTTATTTAATCATATTAAATAATTAAAGAATTGGAAGATGAAACACCAAATTGTGAATCTAAATCCCAAGAAAATCAACAAAGACACGGTTGCTGTCAAATGTGTTCACGAGCATCGTACACAATATGTAGAAAAAAAGTAAGATAAGTGCAAGTATTTTGTTTGTAAGCAACATTCAACTATCAAAAAACATTATTTGTAATAACTAAAATGAATCTGGTGCAAAAAAAATATTTCGTTTTTGAAATTTTATACTTATTATTTTTCAAACAGTTACTTTTTGTCTTGTGTACTTGGATATTATATTTTCTTACTTTAACTAATCATAAATAATGTTAAAAAGTAATTGCCAGTTGCTTTATTATAAAAAAATAAATGGGGTCATTTTTGACCCCACTTGACCATCCATGTAATGAAAAATACTTTGGTCATTCGAGAATTAAAGGATAAAAGTGAGTTAACGTAAATTTTAGTGATTGATATAAAAATTTGAACCCTTGAGTATTTTTAAATTATGTTGAAGCTTAATTAAAAATTATAGATGCCGCAATTAGACCACTTATTGTGCTTAGTGTGCAGAAACCATAAATGTCATTAATCGTATCAATGAGGCACTTTTAATAGCGCCTTATTAGCAAAGGCATCGCTTAACATTCGCCCACTTATATAGATTTTAAGGATTTTGAAGGCAGGACATCAAAGGCTCCTTTTAAGACTTTTAAAATCGGAATTCTGCGCCCGCTTTAAATTAAAACAGCTTAAAGAAAATCGGGAAGGATGCGCGTAGTTCGTCTGCGAAGCAAAAAAGCTCTTTGATGTTACCGCAAGAATATGAATTAAAGTTTTGTTCTGACACGTTTCCTCAAGTTTCACGTGTCTCCAAATAGTTTTCGAAAAAGCGTTAAATGAAGATCCGGCTGTTTTATTCGCGCCACGCTCTATTACTCGGATAAGTTTAAAGAAGTTATATCAATTTTCTCTCCTGATGAACTCCGGGAAAGTTTTTGTGTTTACAAGTGTTGTTTTATTTAGGTGAAAATATCGAGGGGAATTTTTTATATATAAAAAAAAAAACGTTCTTTCATTATTCCACAGAAGTACATCATAAACGCCAAATACACATTTTCCTTTTCCTTTACTAATTTTCGAATTAATATCATAAATCATGCACGTTTCAACGCCCTTTACTTTGTCTTCTCCAAATGTTCATTTCAACGAGACCTAAAAGATAACCCGTCCAATCCAAATTAACTTATCCTAAATTTAATGTAGGTATTATACCCAATTTTTAATTCATAATATTGATCAGGTTTTTTTATTTAGTCATTTAATATAATATATCTACAGGTTTTATAAAAAATGAATAATTAACGAAGCTTCGTGCTTGCAAAAATGGAATATATGTGTACTCACAAAAATGTAATTTTCTTTTTGTAAAAGCTATATATTTTTGATGGAACGTGCTTTAAATAATGATAGACCATTGCTGGCTTATTTATGTATTAGTAACCTAATTGAGTCGGATGTGACAAACTGTTAGCCTAATTTCGCTCCTTGCGTGCCTTACATATCAAACAATTTACCCCATGCCCCGCAAACGATAAGGACCATAGGATCCTAAATGAATATGCACTACACAGCCTCTTAAGAATCTATGGCATCTTTGAAGCTGCAAACATTAATTTGTTTACATTAATGATTTTACCTCAATTTAAACGATAATGATTACATTTTCTTATCAGGACCTAAATTTATCATAACCTAAAACATTAATAAAATGTTATAACATGGCAGTAATTTGAGTATCCACTCTTCGTGCAAGAAATGTTAGTTTTCGCACGAGCTACTCCTTTACGTTTATTGCAGCATTTAATAACTGTAATCGTTGATTTTTACTTTTATTCGTTGGTATTTTTTCGGGAACAATAATGAGCCCTAGAGCTATTTCCACAATTTAGAATAGAAGCAAGAACAAACTAAGCTTTTTGGCACGTTTGTAGAAAATTAAATTCTACATAATAAGAATTATTTAAATTTAGTTCCCCGAATCCCTTTCCTTTTATAATTAAATTTTAAATATTTACCATGTTTTACATAAAAAACTTTAGGGAAGTCGTGTTGTCGTGTCAGTGCAGACTTAATATTTCAGTGGAGCCTGAAATATATTAGAGCGGAACTCGTAAAAACAAAGAAAAGGAAACGCATCATATCACTGAGGCTGATGTTGTTTTAGTTTTCCCGCTTTTTAACATTCACACACATTTACACGCTTAACTTTATTCATACAACGTTTTCCTTATTTGTCAAAGGGTAATTACTGCAAAAAAACTTGTAAACATTAATCATTAAAATAAAATTATAATATTTAAGAAGCTTATATTATAGAGGCACTTTTGGAAAACTTATACATTTTTTCTGGGAAAGTAATTTAACTTTCCCAACAATTCCAAATTAACTTACATCCACTAATTTTCATTACAAAGCACACGTAAACGGAAATTTGGCAGACCATCTTTATATTCACAAAAAAACATGTTATCGCAGGAAGTCGTGTTATTAAAAGTTTGGTCGTTTGCGTTTGGAAATCGGGTGCAGGCTGTAGAACCTGGCTTGCATAGCAATTACTTCAATTAAGCCGTTTCGGATAGGTTTAGCATTTTAGTCGCCTTCGTATGCGGCGAAACAAGGCGAAAATAAAGATTTCCACCGAAATCGGATGCACTGAACTGAAAAGCTTCTCAGAATAGGAAGTTTGCTGATGCAGTGCAAAGTGGTTTACTTCGCATCTAAGAGCTTTTCTTGTAGATTTTTATATTTACCTACGTCGGACATCCATTGTTTAGACCCGAAATCACGTATCCCCTTATTTCTGTGCAATGCGATAAATTTCAGACGGAAAACATCGGGAAAATATTTCTTAAAATTTATTACTAGATACTAACGCACAAAACTTCACGCTGTTTTTCAACTTTCACATAAATCCTACTGTAAATCAAACTAATGTAGTAGATTTTAAAATAAACTAAACAGCATATTGATGTTCCTATTCTTTTTGAAATTATCACCCAAAACGTGTCAGAACTTTACATGGATTTGAGCAAAATGTCGAGTATTTTCTTTTGCTGATTTATACACGATGCTCCGTTAATGGTTCACCAAACATCGGGGTTAGAAACTAGACCAAATTTAATCGACAATAAACCAAAAAAGTGGAGGTCAAGCTTTTTTAGTTTTAGAGCTATAGCCTTTCGAATTATAAGTCACCGATTTTTTACCCAAATCACAAAATCGCTAATTACATCTGAACCAATGTGTGTAATACCATCCTCTTTCAATAGGTAATAACAGTAATAAAATACAATTGTTAAAATGTGGAAAAAAATCAAAAAGTGAAAAAAATTAGAAAAACCTAATTTTTTTCAGTATTTTTAAGTTTTCTCTTGGATAAGTGTATTTTTTAATTTTCTGAAACTTGTTCATATTCTCAACACAATAGGGAAAATTTTGAAACCGTAGTTCTTTTCTTCACCTAAAGACTTTGAAGATACTTCTATCAGAAGTAGTCCTGAGCATTGTTTGTTAAATAGGCTATACATATACGGTATATCATGAAGGGTGCATAGTTTATCAATTTGGCTGTAAGGGATACCTGATGAAATTCCAAATATTTTATAACAGTTTCACGTCAGTCTTCCTGCCGATGATAACAGACTATGCTCGGAATACTTCTTCTAGGAGTAACTTCAGAAGGCTATAGTAAGAGAAGGAAAAGCGCTACGGCTTCCAAATTTCCCTTGATTTGTTGTAAATATGAAGAAGTTTCAGAAAATTTAAAAAAATACAACCTTAATGGGTGTCATCTCGGAAAATAATTTCAAAAACTGGAAAATAAATATTTATTTTATCTTCTTTTTTTTGAGATTTTTTATTCAACATTATATCAACCATTTCTGTATTACTACTATTACCAATTGAAAGATGATGGTTTTAGCTTTCTAGGAATAATTTTGTTTTACTTCTGCGTATTTTGGTTAAAAAGTAATTAGCGATTTTGTGATTTTTGGTAAAAATTGGTGACCAAAATTTCAAAATGCTGTAGCTCCATAAGTAAAAAAGAGAGACCCCTACTTTTCTCTTTTTTTGTTGATTAAATGTGCTCTAGTATCTAACCCTGATGTTTGATGAACCACGAACGGAACACCCTGTATTTAGTCTAAGTTTCGATGTTTTCGGTTGGGTCAAATTCAAGAAGATTAATTCTATTATATAGTTCGAATACTCTAGTTCAATGTGTATCTGCAAATAAGGGTATGGTTCTCAATATTTCAATAGCAATTCAGGGGGTACCGCAGGGCTCCATCCACGAGCCTCTTCTGTTTCTAATATTCTAAAAGGTGAAAATGATACCACATACACCTGAGACTAAATTAAGACAATTTAAGCAAACTTATATCTATCCAAAAGTACTTCATTGGGAAGCTACAAACCATCAAAGTTTTTAAGAATATTTAAAATTATTTTAAATTACTAGAAATCGATTTAGATCGACATAAAATTTAATATGTGAATTTCTAATGGCAAAAGGTAGATAAAAAGTTTTCAGAAAATTCAATAACTCGCAACAACTGCATATTTATAAAAATATGTTTTTGTAGTTTTGTTTAAAAAGTAGCTTCAAAGTAAAAATGGTACACATTTCTCCTTTGCCTCCTTCCATGTTTCATAGATTTATTGAAAATGCGTGATCAAGCAGGATTGCACTACAAAGGCTAACTTTTTCGTAATTTTTGATTAAACACTAAATTTTATAGGCTTATAAAATTTTAAGATGATGATTTTAAAATATTGGATAATTTTTTTAGACAAAATTTAAGCTATTTTTAATGTATTGCCTTAGCATTCGAACAATTTTCAAACATATTCGTCTTAAAGCCTTATGTAGTTTTCTGTTTTTGTGTTCTTCAAAAATTATTATTTCATTTGACCATCTTTCCTCTTGAATTTTTTGGGGTCTCGAAATTGAAAATCGCCTAGGGCCTTATAAAGTATTTGTTTATTCCCACTTAACAGGTCAGTAGGGTTCCGGAATTACTAATTCTACTAAACGAATAGAAATTAGTAGCTCCAGAGTTGTACCGAGCAGCTAAGTATGGATAATCAATAACGGTTTATGCTAACTTACAAGCAGTCTGTTCAATCAAAATATCTGAATCGAATTCAGACGATATTCCAGTAACCTGGGTGTTAAGCCCGTCGAGCACATCAATGGTATCGAATGTAACTGTTAAACTGTTGCAGAAAGACCACGTTCAGTAGGTTTGAATGAATATTTTTGGTCTGCATATTTTCACATTCTTTCTTTAGGCACTGTGAATATCGATAAATCTCCATATTAAATCCATCCTGAATTTTCTTCCAAATATCAGCTTTTTGTTTCCACAAAATTGTGTTCGGCTTTTTACACTACACCAATGTTTTTATATTTTTTTTAGCAATGAAATTAATATAGTAATTTTACTTTCATTAAAGTTTGAAGCCCGTTTTACTTTTTCCATTTCAAAGAACTAAAAATTTCTTGAACTCTGCACTAACTGTTGAGTTAGTGAGTTTAGCTCAACCAAAACTTAAGAGTTCACTGTGCAACCGGGCCTTAGTGCCTTACAAAGTATAAGCTATTTTTAAATTATTTAAAAAAAATGTTTTTAGCATTAAAAAAAATAAAATAGATTCATCCTAGAGCCTATTTAAATATCTGTTAACTGCAATTTATTTGAAGTTGCTAGGATTTTTTATGGTTAAGGATGATTTTTACCAAATACGTTTTTATCATAAAAATTTGTTGTTATAAAAATTGAATAATTTTCTAAACTTTAAGAGGTTTACAAAGTGTAAGCTATTTTAAATTTATTATTAACATTTGTTTTAACATTCAAAAAAAATTAAAAGTGTATTCGTCCGAAAACCTATTCAAATGTCTAGTAACTGCAATTTATTTTAATCTGTTTGGACTTTCTTTAACGAAGTTATGATTAATTTAACAAAACTTTAAGCCTTAGTCCTTGAGAAAATGGTACGTGATCTGCAGTAAAGAGGATACAATTTTCGTAACGTTTGATTAAAAATTATAAATGTTGTAGGCAAATAAAAGTAGATATCCTATTTTTAAATTATCATAAAAAGAGTTTTTAGCTTTAAAAAATTTAAAATGTACTCCTTCTAATGCCTATTTAATTTTCTATTAACTGCAATTCAAGTTACTAGGACTTTTCTTAAGGAAGTTATCATTTTAGCATAGCTCTAAGGTTTGGTCTTTGAAAATTCGGTGCGTCCTCATGCAGTGGTGCTATTATTGAAACTAGTCGACATATTCTCGCATGCGACATGAGTCGATTACCAAATGTCGAGCACGAGATGTAAATATGTCGACTACACGTTTGGCAACGTATTAATTTCATTAATGTCAATAGAAAATATAATTATTCTGACCATCTTAAAAGGGCTTTTCAATCTAAATTGTGCACCTATTTTCCTTTTTGTTTTCACAATGAGAAATCGAAAAACAGAGATACATAATTGGAATAATACTTTTGTTGTTTAGTATTTGTGGTAATTTCAGAAAATGTGTCATCTAATGGTACATTTATACATGAAACGTTTTTCTTAATCTTCTATTTGAACAATGAGTGAGCAATGGTTTAGTTTTTTGCCCGATTCCAGTTTTGGAAAAAAATGAAATCCAAGAAAATAGTATGGGCTGTCATAAAATCTACTATTATTTCAAATCGAGCTCATTGTATTCGTTCTGAAACACCTCAATAAATTTAAACGCATGATTAAAAATGCGTTCACATGTGTTAGTTCACCTTCACTTTTCGGGTAACAGCAGTAAAAGTTAAAGTTGAACTCACAGGTTCAACTTATGATGATCCTACTTATTAAATGTTCCAGTTCATTTATTAGTTCTCTTGCTACTTCTTTCGTCATCTGATTGATTTTCTTGGATTTTCTCAGGGATCATTTATTCACAATTTCATCTCACATTTCTGGCTTAAATTTTAGCATCTTCCAGTGAAGTAATACTTACTTAAATATAACTGATTCTCAATTTCCATTTTAATATCAAAATACAAAACATATATTCAAAACCTTTTCCTAAAGCTAGTTTTAGGTTAAAATAGCCATTCGACAAATATCTCATGACCATCTTGACTACCAATGGCAGTCGAGACGCTTCGCTTATAATTTCTCGCATGCGACATGAAGTAACATGTTCAATGATACGATTTTACGCAAAGTGATCGACATAAGCTGAAATGTCGCATGCGACACCGTGTCGAACGTTTCAATAATAGCACACCCTGCAAGTATTTTTGATTAAAATTTACAAAATTTTATAGGTTTAAAAAGTTTTTGTGTCTTTTATAAAACATAGTTTATAAAAATATTTAACAATTGTTTGGAGCGTTACAAAGTATAAGCTATTTTTAATATTTATAAAAAATTTGTTTTAAGCTCTCAAAAAATTTCACAATATATTCACTTCAAAGCTTTGTTAATTATCTATAAAATGCAATTTATATGGAGTTGCTAGGATTTTTTTAACGAAGTTATGATTATTTTAGCGAAACTCCACACTTTTATTATCCTTACAAATATGCGTAGCGATGAAAAATGCAGGACAACATTTAATATATTGTTGTTTTTCACGAAAAATTTTGTATGCATATAAAAATTTAAAAAAAAACACATTATAAAGTATAAAAAATTATTATAAAAACAGTTTTAACCAAAGTAACAAGACCTATCCTCATATTTTCCCGACACTCTTATATTTTGAAAATTCCTACAATTAAAGTAATGTTTGCTCAATTTAGTTCTTCTTTAAAAATCTAAAAAAAATGGCAGTATGAGTGATTGAAATCACATAATAAAAATTCTGTATTTCTTCGAAAATAACTATAAAAGTTGTGATATAATTAAAATTCTTGATTAGTTAAAATATTATCCTTCAATTGGAGTGAAAGTGTACATGTACAGTTAATTCAAGTAAGATTGAAACCATTGACATTCCAAGGTATGAAACCTAAGTTGTCTACCCTGAAATGAATACGTTGTGCTTCCGTGAAAAAACCATCGCGAATATTTTAACTGCCCTAATTTTAGTTTTGAAAAGCACTGTTTTTTATAAAATTTGCAACACACTGAGAAATTACTTGAAAAAATACCCGAAGAAAAACTGTTGAGAGACGATTTGGTTAAAGTGACAGATCAGCAGCCTTATACTTGAACCGGTCAACACGATGTGGTCGACCACTTTTAGCATTGTGTCCTTTTCATTTACATGAACAAATAAGAGGACAGGATGATAAAAGTGGTCGGCCACATTGTGTCGACGGTTCAAGAATAACGTTGCAGAATTAAATTTGTATGAAAATGAACAGGTACACCAACTTAGCAAGTCTAAAATCACTACAGAGTATGTTTGGTTTGATAATTGCGGTTTCAGTCTTTTTGGAATTCAATGTACAATCAAGCGCAAAGATATCGAGGAGATATAAGAAACATTCTGACCCAAGAAGTTTGAAAGATATGAATACGAATTAAGAGGAAAGTCACTTGATTTTGAAACTCGCTTGATATTTGTGGTTTAGCTCATATTTTTTTTCCATTGAAGCTTTTTTAAAATTAATTTTTTTGGTGCACAGAAGAGTCTTGTGGCTACCAATTTCTTCTTGTTTTGTCTTAGTAAGTCAAACCAAATACTCATAGGGCTGCAGTAAAACGGGCTCCTTACAAAATACGTTCGCTCAGAGTTTGACATTTTGTTTTTGTTTTAAGTATATTTTTAAACTTTTTAGAGCATCCCATAATTAAGTAAAATTTTAAGAAATTGGTAGCCACAAAACCAAAAAAGATTTAAGAAAACTCCTCTGGAAAAAAAGTTATGACCAAAACCACAAATATCAAGAGAATTTCAAAATAAACCGCTCAAATTTGCTGACGTTCCCTTAAGATGCGGGCGGGGCCTTTTCGAATTTCGTGTGATTTGCGAAGGCTTGCTATTGGGCCAGAATATTTCTTTTGTGTCCTCGATATCTTTGCGCGTGATTGTACATCATTAATAAAATTAGTGTTTTAAGTAATGAAAACCTTTTAAAACTTCCCTAACCTAAATCAAAATTATTAATAGAAATAAAATAATGGAAGTAATTTGTAAAACGGATTTAAAACATAATTTAAAATAACACTAATGATTTTGGTGTTTCATTTATCTTAATAAATGACATAAATCTAAATGGCAGTAATATAAATCATGTTAAGATTTTGATCGTTTTATAAATGCTTGATTAGTTAAAATTTATATCGTTTGATTAATTTGCTTTTTTCACATGCATTACTCACGTAACGATTTTAAATCAGATAATAGCAAGCCTACAGATAGGCATGCAATTCAACATATGTTTCTACTTTGATCTTAACTAATTGAACAAACTAACTCATCACTGGTTTAATTTGTGGTAGCTCGAGTTATTTATGAGCTTGGTATTTTTAAGGTAGTTTAATTAGTTTTTGTGGTATTATTTAAGATCCAATTAGATTTACTGGCAGAAAATTAGATAAGAGTGAAAATAAGTTATTCTTATCAGCATTATTCGGTTGTGGACCTTGGCCACGGCAAGCTGCACACAAGACACAAACAACTTTCCAGCTTGCAATTAAACTTTCCGCAATCCTTCACGCACTACAAAAACATGGGAGACACAACAAAAACAGCAGAGCACTTGCACTCGAAAATGTTTCCCTTTATTGGAAAAAAGATATATAGAAAATAAGATACGTTAGATACGGTGCTCGAGTTTATAGTTTCGCAGAAGAAAAGGGAAAAAGACAACTGTATTGCTTTTAAACAATCAAAAACCAACACAACCAAATATTTGCTTAGAGTGTAAACTCTAAAAGTTTTTAAAACCTGTTATTGTTGTTATTTTATTCTATTAATGGACGTTTGAACTGATTTTAGCTGTATTAGGACGACCTTTAGTGGAAAGTATGACAAAAGGCTTTCAATCCTTCGTGGGGCCATTATTAAATATGAGAATGACATAAACATGGTTTAAACTTGCCAACAATTTTCCCCAGTTATTTCATTTTAGAATTCACAATGCATTACGCGGCCTACAGTGAACCGTAATATTAATGCTACCATAAATAATGCTTATGGGTAATTACCAACAAAACTACATACTATTATACTTAACTTACTTCCGTTATTCCTATAATTTTAGGATAATTTTATGCATTCCTCCAGATTACAATAAAAAATTTTTTTATAAGGATGTAATATAATGCTCTAACGAAAGTAGAATGGCTCTAAAAAAGTTACCATTTTTTTAATTATCGACTAACTTCATTATGTAGGAGTGAGTAATCATGAAACACGTCGTATAAAAACTTGAATCCTTCGGAGACGCTCCTGCAACTAAATAAGGTATAGGAATTTTAAACCAAAAATTAAATTACAAGTTTTGATGTCTAAAATTTTTTTTTTTCTTAAATTCCCTTTAACGTTAAGTTTTTGAATGGGGAATTTTAGAAGGCCGATTTTATTATTTTGAAATAATTTCAACTTTTTTAATAAGTAATTTAACCCTTCCATTTCAATAATTTTTGAGAGTTGTTGACATTTTCGAAGAATAAATGTTTCTAATTAAAAGCGTTAAATTTTGACAAGAATATCCCTGTTAAACACCTAATTTTTAATTTATTTATTTTTTTAAATTGAAAGGAACTTACAACGTGAGCCTCGATTTGATACTGTTGTTAATATTTTAAAAAATGGGAAAGTTCCCTAAGTACATGAAAAGAGGTGAAAGTTGTTCCTGCATACAAATCTGGAGGGAAAAGAGGAAAAAGAATTGTTGCAAATTCTCGCCCAATTTCTTTCTATAGTAATATCTCAAACGCATTGATGTATGTACCCTCTATACAGATATATCAAAATCTACAACATATTTTACTTGATAAATTGCGCAATTTTGATATACGGAATAATTAATTAAGACGATTCTCATTACTATTATAAAATGCATAAAAAATATAATATTAATTCCTTTAACTAGACTCATAAACAACTGTATTAATGACTCAATTTTTCCAAGATGCCTTAAAATATCAAAGGTGATCCCCATTTACAAAGGAAAAGGAGATCCAAATGACACCTCAAATTATCGACCAATATCTATTGTTCCAATATTTTCAAAAATTTTAGAAATGATAATAAAAGCCCAAATTACAAATTTCTTCGAAGTAAATGATATTTTTACTGACTGTCAATATGGATTCAGGAGTAATAAAAATACTTCCTTAGCAATTGATGAATTAATAACAGAAGTGGTAAATGGGTTCGAAACTAAAATGAGGGTGGGAGCCCAGTTTTGTGATCTTTCAAAGGCCTTTGACTGCGTCTCTCATGAAATACTATTGGATAAATGCCGAAAGTATGGTCTTAGTGTAAACTGCTGTAATCTTTTAAGCTCGTACCTTAGCGAAAGAAAACAGGTTGTAAATGTTGAAAATACTAACTCACAAATGCTAGAAATAAGACATGGGGTTCCACAGGGATCCGTTTTAGGACCCCTACTCTTTTTAATATACATTAACGATTTCCCAGCTTATTTAAAAGAAACTAAAGTCATACTTTTTGCTGATGACACCACTATAATTAATACAAAGAAATCGGCAGAAGACTTAGATATTACCATGTCGGAGACGCAGTCAAGGGCCAGAGAATGGTTTGCATCAAACCTCTTAACACTAAACGCGGATAAAACGGTTGAATTGAACTTCCAAACAACTACCTCTAATCATAGCAGTGTGAAATTTTTGGGTATTACAATAACACAAAATTTATCTTGGGAAACACACATATTAGCTGTTTCAAATAAACTCTCAAAATCATTATATCTAATAAGAAGCTTAAAAAATATTGTAGGTAAAAATGTATTGTGGTCCTGTTATCATAGTTTGTTTGTATCTCACATAAATTATGGTGTCCTAATATGGGGACACTCTTGCCATGCAGTAAAAATCTTCAAATTACAAAGAAAAGCAATTCGTATAATAACAAACCGGAAATTTAGAGATGATGTTAGAAATGAGTTTGTTGAAAATCAAATCCTGACATTTCCTTGCATTGTAATATTAAATTTACTTTTGTATGTAAAAGAAAATCTGTCAAAATATAATAAGCATATAAACTGTCATACATATCCTACACGCCACAACAAAAATATAAAACCTGAAATTTTGCATTTAAAATTAGATAGAAACTGTACAAATTACCATGGACCAAAATTATTTAATCACCTACCAACTGATATAAGAGATCTACCTCAGACAGAATTTAAAAAATGTATTAAAAATATACTTACAAAAAACGCTTTCTACTCTATTGAAGAATTTCTAGATTATTCATTCCATAGTTTATAATATGCAATTTGTATTGATTAATTATTATAAAACTAATTTTATACCTCTTGTATATGTCATATTCATATATTATATTTGTATTAGATATATGTATTCTAGCTTACTATTTGACGTGTGTAAAGTTTTATGTACTGTTAGGATCAATAAAGTTATTATTATTATTATTATATTTAATAGAGTCCAAGTTGTAATGTATAAAGGTTACTGGTAAAACAATTAAATTGCGACTAGTGGGGTTCCCCAAGGTTCGAGTCTGGGACCATTACTTTTCGTTCTGTATATCAATGATCTCCCAAGTCTTAACCCTATTTTACTTTATGCGGATGATGTAAAAATATATAAATGAATTGAGAATGTTTCAGACTGTACTGATCTTCAAAATGATATAGACGCGATTGGTGAACAAAGAATGTTTTAAAAGGGGGTATTCTAGTCTAGAAATTTGAAAAATTCGAAATTTTGATAGTTTAGATATTCAAGAATATCTCTCTAAAATGATTTTATTAAATTCGAATTATTTTTAAAGTTATAGTCATTTTAGTGACGTTCTTGTCGTCCAGACAGATCAAAACAACGGAGGTTCAGTGGCAATCAACAAGGAACTCTGGATGACTTTCAACACGATGATCCACCACTTACTGATAAAGTTTTTACAGTTTTAAAACCTATTTACGAAAGCCTGTCAGATGATTCTTTATTGGAACGTTGTTTGGTTTCCGAAACTCAAAATAACAACGAATCACTAAATTCTTTGATATGGACGTTTGCACCCAAACACATCCATGCTTGTGTCAAGTCAATCGAAATTGCTACTTATTTAGCAGTCAGTATTTTCAATAATGGCTTTTATCCCATTTTAAATATAATGAAACTTGTGGGGATGAAAATTGGTGGGGAAACCCATGGGTTTGTTGTTAGGCGCAATGAAGTAAGAATGCAACGTTCTGAAGTTCGATCTTCAAATGCTTCAAAAGAAGGAAGAACTGCTCGTCTTGCGGAAAGAAACGCTGAAAATCAGCAATGTGAAGTAGAAGAAGGCCTAATGTATGGAGCTGGAATGTCTGATTAAGAAAATGCAAGTTATATGTACGCAACTATCAGTTACGCTACCTGAAACTTAACGTAAAACTTTAAACGCTTTTTTCTCGAAACCACTTTTTTCGATGCAATTGACATAATATCTCTGAAGTTCTAGTCGACCGATTCACTTGAAATTTGGCATGAATATTCTTTATATCGTGGGCGTACAAGTAAAACCCAGTTTTTGAAAGAATTGAGTTCTATCGTGTATAAGTCCATATTAGTGTGATACAACTTCCACCGTGCGCTTATTAAGGAAAATTATTTTGACTATTAAATATTAAAACTGGATTTTACACAGGCCTTATAACATTAAAATGCGTTTTTCTCGAAAGTTGCATATTGTGACTTATTGGGTTTTCCTTGTACGCCCACGATATATTCCTCTATCGTATGAACCAATAAAACCTAGAAATTTTTCATTTTTAATATTTTTTAAAAATTGGGGAAAGTTACAAAATCGACCTCAATTTTTGAATTGCCACCATTTTGCGAAAAAAAATTTTTTTTCACTTTTTCTGGTTCATACGATACTGGCAATTATACTGATAAAAAATTATCCATAATTTTATTTTTCAAGTGACCAGGAGGGTAGATATCATGACGACCGGGACACGGTTTTTTTCCCCATCTACTTCAACGACGCATAACTTGCTGAAATTTTAATATTTTTTTTATTTTTATTGTTTTATGTACTCTTGAAATATGAATAAATAAGCCATAAAAAATGGATAGTAAAAATATCAATTGCTTTTTTTTATGAATCCTCAAAAAACGCTCGAAATTCGGTTTTCTAGACTAGAACACCCCCTTAAATCTACATATCAAACAATGTTGTATTGCGTCATATGCACGAAAACGAAATATGATATAAACGTAATTATACATTTACCTTCGCTTATTCAATATTTAATAATACTTTAACTAGAGTATCAGATCTGGGAGTTTTATTTGATCACAAATTAACAGTTAATAAACTTGTACCAAATCTATCAACTACATACTTGAAATCAAGTGGAATTGTTTACTTCTCTTACTCTTTGAGAAAGACTTGCTCCAAATTTTAGGTAGCTAGAGCCTTTGCTAAACTACCCTTGTAAGGGATGTATCAAATTTAGTAGCTCAAAAACAGATGTGCTTGTCAAAAAGAACTGGAGTACAGTGTTCTGGAGCTCCAGAGCGTAAAAAGCAAGTGTCTCAGGTAATGAAATTTTTAGGAGAAAACATGTTTTGTGTGTATTTTCTAAGCACTATTAAAGATCCGAAAATTATTTAATTATTCACGTACCTGCAGCGCTTTTATTAATGTTGGGCTTCTTTAAATATATTTTAATAATACCACTTTTTTTAATTCTTTTGCAAATTTCTAAAAGTACCGCTTAATTTGATCACACTAGGATTTTTTTGATAACAGTAAACGAAAAAGAAGAACAAGATTCCTTTAATTTATTGAAATCATCATAAAATAACGGCCGTAGCATTCGGCGACTAATTTTGGGCACTTATTATATTTCTCAACTATTTTATTTTTTCAATCACACCAAAATTTTGTACATGTTTGTGAATTTAAGGCCGTTTCCAAAAACATATAAAACTTTAATTTAATTAGTGAAATGTTTTTTTAAGAATTTATTATTTTAATAATATGAAAATAACTCAAGTTATCAACACTAAAATTTTATAACAGAATCGTATAGCACCTAGATGAATTTTAAAAAATATTTGGTGAAAATCGGTCGATTAGTTTTTCCAAAATAAAATCACCAAATATTTGCTAAAATTTGGATACAAATCCGGCTCTGGAATGCTTATTTAAAGACTTTTAGACATTTTATTAGAATGAACGGAAAATACAATTCATTCCTTAAATTTTGAGCCCTTAAAAATTGGTACCCTGTATAGTTTTGGAATAATCAACTTATTTCTGAAAAATAGAAAATTTCTGGACTAAATTTCACTTGAAAGTGGGATTATTTTTTGATTAATAAAATTAAATTATGTGGCCTTTTTCGAACAAATTATTTAGAATGAACATACATAGGTGTCGCCGTTTCGGTAAAAGGTCATCACAATCTTCAGGACTTTCCTACCGGTTGCTTATTAAAATAATTTTTATCCAGCAACATTTGGAGAAAATCGGCTGTTCGTTTTATACAACATTAATTTAAAAGGAGATCAAGAATCATTTGGTGACTGGACAATGCCAAAAGAGAAAACCACCAACAAGGTGTCGAATGATTAAAAACAGTCTCAGATAAATTTATAATTAATGTAGACACTTTCGTGAATGTGAAGTGAATGTGTTTACCTGAAAACTCATCTAATGCCCTCTCTTATTTTCTGAAGTGTATTTAAATTAAGTTTTAGATTTTAATAATTTTCTTGAAAACTACAAGAGCTTTCAACCCCAAAATATTATAATAGAAACATGTACCATCTAAATGTATTTAAAAAAATAGTTGGTGTAAATCGGTGGCTTAGTTTTCCCATATAAAACCGCAAAGTATTTCCTAAAATTTGTGCAAAATCCGGTACTGAGGTGGGATTTTGTTTCTACGGCGGATTCCAAAACTCGCCAAAACGTCATCATTCAGGCGAAGAGAACAATGTAAATAATGACGAATTGGCGGAAAATGATGACGTTTTGGCGAGTTCATAAAACTCGCCAACAAAATAAAATCCGGCCTCTGGAGAGTTTATTTAAGCTTGATATTTGTGGTTTTGATCATAATTTTTTTTCTATTGAAGCTATTTTAAAATTTATTTTTTGGTACACAGAAGAGTCTTGTGGCTACCAATTTCTTCTTTTTTTGTTTTGGCAAGCCAAACCAAATAATAATACGGCAACAGTAAAACGGACTCTTTACAAAAAATGTTCGCTTTGCGGCTCTTTGAAACATTCTAAAGAACTAATTGAAATAATATTTTTTTTCCAACGCTAGAAATAAGTTAAGATATAAACGAACTTATTTCTAGCGTTGGAAAAAAAATATTATTTCAATTAGTTTTTTAGAATGTTTCAAGGAGCCGCTAAGCGAAATTTTTTTGTAAAGAGCCCGTTTTACTGCTGCCGTATGATTATTTGGTTTAACTTACTAAAACAAAAAAACAAGAAATTGGTAGCCAGAAGACTTTTCTTTATACCAAAAACAAGAAAGCTCCACTGGAAAAAAAGTTATGACCAAAATCGCAAATATCAAGAGAATTTCAAACTCAAGCGCTCAAATTTGCCGACTATCGCCTTAAAGACTTTCATAATTTTACTAGAATATTTAGAAAAAACAATAATTCAATTCGAACAAGTTTTTCCTCAAAAATCTAAATTTGCTGGACTAAATTTGACTCGAAGGTAAGATTTTACACATCTTTGCCCAAAATTTAAAAACCAAAAATGATTACAAAATTATTAATTTTTTGACTGAAACCTTATTTAAAGCCATTTCAAAAAATATAAAACTTTGGTTTAATTAGTAAAGATTTCATCATTTAAATATTTTCCAAATTTTAGAATTTCCATGAAAACTACAAGAGCTATCAACACCAAAATTTTAAATTTTTCTTTATTTCTCTTATGAATAAATTATCTTTTTTTAGGGAAAATCCTGGGGTAGCCACTGGACTATTGCCATTAAAGTTTCAATTTTATGTGCGTTATAGGTACATGTTTCTTCCTTCAATCATTCACTATTCGACATGATATCGTATACGACCCAACGAGAACATACTCTATTTCTTGAAGTGTATGTTAAGTACACTCGAATGCGAGGTAGGGTCGAAGAGTTCAAGAATATGGTTCCTGTCTGAATTTTTTTCATGTGTTTAATAATTATAATAAATTTATTGAAGCATATATGTATGATGTAGATGTTTTACACAGGTCTGATCAAATAGATACTAGATAATAATACAACACATTACATATGCATTGCGCTGATATAACAGTAAGTAACAACTAACATTTATTACATAAATTTTCTACATTACGGGTATAAAGTATAACCATGTTAACATGCTTTAAATTAAAATAAATTCAAATAGGAGAAACTCATCAAATGAGTAAAACTATTGAGTGGCATTAATTTTATTGATTCCGGCAACTCGTTGAAAAATTTGGGAGCATCTACTCTATACCCCAGGTCAAGAATTATGCGCAATGTACGACTTTGTAACTTAAAAAAGTCCTTGGAGTGGCATGAATGTCCCTATGCCAAGATTGCATAATTTAGAACTTGTGTTTAAGGTTCCCAATTTCAAATTGAGTTTTACATTTTTTTTACTTGTGAGGCATATACAGGATGTCCTATTTTACGTTAGACTGTATTGGTATCTTTGATATTATTGGCAATAGAAAGTTATTTATGTTATTGACAATTTACATCTCTTAAAGTCCAATGTTAGTTTGTAAAATCAAATAATTTTTTTTTAATATGACATATTGTACACCAAATTACTTAGAAAAAAATACTGATTCCGAATATGTATAAATCCAATATAGCTGCCATAAGAAAAAATAAGTTTGGTTCATTTCCGGTGAATCCGTTAGCGAAAAAAAATATTCATTTATTTTACTGCATTGTACACAAAAAATTGTCTGTATTATGTCAAAAAAATTTTGGTACCACAGAAAATAAAGAAGTTATAGCCATATTTTAAAAATCGCATTATCTTGTTTTATTAAGATAGCGTTGGAACGATGCGATATTCAAATTTTTTATAAATGAATTATTAATATTCGAAAAAATCTCTACTACTTTGTCCATTTAACTGACTTTCTATCTCCAATAATAACAAAGATACCCATACAGTCCAACGTCAAATGGAACACCCTGTATATTTCACAATCGCGTTTTATGGTTCTGAAAATATTTTTTTTGGGTTTTTGATTCATTTAGAATGATTTTCTGCGAACCACCTTCCAGCCATCGACTGTGCTCCTTTCATTTTCATGGCTAATGTAATGTCATTATTATCTTTTCAAACCAAACTGGTGTCAACCGCAAATAATGAAACTTCTTCAGCTAAAACACTAGAACGCAAGTCATTAATGTAAATAAGAAATAGACGGATAGTTGGGGTACACCACAAACTACTTTTTTCTTCAAACATCATTAAATTACAGTCTTCTGTGACGTTTTGTACTACCTAGGAGTAGAAATTTCTACTTTGCACTGAGAAGGAATAAAAGGGCGGAGTAGAAATGAATTTTAGGCAACCCAATATACACTAAAACTGTATTGTGTGTTGAATATAAATTAAATATCAAATTTTAAAATTATTTATTATATTACTATTTTAAAAATTTCGACGTTTGAAGAAAAAGTACTTCTTTTACTCCTAATAAAACAATATACTATTGCTGAAGACGACGACATTTTATTACAGCTAACAACTTGTTGGAGATCTTTAAGATATGACGCCAGAAAGTTATACTTGATTCGGAAAAAAATAATTTTCGACATTTGTTTAACAGTAAATTATGGGGAACATGTTTTTCAGGAAGATTTATGTGATATGTCCATTCTTAAATAAGGCTCCTAGATAAATCAAAATATTTTCTTCATGGTTTTCTTTTATAAAATGAATATCAAATTTCTTTAAAAATTAGGTTCTTCCGCAATGTCCAAGCTCCAAGAGAGACTTTTGATCCATATCTATGAGTGCAGCACGTTTAATAGTTAAGGTATGTGTCGAATTTATTGCGACAGGTTCTATTTCAAGATAAATTTTGGCTTTACGATGGTGGATGTCTGAAAGGCATGCAATGCATGCATACATATCAAGTGAAGCAATAAATTATGAAGTAACCAGCTTGACATTGGATAAACAAATATATGTAAATAAGTAATAAACTATAGGAAGAGAAACTCTAGAATGCACTTAGATAACTTAATGAAAGTAAATTGGTGTAGTATTTATTGAATAAGATGATATAAATTAGGAAGTAATTTATATAAAATATTATCTTTTTAGTTAAGCAGCTATCGCGTGTAATAAATAAATCTGAGTTATTAAAGAAGTATCCCGAGTTTTTGTATAAATCTGGACTTTTTTTATAATCGAATCTCCCCCATTGACGTTATCAAAAAATTGAAACATTATCCTTTATTCATCTGGCCTCATCAATCTTTTATCAGTAAAAATTGACATGGCAGTAATCTTTCCTATTTACGAGCCGGCCCAAAAATAGAGTCATTATTCGTGCCAGTTTTCCGAGAATTATAGCCTCGCCCATAAAATCCCGCGGCCCATTAATAAAACTCGTATACATTATTTTATTATCTTTCACAACTTTCCCTTGGGGTCCTTGAAGGAATTCTTCGAAATCTCGGAGTCATTCGGTTTGATTTTTGTTGGAAGTCTGGAGTGGTTGAAATTTCTTAATTGTGACCTCGATGTCATTATTCTCTCGGTGCAGGCGCCGAGACGCCGTGTATTACAAGTGTCAAATGGGAAACTACGGAATTATGTAAATACGCTAAGGGTGGAAAACATTGGGCGCGCATTTTGCATAAATATAAAAGTCAGATGAAACCATTAAAGACGTTTTATATGTGGATTTTCGCCATTGTGCGGTGAAGAAGAGCAAGGATAAAACCAGACTTTCCACACAAGAACCGTTTTTGCTGCAATTACTTGCACTGAGAGCTGATTTCGATGGGAAAACCATAAATGTTTGTTAAAGGCGACGTGGAATGTCGATATTAATATTCATCACGGACACTGGCATTATTCGCTGATATTATGATAAATTGGTCCGTGCGGAAAAAATTGCGACCGGTTCTTATTTTATGGTTGACTCATTTTATTACAACGCCCGGCATTATTTATTCCGCATGTGGATATGCTGGATACTATGTTCAAAATAAATTTAGATATACTTCAGAATCGGATTATTTATGTTTACGTCATTTGTTCTCACCGAAGGATTCCACGTTATATTGCTTTCCCGGCCATGTAATCTGTTTGTCTCTGCCAAGACATTATTTTAAATTCTAAAAATATTACAAGATACCAACCCTACAAAACAAAAATCTAGCACATTATCTAAATTATTTCTCTCATAAAATAAAATGCATTCAAAACAAACGAAAATATTCATCCATAATTACATGAAGTTTTTCATTCCTTTGTAATGCGATTTAAATAAAAACAAAAATGGCCTAAAATGTCAGTAAATAATTTTGAACAAGGTTATCCTGCAGCCAGTGATGTTGTCAAAAGAAATAAAATTAATGAAAATAATATTTTTTTAATTATAAGAAAGTACTAAAAAAACTAAGGGGCGCGGTCCTTCTCCTGAAAAAAAAAAGTGAGGGGGCACCCAGCCCCCGCGACCTCTCTGCACTACACCACTGCCTGCAGGATAAAAAGTACGTATCCTTAGGTGTAATTGTTATTTATGCAACAAGTGCAAAAAGTAGATAATATTTAAATGCAAATACGCTTTTTGAACGAGTTGCATGCACTATTTTTTCAAGGATCGATGATCATTAACCATTGAAAATACTAAAATTCTATAAAACATTCCTAAATCTGTCATCAGTTGTTAGTACATAAAGTCATGCTTTTTTGCACTACGTATAGCTTTTAAGCACTCGTGCCTACTTTTTGCACGATCATAGAAAAAAATTATTACTTCTCAAAAATATGCTCTGAAGTGAAATAGGTAAATGAAATATGAAATTATGAAGACTAACTGAATTTTGTAAAAAAAACTAAAGTAAATTTGTGATTATAAAGTTGAAAAGTCATATTTAAAATATGCTGGAGAGTGCAGAAAGTTTTCAGTTCTCGGTATCAAACACTGTCCAACTTAATAAATTGCAGATTTATTCTCCCCAAGCTTATTAAACACAAGTAAAATTAAACCTTCATTCAAAACTCGCAATTAAATCTACACCTTTGCCACAGAGTTCTGCAAACTAACACAAAATGCTCTTCCTTTTAAGTTTGCGTTGAAAAGAAAAGTTAATCACAATTGAAACAAATACTGGGAACAACTAATTTCCTCTCCATTTGTTTCCATTTTATTAAATTACAAATAAATTTGACAGAAGCTATATTATAAATTAAAACTACATCTATAAAACTTTTACAGGTTTAAAAATACATCACTATCAATTAATTCATAAACTTTTTGATTTTAAAATTTAAAACACAAATGCAAGCAAACTTTTTCCATTAGTGTTTTGAATTACATCATAAAATTTTAAATGAACGTAAATGAAATTAATGCAAATAATTAGTTTTAAAAGTAATTTTATTTTGAATTTTCAATCAATAAATTTTACCCTAGGCCAAACGAATAATAACTGCAAAATATTTTCAACTTTTTAAAATAAAATATAATTTCCCCTCTTAATAACACAAATAAAACATTCTTTATTTAAAGCACAGTTTTTATAGCGTGCATATTGTTCTTTGTAGACAAAACTGCAGAGTTAGAAGGTAAAAAAAAATTCATCACCAAAAAGCAAAAACCATCATCCTTCATTAGTAATAACAAACCAACAGCTATCGTTGACAAATTCTTGAAAAAAATTGAAAAATAATTTTTTTCTTCAAAATTAATTAAAGTACAGTCTTCTGTGACGTTTGACAGGCTTTAAAATGTCACTTTTTATGTTCGTTGATTCTTTGGTCACTTTGTACTGTCTAGGAGTAGAAATTACTACTTTGCACTGACAAAGAAAAAATGGGCGTAGTAGAAATGAATTTTAGGCAACCCAATATACACTAAGAATGTAGTGTGTATTGTATGTAAATTAAATGTCAAATTTTAAAATTATTTATTATATAACTATATTTAAAAATTTCGACGTTTAAAAAAATTTATTCGGAGTAAAAGAACTTTATGTGGCTCGCGGGGTCTCGTTTACTCCTAATAAAACAAGTAACTATTATTTTTTGATTTTTGATTTTTTGACTTCTCAAAAAAAAACCAAATAAGGAGGTGTTTTTCACATCTTCAAAAACTACATTATTATATATTATTATATCTATAAAGATCATGAAAATTTAGGTCCTCAATTGTTTTCCTTTACGTACTAAATTGTAATTTTCAAAATTGTTAACGTGGCAATTTTTTAGTATTAATATAAAGTTATTTCATTTTAATCCTATTGGAATATCATCCAAAATTAATAGAGAAATTTCATAAAATTATAAAAAAACAACTTTGTGGTTTTTAAGCGGAACAATTTATTTACTATTGATTTTCACACATCGGAGACGTTTCGACTATGTTTATGACTATCGTCAGTCCTTTGTAAGGTCAAAAAATAGTAAAACGGGTGTCTTAATTTACTATTTTTTGACCTTATGAAGGACTGATGATGACTATAAACATAGTCGAAACGTCTCCTATGTGTGAAAATTAATAGTAACTAAATTGTTCCGGTTAAAAAGCACAAAGTTGTTTTTTTATAATAATTTCCACGGAAAAAGTTCATCTCCATTCATTTCATAAAATTTATAAGAATGTATTTATAAGTTGAAATGGTAAATTTGACAATGATTGAGAAGGGTTATAAATAAGTTTACAACGAAAAAAAAATTGTTATCACTTTTAGTTTCTGCGTTCTGAACAAAAAGGTGTAAAATCTCATTTCGAGTCAAAAGTCCAGAAATATTTGATTTTTCTAAAAAAGGGTGAATGTCTTGAAAACTATACGGGGTAATAAAATTATTAAGAGCTCAAAATTTAAGGAAGGAATTGTTCTTTTCGAATATTCTACTAAAATGTTTGAAAATTTTTAAATAAACTCTTCAGGACCGGATTTGTTCCCAAATATTAGCAAATACATTGCAATTTTATTGTGGGAAAACTAATCGACCGATTTTCACATATTTTTAAAAATACATCTAGGTGCTACATATTTCTGGTATAAAATTTTCGTGTTGATAACATTTTTGTTTTCAAAAAAATTCTTAAAATCTAAAACTTAAAAAAAAACTTTATATTCACTAATTACATTAAAGTCTAATATACAGGGTGATTCAAAACTATTCCGCATCCTTTTAAGGGCAGATTCCTCTCATGAAAATAAGAAGAAAAGTTCCTATAAACATGTGTCCGATCTCGCTTCATAAGGGAGCTAGGGCCTCTTAAAGGTGTTGTTAATAAGAAGGTTTTTCTTCGATTATTTCAAAACGAATTAAAGTACAGCTTTCAAATTTGGTACGAATCATAATACAGTTGGGACACATTTTTGTGAATTTTTTCAAATTTTTTGCATGTTTTAAAAGGGTAAATTTAACGATGGTTGAGGTTGCAAATGATCATAACTTTTTTTTGATCAACTTTTACAACAGTTTTTTTTTAAATTAATGTTCCCCATTTAATTCTTAACAAAAAAGATACTCTTATTTAAAGTCGCTAGAATGCACCGTTTTCGGAGAAAATGCATTTTTCTTTTTTATTGATTGTCAACACAATTTAAAATAAAAAAAATCATGTTAGCCATGGATTATTTTATTATTTGTATTATCCAGAAAAAATCGTATTAGCCCTTTTAAAACATGCAAAAAATTTGAAAAAATTCACAAAAATGTGTCCCAACTGTATTATGATTCGTACCAAATTTGAAAGCTGTACTTTAATTCGTTTTGAAATAATCGAAGAAAAACCTTCTTATTAACAACACCTTTAAGAGGCCCTAGCTCCCTTATGAAGCGAGATCGGACACATGTTTATAGGAACTTTTCTTCTTATTTTCATGAGAGGAATATGCCCTTAAAAGGATGCGGAATAGTTTTGAATCACCCTGTATAGTTGAGTTTTAAGTCATTTTGTTATCATTTTTTGAGTTCTGGATAAAAATTTGAAAAATTCCACTTTCAAGTAAAATTTTAGATTTTTCAGAAAAAAGTTGATTTCTCGTAAACTATACATATCTTTAAATAAACTCTCTAGGGCTGGATTTGTGCTAAAATTTTAGCAAATCTTTTGCGATTTATTAGGGAAAAACTAATCGACCGATTTTCACCAAATATTTTTTAAAATACATCTAGATGCTACTGTGTCTGGTATAAAATTTAGATCTTGAATTTCAAAGAAAATTATTGAAATTTGGAAAATATTGGAATAATAAATTCTAAAAAAAGGACTTACGTTTTGAGTTCCGGACAAAATTGTTCAAATTTGTCCTGAAATTTTAGATTTTTTGGATGTTCAATGAACATACTATCAACGATTTCTATGGTTTTTTATTTGCAATTGAAAGATGGTGGTTTTAGTTTTATTGTGATAATTTTTCACTAATGTGTGGCAAATATCGGTGATCAAAAAAACCATAAATGATTGGGGCCTACATATAAATGTCATATAAAGAGTGGGGATAGGTCATGGAATTAGGTGTTAAAAACTCATTGGGGTGGTTTTAAATTATAATTAATAATAAAGTATTGATAGTTTAAGAAAGTGAGAAGAGCGTGTGAGGTTTAAGTTTGTCGCAATAAAAAATAATGAAGTTTTGCGTCGGTGTATCGCTTTTTTGATGCCATAAAAGTTTAGTCTCCCCTTAGGATATATACCCGGTACAGAAACATGGAAAAATGTATTTATATACAAAAAAAGAGGGCAAAATAAATTACCTGTATGTGCGCTATAAGTTATACACAACACAAAAATCCAGAACGCCATAGCTTATGAATATTAAATATCAACTACTCGGGTCAAATCACATTTTTTAGCATTAAAACTGCACCAATCGTTATCATAAGGTCAAACATCAACAAATAAAATTAAAAACAAACATTTTATTTAAATAAACAAGTGATTAATCCAACTTTAAGTTTGGTAACAATTTTTTAAACTAAAAAAACACGATAGTTTTTTTTTTATTTTTATTTAAATCTTTTTAAATTCGCAAAATCTTTATCCTCACATAATTTTTAAATTATTTTGATGCGTGTCAAGTTTGAGCAATTAAAACGGGTGAACGGTTAGAGCCGCCGCGCGACTATTTTAAATGCATTTTCCGACGAGTTTCCACCGAGCCACCGCTCGAATACGCAGAGGTTTTCCTCGCACTGCTCATAGCGCCACCCTGAAAACGCGGAGACCCGGGGAACTCCACCAGCGAATGCGCAGATTACCAAATCTATACTCAACCATAAGTAAAACCCCCGAAAATAAGAAAGTTTAACAATTTGCACTTTTACCACTTTCCACCTTTCCACTCATCAAACTAATCGAAAACAGGACATTCTAAACATTCTATACAATAAAAAAGTTGTAAAAGTTTAAAATTAAAAAGGAAAATCTCTTGTATCCACACGATCATAACTAATGTAATATTTTGAGTTTACTGGCTTAACTTTTTGATATCTGATACGTGCCACGTACTACACTTTAAATTTAAACAAAATCTTTTAATAATTATAATAAAACTGCATTGTATCGATTTTACATAATCGTATCGAATTTGTTGCAAAAAATAGTTTATTTGTTGTGCTCGTATGTTGTGCAAGCTACATGCGAATTTTTACACGCGATTTACAACACGGAAGCTAAAATTATGGATTTTCATTATGATTTTGTTATGGTTTTATGAAAAATTGCGTTGGAAAGATGGAAAACTTTAATGAAATATTTATAACTTTCAGTTCACGAAAATGTGAGGGAAAAACTATTAAAACTGTTTACTACGAAAATATTTAATATTGTCATAATAAACTTAAGGCAACTGAATTACTGGGTAGATACTAAGTACCTGCATCAAATATCAAAACAGAGTAATTTATAAGAACAGGTGGATATTTCCTACGGTTAATTTCAATAATGTTTATGATGTACATAAATTATGAATTTAGTTTTGTATAAAATTACGAAATTCGATTAGGAAACAACTTAGTTTAAGATGTTATTAAATCACATTTACTTTAATAACCACTTAGAGTGTAATAAGCTTAAGAGAACTTTCAATTTATTTGGCTTCCACTTTGGTCAGTTGATTTTCTCAGAAATCTTTAGCTAGGCGACACATACCTTCCTCTTTACGGAACATCGGTTTTATCCTAATTTACGAATATTTATTCAGGATAACCTTTATTTGAATTCCACCAGTTTAGTACGAATAGAAAATTGGGACAAATTTATATTCTGAAAAAAAAAACGTTTTTTAGCTCACTACTGATAAAATATATAACTATTTTGATATGAAACTATCAAAAATAAAATTGCTGTTTATAAAAGTAAACACGAACCTCAAATATGTAAACATGAAAATAATGTTACCTATGACATATATTGAAGGCTTTTCAACGAAAAAATATAGTGAGTTTATCGGAAAATTTTGTATTATTGTTAATTCATCACAAAAAAGTGATCCTTTTAATTAAAATTCAATTCTTTGGTTGGAATTTTTATATTTTAAAAATTAAATGTATAAAATTTGACCAATAAAATCATATTAATGAATAAACATAAAAATATATATTGACCTGCACTGTCGTTTTTAAAGTTGAATCAATACAAACAAAAAATATTTTCATTTATATAAAACAATTCCAAATATGTTTAAATTAACCCAATATACAGGGCATCCCAAAAGTTTCTTGTGAACGTGTGAACAAAAAATTGAAAATTGCTAAATACAAAATGGTGTGTTCAAAATAAAGCTTCGTTGTTTTTTATCCAATTTAATTGAGTGGCATACCAAATTAAATGGTTGAAAAAATACTATAATTGGTTATTAAAATGTTACAATTCTAATTATTTTTTTAACTCATGTTGCTATTTGAAAATCAAAAGTTGTTTACGGTTTTCAGGAAAAGGGAAAATCGTTTAATTTTTTTCAACCATTTGATTTGATATGTCACTTATTTACATCGCATAAAAATAACGAACGTTTTTTGTGCACACATCTGTATGTACAGGGTCATGAAAACTACAGTTTGTGGGTAATAAAAAAAGAAACACATTTCTGAAAACCAGAAGTAGTGATGGTAGAAATCTCCTCTTGTATTCCAATTAATTTATTGTTTCTGCCTTTGTATCATTTTTGTAGTTCATCCAAAAGAAAAAATCAGGAGGTGCTAAGTAAGGTGATCTAGGCGGCTATTCAATTTCAGCTCTACTACGATTCCAACGGTTTGGAAATGTGCGAAATGTCCATGACTGCAAAACTAAAGTGAGGGGGAGCACCATCTTGTTGAAAGCATTTATTATCAATACCGTAAGGATCAATTTGGTTCTCTATAAGTTCCAGGTACCTATTTCAGTCCAAATTTCCGTTAATAAAAAAATGAACCGATTACATTCTGCCATTACATTACTTCATCAGAGAAAAAACATTCAAAAGAAAATTTCTGTGAACATCACATCTGTCTCGTATAAGTTCACAAAATTGCAGTCTTCTATCGAAGTCTTTTCCAATCAGTTTCTGAACCAGGTGAGATTTGTATGGGAAATAATTTAGTGCACCGAACTTTTCGCAATTTTGATAAGGAACTTTTAGGATCTTCAATAACAGACAGAAGAACCTCTTCAGCTTTATTGGGAACCGTTGCAGATTTTGATCTACCAGTTCTTGTCCGATCATTTACTGAGTCCACTTCTAGGAATATACGAATAGTTCTTTCTACAGTTTATTTTGAATTTGGAGGTCACTGATTTACATAATCATTAAAAAAATGTCGTACTTGATTATATGGCTATTCTCTGTCTCCAAAGGCACCAAAAGAGTGATTCTTTCCCTGTCAAATAGTTTTTTTGAGTTTACTAATTGCTCTTCTCAAAGAGAATAGACAGATCCTAAGTACGCCTATAGCCTACCTTCGAAGAGATAATTTTTCTCAGACCTCTAAAATATTGTACAAGGAAATCTTAAGGTTCAATATCGAAGGTTTTTGAATATGCCATTTTAAGCAACTGTCAACATGGTTTTAGAGGTAATGTATCAAGTAATATAATATACTTCTTTATATGATGTAGTTATTATAATTGCTAAGCTCCTAACAAAATATGATGTAACAATGTTCTCTGATCTTACACCTCTTCACCACCTACTTCTGCAGACGAGTCAAAATTCATAATATAATCTTTAAAACGAACATGAGGTTTTCGCTGTCCAGATAATTTGTGAAATGTTTTTCTTTCTTGAAGGCTATTTTTAGTATTATTAGTAATGTGTTCTATATTGTGATCATCATTGTCAATATTTATTTTCTTGGTATTATCTTCTTCTTCATCATCCAACTTATCTTCCAAATCAGAAAGTTTATCTCTGTCCTTTGGAAATACTCGATTTCTTCTTACAATGTTTCTATTTCCAAAATCCAATTGATTGTACTGGACTAGATTTGTATTGAAGAAGTGCTAAACTTATATGAGTATTTTTTCAAATTTGTTTTGCAATAGATGCAGTCTTTTCAGAGAGTTCATTCTATTTTGGATACAATAGACTTGAAGTAAGTAGTTACTTACTGCAATATCCAATCCCTTTGCAAATTATCTAAATTCATCACTATCATAAGGCATAATATCACAAAATCACGAACTATTACTTCAGGTATGCCTTGGTGTGAAAATGTTTCCTTTAAATGAAATATTACTCCTTTTGCTCTTTTTCAGATAATTTGGACTCTTAAAATTCTTATCATTTTGAAAATGAATCTATTAGTACTATATAATCATAATTTCCTCAAATGAGTATATCTGAAGAAATTCTTTGCCAATCTCTTCAATATCACGTGCCACACCTGGCCAATGCAATGATTTTCTAGTACTAGCTTTACATTTTTCAATTCCCCAATTTTCTTCATGTATTAAATTTAAAATTTTGCTACGTAACATTTTGGGAAATACATGTTTCTACCAGGTACATACTCTACGGCGTGCTATCACTTCATCGACAGTCCATTTCATCGACAGTCCATTTCATCGACAGTCCATTTCATCGACAGTCCATTTCATCGATAGTGCTTTTTCATCGACAACGGTTTCATCGACATGACATTTACATCGACATGGACGTTTCATCGACACATCGACGTTACCTTTTTATCAACAAACATCATCGACAATACCTTTGCTTCGACAGGGACGTTTCATCGACACTACATTTTCATCGACACAAACATTTTATCGACATTTCCTTTTCATCGACACTACTTTTTCATAGACAAATCTTTTGTTCGGCAAGGACGTTTCATCGACATTATTTTTTCATCGACACAGACGTTTCATCGACACTACCTTTTCATCGACACTATCTTTTCATCGACATTGCCAATTCTTCAACAATGTCGTTTCATCGACACTGCCTTTTTACCGACAAAACCACTTCATCGACATAGACATGTTTCATCGTCATCGCCAAAGCTTTTCAAGGTCAATATAGTTTCATCGATACAGACATTTAAAATATTTTAGAATCTTCGGGAAAATGTGAAATAGGTAAATGACTATTATGTTTTTTAAATTACTTCGACGTTTTCATATTTTCTCAAATATACAAAAGATGTACCGCCCTTGTCTATACAAAAATATTTGTCGATGAAGAGGTACTGTCAAAGAAACGGCTGTGGATGAAAAGGTAATGTCGACGAAAGGTCTGTGTCGATTAAAAAGTAGTGTCAATGAAACGTCTCTGTCGAAGAAATAGTCGATGAGAAGTTAATGTCGACGAAAAGGCTGTCGCTGAAAAGTTAATGTCGATGAAACGTCTGTGTTGATGAAATGGCCAAGTCGATGAAACGTCTGTATCGATGAAACGGTCATGTCGATGAAAAGTCTACTATGAATTATTAGAGATCTTCCATAAATATAAAACTGAAACTTTTCTGCTGCAAATAAAATTGCTAACATTTCCTTTTCAATCTGAGAATATTTTTTTCAGAATATGTTAAACTTCTAGAAACAAATGCAATAGGTTTATCTTTTTGAAGAATGTTCACCGCAATATTTTTATCAAAAAATGCCAAAACAGGGTATTACAAGTACACCCGTAACTAGTTTCTAAATTCTCAAACTCTTTAGAATGCTTCACATTCCAAGCCAAACTAAGTTTTCTTTGGTTAATTCTCGAAGACCTGAACTTAACTCAGAAACTGTTAGAATTAAACTGATAATACCAAGAAACTTAAATTTAATGCTGGGATAATCTATTTTTTTAATTGCTGCCAAATATTTTGAATCCAATTCCATCCCATTCTTAGATATAAGAATTCCAATATACAGCACCTGTTTATATTTATATTAAAATTTTTCTTAAATAAACCTTACTCCACAATCTTCAGTATGTTTGAACATAGCTTCTAATCTTTCATCATGTTCCTCTTCTGTTTTACCAAAAACAATGACATCGTCAAAATACACTGTTGCACCTGATAAATCACCTAATATTTCTTGTGTATTCTTCTAAAAACTGCAGGTGCTGAAGATATACCAGATAGATTAATTTGACAAAACCCATTTTTCATATCAATAACTTCATACCATTTAATGAATTAAATGAGTGAACTCAATAATTCTTCAGGTGTGGGAATAATTTCTTTATGGCCTTAAGGCAAACTCAAATAGCTCTTATCAGTTTTGTATGAGGCAGTTATCAGAAGTTTAAACTTGCCAATTTTCAATCGAGATTTTTTGTGATATGACAAGGGTTTTTGATTGTGTTCCTCATTGTAGATTTCTAGAAAAGTTCTACGCCATTCGTGGAAATGTTGGAAAATTCCTATTTAACGTATATTGAGATAACTCATTTCAGCAAAAAACGAAAGTCATAGGCTTTACTAGTCACTGTTGATGTACCACATGGTTCAATTCTAGGCCCAACTATATTCACTTTATCCATCAGTCTCGTCTGCATCAATACCTTAATCTGAAGTAGATGGCGACATCTTGGAAGTGGTTGAAAACTGAATTTTTGGGACGTACTATATTTAATAAATTTGCGTCAATAAATCTACCTGTCGATTTTCTTAGCTTTATTTAGAAATTTCAAAAATTATCCAGTGCCTAATAAAATGTTGTATAAGAGTAGAAATTTGCATAATTTAAGTCTTCAATAAAAATCATGTAATAATTTCTATTAAAAGGGAATAAAAGAACAAAAAGTGATTTTGATTAAATTTGATTTTCATTTTTTCGTCCCTTGGGGGTTGGTCGCTAGCAATTAACTAATATTCGTTATAATTGCCAAGGGATTATAGATTGAATTGTTCCAATGAAACGTTTCAAGGGATTCATTATCTTTCCTAATAAAGCTCTACGTTATGTAATAAAGGAGCGTAACTTACATGTAGTTGGTAATTAATTCGAAATTTAGTGGTTGTTGTTTTAGACTTTCTGGCCATATATTGAGCTTTATGTGCCCCAATTAAAAATTATTAATTCAGGTTCTTTTAGAATTTAAATTCTGTTACGACCAATCAAAAGCTTTTAATTTCATAAAAAATGTTACGCTTAAGATTTGAGTTTAATGGAAAATTTGTGTAATGCACGTTCAAAATTTTATTACTCAACATCACACGATATTTTTAAACTTTAATTTTATAAATTTCTATAGTAATCCATAAATTTTCATTACAGTGTAATTAAAAACAGCCAGGAAATACGTAAAACACAATTTAATCGGAAATTAAAAAAGTCTTGCGCATGCAATCAGGAAAATTAGAGACATAAATTGAACACTTGAATAAAAAATATAAAAATGGTGCTTCTGATTTTATATTTAATTAATTTAACAAAGCAAAAACTGCTTTAAAAAATAAAAAAAAATGCTTGAGTATTTATATGGGAATTACTACTTATTTTAATCAAATTTTTTTCTAATTTTACTTACTCGAATCGTAGATCCTAGATCTTAAATTTTTATATTAAAAGAATGTAGTAAATATTTTTAGAGCTTTGAAATGAGGATAAGGCATTTGTTTATTAAAAATTGGTATTCATTTGATATAACGTTGTATTGTTGGTATTCTAAGTTCATACTAATACATAAAACCTTGAAACATACATAATTGAATAAAAAATACCGAAAGTATACGAGGAATATACGAAATGTTGGATTCAAATTTGTGGTTTTAAAATATTGTTTCAAGTTAAAGCCTGTAATCTAAAATTCTGTTTAGTGTGACTCATATATAAAAGAAGGCTGACTTGAAAAAAAAATAAATAAACCCGTCGTCTGTATTTATACTTAAAACACGAAAATCTAATGCAATAAACGATAAAATAAATAAAACGTCAAGGGAAAATCAACAGACGTTCTCGTGACAACTGTTATTTAAACCAACCGAAAACGAAGGAAAGTCAAATGTTTATTAACCTTTTCAGTGGACATTTAAATCAAACCAAAGCTGTAATTACCTCCTTGCCTTTTTTCCTCCCCCAAATAACCACTCACTCAAATAACCACTTTTCACAAAATTGGAATCATTACATGCAAAAATATTATAACAAAATGTGCTCAATCAAAAGAATTTAAAGCATGCGTGTCGAGTAAATTATTCAACCAATTAACCATCTCAAATTTCAAATTTTGTGCGAATTTCTGGACCAAATGAAGCGTGCAGCGTCAAATTTAATTGATCCAATGAATATTTTAAAACGATCCAATTTTAAATCAACGATTATCTGCATGAAGTAGTGACAAAGGTGTTCCCTGTTTTTTCGAATTGTATTTATTTCGACTGAAATCGGCTGGAAATGTTTTGTTGGATTTGTTGCAGTTGGTATTTAGAATTAATTCAATCACCAGAAAACAACAAATAGTTACACGTAAATACGCTATTATAAAAAGCTTTTGTGTTTTTAATAAGTTTTCGATTTAATTTGTTGTTAGGTACAAAATTATGTGTTGTATGTAAATTTGATGGCTTTGAACTTAATAACTTCTAAGAAGACCGGATTAGTATTGGAAATCTGGAGCACAATGAGATTATAATCCCTTCATCTTACGACAGGTTTTTTGTTGCAAACTCAATTAACCGACAGATTTTTTTGTTACTCCAAAAAGTTTAAGCGAAATTTGTTAAAACTTTTTAAAATTAAAATATTAATGATTAAAAATTATCTTTTTAATAAAGTTGGATTAAGTAAAACAGAAAGTAATAAAATGAAGAAAACGAAATAGAGAAACTGTTTTTCCAATTGTTTGTATGTAAATATAACAGTAAATAAAGTATCGACGTACACCAACTCTATGTTACTTGTAGAAAAATCGAACAAAGCACTCAATATCCTTTATGAAGGTTTCCATCTTGACGACTCTACGTGCTTTTTTCCAAATATGCAATAATTCCTAGTAGAAAATATAAAGAAGATGTTACATGCTCATAACATGTATTATGCTAGAATTACGCATCCATTACGTTCAATATTGCATTTTATAAATTATTAATGTTGTGTTTGCAGTGAAGCTTATAATATTTGTGGGAACAGATGTCGGAATAAATCTTCTCATTTATCGATTGATAGAGTCTAGTCTATCACTTCAGCAATCGCAGAACCCCAAAGGAAATTACAAGTTGGAAAACTCCTCCGGAGCCTCTCGCCGGATTTCGCCGCCAAACTCTATTAGTCCCCTATACACACCAATCTGTACTAATAAATGTCAGCTTTCCTAGACTACAAACCAGATATATGCAGACGCTTTTACTTTCAAACGACTTAACTACTTGTTTCTTGTTGCGAATAATGAAAAACAATATTTGTCATCCAGACATTTTACTAATGAAACGTTTTATTCATTTTACTTCCAAAACTACATTATTCATGCCTGATATAGTTTTAATAATTCCATAAAGTCGAGTCTGCTTTCAAAAAATTCATGATAAATATTATCATATTTATACATGTCTCAAATATTCACAAAATTCTCCCAGTTTTATTTTATACAGAAAATAACTAATAGAGTACAAAAACCTAAAACCAAATAACATCATCTAAATATTAAAATATTATATTTCTGGACCAAGTAATTATAAAGTACAATAAATCACTTTGCCCAAATTTTTAAAGTCGCTTGCATTACAATAATAGGGCTTTTGCTGGAATTAAATAAATTGTTGCCTATTTCGAATACAGATTTTTTTTATTAATTTCAAACTATTCCATCATTCCCTAAAAAGATGCTAAATTTAAGCGGTTAAATTTGGAATTCGGTTAATATTTGCTTTTTTGATATTTTTTAGTAAACTCTTGTGGCTATAATTTTCTGCTATTTTTAAAACCAAATTCACCAGAAAAAAATAATAACATCGAAAACTAAATCCTACAAAACTTCCCCATACCAACTAGAATTACCACCAAAAAGATTTAAACGAGGCTGGTGATTACAGGGAAAATACTCAAAGAATTAAGGACAGCACAGTTTCCCCTGTTGTGCCAAGTGGCCACAATCATTCTAATTCCAAAACCTGGAAATATAAAGAAGTAAAATCCTACCATCCAATCAGCCTTCTAACCATAATATCAAAACTCCTAGAAAAGGTTATACAGGGTGGCCCAACTAAGAGTTCCCACCCATGTTATTTTGAAGACAAATAATTTTTGAAAAAAACCCTGAAACCGGTCAATTTTTATTTGGTGGGGGACCAATTTTTATGGTAACGCAAGGAACAACCCCTCACCCAGTTATTCAGGGAAACTACCCCTTCAGAAATCTTAAATGGCAATAGTGGTCAAGTGATACATCATTGCAAAGCTCCTACTATTCTTTATACGGCTGTCATATTTTTTTAATATGATGGAATATTTGAGAAGTTATAGCATTTTCATGTTAGACATATAAAACGCGTTTTTAACAGGTAACATGGGTTAAAAAGGCTTTTAATTTTGTTAAAAGTTACAATAAAAATAAATACAACCATACATTGGTCCTCCACTAAATAACAATTGATCAGTTTCAGGCTATTTTTCAAAAATTACTTGTTTTCGAAATAAGCTGGGTGGGAACTAAAAGTATTCTGAAAAAAGACTCTGAAATCGGTCAATCTTTATTAGATGGGGAATCAAAGTATGGTTGTAATTAGTATCCACACTATAACCGCTCTTACAGCAAATAAGCTAATTCCAACCTACTAATTTGGATTTAGACCACATGCAACCACAGGGCAAGTCCATCAGATAGCTAAAGAAAAAATCCAAGAATTCGAGGAAAAAATACTGCTCTGCGCTGTGCAGTCTTCCTAGATATATCGTAAGCTTTCGACAAAGTATGGCATTCTGACCTCCTTTACAAATTGAGAAAAGCCATACCCTAAAATTTTAGGTTCAACATTCCCTTTTCTTCATAAAACATCAAAATTAGCATTCTTCACTATTTCCAATAAACTCGGGGTGCCTCGGACCTGTACTATACCTGAGGCGGAACATACCACCAAACCTACCGAAAACGGTGGATTTACATGGTAACTATTTTCATTTCGTTTCTAATCATATGAATTGTTTTGTAAGAAGAGCAACAGTAGTATAAGCTATGGGAGTTCTATCATAAAAGCCGATGACCTTGGGGGACTTCACCCAAAGTCACGGAAAAATTTGAGGATGAATTCTAGAACTTATTTATAGTTGAAAAGTTCGTATAAACATATGTCCTAAATGTAACCGTTAAGGAGTTATTGATTGTTGTAGAATTTATCCTATTGGAGTAGGAGGACCCGTTGCATGGCCACCACGGTCACCGAACCTGACTCCATTGGATTTTTAAATTTGGGGTCACATGAAACAGATTGTTTATGCAACTGAATTGCACACAGTTTAAGAATTACGCCAAAGAATACAGCAGGCTGGCGATATTATTAGGAATAACCCGGCTTTGTGTATCGAACACAATGGTGAACATTTCTTGTGATAGACAATAATGATGTAATCAATAAAGAAGTATTTAAAAAAATTCGTTGAATTCAAATTTTACCCAGATAAATTTTACAACTACAACAATTAATAACTCGTTAACGGTTACATTTAGGACATATGTTTATATGGACTCTTCAACTCTAAATAAGTTCTAGAATGAAATATTGCTGGTACGTTTTGGGACACCCTGTATAATCATTCATCACCTTCATCTTCTACCAGCTGAAAAGCCAACCTAACCAAAACTAACCTCTTCAATGAGACAATGTGTTCATTGTCTTCAAGTATTTTTGCTTTTAAGCACTTCCTCGTTGGTTACAATAGTTTAAACTTTGAATGGGTAAGTTCGGCAATGCCGCACGGATTTTTTTTATAAATAGCCACAAACCGTACAACTTTCATTTGAAACATTTTTCTCAGGATGCTTAGTTTCAAAATAACTATTAAACCTTTAAACTCTTGTAACCGTCAAACTATTTATTTAAGTAAAATAAAAAAATATGCTTCATAAGCCTCTGAAAGCAAATTTTAATAATACGCAATAAAATATTGGTGGTTGCTTTTTAAATACAGGTAAGTTATTAGCGCTTGACATTCAACTTGCTGTTCAAGGTCATGACAATATTTCCGTCACTATGAATGGTACAACTATTATTTGAAACATGTTTCTGTAAAATGCTTAATTTCCAAAATAAAGCAGCGTTGCCGAACTTTACGCATCGAAAATACACGTGTACCTTTCAAAATATTTACTTTAGAAAAAAAAAATATGCTCCACAAACCTCTGAAAGCAAGGTATAATAATATGCAATAAAAAGGGTTATCCCTGTTTAAAAAAAGTAAAGTGATTATCGCATGACCTTCATCTTGCTGTTGAAGGTCATGGGCAATATTTCCAGATAGTGCGTCACTAAGAATCGTACAACTTTTATTTGAAACATTTTTTTCAAAAATGCTTCCTTTTAAAAATAAACAGGCGTTGCCAAACTTTTTGTACACCCTGTATAATGATTGTGCTCATGGCCATCATACAGGGTCCGCCAAAAAAATGGAAACACCTAAATATTTTTTGAACCATAATGAATTTGAAAAAAAGATTAAACAAAAGTTTATTCAATTGAAACAAGCTACCATATAAACTTGTTTTTAATATACAGGGTGTTCGTTCTATTAATGATACGGCACCTAACTTTAGTTTTTTAAATGCAACATCCTTTATCTCTTAATATTTTAGGATTCTACGTTTCATTTGAGTAAACTTTTGTAGAAATCATTTTTTATAAAACTCGTTGTTCTTGAGGTTTAAGCCGTTGTTTAATGTTAAGTTCACCAAAAAGGATAAGGTATTATTAACTTTTTATAAACATTAAAGAGTTCTTAAAAAAGCCAATCCCTTTTTTTAACTTTAAGTAACATAAATTTAAAATATAGTCACTCATACTTTTGCTTAAAGAATTTTTTTGAATTTAACAAATTAACCTAACATAACCTATTTTTTTAAATTAAAAAATAGTTTAAACAAAAGTATAAGTGAATTAATTTTTAATGTATGTTACTTAAACTTAAAAAAAACTGTTTGGTTTTTGAACTCCTAAATATTAATAAAAAGTTAATACATAATGCCATATCTTTTTGGCCGAACTTAACATTAAAGAATTTCTTGTGCCTCGATACTAATGAGTTTTATAAAAAAATGATTTCTACAAAAGTTTACTCAAATTTAACGTGGAATCCAAAAATATAAAAATATATAGGGTATTGCATATAAAAAACTAAAGTTAGGAGCCGTATTACTAATAAAACGAACACTCTGTATATTAAAAACATGTTTAAATGATAGCTTGTTTAAATTGAATAAACTTTTGTTTGAACTTTTTTTTTAAATTCATTATGGTTTAAAAAATATTTAGGTGTTTCCATTTTTTTGGCGGACCCTGTATACGTGAGTTGCCATCGGGGTTGCTAGTAGCACAAATGGGATTTTTCCAAGTGCCATAGCCATTACTGCCGCAGACAGTACTAAATTCCATCCCACCATCAAAAAGTCTTCATGGAAATATTTCCAGATAAGTCCTTTATCATGACTGGATAGGCTGGCTATGATGTTATTTGTTTTGGTTTCTAAGCTACATGAAGTAACATGAGTAATCATCGCCAATCATAGCAGTTTATTGTTATGTTGTTTCGTATGTATCCGGGAGTATTTTCTTATTAGTCGTGTCCAGTTTCCTGAAACGTTGCTTCTTTGTATAAAATTTTCCCAGGAGTGGGTCTGTAGAGAATATTGGAGAAGATCGGGTCTCAACATTGACCTATTTTGTTGTTGTTGATTCTTTCGGACGTGTGTTCCAATTTCTATAAATAACATACTCTCATGATTTATAATGCACGTTTTTTATCTAATTTGAATGGAGAGGTTATTGGATGATGGATTTTCCAATTGACGTATCTCTGTTTGATGGGTATTCTCAAGGTTATATACAGGGTGGGCCAACGAAAACGAAACAGACGAGATTTGAAATAGTTAAAAAAAAATTTGAAAAACTGCTCGGACAGGTCAACTTTAGTTTCGAGGGGGACATATTTTGCAATAGAGCTGATTCAAAAATCCATTCATCCCTGCGCCCTATGGACACAACCCTTTAAATTTTAATAGGGACGGTGGGGTAAGTAATACCTCGTTGGAAAGATCTTTTTATCCAGAGTAACATACAAAAAAAAAGTTAAATCGATCGATTCGTTTTAAAGATATTCAAAATTTAGCAAGTAGAGATTTCATGCCTTTTAAAATTGTGCCATGAACACCATACCTTCAATTTTAAGTGTTTTGATAAGGTAAGTAATACCGTTTCGAGAGGGACATACTTTGCAATAGAGTTGATTCAAAAATCCATTCATCCCTCGCCCTTTGGACACAACCCCTAAAATTTTAATAGGGATGGTAGGGTAAGTAATACCTCGTTGGAAAGATCTTTTTACCCAGAGTAACATACAAAAAAAAGTTAAATCGATCGATTCGTTTTAAAGATATTCAAAATTTAGCAAGTAGAGTTTTCATACCTTTTAAAATTGTGCTATGAACACCACGCCTTCAATTTTAAGTCTTTTGATAGGGTAAGTAATACCTCCTTGGAAAGTTCTTTTTACCACAAGTAACATACAAAAAAACAAAAGTGAAATCGATTGGTTTGTTTTAAAGAATTCAAAATAAAACAGTATTGCACATTATTTTTTATTTAACCAAACTAAACTTAACTAATGTTTTTGAAGAAAACTTAACACTTTAAAGAATCCCATCGATCCCGACACTTTCAAGGATATTTTTATTATTTTATTAAATGTTCGAATTGAGTTCCACCAACCTCCATGCAAACGTACAAATTTTGCTCAAAGCGAATTCTTACATTTTGTAACATTTCAGCAGTAATTTCTCGGCATTCATTAATAATTCTCTCTCGTAACTCTGCTAGAGATCCTGGTTCCGTTGCGTAAATCTTACTTTTTAAATGCCCTAAAGGAAAAAATCAAGGGGAGTAAGATCGGGAGATCGCGGCGGCCACTCCAAAGGTCCTCTACGCTCAATCCATTGCCCAGGAAACGTCGTATCCAAGAATTCCCTAACAGGCCGTGTGTAATGAGGAGGGGCTCCGTCTTCTTGGAAAATCAGATGGTCTTCTAAATAACGATCGTCATTTTCGATAATATCGTCAAGAAATGGATGAACAAAGTTTTGACGTAGATCCAAGTACATATCCCCTGTTAGATTGCCATCTAGAAAATAAAGACCAATAAGACGGTCTCCAAAAATTCCAACCCACACATTCAATTTTTGAGGAGTTTGAGTGGGAACTTCATGAAATACCCTAGGATTCTCATCTGACCAATCCCCCTCGAAACGATATTACTTACCCTATCAAACCACCTAAAATTGAAGGCGTGGTGTTCATAGCACAATTTTAAAAGACATGAAATCTCTACTTGCTAAATTTTGAATATCTTTAAAACGAATCGATCGATTTAACTTTTTTTCTAGTATGTTACTCTGAGTAAAAAGATCTTTCTAACAAGGTATTACTTACCCCACCATCCCTATTAAAATTTTAGGGGCTGTGTCCATAGGGCACAGGGGTGAATGGATTTTTGAATCACTTCTATTGCAAAATATGTCCCCCCTCGAAACCAAAGTTGACCTGTCCGAGCGTTATTTCAAAATTTTTTATTAACTATATTAAAACTCGTCTGTTTTGTTTTCGTTGGCCCACCCTGTATATGTTGACATCTATGGAGCAGTTACAGAGGGGTAGTTGATGGTATCTTGTAATGTCCTGCAGTGGAATTGTGAGTTTATAGATCTAACTTTCTATTTTTGTTGAAGCCTTTGTAAATCTTCCCGTAATATTACTTGTGGAACTATGAGGACTGATAGAAAGTGACTCTTGAAGGTGTTTATGATATCCCGATTTTGAGATTTTTCCCATCATCTGCTGGCATGATTGGAATAATTGAGAAGCTTCGCCTAATGTTCTTAGTTCTAATTGAAGACCACTCTTTAGACTTCGGCTGTTTTTTTCTGTATTCTCCCTTTTATCTATGAGGTTTTCTAGTTGATAGTGTGGCAACCCCGCACCACCAAAAGATGAACTCCAGCGACGGAATATTAAAATCAACTGCTTTACCGAATATTCACATGACTGAGGTATTTTTCCCATTTATACATTTTTTAAAAATAAATTAAATTAAATTTAATGTATTTTGTGTTGTAAGTGTAGGATAAATAATTAACTCTTCTTGACATTGGAAGGTATTGAAGGCACGAGAGTTGCTGTTTAAATATGTATTGGGACATTATTCACGATGTCACATCTTAGTGATATAGAGCTAATGTAAACGGAACAGAGTCCTGATATATGCTCACGTCTGATCTAATTCTATTTGTTCTGGTAAAGCAGTGACAAATTCATTCGGGCACGATACGCCAAAAATTTGGTAACGCATTGACTTCGCCGGGGGCAGGACTAAAAGTTACAAAAGCGGAAATATAAGGCAATAAGATGTGATGTATTATTTGAGAAGGGAAGAATGCGCCTATGAAATTTAGATACGCAAAATACATAGAAACGTGTTTTCTGCTCTCAGGGCGCGCTTCTAACGCCAAAAGCTTCATATTCGTAACTCTTTTATAAAACGGATGAATTTATAATATGTTGATATTGCTCCATTCTTTAAATAGTAACATGCACGTTTTGAACAATATTGACTCCAAGCAACGCGAAATAGAATTTAAAAAATTACTTTGTCAATTGCGAAATATCGATTAATTTTTTTCTGGACCATTCAACAATATAAAATTCCTCCCTGTTTGTATTAAAAACACACATCGTATTTCAACACCCTTAATCCCGGAAAACGTTTTCGCACCCTCTTTTAAATTAGTCCTCATCCAAACGAGTTTGTGTTAAAGGGCTCGCCAACTTTCATCAAAAAGAACTATTATCATGTCATTTACACGCTATTGATATTTGCATAAGCAGAATACCCCACACAATACTCCACCATCAAGGAAGATTAATTAATTAAGCGTTTCGAAACGGACACGACGCTTGATGACAGTATGGGAATTACTGCTTGAAATTTGATGATAACACTATTGCTGTATTTGATTGCACTGATATATCAATTTAAATTAGTTAAAATAACTTACCTATTTAATTTGTTTTGGTGGTGAAAGTTGGCTGAAATAAAACCTACAAAATTAAAAAAAAAATGTCAAGTAATGCGCCAGTTCGGGTATTTTTAATTACTTGGGTCGAGTGAAATTCATAATTTGTTTCCTAATTAAATGTACCCAGAGAGTCGGAGAAATGTAAAAAATGTGTTTGAAATATAAAGGAGTTATTTCCATGGAAAAAATTGTGTCCTCGTGCATAGTCAATTAAAATGCAACATATATTTTATACGAGGATGGGATATACATAATTCTCCAACCTACTATGCTTTTAATAAATTTACATTCATTCGCTGAAAAAATCGTAGTTATACACTTTCATATCATTATTTTGTTAGAATATATGGAAATCACGTTTTATTACGAGGTGTAATTAAAGAAATAAAAGATGGATTTTAATTAATAGGCGTGTATTATTTTATTGATTGAAGCTTCATATTCCACACCAAATAAACATTTTTTGACCATTATCTAATACAAAATAAATAAACATTTCATTTAAATGTTGATGCTATTGTCATGGATATGTGTGTAAACAACAACAAGTTTATACTACTAAGAGCATGGTTACTTACATATAACATATAAATAAGGATTATTTTATATTATTGCAACATGTTTACAATATCTTAAAATTCGGTATTAAAATAAAAATTTGTAAACTTTTTTATATAAAACATTTCTTTGTTGAATAAAGGAGGAAAATCTTGTTTTGAAACAGTAGTAAGTTTTGGATGGAAATTGGCCGGCTCGTTATTAAATTACTGGCATAAAACTTTCCGAATCGGACATATAAATGTGTTTCCCGTTCTCCGACTATGTAATGAAACATGGCATAGACACTACGCAAAACGCGAAATCCAATATTTGGCCAAGAATACAAATCCCGGACCTAGAAAAAGCAAAACTACTTTGATCCTCTTAACAACGAAAATAATCAATAAATAATTCTCTCTTTGTTGATACTTTTGTGTAACTTGCTACTTTGTTAAACTAAAACGAACAACACCCTATAAATTGAAAAGAAACAAGAGTGATTCAGTTGGATTGATGGGTAAGTTGCGTTCACTGTCGTTTAAATTATATCATCTTAACGGAACTGACAAAAAGTTTGAGTTTCTGACTTTATAGCTACTTGTAATTCAGTGTACTTTTTTAGACGAAGTTTGATCACACGTTTTAATAACCGCAATTTTTTCCTTTTATCCACTCAAGATATTGACTTTACAAGCTAAGCGATCTCCCTGTTGCGGCCGAACGAGGAACTACTAGGATCATGTCAAAAGTAGGTTAGTTGCCATTGTCATAATTGAAACTAGAATCGATTCCTAAATAATTTCGAAAAAGTCCATTTTCAAAAACAACACACTTTACTTACCATAGGTCGTGTAAATTAAACCACAATTAAATTTCATAAACTGAGTCTATTTATTTACCCCCCAACCCCGCTTAATCAAATTCTTGAACTCTTCAAAAAACAACTTTAATCCTTCTACTAAATGATTTCTTATAATCAAACACTTTAACACTAGTAACTTTATCTAATTTCTTGTTTAGATAAGGCATATTATACTAAAACAGAAAAAAGTTCGCTTTCGACTAAAAAAGTTTGAAGGCCGTCCTATCAGTGGCGGAAAGCTAAATTTTTTTTGAGGATTTTGTCTATACTTTTGCCCATAACTTCAGAATTAAAATGAACTTGTCATTTATTTTGGAAATAACGGTTTCACAAAGAAACAGCTTACAAGAATTGATTTTTTGGAAAAACTATGAAAGGTCGCTTCCCTCATTTTTTGTAGCAAATATATGTAAATCCTAGGTACAGTTTTAAAAAAATATTTGATGAAAATTGATCTTCTAGATTTTTCATTAAAAAAAATCAATAAATTTATGCACAAATTTGGGACTAGATAACTGATAAATGAGATAATTCTTCAAATTTAGTAGTTCAAATAGTTTTCGAGAAATTGAATTTTTCTGATAAACAACAATCTTTTAGGTTAAAATTTGGTTTTGTTTGTACTTTTTCCCTTAATTCCAATAGAAAAAAATAATTCTTTTTAATGGTTATTATTGGGAGAAGTTAGTAACAAATAATATATGTATCTTCAAATTTGAAAAAAATAGAGTTCTATAATTTTTCAAAAACTGTAAAAATGATTCATTTATGGTAGATTTTTCAAAGGTGTATAAACGACACCTTCTCCAAGTGTATTTCAAGAAGATCAATAGTCAAGTATATTTCTGAAAGCATCAATTGTAATTCAGAAAAATCAATTTAATTTCAGAAAGGATTAAATTAATTTTTCTGAAATACAAATAGCCTTTCCCCGATTTTTTAATTTTAGTTTTATTAAAAAGATCAAGCCTAACTGAACACTTATATTAAATCAGTTATTTTGATATCCTTTTTATAGAAGTAAAAAATTTTAATTTCTCTGACGTCACAACTTCTCTTTTTACATCTGACAACGCTGCAGGTTGTCTATAGTATTGTTATTCTGTGGTAGGTTTCGTCGGGTGCAGTCGGCTCCGTGGGTCTTACGAATCGAATTTTTATTGTGTTGTAAATGACATCGGAAATAAGCTTCGGTGCCGATCGTGAATGTTCGTAAAATATTACAACGCTGCCGTGCAAAATAGAAGTTGTGAAGTCACAAACATAAAATTTAAAAAATATATCGATCCAATTAAAATAATTATTTCCTAAAGGGCTATAAATAATGAAAAAAATATTAAAATCCGTTACACCTGGGAAAGGCCTTTTGAGGCTTTCTGAAAAACAATTGATCTTTTCTGAATTATAATTGATGATTTCTAAAATTGAATTGACTATTCTGAAATATAATTGATCCTTTCTGAAATTAAATTGATTATTCTGAAATACAATTGACTATTCTGAATTATAATTGATGATTTCTGAAATTGAATTGACCTTTTCTGAAATACAAATGGAAAAGGTGAAGCGCTGTTCACTGAACCCGAACTTTAAGTTTGAACCTATTCCTTATAGTTCGACATAATACTTTCATAAGTTCAAACTCGATGAAGTACGAATTCGGTGAAGTTCAAACTCGATATAGTTCGAACTTAGTAAACTTTGAACTCGATAATGTTCGAACTTGATAAAGAACGAACGTAATAACATTGGAACTGGATAAAGTTTCGAACCTAATAAAGTTTGAACTTGATATAATTTGAACCCGATGAAGTTATAACTTGAGGTAGGTCGAAACTAAGAAAGCTTTATTGTTGCTGGAACAGTATAAATTATTATTTTAAAATAATTCCTTTTATTTTACTTTACCAACAAATCATTTTAAAAAAGCTTATTTTGATTAACCGAAATTTTGCATAATTATCCTGGTTATTTGGTTTTTTCAGTTCATTTACTTTAAGTTGTGGGATTTCATTTAAATCACCGGAGCTTTATACGATAACGTCACATAAAGTTTAAACTGCATAAATCAATCTTAATTCAAACTTGAACATTTCCAAATCCCAATCCGAATTCCATCCCGAAATACAGAAGTTTTTTCAAATTCGAATTTATTGAAGTAGTACTTTTTGTGAATCCGAACTTTTTCGAACACTAACTTTTTGCGAATCCGAACTTTTTTCGAACTTTCTCTTAATGTTCGAAAGGTTCGAACTATTTTGAAGTTCGAAGTTTTGAAAGGAAAGTTCCTGGAACCAACACCTTTAATAAAAAATATCTCTTTTTTTCGAAGATTTTTGCTTGAAACTAGGACAATTCCAGGTATTTCGAAATCAAAAGTATGAATGTTCAAACGTTTTAAACATTGATTAATAAATCTATAACGTATAAAATGTAAAGTATTTTAGATTTGTTTTTATTTGTTAACTTCATAAATTCCCCCAAAGTGCGTCCGAACCGATAAATAAATTTTTCCAGAGGTTTCTTTCGTTTTCCACAAAGGAAAGTGGTGCCTGTGCTTTTAATTTCCCCAAAAACCTGGCTAACCAATAAAGGATCGTTTATTAGCTTGAAACGAAAAAATAAACATTGCAAGAATTGTATACCTATTTTCTTCATAACTAAAACTTTTCTAGTTATTTCAGAAAAGAACAATTCAAAAACCATCAATTGTAATTCAGAATCAACAACTGCTTCTCAGAAAGCGCAAATTCATTTTAAAAAGTCAGCTTAATTTCGAAAAGTATCAATTTAAATTCATAATCGTCAGTTGTATTCCAGATAGAATTATTTGCGTTTCATAAAGTACGATTTCTATTTTAGAAGACATGGACTTATTTCAGATAGTATCATGTATTTTTTGTAGTTTTCATGTAAATTTTGGAAAAACGTTAATAATCTCTGCTTTTTGAAATACCATTTAAGAAGGTAATTGAGAGAATATCCCTCCCAAAAATTTCCCAAAAAAATCCTCCTTCTGAAATAGGTTCAAAACGTAAATCAATTAAGAAATCTCTTATTATGGAGGCAAATTTGAAATTTTTTAGAAATTTAGCATAATCCATATTATATCGTAGATATATTTTGAATTTTTCAAAAATTCTGAAAGTTTTTGTTTTCTCAAAAAGCTGATAAACAGAAAATGAAATTAATACGTTCAACCGTGTCTTTCTAAATCACTATTTAGTGAGTTTGTCTTGTGAAGAACTGCTTTCACCGAATCTTCTTCATTTTTTTAACGCAAGTAATTTTAAAATGCCTTATCGTTGTTTAGTCGATTTAAAGCAAGATAAATCGAATCGGAAACCAGAGCTATTGATGATTATATTTCTTTTCTGCACCAAAAACTCTGCTCTTTACAAAATTATACCTTTCAACAACTCATTGTTGTGCAGTCGGTACCATAAAAGAAGCCCACACGGAAAATGAGTTCACGGAAAGTGCAAACGAAAAAAGCTCACACCAAAAAAAACGCGTACAAATAAAAAGTCTGAAAGGCTAAAGTGAAAAGCTTTAATAGGTTATTTTTATCCTTTTCTTCACGATATTTTTTATCAAAATATATTAACCATCACCAAAAGAAAGTGTTGAAAAGTCCTTGATTAGGAGCAATTCCCCATAATTAGTTATTACATTACGAGGTATTAATAATTAATTCTAAAATTAGTGTAGTAATGAAATATCCTCCTAGGCATTAATTGGAAGGTGAGTAATTGTAATGAATGTTTCGAAAGTTTATTTGAAAGTACTAAGGAACTGTCGTAAATAGGGCTTACAAAATATTAATTTTCGTTTGGAGATATCTGCTATAATCATTCTTTATTCTTCATTTCAGAGATAAGTAGTAATGTATCCCGTCCTTTTCAATTTGAGATAAGTAACGTACGCTACATTTTAGTGCATTTGTAAGTTGGCAAAGTTAAAGTAGTCGAGTTTATATTACCTTATTTCCTATTTTCGAGTCGAGCTACAAAGACGCTTCAAAGTGGCGACTAAAGCCGCCGATAAAACCACGCCCTCTGGCTATAAGCGTGCCTTTTCTTATTCCCAGTTTATCCTGCATAATTAGGAAGGATTATGTTTAGTGTAACACACATGCCTTACAACGATCCCTGTATATAAACGCGGTATAATTAATTTTATTAACCCTCCAAGTAATTAACAAATAAACGTGCGCAAGTTCGCAGAATTATTTCTCAGGCGCGATGTTCCTCAACCCTAAGGACTTTAATTTTCCTAATTGATCGAAATATGCTTTGAATTTAATTAATTAAATCGTTATATTGTTTGGATTTCCTGATTGCCTCAATACCTATATTATTGAACAATGGGTTTGCATTACTTTTCATAAATTTTAAATTGATGTAAGATAAAACCAATTAAATTAATAAAGCGAACATACCAACTTCTTTACAATGAGTGTTTAGATAGTACAGTAATAAAATTATGTACGTTCCTTGCCAGAGAATACTGTACTTGCTGGTAGAGCTACAAATTCCACCCCTATTACAAAACTATCTCTGTGATAACATATTATAACTTAGAACCGAAAATTTAATTAAATCGTTTAAATCCTTACAATCAGAGCAAACCTTAACGTAAAGGTTGGTGTAAACTTGAAACGGAAGGGAATATGATTTCATTATACGTGATGTGGAAGAGAGTGAAAAGTCTAAAAAATATACTCGCAAAAATGTCTGCCATAATTAAATCTTGTATAAAAGGATTTTTCCTTCCCATTCAAGGTTGTAAAGATGAAAAGATTTGTGTGTGCATTCAGAAAGCTACAATTGACAGTGGTGTAAGCGTCGAAAGGTAAAAAGAAATAAATTAAATACAATACAATCCGTCACTTTCTTATTTGAAACATCTCGGTTTTAAAGTTTGCGTAAATTCAAGTGGGGTGTGAGCAAAAAAGATCATTACTTATCGCATAATAGAAGTTGGCGTGATCTCCCGATGGAAATAGAGACACTCATTTGTCAGAATAGCGTTGATATTTTTTCTTTCCTACTTTCGTTCCGCGCCTGAGAATCCAAATTCTCCCTTTAGAGTGTCGAGTCGAGTTAGTTGAATGAAAAGGACCATTATCATCAAACATCAATTATACTTTTACAGCAAGAAAACATTAAACAAGCAGCATTTCCGCGACTCCAAACTTTTTTTAATTTATAAAGATCTCAAGTTTGCGTCTCAAAGTTTTCTGTAATTTATTTCTTGAAGCGGGATAATTTAGATTTAAAGTGAGAGTTATTTTAATCCCGACACGATAAGAAGTTAAAAAACATAAGAGAGTAATTGTTGGGAAATTTATATTTAGTTAGTAAATGTCAGAGGTAATATGTTGTGAATTTATAAAGGAACGTGAATAAATTGAGGACACGAGTCAGGGGGTTTGAGAAGTTATATTTCGGTCGGAAGTGCAGCAGAACACCAGGTGTTTAAATGTCAATTATGTATTAAAGGCAGAACAAATCAATACAGTCTACCTACAATAATCCTTCGGATAAAACCATCGAAACATTTAATGTACATACAGGGTGACCCAGTGCTTCGAGAAAGTAACATTAGGGAAAATCAGGGAAGAAATTGAAAAAAATCACCCAAACTTATTAAATCATCGTTTATTTAAAGGAATTGTTAACTTAAATATTTCAAAAAAAAAATTAAAAAAAATTAAATACTCGAGGCCCATTTATTTGTAATCACGCATAATACAGGGTGATTAATAATAGAGTGTAGAAAACCGTACACATATTCTACAAAATATTTGGAACAATAAGGTGCTGAGAATTTTTTTCTATCTATATTCTTAAGAAAGTTATTTAAGTTGAAAATTTAAAAAACATGTTGAGCTGTACTGCTTCAATGTTAAAAAGAACAAGACAAAATTTCTTTGCCTTGTATAAAATGTGGATTTTCCAGCGAATACTTATGCAAGTTATGGAAATTATTGACTCAATCTCGAGTAAAGATGGCTTGATCCGATCAACAAACTAGCTCAGGAAAATTCTAGTGGTTCTCAACCTATCCAAGAAACCATAAAATTGTATGCATCTCTATTTTGTAGAGCTTGGACGGGAGTGAAGTGGTAAGGATGTCCTAGTACAGATTCTTGCGATTCTACCAAATCTGGACGTGGTTACGCCATCTCCATTTTGACTAGATATTCCAAAGTCCCTCAATCTTCTGAAAGTTGCAGAAAACACTTGGTGATTTGGAATTCTTCTGTTCGGAAATCGTAGTTCGTACTCTTTTAGAGATGCTATGAAGTTATACGGTGGCAAAATCGATATATGAACACAATATCTGTAATTTCTAGAGGTGTAAAATTTTCTATTAAATGAATATTTCTATGTAAGGAACTATTAAAACGACGATTTTGACAATTGTATGATGTTTGTTTCTTGTTTCCAAGAAAATACCATAAAGAATTCTCTTTTAAATGTTAAAGGAAACAATTAGTTTTTTTTTATTTTTGAACTCAAATAACTTCTTTGTTAGAAAGATAGATAGAAATGGCACCTAAACATATAGTCACATGTCCAAAAATTTATCGAAATCATTCTTCAATATAGTCATATACAGGGTGTTCTTAACACTTTATTGCTTAAAATATTATGTCATTGTCGATTTTATATTTAACACAGTTAAATATAAATTACCCAAAGAATTGCGAAAGAGTATGTACATTTCTTCTTCTTTAAAGTATCTACTATCATTATCACTTTCATACTTCGTAGCTATTTTTTAAGCATTTGTCAAATACATTTTCACCCAAATTTTGATTTAGAAAAAGTTCAAAATCATACATGACATGGTCTTAAACTGTGCATCTATAATCTTTATACAGGTAACCCGGTTATTTGTAAACCGTTTATAGACCGTTTACAGATGACTGGACCACCCTGTAAAACTAATTTCAGTTATAAGTGCGTCACAAATTACGTTATCTATATTCAATGATCACCATAAAAGATTTTTTCCTGACCTGTTCCTTGAATTAAAGTTTATTAAATGGAAAATGGAAGATCAAAAAACACAAGATCTAGATGTTATCTTGACTCAACTTTTATTAATGACAATAACCATCAAGAAGGGTTGTCAGGTCCAACTAGAGTGTTATTTAACATTTAAAATTTGCAATCGATTTCGGGACACTGTCCCATCATCAGGCAAGAATAATGTACTAACTGGTCAAACGTTTACATATTACCGTTATTTGGTTTTTGACTAGATTTTTAGACTAGATCTTTTACTTTGCTGACTAGATGATGTGTAGTTAAAATCGATAACATTGTAAAACTGTTAAAACTTATTTTGTAAAACTTAGTTGTTAAAATGTACTTTTGTGAGCCAATCTTTAAGTTGATTAGGCATCGTTTGTCATTTGTTAAAACTTTTGTGATGAAATGTTACGTTGGATAAAATTATATTTGTTGATTAAAATATTTTTTAAAATTATATAAAACTGTCGATAAATAAATAAATAGTTAAAACTTTTAAAATTAGTGTTTATCACATTTTATCACAGGTTATCACAGGAAGTTTATTTATTAGAAGTAATAATTATGATTTGCAAAAAAAATATGGTTTTAATTTTAAAAAAATTACCAAATTTTGAGGGCCTCCAAGATTTGGAGGCCCCAAGCGCGCGCTTCTTGCGCCTGTGCGATAATCCGCCGCTGGTTACTGCATTTAAAAATGTTCACTAGTTTTGCAAGAACAGCGGAACAAGTTAAATTGGGACTTGGTTCTGTGGGAAAATGTACCTAGATTTTCTTCTACAGTGTCACAAGTGACATCATGGCACCTAAACATATAGTCACATGTCCAAAAATTTATCGAAATCATTCTTCAATATGGTCATATACAGGGTGTCCCAGAATAAGTGATTCCGAGACATCCTGTATACCAATTTTTTTTGTTATTGCGAGAATATGTATATTTATTTTAATTATTTTTGCAAATAAATGAAAAGTACATATTTTATTATTTCCTTAACAAACAATGCATTTATAATCAAAATAAAATTTCGTAAGTTTCTTGACAGTGTTTAAAAAGTTATCAGGATTTTATTTTCCCAAAATATTTCAACCGCTATTTTCTCGAAATACATTTTTTTTAGTTGTTGTTTTTATTTCTTGTCTCAAATGTGCGATATGCAAGTTATAATGCCTTTATCACTGGAACTTTCCTCGGATTGATGTTTGATAAGTTTAGTTTTTTTTTTAATTGATTTATTCCTTATTTCCTTTTTTTCTTTTGTTAAGTCTCTTGACTTTTTCTTCTTTTGTCTTTTCTTGCTTTTCTATAGCTTTTTGTAATTCACCTCTACAAAGAGATGATGTTAAAATAGCTGTTTACCTCTTTTTCTTGCAGCTCGTTTCTGTTCAGGCTGTACTTTGAGGACAGGAATCAAATCTTTTGGAGATATATTTGTGAAGTAACTTTGAGATATCTCTGGAGGTGCTACTGGAGAATCAGTCATTCAAGAACAACCAGGTCTTGGTTCAAGTGTAGAACTATTTTGGCTGTTTCTGTTAATTTTTGTGACATCTTGGGTAATATTTTCTTCAGTAGTTTAAATATTTTCTGACATGCTTGAAGTGTTGCTTTCAAATGGAGTGGGTGTTGTAATATCAATATCAGTAGTCATAGTAGGTAGAAAATATGTATCAGTAAAGATATTTGGGTTCACAGGTCATATACCTGTCTTCGCAAACCCATTCACCATTCAGTGCAGTTTTCATGTTGGCAGAGCTGTGAAATGCTTGCCCAAATAACTTCGATATTTCTAATAATGATTTAATTTTTCCTGGATTTTTTCTCAACCATTTTCTTGCTTCTTCCTCATAATGAAGACTTAGCGGCTTCATGAACGCTACATCCAGAGGTTGCAGTCGATGTGAGCAATGTGAAGGAAAAGATATCAGAATAACACCATTATTACGTGCAAAATCTATAACTTTCATATTTTTTGTATAAGACACATGTCTGTCTAAAAGTAAAAAACCAGGGTATTCTTTATTAACCTTGGAAAATTTGATAAGTTTCAAAAGCCTTCATCCACCCGGATTCGTGAACTTCGGCCCATCCTCCTGTAGCTAAACCAATTTCGAATTAATTCTGTTTCCTTTTACGAGGAAATATCAAGATAGGTGGCATGTAGACTCCACTAGCTGAAAAACATATTTCAGCAGTAACAGCTTTGCCTCATTCTGCGGAAGTCAAGGCACCAACTTTAGCTGCAATAATTTTTGACAACTGCTTGGGATTAACAGTAACACCAGTCTCATCGCAGTTGTAAATTCTATCCCCAGTCAAACTGTGTTCATCAATAACTTTAGTCAATAAACAAAAAAAAAATGACTACCACCCTATTAAGCCCCATCGCACAAGCTCCTGAAGTAGCTTCAGGTTTTCGTAAACTCAATTCTGGATGACGAATTAAAAACCTTCTAGTCTAGTCCTCTCCTGCCTTTTGCAATTCTTTATTGACAATTATTTTTTTCAGCTAATTGATATGGTAATTAACGAAGTTCTTTTATGGTTATTCCAAATAATTGTCTTTGCATACCATTAAATATGAGACCATTTCCAACTCTTGTTCTGCAGTAAATGTTGGACGAAATTTTCCTACAGTTTTATCAATTTTCTCTTTTTTTCTTTACATATCCTTCCAAAGTAGTAGATGGTACTGAAAAATTATCGGATGTTCGTTTGTATCCCATTTTTTTCATTGATAACAGCCCTCACAGTACGTTCCATGGCCTCTGACGACTTCTTTTGTCTCCCAGTTATTCTTTGGTAATGACTAACCATATAAATAAATAAATTTAAAAAAATATATTATAGATTTATCCCCACCCGGTTCTGCCCTATTATAATGGAGCACAAACTATGTAATATATTTACCAAGCTATGTTACTTTGCGGATGAATATACTTTAAATATTGTATAGGACCACAAAGCGAACATAGTACAAAAGATTATTATTATTTATGTAAAAATATTATAAAGACTTAAAAATTTCTCGTCGCACGTTGAATCTCACAGAAAGCAAAATGTGGCTTAAATCGTAACTTATTCAATAAATCGTAAATCCTATATAAATCAAGAAATGTGAAGGATTTGTTCCTTTGTATCCCCTCCACATTTTAAGAGCATATTCCCGTTCCGTCCCATTCTGTCCCGGTTCCCCCTACTCTAAAATGAATAAAGATATCAACATAAGGATTTTGACAGAATATATAATCCTCTTAGGCACACAAAGTTACGTTTTTTTTTTAATGGAACACCCAGTACATTACGACATTCCTTATCAAAAAATAATAATACTTTGTACAACCTTTTATGGGTCTTTCTTCACAAATATGTCATAATAGCTTTGTTCCGATAACGAGTTTTAAGACCGTCATGAAACTAACAAAACAGATTGGATCGAGATTATGCGCTTGCGCCAAAATTTTATCGTCCTAAGTCTATCTCACAAGACAGCGTTGTTCGAACGGTTTTATGTACTTGTGGTGATTATTCACGTGTTGTGATTGTTAAGAATTAAAGGTTAGGTTTCAGGTAACATGTACGAGACGTACACAGTTGAAGTTACTAAATAGTAACTGCTTCTTGGCTTGTACCGAAATGACCATACCGAACACGATCCCATGAACTGTCTAAGTTTATTCTATTGCGCATGACTGTGGTCGGCAATGTACGGTTCTTCGGGCTGTCGGAACGAACCTAATATACTGGGTGTTCCATTTAAAAAAATGTAACTTTGGTCCGCCATTATGAAATGGGTAATTGGAATATTTTTAGAGTGTGCGCCTAGAAGTATTGTATATTCTGTCGAAAACTGCTTTTTTATCATTTTACAGTAATGTTACTTCCTCGCAGCACCAGGACACCCTGTATCTTATATTACAAATTCATGATAAATTATTTCATGTTAAAACCCAATTTATTTTTCTTTTAATACGGTTTTAAATCAAATAATTTAGATACAAATTTGAATATGAATAGTTTGTTATAGTTGATAAATGGAAACTGTCAATTCCGGATCAATGCAGCTATAAGTCTCTTCCTAGATGCAAGGTGAAGTTCGATCATAAACACGATTAGTTCATTTATAAGTTCATGCATTGAGGTAGCAGTGTGAGGTATATTAATAGAATGGGAGTTAATGTAATCTACCAGAAGCATTAATTAAATTTCCTGACTTTGATTGATTTATCTACAAATGTATAGTTTACACTTTTATCTACACTATTCCATATATAAATTTATTAATTTCAAAAAGCATTTAAATTACAATCACATTGAAAACCCCTGATTTTAATTTGAATTTTGGTTTGACTCAATTTAACGCGGTTAAAACGAAAACGAAACATAAAACTGAAATAATTGCAACCGGCGATTAAGTCAGACATGTTGAAATATTTGATCCAACAACAAGATGAAATGCGCCCGATAGGCTCAACGTTTCCAAGTCCATTTACCGTGCCGACCGAATTTGCATAACTGTTCGGGCGTACTTTCATAAATATTAACTTTTCCATAATATTTTGCTATCATATGCTCAAAAACATACAACGCGCACGAATACACGAAAAAAACATTTCCTACACAAAAAATAAGTACATAAAAGCACTCGGCGAGAACTGAAAAGATAAAATGTTTCTCGTAAAATCTTATCAAATAATTCAAATTGAAAAAAATACCAAAATAAATCTGTGTTGATGCTCTTAATGAGTATCAACATGACTTAAAAAAACATAAAATTTCCTATAGTCTTTTATATCAATATTGACTTATCATCGAAGCTTTTACTTCAAATCTTGTGCCCACGCATTTTATTTCACTGAAACTTGTAGCGTATAATGATTTAATTAAATTCTTTCTTTGAAAATAAATAAAACAACAAAACCACAGACGTGAATTGTAGCAATAAATTCTCTACCGTTTTTCCTAGTAGTGCATTGTAGAGGTACTCCTGGGGCTAACAAATTTTACACTAATTCGATACTAACTATGTGAGGAGATATCACAAAACCACATACAATCACCACTAACCTCATTGCTTTAATTTTATTATATTAGTATTTTTTCTTTTCAGAATTAAATAATAACCGTGTTTAAAAATATCATGATATTTTTTATTTAAAAATAATTCATGAAATAATCTGGCCATTTATTTTAAGTTTTGTACTGTTTTGTATTAGTTCAAGTAAGCCTAAGATGAGAAACAAATAATTAGTAAAAATATTTAAGAATTTTATCTAAAATAACCAGCATTTGACTTTGTCCATAAACCTGGATAATCTTCTGTTATTTAAACTGGTTTTTACTTACAATTAATAAAAACTAGGTACGATATTTCTAGAACAACAATATCTTAAACAGGGGTATGTAAAAAATTATGCATCCAGGTTTGTAACCTCACAAATTTTCACCACTGAAGAAGAACAAGCTCATAAATTGGATTATGACTCATATTTACAGTTTGGATGCAATTTTGTTCTTGGTGCAATTACCTGGTATGTTAGTCTATTCATTATATATTGCTTTTGCAACAAAGAAATTAATATACCAGATAATTGGACAAAGAACAAAATTGCATCCAAAGACTGAATATGAGGATTTCTTAGGGGACAATCTCAGTTATTGGTACGAGGATTTCTCAGGGGAAAATCTTAGTTACCGGTATGGATACCAGGAGCTACTAGTTTATCGCGAGATGCAAGCTTTTACAAAACGAATTTTTTCGAAACTCTCAGAACACTTTATGAGCGGCAATTGGATCCGAAGTGATTTACAGTATATAGATGAAACAGGATTGACACATGTTCAGCTGAAAGAGTGATTGCTTCTAAAGCCAGTAAACAAGTCGGACAAGCAACATCTGCAGAAAGAGGCTCACTCGTCATAGAGTTCTGTTGAATTAATGCCATAGGAAATTCGATATCTCCTTACTTTCAAATCCTATATGCTTCATGATGCTTCCATTAGCTTAGATGGATCAACGCATCCTTCTGGATGAATGACATCTTCAAATTTTTAAGTAATTAATTTCTGCAAAAAAGTTGGCCTTATTTTGTCAGTGTGTATCAGGCAAATAGCAATCGATGTCAAAGAACAGAGATGATCTTTATCTGAGAATATATTCAAATGAAATGGCCATATGCTAGATTTTTCAAATACCTTTTGAATAATTTCTTGCTTCAATGCATGGGGTATAGGAAGAGCTGCTAGTTTTGGGATATCATAAATCACTACAGTTTTACCTGAATTACTCATCCAGTCTGCTAATACTTAATTATTACATTGACAAAAATTACCCTACAAATCAACTAACATCAAATCCAGCTTTTCCAGAAAACAGAGTTGTACAAAAGAAAATATTGAAGGTCAAGCAGGTCCTGTAAATTCAAATATTACTGTTATACAACCCTGAATCAGTGAGATCTTATCCCAAGGCTGGTCCTAGAAAACTTTTCGGTACGAAAAGGAAGAAAGGAAAAACTAGGATATTAACACATACATCCAAAAATACTGAGAGAAATTGCTGAACAAGAAAAACTAACAAAAATAGGGCTATAAAACAGACAGTTCAAAAAGACTTTAAAAACACAGAAAAGAAAAAAATCTTAAAAGAAGAAAAGAAAATAAGTAGTGGAGGTAGTAAAATAGAGATGTTTTTCTTGCACACAGATCTGAAGGTTCATTATTTGTAGATAAAATGTCAGAAAAAGACTTGGACGTAGATGATGTAATTGTCATAGATACTAACGCTCAAGTGAATAATTATGTACTCGTTAAATTTAATACAAAAGAAAATCTATTTTGCTTTATATCAACAGAATTGTAGAAGTTAGTCACTCTATAGCTACAATTAAATTTATACGATTGAGCAAGATACGAAATATTTTTCTAAATCCTGAAATAGATGAGATAGCAAACGTTCTAGTAGATCAGATCAAAACTAAATTGGGAGAACCAAAAACTTGCAATGAAACCAAACGTAGAAGCTCTAAGTATAATAGGTCATACAAAATCTTACGATCGGTTTCGCCAGCAATTCTTGAGACAAAACTAAATCTTAAGCTGCGTCTCAAGACGCAAGTTTAGCTTACTCGGTTGAACCTCTCCAAAATCTCGTATTATTCCCGTCAAGCAGAACTTATACATAAATCGTCGATTCTTGAAAGCATAACCTAAACTTGTTAAGGCAATGCAATCCTATATGACCAAAAAAACCATGAACTTTGAAAAGGTTGTTATTGTGAATGAGGTAGATTTATATTATGTTATTAAAATAATGACAATAAAAAAAATGATAATTAAGTTACGCTCTGTTTCACCAACATTTCTTTAGACGCAGCTTCGCTCTGATTCGAGATCAGCTTAAGTCGAGCTTGCGTTTCACCATCGCTTTATTCACGACATCTTGGCTAGGGTCCAGATAGATTTGGCAACACAGCTGCGTAAAGAATGCTACTCTCCTAATATTATTCAAAAATCAGCTGTTTAACGTTCAACTAAACTTTTTCCAATTGTATTTTAAAAAAGATCAATTCGATTTTAGAAAAGTCAAGTGTATTTCAAAAAAGATAATTTCGATTTCAGAACAGTCAATTGTATTTCAGAAAGCATCAATTGTATTTCAGAATAATTAATTCAATTTCAGAAAGTATCAATTGTATTTCAAAAAAGATCAATTGTATTTCAGAAAATTAATTTAATTTCAGAAAGGACCATGTATAAAGAAATGAGGAAGTCAAGAGCTTTTGGTGGTAATTGTGCACGTGAACCACTACAGCACAAACAATTCTCATTAAAACGTGGTTTCGAAATTTTACATTATACCAGTAACGCCAGACTTAGGTTCTAATTCACTAATATTAAACCCATTAGAAATAATTTGCCAAAAACGCTTCCTCGATATTTTACAAAAGGTCTTTTCTAAAATTAAATTAATTTTTCTGAAATACAATTGATGCTTTCTGATATAAAATTGATCTTTTCTGAAATACAATTGAATATTCTGAAATACAATTGATACTTTCTAAATTTAAATTGATTAGTCAGAAATATAATTGATGCTTTCTGAAAGACAATTGACTATTCTGAATTATAATTGATGATTTCTAAAATTAAATTGATCTTTTTGATAGATGCGTTTATCGTTTAATTTAAAATGAATGGTAAATCAACCTCATGTACAAAACCAATATTTTCGAAATTCATGTTTGCTGGACAGATAAGTTTGCTATAACGAGTTCAGGTTATGTTTTGATGCTTAAGACGATAGTCGGCGAAATTTTGTGAGCGTAAAATGTGACTCTACGGAATACCATTTTTTAGACAAACCAGTAAATGAAATTCTGTTTTTTTTGTAGTAGTAGTTCATTAATACTTGGCATAACATGTCTATTATTTTGTTTTTGTATTTTTTATTGAATTTTTAGATTTATAGACAATCAAATCTGACCTAAAAATGAGCAAGTTTTGCTTGCTGTTTTAAACCTTATACTCGATATAATCGGAAAAACAGAATAACACTTTTGTGAAGTTGTGTATTTAGATAAGAGAAAATTTTACAAATCTCAATTTTAAGGTCCCTTGTTAAAGAAAAATGGTATTTTCTAGGACCAGGTTTTTTTAAAAGTGCCAATTTTACTGCTGCCGTATGAGTATTTGGTGTGACTTACAAAAACAAAACCAGAAGAAATTGGTAGCCACAAGACTCTTCTGTGTACCAAAAAAAGAAATTTTAAAAAAGCTTCAATAGAAAAAAAATTATGAGCAAAACCCCAAATATCAAGCGAATTTCAAAATCAAGCGCTCGCATTTGCCGACTATCTCCTTAAGCGCTCAAAATTCTATGCTTGGCGTGGATAACACGAGATTTCGGCGTAATGCAACCCAGTAAGCAGAACTTGAATCTTGAGACGCAGCTTAAGATTTGGTACATTTTGTTGATTATTTTTGAGATTTGGATTTTATATATGTTTAATTTTCTATAACTTAAAAATTTCTGGAGTCAATTTAGCAATCAATAATTTTTTTTAATTTGAAAGCAGCTATTTAGTTGAGCTGCATCTTTTATATAGCAAAAGTGGGTGCTTTCGGATTGTAACAAACTTTCGATGAAAACAGTTTGAGCTTAGAATACAGTCAAGTTCCATCTTCCTTGCACCTTAGATCTTTCTATTTTGCCAGCGTTTCATAGATATTGCTCGTAACTAGTTTTGTGTGAATATCGAAGCACTTACCATCCATACTTGTAGGAGTAATATACACTTTATATACTGTGTAGAGATGAACCTGAATGAAAATAACAAGTTTGTATTAAACTAAATAGTTCACATCGTTATAAAATGTATGAAGTTCTTAAAATACCTACCACCTACATCAAAGCTTTCGTTAAACACAGAGTAAGGTTTTTTTAAATATAATTTTAATAAGAAAACGTTTGTAACAAATCGAAAAATGTTATTGAAAATCGCCGTGGGATACCTTGACATATAATTCTGGATTAAACCCGAAGACTTAGGTTTTTATTTTCCACAATAAACGACATTTATTTCAATAAAAGGGGAATTTCCGTCGCTCGAGAATCGCTCCTTTAATGGATTACGTAGCATTATGCAGGTATAGCTTGTCGACTTTTTGGTATCGATAGCTGCAGTAAAGCTTTCTCCTTTTCGGACATTTTAGTATGCATAATATATCACCATCTTCTCCAAATCAAACGCGTGCTTGGAAAGCCGACCATTCATATTAAAACCGGGATGTTTCCTGCATTACAAACCCGTTTTTAGTAATTACATTAAAACCAATTGTCACCTGTTTGTTAATATTACCATGCATAACTTACACCAATCCAAAAGATGCTACCCACTCCTAGACTGCAAAAGCAAGATAAATGTTTAATTAGGACCCAGCTAAGTACACTAATTTGTTGGTGCTTTTGAGGTCGGGGGCTAGCAGCCACTTAATTTTAATTACCATACTCGTAATTCGTAATTAAAACGAATATACTTTTGTTTACATTATGTGTTATGCGATTGTTTGTTTTCGCTTTAGACTCGTAGACCTGCACCGCGAAAAGCGCATTTGATGTTAACTTACTTGTAATGAAATGGATACGAGTGTGGAACGAATTGACTTCCACTAAAATGCCTCAGGTTATTTCATTAACCTCAATGCACTTTTAAACTCACAAAATTATTCATATCTGCCTATAACTAGCAGTTTAAGTAAATATTATTCAGGTGAAAATTACTAATAAATATACAGGTATATTCATCTGAAATTATTATTATTTCAGCAAGCATTTTAGTTACCGCTTTTCCATAAATAATCTACCCAACAATCCTTATTTTAATTACCCAATTAACACCAAAATTCAAGAGCAAATAGTTAGAAAACTATACTAATCAATAGTAACCATTCAATATACATATTTTTTCCAATGCGATACAAATTTATACCAATTAAATCTCTGAAGTTCTGGAAGCGAAGAAAATCTTGCATCGCACTGTGCTTTGGGTATATGGGTAAAGTGGACAAAAATAAAAATTATTAACTAATATTTAAAATATTTTTATTTTTGATTTTTGTCCATTGGACGACGCACCTTGCATCGTCCTGATTTTTGAAGAATTTTTAGTCAGTTGATGAAAGGTCTGAAGAGTAAAGAGAAGTCCTGGAGTTTTAAACCTTTTGTTTACCAATTCCAGGTACTTACTCTGAAATTTCCGATTCATTTCGACTATTTGCAGACAGTACGTTCCTGCTGTGATGGATTTAAGGAATCAGCGATGGATTAGACTCAATGCAGATTCCCAAACAGTCACCATATTTTTTTTTGGTTTGTCAAAGTGTTTCGGGGCTTCATTGTGGTTTATCATTGAACGTATCTTTTTTTGTTGTCATACAGAATTAATTTTTGGTCACACGATACAATATGATCAAGAAAGGACTCAGGTCGAATGAGGAGATGTCAATTTACTTGGTTTTTCTTCAAATCTTGAGATATACATTCGTCCAGTTTTTTGGCATTTCCAGTACCTCGAAGGTGCTTGGAAATCATGCATGATACTCTCAGTTCCGATGTAAGCTCTTTACAGTTGTGTGCAGTCCATTTCAACTAACTCTTTTAAATGGTCCTAATAATTTCCATTACAAAACCTTTTAAAGCAGCATAGCAGAGTAAATTTCCTTAGTCGTTTCTGAACCAATTGAAAAAGTTGATATCACGAGCTGTCGCCGCTAATTTCTTATGTACTTTAAACTGGAACAAGAAAATCGTCCGAATTTGCTCTTTTCCTATGTTTTTTAACAAAATGTTCAAAAATGAATCTTGAGTGGTACTATCTTCTTCATATAATAATTCGTCAGTGCTATCCTCTTCGTAGAATTCATGGCAAAAGAACGACGCGTACTTTTTAAACTACAGCGTTTTGAAAAATGCAAAAATATGGAGAGTTTGAAAAATTCATATTTTTTTCCAAAATTTTTCGAATTTTCTATAACTGATAGATTATGTTTATAGATTTCGGTCTGCTGATTACGGAGAACTAAAAAATTTTGAGCTACGCCTAGTAGTTTAGAAGCTACACCCGTTTTTATGGCCCCCAAAAAAATATAGAGAAGGGTCCCCCCTTTGAATTAAAACTAAAAAAAATTTTTTCGCGATTTTTTGACTTTATCTTATAGATTTGGGTTCGCTGATAACGAATCAACCATTATTAACGCGATCCGACGCGTACTTTTTAAACTACAGCGTTTTGAAAATTGCAGAAATTTAGAAAATTTGAAAAATTCATATTTCTTTCTAATTTTTTTCGAATTTTATATAACTGATAGGTTATATTTATAGATTTCGGTCTGCTGATTACGGAGAACTAAAAAATTTTGAGCTACGACTATTAGTTTAGAAGCTACGCCCGTTTTTATGGCCCCCAAAAAATGATAGAGAAGGGTCCCCCCCTTTGCTTCAAAACTAAAGAATTTTGAAAAAAAAATTCGCGATTTTGTCTTATAGATTTGGGTTCGCTGATAACGAATCAACCACTGTTAACGCGATCCGACGCGTACTTTTTAAACTACAGCGTTTTGAAAAATGCAAAAATATGGAAAATTTTAAAAATTCATATTTTTTTTCCAAAATTTTTCGAATTTTATATAACTGATTTATAGATTTCGGTCTGCTGATTAAGGAGAACTGTCTAACACCCTGACATATCTTTATTCATATCTAGACATATTTATTCCGAAAAGCGCTTTCTTGTTCCCACTCCCTTTCTAAAACATATTTGAGTGTCACTGATCTTTAAAAAGATCCTCATTAAGGCAAAGATTCTGTGGTCCAAAATTTATTTTAGAATTTTTTCTTTGGCAGTGTCACGAATATTGAGGTTAGCCATTCGCTAGGAATTCTGCCAGTCTCATATGTGACGTTAAATAATTTCAACAGAATTGAGTCTCCTCCGATAAGTTTTAGTAGATCAACAGGCACTTCATCGAGTCCTGCTGCCTTTCCGGTTTTACAGTTTTTAATTGCATGATCGAGTATTTCTGGGCCAGTGCATTGCAAATCTAGGTTTGGTAGTTCAGTCCTATTATCCTTTAAGAGTTCCTCTACATATTCGCTCCATATTGCTAGTCTTTCGGTCTACAATTAAATCTTGGTTGTTATTTCGTTTATCAATTTTTGCCTATTGGAAAAGTCAAATTTTTTTCTCATAGGCTTCAATCTCTCGACATCCATAAAGTATTAGTCTTATTTTATTTCTGATTGTTTAAGGTTATAAGTATGCACATCTTTGTTTTGTAGTGTCGACAGGAAACAAAATTTACTGGATTTCGATGTATACTGAGGAAAAATCATTAATATATGTATACCAAGAATTTGAGTGGCCCAAGGATAGAACCTTGTGGTAGACAGGTTTTAGACATTAGAAAATCCTAGTTTAATCCCTCTACTGAGACACTGCTGACTGCTTTCCATTTTCTAAATACGAGGAGAGTAGTTTGCAGCTGGCAGCTGAGTGGGTGGATGTTATAAAAGATAACTTTTGTAAAAGCGTTATGTGCCACAAATTCACAAGAGTGAGTACAGCGATCGAGAAATTCTAAAATGAAATTGAAAATTGATCTTCCAGATGTAAATCCACATTAATTGCTTTCGAGAAAGTCTGACAATTCCCTATGTAGAATCTTTTTTAGTATTCTAGAAATTACTGGTAGAAGTATTATTAACCTAAAATTATTGGGAATGTTATGGAAACGTTTTTTATGGATTCGGATAATTATACCTATTTTTACGGCATCAGGAAAAAGTTTTATTAGAGGCGTGATTAAGGTGTCCTTGATACTATTTATTTAAACTACTGATATGACAAATATGTTCTGGAGTTGCTAGACTTTAGATCATTTATTGCTTCACGGACGGATATACTTGAGATTACTTTGAATTCTAAAATAGAATTTGTTTGATTAGGAAGATTTTTGCCATTAGATGGGTTGGGGTTGCTATTTGATATATATATATTTCCACGTTTTTCACTGATGGGAATGTAATCATCGACATCCATATCTTGTGATTTGAGCTGATCTACAGTGTAGTGGACCGGAGGGTGAATAGAAACACTTTCGGCCCGTCTACTATATTTTATTAAAACTTTCTAACTTAAACTAACAACTGGCAATCTAGACATTACTTTACAATTAAATACTAACGAAGAACGGTTTGAGCAATACTCGACTACTGGAACAATCTGGATCTTCTAGTATTTCACGTCTTCTTGCTCTTCTGTCTTCTATCAAAGTGGTTGATCAAAGTGTTTTATCAAAGTGTTTATTCAAAGTCTTGGAGTCGAATCTCTTCTCTATCGATCTAACCTCGGGAATATTGATAAATCCAGGGTAGGGGTAAAATGATCGGGAAAACCCCAAATACCTGTCTTTACTTAGGCGCCTGTTTAAGTACCCGAATGGGATTTTCTGGTATTCCCGGAATTAAATATTTACGAATATTGATACTTAAACCTAAATGTTTACAACTATTTATTATTCTAAAAATACCCATTTTTACATGAATCTACATCGATTCAGGTATGGCATGAAATATGCACAATCTACCTAAATGCTTACAATTATTAATTATTCTAAGAATACCTATATTTAAATGAACTACATCTATTTATATATACATATAGCATGTAGTATGCACATATGTAATATGGGGATACTACAACAGGTATTGGTTCATTTCTCTCAGATAGACTTTGAGAGTCTATATCTACATTATTATTGAAGTGTTTCCATAATCTGTTTACAATTATGGATAAACGAGTTATTGGCCACTAAGTGTGTGTAAATATGTAAATAAGAAAAAATAATGCAGTAAATAGTCTGCTATAATATATGAACTTCTATACAAAGTTTATTACTTATCTTGATGCATTTATAAAAACGCCCTACCCACCCATGGATCTAAACTTACTACAAAGTTTGGGAAGAACATTTGATAGTTGAGTAGGGTAGGTGGCTGGATATAGTCATGAATAATGACAACAATTTTTCAGTTCTTTCCTGTTTATTATTTTCTACAACTTTCTTATCAAGCTTTCTTGAACTCCTTGGAATATTATAAGGGGTTAAAACCAGAATATAAATTTAAAATTTAATTTAGTTTTAGAATTTAATAAGTGTTTAAATAGTTTGTATCTTGAAATGAATAAACGTCAAAGGCATGTGTAACTCAATGATAAATTAATATGATGCTATTAAATTAATTTCTAATATGACGTGTTTTAATAATGTGTGTTCAGATTGGCTTTTGGGGTTTAAACCCCTTAAACCAACCACTCCCAACTCAAACATCAAGCATGTTAGCGTTTAATTCGCGTATTATGCAAAGTTAGAGTGCGGATCAAAATCGTAGGCGGTTCGGCTTGCCGTACTTTTATTCAACAAGTACCTGCACGAACATACTGCTCATAAATTTCCCTTTTTTTGGAATAACAATGCTGAAACAATGGCCGCCGGTCGTTGATGTGTTGGAACTGGCAGTGCTTTGTACTTGCAGGTGCTTGCAAGTCGGTTTTGTTACATGAATGAAAAGCTCAAATAATTCGTCCGCATTTCCCGAAGGATGAAAGAGGTTTCCATTCTAACTTTTATGTATTACCTAATTATGGAGCAATTTTGGTATAAATTAATCAACATGATGAGAAAATAGGTGAACCAATTTTTAGTCACCGGGTTTCCCACTGGGATTCCAATTTATCCATTAGACCATTTAAATTTTAAATGCTTAATGGAGGACGCACCTTAATGGACGTAAGGCTTTGACTTCTCTTGCGGATGTAAGTAGGTTGTTGGCCACTATATTCTTGAATTAGAAACGTTCATTTGTTAAATGGCCCGAGGTTCTATCCTTTGGACAGTCAACCTATTATTTTATTCCTGCTCTCAATAGGATTTACGATTATGCGAACCTGAGCTTGTCAACATGTCAATCGATACGTTCCACCTCATGACTTTTATACAGGATATTTAGTTCAAAATAAAGATAATTACCTATAAAACCCTAAATATCTCCAAATAGAAGAACTAAAAAATATGTAATTTAGATTTAAATAAATGATGTGCATTGTTTAATATAAAATAAGATTTGTAAAAATATGGTAAGTTCATAAATATTTCGCAATAAGTCGGTATTAGGAGCATGTGTGATATACAACCCCGGTCTGTCCGTAAGGGATAACAAATAACAACGCTGCTGTTATTGGAAAACTTCATGCCACAATTTTGAGTTGTTGAATTTCTATTTTAGAGCATTATTTACTGCGGCCCTTCATTTCCCCTTTCTTTGCAAAAACATGGACGCTGTTGTAAGATGCGTGTCAGGAGGATTAGCACTCACCCTCCCTTTGTTCCTTTTCAAAAAAGTTTTAAAACTCGCGCCAACTTTTATCTCAACCTACACCTTTTAAATTTCTTGATTTTTGTATCAGGGACGAGTTATAAATGATATCGCTACGCTTAGAAGAGATTCGATAAAACATATTATATTAAACTTTACATTTTCTGTATTAAAGTTGCCACGCATTTTTATATCAGATCGAACAGTAATTAATAAAACATTTTTGCTGCAAACTTTACTGATACGCAACTTCACCAATAATAAAAATGCGTTAGGAACTTTTTTCAATTTACGTCAAGTATTCGTATGAAAAATGGAATCAATATATCGACAAAATGTTTAATCTTTACCCACAATAAAGTTAAATAACTCAATTTTCCGCTTAAATCAGGTCGCTTGTTTCGTTGCAACCTTTCGGCACGCAAGTATGAAATTAAAAAACCTCTGTCGCTTACGCTAGTCCAACCCCCAATTTCTCATCGACAGAACGTATTACGTAAAAATAAGGCTTTATATAGGGGTGAAATATGTTTGGAAACAAGCTCAGTCAATTTAACAGTAGCCGGTCATGTAGGGTCGCAGAAATTTATTTTTTTCTGCATAAGTGCTTTCTGATGGACTCCATTTTAAAGAGGGTAGAAATTCCATAAAGATAGATAATTTATGCACATTTTGCGAATATCTCCTTTGATGTTTAATAAAATGATCCGCCTTTGTTGAGTTTAATCGAAGATGAGTTAATACGTTGCTTGATCCGACGTGTTTTTAAAACGAACGACGAAAAACTTATTGCCACGTACCAATGAACAAATTTCTAAATTATGGAGCGAGATCAAAAGGTAGTGAAAGACGTTACTGAATTTACTTTGTGATCGTAAAGGATATGCTTGCTCTATGCATCTAAGATACAAAGGAGCTGATTTATACAGTCTTTTATAATATGTTTGCTTCACGGTTTGATTGCTAATCCAAAATTTAATCACCTATTGATCGTATGAACGAAAATTTCAGTGTGATAGCGGAACAAAGTAATATTTTCTCTTATTTTAACTTACAGAAAGAAATAGTAATATGTAGTATCCCACAAACGCAAGTGAATAATTTGATAAGATTATTTAATACCCATTCAAATTTGCAAATATCATTTCTGAAGTCCACAAAGCTATCAAAGAAATTTAATTGAAAACATTTTGATGATAAATTGTTCAATTTATTTTGAAACACTTATTTTATTCCGGTAAATTTGGCAGTCTTCTACAAAAAATCCCAGAAAACTGTTTTTGTGTCCACCTCATACCATATCATTCTAAGTAATGTCTTAAAAGTCCCCATCTATCCAACAGTTGCTATACATTTTATATATGGTCAAAAACAGTTTTTCCAAAATACCTATTAATTTTCTGAAAAAAATTATGTAAGTACCTATTAAAAATTTGTACCTCGTTACAAAAAAGATTACTTACATTCATTTTTATCGTAGATGAAGTTTCCACACCTCTGCGACTTGGTGCATTTTTTTAATGTGGTATCACCAGCCAATATAATCTACAACAATTGCTGAAATTTCTCTCCAGTATATCTGTAGCAGGTTCTAGAAGATTTTGAATAGGTTCAAAATTTCATACACAGACATCTAATCTTCAGGATTGAGGTTGTTGCCTACCCATTTAAGTGATATGAGATGAGATAGATGGTAGATGATAAATTTTGAAGCAAGGATTCATTTAGAGCCATTTGTTGTACCTTCTTGATAACAAAACAAGAGAAATCGTCGACAGACGAACTCTGTCTTATAGTATCTGACTCTTTGACTCCAACTGACTGACTCCCACTTTCTCCTCGTCCTGCTAACCTCACTCCCCACCTCCACAACACAATTCCATCCCACAACGCATATATTACATGGATATTAATCTACTTTTGTTCATTTTACAGGAAATATTTTATTCTTGGCTCATGTCTGCTTGTACATTTATTGATGCATTAAAGGGAACTTCAGTAAATGTAGAAAGTTTGCATAATCGACGGCGTGGTTGTATGGCTGTTATATTTTTACTATGCCATTGCAACCGTCAAACACAATCACCGAATTCGGACCATAATGGTACTTTTCATAATTAACACAATAGCTTCTCTTCTTTTTTGTAGGAAATTTTATGATCTATAAATTTTATAATAAATAGTACAAACTAAAACCAGCCACCCTAAAAATTTTTAGAAAAGATCTATCAATCGTATTTTGTTTTTATGTCCATTCTTTAACGTACTCTTTTCATTCTCTTGCTGAGGTTGCTCAAGATGTTGCATTAATTCTGGATAGACGTGGTGAGCGCTCATATTGTCGCGAAGCTTAGGGCTCCAGCGGCTTGGGGGGGTGGTACTCGCTTGGCTACGAGAGGCAAAGCCCAGAAAAACACAAGAAATACTGTATAAAAGACCTTATTTATTCCTTAAGCTTACAAAAGAAACGACACCTACCTTATCATGGTTTACAAAAAGTAGCCCTTGACAGCAATAACCCTTGGTGGAAACTCTCTATCTGCCACTTCCACCCGATAGTTAGATCAGGAACCGACTGACTTTACTTAGATTCGCCCAAGGCAAGAACCTCAAAAGTACTCCTCAGCAGATACGAAGTTGCAAAAGTTATTGCTGACCAAGCTACGTGTGCCGCGATACAAATTAAATAGAAAAGCTTATTAAATAATAAAAAGAACTGCAACTTATGGTAAATCTTCGTGTCATTTACCCCCCCACCCGCTCATTTAATGTCGATCCTTAGGAATACCATTCAGGATGCATGGAACGGTTCCTTGACCTGGTAGATTTGTGAGAAGAGCAGCATCCTGAAGAAAAAGAGGTACAACTCCTGCTGACGATCGTTTCGTTGTGATCAATACACTGAGAAATCGCAGATCAACAGCAGTTCAACTTCAACATCGACTGCTAGCAGCACTAGGAGTTTTAATAAATTTAAGACTGAGGTTAGTACGTAGAGAGTGGTTTAGTTTCGAGGAGACCTCCAATAGGACCGCAATTGCTCCCTAAGCATCTAAGATCACGTTTGCACGTGATTTTACGATAATTGCAGAGAGAGTGTAAGGAAGACGAAATGAACTATAACGAGATATGCACAATCTCTGAAATTGTAGCTTTTAATAGAGCTTCTGTTATGAAGAGGGCAGGAATTTCGGAAGAGGCAGATATCGACCTCATATTTGTAGAAAATGGATTTTTTGAACAACCATATAGATATGTAAAAGATATTCAACAGTCCATTTTCAAATTTTCTTGGAAAAGGTTTTGTTCTTATGCAGGACAATACCAGCCCATATACTACATGTATTGTGAGTGAATACATGGATAAGGTAGGCATTCGAAGACTGGATAAGCCATGGTCCAGCCCAGATTTAAATCAAATTGAACATCTTTGAAATCAAATCCAGAGGCGAATTCGAGGTCGACCAAATACGACAGACTTACTGCAAGAGCTTGAATTTGTTATTCAAGAGGATTTCGAAGCAATTCCTAATTTTTTCCTAGATAATTTGATTAATTCAATACCTCGACGGCTATATGGGGCAATTCAAATTTGGCCAGGATGTAGCCCAGATCTAAAGGTATTTAAACATCTTTGGGATCGAATCCGGAGGCATATTTAACGTCGTCCACATATGCCACAGATACTGTACGAGCTTCGATTTGTTCTTCAAGCGGATTTCGTAACAACTCCTCAATTTATTTTGAATAATTTGACTAATTCAATGCCACGATGGCTAAATGAGGCAATTTAAGTTTGGCCTAGATCTAAATCCAATTGAGCATCTTTGGGTTCAAGATTCAACTCGTGAGGCGTATTCGACGTCATTCAGATACCTCAAGAGCTTCGATTTGTTCGTCAAGAAGATATCGAAGGAATTCCTCAATTTTTTTTGATAATTTAACTAATTTAATGTCATTTTGGGTAAATGATGCAATTGAAGTCTGCCCAGGATGTATCCTAGATCTAAATCCAATTGAGCACCTTTGGGATCAACTCCAGAGGTGCTCTTCAAGATGATTTCGAAACAATTCCTGAATTTTTCTTAGATAATTTGACTAATTCAATGTCACGATGGCTAATTAATGTAATTCCAGTTTAGCCAGGATGGAGCCCAGATCTAAATCCAATTGAACATCTTTGGGATCAACTCTACAGGCATATTCGACGCCGTCCACACATGCCACAGATACTGCACGAGGTTCGATTTGCTCTTCAAGGGGATTTCTTAGCAACTCCTCTGAAGATGGCTAATTGATGCAATTCAAGTTTGGCCAGGATGTAGCCCAGATCTAAATCCAATTGAACATCTTTGGGATCAACTCCAGAAGCGTATTCGACGTCGTCCACATAAACTAGAGTTAATGCAAGAGCTTCGATATGTTCTTCAAGAGTATTTTGAAACAAGTCCTCAATTTCTCTTAGATAATTTGACTAATTCAATGTCACGATGCGATGGCTAATTGATGCAATTTAAGTTTGGCCAGGATGTAGCCAGATTTAAATCCAATTGAACTTCTTTGGGATCAACTCCAGAAGCGTATTCGACATCATCCATATTTGTCAGAGATACTGCAAGAGCTTCGATTTGTTCTTCAAGAAGATATCGAAGGAATTCCTCAATTTTTCTTTAATAATTTGACTAATTTAATCTCATGCTGGGTAAATGATATAATTCAAGTTTGCCCAGGATGTAGCCCAGATCTAAATCCAATTGAACATCTTTGGGATCAACTCCAGAAGTGTATTCGACGTCGTCCACATATGCCAGAGATACTGCAAGAGCTTCCATTTGTTCTTCAAGGATTTCGAAACAATTCCTCATTTTTTCTTAGATACTTTGACTAATTCAATGTCACGATGGCTAATTGATGTAATTCAAGTTTGGTCAGGATGTAGCCCAGATCTAAATCCAATTGAATATCTTCGGGATCAACTCCAGAAGCGTATTCGACGTCGTCCACATAAACTATAGTTAATGCAAGAGCTTCGATGTGTTCTTCAAAAGTATTTTGAAACAAGTCCTCAATTTCTCTTAGATAATTTTGACTAATTCAATGTCACGATGCGATGGCTAATTGATGCAATTTAAGTTTGGCCAGGATGTAGCCAGATTTAAATCCAATTGAACTTCTTTTGGATCAACTCCAGAAGCGTATTCGACATCATCCATATTTGTCAGAGATACTGCAAGAGCTTCGATTTGTTCTTCAAGAAGATATCGAAGGAATTCCTCAATTTTTCTTTAATAATTTGACTAATTTAATGTCATGCTGGGTAAATGATATAATTCAAGTTTGCCCAGGATGTAGCCCAGATCTAAATCCAATTGAACATCTTTGGGAACAACTCCAGAAGTGTATTCGACGTCGTCCACATATGCCAGAGATACTGCAAGAGCTTCCATTTGTTCTTCAAGGATTTCGAAACAATTCCTCATTTTTTCTTAGATACTAATTCAATGTCACGATGGCTAATTGATGTAATTCAAGTTTGGTCAGGATGTAGCCAGATTTAAATCCAATTGAACATCTTTGGGATCAACTCCAGAAGCGTATTCGACATCATCCATATTTGTCAGAGATACTGCAAGAGCTTCGATTTCTTCTTCAAGAAGATATCGAAGAAATTCCTCAATTTTTCTTTGATAATTTGACTAATTTAATTATTTAATATCATGCTGGGTAAATGATGTAATTCAAGTTTGCCCAGAATATAGCCCAAATCTAAATTCAATTGAACATCTTTGGGATCAACTCCTGAGACTTATTCGATGTCATCGACATACGCCAGAGATACGCAAGAGCTTCGATTTAATAGTTGATGTGAAATTTGGGAATTAAGCGAAATTATACCCAATATCCAGAAAAATCTATTCGAATCCTGGTAAAATTTTTATAGGGGAATAATCATTGGTGAAAACAGGCATTAGTCCCCTTAAAAATTATAGTAGGATTCAAATAGATCTTTTCTGGATATTTCCTCTAATTTATCTGGACTATTTTGAGACTAAATCAAGTATCTATGGGTTCCTAGGTAATCTATCCACCAAATCTTAAATGCTACCTCAAATAAGTGGATCTTCCTAATGACTATGCTATTACAGAACCACTGTATGGATTGTTATTATTTTCTTACAATCCCGGCCAACTGTTTACTAGTAGATGAATAAAGTGCTGATAATTTTCCAATTTGAGTGGAGAAAAATTGATTATTGTGGTGAATTCATGTTGGAAGGTTTTTAGTGGATTTATTTGATGTGGTGTAATGAAATTTGTGTAGAGGTGATTATAAAATATGACTAGGAGTATTTAGTAAGCAGGAAAACTGGGTTAGTCTTTGCAATAATACCTTATTCTGTCGTGAAGATTTATGTATATAGGTGGGTAGTTCCAAAGGGTAAAGAGTGGATGGGTTGAATCTCTGATGTATTTCAAATAACCATGGGCTATATATTGTCCCTTGTGATTAAAAATGTATGTAATAGTTACCTTAGTTAATAATTCTTTATATAAATTTTAATCCTTTGAAATAAACCGCTTAGGGTCCTGAGATAATAGAATACATAAATAATTTTTTTGCCCTTGGTGGCAGTAAACACAAAAGACGCTAGTTTGTAAAGGTATAATGGAGAATATGAATCGGAGCTAATAAAACGTTATTTATGATAAAATGAAGAAGAAAGGAAGTACCTGCTATATAACGATCCATTCAGAAAATAAATTTAAATAAGTGATCCTAATCTGGTGGGATATATCCCGTGATGTCGGCTGACAATAAGGAAGGCGTGTTTGGGAAAATTTATCCCAATGTCGTTAAACAATAAAATAATAAACTGGGCCTGAAAACTGTAGGAAAATCTCTTACAAATTAAAGTGAGCCGCATTGATATGCAGTAAGCGCATGTGAAATGCAGGAGGGCAAAAAGCTAGAACGTGTGTTTTGGTGTAGGATGAGAATCGACGCCATTCACCATTCCACCAGGACGTTTCATCTTCCTTGTCCTAAAAGATGCTCGACTCGACTCACTACATTGCACTTTAATGTATCGGCACTTGCTTTCCAAGAGTTTTCAATTTGCTAAATTTCCTGAACATCTACCATCCCCATTTTTTAAATTAAGTCCACATCACACATTCGGAATGATAGATCGCCTGTAGCAAATATAAGAAAATTATTTTCACGAAATTTTATATTTTAATAAGTAAACATATTTAGCTTGTTTTAATTCCGAGCTGTAAATTTCGCATTTACCTGCTCCATCAGCTCCCGTTTACTTAGGCAGTTGCATATTTTATTGAGGATATACATTATTCATGCAAAAACAAGACTCCGGACGTAAGTTATACAAGCCTAAATAAGCCTCTCAAACGAAGGAATTTTCTAGAGCTACATTAAACTTTTCTTTATCTGATTAAGGAAATGTTCTCGCTGCAGTTTTTGGCAATAAGAGTTAAATTGGCGCTATGCTTCACTCGCGTCAAAATAGATACAAATTGCTCTTGAACAGGAGACGCTGTTAAACTAATTAAAATCTCGCTGGATTACACTCCGAAATCCAATAAAGAACTTCTTTAGTAAAAACTTTGACGGAGAAATAAATTCCTCACGAAGATTTCTAAATATCGCATTAAGTAGTATTATGCAGTATACTCTATATATACTCTATACAAAAGGCATTTGTACATAGAGCAGGGCATCAGGGTAGGTCAGGACGGATCGAGACATCTGACGACAAGGTTAAGACAAGTCAAGCTAGACAAATTAGGTTAAGATACAAAATATCTCAATTATTGCTTAAATAATTTACTAATTTTAAAGTATTCGTGTACTTAAATCAACAATTTATGTGTAATAAACGTTACTGTAAACATACTTCACTTATCTTTAAGTACCCCAATTTTACAACAACTCCTAGAAATAATCGTACCTTATAATAAACCAAGGTTTATTATCCAACAAGCAATTTCTCTAAAGGATCATGCTGCATTAATTCAACATAAATTTATCGCATAAAACTCATGGAAATAAGAAGATTTATTTTACTACCCATTACTTTATGACTAACAAAATGAATTTTACAAAAAATTTATAGAAATATTTGGAAATATTAAATTTGTAAAGTTATAAAATAGAACTTTTTTGTAATTGTTGTGAGTTTGAGGGCAATAAATTATTCAGAAAGCAACCGCAACTGTAAAGTCCAGAGTAAAGTCGAGGAGTAAACTATTTCCTGAGGATACAAAATGTAGTCGTGTTTATTTCAAGCGGCTTTTCCTTAATAGAAATTCCTGCTTTTGAACATCAAGCAACTTCTGTCAATGGTCGCGCAGATTAAACAAAACTCCCACATAATAAATTTTAATTGTCGGCCGCAGTACTCATAAACAATTCGTTTTCTGCTCCCTTTGAGAGTAAATTATTTAAATGCAAAGGATTCAAATTGGTTACCTGAGGTATTCTGGAATAAATTTTCCATGAAGTAAATGAAGATGACGAATGTGAGCCAACATCACAATCCAGTTATTTCTTAAATTGAGTTGATATGAAAATAATATAAAATTCAATCGCTTTCACTCAATAACATTTTTGATTTTTCTCGCTTACGCTTATTTTTAGTTTTTCCATATTTTTATACATCCTCCTTCCTGTTTAATTATTAAAATCACTTACCTTCCATCTAGATTCTACTTTCAATTATAGAACCATGGCCGAGGGGGCAAGGACGGAGGATTAAACAAAAATTGAGGCACGCACAAAATGATCGATCTGCTTTTTTAAATTTCCTGTTTATTATTTCAGCGATTATAAATTTGTATTATGATAAGCGATTGTTTTTTAAATTCTATTTCCTTGATATGAATTTTAATTTAAATTTTATCCTAGTTCATTATAAAATTTTTGTTATTTATTCATTATGGAAAATAAAATTTTCTTATAATAACAGTATGAAAGTCTTTGGTCAAAACTTGGGGAGTATTTAATGAGGAGAATTCCTTATATGTCACGTATATCCATTACAAAATAAATGTAGTTTCACAAAGAGGATTGTACCGAAACAATCCCGATGAAAACTGATACAGAGCTCAGTTTCGAAACCAAACCAGAATGTAAATGATATTCCAACATACACCATAATTTTAGGCTAAAGTAATGACTAACTTTTATGAGTATTCTAAATTATAAATTTGATATTTTTAAAATTGTGATTAATGTTATAATACAGACTTACCTTATTATTTTTAATTTGTATTCTCTTGGATAAACCACATTTATCTTTACAAAGTAATTTGTGATTTCCGAACGTTTAGATTTATGGAAAATAAAATCTAGATTACTTTATTCAAATCCTAAATACATATAACAAAAATAATAGGGTCTTCCAATTATTAATAAAAAATTGTTAAAATTTCATATAATCCTCTTCAATTAGAGATCAAATTAATATTCATGAAACTCAAGTTAAGAGATCATGGATTAATGCTTTTCCAATACGTTCTGTAAAAAAATTTTTAGATGACGACATTTTAAGATTTTTTGTGGCATCAGGACTTGATGTAGAACTATGTTTTTCTTCAAACGTCATTAAAGTACAGTCTTCTTTGACGTTTGAAAGGCTCTAAAATTTAACTTTTTATGTTCGTTGATTCTATGGTCACTTTGTACTGACAAGGAATAAAAGGGGGGAGTAGAAATGAATTTTAGGCAACTCAATATACACTAACATTGCATTGTGTGTTGTATGTAAATTAAATGTCAAATTTTGAAAATTATTTATTATATGTGGGAAATAATGTTGACGAGGTGTTTTGGAAAAATGGTGTTGAGTGGACAGTTTTGGGAAGATGATGTTGAGTAGACTGTTTTTGGTAAAAGGAGGGCAGATAGCCGACATCCGTTATACAAGACACATCCATTGAATACATTAGTTAAAAGCGCCCACTTTTGGTTATTAATTTAGTTGTGTAAAATATAGTTAATAAATATATTTTAGTGTTAAATATTATTAATTAGTCCGGCCAACCTCCGAAATATATTACTATTTTAAAAATTTCGACGTTTGAAGAAAAAATAGCATATTTTATTCGGAGTAAAAGAACTCTTTCTGGCTTTTACTCCTAATAAAATAATATACTATTTTTTTATAATTTTCATTGTGGAAGTGAATATTTTTGCTCACCATGTTTTAGTTTGTAAGAAAGGTAAGGGTATTGTTATTTTTTTTTCAAAATTTGCGCGTCCATTGTTGGATTTTTTTTTCAAAATTTGTATGCCCCTTGTTATTTTTTCGAAAATTATAGCTTTTCACAGTTTTAAATATCCCAATCTATAAAGAAACATAGACCAAGCTTTGATATCGTTTTTTTTTTATTTAGAATGAATTTTTTGTTGAAGTGTTAAGAAAATGAATGACCTTGAAATAAAAAAAAAATATTTTTTTCAATCCCCTTCTGCCAGTTTATGGTCATTGGCAGCGAACCCATTGATAAAATTTTTACACCACTAAGTAATGGCATGGAGTATAGATTAATGCTATTTTAGAACCTTCTGAACTTGAAAGGGATGATGGAAAAAGACCTGATGAAATGACACTAACTTCTTATAAATTTGGAAAAGCATTAGTATGGGATGTAACTTGAAACCTTAGTCGACTCTAATTTAGTACATTCGCTCAAAGGTGTTGGAAGCGCAGCTGCAGAAGCTGAAAGAAAAAAAAAGAATTTTAAATACTAATATTTAAAAGATAGATTTATTTTTATTTCTTTAGCTTTTGAATATTTTGGTCCTTGGAAATCAGAATCTAAAACATTTATTAATTCAAATGGAAAAAAAAAATAACTTCGAAGTACAGCAGCTTTTATATTAAATACTCTTCCATATTCAAGAGGTCTGGATGAAAGATATATTAAAAACCAATTTTCAAGGAACTCAAATTTTACAAGTAGCAATGAATGTTGTTGTGAAATAAATTTCATGAACAATGTTACAGGAAAAAGGCAAAAAGCAGAAACAGTAATTCTTAATATTGATGATAGAGGTAATGAAACCAAGGAATCATCCAAGACTGGACTCGAAAACGTCTGTTTCATGAATCTGTCAATACAATGTTTTTCCAACACAAAGCCTCTTATGGAAGATTTTAATGTAAGTGACATCAACAATATTTACAAAATGAAAGGAACTTTCTTTAAAGCATTTGCGTCAGTTATTAAATAATTCGTCAGAGTTTGTGTTATGAATACAACGAAGGTGACCTTTAATCCTGGATTTTCCTGTACTGTCTCAGATTCGGGTTATGTGTCCCGCACAAGTAACGTCCCGAAAAATTCTCGGGTTTTGTTCCTTGAATCCATTTTTGGGAAGGAAAAGCTAAGAGAAAAAGAACTGAAAATAATACTAGGTAGGATGTACTTATCAAAGAATTGAAAAACCATGATTTTTCGAGTTTTCTCGATATGGTGCTATAAGGCACACTAAACTTTTTCTCGCAAGGACTAAATCGGAGTCACAGGATTAACTAATATCTGGACCCCCTGTTTTAATCTAAACTGAACACTGAAGAGAAAAAAAAAAAGAAGTCGTCTATCGCATGAATGACTGGATGGGAAACTTCACCGCATCTACTAAGTGAAATCAAAGTCATACTATTTCAAAAAACAGCCATCCTTGGGAAGCAAACGCTAACTGAAGAAGAGATGAAAATCCTGAACTTCATCGATGTACCAAAGAATTTTTCGGAATTGTTCTATATAAAAGTTTGAAAGGCTTCGATGCAGGACAATAATAGCATCTCGCCCTCCAGTTTTTGGATTTATTGCTTCTTTAGTTCATTTGGCTATTAATTTTTGAGATTTGTAAATAATGTGATTTTTATATATTTTTAAGAGATTTTGATGTTTTGGTTTTGTTGTTTCAATAAACTTTGCATATATTTTTAGCACAACACCCTCCGAAGTCTGATGACCCGAATTTCAACAAAACAAAAATGGTCGCCGTGTTCGAACTCAAATTCGAACTGTTCGAACCCGTTCGACATAATAATAAAAGTTCAAACTCGATAAAGTTCAAACTTTCATGAACTCTATAAAGTTCGAACTCCGCTAAGTTCTAACTCGATGAAGTTTTAACACTTTGAAAATATCTTCTGAATCTTATTTTAAAGAAAATTCTTTAAATAACGAATTTTCTCCCTTTTTTTGGTGGAAAGAGAAAAACCGCACTTACCCTAAATTAAGTAATATTGCAAAAAAATATTTAAGCATTCCGGCAACTTCAACTCCCTCTGAGCGTGTTTTTTCATCAGCAGGAAATATAATATCCGCTAAGCGAAATTGTTTACTTTCTGAAAATGCAGAAATGCGTATTATTTTATGAAAATTAAAAATAATTTTATAATCTTTCATATACACAATATTTCGTAATTAAAATTTTATTTGCAATATTTAACTTTTTATTTACAGGGTGACTCTGAATAACTGTTAATTTTGGGATGATACAGGAAGTGAAACTAAGCATTTTTGATTAATAAAGTATTGTCCAGAAATGCTTCCCAAAAAAGTTAAACCACTTTAAAAATTTACAAAAATTTTTATTTGAAATAATATAATAAATGTTACAAGAGATATTAATTTTATATATTGGCGGTAGTTTTTTCCCATAAAGATACATATTTAGGGCTAATAAAAAAACATTACATAAGAAAAACTGTTAACTATTTTATTTATTATTATTACCGCCTTGTTACATAAACATTCTTTGATTAATTTAAGAGTGTTATAGATTTGTTTCCTTTATCACCCCCAAACAATTGGCACAGTTATTCAGGGACACCCTGTATATGTATATATTTATATTTAATACGTATACTTAGTTTATCTTATTATTTAGTCTTTTCTGGCTAAAATTGTACTTTTTTTACTCTATATGTATACTTAGTTTATGTTATTATTATAAACTCTATATCTGAATAATATTGCACAAAAATAAATCTTTGACTAATTTTCTAAGAATATTTATTGTTTATTAATGGCTTTTCAAAATCGAACTTTTTCCGTACCCGAACTTTTTCCGAACCCGAAGTTTTTTCGAACTTGAACTTTTTTCGAACTCGAACTTTTTTCGAACCCGAACTTTTTGCGAACTCGAACTATTTTCGAACCCAAACTTTTTCAGAACCCGAACTTTTTCCGAACTCGAACTTTTTTCGAACTTTTGCTCTAGTTCGAACGATTCGAACTTTTGCTCTAGTTCGAACGATTCGAACTTTTGCTCTAGTTCGAACTTCAAAAAATACGAAGTTCGTGCAGCACTAGTAAATCCAAATTTTATAGACTACTCACAATAGGACACTCTAAACTTCCCAAGGTATTTATTAGAAGGTTTATACAAAGATATCAATATGATTACAATCAAACCATTGCCTATTCTCACTCAAATTGATATAAAATTAAGTGATCCATAAAAGCAATGCAGTCTTGACAAAGGTATATAAGACAAGAATCAATTTAAGTCTCCTCTAAAATGCTCTGACTATGGTAACTGATCAGTAACATTTGTTCCATTCTGGGACCTTTCACTTCCACTATCTCAAAAAACAGGGCCTTTTCAACTTTCTCAGTGTCTCGACATCATTACTAGAAAGGAAGCCTTGGAGGGTGATGAGAAGCCTACCGTTCAAAGTACAAAAAACGAAGAAAATGTATAATGAACATTAAGATTCAGATCTTCAAAACCTTACAAAAATCTTCAGCCATTACATTTTCATTCACCATCATATTTGTTCGAAGAACACTAAAATTGTATTTTATGATTTCAATGAATTTTGTCATGCTTCACGTTTTAGAAAAAAATTAAAAGCTTTTGCCTTTGTGGATGATTAATATTAGTATTTTTTCAAAGATTGTAAAAAAATGGTTGTGATCCATCAATCGTACTATCTATAGGTCATTTATTTTCCTTCATCGAAATCAGTAAGAACCAAATAAAAATAAATTGTTTCCGCATTTAAACTTGGTATTGTTGTAGGTTTCTAAAGTGATGCAAAGAAGAAGAAACAAAAAAGTACTTTATGTTAATATCTGGATGTTTTCAATCGACAAGTAATTGGCACTTATTTGAGACAGCATTAGGTTGAAAGCGTGGCGTTTAATTATTTCGGTCGCTTTTATCTCGTCGAATTGAAAGAAATCGTTAAACAAAAACAATTTCCTTCCCGTTCCGCTTTAGAAGCCAAGTCACAAATTGTTCAAATAAACTAGCTCTAAGTTTCGAGTATCATTTGATCCTACGATAGCCATCGAAATTTGATGAAATAACAAGCCGTAGATATTTTCTAGAGATAAACTCACAATAAAAACGGTTTTAACTGCAATATTTTTCCGCGCTGGCTGAAAAGTGGCGAATTTATTTTTACAAGTTCCGGTTGAGAATGATTAATCGCGATTTTATTACCAAACCGATACTTTCCGATTCTGCATTGCTTTTATTGAATTTATTTCCACTCGAGGAGATGGAGCTGATTTGAATTTACAAATTATTATTTGTGTATATTTTTGTGGAGAGCAGGAAAATACGCTTTCCTCCTTCTTCCGAAAACTGCAAAGTCAACAATTTTTTTCAACTAAATTTATCGAAAACCCAATAAAAATAATAAAACCCTTGAATTAAATTTAGTTAACAATCAATAGGAAATTTATCATGTTACGAAATAAATATCAAATAAACAACCTACTTATTCTTTTCATTGACAAATTTCAAGGTGTCAATGAACATGTAAATTATTGTTAAGCTACCCAATTTATTACTATTATTTTCGCATTTTTCAGTTATTTAACAGTGACAAAACCAACTTAAAGACTTTTAATATAAATTGACTTCGCAACTACCAAGCTAGGAATCCAGGATTTAATTCGCAAAGCTTCTAAATTACTTAATATTTATGATTTATACAGGGTGGGCCAACGAAAACGAAACACACGAGTTTTAAAATAGTTATTAAAAAATTTTGAAAAAACGCTCGGACAGGTCAACTTTGGTTTCGAGGGGGAGACATATTTTTCAATAGAAGTGATTCAAAAATCCATTCATTCCTCGCCCTTTGGACACAACCCCTAAAATTTTAATAGGGATGGTAGGGTAAGTAATACCTCGTTGGAAAGATCTTTTAACCCAGAGTAACATACAAAAAAAAAGTTAAATCGATCGATTCGTTTTAAAGATATTCAAAATTTAGCAAGTAGAGATTTCATGTCTTTTAAAATTGTGCTATGAACACCACGCCTTCAATTTTAAGTGTTTTGATAGGGTAAGTAATATCGTTTCGAGGGGGACATATTTTGCAATAGACCTGATTCAAAAATCCATTCATCCCTCGCCTTTTGGACACAACCCCTAAAAATTTAATAGGGATGGTGGGGTAAGTAATACCTCGTTAGAAAGATCTTTTTACCCAGAGTAACATGCCAAAAAAAAGTTAAATCCTTCGATTCGTTTTGAAGATATTCAAAATTTAACATGTAGAGTTTTCATGCCTTTAAAATTGTGCTATGAACACCACGGCTTCAATTTTAAGTGTTTTGATAGGGTAAGTAATACCTCCTGGGAAAGATCTTTTAACCCAAAGTAACATACAAAAACATGTAAAACGCAATTTATTTTCATTTTCTACAAAAGAGAGATTTTAAAAAACAAATTTAAATTTATTCGAGGAATTGTTTAAAATTTTGTAACATCTGGAACAAAACAATGCAAAACATAAAACGATTTATAACCACATTGAGATTCTTTTTATCAGTTGTATTTTGTATTAGTGGTGATTTTATTAGAAATCAACATTTATAATTTTGTGAACTTCTGTAAAAGCTTCTGCTAGCAATGGTTTATACAATTCCAGAAAGGGTTGAATTAATCACTTTTTATTTTAAAAACGATGAGAATGCTCATCGTGCAGCTAATTTATTTAATGAACAACATCCAAACAAACATTGTAACCGAAAATACGTTCTGGAGTTGGTTGCAAAATTTAAAAATTCTGGTTCTGTTGGTAATAAGAAACGCGATCCTGGTAATGATCGTCCAATAAGAAATGAGGTCGTTGAAATAGGTGTTTTGGGACAAGTTGCTGCAGATCCAACTTTAAGCACAAGTAAACTGGAGACTGTGACTAACATCAGCAGAACAACCATTCGCCGAATATTGAAACGTCACAAATATGATCCCTATAAAATTCATTTAATTCATGAGTTAAATGAAGATGATTTTGATAGGCGACTGCAATTTTGTGAGGTGATGACGGAACGGATAATTGATGATGAAAATTATCTTTATAATATCTGTTTTTCTGATGAGTGCTCTTTTTTCTTAAACTCAACCGTTAATCGTCATAATTGTCGATATTGGTCAGATGAGAATCCTAGAGTATTTCATGAAGTTCACACTCAAACTCCTCAAAAATTGAGTGTTTGGGTTGGAATTTTTGGAGACCGTCTTATTGGTCCTTATTTTCTAGGGGGGATATGTACTTGGATCTACTTCAAAACTTTGTTCATCCATTTCTTGACGATATTATCGAAAATGACGATCGTTATTTAGAAGACCATCTGATTTTCCAACAAGTCGAAGCCCCTCCTCATTACACACGGCCTGTTAGGGAATTCTTGGATACGACGTTTCCTGGGCAATGGATTGGGCGTAGAGGACCTTTAGAGTGGCCGCCGCGATCTCCCGATCTTACTCCCCTTGATTTTTTCCTTTGGAGGCATTTAAAAAGTAAGATTTACGCAACGGAACCAGGATCTCTAGCAGAGTTACGACAGAGAATTATTAATGAATGCCGAGAAATTACTGCTGAAATGTTACAAAATGTAAGAATTCGCTTTGAGCAAAATTTGTACGTTTGCATGGAGGTTGGTGGAACTCAATTCGAACATTTAATAAAATAATAAAAACATCTTTGAAAGTGTCGGGATCGATGGGATTTTTTAAAGTGTTAAGTTTTCTTCAAAAAGATTAGTTAAGTATACTTTGGTTAAATAAAAAATAATGTGTAATACTGTTTTATTTTGAATTCTTTAAAACAAACCAATCGATTTCACTTTTGTTTTTTTGTATGTTACTTGTGGTAAAAAGAACTTTCCAAGGAGGTATTACTTACCCTATCAAAAGACTTAAAATTCAAGGCGCGGTGTTCATAGCACAATTTTAAATGGTATGAAAACTCTACATGCTAAATTTTGAATATCTTTAAAACGAATCGATCGATTTAACTTTTTTTTTTGTATGTTACTCTGGGTAAAAAGATCTTTCCAACGAGGTATTACTTACCCTACCATCTCTATTAAAATTTTAGGGGTTGTGTCCAAAGGGCGAGGGATGAATGGATTTTTGAATCAACTCTATTGCAAAGTATGTCCCTCTCGAAACGGTATTACTTACCTTATCAAAACACTTAAAATTGAAGGTGTGGTGTTCATGGCACAATTTTAAAAGGCATGAAATCTCTACTTGCTAAATTTTGAATATCTTTAAAACGAATCGATCGATTTAACTTTTTTTTTTGTATGTTACTCTGGGTAAAAAAATCTTTCCAACGAGGTATTACTTACCCTACCATCCCTATTAAAATTTTAGGGGTTGTGTCCAAAGGGCGAGGGATGAATGGATTTTTGAATCAACTCTATTGCAAAGTATGTCCCTCTCGAAACGGTATTACTTACCTTATCAAAACACTTAAAATTGAAGGTGTGGTGTTCATGGCACAATTTTAAAAGGCATGAAATCTTTACTTGCTAAATTTTCAATATCTTTAAAACGAATCGATCGATTTAACTTTTTTTTTGTATGTTACTCTGGGTAAAAAGATCTTTCCAACGAGGTATTACTTACCCCACCATCCCTATTAAAATTTAAGGGGTTGTGTCCACAGGGCGCAGGGATGAATGGATTTTTGAATCAGCTCTATTGCAAAATATGTCCCCCTCGAAACTAAAGTTGACCTGTCCGAGCATTTTTTCAAATTTTTTATTAACTATTTCAAAACTCGTCTGTTTCGTTTTCGTTGGCCCACCCGGTATACATAGGCAATAATGACTATTTTCCGATTCAGGCTATGCTTCTCCCTCTTGCGACTGGACCCGGAACTAATGAAGTGACATCATAAATGGGTTAGTTACTACATTACTGTTAAGAAGGTTATGTCCCTTGGCACTGACTCCTAAAGGAATCAGAAGGTAAAGTTCAATGGTGTATTAACATAAGATTCAAAGGTAAAATAAAGGTTATAAAGTGTCCACAAACCAAACTGGCCTTTTTAAACGGTGGGTTGGAAATATGTGATCCAAGACACCTTTTTTTATCAATCCAGGAAGATTGTTTCCATAAATTTTATAACCGCTTGTATAAAGTTTTAAAATTCTCGATTTATAGTCATTTTAGTTTAGATAATCTCTTGTGTGGGCAGTAAAATGATGATATCGGTTATGTAGTTTGAAAAGGTGGACTATCTCGACTTGGTTTCCTTCCAAATATCTCAATTTCCAGTATATCAAACTCTTATCATTAAAGGATACAAACCACAGTCTAGACTTGGAATATAATATCAGTTGATACCTTTTAATAACTTTATTTGTACAGCTTTTACAGTCAAGTAAATGTGGTAATTAAAAATTAGTAGTATTTTATTTAAAAAAGTGGTTGAATACAATTTTTTTATGTGAGTTAAATGAGGAAAGTGTGAATGTTTGGATATAAGGCAACTAACATTTAAATAAAAGTGGTAACCCAGAAGATAAACAATAAAAGAAGTAAAATGTAATAGTACAACCCCAATTCAATCTAGCCGAATGGCCACTTAAAACAAATCTGAAGATAAGGGTATTTAAACCGTGCCCCTTTCTCTTTCAGAAACTTTATGTTTGAATAGGTTTATTCTCGCCTTGGAAAAGAATTTTGTTTAAGCACCGCAGTGACTTGAACCCACGTAAAATTAAAACATTCAAATTGAATCAAATAAAAACTTTCAACTACGTTAAATAAATTAATTTTTCAAAATTTCTCGTGATGAATTTGAGTTGGGAAACAAGTACTTAAAAGTTAACCAGTAAATTTAGGTGGCTTCTTGTTGAAAAAGAAACTAAAGTAATTATAAGATCATTTATGCCATAGAATTTAAAAAGTTTTTTTCAGCAACGCCGCTCTAATTGCTAGCTCGGAAAAATAATTTAATTGCGATACGCTTTGCGTCAACCTGCAATTAAAAAGTTGAAAAAAATGTGTCCTTTCTTTCTCTTGCATTCCCTCGTTCGCTTCCTTTTTTAATTAATCGATATAAATATACGATTACAACCAGGATGATTACACCCGCAACATTTTGTTTGTATTATTGTCGAATTTAGAACGTAACGCTGGAAACCCTTAAGATAACTTAGTTCCGGCCTTCCGGTTTTCGAGTAAATCCGATTGTATCAAAGCATTCCGGAGCGCCTTGTCATCACACATCTACATGCATACATTGCGAGAAGTTGCTTCCTGTTTACTCCCAGCCTACTTTGATGGAACATGTTTCAAGTATAAAATGTCCTACACAGTCAGTCGACGCTTTCAAGTACCTTTAGCTTCAAAAAATAAAAATGTGTGTAAAATAGACATGCATCACTACTTATTTCGTTCAAAAACTTACTCTGTCTAAAAAGTTTAATCACAAAACTCCAGAATCAAGTCTGTTAAACGGATACCACCTCAAAAAAACAAAGCCCTTGTTAATGACTTTCATAATAAATTCATCGAAGTAAAATTAATTACATGGAGAACACAAATTGTCTTGGGAAAAACTCATCACATTATTAGTAGCAAAAATTGCAAATGTGTGGCGAGTACGCAGCGCTTGCAGGACGAGTCACTTTTGCTCCGAATAAAACATGCTATTTTTTCTTGAAATGACTAAAATTTTCGTCGCTAGTAAATTATTTCGTTCACATCATTAAATACGATGTAAATCACGTTTAACATGGGTAAATTGAAAAAGCATGTGGTGATGATGTATTGATTCCCGAAACATTTTAACGAATAATTAGGTATAAAACAAAAAGCTTTTAGTTCGATCAAAGAGTAAAGATACCTTTCATTTAAGACAAAAATACAATTAAAAAATAAATTCTCAAAGAAATGCATTTAAAACCGCTTCATTCAGTTACTAGTTTTTGTAAAACAATGTATAATAAAAAATGTTGTAATGGCTCAAATGCTGTATGAAGTTTTTTTAACATTCAATTTTTTTTATATTTTCTAATCACATTCCTCCACATGAATTTTTATATGTCAACAAATAATTTCAGAAGGATTACAAGGCTTGTATTAACAATTCCCAAAACTCGAAATATTGTTTAAAAAGATATTTTACTACACACATCAGGAAATTTAAAGAAACCAAGATATTCTTTTCTAATTTGAAATGTGTTTTCAACTATTCTAACGAAATTTCATATTACACGAAGTTAATTTAATAAATTGCAATTATTTTCCATTTATAAGTCTTTAACGTGTTACCCGAACGACAGTGTTATGAGATATACAGGAGCAGCAATCCCAGATCCCAGCATCCACCATTATTATCAACCTTACAGTCAAAACTTCTACTACCTTTTTTAGATGCAACTTTTTCTGCTCCAAGTCAAAGTCTCGTAAGCAATTGTTTCTAATAATTTGATAAGTTCCAAAGAGGTGAATCAATTATCAAAATACACAAGGGCGTATTTAGGAGGTGGCTGAAGGGGCAAAAGTCCCCCCACAAGATCATAGATATGAGCGAAAATAATAAAAAAAAAAATAATAAAAGTTCCACTCTTATAAGAAAACAAATTACCCCGTTGTTTTCTTATCAATTATTTTTGGGTACGTTACTTTATAAAAATAAATTCCATTTTAATTTATTTTCCTTCAATATTTGAAATAAACCGTATGAGGGTATCAACACTGAATATTTTAAATTGATAGAGTTATCTGTAAAGTTTACGGACTCAAAAAAGTGGTACTACGACTAAAGAGATCCCAAACTTTACAAGACAACTAGCGGGTTTTCAAAATTCAAGTTGAATTCCCAACTTTGTCTTATCATATCTCGGTCAATTGGTCAAAAGGACTTTTTTAACAATTTTTCTGAGAAACTCCCTGAGGGTCTCCAACAATCTACTGGAGAGCGGAGACCTCATATGCCATTTTCGAGACATATGTTTGCAGAATTAGAAAAATATAAGGTTATGTTATGTTAAAACCTGTTTTTTTTTTAATTTCGTGATCTCGTAAAATAGCTCAATTTCGAGCTTTCATAAATCCCCAAGGTGAAATCCTGGATACGCTCTTGAAAGTACACTGTAGATTTTTGGGGTCTGGTATTGTTTTGCAAAGCGTAATTACAACTTTATCACCAGAACCAAGATTAGACTCTTTCCCAGAAAAACATTTTATCAAAATTCGTAGCTATCATGTAAATGAAAAGTCATATACTATACTAAACTCGCATGGAAACTACCACTTTTCATGGAGTCTTCAAGTGCGCTTCCAAATCCCACTAGAGCTGCATTGCGTTGCTCGAATAATGAAGTACAAATTGGTCGGGTTGAGTGCTAAGTTGGACGAACTTGGTCGTATGATCACACCATTCAACGTTCCAAACAAGTTCATCGTGTGAATTATGCTTATCTTGACCATTCACAACTTCAATTATTTTTACCATCTGAAAAACCACTTATTCAAAATCTCCCATGAAAATTACTACTTTTCATTAAGTCTTCAAGTATATCCAAATCTCTCTGGAGCCGCATTGCCGTGCATACTTAAAGACCATACACACGATCCGATTTGATGGAATGATTACTTGGTCGTATGGTCGCACCATTCAACCATCCGAACAAGTTGAATGGTGTGAATTAAGTTGAATACTTAACTTGACCATCCATAACTTCAATTATAATTCAAAATTACTTGATGCCAACAATTAAGATAAAAATTGGCTTGATATATTTCAGCAATTATTATTATAAAAAATAATTGATGGTAAGTTTGATGACATGCTTGATACTAGAAATCCCAAGTCTTGTCACACATTTTGGTATTTTATGACATGTACTACCGGAGATTCCCTGCTTTGGTTCCTTTATACAAAATTATCATTTCATCTAAAGAGCACAATTTTTCATTTTCAATTTTAGTGCAATCTACTAATCTTCTTAAAAAAGTGCTTTATTGTGAATAAACAATCTCCAGCTCCATCTGCACAGTTGTCCTGGAAATGTAATGTAGCTTCCTGAATATTTTCAGTATTGATTGTAGAGCCAGTGGTCAAGGTAGGGTATTAATTTGTTTGATCAGAAATATATTAATTAATGGAATCATTGAATAATTTTTGAAAATATTTAAATGCTGTAAGGATTTTAGGAGGAACAAAGTACCAAAGTACACTGTAGATTTTTGGGGGCTGGTATTGTTTTCCAAAGCTGAATTACAACTTTATCGCCAGATCCAAGATCCGATCCTTTTTCATGAAAGTCATTTTGTCAAAAACGTGTAAATGAAAAGTCATATACTATATCAGAGACCTCCGAACTCACAAACATCTCAAAACCCAATTTATTGATAATGTTTTGGCATACACTGCCCGAGAATTCCTGCTTTGGTTTCTTTATACATAATCATAATTTCTTCTAAGAAGAAAATTTTTAAAATTTCATTTCTAGTCCAATTAATTCTGATCTTCTCAAGAAGAGACTTTATTTTGAATAAACGATCTCCAGTTGTCCTATTTACGCTTACAGATTTAAGACTTAAGATTTATGATTTAGTATTTTAGAATTAAATTTCTGAGCTTTAACTAGTATATTTATGCCCAAAGATAAGATCTATAAGATTTAATATTTAAAATTTATGATTTACCATTTCTTAAAACCTGCAGCATAAATCTTATAATATTCCAAAAATATTAAATCATAAAGCTTAGGTCTTAAATCTTGGAGCTTAATTCCCAGATTCTGGTCAAATCATTTAAGTTTAAAGGCATTTAAATTTAAATTTGTTATATGTGTTGTAATGGACAATTTCCATGGTTACATTATTTGTTTCAAATTAAAGGCCTTTAATTTTGACCAGAATCTGCCTATAAATAGCCTTAATAGTCTACGCAGCTTCTTGAATCTTTTCAGTATTGATTGAGGAGTCAGTGATGAAAGTAGAGTATAAATTTAATCATAAATATATTGAATAACTAAATCATCGAAGATTTTTTGAAAATTATTAATGGGGTAATTCTGAACAAAAATGTTAGCCGTAACAGCGCTGTTAAATTTGACACTCACCCCGATGTCAAAAAAATCGCTCTTCTGTAAACTTTACTGTAACTAACGGCGATGTAAAATAACACTTTCGGTCTTAAAATACATTTTACATCAAAGTAATGTTATTATTTTGATCAATTATACATTAATGTATAATTATTATTTTGATTGATGTTATTTTAACCCTGAAAGTGTTATTTTACATCGTCGTTAAGTTACAGTAGAGTCTTACAGAATAGCGATTTTTTTACATCGGGGTAACTGTCAAATTTAACAGCGATGTTACGGCTAACATTTTTGTTCAGAATTACCCCATAAATGCTTTTAGGATTTTAGGAAGAGCAACGTATTATTTAGACCATTTGTAATTAGGTCCTTCTCGTATCTTACTTTTTCCTTATTTTTTATTTTTGTAACTATCATATATGGCACACAATCATCCAAATCCAAGTCATCATAACAATCATGGATAGTAGTTACAGGTAAATGAAGTGAGGGACCTATTATAAAATCTTTATTTAAATCTATCTATATCATCCTTTCCTCACCAGATGTGGATCCAACATCAGAAATATTGCAATCTTCTGGCAATAGCACTGGTATATAATCTTGATAAGAATCACCAAAAAAAATTTCGGCCATGAATAATACTGGAGCTAAATACTCTTTAGTTTATCTCGAATGTCTAACAAACGGGATGGATCATCGATTTCAATTTATCAAATATTTGGTCAACTTCACTATAATTTCTACCATCTTTTTCTTCAGAGTAAATGACATATTATGAACAGGTCTACCTTTAAATTGATTTTAGCAAACAAAAAGACAAATTTAAAGGATGGCTTATCCTAAAGTTTGAGCTTTCTAGAGAAATATTCGATTCAAATGCAAAGCTTCACTAAAGACAACGCTATGAAACTTAAAAAGATGTGAACACGTAATTCCAACGTTTTTCCAGGGGGCATATCCTCTATTTAAGAATAGACCCCCTCCCAGATTTTTCAAATAATGACATAGTAAAAAATTAAAGATAATAATAGATTTCGTTTGGAATAAATTTCGTATTGAGATCCTTGCCTTCAAATTTGCAGGTGTTTGTATTTTAAAAGTACTTTTCAAAAGCGTATTTCAATGTAAGTACATAATATTCAATTTAAAATAAATCAAAAAAGTTTGAAAAGTTTAGGGCATAGTTTTATAAGTCACGTCTTCGCCCACTTGGCGGACTGGATTACAGAATTGTAACAACAAACTTCAATCAATGATTTTTATCGTGAATTTCCAGCAATATTGAACATAAAAATAATTTGTGTAGTGCTCTTTGGTAAAATCATTATAGTTTTAATGCAGGAATAAAGAGGAAAATGTAAATATTTGATGTGTTTGCAAATAGAGAGCTGAAAGGTACCTTGCTAGTATACACATCTTTAAATTAAAATTTAATGCGCGGGCGATAATGACGTTAATGAAACTCACTAGTGTGTAAACCTCAAACAAATTTGTTTAGCTTTGATGCACATACGTGTTAGTAATACGTAAATTTGTATGAAAAAGGGCTTTCCTGTAAAGTTTGTTTGGTAATAAAACAATTAATGTCACGTTGGTTACCACAATAAAAATTTAAATGAAACTTTTTGCGAGAAAGGATAATTAATTAAAATGAAACAATGTTCTGGTGAATAGCCATTAATTCGTTATCAAAACAAAACGCCTCTTGAAATACGTTGGATACTGTAAAGACGCGCTTTTTCAGGATCTTCAGGACATCCAGGTCACGACTCCTCACTTAACTTTTTATGCCCTAGCTGGAGTATAAGCGTACAAGGCTAGCTGACTTTATCTACTTGCTTCATCTAGATCTATCTACTTTTACTTATAAACAAGGAGATAGTACGTGACTCACTCACACCATAATCCTCCATATTTAAAGAGACCAAAGTAATGTTTATGCGTTGTATCCCGAACGATCGAGTTCTAATCGCAATCGTTAAAATTTATTCCAAATTGTATGTACATATTTTAAAGAATTTATAAGATCAGTACCTTGGCTTACTAGATGAAGATGTGGGAGTAATAAATTCAATTACCTAAAGCATTAGGGAGCTTAAATTATGTTTGCAAACAACATTATCCTGTTTATAACTTTGTCATCTATTTAAATTTATATTACAAGAAAGTTTTAATTCCTAGAAATACTTCCAGTAAACTAAGTTATGTGGGATTATTGACAATATATATCTTTATAGCTAATGCTTTTAGAGATTTACTTTTTATACAAGAATACTTTTGTCTTGTATATATTTTATTATTATATCAACTCGTATTCCCACAATACCAACAAAATTCGTAGTATATTGCAAAAATTGCTTCACCAGTAATGTACATACATACACTTTTCATATTTGAGTTTATATCGTTGGTTTTCAATATCATAAAATTTATTTACTTTGTATTAGAATACCGTTTAACCCAGGTTCTAATCGATAGCTCAAATAATATTATTAAACAAGTAATTAATTTCCTGTCCTTAAGTTGGTCGATTAATAATCCATTAAACTTTCAACTACAGTTAAAGCAGATGTTAGTCAAAACATATTGGGAACTGATTATGATACGTCTTAATTTAATTGCATTACACTAAAGCCTGTACATCTAATAATGAAGATTTTATGGGCTTAGTTAATATCCTGCCATTATGTTTAATAAAACGCCGAAATTAAACCAATAAAAATTCATGAGTATGAAAATTTACCAGCAATATTTGAAATACTTTATCGACAGTGCTTTTTCATCGACAACGGTTTTATTTATTTCCTTTTCATCGCCTTGTCGAAGAAAAGATTTGTCTGTGAAAAGGTACTGTGTAGTGTCGATGAAACGTTTGTCGATGAAAAGGTAATGTCGATGAAACGTATGTGTCGATAAAAAAAGTATTGTCGATGAAACGTCCCTGTCGAAGAAATTGTTTATCGATGAAAAGATAGTGTCGACGAAACGGCTGTCGATGAATCGTCTGTGTCGATGAATTGGTCATGTCGATGAAATTGTATTCGATGAAAAAGCTATGTCGATGAAAATGTATTGTCTATGAAAATGTATACAAAAACGGATTCCTGGTAAAATAAAGAAATTTTACATTGGCTACATACAGTGACCCAAAAGAAGTACGAATATGTATGGTCACATAATCTTAAAAATACAAAAATTGCGGAAAAAGTATATCACCGATTATCATGAAAAATATTTTTGAAAAATTTTCTGTAAGAACTCTTAATAATGGTAAAAATTTCAGACCACTACTAGTTTTACTTCTTGGCAAAAAAAATAATAATATCTAAGTAAATTCTATGCTTAAAAAATAAAATTTTTTGGTCCTTTCTTACAAAATTGCGAGATTTCTTCATATGTAAGCTATCACCACTACCAATGTCATTCGCCGAAGAGGGTATGAGAAAGGACATGAAATCCCCATATTCAGCATTCTGAAAACTCAGATGAGAAGCAAAGAACAACGAAATTTGTAGTGGTGTATGGATGTCATCTACTTCACTATTGTGATCAACATATGTTGCACATATGTAATCGATTTGATCACTATTTTTGTTCGATTCCGTATTATGATTTGTTAAAACAGAATTTTCAAGCAATAATTACTCCCTTGTCCGGATTATAAATGTGGATTTACCTGTTTTGGGAAATTCCCGAATCAAAGCAGGTATGAATCTAAAAACATGGATAATTTTCCCCACTCCGGAAGAGTAATTGAGGAAATCTACAGGACAATCGATCACTTACAACTCGATCGCAGTAAGAACAACATTTCTCTTTTGCACAATCACAAGCAGGACAACAACTCTCTTTTGGTTTCAACCACCACCAGAACAAGACCTCTGAGAACCAGACCTCCATTAGAACAACACCTCTCTTAGAACCTGACTGCCGCGCCGTAACAACAAAATCTCTTTTAAACTCAACCACAAGAAGAACAATTTTTTTGCTTTCGACCACCATCAAAACAAGACTCCTTGGAACTCAAACATCTCATTCTTTTTAGATGCGCAAGAAATAAACATATTAAAATTCGTCTGAGTTCTTTCGATTTGATATAAACCTTACTTTAAGTACTGAATTTACCTACAAAGTCTTGGTACGGTCGAAACGACATAGACTGTGTCAAGCATACCCGACGTTGCAATGGCGAAAGTGGTTGCAACATCACAAAGTTGTTTGACCTCGAAGCTTATCATTTGATTCAGTAGCTGAGGGGGTACATGACAACTCGGCACATGACATCTTGGCACCGGGCGACTCGGTTCCGGGACAATTCGGCACCGGATAACTCGGCACTGAATAAGTCGGCACCGGATATCTCGGCACCGGATAAGTCGGCACCGGATATGTCGGCACTGGACATCTCGGCACCAGATGTCCCGGTGCCGAGATGTCCAGTGCCGACATATCCGTTGCCGACTTATCCGGTGCCGAGATATCCGGTGCCGACTTATTCATTGCCGAGTTATCCGGTGCCGACATCGAGACATCTCGGAACCGGGATATCTCGGCACTGAGTAGGTCGGAACTCTGAGTAATAAATATGTTTCACATGCCTTGGTATGATTTAAAATGAGACCCTAATCATAGATACCTATGTCTTTTCATTATATATATATATACAGGGTGGCCCAGATTTTACTTCCCAGGAAATATCTCAGTTATTTGAAGACATCAAAAAATAAATCAAAAAGTGCTTTCAATGGCAGCACTCATACTTCATAATTTCATTCTAAAAAAATTATTGGTATTTACCACTCTTAAGATGCCATCATAATTTTTTTTTCTTTAATGGGACACCCTATTTTTTATAATTGATATTGCATCTACAATTTATTCTAGCAACAGTGATATGCTACACTTAGTATTTTAAGTACATTTTGTGAATAAAAAAATTAAAATATTGATCGAAATATGTATGGTGGAAAATTATTTATTTAGTTTTTTTTAACAAAATTTGTAATTCTCAGTTAGGTTCAGTTAGATTAGGTTAAGTTAAGTTAGTTTAGATTTAAACAAATTTCTTAAAAAAAAACTAAATAAATAATTTTGCATACTACTTCGATCAATATTTTAATTTTTTTATTCACAAAATGTACTTAAAATACTAAGTGTAGCATATCACTGTTTCTAGAATAAATTGTAGATGCAATATCAACTATAAAAAATAGGGTGTCCCATTAAAGAAAAAAAAAGATGATGATTGGTAAATAAAAATATTTTTTTTAGAATGAAATTATGATGTATAAGTGCTGCCATTCAAAGCACTTTTTGATTTAGAATTTTATCTCTTCAAATAACCGAGATATTTCCTGGGAAGTAAAATCTGGGCCACCCTGTATATTATAAAATAAATAATTTAACCTAAATTAGAAATAAGTTGAATTTGTTTTTCAAACAAAATGTAATTATGTGTTAATAGGTAACCTAACAATAATATATTATTTCTATAAAAATGCATATTTAAGTTAAAATAAATTGCTTCTGAAAATCTAATTTTCATTAAATTCTCAGAAAAGGGAAAAAGGTCACGAAGAAGCGGTTGAGCGAATACTGAAGAAAGTTATTAAAACTATGAAATGTGAACAATATTTAATGATAATTTTATATTTTGTTTTAGAGTTATTAATAATTAAAGTCTCATTAAAAATCATAAACAGGTGAGTGAAACAGTCCCGACCTACCCAGTGTCGAGATACCCCGGTGCCGTGATGTCCCAGTGCCGTGATGTCTCGGTGCCGAAATATCCCAGTGCCGAGATGTCCCAAAGTCGAGATGTCCAGTGCCGACTTTTTTGGTCCCGAGATATCCGGTTCCGACTTATCCAGTATCGAGTTGTCTGGTGCGGAGTTATCCGGTGCCGACTCGTCCAGTGCCGAGTTGTCCGGTGCCGACTTGTCAAGTGCCAAGTTGTCCGTGTCCCAGCTGATGGTTACACCCAGTACATCACTACCAGTAGTTCTCGATGAATACCCAACAGATGCTGCACATAAAGACACAAAGAATTCTGATCGTCTTTGCAGAGCCAAATCACACTCATCTTCAGAAATAAACTTTTATGAAAAAACTATGTTTTAGGTTACTCAAAAGAAGTTCATGTCAAAAGACAAAATTTAACTCATACGGAAAAGGTAGAAATGTGATCTATTCCAGGATCACCTCCTCATCCGTGTCTTCAGTTAAGTGACTCGACATCCTGATTCTTCGAACAGGGGAAGATCAAAATGAAATGGTGCAAAAAATCCTGGACTTTGAAAAGGAAGCTGTAAATTTTTTCAATACCACTTCTTTACCTGATGAGATATTAGTAGAAAGGGAGCGGATAATCGTTGTTCTCTTTAGATTCCGCTTCCTGGAAGTTCTTAGAAACCCATGTTAGAATCACCTCCTTTCCAATCTGTGGGGCTATGTTCACTATATTCACTGCTATATGATGGATGTTATAATATTTTCCTAAGAAAACAGGCCTTTCAAAAAGTATTTGTTCCAAAGGGACGGTTCTGAGGTGGAATTATGTTAGCCAACAAATTGATGTCAATTGTGAATTGATTGGTAAGATATTTTCTGTCTCCCTCTTTTACACACCAATCACCAACGGACATAAAGTGGAAGCGAGACAAAAATCGTAACCATAGTAATGAAGTAAACAATCCACTATTTTCGGAATTCAACCTCTAAGGTGGAAGTCTGTAAAAGGCCCCATGCACTATCAAACAATTTGCACAAACATGTTTGCCCAACATCTTGCGCAAATTCTTTCAAACATGTTTGAATATCCACCACAGATTGTGCAACAACTCAAACATCGCCATACACTGTTAAAATGTTCGTACAACACCCTGAGGTCTCGAGGTAACTGGAAAATTGTTAATACTATTGGGTCGATCAAACTGCGGAAGGTCTTTAAATTTTCCTACAAGAAGAAGTCAAAAACTAAAATCAAAATTAAATTGTGCTATCTAAGAGATGATTATATAGGTACTTAAAAATATTAAAAACTATAAGAATTTTTTGCGATTGATTGTCATAAAAAATGCTTTTTTAAGAACCCTTAATTCCACACCGGTTAAAACAACATGAATGTAATTTTGGAGGGAACGACCAGCAAATCGTCAAGATATTGGAGATATTACGAAAAGTAAAGAACAATGTTGCTTATTTTTAATTTAATACTGTTTAAGGTTAATCATTAAATTAATATTATTTTTAAAGACCAATAAGTTCTTGAAAATCGGTTTTAGATATAAAATTACGAAAAGAACATAATTCTGACATAAGGTTATCTCCATTAAAGGCGTATATTCGCTAAAAAAAGTTTCTGATTATTTTTTTTTTCTGAAGCTATAACGATAAATGGAAATAGCACTGAATTTTGTTTGGACGAACAACATTGTATCCAGAAAAATGTTGGTGTATCCAAGAAATTTACTGAAACCAATTGCCCACATAAGTTCTCCATTTTATACCTAGCTTCAGACGAGAAAATATAGGCTCTTCAAGCTAAGCGATGTCCCTCTTGTGACTGAAGGGGAACTAAAGAGATGACGTCAGAAGTAGGTTATTTGCCACCTCATTGTCGTGATTTTCACATTAGTTTCAGTTGTCGCTGAGTTTATGCGCTTTGCGCTGACCTACTTCTGACGTAATTTTTGGTGGGAAAATTAATTTGAAACGCTAATAACAACATATCGGTGGCAAAATGATAAATCCACCACGATTTTTGGAACTAATTGTAAAGTACTAGTGTTGTACAACCATAACAATACCTCAATGTTCAACCATTGAGTTGATGCCAAACATCACAAAAACATTAATGTGATTATTGAAGGAAACTGAAAGCTGCTGAAAACACAAATGGCCTGGCATTTTATTATATTGATTGTGTAGCCTAATTAACAAAACTATCTCTTGTTGTGGAATCAAGTATTGTTCATGGGCATTTGTGCCGGGTAAATAGGTTTACACTGGGTAGTTATTTGAATATTGCTAATTTTATTACTAGCCTTTATGGTATCAAAAGATTAAATGGTCCCTTTACACGAACATGTTGTATTAATTGAATTAAACGATTAACGACGACATCATTACAACGTGCGCACCACACATAAATTCCGTGCTGTAAATACAGTGGAACATTGGGGTAGGTGGGCCTTTAATACGTCATTCAAATTTTGGCGTTTGATGTGGTCCAGAATTACGGCTTGTTTATTCTTCGTCAAATTCACATCGAAATACGAGGCGCACTTGTTATTTGCCTAATTGATTTTTCAAAGCGATTTTAATTCAATTCGTCAATTGGGCGAATAATGAAATAAATGAATGTATGTTGAAGGTACATCTGTATCAAGAATTAATACATCAAATATTTATTCAGAAACACGAGCAGTGTTACAAAAACAAAATGTAATTTTCTAATGGAATTTGTATAAACCTGCCGTTAGTTTCCTGATAGTAGAAACTTCATTAATTGAATTGGCAAGGCAGCGATGCCTCACAAACAGAACTCCCAACTACATTCGAAGCTCGTCAATTAAATTTAACGCACTTTTCTACGAGAAGATTGAAATCACTTTATAAATGATAAGAAACGTGTATTCAATTCTATAAATACTCCATTGCAATTCACGACGTAAGAGCTTCGCCAAAAAATTTCTAATGAATAAGATTTAAAGTCCGTCGAGGATTACATTTTAAGGATATAAATTATAAGTGATTAGTGTGAAGTATTGAGTTGGGACCTTAACTTTGCGTAACGACTTCTATATATTTTAAGAGGTAATAACTTATAGCAGATTTTATCTAAAGTGGCTTACAAATTACAAGCTTTATGCTTCTTAGCCTTTTTATTATGGATATTTTAACAAAGGTCAATCTACTTTAAGTATCATATTTTAATATCAATTTAAATACGCTTTTCTCATCCAATTCGGAAAGATGCACAATCTCTATCATTTGCGTAATGAACACCACTTACGATGAAATCAGCCGTCAATTCTTAAGTCTCATCAAATAATCCTTGCAAAGCTTTTTATAAAAGACCCTTGAAAAATTAGTCAATTACTTATTATTCGTTGATTGTTCACTTGAACAAGCTGAAAACTAGGGGGTAGTCGCCCTCATTTAGTATATTCGATCAGATTTCATTGCAAGTTAATAAGAATTTTATTCGTCTGTAAAGACTTATATACATACGAGTACAATAAGTTTTTAAGATACTCATAGCTGGACTTTAGGATACATTTGATAACGTGATTCTGTGCTAAAAAGACGTGAGTTAAGGATACTAAGTCCTAAAAATTTTACAGATTCAGAAAAGTTAACTCGTTAGTTTTCAGTAGTCATGACTGGTCTTTGAGTGATAGTTCTTCTATTGGGGTTTAAAAGTAATGCTTTCCTTTTAGTTGAGTTGAGCTATAATTAGTTAATCGAGAACCAAAGATGTAATATTTTCAAAAAATGATTACATTCTACCTCAGTTTGAGGTAGGAACAGGAGCAATACACTCAACTCCAACTGCAGCAATGGAGGTTCTCCTAAAGTTCCCCCCTCTAGACATACACATTACATATGAAATCAAAAACCCACTACTTGAAAGAGAGGGGGATGATATGCCTCCAAGGCTTTCATTTGAAGAACCCTTCAAACATCAACTTCAATGGGAGGAAGGTAAAGGCAATACAAAACCACACTTAATCGAGCAAAAGGGTTCAAATTGTACACAGATGGGTTCAAAACCGATCGAGGTACCGGAGGAGAAATTTATACCAATGGGAAATTCTTGCTCGGTTTTTCAAGGAGAAATACACACAACATAAGGAGGGACTATAGGATTAGTGAAATCCATATTTTCACGCACAGCCAGGCCACTAAAAAGGCGTTAGCATTCCACAACATTAAATCCAAACAACCCTGGAACTGCCTTGAAGACCTTAAAAGCCTGGCAATTAACAACAAGGTCACCCTTTCATGCGAAAGCAGACGCCTTTGCAAACAAAGATACTGAAGAATTAAAGCAGAGGGCTCTAAATACTCTCAATGGTTGGTGCAAAGAACAGAATCTGTCAGTCAATCCAGCTAATACAGAGTTAGTTCTATTCACAAAAAAGACGAAAGTGGGAAATATGAAACTTCCCACACCAATGGAACGCAGCTCAGCCTACTCGGCGAAGTCAAGTACTTTGGAATCATACTTGACAGGGAGCTGAGTTGGGCCTCCCATGTAAACAGCAAAATAGATAAGGCATGCAAGGCGTTTTGGCAGTACTTTCGTGTAGGGGGCCGATCCTGGGGACTATCCCCGAAGATCACCCAATGGCTCTACACGGCAGTCGTCAGGCTATGTAATGCTATGCTATGAAGCACTTGTTTGGTGGCCAAGGAACCAGACAAAAAACACGACTGGCACAAATTACTCACGTCCATAGTCTAGCCTGTCTCGCAGTAACTAGAACCATGAAAACAACCCCCACCGCAGCAATGGAGGCAGCGCTCTGCTGATCTCCCTTAGATATATACGTGAAGGAGATGGCATTACGCTCCCTTCTAAGACTGTGAGAAGGAAAACTCCTGAATGCAAGTTTCGAAGGAAGTAGAGTAGGCACCTAAAAATCTTGGGAGAGGCACACAAACGTGAGCCATAACCTCGGGATAGGGACATACTACAAACCGGTAAAGTACATCTTTGCCAGGAGCTATCGCATTAAATACACACTCGAAGAAGACATAAAACCAGATGTGAATATACTAACGGGTCCAAAAAAGAAGGAAGATGTGGGATAGGAGTCTCAGAAAGCTCATAGGAATATGGACCGGGCACTGCCATGTAAACAAACACCTACTTCAGCTGGGAATAACCAAAGATTCCACCTGTCGCAGATGTAAAAGAGAATATGAGACAGTAGAGCACTTGCTCTGCTACTGCCCCGCGGTATCATCAATCAGAGGATCCATGCTTGGGGACTGCTGGAGGAGGAAACAACTTCGCATGTAATCTTCAAATGCCAAGCATTTGCGATACGAAGACACAATCTCGATATTCATGGCAATATAACAGAGATTAACATGATGAAAAAACTGATTCAACCTTACACAAAGACTAGATTCATTCGTATGCAACTAACTCCTGTGGAGAAAATACAATTGACCTTATGGCCATTACCCAACATCTCACATTAGGTCTTAATAAAAAAAAGAGGTATTTATGCAGAAGAGACTAATATAGACGTGTCGTCAGTGTACATTGTCACAGAATAGTTTTTAATGTAAAGTACAAGGCCATTGATGTATATGGTAAATCGAATAGGGCCTAGAATCGAACCTTGTGGTACACTAACAGTGATTAGTAGGGCATCTGACTTATGTACATGATTTCAGTCGCAGCCGAAGAGAGTTATCTCAATAAACTGAGTTCTATCCGTTAAGTAGGACTGAAATAATTCGGCAGCATTTCCACTAATGTCATAGGCCTTGAGAATTACCAGGAGTTTAGAGTGAGCAACACAATCAAAGCTCTAATCAGATCACAAAAAATCCCATTTGGAAACTGGTCATTATTTACATTTCTATAAAGTTAATTTTCGTTGTAACCGATATTTGTTGAAAGGTTTTTAAGTAAATAATTTTTATTCCAAATTTGTTAAGTTGATTTTGGGATTTGAAAGAATTAGTGTTTCATTATTCAAAACGTAGAGATAAAATGATTAAAGGCATAAATAACGCCACCTCATATTTAAACTTAATTAATATTTTTAGATCTAAATTTTAATTTATCGTGCACTCACCGTGAACCCTCAACGACCAAACAACCGCAAAATTAATTTATCATTTTCGAACATAATTTAAACAGGGAAACTTTTAAACCGCAAACAAGGCGGGTTAAAGGAAGATTGCAAAAAATTAAAATAAATCACGAGTCCGGCCAAATTCGGCGCTAGAGAATTAATTCTCGTTTATATTTGAACAATAATTAAATATTTGGGTCAAAGCTCTGCGACCGCAGTAAGCTCCATAATGTGTTTATTGCCCTGGTCCCGACTTTTTGAATTATAATTTATTTGGAATGCGTGAGGGAAAGTTTGGAAAACTTTCCACAGTGGACAGCATTCCGGCGTGTTTGAGGCGCCTCTAAATTACAAGAACATCAAATGCACATGCTCTAAACAAACAATTCATTAAAAAAATAATTAAATGTTTTTCCCACAAAATCTTCAGCTCAAATTACAAAGCTCATTCTCAAATAAAGACAGTTTCCATTTTCAAGCTTAGCAGATACCTATAGTATTTTCTGATACCACCTATCCACCCAAGAAATTCAAGACACAAAACAAATCACACTTCATCACAAACAATATAATTTCTTTTACTTGTATTACATAAAAATAGGAAAAAGGTACTATCATTTTCTTAAAAAAAAATTACAGAAACTTAAACCTATGAAGAATATTTATCCTCATTGATATAATCCCTGATGATAACTATGAATATACGTGCTTAGCTCTGATGATTGTTAATAAATTCGAAACGCGTTGAAAGCCTTGTTAATTGATTTGGATTTAAATGCTCATTAAAACAAATATTTTATATTTAAACCAACATTACTGTAATTAAAATTCATAAAGTGTTATAATTTAATACCATTCTAATTAAATAATAAAATAATTAAACGAGCATTAGAGTTAATTATATATTAATAAGACGTGAAATTGAATCATCCAGTTCACTTTCATTTAAAATACTGAGCTTAAATTACAGAATACAACTTAAATATTTAATAATAAAGTGCAGCAGGATATATGAGGTATTAGTTCCGAAACCGAATATAGAATCCTATAAACCCTGTAGTAGTGGAAATCGATGCATATTGCACAGATGGTTTGCAGCATAAAATCACACTGCTGGTCAGTCGGTTGTTTTAATGGTAAATGGTCATTTTATGGATGTTCGTATCGTCCCTTCCGTCGTTTAGATGAGACAAGGGAACGTTAAGTGACCATTTAAAAGTTAAAATATAATGACACGTCGTTAAATAAATGCCTATTTTAAATAGCTAACATTTCATAACTAAATTGACTAATTACAAAATGCATTAAAGAAGATTGTGTGATCAAAGCGGAAAATAATAATGCTAACTATGGTAATCAGCATCATCATAACCAGCGAGATTTATTCAAAAATGATTACAATACCCAAGATAATGAAATAATAAAAATGATTAAAGCATTAAATTGTTTAATTGTATTAATCCAAAGTTTATTAAATTAAAATTAACTGCTAGATAAATCACTCTGGCGCTTTTTATTTATCTTAATTTCTTTTCCTAGATTTAAAAAAGTTCCCCGTTTCTCACTTTTTACTTATTATACGCTGAAATAAAACGCCCTATTAAAACTAATTTCATTAATTTTTGTGCAAATTACTTTAGATCTTATTTTTTAATTATTTCACCTCAGTAACATCTATGAATTAAGTGTAAAAATATGCTAAAGTGTCCTCTTTGACTTAATAGTGATAACAGGAATTACAGTAAGCTTTCCTCTTCCAGTTCTTCAGTATTGATTTATAAAATTTGGAGTATTTTACATCAGTTTTTATTTATGATTGTAATTTCATCAAAAACTACAATCAATTTTACATCAGAAAAAAATTAATACTATACTAATATTAAATGGTAATTTATTTTGATAAATTAGTGATTCTTCTACTTAATTAAAGATGGCGCACTTCCATCAAAAAAGAAATTTTTTTTTTAGTAGTAGTAAATAAAGCTATTATGATAAATACTTATATAGATATTAATAGATATTTTTACAAAAAAAAAAAGAATTACTTCTAAAAAATAAATCATCTTTAACCTCACAGACCTTGGGCGCAATTAAAAAATTATTTGTTGAAAATTATCTTTCCAGATATTTTTCCAAAAAAATGAAGCACTAAAAAATTTAGATTCAAAAAACTGAAATTTATCGGGCATATTTGTTATATTTTAATCTGTCAAACCCTTTCGTAGTTCCTACAATTTTACATAACTTTTTTTCAAATTTTCTTCAATTTTCAGTACTCCGGGGTTTTCATAGCTTCATTCGGTGTTAATGTTTCTTTTTTAGGAACAAAAATACAAACAATTATTGGGTCTCGAGTCTCCAGGATTTAAAATCTGAGAAAAAAATTCTTTCAAAAATATCAAACTATTCTAAAAAAATATTGAATATGTCATTACAACTGAAATTTAGTACAGTGGGTGATGGGTTAATGAACAGTTCGGACTGCGAACAAATAGGACAACGAACACTTTCACGAAAGTTTTTTGTGTTCGAACAGCGAACACATATTCGAATAATGAACTAAAACGATATCTAACGAACGTTTTGTAAAGAAAAATTTGACATTCTTGAAGCTATTCGTATCATTTAAAAGACGTGGTCAGAAGTCACGCAGCGACAGTTGATTTCTGCATGGCGAAAGCTGTGTCCATCCTTCGTTCAAGGAGACGGAGATGATCATGTACAAAACCCCGAAATTATGGATTAAATTTTGACTGCTAGAGATCCGGAATTGGAGGTGAGCGAGGATGTTATAGAAGAGGTCATAATGGAACATGAAGATGAACTGACGACAGAAGAACTCCAAGAAATCTTGATTAAAGAACACCAAGAAACACAGCGAGATGTATCTCCTTCTGAATAAGAGGAAGACGAAAGAAGACCAATGCCGACATCTGCCATTAAAGATCTTTTGAAGAAGTGTAAGGATGTCAGAGCAATGTTGTTAGAATCCCAACCAAGCCAAGCTGATGTCAGTAGGGTTGGGGATCTCTACTAACTAAGAAATTATACATCCTTTTTTTAATTTAATTTTTAGGGTCTCCAGAACGAATTAATCGATTTCACAAACTGTCTGATGGAAAAACTAACAGAATCCAGTGGCACTAAACATTTTTCTTATAATAATTATTATCGAATAATCATTGGGTACCTACTATCAGATACTATTTGTATATAATTCTATTCAATACAAGAGTTTTTACTTTTACATCAAGTAAAGGAAATATTCAAAAATTGTCCTTAGCCAGGATTTGTACCTGGCACCTCCAAATCGCTTGTTGGGTGTGATAACCACTGCACTACCGAGTACCCATGTTTCTCTGTAGTTCAAATCTAGTCTAAGGTTAATTTGACTATCAAATTGGATATTTAAAAAAGTTTATCAATCGATTTGTTTTTAAATACAAGCAAAATAAATATAGTATATTTTGTTACAAAAAATATATCTACTTCGACGAAACCAGGAACGTTAATAAATAATTTATTTTCAAAACCAATAGAGATTTTGAGATCCTTGGGAGCCACAACTTAACTTGACAACACGAAATAGTTATCTATCGAACCAAAAATTGGAAATTGAAGAGGAAGTGATAATTCTCAATACAGTAGGGATACCTCGAGGTTCTGTACTGGGTCCGACACTTTAAAACATCCTATATAATGGAATATTAACAACTTTAAAAAAAGAGCTATTGTACAGAAGCGATGACACCTCTTGAAGAATTTTAGAGTGACTTAAGGGACGAAAATTGGAATTAGCGAAAAACCGAGGCCTGTATGGTGTCTGGAAGGATAAGATGCGGTAAAATTCAACGTTGAAGGAAATTAAATCACTCTACAAAAACATATACAGGGTGTAACTTAAATGCACGGCAAAAATTTAAGGGGTGCTTCCTTGGGTCATTTTAAGAACTTTTATACCCTAGGTGATTTTTCGAAAAACGCTTCATTTCAAAAATACACGATGATAAAGATTTCTTAAAATGCATGGTTTTTATCACATAAAGTTGTTACTATGGCTACTAGACTTTTTTTTCGAATATGCAGGTAGATTTTACGTAATAATTTTAATTATTTATTAATCTAAATACAATTTACAATAAGTGTTCAAAATGAGAACCATTAGCTAGCAAATAAGAATCCAATCTTCTTCTCATCGATTGGCGAACTCTTTCAAAGATACCAGGATTGTTTCTTATCGAATTACATTCGTTAATTATTCGAGTTATTAGATCTTCTAAATTTTCTACCGGAGTCTGATAAATTAATGATTTCAGATGGCCCCAGAGAAAAAAATTTAAAGGATTTAAATCAGGGGATCGAGGAGGCTATGGTTGTGGACCACTGCGTCCATTCTACCTATTAGGATAGTTTGCATTCAGGAACTCACGAGCAACCAAACTAAAATGCGCTGGGGCTCCATCATGCATTAGCCACATTACATTCCTCGTCGCCAATGGTACATCTTCTAACAAACATGGTAGCGATTGTTCAAAAAAAATCCGATATGCTTCACCGGTAAGCCTTAGAGGTAGAAATGCTGGTCCAATAAGAAAATCACCCACAATTCCGACCCAAACGTTTAATGAAAATCGTTGTTGGAAACGATCTTCACAAATCTCATGTGGGTTTTCTTCGGCCCACGAATGTCTATTGTGAAAATTCATTACTGCGTTTCTTGAAAAATTTGCTTCGTCGGTAAATAAAATTATGGTCATTAATTGAGGGATTTGGATCAATTTTTGAAGAAACTATTGGCAAAATTGTATTCGTGGTGGAAAATCGCGAGGTAAAAGTGCCTGAACGCGTTGAATGTGGTATGGGTGTAACAACTGCTGCCTTAAAATTCTCGAAACAGTCATATTACTTACATTCAAATTTCTACCAATTTTTCGTGTAGAAGTACTTGGATCTTCTTCCAAAAAGTTGGGCACATTTTCTTCCAATTCTAGCGTTCTAACTCTCATTGGCCTTCCTGGTCTCTCTCTGATCTTAAATGAACCACTTTCTCGAAGACAGTTATGAATGTTTTCAAAAGTTTTTCTATCAGGAAGACGACGGTTGGGAAATCTTTTACGATAAAAACGTCTTGGTCGTAGTGCATTTCCCTAGAAAGTCCATAGGTAAAATGCATGTCTGTCATCTCGGAATTTGTGTAATAATTCATAATTAGCAAAATATACTATGACAGGTGACAGCAACAAAGTTTGTAGCCATGGTAACAACTAAACTTTAATTTTTACACCTATTATTTATTTAATAAAAAGCATGCATTTTAAGATATCTTTATCTTCGTGCATTTTTGAGATGAAGCGTTTTTCGAAAAATCAAGTAAGGTATAAATGTTCTTAAAATGACCCAAGGAAGCACCCCTTAAATTTTTGCCGTGCATTTAAGTTACACCCTGTATATGAGTTGGCAAGATCGGCCTTAAATCTTACACCGAGCGATCCAGGGCCGTTCTGTGGGCTGAACAAGACACATTTACGGGAAGAGATCATACGGTGGGAAAGGGATGTATAATTTCCCACTGGAGTCATATTCCTGGTTCAAGACAGGAGAAAAAATTATTGAGTACTCGCCCAAGAAAGCCAAAAAGCTTCTCGATATAAGTAGGAACGAACTGAGGCTCATAACAGGTCTTTTAAATGGACACTGCCCATTGAGGTATCATCTCAACAAAATGGGCTAGTCAGAAATTAAAACTTGGAGGTTCTGTGGCCTATAACATGAAACTTCGGAGCACATCATTAGCGAATGCGACGCATTAGCTCCCATTAGATTTGATCACGTTGGCTGGCCAACACTAATTCTAGACGAAGTCAATGCTTTGCCTCCTAAGGATCTAATTAACTTTTTAAGCATTTAGATATCCCAGGACTTCACTATAGTAAAGGTTGAACAAAAGATCAAAATGGTCGAAGTTCGGTAAGGTTCAATTGTAGCTAATCGCCCTCCTATCGAATCTAATCTAACCATAATTCATTGATTTCCCAGTATTTTAGACCTTGCTGTCTATTTGTTAGTCTGAGTAAGGGTTTTGCAATTTTTCTTTATTCCTGGTTTCGTACTGGTCTCAATCCTCACTTTTATCCAACTGTATACATGCTTCACACATTCTATTATGATTATGGCGTAGGCTATTAGAAATCCTTTACTTTTGAAGATACCTGTAGCTCTAGATGACTCTTTCTACGTCATATTGTAAATGCTTCTTACAGATTTTTCCTGTAGTATGAATACTTCCTGTACCATTCCTAAAAAGCAATATTCTGTATGTTAAGATGTTTGACTCGAACCACATTTTTGCTTCTTCAATTCTTTCCTGGTCAGATGTGGAATGGATGAATGGCACGTCATCAGCAAATTGGTCTGCTTTGTTCGATACAGCAAGCGGTACGTCATTTATAAAGATGGTGAATAAAAGTGGGCCTAAAATAGATCCTTGTGGTATCCCAGTATTCATCTCTGCCGGTACTGTAGTTTTCCCATTTCATAAAACTAGTTGTTATGTCTTGTGTTAAAACTTTTATTCCATATTATTCTTCAGCTTTTGCAGAAGGATATTATGTTTTATGCAGTTTTTTCATCCATCGCCTCTAGCGCTAATTTTACCACCTTGCTCATACAGTCGATTTTGTGCTTTATAAGAACCTGAAGTATGGAGAACATATTGCCTACATCAGTTAATGGGTATACAAAGGCTAATTACCATAAAAATCAGTGGAGCAAAGATGCTCTGGACAAATTGCAGAAGTATTGGACGGAGACATGTAGGACTAACTGGACAAAGAGATTAATTATAAATATTGGTTGGTTTGGGTATTTTGTATATTTGATCGAAGATCAAAGATTTTAAGTTACACAAGTAATAGTTTTTTACCAACTTTGATCGAGTCAAATTATGTTGAAAAGAACACAAGTTTATGACAAAGTAGTCCGTCCAAACTTTTTTGTGCCACTAGAATAATTTTATTTAAAAAACTCAAAAATAGTGACTAGGCCATATACTAATTTTTTTCCAAACCAAGTAAATGTACAAATTTGGAGTCTTCATAAATTTTTGTAGATGAGTTTTAATAAAGATAAAATTACTGAAAAAACAAAAATTTCTAGACCCAATTTTAGACGAATGTGTTACTCTTTTAGATTTTTTTTCTCTTGGTCCGTAATTTGCCCAAGTAAAACCTAGCGACTTGAGTTGGTACACACGATTCCGTCTTTTTGAAAAATTTCGTTCTCTTTCAAGCAAGATCTGATTTCGTCCATCTGGACGAAAAAAAGATCAGGTCGCTACTTGCGGTCTCTAATTTTCCTGTGCGGAAGGAATTTTTTATTAATATTTTGAGATCAATCGATTGCACTATTATTACTATTTAATTTGAATTAAATAGAACACCGAATATGTAATTCTTTACAAGAAATTGTAAAATATTAATTACGTTGTACTTACCCCAAAAATGGGAAAGCGCATAACCAGCAGTTAGAAATGCATTGATCCTACAATTTTACTTATACAGGGTGATGCGTAAGTTTAGAAACGGGTTAATTTATTTTTGGGATTAATATACATATTTTAGAAAATCGCTTGGACCGGTCGAAAATTATTTTAAAAATGGCATCTTTTAATGTCAAAAGTTTATTGATGACGGCATGAACGTTGGCATAGTGACATCATCATCATGATCATTTTTAAACGGCAATCACCATTTTTTTTCTTATTTTCGATAGATCTTAAAATTTAATAATTTTGATAATTCGTTGTTTTTTTTTGGTAACTTTACAAAACATTAAAGTTCTTCTCCATTTAAAAACAAATTTATTTTTCTTAAATTAAATATGATTTTTTTCAAAAGAAATTGTTGAGTAAGATACCAATTTCTTTGTAACATCTTTTTAGTTGATAAAGGGTCTATCCAAAATAAGAAAATAAATGGTCATTAATACAATTTTGACACCAAAAGATGCCATTTTTAAAATAAAAATCACATGTTCGAGGGATTTTCTAAAAAAAACATTAGACATGAAACACATTAACCCTATTTCGTAGCTTTAGCACCACTCTGTATTTAAATTTACGATCTTACCCCAATTCACCTTACTCGAAACACCCTGTATAACTGGAATATGCTTGTTTGTATCCTAAGGATATTAAATGAAAAATATGATAATAAAATTTAAAAAATAATGAGTTTCTCATAGATTTTTAGGTCACACTCGATATTTATATTCATAGATTTTTAGATTCTAACCAAAGATGACAGGTATGATAAATGAACTCGACTACAACTGTGGTTGTACTATTTTTCTTAGAAATATCTTGAACAGCGTTTTTCTAAAATATAAATAATAAATTAAGTTATAAACTTTGTTTTTTTTTTATTTTTCATCATAAAGTGTAATAAAAACATGATGTAGTAAATAAACCAGGCGTTTATTATTATTGATGGTGTTGAGAAGTGTAAAAATGAAATCATAAACAAGGAATTAGCAAGGAAGAGGCACACCTTCATAATGGAGGCGGCACGTACGATGTGCAGTTAGCGCGATTACTTCTTCCTAAGCTATAAAGGATTATTTACGAGCAATGAGAACGCCCTTTACTATACTCCTTATATAGGTCGGCGGGCATTTCAGAACTTAATATTACAAAAAGCTCATCATACGTCACGCAGTATGCATAATAACTGCTTTAAGTGAGTATCTTTAACACCCCAATAGCCGTGGAGCAGGAAATACTGCAGATTTTTCGAATTTCCCGCTTGGGATTCCTGCCCTAAAATTTCAAGGAACTTACAGAAATTTTAAGGACTCAAATATGTAATATTTGTTAAATTCATATTTTGGATATCCAATTAAATATAATTGCTTCAACACTCGCTGGTCATAGCAGTTACTTTAATAAGGGTGTAAAATAATATGTTTGCCAGTTAATGAAGGTACGAAATATAACCGTTTATTATTTACCTTCACTTATATAAAACAAACAACTCCCTTCTACACTATCCTAACAACAATAAATATTTGTGCGCAGAAGCTTTTCATTACAAATTTCACCAACTAAAAGATTAATGACCTCCAACCTCCAAAATAATAATGTGTTTAGTTATTATAAATTTCTAGGTACTTTATTGAATAATGGTAGTGATTAATTAGGATTTTAGTAAAGTGGAATTTTAACAATTTTTGTGTTATGTAAATGTTTGAATATGCATTTTAATCATAAAATGAAAAATCAGTATTCATCAATATTATGGTAAGATGTCCAGAAAACTTACTTCAGGTCAGTTCCTCTGTTTAGGTTTGACCTCGGAACATTATAAATAATCCCTATCAATTTTTTTGCAAGAGAAGATAAATGAGCTTTTTATCATAACCAATATAGTTCAAGAATTGGTTTTTCTAAATTAAACACATCCTTTTATATTTTTTCAGAAAAAAGTTGTGATGTTTCAGAAAAAAATTGAAGTTTCAAGCACAAACATAAGAAGCACTTATTTTAAGAAATCAAGTCTCTCTACATAACCACCATATAACCACAAGATTTTAGTGGCTAAACTGGAATCCATTCTGATCTAAAAGGAAACAAGCTGTAACATATAACAATATTATTTCCAAGTCAGTTTTAATGTCGATTCGGGATGTCCATTCGGGGGTTCCACAGGGAACTCATTCCGGGCCTCTACTATTATTATTATTCATCAATAATATCGGTTCAGTTATAAGACATTGTAAGTTTTTCATATTTGTAGACGACATCAAATTATTTAAGAAAATTGAAAGTCCTCTTGACTGTTTATTACTTTAGAAGGATATTGACAAAAGTTATTACTCTGGTACAACTTAAATAAGTTTGTATTACTTTTGGAAGAATATAGGAGATAGGTTCCCACAATTATCTTATTGTTGCAAATCAATTTAAATGTTTCCAAGAAATTAATGGTTTGGGCGTTATATTTGAAATATCTTTGATATTTCAAAAACATCTTTGATATTTCAAAAGTCACATTCATTTTATAAGAAGCCGCGTACTAAAATTGTTGGGATTTATACATAGAATTGGAAAAGACTTTTCAATTTCTACTGTTCGTTTGTAAGGTCCTATAAAAATTCTATTGCTTTGATTGAAAGGATGCAAAATATATTTTTGCGAATGGGAATACTGTGTGATGACATAAATTACTTCGATTTAAGATCTAATCTGTGTCTTAATGATCTAAGAAGAGTCAAAAGACTACTTTATGATATACTGTATACAGGGTGTCCCAAAAAGAAGTCATCAGAAGAAAGTCCTAGAAAGTAGACAAGATGTCATCGAAAATGTCGTTAATTCGAAATTCTGTTATAGTTCATAAACTATTTGGTCAATTTAAAAGAAAAAATTGTAAAGTAAAGCTGGCACTTTGGTTTTAAGTTATAAAATCATCATCAAAACATTATTTTTGTTGAAAAAATATATTCTTCTTTCAAAAAATTAATGAGAATTAATTTTTTTTTTCTAGATATTTTCGGGTATATCTTTGAAATAATCCCCATAAATGTGTCACTTTTTTTACGTCCGTAAAACATCACAGTAAGCTCTATCAATTAAAAATATATTCAGTGTTCTATCTCTTTTACTTTAGGAGGGGTGCTGCTAAGAATGATACCCTTCGCGAGTGACTTAAAGTAGTAAGTCAATTAAAAAGTTACTTATCAAAGAAACTATTAGGAATGTTAAATTAAGGCGATAGTCTGTAAATTTGAGCACTTGATTTTGAAATTCTCTTGATATCTTTTTAAAAAATTTTTTGGTACATACATATATGAGTTTTGTGGCTACCAATTTCTTCTTTTTTTGTCTTAGTAATTCAAACCAAATACTCATACGGCAGCAGTAAAACGGGCTCTTTACAAAATACGTTCGCTTAGTATCGTTCTCTACACATATAAAAAACTAATTAAAATAATATTTTTTTCCAATGCTAGCAATAAGTTAAGGTATAAATGAAGAGTTTTCCGTTTGGTTTTTTGTTATAAGTATATTTTTAAACTTTCTGCAGCATCCCAAAAATTTCTTAAAATTTTACTTAACTTTGGGATGCTGTAAAAAGTTTAAAACAATAATTAAAACAAAAAGCCAAACGGGAAACTCTTCATTTATACCTTAACTTATTGCTAGCATTGGTAAAAAAATATTATTACAATTATTTTCCTAGTTCGGTGGAAAACGCCGCTAAGCGAACGATTGTTGTAAAGACCCAGTTTTACTGCTGCCGTATGAGTATTTGATTTGACTTACTAAAATAAAAAAAGAAGAAATTGGTAGCCACAGGACTCTTCTGTGTACCAAAAAAAGAAATTTTAAAAAAGTTTCTATAGAAAAAAAAATTATAAGCAAAACCGCAAATATCAAGCGAATTTCAAAATCAAGCGCTCACATTTGTCGACTATCCTCTTAACCCTTCGTGTGTTTATTTATTTATGTATAGACAATGTTGAGTTGAGATTTTAATTTCTACCCTGTATGTATTATCTAATTAAATTTTATACAACCAATTTAGGGTATGTAAAGACATTTTATATTGTAATTTTGTTAAAGTGGTTTTTCCTTACAAAGGAATGTATTTTATTGCTACGTTATCAATAATTAACGATTATTTTTTTTCGTAAGCAGAAATTCACTTAGCGTTACTTTTATTTCACACGTTATCGCAATTAATTACCCGCACTAAACGAATTAAAAAGGATGGCATTCGTGGAGTAATGGAACCCTCGTAAATTTGCATATTCACTCCCTGGCCTTTTGCCATTTTATTAAAAGATCAAATTCCTGAAAAACGTTTATTAAAAAAATGCTTTTATTAAATACATTTAAATATTATTTCAAATTTGAAGATTTTTAAATGTACATATAACTATAATAAACAATTGGTCAGTTTGTTTTGACTCGTGTAGCTCGGAATTTTAAGGTATACATATTTTTTTCGTTTTTTAACGTTTCATGACTTTGGTGGTTTTAGCCTCATATAGAAATTTTCAAGATTATTTACGCCGTCGATGGAGTATTTCAATTTATGAGTGCGAGTTTCTGAAAAAATCATGCTATTATTATGACCCTGAAAAACCCGAAAAATAAAGAATATTGGATATTGAATTCAGCTCCATCTTTAATAAACTAAAAAGTAGTAATATTCCTAAAAACAACAAATTAAAAAAAGAATCATGAAAATCGGTGGTCTCCGTTTTAGAGGATATAAAAAAACCGTTTTTTCTGTGACACCTTGTATATCGGTAAAAAGTTCTTTTTTGGAGTCGGCAAAATGTGAACCCCCAAGCTCACCACAAAAAAATTAACCAAGAGAGTCTATTTCAATTAACGGAGTAAAATCATACCCATACTTGCATCTTGTACACTTAATCGATAGATTATCATGTGCATTATCTTCATGTCGAGAGTATCCAAGTATTAAAAATAGTTGCTAATTGAGCACAGATTCCACAATTGTTCAGGATTCGTATCTGGGAACCCCGAATGTTTAATTTTTAATGTGATAACCACTTCACTACCTAGGACACATTTTTGAATATGTTCAAATTTTCCTTAAACTGGTAGAATCGGTAATGGTTATTATCATAATCCACCAGTTAGGCCCAATTCATCAGAGACCAAGGACTGTTCGTGTCTTTCAAACAAAGAAATGTTAATATAAAGACCAACAGTAATAAATTCTTTAAGCCTTACGATTTTTTATTATGATTCACCATACTATTGGATCTTTCCATTTGGAAAAGACCAATAGCTTTGTGTAATGAATCAAGGCAAAATTGTCCTTGCCCAGGATTCGAACTGAGGCGGAAGTCTGTAAGAAAGCCGATTGTTTTCGTATACTGCATAAATCATTTGTTGAATAAGTTGTCATGGTAACGGTTTCTGTTTCATTTCAACAAATACAAAACATGCATAAGGAAAAGAGATAGAAAATCTGTCTCCAAGCAACTAAGTCAAGAAACGAGTGTTTCCATATATGTGTGATAACCATTAGATTAACTAAAGGACATGGACAATAGGACCCATTTTCAACATTTATCTTTATCACACCAAACATGCTATTTGAAGATCCCAGATTCGAATCCTGGCCAAGGACATTTTTCAATTGATTCATTCCACCAATAATTATCCATACTTGATATTTTAGAACATTTATGGTATCTACAGACAATTTTTATCTCATGAAACCTTGTTAAGAGCAATTTCCTAAACGGAAAAGATAGTGGTTTAGTTCTGCAGTCATAAAAGCTAGTACGAACAACATTTTTGTATATTTTTTTTGTAGATGATTTAGAAGTCAATTTTTTAATTCCTGCCAGAATGAAAAAAAAAATGGAGAATATTAAAAAAAAATATAATGATCTAAAAGTATCTTAACTTTGGACACCTCTAATTAATTTTGTGCTAGGTTGCAGAAGGTAACTCTCTGGCATTATAAATCTGAAAAAAATTGAAAATCTAACGAGGGAAACTTGAGTTATGACTGCAGAACTAATGCTCGATTTCATGATTTTTCACAAATTTTCCTCCTAAACTCGCGAGCCCTCTAGGGATTCGCATTAATTATCAGTTATGTGGTCATAATTTGCAAAGAAGCCTTGTTATTGTCTCCAACGGAAAATTTATCGTAGGTGTCTAGGAAGATGCTTTTATTTAGTAATCTGATCGATTTCAGAGATTCTTCATTTTCCAGCTCAGCTCCCAAAGAAGAATTTTGGATGTTTGATGATGCCAGTAGAATTTGATAAATTCCATATAGAATACCAAAGTCCAATTCGGAAACAATGGTATATGCATTGCAGTTAGGTCTTCCCATCGACCTTTAACTTCTACTTTAGTTTATATTGCATTAACCTATTTAACACCTGTTCTAATCCTACTTCTGCATCAGGTTTCGTAATAAATCTATGATGTTTATTTGTTATAACTGGCTATTCGCAGAAAATCCTCCAAATTAGGAATATGAGAAGAAGGGATAACATTGGTTCCTGGATCCATCCCAATTTTGTGATCGTTCGCCTCTTCTGTTGAGAATTAAGGTTTAGATAAAAAGATGGCATCAATGTAACTAAACCAATTATATTTAAAATCGGAATAGCATCATGGTATCCGTGATAAAGTATGAAGATATACAGAGCTCTAAACTCTAAACCATGCATGGATTCCAGCAACGTCCATTTGGAACTTTTCAAGAGAATTTTGACATCACAGTTTATGACATTCGAAAAATAAGATTCTTGTATATCAACTCTATATCAGGTTTCGTAATAGCTCTATGATGTTTATTTGTTATAATTCTGGCTATACGCAGAAAATCCTCCACATTAGGAATATGAGAAGTAGGGTTAACGTTGGTTCCTGGATTTTATTTTTATACTATTTTGTGAGGATAGATATAGCATCATGGTATTCGTGAAAAATTATGAAGATATGTGGGGCTCTAAACTCTAAACCATGCCTGTATTACAGCAACAGCCATTTGGAACTTTTCAAGAGGATTACTATTAGTGGCATTCGAAAAATAAGGTTCTTATACATCTGGGGCTACAAACATTGGAGGTTTCAATAAATGTCTATATTCTTATGTACACAAATCTATAGATTCTTCTCATGATTTACAAAAGTTGATTTGTGACCAAAATTTTTTTACATTGCGATTTGCAGAGTACTTCGAAATTTTGCAAAATTCTTCCAAAATTTAAAGTTTTGGCATTTATAGTTTTAAGAAGTTTTGGGATTGATTGTGTAATAATTATATAAAAATGGCATGATATGGTTTTAAATAGCAAAAAATAAGCGGGAAACTAGCTGCTATTTTGAGGGTCGCCGGCACGCGATTTGGGGCGACAGAGGGGCTCAATGCTACGCCGCTATCACGAGTAGGCGTTGCGACGCTCAGATAGCTGCCGTCCTGCGTCCGTACTCTCACGCCGCGTCATTATCCTGCGGCGCCGGACCCGACCATATCCTGGCGGGAAACAATTTCCACCCGAAATGTAATATCATAAATTTTAAAAAATTCAAAAAATTTTAATACCAAAAAATAAATAAAAATATTACAAAATAAATTTTAATAAAATATTTAGTGGCAATTTTTAAAATGTTGGGTGTTTATAAAAATGTTGTGCTTTTTATATGTTTGTGCTTCAATTTAAATTATATTGGTAAGAAAAATTTTATATTTCCCCAATACATTCATTATTTATAATCACAACTTGTTGAATTTGCAATATTAATTTAAATTATTAAAAATAAATTTTAGTTAAAGTAATATGTAAATTAAAACAATAATTTCGTTATAAGTAAAATATTTTTTTAATTAGAAAAAATTTATATAAAAAAAATACTAGTTAGTTTTAAGGATCATTAATCATTGAGAAATAAATGTGCTGTTAAAGGTGTGTTTTTATTATCTCCATTTCTTTTTCATTAAAAATACAGTGCAACAAGAAATACATTGTACTTCAATGTAATTTAAACACACCTTCTAAGTTTTTCCTACGAATATAAGTTTTTTAAGGCATAAAATACACAATTAATTTTTTTTTCGAATTATACAAATGTTTTTGTAACAAATTATGTTAACCATAAATATTTAAATTCGCGGTATTGATTTTTAATTAAATACCACTATTAACAATTTTTAATGATCTTAATTATTTATTTATCTAGGATAGTTATTACAAAATTGATATTTACTAGCATAATATTATTATTTTAAATACTAGGAATAATTAATGTTATATTGATTGATTGATTTGGTTAAAATAATTGCTTTAACGTCATATGAAAATTAAATCGATTATTTTAAATAAACATCAGCATTTTCTAAAAATATAAACAAACCTATTAAATTTTAAGGTTTTATGTCACCAAACTTAGCAATTGCAAAGTTATAAAAGTCTAAGACCTAGAATAAACAGAGCTATAAAATTTTAGCCTATTAAAATTTGCATATCTAAAAGCAACTTTGTGTTTTCCCTAGTCTACAATGTTTGCTACAACAATTACCTTTATCAAAATCATAAAAAAGCCACTATTTTGATTGGTTAATAAAAAAGGGTAACTTTAATACAAATTTATTATTTAATTGTTGGTACTATTATTTTTTCAGGATCTTTAAACCACTAACAATTTTCGGAAGCAAAATCTAGTAAACTTTTGAATATACATACAGGGTGTAACAAAAGTATATTTTTTCGCACTTTGTCTTGAAATATTTTTTTATAATTTACCTGCTTAGTTTCAAGTCACCCTGTATTTCATAATATTAAATCTGAATAGAGTACTTTTCTGGTTCTTTAAACCACTCCAACAACCAACAATCTTAGGTCTTAGAAAACAAATCTACATACAGGGTGTATCAAAAGTAACGGTTACGTCCTTCTTTATTTGCTGCTACAGCAAATTTCTTACTCCCTGTATAATTTTTTCACAGTATATTTCGTAAAATAATGTTCCACACAAATACTGTATTATTATATGTGAGTTTCAACTAATATAAATTTCAAATTCCAAATTGTGTTCATATTGTTAATATTTCCCCTGTTTGTGATTTAGTGTATAATCATGTTTTTTGAAAAGTCACTCATAAAATTAATACTACATTCTGAATAAATTTTTCAAGGTTTCTTCCTTAAATTTAATTCAATTTTAAAATTTTCTTTGAAACTGCATTAAAGTAGATGTAAGTGATTCTAGTTCTAAAAGCTCCAGACTTGTAGTCTGTATACGAGACGTACTTAAATGATTCATAGTTATAAAAGCACATAATCCCCTATTCTTGGTCCTGGTCTATAATAAAATAAGAGAAAAACCAATATGTGCTTGACACGATGAAAATTCCAATGATGTATAAACCAAATGCCACCATAACATTGTTTGTTCTGGCTCGTAAATCTCGTTCATTACCTTTGCCAGGTGTTCTAATCACTTTGATAGCCTTTACATTCGCCAGTCATTTTTGATTAAAAGCATACAAAGATAAATTACGGTTTTGCAGGGTACACAATGACGACAAATAAAACCTGTTACATGTAATCATAATCGATAACGTAATGATATTTTACAAATAAATCCTAATTTTCAAAAAATAATGGGTATTTACAGATTTTATAATACAAATGTGTTTTCAAAGTGAAATATTAACATTATTTTATTCACTCCATTTCTTAAATATGCAGAAAGTTAAATTGGTCTTTCAGCAGAAGTATGATATACAACCAACTCATATAATATTCCCCTTGTTGCTAAGTAGGTATTTGCTGGATTTTATGCCCAAAGAATACTATTAATAAAAATTTGCTATCATCAAAAATAAATTTACTCCACATAAACTTTTTCAACAATGAATAAATTTAAAATGTTGCTCAAGTTTATAAAATTTTGGAAGGATATATTTTAGTAGGTACTCTTGAAATTTATATAAAATATCCTCAAAATAACAGAAAACTTATGTAGTATACAGGGTGTTGATTCTGGAGAGTTTTTTCAATGACCTTTGATTCGATAGTTATTATCAAAGAGACAACCAAACTTGCAACATCGAATGCAATTTCATCGACAGTCCGTTGCATCGACACGACCGTTTCATCGGCATATACGTTTCATCGAGATTTCCTTTTCATCAACACTACGTTTTCATCGACAAACCTTTTCTTCGACAAAGACGTTTCTTCGACATTACCTTTTCATCGACAGCCGTTTCTTCGACACTATCTTTACACTGACAACCTTTCTTTCGACAAGGATGTTTCATCGACACTACTTTTTCATCGTCAGGATGTTTCATGTTTCATCGACATTACCGTTTCATCGACAACCGTTTCGTCGACAAACCTTTCTTCGACAAGGACGTTTCATCGACACTACTTTTTCATCAACATTACCTTTTCATTGACAACCGTTGCATCGACAAACCTTTTCATCGACAAGGACGTTTCATCGACAGTACTTTTCATCGATAAAGATGTTTCATCGAATTTTAAAGAGTTTGATGATTTGTAACAAATAAAATCCTCTTTATAAAAAAGACCACCTTTTTATAATTTAGTAAATAAAATCAGGTAATTTAAAAATTCCATAAAAAACTTAAAAGGATTTCAAACGATTTTTTTTACTTTAAAAAATCTAATTTTAATTAAATTATTATAGTAAAAGTTTGCAAAAAATTTACTCACTCGTGAATGCGAATAAAATGGAAAATCAATCCTAATTGAGATAAAACCATATCATTTAGAGTGCATTTTAGTTTGCAATTTCTAAATGGAAAGATAGTATAGCCTAATAGACATAAAACATTGTTAAAGTGATATTGCTTTATTTCAGAAGTCATTAATTCTATAATTCATAAAAATTTATTAATACCATAAATTATAAAAGTTGAAAAATCTCAAGAAAAATTTATTGCTTCAAATTTTTCTACCACTACACAATAGTGTTCAGAAAAATGGATTCGACAAATTTTCCAATAAGAATCCCTATTTTTTAAATCGTATACATACAGGGTGGACCATTTAACTTGAGACAACTAAATATCTTTGAAACTATGCGTTTTAGTAAAAAAGTTTCAAATAAAAGATACTTACTTTTATGGAGGAAATGCAATACTTTAACTTCTTTATATCAAGTTTATTTTAAGGTCAACTTGATTTTTCAAATAGAAGTATGTAATTTTTTTAGCTATACTAAAATTTACTCAAAAAAAACAAATAACTTTTACATAAATCATTTTTTGACACATTTTAAATTAAAAAAAAAAATTGACGCCTAACGAAAAAATTAGTATGTTCTATAATTTCCTCCATTTAAACCAAACAATTTTTATTTGATACATTTTTTTAAATCCTCCTTTAGTTTCTTAGATATTTATTTATCTCAAGTAAAATAGTCCACCCTGTATATTCATTACCTGAAAAAAAATATCCTTCATAAAATTTTGATATACTCTTATTACATCTCCACGTAATATACTTAGCAAAATAGTCATGCTATTTTAATTAACCTAAATATTTTCACCCTAACCACCAACGCACATTATTTACTCATATAAATTGGTAGATTAATTATCAACATATCAATTTAACGTTTAAAAAATGTAACTTGACGTACTGTACGATATTTCAAATGATTATCCTCGTTTAAAAAAGGTCCTGTTTTACGAGCTCATCGCTTCCAAAAACAATTACCTATGTAAATTTTACAATTTTATGGCCGTTTTTAAACTTGAATAATAAAACTTTTTTATTCGCCCACATTAAACTTTAAATAAGGACTTTAAAATTGTTCTACCCGTATAAAAAAGTTAACTAATATCTTTTAATTACAGCTAGAAACTTATATTATAATAATCAATTTATATTTGTATACTTTTTAATAATATGTACAATCACGCGCAATAATATCGAGGACACAAAATAAATATTCTAACCAACTAGCAAACGATCGAAATGCCACTTAAGATGCAGGAGGGGCCTTTTGAAATTTCGTGTGATCTCGTGTTTGCGAAGGCTTGTTATTGGATGTCCTTGATATCTTTACAAATGATTGTACATACTTACACAAATAGTTTCATTCATGATAAAACTGTAAGGTTAGAACGTAGATTAAAATTCAGGGGTAGGGTGACATGTTCAACAGTGAATCAGTAGTTCACAGTGAATCATTTCATTATTTCAAAAAATTTCGATGATAGATTCAAATCGTCGGTTGCTCACAACTCTATCGACCAATCAGAACACGCTTGCCAAAAACTGCCATTGAAGTTGTTAAACTCTTAAACTTATGTATTGTGTTTTTTGGTGGCTCCGAAAAGGAAAATACGAAAGTAACATTTTGTTAACTAAGTTAAATGAGTTAATCATCAATACTATTTTACACAAATGAACAAACTGGTCTATGATTACACAGGAGATATTTCATGTGGTCATCAATTTATTCACTGTTAAGAGTCATTTTCTAATAGGCAGAAATAGCAGTTTACGGGCAACACTAGATATGCTAGTGCAAACAATATTTTTGTATACTTTTTTTTATTTTAGATTCTAGAGTCATTCAACTAAATATGGACAGAAGGAAAAAAATGGAGAATCTATAAAAAATATATAATTACCCAAAAGTACCTTAATTTTGCTCGCTTATAATTAATTTTGGATAAAATTGTAACACAAAAGCAGTTGTCCAGTTTTAGTTTAATTAATCTAGTTTACAAATCAGAAAAAATTTTGAAAATCTGTCAAAAGAAACTAGAGATATGCTGTTGCCAGTAATGTTCGATTTCATGATTATTCACAATTTTTTAAACGCAGTAACAAAAAACACTCATAAACATAAATAATATGTACAATAGTTTTCAATTATCATGCAAAACTGTGTATATTGTTGCTAATATTTATTTAAACTGGGTATTTAATGTTTATATAGGCCTGATGCCTGAGTCTCTATAGATTAAGTAATAGTGTTAAAGAATTATGATTATAGTTTAATAGGCTATTAAGTTGGTAAAGTTGTTTTTTAAACAGAAATTTGTAATTTTTAATCAAAGATTGATAAAAAATTATCGGTTTTTGTACTTGACAATAAATTGAAATCCTTTTTTCAAAACATACTAATGTGTTTCACTGTTCAATATACATATTTTGATTCACTGTGCATAACCCATGTTGAACAGTAAATTGAATCTACTATTCTATAATTTTAGACGATACACACTAAATACCAAAGACACTGGTTAGAAGTTAAAAGACAAAACTTTGTTTCAAAAAAATTGCAGAACATTATGATCATAAATATTTAATTGAGATACCTTGGAAGAAAAGTGATTTTCTGTTGAACACTTTAACCTACATCTTTTTACAACGATTAGAATTTTAGGTTCTGTTATGCTTCTAAACGTTTCAGAAACCATTATCAGAAGCATCGCAGTTACGTTTCTGAAACGTGAAAATGTCCGGCTTTTTTACGTAAGCAAGCTTACATATCAGAAACATAGAGGATACACAACTTGCTCCATAGCAGATACATAACAGTTTCGCATCTGGAAGGTACCAATTGAAACAAAATATTTTCTTAAAATAAATATTTTTGTAATAAAATTAAATTGTTTATAAGTACAGCATTTTTATAAATTAAATAAAAAGTATTTTATAGAACCATTAAAATCTTCATTTTTAATGTTCGGGTAATTTTTCTTTGGTGGTTTATCCTGTTTATCTTCAATTTCATCTTTCATCCATCTTTTGGAGTGTGGAGTGTGGGTTTATGTTTCACCATTTCTGCGTTTCTAGAGTGAATATATATTTAATAATTACACATTACACAGATGAAAGATAAGTTTCGTAATTACCGACTTGGTGAAAAATGTTTCGAGTTAGTCACGGTTCACTTGGATAAAGGCTCAAACATCGTTGAACGACAACTGGCGCCAAGCCAAGGGATAAAAGGGTGATTTGATATATTTGTTCTATTGCGTATGCACATTAAACGTTACAGAACAGCTACGTGAATAAAACATAGATTGGTAACATCACAGAAACATTTGCGTGAAATCCAAACAAGTATATTTGATGCTGAAACATTTCCAGCCAAATGTTTCCCTGAAACATAAATGAGCATGTTAGATGGTTTCTTGGTAACATGACAGAAACATATATGAAACAGTTCTTGCAAACTGTTTCCATGGAACCCAAATGAAACAAAATTGAAACGTTTCAGAAACCTACAGTGTTTCAATTTGTCATAACAGTAAAGCTCATACAAATATAGCAATGCTCATGACTCATTACTCTTTAAGACGATGCTTACTTATCGAATAAAAAACCAAACGCATTGGTTTATGTAAATGATAGTGGACATAACAGAGCAGCTGGTTTCTCACTCATCACTCACCGCTTCTTGATTCTTGCTTAAGAATCAAATGGGTTTTATTTTAATGAGCTCTAATTGGATATTCCCTCTCGCAGGATCTTTGTTTACAGAATTCAGCTATTCAGCTAAGCGCTGAGGAACTTGAAATAGACACAAAAGAGCATTGTGTGAGGACCTTGAGTATTGCTAGATTTGTATGTCCATACCCTAACAGAGAAATCATCGAAATGTGCCGAAAAAGTAAATCGTAAAGAAAAAGATGTTTCTTTAGGCCTTTTTGGTTATTACTACTTCATAACAATTTTTGTATATTGGGTTGCCTAAAATGCATTTCTACTCGGGCCTTTTATTCCTTGTCAGTGCGAAGTAGTAATTTCTACTCCTAGGCAGTACAAAGTGACCATAGAATCAACGAACATAAAAAGTGACATTTTAAAGCCTGTCAAACGTCTCAGAAGACTTTAATGACGTTTGAAGAAAAAATATTTTAATAAAAGTTTGTTTTTAAAAGACCTTTCCAACAATACCATACTCAACCTAGGTTGACATTTAAAATTTTAAAGTTACAAAATTTCCAATTACTCCAAAAGATTCTATAGATTCACTTTGGTGATAAATTTTTTTCTCATCATGTACGACAAAGGGTTTTCGAAATATAGAGGTGGTCTGGGACACCCTGTATAACTATAGTGGAACTAATTACTAGTTCATGTTTTGTGAAAAAAAAAGATTTTAAAAGTTTTATATTAATATTTTAGCTAAAAGCTTTAATGTATTTTGATGGTTTGATGATCTTGTCAGCTTAGTTTCCCATTTTTTACATGTTAATTTCTTAAATTACAACAATGAAATATTTCTTGGTACTAAGCTTTATTCCGATTACGCAGTGATGCGTGGGACGCGAGCTAAAATTTATGCAGGTTGAATTTTGGCCTTTATAAAGCCAATGTTGGGGAAATTCATTGAGCTATTTAACTTCAATATGCTTGAATAGTCGCGTTGTTCCCAGTTAAATAATGAAGTGTCAGTGTTAAATCACAAAATTGCATTATTTATGAATAAAACTGCATTATCTCTGCATAAAATTACTCAATATAATTACAAAAACTTATCATATTAATTCGTTGAACTAAAATAAAGGGCGTAAATTAATACAGGAATTTCGTAGAATGAAAATTAATGGATATGTTCAGCCTGCTTTTATTCGTTTTGTTGAAATGTTGGCTCGTCACTGTCAAGAAAAGATTTATCCACATTTTATACGTCAATTTGATTTTTTAATTTTTGTTGAGTTGTGATACCAAAACGCACAATCATTCCATGCAATAAAAATTTAATCAAAATATTTATTCTGAAGAAAAAATGCATTTCACGTTGGCAATATTGGACCCAATTTTCCAGCGTTTAACTATTTTTTATGGAAAAAAAGATATAGTGTCACCGACAATCTTATCATTATTAGGATTGAAAATTACAGAAGTATCGTCCGTGGGTGGGCCAACGAAAACGAAACATACGAGTTTTGAAATAGTTAATAAAAAAATTTGAAAAAATGCTCGGACAGGTCAACTTTAGTTTCGAGGGGGACATATTTTGCAATAGAGCTGATTCAAAAATCCATTCATCCCTGCGCCCTATGGACACAACCCCTTAAATTTTAATAGGGATGGTGGGGTAAGTAATACCTCGTTGGAAAGATCTTTTTATCCAGAGTAACATACAAAAAAAAAAGTTAAATCGATCGATTCGTTTTAAAGATATTCAAACTTTAGCTAGTAGAGATTTCATGCCTTTTAAAATTGTGCCATGAACACCACACCTTCAATTTTAAGTGTTTTGATAAGGTAAGAAATACCTCCTTGGAAAGTTCTTTTTACCACAAGTAACATACAAAAAAAACAAAAGTGAAATCGATTGGTTTGTTTTAAAGAATTCAAAATGAAACAGTATTGCACATTATTTTTTATTTAACCAAACTAAACTTAACTAATCTTTTTAAAGAAAACTTAACGCTTTAAAGAATCCCATCGATCCCGACACTTTCAAGGATGTTTTTATTATTTTATTAAATGTTCGAATTGAGTTCCACCAACCTCCATGCAAACGTACAAATTTTGCTCAAAGCGAATTCTTACATTTTGTAACATTTCAGCAGTAATTTCTCGGCATTCATTAATAATTCTCTGTCGTAACTCTACTAGAGATCCTGGTTCCGTTGCGTAAATCTTTCTTTTTAAATGCCCCCAAAGGAAAAAAATCAAGGGGAGTAAGATCGGGAGATCGCGGCAGCCACTCCAAAGGTCCTCTACGCCCAATCCATTGTCCAGGAAACGTCGTATACAAGAATTCCCTAACAGGCCCTGTGTAATGAGGAGGGGCTCCGTCTTGTTGGAAAATCAGATGGTCTTCTAAATAACGATCGTCATTTTTCGATAACAAAGTTTTGAAGTAGATCCAAGTACATATCCCCTGTTAGATTGCCATCTAGAAAATAAGGACCAATAAGACGGTCTCCAAAAATTCCAATCCACACATTTAATTTTTTAGGAGTTTGAGTGTGAACTTCATGAAATACCCTAGGATTCTCATCTGACCAATATCGACAATTATGACGATTAACGGTCGAGTTTAAGAAAAAAGGGCACTCATCAGAAAAACAGATATTATAAAGATAATTTTCATCAGCAATTATCCGTTCCGTCATCACCTTACAAAATTGCAGTCGCCTATCAAAATCATCTTCATTTAACTCATGAATTAAATGAATTTTATAGGGATGATATTTGTGACCTTTCAATATTCGGCGAATGGTTGTTCTGCTGATGTTAGTCACAGTCTCCAGTTTTCTTGTGCTTAAAGTTGGATCTGCAGCAACTTGTCCCAAAACACCTATTTCAACGACCTCATTTCTTATTGGACGATCATTACCAGGATCGCGTTTCTTATTACCAACAGAACCAGTATTTTTAAATTTTGCAACCAACTCCAGAACGTATTTTCGGTTACAATGTTTGTTTGGATGTTGTTCATTAAATAAATTAGCTGCACGATGAGCATTCTCATCGTTTTTAAAATAAAAAGTGATTAATTCAACCCTTTCTGGAATTGTATAAACCATTGCTAGCAGAAGCTTTTACAGAAGTTCACAAAATTTTAAATGTTGATTTCTAATAATTAGTCATAAACAGTTTTAACACGATGAAAATCACCACTAATACAAAATACAACTGATAAAAAGAATCTCAATGTGGTTATAAATCGTTTTATGTTTTGCATTGTTTTGTTCCAGATGTTACAAAATTTTAAACAATTCCTCGAATAAATTTAAATTTGTTTTTTAAAATCTCTCTTTTGTAGAAAATGAAAATAAATTGCGTTTTACATGTTTTTGTATGTTACTTTTGGTTAAAAGATCTTTCCCAGGAGGTATTACTTACCCTATCAAAACACTTAAAATTGAAGCCGTGGTGTTCATAGCACAATTTTAAAGGCATGAAAACTCTACATGTTAAATTTTGAATATCTTCAAAACGAATCGAAGGATTTAACTTTTTTTTTGGCATGTTACTCTGGGTAAAAAGATCTTTCTAACGAGGTATTACTTACCCAACCATCCCTATTAAAATTTTAGGGGTTGTGTCCATAGGGCACAGGGGTGAATGGATTTTTGAATCACTTCTATTGCAAAATATGTCCCCCTCGAAACCAAAGTTGAACTGTCCGTGCGTTTTTTCAAAATTTTTTATTAACTATTTTAAAACTCGTCTGTTTCGTTTTCGTTGGCCGACCCTGTTGTTACGCCTTGACCTTAGATTAGATTTTTTAGATCGTAAACTAGTTAAAATATTACGAAATATATAATAAGGTCATTTTCTTTATTATTAGAATTTTTAATCCAGTTCTTCTGCATGTTTAATATTCATTTGGCATAATTACATACAAAGCAGACTCGGTACGTTTGTAATCCCTTCTAAACATTACAGCTTCTATTTAACTGTCTGTGTCCATGTATACTAAACTACCGCTCTGCATGTTAAGTTTATTTAATAACGCAAACTTTACTAACAATACTTTCAAATAAATTAGTATGTTTAAACCACAGATTAAAACAAACAATACACAATAAAGTTAAATCATGAGTAAACTCAAAACTCCTGGTATTGTTTTAGAAATATTACAATTTTTAACGCGTTTCATGAATGCTATAGTTTCGATGAAAATTTAATTAATACATTAAGCCGGTAGTAAAATACTCCAATACAGGATTAAATGCAGAATTTCGAATGAATTAATTAAATAACTTTGCGGAGAAATTTTTGTTTAATTAAAAATGTTGTAATTTATGGGAATTTAAATTTGCTTACTTTTCATATTATTCAACCTCTTCAACAACAGTATTGAATTATGCAATTATGAACTTCGTGTAACTCATTTGAATTCACCAAGAAATTATCACACAATTTTAATTAAACTTAATTTTCTGAAAAAATCTCTTCGTGCAGGGAATAGGTGCTAAGCTACAAATTAGAACAAACACACGATTATAATATGCGAAATTATACTTGTAAGAGGAAGCAAGCAAAGGAAGGATATTTGTTCATCCAATAAATTTTCTTGACAAGAAATTTCTCTACATTAAATTTGTTGATATAAATTTCCTACACGATTATTTCTCTTTTCTATAATGAATTTTCTAGCGAAGAATTTACTGAAAACTCAAAAAGCTTAGTGGTGATTTTTTTGTGGAAAACAAAATAATCCTTGATTTATGAAATTTTCATCTTAAAAATCCTTGATCCTTTATCATATATCTTACGATCAATTCTGGAGACTAATAAAATAAAACTACTCTCATAAACCCAAATGAATTTTATAAATATTCAACCGCAAGTTTAATAAACGTTTCTATTTTATAAATAAACGAATCGATAAAATAAATTTTATGGTTTACCCTTTGTAAAGAAAACTTAATGGCCTAGACCTTGGTAACAAAATTTTTACGTTCTAGCTCGTTATAACTGCGATAATAATTCGACATCGATTTTTATGTTCAACTCGTTTAGTTAACCAAAAGCAAATTGGCTTCAATTATTGTCCTTGTTTAGATTAAATAATTAGTGAAATTGGAATTACTGCTGGGATGTTCGTGTGGAATTTTGTTATCGCTCTAAAAATTGATTTTATTGTCCTTTTCGTAGAACACAATACATCTAAAAAACCTTTTAATAGTTAACTAATTAAAAGGATAATGATATACAAGGGATTTCCAAGGAATGCACTATAAAATAGCAATATTTTCGCCCAGCAACTAAAGATATTAACAAAGTAGAAGTAAGTCTTTAAAAGGTAGGAAGGACTTAAGTGATTGTAATTTTCAAATTCAAACTCATCAAACATGACATGACACAAGGACTTTTATTTTTGCATTTCAATGACAAAGATAAAACGAAAAGTCGTATACGTTGTCATGTCGTTTTATTCGAGAATAACCCCCAGATTGGTATTTTCCTCAAATTATAAAAAATTACTTACTATTGAAAATGATTCTCTCATAATACTACAAAATTGTTTACCTATAGTTTTCCCACCTTTAGTATTTTCAGTGTGTATTTTGATTGAGTTCCTTGATTATTTGATGAAGGTCTGATGTTTACTAGGTCAAGCAGGATTAGCGTGGGTAGCTTTCGATGCATTTGCAATCAAATGAAGTTCAAGGGTACTCTATGTAGCATGAAATGACTACAAATAGCTACTATTTATCGATACATATAACAACACAGTTGACTGATATGCACGCAACAATGCAATAATTTCAAGGTTCATTTTGATTGACTTTTAATTTGCACTACATTAGGTATAATCTAGCCTATATCACATGAATTTTCATAAGTTTCCGTTTATTTAAGAAAGACAGAAACGTAAAAATTCAGTAAAGATAGTTTAATTATTAATTTTCTTGACATTAAAATTTGATCTGAATAATAATTTCCTTTAAATGGAGTATTTCTGTTATCTAATAATACAAGGAATATGTCTTTTCCGGTTGTATACCGTTTCATCGACATAGCCTTTTCATCGAATGCAATTTCATCGACAGTTCGTTTCATCGAGACGAACGTTCATCGACACAGACGTTTCATCGACATGGCCAATTCATCGATACAGATGTTTCATCGACATTACCTTTCATCGACAACTATTTCATCGACACTACCTTTTCATCGATAAACCTGTTTTTCGACAAATGCGTTTCATCGACACTACTTTTTCATCGTCACAGACGTTTCATCGACATTACCTTTTCATCGACAACCGTTACTTCGACACTAACTTTTCATCGACAAGGACGTTTCATCGACATTACCTTTCTCATTGACAACCGTTCCATGGACAGTACCTTATAATCGACAAACCTTTTCTTTGAAAAGTACGTTTCATCGACACTACCTTTTCATCAACAAACAATTTCATCGACTACAGTTTTATGGACCAACCTTTTTAGCGCACATATTGTTTTATCGACACAAACATTTAAAACTTGTAGATATTACTGGTGTAAAATATTTTATTTCAAATATACCGGGTGTCCTCGAAACTTGCACCACCCCTGTAATTTCTTTAATTATGAAAATAAACATTTGAAATTTCAGTATGTTATATGGCATAAGAAATCGCACTTATTGAACTAAAAAAATTAATTCCATTTCCGGTTTCACTGGAAATTACATCAAGTTTCTTATTTTAAATTTAACACCTATTTTTTGTACCTATTATTAAACATTGGTAAGTTCCAAATATGATTTAGTGAAACGTCCTTATCGATGAAAAAGTAATGTCGATAAAACGTCCTTGTTGAAGGAAAGGTTTGTCGATGAAAAGGTAGTGTCGAAGAAACTGTTGTCGATGAAAAGGTAGTGTCGAAGAAACTGTTGTCGATGAAAAGGTAATATCCATGAAATGTCTTTGTCGATGAAAAAGTAGTGTCGATGAAACGTCCTTATCGAAGAAAAGGTTTGTCGATGAAAGATAGTGTCGATGAAAGATAGTGTCGATGAACGTCTGTGTCGATGAAAAAGTAGTGTCGATGAAACGTCCTTGTCGTAGAAAAGGTTTGTTGATAAAAAGGTAGTGTCGACGAAATGTTTGTCGATGAAAAAGTATATCGATGAAACATCTGTGTCGATGAATAGGCCATGTCGATGAAACGCCTGTGTCGATGAAATGGTCGTGTCGATGTAAAGGCCTTGTCGATGAAACCGTTGTTGACCAAAAAGTAGTGTCCTTGAAATAGACTGCCGATGAAGTGGTAGCACGCCGTCTTTTCCATCATCTATTGATTTCTTCAATAATTTTTTGACTGGAAGAAGATTGAGGACCACTATCAGAAACCACTATCTGGTATTCCATGTCTTGCAAAAATTGATTTCATAATATCAATTACGCAAAACTAGTTACATATTTTGGTAATTTTGGAACTTAATCCAGTAATAATAGATATTTTTCTCCATTAAATTCAAATACATATATTACATACAATTTTGTTCCATGCAATTTCATCATTTTTTAAAGGTTCCAAACATAAAGAATTCATGTTTATAACATTCCTAAATAGATTGTTTTATTAAATGTTCATGTAGGACAAAAAAACTTATTTTTTGGCAAATTTAGAAGTACCTAAATGACTATAAGTAATGATTTTTTTATTAACATCATTACGAAGATCATGAGATATTATTACTACTTGTCCTTTGAATAATAAACTTCTTAATAAGTGATCTTGCGGTCCTTTGCGAAACTAATAGAATGACGTCAAAAGTAGGTGGTTGATAAATAGCTTTCAGTTGTCACACTGAGCTACTTCGGTCGTCATTTTTGACGGGAAATGTTAATTTCAATCGGCTACCAGATATGACAATTTTTTAAGTTCTTTTAGTTTGAAAAATCTTATAGTAATCAATAATATTTTTTTTATTAAATATTGGGTGAAATTTGAAAAGTAAAACCTCACTGAGTTATAAAAAAAATATAATATAAGACTAGATATTTCAATTTTTAATAAAAATTTCTTCTTTTTGTTGCAGTGTCTGGAGCTTATTTCAGCATGATAAATATCGAACTAAACCTTCCTGTAGATCGCAGCAGGTATCCTCCGGAAAATCGTGCCTTGGTTACGATGAACGCTTTACCAGAAAAACAGGAGAACGACGCAAGATTACTTCGATACTCGCTGACAGAAAATCCCGATAAGTACTTTCAAATATTCCACGACACCGGGGATTTAATGTTTACGCAGAAATTCTTCAACGAAACGCTGAAAGGTTAGCCAAACAAAATAAATGATTATTTACATAAAAATTATACTAAACCGTTTTTGATCTGTTAATTAATTAATTATCATGAAATGAATTGTATAATCTTCGGAAAAATAACCCCCTAGAGATCTTTGGAAAAATATTACAAAATCCTCTTGGAGATATAAAGAGGCCAAGTTGAAATTATCAATAAACTTATAAAAATCAACATTTTTACGTTACTAAAAGTTTTTCCGGTTGCTGCTTAAATAGAAAAAAAATACCATTTTGTCATTGACTTAATTAAATTTTAATAATATTTTCATAAGTACCATTGTACACAAATTTGGGACTATATGATACACGAATTATTTCCCCTATTCGAGGATTTTTAGTCTTTATTGACTGGACCTAGTACGCATGCGCTACTGCAGTTGAGTTCTTTCGTTTGCGTTATCACGACTACTGTTGGAGGAGTTGTCTGGTACGCATGCGCCGCAACAGTTGACTTAAGCGTCGTTTTAAGTTATCACGGCGCATCTGACTACTCTAGTAGTCCAGTCAATGAAGGAAAAATAGAGGAAATAATTGGTGTAGTCGCAAATTTTTGTACAGTGATAGGGGGTTTGCCATAAATAATATGCTAAAAATTCTGTTCGTTTAAAAGTCACCTTTTTACGTTTTTCTTAAATAACTCGTAAACCGTTGCCTATAACGAAAAAATATTTATTTCCAAAATGAAACCATATAAAATTTCCTACAAAAAAGGTAATATTTATTTTTCTTATAGGATGAACAGTTTGGAAGATACACAGAATGGAAAATCTGTGAATATTATTTATAATAATCCGCAGTTTTTTCCATCCACTTTATTTCGCAAACTATTCATCCTATAGAAAAAATGAATGTAACATTTTTTATAGAGAATTTTACGCGCTTTAATTTCGAACATAAATACATTTTCGCTACAGGCAGCGGTTTACCAGATATTTAGGAAAAAAGTGAAAAGTTACCTTAAAACGACCCCCATCCTCCTGCTAATGGATTTGCAGTAAGTTGTTCATGGTACTCCTCCCTACCACTCTACGAAAATTTGTAACTACATGATACACGAATTATTTCCCATATTCGACCATTTCTGGTGTTCGTTGACTGGACTATAGTAAGAGTTACCTAGTACACATGCGCCGCTTTAGTTAACTTAAGCCTCTTTGCGCGTTACCACGGCACTTCTGACTACTGCCTATAGTAGTCCAGGCAACGAAGGACAATGAGGAATTAATTCCTGTAATCACAAATATTTGTACAGTGGTAGGAGGAAGTGCCATAAATAATATACCAAAAATTGTTGTAGTAGTTCATTTAAAAGTAACTTTTTCACGTTTTTCTTAAATAACTCGAAAACCGCTGCCTGTAGGGAAAAAGTATTAGTTTAAAAAATTAAGCTATATAAATTTTCCTTCAAAAAAGGTATATTTATTTTTTCTCTAGGATGAACAGTTTGGAAGATACACAGAATGGAAAATCTGTGAAATTATTTATAATAATCCGCAGTTTTTTCCATCCTCTATATTTCTAAAACTATTCATCCTAAAGAAAAAATGAATATAACCTTTTTTGTAGGAAATTTCATGTAATTTAATTTTACATTTGAACACTTTTTTGCTAGATATAGCGGTTTACGAGTTATTTAGGAAAAAGTAGACTAATATATTATTTTATCTTTATTTCAGTTGTTTCAAATATTTCGACAAATATTGGTGTGAAGGTTGATGGGAATATAAAAGAAATTACGAAATTCCAAGTGAACTTTTTACCTTTCGAAAATCTTGATTGCAATCAAATGCTCAGCGATTTATGTTATTGGAAATCGGTCGATTATCGAATTTATGAGAACAGGAGGGCTAGCTTTATCGGCTCACTTTCCTCCCAATACTTATTAGACATTTGCCAAGGCTTTCACATTAATTATACCTTAACTAAAGGTAAGTTAAATAATATTTAAACCCTCGTCCTCGTATTTATTGCACTAATAACGCATCCTTTGGGAGCAATTTTTGAAAACATGTACTTGAAAAATGTAGTTTAATACAACTCTAAACATTACATAAATTATGTTTAAAAATTTATTAACTTACATACTGCACCAGCAAATGCTGGTTTGTATTTACATTTACATTTAAGTTAAAAACTTTTAAATAAATAAAAACTTTCAGTTGAGCTCCAACTTTATTAAAATAAACATACGTTTCGTACAGAATTTAAAACCAATTTAATAAAGGCACATATTTTGATTCATTCAACTTCAAAACAAAACCCTAATTGCATTAATTTTATACAAAGAACTCATCTCGCTTTGCTGCTTTCCTTTTAATAGAGGAAAATTTCATATCCATAAAAATATGAAATTAAATAGGAATTTTAGCTACAAACAGAATCCATAAATGTGTATTTTAATCATTAAATTTCAATTGAATATTTAATAACGTGCTTAATGTAAATTATTAATTTAAATTGACGTTTATAATTTTATGATTTAATAGCTTCAATTAATGGATTAAATCATTACTGCAATTTTTTTATCATAGGTGGTGATCAAATTGAAATAGTTGAACCAACGAAGTTAAATCCTTCGTGGATGCTACGCACTAAAAATTCATTAGAAAGGGATGTAATTAAAACCATTAAATCTGTACGACAATCGTACGAGCTTTCTGGGGAGTTGGTACAATTCGCAGTGTCTTGCTCAATCACCAACAATTCAGGAACTAAAAAGGAAATTTCCAGGAACTTTACTCTACGTGTTTTGGATGAAAACGATAATCTACCGGAATCACAGGACATTGGAGATATTTACGTTAAATTAAAAAGCAACTTCACCATTAAAGTAGGTTTATTACTATTATTTTTAGTTTAAGTTTAGTTTTTCCATTTACTTAATGCATTTGAAATGAGTTTATTTATAAAAATAAAATTTATAAGGTACTTTTGGTCCCCAAAGAAAACCTCGGAAGCAAAACAATCGGGAGACTTTTAGAGGTCGGAAGAGTTGCATTAAAATCAATTACTGGGAAACCAGGGAAAAATTCTTAAAACTTCTGCAATGAAATTGCGCATAAAAGTAAAAATTAAGGCAATCTTGGCGCTCCTTTATGGACTACAATAAACCACCTTGATTAAAAGTTTGTCGTGTAATGATAGGTCGCTTTTTTTCTTGATAATTTATCGCTAAAGACTTTACTCCAAGATTTTAACAAACAATTCTCAGCTTTTCTTCTATCTAATTGTACAGGATGAAAATTAAATTGAAAAGGATAATTTAATTAAACTCCAAACTTTTCTAAAATATGGGTAATTTTTTCAATTTTTATTAAAAAATTTGTACTCAAGAACAGATTTAGTTTTTTAATTTAAATAAAATATTTTTGAAATTCTTTGTGTTGGGCGAGGTTTTAAAATCCCACGTTTTATTCCAAATAAAATTGTGTATTTTCGAGGCCACTTAAAAATAAGAAGTTAGATGAATAAATTTTGGAGCATCGAATCGAAATCTTGATTGGCAAATTCTGATTTTCATAATTTTTAATAGGAAACTAATAAAATTCAGACGAAAATGTTGACTTTTTTGGTATTTTTTCTTTTCCGAGGGCTTTATACTCTAGATTTTTGATAATATTAAAAAGATGCAATTTACAAAAAAAATCAAATTTTTATAATGCAGCCCAGTCCTCTTCCCCAAAAATAATTTATATATAAAGAAATCAGATTTCCATAATTTTAATTAATTAATAAATTCATTCAATTTCTATATCATGTAGCCTGCCCATTTAGTATTTTTTTACTAAGGGCTTTATGCTTAAATAATTTGAAAATATTAAAGAAATGTCACAATTAGTCTTTTTCCCAAAAAATAATTTACAATAAAATTCAAATTTTTATATGAAGGTGCTAACTTGTTTTGCACAATTTTTGAAAATATTGAAGATGCCATTATAATGTACTTAATAAGATTTTTATACTTTTTAAATGATTAAATTTGGACAAAAAAAGTCAATAATTATTTTTGGTTCCGATGATTTATACTACAGATTATTGAAAATATGAGAGAAGTGCCATTTAGTCCAATTTCCAAGAACTAATCCACAACAAAATTCAAACTTTTATAATGCACCTAGTCCTCTTCCCCAAAAATAATTTATAAATAAAAAAATTCAGATTTCCAAAATTTTTATTAATAAATTTATTAAATTTCTAAGACATGTTGCCCTTTTTGGTATTGTTTTTTGCTACGGTCTTTATACATATATTATATAGTATTTTGAAAATATTAATGAAATGCCACAATTAGTCTTTTTCCCAAAAAAACAATTTACAATAAAATTCAAATTTTTATAATTTTTAATAAAACCATGGGAAATTTATAATGAAGGTGCTAACTTGTTTTGCTCAATTTTTGAAAATAATGAAGATGCCATTATAATATACGAATATAAGATTTTTATACTTTTTAAATGATTAAATTTGGACAAAAAAAGTCAATTATTTTTTTTTGGTTCCGATGATTTATACTCCAGATTATTGAAAATATGAGAGAAGTGCCATTTAGTCCAATTTCCAAGAACTAATCCACAACAAAATTCAAATTTTCATAATGCACCTAGTCCTCTTCCCCAAAAATAATTTATAAATAGAAAAATTCATATTTCTAAAAAATTTTATTAAAAAATTTTATTAAAAAATTTATTAAATTTCTAAGACACTTCTTTTAGTATTTTTTTGCTAAGGGCTTTATAGATATATTATATAGTATTTTGAAAATATTAAAGAAATGCCACAATTAGTCTTTTTCCCAAAAAACAATTTACAATAAAATTCAAATTTTTATAATTTTTAATAAAACCATGGGAAATTTATAATGAAAGTGCTAACTTGTTTTGCTCAATTTTTGAAAATAATGAAGATTCCATTATAATATACGAATATAAGATTTTTATACTATTTAAATGATTAAATTTGGACAAAAAAAGTCAATTATTTTTTTTTTGGTTCCGATGATTTATACTCCAGATTATTGAAAATATGAAAGAAGTGCCATTTAGTCCAATTTCCAAGAACTAATCCACAACAAAATTCAAATTTTTATAATGCACCTAGTCCTCTTCCCCAAAAATAATTTATAAATAGAAAAATTCAGATTTCTAAAAAATTTTATTAAAAAATTTACTAAATTTCTAAGACACTTTTTTTAGTAATTTTTTTGCTAAGGGCTTTATACATATATTATATAGTATTTTAAAAATATTAAAGAAATGCCACAATTAGTCTTTTTCCCAAAAAACAATTTACAATAAAATTAAAATTTTTATAATTTTTAATAAAACCATGGGAAATTTATAATGAAGGTGCTAACTTGTTTTGCTCAATTTTTGAAAATAATGAAGATGCCATTATAATATACGAATATAAGATTTTTATACTTTTTAAATGATTAAATTTGGACAAAAAAAGTCAATTATTTTTTTTTGGTTCCGATGATTTATACTCCAGATTATTGAAAATATGAAAGAAGTGCCATTTAGTCCAATTTCCAAGAACTAATCCACAACAAAATTCAAATTTTCATAATGCACCTAGTCCTCTTCCCCAAAAATAATTTATAAATAGAAAAATTCAGATTTCTAAAAAATTTAATTAAAAAATTTATTAAATTTCTAAGACACTTTTTTTAGTTTTTTTTTTTGCTAAGGGCTTTATACATATATTATATAGTATTTTGAAAATATTAAAGAAATGCCACAATTAGTCTTTTTCCCAAAAAATAATTTACAATAAAATTCAAACTTTTATAATTTTTAATAAAACAATGGAAAATTTTTAATGAAGGTTTTAATAAAACAATGGGAAATTTTTAATGAAGGTGTTAATTTGTTTTGCTCAGTTTTTGAAAATATTGAAGATGCCATTATAATATACTTAATCTGAAAGCGGACAAAAGCGGGTAACCTGCTTTGTTTGTGTTTGTACACTTATTTTCTTTTCTTGTTGCCCATATGTTGATCTGTAGTTGATCATAGAATGAGGATGTCGTCAGTATGTCTCGTTACGTAGATATGAATTGTTAATGTACCTGATGATGCCCTTATGAAGGAGAAACTCGTCGCACTGCAAAAATCAAATAAAAGCATTTAGGATTTTTAATAATCTACCTTTACTCTCATAACAAATTATTATAATTTTTAATTATAAAAAATTATGATTTTTTTTTAACTTTTTTGTTATAGGGCGAAAGGGTGAATTTAAAGCACATAGGATCACATAAGGATTTACTACTCATTGATCGAGACTCTTCTGGTGTTAACAACCATAGCTTTGAAATTATAAACGATCCTTTACAAATTCTTAAACCCGACTGTAAAACTTTCGACGAAGATGTTCACGATGAACCGCAAACGGTGATAAATTGCGGTAAGTTAAAGCATTTTACTTCCAACTGCATGAACATTTTTCATACTTTTTATAAGTTGTATACACGTTATTTTCATTATGAAAGTAAATATAAATGCTTTTCTAGATTTTCTGCTTATAATAGTTATCATAAATTAGAAGACTTTATGGCAATAAATTTAATAAAATACTGCAATCATTAAAATAATGAAGATAATTTAGTAAAGGATTACATAAAATCCATATTTGGGAATTATGTAGATTCTGAAAATATTATGAAATTTCTCCAACTTTTGGGAGAGAAATGTAAACAATTTCCATTATAAAGCTAAATAATTTGCATGTTATCCTAAAAAAACCGGCGTTAATATCTTTTAGATTCGTTGTCTACTAATTAACATTTTCCGCCTCGAATTTCCTTTATTTTTAGCCGATTTACATACGCCTTGTTCCATTATGACCGCTCCTTATCGCTAATTAAATTCCCGCCCTTAATCGTTGACATCTTTCTATGAAACCCCCACGTGTTGCTACTTCATAACAATGGTTTTAATTAATTGAGGAGCTTTTTGTGTGTTATAATTTAATAGCGCTGGATTTAACGAGTTTATTTTCTTTTTTCCAGGATTGATATTTACCAAAAGCACGCATATACCACATTTTCCCTACAATGTCGTCCTGCAAATTAACGATACAACTTTGGTTGGAGGAGGTCACGAAAGATTGGTAAGTTTTTTTTAATCTACAATTACACTAAAATCTACTTTCGTGATTTAAACTTTTTTAAATTGCATTATTTTACCATTACCAAGAATTTTCTGTCTATTATTTTCGGTAGTAATTTTTCAAGCATTAAATGGTTTGTATGTAATGTAAGAAAAGATGAAGGGTGCATTAAATTTGAAACAGGTGCTCACTAATATTTTTCAGAAAATAATTTATAGTATCAAAACCATAAAGTAAAGTCTACTTTACATAAATCGTTTTAACGTGAGTTATATCCATAAAAATAATTTATTATTTTGCTTACTACAGACATTTTGCAGTAATATTCTTTTAGTGTAATAAATATTCATGGTACATACTTACATAGATGCATTTTCTAAGATAAACAAAGTTACATGTGTTGTAGGAAATAAAAAAAAACCCAAGATAATATACGGTTTATTTAACATCAAACCTTCAGTTTGCATTAATTTTTAAAAATGGCAAATCGAACCTTCAAATTTAACGTTATTCCTGCTGCTTTAAATACTTTATGAAGTACCAAAAATTATATTCACCAAAACAAATTTTTTTTTTTAATTTTTAGCCATATTCCAGATATCATTTTTGGATTAAAGAACTTTGGAATAAATTTAAAACTTTAAAATCAAATAAGTTTAAAGGGAGTAAAATTGTTATGGGTTAAACCACTAAAATTTCTCGAATTAACAAACCCGGTTGTCTATTATCAGCGAGTTCTGTGGTCAATAACTTCCGGTATGATGTGTGCATAACCTCACCTTTATAAAACATTGCTGTATTTAAAAGTACATTTATTTATTTGATTTATAAGATTAATTAGATTAAAATAAATTTACTTTGTATTCAAAATTATCGTAAAAAATTTCGTTAGAAATCTCGGCAACATAGGGAGCCTCTAAAATCATTCATTAATGGGGATCATTAATGAATGATTTTGTATACATTAATATACTGATAATAAACGACCAACGAAAAATTATGGTTTGTTAATGCCAAAAGATCTATTAATTGTTTTATTAGGAGCAAAAGAAGTACTTTTTGTGGCGGGCATGTAGGTTTGGTGGACGAGCTGCGAACCACAGAAAGTTCTTTTACTCCGAATAAAACATGCGATTTTTTCTTCAAACGTCGAAAGTTATAATAATGGTAATATAAAAAATAATTTTAAAATTTGACATTTAATTGCATGCAATACAAAAAACAATGTCAGTGTATATGGGGTTGCCTAAAAGCCATTTCGACTCCGCCTTTCTAATCCTTGTCAATGCAAAGTATACCCGATTGTAAAGTCAAGGAACATAAAAATGACTTGTTAAAGCCTATCAAGCGTGACGTAAGGCTGGACGTTTGAGAAAAAGGTAGTTTTATATAAATCGCCTTTATTTTAAAGTTTATATAATATATGGATCCAGTTAAGGGTTTTCTAGTATCACTTTAAAGCGTTAACAGGGATTACCATGATACCATGTAAAATGTAGATCCCCATTCATACGTGTTTATGCAATACTTTTAAGCACAATTCTTGTACGAGATAAACTCAGCCTTTAAAATTTACGAGGTATTTAACTTGCATCTTTATTACCGTGCAAATTTATACCTGGAATTGAAATTTCCACGTTAATGAGAAAGTTTAGGAAACAGTTTTAATAACGTGTTAAAAGGTGCACGGGATTTACATATAGTTTTTATAGTTTGTACCATAAAACGTAAAATATTTTATGAATGTTAGAAAATTACTTTTTTTTATATTAATATGGATCCAAAAAAACAATTTTATAATTAAAAGAAAAATAAGACACACGTTTTGAAATAAATTCATTTTAAAGAATTTTCAATCATTTTTTAATTTTGAGTTATTATTAAAAGCTCAAGTACGTGATCTAAAAATTCAAAAAAAGTTATTTGGCGTACGATATTTTCTAAACTAATACTAGCTTTGAGACAAACATCAGTAGCACTTATTACTTATTTAATTAGCTTTCTAACAAACTTTAATTGGTGTTTCTATCATTTGTCTAACCAAAGTTATAACAAAAAGCTCACTCGTTTGACCTTTAACTTGTATATTTGCACACAAACGAGCTTTTTCAGATAAATTCACTTCCAAAAAAAGATAAAAACATGAATTTGCATTTTTCTGAAAGCTGAATAAATACAAAATCCAGGAAAATGTACTTTTATTTAAAAATTAATTTTGAGTGGAACGGGCGAGTGCATTAAATCATAAATTTAACAAAATTGTATTTATAAAAGCAGTTTTATTGTAATAAACGTAATTTTTATTATAAAAGGGGAGGAAATTATACAAAAATACCATTCAGGTCATTTATAAATTTTTTATTTCCGTTTCGGCATTTATTGGGAATTTTTAGATTCCCCTCGCCCTCTGGTGGCAAAAATATGATCGTCTATATTCGGTACTTTTTTGATTTAACGCATTGGTACAAGTTTTTTTAAGGTTTACTGAAGCTTTAAATAGTAAATCTTTTTGTGTTTTGTTGAATATGTAGTTATAAGGTGCAAGAATCCTTTTTAACACAATTTTTGACATTGATAAGTATACGTAGTTAAAATCAAGGATTCTAACCGAACCGTTTTATTAACCGAAATTCGGTTAAAACCGTTTTATTTGGACTAACCGAAACCGATTTTAGAAATTTTTAAACACCGTAACCGAAACCAGTTCTTAAGTGATTTTTTACCGATTTCTAACCATTTACTAACCGGTTTTTAACCGTTTTACTAACCGATTTTTAACCGTTTTATTAACCGGTTTGTAACCGCTTATACAGGATGCTTAAAAAGTTGTGGACACGCTCCACGATACGTTGTTTGGAAGCAATCGTTAAACAAGGGTAAAATAATTTAGAAAATATTTGGATACAAATTCGGAAGTTATTTTAAAGAAGTAAACTTGACAACATTGTTTTCAAAGTAAACTTTGAAGATAACATTACCTCTTAATATTTAATTCAAATTACATCTAATAAAGGTGTTACAGTTGAAATCATCATGACATTTTCTAAAATTGCGAGAATCAATTAGTCAAAATATAGACCATTTTATTATTAGTAATTTTTATTTAAAATGGATAAAAAATTTAAATTTTAAGTAGATGTTCGAAGTTATTTTTATCAGATTAAAGTTTCAGGAAACGAAGAAATAATTGTAATATTTTTACATTATTGCCTAATGTCATTTTTGTCAATTTTAAGATAAACTATAAATTTTATAATGCAAATATTTTAACATTCTCTACATAAATTAACATTTTTTGTTGAAAAATGCAATAACAACATAATTATCTTTATGTTCTGTACTATAAAGAACAAAAATAACTAAAAATGTACAAATAAATTTTTTTACTTTGAACACTCATATCTTGAATAATGTGCTAGAAGGATTTTTTTGAATATTTTTTCCTTGTCTAACGAGTGCTTCTTAACATCGTAGCGTGGAGCGTGTTCGCGACTTTTTGAGCACCCTGTATATCGGTTTTACAATCAAAATTAAAAAAAATACCGTTTTTTTCGGTTAACCGAAACCGTTTTTTTTCGGTTAACTGAAACCAAAACCGAAACCGAAAAAGAAAACTTAGTAACCGAAACTGTTTTGAAATTTTAATCGGTTAGAATCCCTGGTTAAAATTCCCAATAATAAATATATTTTTCTTCGAACGTCATTACAGCCTTCTGTAACGCTTAAAAGGCCGAAACAAGTAATTTTTTTTGAGCTATGGTCATGTTCGTGCACTACCGACGTAAATCGGGTACAATCGGGTATACTTTGTACTTCCAAGGAAAGAAATGCAATTTCTACTCCGCCAATTTGGAATCCCAATATACATTAACAACATGACATATGACTTATGTTAAATGTCATTTTAAAATTATTTTGTACATTATTATTTTGTAAATTACGACCTTCGAAGGAAAATAACTTTTTTAGTCCGAATAAAACAATATACAGTCGGACTCGTTTATAACGAATATCAAGGGATGGCGAATTTTGCTCGTAATAAACGTTGAGATTTTTACTCATTTACTTTTCTTGGCAAAATGGAAACGTTATAACTAAATAACGAGAAAACATATTATTATTTTCAATTCCCATGGGTGATAATATAAATTTCATAAATAGAAAGAACCCATTAATATATATTAATATAATAGAAAAAGAACCAAATTCGCCGAAAAAATTACTCGGTATATCCGTGAAAAGTTTCGCAATAACCAAATTGAAGTACATTGGAACCAGAACATATGTATATCCATATTGCTCGTTATATCCGGGAACATACGTAATATATTCGTGCTCGTTATAACCAAGTTCGACTGTACTATTATTTTCAACCGTAGGACTTAGATATATTTAAAAAAATATATTTCTGGAAAATAGATATATTTTCCAATCAACATTTTTTGAAATCTTTCATGTGATATTTTTTTATCATGATTTTCCTAAAAAAACTAAAACTTTTTTTTAATGCCAAATATTATTGATTTGAGTTTATTAGTGTAACATGAGTTAAGATTTAATATTATCTTTAATGATAATGGGTAACATTAACCACAGCTTTCAGAGATATTAATTAACGCTTTGCTGGGTTTACAGTGGAATAATTTGAATTATCGTATCGATTGTTTCAGATAAGGATTCCTATTCATCTCCACAATTCTGATACCATCTCTAAGCACCTCATACCCACCGAATCTACAACACCTCGTTTGAAACCCAAACTCTATCTAGACCAGGATGTCCCAATTTTTAGGTAAAAAAATATCTTCTCTCTTGCTGCCGGTGCGAAACTACTGAAATTACGTCATAAGTGGGTTAGTTCCTATATGACTGTCAGTTATTAAGTTATTTGGAGCTGACCTACAACTTAAGTTATCATAAAAGTATTATCTGTATATTCACTTAATCTTATGACTTATGAAGCTTAAAATGGTAGTTTTAACTTTTGGTCCAAAGGACATAATTTATTCACACAGAACTTGAGCTAAGTGGAAAGTTAATTATTTACCCGACTTATTCCAATTAACTCCCAAGTATAGTAACAAGAATTACCTTAACTTTCCACTGTGCTTTCAATCGTAATAAAATTTATTGCTTTGAATTAGAAACAGGCAGCAACTGAATGAATAAATCAATCAATTTGAATCATTGTTACAGTTCTTAGTATCGGCTGTTGCTAACAAATGATGCACACGTGTGAAAAAAGAAGTAAAAACCGTTTACTTTTTGCTTGAACATCCAAATAATTTATCTTCCTTGCCACTTTATTATGTACTTTTGAAATGGATTAATTCCAAGGCTTATCTCTCTTTAGATCTGCCGCCCTTTACGCAAGAATAACGCAGCCTAAAAAATCCATAACTAACTGCACGAGTTTTCTTTTCACACTAACAAACAGCAGCTACTTTAAAGCTTTCGGCATCACTCAAACCGAGGGCATTATTTATGTAAACAACCCGGCGTTATTGAAGGACTCTCCGAAGCTAGTCACGTAAGTAGATTTATCAATACATAATTTCAAACGTATCTTGAATATATTTATTTATAATTATTCATAAATTTAATTCTCAAATTTGCATTTCCCCGCATGAAGTTTATCTTTAGTATTTACCATCATAATGAATGGTGTCAGTAAAGTTATTCCCGGGAATTAAATTAATGAATCTAGGATTAATTTTTGTCATCATTTTTAATAAGTTAAAAATTTTATTAAGTACTTGCCCTACTTTTACCGCATGATCATTACTTAATGCATAAACTACTAAAATAGTGGTGTTCCCCAAGGATCCAACCTTGGTCCTTTGTTATTTTTATTGTTTTTTTTATGACATTTATGTGAGGATGATATGAAAATTACTAGGACAAACATACAATCTAGTATTTTTAAAATCTTAAAAATGTTAAACTTGTGTTAAATTTTGCATTTTTCCTGCCACTGTACGAGCTATAAGATAAGTAATTGAAACTGACGTTAAACTCGAAAATCTTTAAGCTTAAGCTTATATTCAAACTTTTTCAACGACGAAATTGAATTACTTAGTAACATCCCGTGCATAATCTTTCAACTGAAATTATTTCAGGTTGATGAAAATTGAATTAAAGACAACATACTTTAGTATTTAATATTCAATACTTAACTTTCAACGACTTAACTGTAGTTAAATAAATGTAAGATAATTAGTTTTTTCGTAAAAGTCAAAAAAACTTTATTACATAACTTCAAGCAATAAAAAAATTCCGAAACAATTTATTTATTTAGATTTCATGAAAATTCGACAAATAAAGCAGTTTTGAAATTTTTTTATCGAGAAATAAAAAGTTTTGAGTAATTTTATAAAAACAAAAAATCACCGATTTTTTGAAATAATCGACCAAAAAAATTCTAAGAAATTTATTTGTTTAGATTTCATGAAAATAATTAATAGATTTAAATTTTTTTATTGAATAATAAAAGTTACAGCAAGTTTTGTGTGATTTTATTAAAAAAAAAATTTTTCGTAAAAATCAATAAAAATCGATAAAAATATTTCAAAATAATTTATTTGTTAATATTTCACGAATATACAATAAATAAAGCATTTTATTAATTTTATTTATCATTTGCATGACTAAAAAATGTAATAATTCGAAAAACTCAATTCAACCTAGAATATCAACCTAAGATTATACTTATGAAAATAGGTATTTGTAAAATTTATTTATTGTTTATTTAGTTTTTTAAAAAACTTTAGTTTGCGTTTCTATCATTTTTTTATCAAGAGTTATAACAAAAAGCTCACTTATATGACCTTCAACTTGTATATTTGCACACAAATGAGCTTTTGATTATAATTCAACAATAAAAAGGGATACAAACCTGAGTTTGCTTTTTTCTGAAAGCTAAATAAATACCGAAGCAACTTTAACTATTTTAGTCATTAAAATTATTTTAGATGCAAAAGTAGAGCAGGTTAAAATAGAAAAATAAAAAATTATGATTCATAAAAAAAATATAATATACAGGTAAATGTCATTTTGCGCCGGTTCGATTTACGCCAATTTACAATTACACCGGTTGGTGCCGGCGTGGGATTTTCCGAATTTTCGAGTTAGTTTTCGTTTTATTTTTAAGCAAAATATAAAGATATGATATCCGATAGTTCGACTAAAGGGTCTTAATTACCAAAAGAATTCATTTGGTAATTAAGGAAATAAGGTATTGGCACTCAAAGACTGCCCTTCTTTCGACGAAATTAAAAATCCTCTATGATAAGTTATGCAGAAGATTACATTATTTAGAATTAAACCACTTCTTACATAGATTAGATATAACTGAAAATTTTTTTTGTAATAACAGATATCGTACATTAAACAAAAAATTAAGAAATTTAAAATCTACCTTAGATAAACAAAACTTTAATAAAACTCTTCTTGAATTCAATAATTTAAATTCTATAAATTTAGGAAACAATTTTGAATTTTTCCCTAGAGTAAAAAATTTAACTGAACATTTGTTAGAAAAAAAAAGAGTCCTTTAGTCGAACTATGGGATATCATGAATCACCAAACTACTGGAACCTTCAATTTTGAAAAAAAATATATGATTTTTTATTTTATTATAATATTAAAAGAATATTCAATTTGTAGTTTCATTATGAGCGAAATAGTGATTCAGAACCCAAACGTTGTGCGAAAATTGCACGAAAAATGTGTGTTCATTTTATGCCGATTTTTTTTACGCCGGTGTCTCTCGAAACGGAACCCCGGCGTAAAATGACGTTTACCTGTATTAAAATTAAATTTGCCTTAACAAATGTAACTTAGTTATTTATATTTTAAAATCGTTGATTTTTAATTTTTTGTTTTTTTTTTCTGAATAATTTTCCAAAAGTTACCTTTATCTACAGTTTGCTTTACTTCAACTAAAGAAATTTCTTTTAACATCTCAATAAATAAAACGTTGGATCTTTTACCTGAAGAAATATTTCTTTGGATGGATGTTACTATAACGGTCTAGTGATTTTAAATTTTTGTGACCGTTAACAAATAAACCTATAATAAACGTAGCGTATAATATTCTCTGATGCTTAAATCAATACCAACTGTCGCTACTCAAATATTTAATTTAAAATGAAAATCGTTTGACCCTTAGAGTGAGTAAAGTAAATAATAGGAAAAATTATTTCATTTGTTAAACTGTTGCGTAAAATAATTCATTTTTTATTAATAAATCTGCTCACTTTTCCAATAAATCAACAACAAAAATTCCGGAATATTTGTCAGTAAAATAAATCCCCAATTTAATTCCGGCCATATAATTCTGTTTTAATATTTTACAGGGTTATAAAAAAAGTCATTCGATGATTTCCGGGAATGAATTTATCCCGAAATTATTTTTTGCAGGATAAATGTGCAGTGGTTCAAGCGAAATATGTTGCAAATGGATGAAATCGTAGTTAATCTTCTCGAGAATCCATCAGACACCTGTGCAAACGTGGAAAAAGGAAAACAACACTGCGCAAAGTTTTCCAAATCAAAACAATGTCTCGCAGCATGCGGCATAGCAACTGGTGGATCCAACAGCGTGAAAAATCGGTGAGTAAACAGCTAGTTTAAAATATTTAATTTTCTAAAAACTAGGAAAACCAACTGTTGCGTAATTGTAAAGTAAATTAATAATTATATCTTCATTAACCTCGCCAAAGATGCTTGCTGCTCGCATATGTAACAAACCTATTAATTTGTATTGGTGCATTCATGCTGCAGCCCGGCTTCTCGCCAGGCTTCGCCCGTCAATCTACCCTACATCGATCATCGCTATAAGTTTTCAAATTAGCGCTGTGCTTGGTTGCTTGAAGGTCACTCTCACTTACTGTATGATGTATGATACTGTTGGTACTATACAGTTTCATTCGAGAAGCAAATCGTGGCTGCAGCATAATCTACATGGCGATGTGCAAGCAGCGAGGCTGCAGTCTAAATGTTCCCTAACTCTGCGTCTCGTGGTTTTCCAAATCGTAACTTTGGTAATTAAGCATCCTGTTAGCTTCTTGATATAATTGAAGCTATGACTGTCATTGTCGTTTTAAAATCGATTTATCATCCAATTAATAACAAAGCAATTCCACGAAATATTTGATCGCATGCGAGATTTATTATTTGAAGCAAATGTCCATGTCGTAGCAAAGAGGTGTGGACTTGGCGTTAATTTCCTTTCCGAGGTCTTTACCATACTCGAATTTCCTGACTCTTCCTATGATAAATGTCTGAAGTTATTTACTAATGTATAGATTTATTACTTATTTTAAATTTCCAGCTTAATACTTGCATGAAATATGTTGGGATTTCTTTAACCTCTATTTCACAAAAATTACTAAGAAATATATTTTTGGAAAAACTGGGATTTATATGCAGAACATGATAATTTGAAAAACGTTGATTTAATGATAAGATAATAGTTTGTGAAATTATTGTTAGAACCAATAATTGTAGATTTAATCAATTACTTTGAGGCTTAGATAAATTATTTTCCCTAAGCTAGGTAAATTATATGTAAATTGAACTAGTAATTAATGTGGTTTAATTGGTCTACATGGTGTGTTCCATCAAAACTATATAAATATTCAAAATCCTAATATTTGAACAAGTGATTTTGCAACAATCCACGGTTTTTAGTTGAAATATTTCAGTATTAAACGCGGATGTAAACTTTAACGGGCTATAAATTTATCCGAAGGGGATATTTTGTGATTAATAAAATATCGGATTTAAATCTTTTACGATTTTTTCATTTTATGTAGATAAATGAAGCTATAATAATTATTTTTGCTTTATAATTCCCATTACTAGATGAATCAATATTTGATGTATGTAATCACGTCCAATTACTTTTGCAGGAAAGTTGGAGGACCCATGCGATGCATGTGGAAGGATGATTTGGAGTCCAATTTACTAGACACTCCACACTACAATACCTGCACACCTGACATCGAAACATGCCCTAATGAAATTTGCGACTCTTTGGAACAGCTGAGTCACCTCATTTGTCCTCAGGACTGCACTAGTCAGTTTAAATATTAATTCACTAATCCTAAATTATTTACAACTGGTAACATAAATAATCTAATAAGGCCGGGAGCGCACTGGGGTGGTGTGGTGGTGGTGGCGTGGCGAGTGGCATTTTGGAACGCTTTATAACGGGTACTGTGGCGCATGGTGGGGTAGTGATGCAGTGGGGTGCCATTTTTCTAGTATTGTATTTGTTATAAAGTCTTTCAGTGCTGCCACTTACTACTATGGCGTCCTACCACTTCATCGAGAGTCCATTTACATCGACACGACCGTTTCATCGACACGGATATTTCATCGACATGACCAATTCATCGACATTACCTTTTCATCGACAACCGTTTCATCGACACCACCTTTTCATCCACAAATACTTTCTTCGAAAAGGACGTTTCATCGTCATGAACTTTTCATCGTGTGACGTTTTTTTTTTTTTTAGCAAAATATATTTAAAAACAATTAAAACATAACCAGAATCTAGTTAACTAACACGAAATATTCACGGGACGGATAGTCGGCTCCGTCAGCTCAATGAAGATGGGAGTGAGTACAATAGATTTAAAAAAAAAATAGATTACCTGGGCGCCACGCGACTTTGCAACTACCCTGCTTATTCAGAAATAAGTCACGAAAATCCTGAAATCCCGAAAATATTTCCTAGATTCGCAAAATAAAATAAACAAATACGTACAATTACTAATTTCTGCGTAGCTCTCACAGTTAGGATAAGTATTGACAGGTTAATATAAATACGCAATATTGTTTAGGTAAGAAACCGTAGATACCCACTACTTATTTTAGGTTTTTCTTTTTTTGGTAAGGTGTGACAAACAAATTCAAACTATGGGATACCTTAAAATAAATGTGTTTATTTGAGTAAATAAATTTTGCAAACAGTTTAGATGTAAATGCAAGGCATAAAATAAGATGTAACTACCTATGAAATTACCAACGTAGTATAAAATTGTTTGACAAAGGAATTCCAAAAATTAAACAAACTCTGGTACGAAAAATAACGTTATTTGTCGTTTACAAATAATTTACAAAATTATCAATCAGCTGCATTTGCAGTTTTGACCCCATTAATGTTAAATAAAAAAACCTAAATAATATGTAATGTATCTAGTTTAAAATTAGAACAAAACACGGTGTAGGCCACAAGTGCTAAAAACCCAAGTTGGCCTTGGACACCCAGAAACAACTTGCTTAACTTTTCTAAATTAGTAACCATACGTTATTGAATGAAAATCAAATGCTGCTTGAGCTGAGCACAAAAACTAATAAAGTTATCTTAGACTCTACAATCTTAAAACGTAAGCTTGAATTTAAATCGCAGAATTTATCTTTAGTAAAATTTTGAATTTTTTTTTTTGTATATAAACAAAGGAAGACAGTATTAATTTTACTGCTTGTTACTTTAATAAACTTTACTAACTCTAATAAAGCAAGAAAATTGTAATTCCAGCTCTCATTGAAAATGTTGATTACTGACAAAAAAAACTTCTAATAATGTTCAAAACTTAAGATCTACGCTTATCTGCTTTAAACCATTGGCCACCACTCAGGGAATAACGTCCAAGAATGATCCACCTCCACAGCTCCACTGTTCCAAATATGCTGCTGAATTCCACACAATTTGGCCTCCGAATTTTCCCTGAACCAAACCAACGAAAGCGGCAAAATGGCGGCTCCAACAAAGACAAAGCGCGGAAGAATCGCACCGTAGACGAAAACTCCAATACAACAAAATGGCAATTCAAAATTGCAACGCCGGGACTAAGCCCGTAAGAAAAACCCAGATGAACAGGTTTTGTTCGTAATTTATTTTATTTAAGCACGTGTTGCTGCTAATACCAAAAATTTATTTCCGACTTCGTCGTTTCGCAGCCAGCGGTCCAAATCACCAAAATACTCGAATAATCGACCATATACTGGATACAGCAAATCAGGTATTATCCAAAGTAGAAGAAGCAAAAATCCGTTTAACAAACGACTGAATCACTACAGAATTCAACGCACTTCGAACTACTTCGAGCAACAGCTAAACTCCAAAATGGAGCCTCAGAAAAATGGCATAATTCCAAAGATCGAGAACAAACAATCGGAACGCTAAACAATTGAAGCGCAAGCCACACGAGCGATCCGCGGACAAATTCGAAAAATGAATCCAAATTTGCAGCTCACGATAAGTACGTGTCTGGTTGCCTAGGTTAAAAGATTAAAAAGAACTAAAATAATAAAAGAGAGAGACTTGAGAACAACCCTAAAAGTTGCTACAAAAAAATAACGCTACAATCGACAACCGTTTCATCGACACTGCCTTCGACATTACCAATTCTTCGAAAATGTCATTTCATCGACTACAGTTTCCGCTTCATCGACAAAGACATGATACATCGCCAATATCGTTTTATCGACACAGATATTTAAAATACTTTAGAATGTTTCTGTCAACGAAAAAATAGTGTCGAAGAAAAGGTTTGTCGATGGAAAGGTAGTGTCGATGAAACGGTTGTCGATGAAACGTATGTGTCGATGAAAGGTCTTTGTCGAAGAAAAGTAGTGTCAACAAAATGGTTGTCGATGAAACGTCCATGTCGATGAATTGGTCATGTCGGTGAAACGTGTGTGTCGATGAAACAGTCGTGTCGATGAAACGGCCTGTCAATGAAATTGCATGTCGATCAAAGTGTATTGTCGATAGAACGGAATACGACCTGCTACTTTATTGGTACGTCACCTGCATACCACTTGGTGCGCGACCGGTGTGGAGTGGTGGTGGTGTGGCGAGTGGCGTTTTTGGAACCCTCTATAACGGGTACTGTGGCGCTCATTGGGGTGATAAGGTAATAGGTTAAGAGGGTAGCCATTTTTCTGGTGGCACCCCACTACGTGGCGACTTTAGTTCACGGTATTGTATTTGATATAAAGTCTTTCAGAGGTGCCACTTGCCACTTTATTGTTACGTTACCTGAATACCACTTTGTTGCGTGCAGGGTCTAAAGGTTTAAAATGAATATGTTAAACCAATCTACTGCTAGCTGCTTCTATAGTTCTATTGCTTTTTAGAGTGTATTGCGTTGTTAGTTTCTGAAAATCCAATTTATTTCCAAAGGAAGCCTGTCACTTAACACATTTTTTAGAAATTTTATTGTATTGGGCTTTTATGTCAATATTGAATTGTGAACCACGAAAAGTAAAAGGAACGTTTATAAACACCCGTACGTGACTTTTTTTATGAAATTCTAATAATTTATTTTATTTCAGATCGAGTAGGCGTTCCATCAGGGGTGAATAAAAAAACTGGACATGGAATATCGGCTGGGTTTGGAGTCTGTACTTGTGATAATACCGGTTACTGCGTTTGCAACCCTAAAAATGATAATAAAACCAAGCATAAAAAGAGCGATGAGTTACTCCTCGTCAGTAATGAAACTTCAGGTAATTTAATTCCTCTCTTCACGTCGCCGTCTCCCAACTTGAGTCGACGCACTGGTAATTTGAATATTTATCTGATTTAATTATTTTTCCAATTATGTTTTCTGAAGGTTTGGAAATAGCTACTTGTGGAACGGGATGCCTTCTCGGAATTTTGGCCGGTGGCATTTTCCTTGTAGCTGCGGTGGCAGCTGTGGTTGCCTGCTGGCGATTCGATCGCGTACATAAAATGAGAGACAAGTTTTCTGATGAAAATAACGATCTGTCAGCTCCTCTCTCGGATTATGTTGACCGTGGTTTGATACCAGAGACTGGCTTTACTTTGAATTTTGATATGACCACAAGTCTCAGCCAGCAGAGTGCGAACAAAATGACAGTAAGGGTTTTGTGTTTTGTTAATGATTTTGTGGGGTAATTGGGTATTATGCATGTAACTGAAGAAGATGCACTATACCCAATTAATTTTATTGTTTTTAAGTGGGTAATTTTATATTTTCATGCAGCCGGACTCTAAATGGGAGTTTCCTAGGAATCAGCTTATAGTGGAGCAAACTTTGGGCGAAGGTGAATTTGGAAGGGTACTCAGAGCAAGGGCCAAAGACATTGCTGGACAATCAGGTACGAAATCATCAATCCCTATTTTCAAGTCTTTTAAATTGGGTTTCCAAGCTAATCTTCCTCTTGTTGTCGAATGGGGAACTAATATGATGACGTCAAAAATAGGTTAGTTGTCATTTGTCATCACGTTGTCACTTCGGTTACGCTGTCTTGCATTAAACTACTTCTGACGTCATTTTTGGTACTATAATATTAATATTAGAGCCAAAGTTGAATAAATTGTGAACAACTCTGTTTAAACTCCAACAAAACATTAAAAAAATATAATGGTGTTCATTTTTTATAATAATAACTCGAAATGCCTCTTATAATAATTTCCATCAAAAAATAACTGTTGAAAATAAGGATTTAGAGATTGAAGATTACGAAAAACCTTTTCGCATCAAATCCTTCAGTCCAACGATTAAGGTTCTTTGGATGTCATCAGTTGTCTGTGCACGTATCCTTTAGTCATAATTTTATATCCGGATGGAAGTAGTAAATCATTTTGTTGAAGACCATTCAAGCTTGAACTAGAAAATAAGCACCAAATATAGTAGTTAATTTAAAATAAATTACTTCTATTAAACAATTTTATTTTAGTACAACTTTAACTTATAAACTTTACGACTCAATAGATCTTTAAATAGTATCAAATCAAATAATTTATTTTCTAATAAAAGCTGGAGAAACAATAAAAGTAACTCCTACGCAACTTCTATCCTTTCTAACTCTTCGCTTTTTTATTTACCAAAATAAAGGAAACTATTTCACCCACTTCCCGCCGATTATCTCTTGACCCTAAACTTGAAAACAAATTGCAACTTTTGGTACGGTTGAGGGCACTCACGCGCCCAATTTTAAGACGTCCGTTATCTCCAAATACTTTCCCAAGAATCGGCTTTAGAGAGCTTAGGATGATTGCTAAAAAGTGTATTATGAAAATTGTTTCCATTTAGGTTACACAATTGTGGCAGTGAAGACCCTAAAGGACGACGCACGAGATACTGAGCTTTTAGATCTGCTATCAGAATACCAACTTCTGAAAGAAGTCTCGCACCCGAATGTAATTCGGTTATTGGGGGCCTCAACAGCTCCTGGAGGGCCTGTTTATTTAATCATAGAATTTGCACAGTACGGATCACTAAGGTAAACCGAAAAATATGTAAATTTACCCTTGTTTGATTACATGTTTGTTTGTAGGAGCTACCTCAGGAGAAGCCGTCATTTAAAATCTGAAAGCCAACCCCCAATATCTGCAAGGCTTGAAGAAATTCCCAGAAATGATAACTACGACGAGCCCAAACATTGCAAAGTTACTCCCACAGATATTCTTTCATTTGCTTGGCAAATTTCCAATGGAATGAGTTATTTAACTGACATTAAAGTAAGAAAATTTAATCAGCTGAAAGTTTTTTGTAAAAGAAATGTCATGTTTTTAGTTAGTCCATCGCGATTTAGCAGCGCGTAATGTACTTTTGACAGAAAATAAAGTTTGTAAAATATCCGATTTTGGACTTACAAGAGATATTTATGAAGATGATGCTTATTTCAAAAGAAGTAAAGGAAGGGGTAAGTTTCAATTCATTCAAAGAATTTCTAAATTATTTCTATTTTTCCCAAATTTTTTTCTTCAAAACTTACATTTAAATGCGCTTTTACGTGAAATTTATGATTCAACTTATTACTCCAAATGATAAATTCAAAAACTTTTAATTGGAATAAGTTGGAAAATTTTAATAATTTACATAACACAGATTAGTAGGTTTGATTTAAAATATGTAATTTTGAAATTTAGTTCCAGTAAAGTGGATGGCTCCTGAATCATTATCAGATCATGTTTACACAAGTAAATCTGATGTTTGGAGTTTTGGAATTTTAACATGGGAGCTTGTGACATTAGGGGCCACTCCTTATCCTGGAATTCAAGTACAAAATTTATTCCATCTTCTAAAATCTGGATATAGAATGGAAAGACCAGAACATTGCTCCACAGCCTTGTAAGTAAACTTTTTGGTAAAATTAAACTCACTTTGTAAGACTTGAAAGTAATTAAATGAATTAAGTATAATTTAATATACGTCGTAATTTCTTTCCAGACTTGTTTTTATATCTTATAATTTTCTGGCTATAAAATCCCACTTAGACTTTAATTGCGAATTTATTTGCAGGTATAAAATCATGAGGAGCTGCTGGCATATTGATCCTATACAAAGGCCAACATTCCATGAATTGTCTGATAAGTGGGAAAAAATGTTGAGCGACCAAGTGGAATATTTAGATCTCACTCCAAATGCCATCCACAATCGGAGTTATTTTTACAGCGTAAATGAGAACGAAGGTAAGAAACAAAATATTGGAAAAAGTAAATTCGTTTTTAAATTAATTTTTAGAAAATTTACCACGTACGAGTTCTAAAGAGGAAAGTGATGAAGAAGATGATTTAGAAGAAAATTTGCACAATAATCATGAAGAACCTAAATGCTCAGCTTCGCAAAAATTACTTGAAGAGCCTGAGTTAGCTTCAAGTAGCCAGCAAGGAGATGTTAGTCCTGCAAAATCACAAGGCTATGAAACTCCAGTGAAAATTACTCATAAAGCTACCACGCCATCTAATGAAAATCCTCAGTATTACACAAACATGGCGGCATTCGAAAATAAAAACCCACAACAGTAATACTATTTTCATAGCTTTACTGTCAAAGTCCAAATATTATTCTAGTCAAAAGCGAGTTGCTAAATTTTCTGAGGATAAAATCACGTTAAAAGTAAAAATCTAAGAATCAAAGCGGCAAATTTAAAACATTCTTCGAAATTAGCACGCTGGGCAGAAGGCTGAAATTTTACTAATTTTTTTCTAGTTACCAGCTACCCTTTTAGTACTAAATTATCAAGTGATGCCTTTATTCATTCTTAAATTAATAACGAGAGTCTTCTATCAAAAACTTATTGCAAAATCAACATGGTTTATTTAAAAAAATAAAACTTTTGTTTTTGCCATTGCTTTGGTTAAATTGGTGTACGTTTTTATAAAATTTAAATAAAAGCTTTGCGACAATTTATTGAACTGTGATATTTGTTTTTAAATTTATTTGTTATTAATATTTAAGTACTTATATTTGTTTTTGTTATAGTTGTTAAAATGTTTTACACTTCACCTGCTTAAACCCTAAAATTTTTCGATTTTTAAATCACCCTGTATATTGCAAATATTGTTTTGTGTTTCTTTCTAGCAACAAATTGTATAATTTTGGTTTTGCATTTATTTTCTAACATTTTCATTAAAATTTCCCTAAAAATTTGAATCGTGTAATAAGAAGTGCTTTATGATAAGTCGTTGAAATCGTTTATAAAAGTTACTTGATTATCGATATTAAAGTAAAAAGTGCAGCTTCTTATAGGTAAATGGTACAATATTATTTAATTATAAAATAAATAATGTAATTTATTGGATATTTATACAAAAAACCTAAATGTACATAAACATATGTATTTATATTTAATACAATTTTAGATATTTTTTTATATTTTTATCATAGCGTTGTTTTTATAATGTTTTTCTGTGTAACTGTAATAAAAATTAAATGTTACAATATATTTATTCAACAAAAATCATAGTTTTTTTTTCCAAAATCCTGAAATCGCATCGTAGATTACAATTACACTTAAAGTAAACCTCAAAGGAAAAAAGGCTAAAGTTAATATTTAATTCCTAAAAACAACGTGACTTAGACGACAAAATTCCATAATGGACAAATAGCCAAAAAAAAATCCAAACGATAATAAAAAAGCCCGAAGTTCAAAAGAGAAAATGATAAAAGGCTTGGACATATGGCCTACGGCAACAAAACGCAGACTTCAACAAAAAGCTGAAAAACACGGTTGATGGTTGGCGGGAAAAGGGGACGAAAGACAAAAAGCTGAACGTCAAAAAGCCGACGTGTACAAAATCCCAAGGAAGTACAAACGATAAAAGGCCGTCTTGGACCTATGGCCGATTTGAAAACATGCACAGCCGATTATGCCTTTTGTCATTAAAGCTGAAAGAACCAAAGGCGAAAGGGATAAAAGGCTAACTTGGTCATAAGGCTGACGGCGACAAAAGACCGACTTGAACAAAAAACTGAAAACTGTATGGCCGATTCTGGATATATGTATGACGGGAAGAAAGGACGAAAGACAAAAGCTGAACGACAAAAGACATGTCGACATGTACAAAACCCCGAAAAAAGATCTACGATAAAAGGCTGTTTTTGAAATATGGCCCATTTGAACATATGTACAGCCGAATATGTCTATTGTCGTTAGGTTAGGTTAGGTCAAAGGAAGACACTGTGGAACATGCATACTTTGAATGCCCCAGATGGACAGTACGAAGGCACGACGTCGATACCAAGGCGGGATACAGACTCACACCAGACAACATTGTACCCTACATGCTACAAAACGAAACCAACTGGGGACACGTGGAAACGCTCATAAAGGAAATTGGTAACACCAAAGAAAAAGAGGAAAGAGCAAAGCAAGCGGCAGGTAAGAACCAAGCCTAGCCGAACAAAGGGAAGGAGGTGCGACCAGGGGGAGTTGAAGTAATGCCTAAAGGCGGTTCCACCCCTGCTGGGGTATAGAAAGGGGTGAGGTTTTTAGTGGGTAGTCCCACACTGGCGACCATACAAGATCTTCGGCCGCCGTCGTGCGTGATGCATTTTCCTCACCTCTCAAACAAAAAAAATAGGTTAGGTCAAACAACCATTCCTGCACCCGTTTGGCAAGACGTCATGAAAGTAAATAAATAGCGTCAAATGCTTGAACAAGTCCAGAGAAACATGGCAATTAGAATAGCCAGAGCATATAGGACCATAAGTCTGGAGAGTGTAAGGGTGCTGGCAAGGACCCCCCCCCCCCTATTAACCTGCTGGCAGATGAAAGGGTAACAGCCCAGGAAGGAGACGCACCGAGTAGGAAAGAGCTCAGGGGATGTGGGATAATTATAGTGGGAGCAGCTGGCTGAAATCACTGATACCAAAGTTAGAACCATGGGTAAACAGGAAGCACTGGGAAATTTCGTACGGACTAAGCCAGATGCTAAGTGGATGGGGGTGTTTCGAGACATGCCTATTCAAAATTGGCAGGAGAACATCGCCCATATGCCAACAGTGTAATGAAGAGGACCGCACAGCGGAGCAAGATCTACTGAGGTGCCCGGTGTGGGAAACACAAAGACGTGAAACGCAAAGTATGGTTGGTGAGCAGAAAAGCGCGAGTAATGTAGTAAACGTCATGCTAGTCGACGAAGAGAAATGGAAAGTTATGAAGAAAATCGTTAGCGGCAAAGAGGCACTCCAAAGAAGTAGGAGAGATGAATGAAGGATGGTGTCGTAGTAATACCGCTGGTGATTCCGACATAAGAACGGGGTGAGGTTTTAGTGGGTAGCCCTGCATTGGAATGTGCGGGGTAGTCCCACACTATGGGTCGTTCCAGATCTGTAGGCCGGTGCGTAACGTATTTTCTCAGCTCTCTAAAAAAAAAGGTCAAAGAACCATAGCCCAACTAAAGGAAAGTTGAACGATAAAATGCCAAAAAGCCCAAAGAAAGACAAACGATAAAAGGCCGTCTTGGACATATGGCCGATTTGAAAACATCTACAGCCGATTATGCCTTTTGTCATTAGAGCTGAAAGAACCAAAGGCGAAAGGATAAAAGGCCAACTTGGTCATAAGGCTGACGGGGATAAAAGACCGACTTGAACAAAAAGCTGAAAACCATATGCCCGATTCTCGACATATGGATGACGGAAAGAAAGGACGAAAGACAAAACCTGAACGACAAAAGACAAAAGGTCGACATGTACAAAACCCCGAAAAAAGATCTTCGATAAAAGGATGTCTTTGAAATACGGCCCATTTGAACATATGTACAGTCGAATATGTATTTTGTTATTAGGCTTCAAAAAACCAAAGGCCAACTTGGTGATATGGCTGACGGGGACAAAATACCGACTTGAACAAAAAGCTGAAAACCATATGTGACCGATTCTGGACATATGGATGACGGGAAGAAAGGACGAAAGACAAAAGCTGAACGACAAAAGACAAATGGTCGACATGTACAAAACCCCGAAAAAAAAATCTACGATAAATGGCTGCCTTTGAAATACGGCCCATTTGAACATATGTACAGTCGAATATGTATTTTGTTATTAGGCTTCAAAAAACCAAAGGCCAACTTGGTGATATGGCTGACGGGGACAAAATGCCGACTTGAACAAAAAGCTGAAAACCATATGTGACCGATTCTGGACATATGGATGACGGGAAAAAAGTACGAAAGAGAAAAGGCTGAACGACAAAAGCCCGAATAAAAAGACCTACGATAAAAGGCTGCTTTGGCATTTGGCCCATTTGACCATATGTACAGCTGATTATGTCTTTTGTCGTTAGACCTCAAAGAACTAAAGGTCGAAGGATAAAAATAAAAAATCAACTTGATCGTATATTATAGCAAACAGAGATAAAAGGCCGAAAGACAAAAAGTTGAGCGACAAAAGATCGTTTTGGAAAAATGGTCGATTCTGCTTTAATATTTTGATCTTTTGTCCATATCGGCCTTTTTTTCTTACGTGGCTGTGTTTTGCCTCGGCCTTTTGTCCAAGTTGGCTTTTTTATTATCTGCCTTTTTCTTTCGGCGTTTTGTCTCTTTCGGTTTTTAAGTGTAGACCTGGTTGGACCAAAAACATTACACTGTTTGTGGCCAACCACGCCATCTATTATCTACTAGTACTTCAAATTCACAATACGTCAGGGGATTTATTGGACCCTCCAGTAATTCAGTGTCCAATTTTGAACTTATGCGTTATGCTTCTACTTCATAGATGTCGCACAAGTATTAAGCATACCAAAGTAGAATTTGGGACATCTAGTGATCTATCGTAAAAACTTAAAACTAAAGTACCATTTTAGAGTTATCGCACAATTTATTAACTGCAACCCAAAATACAAGTAACTGTTTAAAGGTTAGGCAACCAAGTAATCTGTGAGGATGTCTGCATATGTTGCTTATCAAGATCTTCGGGGGAATAGGTATTCGGAAGCAAAATTCAACCATATTTATTCAATAGACTATAGATATCCTAGACTAACTAGACCATTTTTCAATATTTATATTTCTAACAAGATTCATACAAGAATACAATATATCTTTGCATCTTATAAAAATATAAATAATGATGAAGATGGTAATGACATTTCTATTGTTTTGTAGAGTATACCACTTTTCAGCATTCACTCACTGACCAAGAAGAAGAGCACACTGGTCCTGAAAGGAAAACCAGGGAAAACATTGCATATATCACATGAGGATCAGCTGAGTTTGTAAAATAGTGGGAGTATCGAGTGAGTTTATTGCGCAGGAGCAACATAGTGAGTGGAAATATTCCTATTTTAGACCGTGAACAAACGGCACAAAGCAGTTTATTGCTGACAGTGCATGAGAATACGTCTAGTGTCTCAAACCTTCCCTTTTATGAAATCGCTATTTAACCTTGAAAATTAAAGAAAACCTATTTAATTTCCATCATTAAAAGCGCCTTTGTATCAATTGCATGCGTTTTATTCTATTTTCAGCCGGAAATAGTAGCCTTTTACTCTACTTTCACCACCATCCATCATCAGTACGTACTACAAATGTTAGTGAAATTACTTGATATGTGACACAATCGTAGGATTTCTGTGTTTATTTTGTTTTAAATTTATTAGTTTTTTGAGTGAGTCGGATTTTGTTAAAAAGAGTCTGGGTGTGTGTGCTTGTGTTTTAACTGCAGTGCTCTCCTCGCTGGAATCGATAATAGCACCTTTTGCCCCGTTGCCGTTTATTCATTCTGCTAAATACGTCGCCCTTGCAACGCTGCTCAGCTGAGCAGGACATTGCACGCACTTGTAAGTAGACAACCTACTTTATTATTTTAATTTAGTTAATGCTTTCTTTGGCGTGAATACGATTATCTCACGTAACATGAGAATGAGCCAGTTTTAAAATCCATTGAGCAATTCTCCACTATTTATGCCAATTTCCGAGCGCTCTCAATTCTGGGATAATGGACAACTATTATTGCTTAACTTAAGTCATAAATTATTTCTAACCTCCAAAATTATGTCAAATTTATTTTACCTTAAAAAATACCCAATTATTTTCTAGAACGTTCCAAGAGGTTTACAATAAATAAATTTAAATAAAACAAACTATTTTTTCTTTAATGTCCTCATAAAAATTTTATTTTTATGCAAAACAACTTAAAAAAATTCTATAATAACTGTTATTTATCAATTAAATACTTATTTTAAATAGATTTGTTCTAAGTAATTACATACGGCTGAAAATTCACTTCGATTCTTGGACGGGGTATATCAAGTCCTCGATTATAAATCCTGGATTATAAAAATGTCCTGAAGTACAATAAAAGGTCGCTGGTCAAATAAAATTTTAAACAATAGAATAGCTTTGATTAATGGTAGCCTTTTGTCTATTCTGATTTTTATTCATCCTCAAGGTTTCCTATTCTATTCTTGAAAACAATTCATAGTATTTTTACTTTTATTCAGCTTGATTATAAAAAATATTACTTGCATCAAACCCTACTTACCTGCAGCAATAATTAAAACATGTTTTTATAAAAATTTACACTAATTATCGAAGGATTTTTAAAGATTAAAAAAAATGACAGTCATTAATAATTTCCTGCGTTAAAAGACGATTACAGAGGCAAAAAGTATAGAGTGATGATGAAATAGAAAAGGGTGCCAACCTAAGATTGTATTGTCGCAAATATGAATTATACAGGGTGTCCCTTATCGTATGGGGCGCTTTAAATTTTTTTAAGTGAAGCATATCTGGTACTTCTCACTGTAAAAAATTGTGTTTAAGTTTAAAACGCATTTTAACTACTCAAATAGATTTAATTCTCAAATAAAACCCGTAAAATATGTACTAAACCTCGCAATTAAATAAAAAGCACCGGGTTTTACTTGTGTGAAGTTAGCAATAGATTCCAGCAATTACTTTTTTTCCTAAAATATTTCATATTTTTTACTTAAATTGATACAAGTTTTTTTAACGCGAGCAACGTTCAACGGTGATAGAAGTGATAGCAAGAAAAGTATATGTATACAGGGTGTTTCATTGAAAACTTCAAATGTCGTTTATTTCATAACTAAAAATTTTTTCAAAAAATTAACCGAATACGCCGATTTTTGTTTTGAGGGGGACGCATTATAAGACCGATTTAAGCACTCTCACGTCACTCCCTTAAGCGGGGGGCGTTAACCCCCTAATTTCTTAAATGGCAACACGGGTTGAGTAATATATCATTTGAAAGCTGCTTTTAATTAGAATTCAACGGTATAAATTAAATTAAAATTGATCGATTCGTTTTAAAGAAAAAAATTAAAAACTCATTGCAATAAATAAATTTTAAAAATGTTAAATTAACCCAAAAAAATATTTTTTCAATTAGCAAATTATTAAATACTCAATAAAAAATTGAAGGTTAGATGTCCCGTTTGGTTCTCATGAATAATTTAATTTAAAATTTAATCGCAAAAGAAGAATAAATAAATTTCTTTGTTATGTTATCCACATGATTTGACAGGTGTTTAAATCTAAATAAAATGTGATTTAAAAATTGAAATAATTTAATTTAGTGTATTACAAGTTTTCGAATTAAATAGATTACACTAACTTTATTACCACCTAACCATTCAAAATGGTTTATTCTAAGGATGATCGAGTTGAGATTATTTTGCTATACGGTGAAGAAAGAAGATGTGCTCTTCGAGCAGCTACTCGTTTTAATAATCTTCATCCAGATAAAAATGTATCTGCAAGATATGTTTTAGATTGATTCAATAAATTTCGTGAAACGGGTTCAGTAGGAAATAAAAAAAGAAATGGCGGCCCCCCAAATGAAGTAGAAACGTTGACTGTAAATCCACAAACTTCCATAAGAAACTTATCTACATTAACAGGACTTCAAAGTACCAAGGTTTGGAGAATTTAAAAAAATTTAAAATATCGCCCGTATAAATTTTCTTGTCATCAAGAATTAAGTGAACAAAGTTTTGTGAAGTTATGTCTAATAGACTATCAAATACTCCAAACCAATTACAAAACATCTGCTTTAGTGATGAAGCAACATTTAATTTGAGGGGTAAAATTAATAAAGATAACTGTCGTTATTGGAGTACAGAAAATCCACATTGGATGCGGGAAGAGGACTGTCAGTATCCAGAAAAATTAAATGTTTGGCTAGTCATTTATGGGGACCATATTATAGGCCTAATATTTATTGATGGCAACTTAACAGGCGAAAAGTATTTAGATATGCTGCAAAATATTACCGAACCTAATATAACACATGTCTTAGAAAATGATGATATGCTGGACGAAAATTTGATAATTTTTTAACAGGATGGTGCTCCGCCACATTATACGTTACCAATATTTAAACAGAACCTTTCCTAGTTGGATTGGCCGTAGAGGTGCTATTGAATGGCCAGCACGCTCACCTGACCTCACACCGCTGGATTTTTTCGTTTGGGGCTATTTAAAAAATAAAGTCTTCCAGAACCAACCTGATACTTTAGCAAACCTTCTTCAAAGGATCATAAACGATTGTGGAAATGTTACACCAGTAATGCTAAAAAATGTTCGCGCAGAGTTTGAAGACCGTCTCTATTTCTGCTTGGAAAATTCTGGAAAACATTTCGAACATTTACTTTAATTGTATATTTAAAAATAAAATTATTTTATAACTAAAAAAAAATTATTGCAAACTTTAAATTTGAGTATTACAATAGGTTTTTATTTTTTTTCTTTAAAACGAATCTATAAATTTTAATTTAATTTATACCGTTGAATTCTAATTAAAAGCAGCTTTCAAATGATATATTACTCAACCCCTGTTGCCATTTAAGAAATTAGGGGGTTAACGCCCCCCGCTTAAGGGAGTGACGTGAGAGTGCTTAAATCGGTCTTATAATGCGTCCCCCTCAAAACAAAAATCGGCGTGGTCGGTTAATTTTTTGAAAAAAATTTTGGTTGTGAAATAAACAACATTTGAAGTTTTCAATGAAACACCCTGTATATTATATTTTGTTCTTACACTTATAAAGAACAAATTAAACGTGCTCTTTTTTGTGATGTGTATACAAAGGCTTTGATTAGGAGGATGTTGTCATTTGGGTATTGATAAAGGCATAAATTTTAGGAATCCCTCCACAAATTATTACATTTTATTATTTTTTTCAATTTAAGTAAAAAGTATGAAATATTTTAGGAAAAAAAATAATTGCTGACTCCTGGTCTGATTTTGAAAAAACTTTTTATGCAGTTTTACCAAAGACTGTATCTGTAACAAAATATAAAAAAATTGAGCGCTTACAATTTTTTGTTTTCGATAAAAAAAAATATAATCTGAAAAAGTTTCTATTTTTTTAATTTTTTTTATATTTTTTTTTTAAATTCTTGACTCCTGGTCTGATTTGAAATAAACTTTTTATGCCGTTTTACTAAGGACTGTATTTTTAACAAAATATAAAAAAATTGAGCCCTTACATTTTTTTGTTTTCGATTAAAAAAATTAAATGTGAAAAAGTGACTGATTATTTTCATACTTTTTTAAATATTTTGACTCCTGGTCTGATTTAAAAAAACTCTTTCTGCAGTTTTACTAACGACTGTATGTGTAACAAAATATAAAAAAATTGAGCCCTTACATTTTTTTGTTTGCCATAAAAAAAATAAAATGTGAAAAAGTGACTGATTATTTTCATTCTTTTTTTAAATATTTTGACTCCTGGTCTGATTTAGAAAAAACTTTTTATGCAGTTTTACTAAAGATTGTACTTGTAACAAAATATAAAAAAATTGAGCCCTTGCATTTTTTTTTTCTAAAAAAAAATATGAATGTAAAAATGAATTAAATGTAACTTCAGCCCGGTCATGTTTTTTACCACTAAAAATTCTGCTTATTCTGAATGAATGAAAATCGATAAATCATAATATTAATTTTAAGCACTGTTAAAACATGTAATTATCGTAATTAATTTTCGATAATTAGATTTTAAATTGATGATGAAATGTGTAGCGAAGTGGCGTGAGTTTAAAAACATGAAGCTCACATTTTTTACTAATTAAAAAACGGGTGTAATTTGGATTATGAATTATAATATTTGCGTTTATGTTTACACAATGATTCAAGCAACTTTTTTGTTGTTTTTTCGCTTTTACTAACGGAATGTGCGCTATTTGCAAAATTTGTGTCAAGTGAAAATATTTACAACTCTTCAATAAACCTACGCAAATGAAATTATAGTTATATTAGCAATTTTCTAAGTATGTTACTAAATATAAATATTTAATATGAATACAACCAGTTTGTTTCGTTTCCGAGCACTGAAAATTGTTTAAATAAACATTAAACATTTTAAATTCAGTTATGAGTATTATAAATTGTAAACAATGACTTGCAACTCACGAATTTATCAATAATCTAAATTAGGTACAGGTAAACGTCGTTTTACGCCGGGGTAAAAAAAAATCGGCGTAAAATGAACACACATTTTTCTTGCTTTTTTCGCACAATGTTTGTGTTCTGAATCACTATTGTCGCGCATAATGAAACTACTGTAACGAAATATAAAAAATTGAGCCCTTACATTTTTTGTTTTCGCTAAAAAAAAATAAAATCTGAAAAAGTGACTATTTTTTTAATTTCTTGACTCCTGGTCTGATTTTGAAAAAACTTTTTATGCAGTTTTACTAAAGACTGTATCTGTAACAAAATATAAAAAAATTGAACACTTACTGTAACACGCGACTTATATAACTCATGTTTTGATATATCTACTATTTACAAAATATAGTTGAATAAAGAAAAATAATATAAATCCTACCTCTAAATTTTGTAAATGTATAATGTATAGTTTCGGACAAGTTTCGTTTAATAAACAAAAAAATACACTATTGACATTTAATTACAATCTATTCCCCTTTTTTTCCAAAGAGCTTCACTAAATAATACAATTTTATGTAAATAGCTATCTTATCAATTGATTATCAGGTGTTTTTTCCATCTAATTTGGTGACCTGGAAAAAAATATTCGTAAAAACTACATTTTTTTTACAAGAAAAGCAACACCAAAATTGGAAAAAGTTATCGACCCAAATTTTAAGTTCTGTTATAATTGAAATAAATTTAAAGTGATGACTGGAAGAAATGTTTCTTAAATTGAAATTAAATTTGGAAAGTAAAAAATCAATGATAAGATTCAAAATATTATAAATTAATAGGTTACCAAAGGTCCACCTGGGCGTACCTACATAATTTTTTGAAAACGTAAATTGCTTGGAAATTTGAAAAACTACCCTAATTCAAAACTTGATCTTTGGAGTAAAAAGTTCGTACAAAATCCACAAATCGATCAGTACATATAAGACGAGAGACGTACAACAAACGATGAACTTTTTGTACTCGGAAGTTCTTGTACAAGGTAGTCTCAAAAAATTTCGAGGAAGTTCTATGGAAGTCCTAGGAAGTTCTAAGGAGCTCCTAGAAAGTTCTCAATTTAAAAAACTACCTTAATAGAAAACGAGGGCTAAAAAAAGTTGTGTGCATGGTAGTCCTTGTAAAAGGGAGTTCCAAAGAATTCCAAAGAAGTTCTAAGGATATTTTTAGGTCCTGAATTTAAAAAAAAAACTACCTTACTAAAAAATTTGATCTATGGTGTAAAAATTTCGTAAAAATCTACAAATCTATCAGTATATCCAAGACGAGGGGTACAACACGCGAAGAATTCCTTCTACACAGAAGTCCTTATACAAAGAAGTTCCAATGAAATCCTAGAAACTAATAAAAATATAGTTTAATAGTAGTTTTTTAGAATTAAAGGTAAAATGAGATCATCATAAACTCGCTGATAAATTATTATACTTTGGATAGAGAAAAATCAACCCACAAATTGATAATTTTAGTTTACAATAAACAAATTCTATTTTCAATCCTATTAGCAGGTTGATTTTAATCAGTTAACAATCAACAAAAGTTATTTCATATAAGATGTGGATTTTGAAATGAATAAAATCCATCTCGTCATGTTTTTTTTAAGAACTAAAATCAGAAAATTTACGATTAAGTTGGAAAAGCTCCGAAAAATTTTTTTGGAAATTTAAAAAAATATTTAACTGTTACTTAAATTGAAAATGAAGTTTGGAACGTAAAAAAATCAATGATAAGATTCAAAATATTATAAATTAACAGATTACCAAAAATCCACCAAAACGTACCTACATGATTTTTTTAAAATGTAAATTGTTTGGAAATTTGAAAAACTATCTTAAGGGGTTTTCAACCTTCAAAGTTTTTATCTGTGAAAATTTTTAGGTTTTTGCTAAAATTTCTAGTTTTCGTGGTTTATTTAAAAAAATGCTTTCACAGCCCGATTAAAAAGTTCATCAAGCTTCCTGTAAAATTAACGAGAACCCAAAGACTTTTTCGACCAGCGCGTAATTTCAATTAAATTTAGGCCCCATGCAATTTTAAGCAACAAATGTAGGTTTTTCAAAATTATTTTAAAAGTCACTGGAAGCTTAATGAACTTTTTAATCGTGCTATAGGAGCATTTTTTTAAATACATATACCATAAAATATTTGAAATATTAGCAAAAACGTGAACATTTTCACAGTTGAAAATGTTGAAGGTTGAAACCCCCATAATTCAAAACTTGATCTTTGTAGTAAAAATATAATAAATCGATCAGTACATCCAAGACGAGAGACGTACCAAAAGCGATGAAGTGTTTTTACTCGGAAGTTTTTGTACAAGGTAGTCCCAAGGAATTTCGAGAAAGTGCTCGGAACTCCTGAATTTAGAAAAATACTCTAATTGAAAATTTGATCTTTGGCGTGAAAACTTCGTAATAATCCATAAATGTATCAGTACATCCAGGACTAGAGGAAGTTTTTGTACACGGAAATCCTTGTACAAGGAATTTTGAGAAAGTTCTAAGGAGTTCCTAGGAAGTTCTCAATTTATAAAACTACCCTAATAGAAAATTTAATCTTTGGTACATCCAGGAAGAGGGGTACAACACGCGAGGAAGTTTTTGTGTACGGTAATCCTTGTAAAAGGGAGTCCCAAAGAAGTTCTAAGGAATTCTTAGGAAGTCCTGAATTTAAAGAAAACTACCCTGCTAAACAAATTGATCTTTAATGTAAAAACTTCGTAAAAATCTACGAATCTATCAGTATATCCAGGACGAGGGGTGCAATACGCGAAGAAGTCCTTCTACACAGAAGTCCTTATACAAAGAAGTTCCAAGGAAATCCTAGAAACTAATAAAAATATAGTTTAATAGTAGTTTTTTAGAATTAAAGGTAAAATGAGATCATCATAAACTCGCTGATAAATTATTATACTTTGGATAGAGAAAAATCAACACCTAAATTGATAATTTTAGTTTAAAATAAACAAATTTTATTTTTAATCCTATAAGTTTCTTGGGGTTATTTGTTTTGAGTAACAATAAACCTTAATTTTACTAATTAAGTTTATTAACAAATATTTACAAATAGGAATGCATCGCAATGTCCACCCTGATTGACTGTTCTTAGGTTACTGAAATAAAGATTGCGCTTTGCTAGGGCTCAAGTGGAATTTGCAAATCCACAAGGCCTAACACATGGCCCTGAAGATGCCCTGGTACAGCGAAAATCACTTAAAATAAGGGACAGTGCAGGCAAAAACAAAAAAAATACAAATGTATAGAAATGAAACAAAAATAAAATACAACATAAAATTATGCTAATATTGAACAAAAATTTTTTGGAAATTTGGAAAACTGTTATTAGATTGAAAATGAAATTTGGAAAGTAAAGAAATCAATGATAAGATTCAAAATATTATAAATTAACAAAGGTCCACCAAAACGTGCCTACATAATTTTGTGAAAACGTAAATTGCTTGGAAATTTGAAAAAATATCTTAATTGAAAATTTGACCTTTGGAGTAAAAAGTTCGTAAAAAATCTACAAATCTATTAGTAGAAGTCCAGAATTTAAAAAAACTACTCTAATAAAAAAATTGATCTTTGGAGTGAAAACTTTGTAACAATCTATAAATGTATCAGTACATCCAGGACTAGAGGAAGTTTTTGTACACGGAAATCCATGTACAAGGAAGTCCCAAAGAATTTCGAGGAAGTGCTAGGAAGTTCTAAGGAAGTCCGAGGAAGTTCTAAGGAGTTCCTAGGAAGTTCTCAACTTAAAAAGTACCCTAATAGAAAATCTAATCTTTGGTACATCCAGGACGAGGGGTACAACACGCGGGGAACTTTTTGTGCACGGTATTCCTTGTAAAAGGGAGTCCCAAGGAATTCTTAGGAAGTCCTGAATTTAAAAAAATAACTACCCTACAAAAAAAATTCATCTTTAATGTAAAAATCTATCAGTATATCCAGGACGAGGGGTACAACACGAAGAAGTCCTTCTACACAGAAGACCTAAGGAAATCCTAGAAACAAGTTCGATTTTCAATCCTACAAGCAGGTTGATTTTAATCAGTTAAGAATCAAAAAAAGTTATTTCATATAAGATGTGGATTTTGAAATGAAGAAAATGCATCCCGACATGTTTTTTTTAGAATCAAAATCAGCAAATTTCCGAATTGTTGAAAAAACTCCAACAAAATTTTTTGGAAATTTAAAAAAATATTTAACTTACTTAAATTGAAAATGAAATTTGGAAAGTAAAGAAATCAATGATAAGATTCAATACATTATAAATTAACAGATTACCAAAGATCCACCAAAATGTACCTACATGATTTTTTTGAAAACGTAAATTGCTTGGAAATTTGAAAAACTATCTTAATTGAAAATTTGATCTTTAGAGTAAAAAGTTAGTAAAAAATCTACAAATCTATCAGTACATCCAAGACGAGAGACGTACAACAAGCGATAAAGTTTTTGTACACGGAAGTCCTGAATTTAAAAAACTACTCTAATAGAAAATTTGATCTTTGGAGTAAAAACTTCGTAACAATCTATAAATGTATCAGTACATCCAGGACTAGAGAAAATTTTTGTACACGGAAATCCTTGTACAAGGTAGTCCCAAAAAATTTCGAGGAAGTTCTAAGGAAGTTCGAGGAAGTACTAAGGAGTTCCTAGGAAGTTCTCAATTTTAAAACCTACCCTACTAAAAAAATTGATCTATCCTGGACGAGGGGAACAACACGCGAAGAGGTCCTTCTACACGGAAGACCTTGTACAAAGGAGTCCCAAGGAAATCCTAGAAACTCCCAAGCAAGTTTAAAATATTCAGAAACCAAAGATATCCGTTATAAAGTTTGTAATTTAAATGTCGGAATCATCAAACTATTTAATAAAGCGTAAAATTGTCAAATACTTTTTTTTATATAATTTATTTAAAGATATTCCAAGTTATTATCTTTCAACTCCTGACGTATACTAAAATATTTTAATGTGGTAGAATAATTTACTTAGAAGAGTAAAGAATATAAGTAACTTCCTGGTGAATTAGTGAACTGTGAACAAAGAACCTTTACCCTTTCCAATTCTTTAATTTTTGTTCGCTTTAAATAATTAACCTTTACACGAATAGATAATTTTATAATTAGACTCTTTGTGAGGCTTTGTGTTTTCACTCGATATCTTCACATAGGAAAACCCCGAATGGAGTTCTAAAGATATACTTTTCCAGTCAATGTACTCCTCATTCTTCAAAAGTATAAAAATAAAAAGCAGATTTAAAAAAAAATATTATAAAGTACATAAAATTGATTTCAATAAAAAATGTGTAATTTTTTGTTAAAGCATTGACATAAATTTTACACAGGTGATAATTAAACAACAATTTATTCATTAGTTCGTCCTTTATTAACCTTATTAAAAATGCAAGTGCATTGTAATTAAAAAACACGTTTTAATTTAATAAATTAGTATACACGAGTAGTTTTTGAATTAATAATTAAAATTATATAAAAGTTGTTAACGTAATAACTAATAATATCGTAGCATCAAATTCAACATGGCAACAAACACGTGGGATATTTAATATTTATTGTAAGAAAAAACAAAATCTGTTTATTTATTTCGTGTTTACTTCGTTTAAAGCACTTGTGTGATTGAGATTTGCATAATGTACACTTTAATAATTTACTAATTAGTTTATTATATCATTTTTAAATGCTCTACGGTGTAATGTTGAAATTTGACGAGCAAGGCTTTAAGTAAATAAAATAACAAGGTGTAAATAATTGATAAAGTGACATTGAATTTATTCATGACCCCCTTTTCTCCAAGTTACACGGAAGTGTCAAATGTACAATAAATTTTAACACATTTTGGCAAAAGCTTTTTAAGGTCAAGAATAATCCTATTACACTTTTACTGCGATGTTTTTTTTATATAAGCTACAATTTATAGGAAAATTCTTAGTTTTATGGAGAAGCTTTAATTTTGCTTCTTTGACCCCAAGACTTTTAAAGGAAATTATAAAGGAAGGATAGTTACTAAATTTTTTTTTTTGTTATTTATCTGGTCTTTTCCATTCATTATCTTACAAGATCGTACTTGGTAGTTTTTCAATATTTATTATTTCCATGAAATGCAAAGAGTTCTTACTTTTTAAGTAAAGTAATATAGGTAAACGTCGTTTTACGCCGGGGTTCCGTTCCGAGAGACACCGGCGTAAAATGAACACAAATTTTTCATGCGTTTTTTCGAACACAGTGTGGGGTTTCTGAATCACTATTGTCGCCCATATAGTACAGTAAAATTAGGTTTCAATAAGGAAAAAATTGCGGAGTTAATGAAACTCGGCTTATTTGTAGCTTAAATCATGTACATTTAACATCTAAAGAGTCCCTAGTTGTGGGGTACCTGATTCTGGAGTTAGGGGTTTTTTCCAAATATCTCGGTTTCTATCAATCCTATGATAAAATTATTTATTATTAATCTTATAGAGCATAAAATTTCCTACAACTTTTGTTCGAAACTTTTTTTTGTAGGGTAAACTTGTTTTTAGTTAAAGTAGCGCGAATGTCCTGTACATACTACAGATGAAAGAAAATAGTGTTTCGAAACGGGGAAGGTATTTTTTTTTCGTAGAGAGTTGAAATTTTGTATGTGTACGGAGGAGAAAATTTTAAGAAAAAAGTTTAATTGTCCCTTTTCGATCTGACGGCCCCGAAAAAAGTTATTCCGCCCCGAACGAAAAATCGAATTCATCCCCTCAGTGTCCGAAATTCATCCCGAATCGCATCAAATTTTAGTATATTATGGAGGACCCGATTCTGATGACGGTGGTTTTGATTCGCCCGGACCTATTTATTAAGGTGGCGGAGATACGACCCCTTTTGTATTTTTACCCCGAATTCGGACGTTTTCTGCGCGGAGCCACGAAAAGGGTAGCTTTTTTCGTCAGATTTTAAAAATTCCGGTTACATCGTGAAGAGGGATGTGGATTCTAAGCGAGGTTCAAATTTCAAATTTTTAAAAGTACTCTAACACTCTGAAAAAAATTTCCAAAGTCCGATTTTTCTTACTTTTTTTTTTTGATTTTCGCCGGCGTCAACTTAAAAAAATCGCAGCCCCGTCCGGTCTTAAAGGGAAGCGACTAAATTTGGCTCCTTTTATTCCCACATCCTGGGGATAGACCCTGGCCATTTTTAAATCTCCAGGCGCAACCGTGTGGCGCCCCGGCTCCGAGACGCGAAGTGTACAAATTTAGCGTTTTTTCGTGCTCAAACTGTACCCCTTATATTTAAGGATCGGCAGGTGCAAAAAAAAGCGGGTTTTTGATTTAAAAAGATAGATACCCGTTATTATGTCCATCTGAGCCCCTTTTTTGATATCTTCATTTTTTATATTGAATTGAGGCCTTTAAATTTGCATTTAGTTTTTTTTGCTTTTTCGACGCGGACTTTAAAAATTCGTAACTTTTGATAGGGGTTGGATATTATGGAGCGATATTTTTTATTTTGCTTATTACATTAATATTTATAATAAAAAAAATCAACACGTCTAAATTTTCTCCCTTTGCTTCAGAAAAAAATCGAACGTAAAATGTTAAAAAAATCGCACAAACGCGGTCGGACAGTTGTACCACTGGCGCCAACAATTTTTAAAAAATTTCAAATTTTACTTCATTTTCCTTAAAAAGAATAACTTTTACAACTAATAGGCTAGATTTGGTTTTTATACTCGTGGGGGTTGGGAAAATAAAACAGAATTTTTGAATTTAAGGCCTCCCGTCCGGCCATTTTTTAACGGATTTTCATTTTTAAAAACTCTGCTGAATCTACTCTTAGAACCAAAACCGACCACACATAGGGTTTTTTTAATTTCCAAAAAATAACGAAAAATTTATGTTTTTAATGTCCTGTTTAAAAAAGTCGCAATTTTTGAAGCTTTTCGGTCTAATCAACCCCTCAATTTCTATTTCACCGTCATGTCTTCTCTGAAAGCTTTCAAGGTTAGCTTTACGACAAAAAAAGAATCACTTCGCTATCTTTTTTCATTATCGAGTTATGACTGAAAATGAAGCAAAATTAAGCAAAATCTCTATGTATAGGACATTCGCGCTACTTTAACTAAAAATAAGTTTACCCTACAAAAAAAAGTTTCGAACAAAACTTGTAGGAAATTTTATGCTCTATAAGATTGATAATAAATAATTTTATCGTAGGATTGATAGAAACCGAGATATTTGGAAATCCCCCCCTTTCCACCTCTATAACTCCAGAAGCAGGTCCCCCAAACTCGGGACTTTTTAGATCCTAAATGTACATGATTTAAGTTACATATAAACCGAGTTTCATTAACTCCACAATTTTTTCATTATTCAGGCTGTTTTTGTGCTAATTTTACTGTACTAATAATGAAACTACAAATTGAAATTCTTTAAATTTTATAATAAAATAAAAAATATAATCATACCTTTTTATAACTGGGACTAACCGGCGTAAATCGAACCGGCGCAAAACGACGTATACCTGTATTTCAATATTATTAATATTATTTCAATATTATTTCCATCTTGAAATTTCTTCTGTGATTATCCAACATTTTTCTTCCAACTTATCTTACAGAATTTTACTTATTATTGGCTTTTCAATATATATTATTCCAATCTTGAAATTTCTTCATTGATCGTCCAATATTCTTCTTCCAACCCTGTATTTTCGTCTCCAATTTTTCTTCTTTTTTTCTTTCAAATTCATTACTTTTGGAACTTCTTTCCACTGTCCAATATACTTTTTGCTTTTCTTCATTTGATTTTTTTAGCTCCTTTATTTCTTATCTAATATTTTTATATGGACTGAGTGTTTTGGTATTCGAGTGATTTAATTAGAAATTTAAATAAACAATAATTTGTTATACCTGTTATTGTTAAACCTCAATAGTATTTTTGGAGTAATTAAGGCTCAATTAAATTTAATTTAGATAATAAAACGTATGCATACATTTTGTAATTGCACTTTAATTTTGAAGGTTTTTTAAATTAATGTGCAATAATTATAAAGGTTGCCGATCCATAGATAAGAGATAAACTAACATTGTTATGCTGACGCAGCTGTAAGGTTTAATTTAGTGATAACAACTTCAAGTATTTCTAAGCTTTATCACTGACAACACTTCTACAAATATTAGAATAATAAAAAATAAACCCCAATTGGTGTGAATTTGAAATATCATGTTACGCATTATTTATTAAAAAATCCAGCATTACAAAACCGAAATTTTAAAGTATTATCCAACCATCCAAGGTCATTTTTTTTTCTTGCTCCTTATCTGTCCTAATTTGTGTAATTTCCAAAATATTTATTATCTCTATTATCACATCCCAACGCAGCAAATTTGATGATTCGTAACTAAAAAAGGCTTGTGACTTTTTTTTCAAGGGGGTATTGATTATCCAAATGTTCACCACTATCGCCATTGACGTCATCCTCCACTCTAAAAAATAATCAATACCCGTTCAAAATTTCATGAACAAAATTAACATTTTAAATCTATTTTTACTTAGGTATATTAGAAACCACGTCCTCTCCTTAACTCGACTTTACCTAGAACTGGAACCTTGTGGTCTACCGTAACTCACAGGTTGTTCACCCTTGACAGGTACTTTTCTTCCACGGTCTAATAACTCACAGCCGAAATTCGAAACGACGATAGAACGATTTTGATTGTGGTTTTGAACACCTGTGTTGTTTCGAAGATGGGGCTTGTGGTCCTTCCTATTTTGGACTGGTTTTAGTTGCACATTCTAAAGACGTCGTCTACTACTAGTGACCTTTTTGTCATTTTCAAGGATAAATTGCAAAAAATACCTAATCTCTATTGTTTAACAGCTTCAGAAAGTAAACTTAAGTGACACTTAAAAATTCATAGAGCTATTTTGAGGTCAATAACCGAATTTTCTAAATTGGTTTGATCACAAGTTTTTCCAAATGTTCAACATGAAATTCTAATTAATTTTTTTTGGAAATTTCGAACAGTTTACCTAAACACAGTTGTTTCCACCTTTAGCACCGAAAATGTAATTCGATTCTTCTTGGAAGGGAGAAACTTTATCTAAATCTTATCGAGATGAATTTTTGGAAAAATGAGGAGGAAAAGTTTAGACCTCAATTAAGTCATGATATTTTATTACCTAAAGGAAACAAGCCACAATCATTTTGTAGTTAATTTTATTACATATTTTTGTGGTTTATTTACAAGATTTTTGGCAGACTTTCCATTTCTAAAATATCTTTGATTTTGACTTAATCCTCTTTTATGACTTGAGAGAATTGTGTTTGATTTTTAAATCATATTCTGTGAGTCAGCCACTTCAAACAGTGAAAATTGTTGGCGAAAAATTCTAAATTCGTGTCCAAGAAATTTCCACTGTTTTCATTGCTAATAATTCATTAGAATTTCTGAAAGGCGTGGGTGAAAACTGTAAGTCACATTTAAGAAATGAAAATGGGCAGAAAAGTGTGACCAGTCGCACCTGTGCTAAAACAAGAAAAATAGCACCTGCGCTTTAATTTTTGTGTCTCACACGGTCAACTTATCATCTTCCGCTCTCAACTATCATCAAAGCTATTAAATAAACAAAAATAAAACACATCAAGGCAAATCGTGACGTATTTTGCAATTTATTTTTATTACAATCGCCGGTACATAATAAACAGAAGTTACACCGCGGCTTGAAAATTTAAAAAAATTTGATTGACTGCCAGTGATAAGTAATAGTGGAATGAACATAAACTTGTTTGAAATTTTTTAAAGCACGAGTTTAAAATCGAACTACTCGAGTTATTACGAGTTAAAAAATGAATAATTTAATTATCGTTGGTATTTCCAGAAATATCCGGATTTAACAGTGAAGGTTGTAAAATTTAATCAAACTTGGTTAAAATAAACAAATTTAATGCGTACAAGTTTATCGATTTACTTATTTACATAAATGTGCGTAAAATATTTATTTATAAAAATAGCTACCATTTTTCTATAAATAAAATATAAATTGCAATATTTTCATAAAATTATGTGCATTTTTATTGTTTATTTACAACACTTATCGCCGGAATCTTTTTCGCCACATACTTAATTTATTTACGTTTTGGTGAATTTCGAATAATAAAATATTTATTTTTTTTTTAAATTACAAAATATGTTTTTGTACTTTAAATTGTCGTAAGAGTTTTTTCCCGGTAGACAAAAATAGCAACACATAAATAACTATCAAGTTGTAGTTTATTTAATCTAGTTTATAAATCAGAAAGAAATTTGAAAATCTGACATGAAAAACTTGAGATACAGCGGTACACGTAATGATTTATCACGATTTTATGCGCGCTCTAGCGGTCCGCATTTGTCAGTCATTTGCTGATATTTTGCAAGGAAGCCGCAGTAGAGTGGGGTGTTCTATCTAGAAAGTTCTGTATTTTACACTAAATTCAGTACATTTTATAGAGAAAACTTTATCTCATTTAATGACTCACATCCATAGTTAATTTTTGATAAGAAATGTATTACTTCAGCAATATTCTTGAAAAGGATGTGCTTTAAAAATGTAAAACTTTAATGAATGAAATGATGAATAAAAACCATCATTTGCATTTAATTTCGAAACGAAATAACTATTAAACTATTTTAAATCGCATGTATATATTGTTGCATGATTGCAAAATTTTTAAACAAAAGCGTGAGCTGTTTAGCTTTATAAAAGTGGCGTGATTTTTTTGTCATGTGTATGCAATCAGGTCCATAAAAAGGTTGATTATTGTATAATTACTTTGATTAAATTAGAAGTCAAAAGTATTTATTGTGTTTTTATAGAGTGCGTGACTTTTTCCAGTTTCAGATGTTTGAGGCCTTTGTGTGAAGTTACATTTAAAACGATTTAATGCATTCATATTCTTTTTTTTTTTTAGAAAAAAGGGCTCATTTTTTTATATTTTGTTACAAATACAGTCCTTAGTAAAACTACATAAAAAGTTTTTTCAAAATCAGACACGGAGTCAAGAAATTAAAAAAAAATTAAGAAAATACTCACTTTTTCAGATTTTATTTTTTTTTAGCGAAAACAAAAAAATGTAAGGGCTCAATTTATTTATATTTTCTTACAGATACAGTCTTTAGTAATACTGCATAAAAAGTTTTTTTTAAATCAGACCAGGAGTCAAAATATTTAAAAAAGTATGAAAATAATCAGTCACTTTTTCACATTTAATTTTTTTAATCGACAACAAAAAAATGTAAGGCCTAATTTTTTTATATTTTGTTACAGATACAGTCTTTAGTAAAACTGCATAAAAAGTTTTTTCAAAATCAGACTAGGAGTTAAGAAATTATAAAATTTTTTTAAAAAATAGTCACTTTTTCAGATTTTATATTTTTTATCGAAAACAAAAAAATTTAAGGGCTCAATTTTTTTTATATTTTCTTACAGATACAGTCTTTAGTAAATCTGCATAAAAAGTTTTTTTTTTTAATCAGACCAGGAGTAAAAATCTTTAAAAAAGAATGAAAATAATCAGTCACTTTTTCATATTTAATTTTTTTAATCGAAAACAAAAAAATTTAAGGGCTAAATTTTTTTATATTTTGTTACAGATACAGTCCTTAGTAAAACTGCATGAAAACTTTTTTCAAAATCAGACCATGAGTCAAAAAATTTAAAAAAGAATGAAAATATTCAGTCACTTTTTCACATTTAATTTTTTTAATCGAAAACAAAAAAATGTAAGTGCTAAATTTTTTTATATTTTGTTACAGATACAGTTTTTTCCAAATCAGACCAGGAGTCAAGAAATTAAAAAAATAGTCACTTTTTCAGATTTTATTTTTTTTATCGAAAACAAAAAAAATTATGGGCTCAATTTTTTTATATTTTGTTACAGATGCAGTCTTTAGTAAAACTGCATAAAAAGTTTTTTCCAAATCAGACCAGGAGTCAAGAAATTAAAAAAATAGTCACTTTTTCAGATTTTATTTTTTTTATCGAAAACAAAAAAAATTATGGGCTCAATTTTTTTATATTTTGTTACAGATGCAGTCTTTAGTAAAACTGCATAAAAAGTTTTTTCAAAATCAGACCAGGAGTCAAGAAATTAAAAAAAAAATTAAAAAATAGTCACCTTTTCAGATTTTATTTTTTTTTATCGAAAACAAAAAAATGTAAGGGCTCAATTTTTTTATATTTGGTGCAGTTTTACTAAAAACTGTACCTGTAACAAAATATAAAAAAATTGAGCCCTTAAATTTTTTTTTGTTTTCGATAAAAAAATAAAATCTGAAAAAGTGACTGACTATTTTCATTCTTTTTAAAATTTTTTGACTCATGGTCTGATTTTGAAAAAAGTTTTTATGCAGTATTACTAAAGACTATATCTGTAACAAAATATAAAAAAATTGAGCCCTTACATTTTTTTGTTTTCGATAAAAAAAATAAAATCTGAAAAAGTGACTATTTTCTTAAATTTTTTTTTAATTTCTTGACTCCTTGTCTGATTTTGAAAAAACTTTTTATGCAGTATTACTAAAGACTATATCTGTAACAAAATATAAAAAAATTGAGCCCTTACATTTTTTTGTTTTCGATAAAAAACAATAAAATCTGAAAAAGTGACTATTTTCTTAATTTTTTTTTTAATTTCTTGACTCCTTGTCCGATTTTGAAAAAACTTTTTATGCAGTTTTACTAAAGACTGTATCTGTAACAAAATATAAAAAAATTGAGCCCTTACATTTTTTTGTTTTCGCTAAAAAAAATAAAATCTGAAAAAGTGACTATTTTCTTAATTTTTTTTTTAATTTCTTGACTCCTTGTCTGATTTTGTAACAAAATATAAAAAAATGGGCCCTTTTTTCTAAAAAAAAATATGAATGTAAAAATGAATGCATTTAAATGTAACTTCAGCCCGGTAAATTAAAAATAAACTTTATCAATGTTTTAAGAACACTCTTATTTTTGAAGAGTTTATTTTGATTATAATAATATTAACATTTATGCTTAACCAATTTAAGCTTTCACGTTTTTAATTATTAATGATGTTGTTGTTGTAGATTTTAAACTGATTAAATATTTAATTAGGAGATAATCAAATATTTTTTAAGAGTGCCTTTATATTATAAGAACAATTAGGACTATGGTTTAGTTTATTTTTCACTACACAGCTTTACTTGCGGTTTTACAGTGGCCCTCAGAAAGTATAAAGTTTTATAACCAAATTTTTTTGGTAAGTTTATTACACTTTCATTTTTATACATTAAACTTCTCTTGTTCTCTTTTTAAATAAAAGTGCTTGATTTTTTTTTTAAATTTAACGACTTTCATGGTTTTATTCCATCACTTTTACTACTAATTTTTATGGAAGCTGTTGGAGGAAATGTCCCAGAATTTTTACATTCTAATCAACCGTTAGGGAATTGTTCTCAGGGTTGTTTAAATATTTCTATTTTCTTGTGACTATTCCTCCATCGGCGTCGATTCTGTGCAGTTCTGTTAGCCTTTATCATTATAACCCATATAACAAACCTTATAGATTTTTCCTGAAAGGACTTAAAGAATTGCATCATAAATAGGGTTTGGGGAGATTTAAAATAAGGTCCAAGGATTATCCAAAGATATAATAATTCATAGAATTAAGTTAGGTTTAATCTCTTCCACGTGCGGCTTTATAAATGGAGGAATCGATCCATACGATTTTCCAGGGATCAACAGAAACCAACTGAATAATATTCCTCTTGCACTTTAATCAAAATAAAGTTTCACACTCGTGCAAATCCTTTAAACGAGATTGTGTGGGTTATCAATGGAGAGGAGCTTTAATGGAAATTGGTAAACAAAGGGAAATCCGGGAAAGCGTGAGAAAAGCTTATCACAGCAAATCCCCACAAATTCATTGATTAATCTGGAACTTCCTTCTCTTCGCACTGCGTAATTTCGCAGATATCATCTTGACCCAGATTTTTTATCCTTATTTTTATTTTCCTTCGAAAACAACAATGGCCCAGATTTAGTTATTTTCCTTTTCAAAAAGAACTAAGGAAGTCGTAAATTATGTATTAAGTTTTCCTAGTCAGAAGTAAACAGCAAACGATAAAAGCTATTTGCGAAGATAAAATACGACAACAGCTAAGTACTAAAGCACGAAACAACAAGAATTATATAAAAGGTTTTTATAAATTTTAAGTTGAATTTCTTGTGATAAAAAAATTTCCTTCAGGCGTTATGAAAAACCTAATTCAAATTATTTTAAAGCCAATTCTTGTAATTAAAAATTTTATAGCTAAAGGCTTTAATAATATTCATTAATACATAATCTAACGAAATTAATGGCAATAAATTAGTTTTAGATCATTACATAAATGTAATTTATTTTAAAACCTGTAATTAAATAATCCAACTCGACAATAACAAAAAATTTAAATTCGTTAAGCTTATTTTTCTATCTTATGTAAACTATGTTGATGCCAATTTATTTCCCATTATTCTCGTGGCTTGAATTCATTGAGAAAAATCTATGCGTAATATTTTGGAAACCCACGCCGAATAAAAAACTAATAAAAGTACCCACGCGTTGATTTTGAGTTAAGGGCGTTTATCTACATTCGCGTGCCGGATTCAAGTAATCCCACACGATTATTTAACCTACTTAAAGTTGAAATACTAAATTTATCCAGGGATCTATTTTAAACATCGCCAAGAAAGGTTTTACTTTGATCGACAATCGTTTACTTCGTTTCTCCTCTCGGGTTTAATTTTAGAATAAAAAGGTTTTGCTCAATTCGATTAAGCACGAACGCTTCGCTATTAAGTAGGTATTTTTTTGATAAAAGGATCAAACTTCAAAGTAGATAGAATTTCTTGATAGTCCTTGGAAAATTTTACACCCTCATTTTTATCAAAAATGCTTTATGCAAAAATACATTTGTTAGGCAAATATTTGATTGACCAACATTTACTCGACAGGACAATTTGCTCTACAGGACAATGTCCTTTAGAGCAAATGTCCATAGGTCTAATGTCGGTCGAGTAAACGTCTGTCCATCAAATGTCCTGTCGAACAAATGTCCATCGATCAAATATCGGTCGAGAAAAAGTCCGTCTATCATAATATCTCCGTCGAGCAAAGGGCTATCGAGCAAATCGTCCTCTCGAGCAAATGTCCAGTCGAGGAAATATCCATCCATCAAATGTCTGTCGAGAAAAAATCTGTCGTTCATAATATGTCCGTCAAGCAAATGACTATCGAGCAAAATATCCAGTCGAGCAAATGTCCATAGATCAAGTCTAGAAAAAGTTCGTCTAGCATAATATGTCCGTCGAGCAAAGGGCTATCGAGCTAATCGTTCTGTCGAGCAAATGTTCAGTCGAGGAAATATCCATCGATCAAATGTCTGTCGAGAAAAAATCTGTCGTTCATGAGATGTCCGTCAAGCAAAGGACTATCGAGCAAAATATCCAGTCGAGCAAATGTCCATAGATCAAGTCGAGAAAAAGTTCGTCTAGCATAATATGTCCGTCGAGCAAAGGGCTATCGAGCTAATCGTTCTGTCGAGCAAATGTTCAGTCGAGGAAATATCCATCGATCAAATGTCTGTCGAGAAAAAATCTGTCGTTCATAATATGTCCGTCAAGCAAAGGACTATCGAGCAAAATATCCAGTCGAGCAAATGTTCATCGATCAAGTCGAGAAAAAGTTCGTCTATCATAATATGTCCGTCGAGCAAAGGGCTATCGAGCAAATCGTCTTCTCGAGCAAATGTCCAGTCGAGGAAATATCCATCGATCAAATGTCTGTCGAGAAAAAATCTGTCGTTCATAATATGTCCGTCAAGCAAAGGACTATCGAGCAAAATATCCAGTCGAGGAAATGTCCATCGATCAAGTCGAGAAAAAGTCCGTCTATCATAATATCTCCGTCGAGCAAAGGGCTATCGAGCAAATCGTCCTCTCGAGCAAATGTCCAGTCGAGGAAATATCCATCGATCAAATGTCTGTCGAGAAAAAATCTGTCGTTCATAATATGTCCGTCAAGCAAAGGACTATCGAGCAAAATATCCAGTCGAGGAAATGTCCATCGATCAAGTCGAGAAAAAGTCCGTCTATCATAATATCTCCGTCGAGCAAAGGGCTATCGAGCAAATCGTCCTCTCGATCAAATGTCTGTTGAGCAAATGTCTGTCAATCAAATTGTCCTGACGAGCAAAAAGCTGTCGAGCAAATTATCTTGCCGAGGAATTGTTCTGTCGAGCAAATATCCGTCAAGGAAAAGGCTGTCGAGTAAATTGTCCTGTCGAGCAAATGTCTGTTCAAATTTATGTCGAGAAAAAGTCTATCGCTCAAATGTCCTTCTAGCAAAGGGCTGTCGAGCAAATTTTCCTGTCAAACTAGTGTTCTGCCGAAATGTTCGTTGACAAATGGCTGACGAAAAAATTGTTTTGTCGAGCAAATGTCCATCGATCAAATTTATGTCGAGAAAACGTCTGTCGATCAAATATCCATCGACCAAAAGGCTGTCGAGCAAATTTATCCTGTCGAGCAAATATCATGTAGAGCAAATGTCCGTCGACAAAAGGCTGTCGAGCAAATTGCCCTGTCAAACTATTGTTCTGTCGAACAAATGTCATGTAGAGCAAATGTTCGTTGATAAAAGGCTGACGAGAAAATTGTCCTGTCGAGCAAATGTCCATCGATCGATTTTATGTCGAGAAAAAGTCTTCGATCAAATGTCCATCGAGCAAAAGGCTGTCGAGCAAATTCTCCTGTCGAACCATTGTTCTGTCGAGCAAATATCATGTAGGTCAAATGTCCGTCGAAAAAAGGCTGTCGAGCAAATGTCCATCGATCAAATTTATGTCGAGAAAAATGCTGTCGATAAAATGTCCTTCGAGTAAAAGGCTGATGAGAAAATTGTCCTGTCGAGCAAATGTCCATCGATCAGATGTCTGTCGAGAAAAAGTCTGTCGATCAAATGTCCATCGAGCAAAAGGCTGTAGAGCAAATTCTCCTGACGAACCATTGTTCTGTCGAGCAATTATCATGTAGAGCAAATGTCCGTCGACAAAAGGATGCCGAGCAAATGTCTGTCAACAAAAGGATGTCAAGCAAATGTCTATCGATCAAATCGTGGGCGTACAAGGAAAACCCACTAAGTCCAGTTTTTGAAATAATTGAGTTCTATCGTGTATAAGTCCATATTAGTGTGATACAACTTACAAGAAAACCTTAAGTCCACCGTGCGCTTACTAAGGAAAATTATTTTGACTATTAAATATTAAAACTGGATTTTACACGGGCCTTATAACATTAAAATGCGTTTTTCTCGGAAGTTGCATTTTGTGACTTGGTGGGTTTTCCTTGTACGCCCACAAAATGTCCTTCGAGCAAAAGGCTATTGAGCATATTGACCTGTCAAACAAATGTCATGTAGAGCAAATGTTCGTTAACAAAAGGCTCACGAGAAAATTGTCCTGTCGAGTAAATGTCCATCGCTCTGTCGAGGAAAAGTATGTCGATCAAATATCCGTCGACAAAAGGCTATCGAGCAAATGTCCATCGATCAAATTTATGTCGAGAAATAGTCTGTCCATCAAATGTCCTTCGAGTAAAAGGTTGTCGATCAAATTGTCGTGTCGAACTATTGTTCTGTCGAGCAAATGTCATGTAGAGCAAATGTCAGTAGACTAAAAGTCTGTCGACCTAATGCCTGTCGAGCAATTGTTTTTTCGAGCAAATGTCTATCGAGCAATTGTTTTTTCGAGCAAATGTCTATCGAGCAACTGTTTTTTCGAGCAAATGTCTATCGAGCAAAAGACCTAGATCGATAAATATATCGCTTAAAAAAGTAAGTGTCATCTAACTTTTACCAACCAAGTGGTAATATTTTTTCTTAATTTTTAAGTTTATATTTCAACATTGTTTGAACAATGAAAAATTAGAATCAAAATTGGGATAAAAATAAATTGATTCAAAAATATGAAAAAATCTATAATTTACGGGTTAAATGTTTTTGGAATCAAGCCATTACTGACTTGAACTTGTTTTGAAGAACCGCTATTTAAAAGCAATAAAAACACTAATCGTTAGTTTTTCCCCGTGTTAATTATACTGTGCGTTAATCACTAAATTATACAATTTGTGAACAAAGGATTAATTTACGTATATAGAATTTCGCGAAAATATATGAGCAATATTCTTGGAATAAGATTTAAGTTTATTATAAAAACGTTTTTTCCAAGATATAATAAACACTTCAAGAATTTAAGAGTGTTTAGGCCTTGTATTCTTAAAAATGAAGGATATAAACTAGATTTTGTTATCGTGCACAAAATATTTTTTAGATCAAGTATTTGAGGCGTAATAAATTAGCTATATTTATATATTCTGGGCTATACCCTGTATCCTACAATAGTTGCATCAATCGTTGAGCAAAAGTAGGTTAAGTGCTTAATCTTGAAAAATGCTGCAGACTTATGTAAGTCTATAGGATTATTGCAGCAGAACACGCGGAAATACACGTGCTACCAATTTTAGAACTCCCTTTCACCACAAAATCTTCATTAAAGTATTAAAAATGACGCACGAAAATGTTACGCCTTAAAAAAGATAACATGCAGAAAATTTAAAATCTTTAAGGGTCATCGCAGAATACCGCTTGTACAAGTACACGCAAAACTATCGAGGACACAAAAGAAATTTTCTCCAAAATGCAGATTGGAATTTCCTTTATCCATGTTTCAAATTTGAAAAAAAAAATCATTTATTGATAAGGCTGCTACAACGATTCTACAAATTGATGTTTTGCATACATATATGTAGGTGGGAAATACATTGCGAGAATAGGGACAACTCACGTGACGTCACGAGCGGAAAGATTGGTCTTAAGCTGCGGGCATTATTTCTTGTGTCCTCGATATCTTTGCGCGTGATTGTACACTAAAACATCTTATCAATAGGTGCTATACCTCCTAGCAATTTTTAATTTTTTAGAAAAATCGTCCTTTAGGAAAGACCAATAAGCAATCGATGAATGATAAGTTTTCACAAAATTGGAAGTATTAACAATTGAGTCGATAATCTGTCTAGTAATGTTACCCTTGTAATTGCGATTTAGTTTTATCAGCAAAACGTGCCAGTTCTGTTTCCTACTTCGTCACTAAAATTGTTTATTAATCGTACACGCATATGAGCTAACTGCTAAGTTTAGATTAAGGATTTATAATAACAAAACGCGATTTTTATAATGAAAATCGATAGGTATAAACATGAAACAAGATTTCCTTTGTTTGAATCTTACTTTGTTGTTAATTAAATGAATGCTCGCTCTAAAAGATCAAAATTGCATCCACGAATAATTAATCTTAATAAAGTATCTCGAACCTGCTCACAATTAAATACAAACTATTCATTTTTTTGACACCCAGAAAATGAGCAAACAACTGCACACGATTAGCTTATTAAAATTCTAAAACAATGAAATTTTGCCAAATATTATTTTTTTAGTTTCTCATTTATTTTTATCGCAAGTTCAATACATTAATAAACGTTTTCCAAAAATATCGGTAAGGTTGTTTCTTGTCCTTTGTTTGCAAAGAATTTCGCGTACTTGCGAAAAACCAATAAAACAACGTCTGGTGCATCCTTTGTTTCCAGCTTCCAGTTTGATTTAAAATAAATTTTAGAGAAAGAAAATAAACGAGGAACTGTAAACTAGGCCCCGTTAAATAAACTTTTTAAGAGTTTCCTTGTTTTGTTGCTTCTGTCAGCAAGTTTCGAAGGGTTATTTTTGGATATTTCGTGGAACAATATTTTAATGCAATAAACTGATAATGTGGAAAATTTTCATAAATAATCTTATTTTCTTGCACAATTATTTTTAGCATATTTTTGAAACACAATAAAATCAAGTGATATTTTAAGGTTTTGCATACATATGAAAAACATTTGTTATTATGTTTCCACTGAATTAAAAACATTGATTGGCGCATTTTATCTCGTATTTTTCAAAATCAGACTCAAGTATAGCGTTTTTAATACATTGGTAGTAATTGTGAAATAAAAATAATTCTAATCTTTTTAGACACGTTAGTAACAACTCCTCAAACTCCATTACATCAACTTTATGAATTTCATCAACAAACTTTACTTTCTGACATAAATTTGGCACTCATAAATAACTACATAGATTAGTCAGTATTTTTTGTTTTCAAATGCGCTTGTGTCTAAATTTATTTTAATTATTGTAAAATGCGTCGCCCAATTCGCATGTTAGTCAACAAAAAATGGCTGAACGCTGAGGCAAAGAAGTCAAAGAATTTGAATCCTGATAAATTGAATTTTGGAGTGCTAATTTTTTCATTAAGTTAGTATTCTCTATTTTACTCACAATTAATATTGTAGTTGAATATTTATAAATAAATTTTTTTAATGTAAGTATAATTAGCTAATTACTAAATAGTGTTTCTTAATGAATTGTTATTAACATTTTATCAACAGAAATTGCTAATCCGATATTTTAGTAACGTTTTCCTGATTTATTTGATGCGTTAGCATATTATTTTAATAATATTTATTATAAAAATGTATGACCAAAATTTAAATTTAAACATACAGAATAAACAAGTTAAAAACAACAATAATTGTAAATACAGTTAGTTTTTATTTCAATTTTATCAATTGTTATTGCTAGAGCTGTCCAATTTGTAAAATAATTTTCCTTTATATTTATTCAAATATTCCAATTATGAAAATGAAAATAACTTTCTCAAAAAACTAAACATTTTGAAATAAAATTTATTTATTTCTTGTTAACAAAACGTGTTTTTTTTATCTAAAAAAATTTAAGCTCCTCCATTACATCCTGTTGAATTTTTATATACAGGGTGACTCATTTATCTTAAGCAAGTAAATATTTAAGAATCCAAATGGATTAGAAAAAATAAATTTCAAATAAAAATTATTTGGTCTTAAGGGCCAAAAACAAAGAATTCATGTATTTTTTGTCAAGGCCCTGTCATGAGTCAAAAAATTTAAAAAAAATTTATAAAAAATAGTCACTTTTTCAGATTTTATTTTTTATCGAAAACAAAAAAATGTAAGGACTCAATTTTTTTATATTTTGTTACAGGTACAGTCTTTAGTAAAACTGCACAAAAGACTGTACCTGTAACAAAAAATAAAAAAATTGAGCCCTTACATTTTTTTGTTTTCAATAAAAAAAATAAAATCTGAAAGTGACTATTTTTTAATTTTTTTATTAATTTCTTGACTCCTGGTCTGATTTTGAAAAAACTTTTTATGCAGTTTTACTAAAGACTGTATCTGTAACAAAATATAAAAAATTGAGCCCTTACATTTTTTTGTTTTCGATAAAAAAAAGAAAATCTGAAAAAGTGACTATTTTTAAAATTTTTTAATTAATTTCTTGACTCCTGGTCTGATTTTCAAAAAACTTTTTATGCAGTTTTACTAAAGACTGTATCTGTAACAAAATATAAAAAAAAATGAGCCCTTACATTTTTTTGTTTTCGATAAAAAAAATAAAACCTGAAAAAGTGACTATTTTTTTTAAATTTTTTGACTCATCGTCTGATTTTGAAAAAACTTTTTATGCAGTTTTACTAAGGACTGTATGTGTAAAAATTTTTAATATTAAAATCTGTCAATTAAAAAAATTTTAGACAAAACTTACGTTTTTTGACTAAATTTTGATACTGCCAAAAAAATTATAGGTTTTCTTTTAAAAATTTAACTATCATTGAAATTAACAAAAAATGTCCTTTGACCAAAAAATAATTAGGACCATAGTGATTATTTCGATGCTCACCATTGGTATCTTTTAAAGTGGAAGAGATACTAGGTCGATTAAATTATAGAAAAGTTGCGTATTTTTATGGTCATTAAAAATCTGAAAGATAAATTAAGATATTTAAACTCATTGCAAAATTAGGGCCAAAAATCTAAAAAATGTGATTTTAGAAAATAATTACACTGCATTCATTTTTACATTCATATTTTTTTTAGAAAAAAGGGCTCATTTTTTTTATTTTGTTACAAATATAGTCCTTAGTAAAACTACATAAAAAGTGTTTTCAAAATCAGACAAGGAGTCAAGAAATTTAAAAAAATAGTCACTTTTTCAGATTTTATTTTTTTATCGAAAACAAAAAAATGTAAGGGCTCAATTTTTTTATGTTTTCTTACAGATACATTCCTTAGTAAAACTACATAAATTTTTTTTTCAAAATCAGACAAGGAGTCAAGAAATTAAAAAAAAAATTAAAAAAATAGTCACTTTTTCAGATTTTATTTTTTTAATCGAAAACACAAAAAATGTGAGGGCTCAATTTTTTTATATTTTGTTTCAGATACAGTCTTTAGTAAAACTGCATAAAAAGTTTTTTCAAAATCAGACCTCGAGTCAAAAAATTTAAAAAAGAATGAAAATAGTCATTCACTTTTTCAGATTTAATTTTTTTTATCGAAAACAAAAAAATGTTAGGACTATATTTGTAACAAAATATAAAAAAATTGAGCCCTTACATTTTTTTGTTTTCGATTAAAAAAATTTAATATGAAAAAGTGACTTATTATTTTCTTTCTTTTTTTAAATATTTTGACTCCTGGTCTGATTAAAAAAAACATTTTATGCAGTTTTACTAAAGACTGTATCTGTAACAAAATATAAATAAATTGAGCCCTTATATTTTTTTTGTTTTCGATAAAAAAAAATAAAATCTGAAAAGTGACTATTTTTTAATTTTTTTTTTTAATTTCTTGACTTCTGGTCTGATTTTGAAAAAACTTTTTATGCAGTTTAACTAAAGACTGTATCTGTAACAAAATATAAAAAAATTGAGCCCTTACATTTTTTTGTCTTCGATTAAAAATATTAAATGTGAAAAAGTGACTGATTATTTTCATTCTTTTTTAAATATTTTGACTCCTGGTCTGATTAAAAAAAACTTTTTATGTAGTTTTACTAAAGACTGTATCTGTAACAAAATATAAAAAAATTGAGCCCTTACATTTTTTTGTTTTCGATAAAAGAAAGTAAAATCTGAAAAAGTGACTATTTTTTAAATTTTTTGACTCGTGGTCTGATTTTGAAAAAACTTTTTATGCAGTTTTACTAAGGACTGTATGTGTAACAAAATATAAAAAAATTGAGCGCTTACATTTTTTTGTTTTCGATTAAAAAAATTAAATATGAAAAAGTGACTTATTATTTTCTTTCTTTTTTTAAATATTTTGACTACTGGTCTGATTTGAAAAAAACTTTTTATGCAGCTTTACTAAAGACTGTATCTGTAACAAAATATAAAAAAATTGAGTCCTTACATTTTTTAGTTTTCGATAAAAATAAATAAAATCTGAAAAAGTGACTTTTTTTAATATTTTCACTCCTGGTGTGATTTTGACAAACTTTTTATGCAGTTTTAATAAAGACTGAATTTTTAACAAAATATAAAAAAATTGAGCCCTTACATTTTTTTGTTTTCGATTAAAATCCCTTCCCTTTTTTTCTTAAATTAAAGTCAAAATGCAGCGCAATGCGCGGATCGATTTTCAAGCAAATCTCAATTTCTATTCGAAGATCATTTTTGATTTTTAAAAATTTCGCCCAGTTTGATTGTTTATACAATTTTACATAAAATATTATAAAATTGGGTGCCAACCCCTTCTCATTTATTTTTAAATTAAATTCAAAGTGCAGCATAACGCGTGGAGCGCGCTTGAATTAAACTTCAATTTCTATTGGTAGATCATTTTTTATTTTCAAATTTGTTCTCCAATTTGATTATTTATACAATTTTACGCAAAATATCGAAAATTTGGGTGACAAACCCTTCCCATTTATATTAAAATAAAAGTCAAAGTGCATGGTGCCCATTTACAATTCGAAGATCATTTTTTAATTGCAAACTTTTTCTCCAGTTTGATTGTTTATACAATATTACACAAAATATCAAAAAATTGGGTGGCAACCCCTTCCCAAATTTTGTGTAATATATAAACAATCAAACTGGAAAAGAAATTTGAAAATGAAAAATGGTCTTCGAATAGAAATTGGAGATTTATAGTGCGCTCCGCGCACAAGCTACGCTTTAAGTATTTTTTAAAAGAAAATGGGAAGGGGTTGTCATTCAAATTTTTGATATTTTGTGTAGAATTGTATAATCAATCAAACTGGAGAAGAAAATTGAAAATAAAAAATGATCTTCCCCTATTATATTAAAAAAAATCGTTTAGGGATAGTTTTCACCCTTAAGATTTTATACTTTTTATTACACCTTTTTATTTTACCTAGAGAAATACGAGGGTATAATTTTTTTTAAATTATTTTTATTTTTGAAAATATTACCTATTGCTGGATTTTATTGCTAGTTTCACACAAGTTGGTTATGCGCATGCAGAAACCATGCTATTTTTTCCTTTCTCTTAAAATATAAGATATATCTTCCAATTTCGCACTAAAAACTCACCCTGTATAATATTAAAAAAATTTAGACTTTAAAAAAAGGTTTATTTTTTATTTAGTTCTTCGTGTTAATTATTTATTAAAATGAAATTAGTAAAACTAAAGCTAATTTAAGCTCCATTTTTCATCACCCTGTATATTATCTGGTTGATATTTTCAATCAAATTCGCAATACTTTACTGGAGTATTTTAGTAGTTTCTTTTTGTATTATTTCAATTGTTAGAACATCCACGTCATTAAAAAAAATATAATTATACTTCGGCGAAATTCAAAAATTCATGAAAGTGGTCTCGACATTTCTAAATATTTATACAGGGTTTAATAAACCAGACATAAACAAATTAAATTAAAAATTGTTTGTTTACGTTTCATTGACATTTTTCCAAGAAATAGTTGGATATCGAGAAAAATGATGTTTCCAAATCAATAATATACTGGAAATTTTCTTGAATCTCAAGAGTTTTCAAATTTGAAGTGTGAAAACTTTTTAGATATAATTTGACCAATTTAATCAAGCTTTTAATTTTTAAGCTGAGCGATATCCCTCTGGCAGCTGAATGCGAAATTAATGGGGTGACGTCAGAAGTAGGTTAGTTTCCATTTTACAACACGTTTTCATGGTTGTCAGTTGTAACCGAGATTGCACCGCTTTGCACTAAGCTACTTGTGACGTCATTTTTGGTGGAAAAAAACTATTTTGAATCGCCAATATTTTTATAAATCCTGCTTTTAAAAATTTCTAAAGAAAATAATAATAATAATTTTCGAAAATCGTAAAAACCCAAATGCGTTTCTGATAAAATCAAGGAACATTTTCAATCAATCTTTTAAAATTACCTTCCATGTTTTCCTGCATGTATTTTTATAATTTTGGAAACTTGACGCTACAAATGTTTGTATTAATAATTTATCGTTTATTGATTAATAATGTTTAATTTAATTATACAAATGTATTACTTATCGCCAATGTAATACACGAATATAAATAAACTTCCCTAAATCAATAACCATTAAATTAGTTCATAAAACGGCTCTAACCTGTCTATATTTATATTTTTAATGAACTTACTAATAACCATTTAAATTTATGTAAACAAGCTCAAAGTTTTTGAACTATTTCATACACAATTTTGTGCAAACGAATTGTTGACACAATAAATAATGTTTTCCTTCAATGCAAATACTGATTTCTTACGTTTATTTAGAGTTAGCACTAAAAATATTTTGAAAACGCCTGAAAAAACATGCACAAACATTCAAATATTGGATTATAAAAGCGCAAAATGTGAAAATTTTATAATATAATCCATATTTAACACTTGAGAAATTTTATCAATATTAGCCAAATTTTACGATTATTATAAAATTTTGTTAAAACTCCTAAAACAACAAAAATTTCCAATAAGATTTCGAAGCTGTTAGAGTGATTAGATTAGTTTTTCCAGTGGCAATTATAAAATTTTCTTCGGAAGAAGGGGTAAAAATCAACAATTATCGAATAACTGATCATTCATGCGGACCGCTAGAGGGTACGTGAGTTTCGGAAGAAAAATCGTGATAATTGAACATTACAACCACGATATCTCGAGTTTGCTATGTCAGATTTTTAATTTTTTTGCTGGTTTATAAGGTAAATTAATTAGGCTACCATTTAACAACTATTTATGTGTTAAAACTGTATGCAGAAATAATTTGAAGGCTCCAAAGTTAAGGTAGTTTTTAGTTCATTAAATTTTTTTGCATGGTTCTGATATTTTTCAGTTGTTTTTAAGTAGAATGACTTTGAAATCTTCTATAAAAAATTATTTAAAAATATTTTTGGCGATAGCGTATCTGGTGGTACCGCTAAACCACTATATTTCCCTTTTAGGAAATCACTCTTAATAATATCTAAAATGTAATAAAATAGTAGGTTGGGAATTGGGAATTACAAAACGTAGATGTTTATTGATTGAAGGCATTTCCAAGGTTACCACTGAAAAGGTGATAATAAAATCCTTCAGCTTCAGTGCATTATTCCTAAGTTGCATATTTGCACCGTTTCCTATGTTATCAGGATCTTCAATTATTGCAAGGCAGTAGCGTGCTGATAAATTCCCAGTGACAATTATCATTTTCAAAAAAGCTTGGTTGCCATATTTGGACCCTACGCGTAAATTTTTAGAGGTGCGTTACATTTAATCATTAATTTGTCAAATTTTAGCATTTATATGTTAAATTTATTATGTCAATACTAACTACAACTTCAATATGTTTGTCATCGACTAAATTGATTGGAAATAAGATTTGTACGTGAGATTAAAAAATACCAGTTTAGGCTAGTATTCAACTTTATCAAATTTAATTGTATAAAACTGATTGGTTTTCGAATTAATCGATTTTGCTTAATGTACGCGAATAGTGTAACAATAAACGAGGAAAGTGAAGTGGAATTTATGTTTGTTAGCGTATAGTCAACATTAATTGAGTTAAATATAACTCGAATATACCTAAACAATGGAAATTACTCACGCGTTGGAGTTTATCAATTTTCAAACTATTGCCATTTACATCAGATAATATGATACGTGTTATTTGTATAAAATTTACCGTTATCTGATTTTATTTATTTTTCTTTATGGAAACTAATTTAAAACCAAAAATTCCAAAGAAAAACTCCCAACAATTGATCAATTTTTTAAAAAGAAAATTAATGTTTTTGATTACACATATTTTGTTGCTCAAAAAATTTCAGATTCTTCTTTATGAAACCTAAAATCCCACTAATCTAAGGAATATCCAGTTTTTGGAGGTGTTTTGAATTGATCAATTTTGGATTAAGGATATTCTGTTTCGGGTTATTTAAAAAAATTGTATCATGATATTCTTCTTCGTGAAAACTAAAACCTCACAAATCTCAGAAAAGTCCAGTTTTTCGAGGTGTTTTAATTTGATTGTTTTTGGATTAAGCATCAAAATCATGTTTTGATTAAGGATTTTCTTTTTCCGGTTATTTAAAAAAAAGTATGATTAATTCTTATACTGATTCTTCTTTGTAAATACTAAAATCCCACAAATCTTAGAAAAGTTCAGTTTTTAGAGTTGTTTTGATTTGGTCAATTTTGGATTAAAGATATTCTGTTTCCAGTTATTTAGAAAATTTGTATCATGATTAATTCTTATACTGATTCTTCCTTGGGAAAACTAAAACTCCATAAATCTTAGAAATGTCCAATTTTCGAGGTCATTTGATTTAGTCAATTTTGGATTAAGGATATTCTGTTTACGGTTATTTAAAAAAATTGTATCATGATTAATTCTTATTCTCATTCTTCTTTGTGTAAACTAAAACCCCACAAATCTAAGAAAAGTCCATTTTTTCGAGGTGTTTTAAATTGATCAATTTTGGATTACGGATATTCAGTTTCCGGTTATTTAGAAAAATTGTATCATTATTAATTCTAATATTGATTCTTCTTTGTGAAAACTAAAACCTCACAATTCTGAGAAAACTCCAGTTTTTGGACGTGTTTTAATTTGATTGATTTTGGATTAAGCATCAAAATCTCGATCAAAATCATGTTTTGATTAAGGATTAATTTTTATACAGATTCTTCTTTGTAAATACTAAAATGCCACAACTCTTAGAAAAGTTCAGTTTTAAGAGGTGTCTTGATTTGGTCAATTCTGGATTAAAGATATTCTGTTTCCGGTTATTTAGAAAATTTGTATCACGATTAATTCTTATACTGATTCTTCTTTGGGAAAACTAAAACCCCACAAATCTTAGAAATGTCAAATTTTTTGAGGTCTTTTGATTTAGTAAATTTTGGGTTAAGGATATTCTGTTTCCGGTTATTTAAAAAATTTGTATCATGATTAATTCTTATTCTCATTCTTCTTTGTAAAAACTAAAACCCCACAAATCTTAGAAAAGTTCCTTTTTTTCGAGGTGTTTTAAATTGATCAATTTTGGATTAAGGATATTCGGTTTCCGGTTATTTAGAAAAACTGTATCATTAATTCTAATACTGATTCTTCTTTGTAAAAACTGAAACCTCACAATTCTCAGAAAACTCCAGTTTTTGGAGGTGTTTTAATTTGATTGATTTTGGATTAAGCATCAAAATCATGTTTTGATTAAGGATTTTCTGTTTCCGGTTATTTAAAAAATTTTTATAATGATTAATTTTTATACTGATTCTTCTTTGTAAATACTAAAATGCCACAAAAAGTTCAGTTTTGATTTGGTCAATTTTGGATTAAGGATATTCTTATTATTGTTGAATGTCCAAAATTATTAAATATATAGTACTGGGATTTTTGGCTTTTTAGGACAGAGATTGATGAATCCCTTGAGCATAGTAATTGTTATAAAATTCGCTAATTATCCGTTTGTGATTAATCATCCAATGATAGTTTTTAATTTGTTGGAAATTAGTTTTTGGATTATGAATAACATAACACATATTTTGATGTTAACTGACTTAAATAGTGAAATATTACATTAAAGCTCTGATGAAGGTATCCAAAATAAATACTGAAACCGGTTAGCAATTAATGTGAATTCATTTATTTGAAAAAATCCTGTCCTAAAAAGCCAAAAATCCCAGTAAGGATATTCTGTTTCCGGTTATTTAAAAAATTTGTATCATGATTAATTCTTTATTCTGATTCTTCCTTGGGAAAACTAAAACCCCATAAATCTTAGAAATGTCCAATCTTCGAGGTGTTTTGATTTAGTAAATTTTTGATTAAAGATATTTTGTTTCCGGTTATTTAGAAAAATTGTATCATGATTAACTGATTCTTCTTTGTGAAAACTAAAATCCCACTAATCTCAGAACAGTCCAGTTTTTCGAGTTGTTTTCACTTGATCAATTTTGGATTTAGGATATTCAGTTTCCGGTTATTTACAAAAATTGTATCGTGATTAATTCTTATACTGATTCTTCTTCGTCAAAACTAAAACCCCTTCATCTTCAGAAAAGTTCAGTTTTTCGAGATGTTTTAATTTGATCGATTTTGGATAAAGGCTCAAAATCAATTTTCGATTGAGGATATTCTATTTCTGATTATTTAAAAAAATTGTATCATGATTAATTCTTATACTGATTCTTCTTTGTAAAAACTAAAACCCCACAAATCTCAGGAAAGTCTAAAATTTGATCAATTTTGGATTAAGGATATTCTGTTTCCGATTAATTAAAAAATCATGATTAATTCTTATACTGATTCTTCTTTGTGATTCTTCTTTTAGAAAAGACCAGTTTTTCGACGTGTTTTGATTTGGTCAATTTTGGATTAAGAATATTCTGTTTCCAGTTATTTAGAAAATTTGTATCATGATTATCTGATTCTTCTTTGTGAAAACTAAAACCCCACAAATCTTAGAAAAACCAGTTTTTCGAGTTGTTTTAAATTGATCAATTTTGGATTAAGGATATTCTGTGTCCGGCTATTTAGGAAAATTGTATCATGATTAACTGATTCTTCTTTGTGAAAATTAAAATCCCAGAAATCTTAGAACAGTCCAGTTTTTCGAATTGTTTTCAATTGATCAATTTTGGATTAAGGCTAGTTTCCGGTTATTTAGAAAAAATGTATCATGATTGATTCTTATACTGATTCTTTTTTCGTTAAAACCCTCGTTAAAACCAAAACCCCACCATCTTCAGAAAAGTTCAGTTTTTCGGGGTGTTAATTTGATCGATTTTGGATTAAAGATTAAAATCAATTTTGGATTGAGGATATACTTTTTCCAATTATTAAAAAAATGTATCATGGTTAATTCTAATACTGATTCTTCTTTGTAAAAACTAAAAACCCACAAATCTTAGAAAATTCCTGTATTTGGAGATGTTTTTTGATTTGTTTAATTTTGGATTAAGGATATTCTGTTTCCGGTTATTTAAAAAAATTGTATCATGATTAATTCTTATAGTGATTCTTCTTTGTGAAAACAAAACCCCACAAATTTTAGAAAAGACCAGTTTTGATTTGTTTTGAATTGGTCAATTTTGGATTAAGAATATTCTGTTTCCCCTTATTTAGAAAATTTGTATCATGATTAATTGATTCCTCTTTGTGAAAACTAAAACTCCACAAATTTTAGAAAAACCAGTTTTTCCAGTTGTTTTAAATTGATCAATTTTGGATTCAGAATATTCTATAATTTGAAGAAATAAAAATAAATTCCTATTATCCAACTTTAGTATTTAACTTTAAATATTTTACATAATATTGTAGATTAATGTTGCCTGAAGAAGCTAATGATTTAGTGAAACATGTATAAAATAAAGTAGGATAATAGGAATTTATTTTTATTTCTTCAAATTATTGAATTTATTCAAATCATCCCAAGAAATTATTTTGATTTATAAGAATATTAATATTAAAAAAAATTGTATCATGATTAACTGATTCTTCTTTCTGAAAACTAAAATCCCACAAATCTTAGAAGAGTCCAGTTTTTCGAGTAGTTTTCCATTGATCAATTTTGAATTAAGGATATCCAGTTTCCGGTTATTTAGAATAATGTTATTATGATTAATTCTTATACTGAATCTTCTTCGTCAAAACTAAAACCCCACCATCTTCAGAAAAGTTCAGTTTTTCGAGGTGTTTTAATTTGATCGATGTTGGATTTAGGACCAAATCAATTTTGGATTGAGGATATGCTTTTTTCCGATTATTTAAAAAAATGTATCATGATTAATTCCTATATTGATTCTTCTTTGTAAAAACTAAAAAACCACAAATCTTAGAAAATTCCAGTATTTGGAGGTGTTTTTTGATTTGTTCAATTTTGAATTAAGGATATTCTGTTTCCGGTTATTTAAAAAATTTGTATCATGATTAATTCTTATATTGATTCTTCTTTGTGAAAACCAAACTCCACAAATTTTAGAAAAGACCAGTTTTTCGAGGTGTTTTGATTTGGTCAATTTCGAATTAAGATTATTCTGTTTCTGGTTATTTAGAAAATTTGTATCATGATTAACTGATTCTTCTTTGTGAAAACTAAAACCCCACCATCTTCACAAAAGTTCAGTTTTTCGAGGTGTTTTAATTTGATCGATTTTGGCTTAAGGATCAAAATCGATTTTGGATTGAGGATATACTTTTTCCGATTATCTAAAAAAATAATTCTTATACTGATTCTTCTTTGTAAAAACCCTCAAATCTTAGAAAAGTTCAGTTTTTGGAGGTGTTTTGATTTGGTCAATTTTCTATTAAGGATAATCTGCTTCCGGTTATTTTGAAAAATTTGTATCATGATTAATTCTTATTCTCATTCTTGTTTGTGAAAACTAATACCCTATAAATCTCCAGTTTTTCGAGGTGACTAATTTGATCAATTTTGGATTAAGGATATTAAGCTTCAAGTTATTTAGAAAAGTTTTTATCATGGTTAATTCTTCTTATACTGGTTCCTCTTTGTAAAAACTAAAACTCCACTTTTAGAAAAGTGTAGTTTTTCGATGAGTTTTGATTTGATTTAAGTATTTGCTTCAATTCCTCCTCCTTTTTTAAAGTGCAAAATTTCAAAAACTTTTAGAAATTTTCGGGTTGCGCCATTTAAACTAAGAAATTGATTAAAAAAAGCGGAACTATCATGACATTTATAGAAGCAACGGTGTAATATTTTGCAAGAAATTGCGATAAAACTGTACATAATCCAACTTTTAATTGCCTGTGCTTAGTAATTATAATTTTCACTCAGCATTCACTTCCTGAATTGTGCAATTAGTGTAAGCAATTTTTTTAGCAGAAACCTTGTTAGTTCCTTGTAAATGAATGTGGATTTTTTTGTTTTAGATAAAATTTTTGTTGGAAGATATTTTGAATTTGATAGAAGAAGGGCCAGCAAACTTTGACGACAAGTGGGATGGTTTACTTGTTGGCGGATTGGGGTATGGGAGAATCTGAACCACGAAGCCGAAATTATGCGGACGCTTCCTCTCTTGACTCGTTACGCCTCGACCAAAACCAGCACGATGGACACAATGAAGTCGATTTGCACCCATTAAGTAACCAGGTAGCTTTCAACTTTTTAATTTATTAAACCAGTTTTTTTGAAGAGAATCCAAATTTCAAGGTAGAAATAAATCGTTTGATTTGAGCTTTGCGCTTTATTACTTTGTGATTCAGTAGGTAATTGAAATTTATGGGTGGTTAAGCAAGTTATTTATTCACAACAGTCACCTGCTAGACTAAAATTAATAATTCTTATTTTAACGGGAACAGACTTTAAATAGATTATTTATAATGATACATAATTACGAGTTAGGTTTTCTAAAAACAACACGCAGAATTTTTGATTATGTAAATTCGAAAAACAAGCGTAGTTGTCCACGCAGTTTGCTTGGCTCATTCACTAATTATATGGAAGAAAATAGAAAACAAAAATTATTTTTTTATTCCTTTTATACCATAACCTAAATATCTGGACGAACAACCACAAACACATCGTAAAAAAATCCTGAAAAAGTGGTCAAAAATCTTTATTATTTTTTTAAGAAATTTCGCAATTGTAATCTTTATTTGATTTTTTTGAAAAGTGCCTGACTAAGGTATTTTAATTATATTAATCTTGTTTATTAATTAATTGATATTTGTCTTATCACTCAATTATGTTTTTAGAGTTCGTCATTTTTATAAAAAAAATTATTGGTAAACATATAATACCAAAATTTATATAAATAATGAGTTGTTTTGTTAAATATTGCATTTTACTTTTAAAAATATTAAATTAACTCATTAATACCGAACACATTTAATACAGCAATTTGAAATATTTCTTATTTTCGCATGCCAAATATCTAATTTTACAAATACTATGTTTCATCCAAATTTTTTCGCATTTACTTGTTTATTTCTAACACATTAATATTTATATCGAGAAATAAATCATTTTCACATTTGTTAAATTAATACAGCGCGACATAAAAATTTCTCCGCCGACGTTTTTTTTTTTATTTTTTGATCTCCAAAAATATTTTACTAACCGCTAATCAAGTTCATGGAATTTGCTTTGGCGTGCAAACCATTCGGCGCCAGGTAATGCCAAATTTAATAAAAAAGTCATTTGTGTGATTTTTTTTTTTAGTTACGCCTGTACTTTTATAGTAACCGTGAACTTAAGTAGCGGTTTGTTTTATAAATAAAATTGCTGTTAATTTTTTTATCTAAATATACAACGCCTACTACACCTAGAAACGATTGATTTTTATAAATATACATAATAACGTAAAAAATTTAAAAATCTAACCCTATCCAATTGTATTTCAGAAACCATCAATTGTATTTCAGATAAATCAATTGAATTTCAGAATCATTAATTGTATCTTAGACCTCAGACAGGAACAATTGTATTTCAGAAAGCATCAAATGTATTTTACAAATACATTGAGGATGAGAGGAACAATACGCGGGGAAGTGCTTGTACAAGGAAATGTCGAGGAAATTCTTTAGAATTCCTAAGAAGTTCGAGGAAATCCTGAGAAGATTCGAGGAAGCAATGAGGAAATCCAAGGAAATCCCAAGCAAATTTTAAATGTTCGGAAACCGAAGTACCAAAGTACCAAAAAAATAATCTTATTTTAAAGGAGGAGGAAGTCCTTGTACAAATGTTTTTATCGTGTTGTACCCGTTGAACCAGGATTTTAAGAAAAATTTATTACATGCTTGGAAATCCAAAAAAACTTTCCGAAATTCAAAATTTGATTGCAAAAGTGATAACATCAGTGGAAACTATTTTAAGAGTAGAACTTATTGGTACTTGCATATTTCTTCTAAATAACAAGACGCAAATAATTCCCCACCACTACACATTTTCCAATTTATTTCAGAAAGTATCAACTGAATTTCAGAAACTATCAATTGAATTTCAGAATCATTAATTGTATCTCAGTCAGGAGCAATTGTATTTCAAAAAGGATCAAATGTATTTCACAAATATATTGATGACGAGAGGTACAATACGCGGGAAAGTGCTTGTACAAGGAAATCCCGAGGAAATTCTGTAGAATTCCAAGGAAGTCCGAGGAAAACTTAAGGAAATCCCGAGGAAATTCGAGGAAGTAATAAGGAAATCCCAAGCAAATTTAAAATGTTCGGAAGTCGAAGATTCCCGCAAAGTACCAAATAAATTGTCTTATTTTAAAGGAGGAGGAAGTCCAGGGAAGTCCTTGTACACATTTTTTTATTGTGTTGTACCCGTCGATCCAGGATTTTTAGAAAAATGAATTACATACTTGGAAATCCAAAAAAACTTTCCGAAATTCAAAATTTGATTGCAAAAGTGATAACATCAGTGGAAACTATTTTAGAGTAGAACTTATTGGTACTACTACAAATTTTCCAATTGTATTTCAAATAAATCACAATTTGATTTCAGAAAACATCAATTTCAAATCTTCGACTTCCAACCATTCAAATTTGCTTGGGAATTTTTCGAATTTCCTCGGGCTTCCTAGGAATTCCTTATTAGAACTTCCTTGGGACTTCCCTGTACAAGTACTTCCCCGCGTATTGCACCCTTCGTCCTGAATGTATTTCTGAATTACAATTGATCCTTTCTGAGGTACAATTGATGATTCTAAAATACAATTGATACTTTCTGAACTCAAATTGATTTATCTGAAATACAATTATTGATGATTTCTGAAATACAATTGATGATTTTGAAATATAATTGTACAAGGACTTCCCTGGACTTCATTGGGATTTCCTCCTTCTTTAAAAATATGACTATTTTTAGATACTTATATGGAAATCCTGCGCTTCTAAACATTCTAAATTTGATTGGAACTTTCTCGGATTTTCTTAGTACCTCCTCGAATTTTCTTAGAATTTCCTCGGACTTCCTTAGAACTTCCTCGAAATTCCTTGGGACTTCCCTGTACAAACACTTACCCGTTTATTGTACCCCTCGTCCTAAATGTATTTCTGAAATACAGTTGATGTTTTCTGAAAACAATTGATGCTTTCTGAAATCAAATTGATTTATCTGAAATTCAATTGATGATTTCTGAAATATAATTGTACAAGGAGTTCCCTGAATTTCCTTGGGATTTCCTCCTCCTTTAAAATAGGATCATTTTTAGGTACTTATACGGAAATCCTCGGCTTCTAAACATTCAAAATTTGCTTGGGACCTTTTCGGATTTCCTTAGTACTACCTGGAAATTTTTCTTTCCTCAGAACTTTCTCGGAATTCCTTGGGACTTCCCTGAACAAGCACTTACCCGTGTATTGTACCCCTCGTCCTGAATATATTTCTGAAATACATTTTATGCTTTCTAAAATAATCAATTATATTTTAGAAAGCATAAATTTCTGAAATCAAATTGATTTATCTGAATTAGAATTGATGATTTTTGAAATACAATTGATGATTTTGAAATATAATTATACAAGGACTTCCTTGGGATTTCCTCCTCCTTTGAAAATAGTACTATTTTTAGGTACTTGTAAGGAAATCCTCGGCTTCTAAATATTCTAAATTTGCTTGGGACTTTCTCGGATTTCCTTAGTACTTCCTCTAATTTTCTTAGGATTTCCTCGGACTTCCTTAAAGCTTCCTCCGAATTCCTTGGGACTTACCCGTGAATTTTACTCCTCGTTCTGGATGTATTTCTGAAATAAATTTCATGCTTTCTGAAATACACTTAATGCTTTTTGAAATTAAATTGATTTATCTGAAATACAATTGATGATTTTAAAATACAATAATTGATGATTTCTGAAATACAATTGATGATTTTGAAATATAATTGTACAAGTAGTTCGCTGGACTTCCTTGGGATTTTCTCCTACTTTAAAAATAGGACTATTTTTAGGTACTTACATTCTAAATTTGCTTGGGACACTCGGATTTCCTTAGTATTTCCTCGAATTTTCTAAGGATTTCCTCTGACTTTCATAGAACTTCCTTGGATTTCCTTGGGACTTCCCTGTACAAGGGTATTGTACTCCTCGTCCTGAATGTATTTCTGAAATACATTTGATGCTTTCTGAAATCGAATTGATTTATCTGAAATACAATTGATGATTTTTAAATACAATTATTGATGATTTATGAAATACAATTGAAGATTTTGAAATAAAATTGTACAAGGAGTTCCTTGGACTTCTTTGGGATTTCCTCCCCCTTTAAAAATAGGTCTATTTTTAGGTACATATACGGACATCCTCGGTTTCTAAACATTTTAAATTTGCTTTGCACTTTCTCGGATTTCCTTAGTACTTCCTCGAATTTTCCCAGGATTTCCTCGGACTTCCTTAGAATTTCCTGGGAATTCTTTGGGACTTCTCTGTTCAAGGATTTACCCGTGTATTTTACTCCTCGTTCTGGATGTATATACAGGGTGAGTCGAAATTAAACCGCCAACATTTTTAGGCAGATTCTACAACTAATTTTAAGATAAAAACTTCATATAAACATATGTCCGATATAGCTTCCTAAGGGAGCTATAGCCCTTCAAATGTGGTGTCAAAAAGAAGGTTTTTGCACGTTTATTTGAAAACGCTTTGTACTAAAAATTTCAAATTTTGTGTGAACCATAATACATTTCAGATATGTTTTCATGAATTTTTTGAATATTTTTGCAGGCTTTTAAAGGGTATTTTTTGACAGGGTGGGAAATAAAAACAGTCATAACTTTTTAGGGGTTCATTTTTTTGAATTTTTTTTCTCAAAATAATTTTACTAAACATTTTCAGACAAAAAAGGTATTCTTGTGCGAATTCTGTAGAATGCACCATTTTGGAGAAAAATGCAAGTAACCACGTGCTTGCCATTTTAAAGATATTTTATGATAAATTTTTGTGCGTAGGTATTTAATTTTTTCTACATTACCCGCCTTCTATTATTTGGTAGCTAATAAAATGTATCTTTATTTTATTATTTTTGATGTTTTTAATAAATTTAGGGTTGCTCTTCCTTAATATTTTGACACCACCTTTGAAGGGCTGTAGCTCCCTTAGGAAGCTATATTGGACATAGGTTTATATAAAGTTTTTATCTTAAAATTAATCGTAGAATCTGCCTAAAAATTTTGGGGGTTTAATTTCGACTCACCCTGTATATACATATATTAATATTAATTTCTGAAATTGAATTGATCTTTTCTGGAGTATAATTAGAAACTGTACAACTTATACAATATTTAAAAAAAAATATTTTTTTTTATGTTGAAGGTTGGTGGTCACACACGTTTGATGGTATTGAATCCAAATACGATTTGCAAGCCTTTGAACTACAGAGAACTGGATTTTTATCAAAACATTCAAGACCAAGACATCAAAATGTTTGTACCAAAATATAAAGGTAAGCAGTTATATAAATAAATAAAATAATAAGTTCAGTGCGAAAGTTATTAAGGACACGTGATTCGTGATAAAAAGTGAACATTTCGATAACACTTTCACTTTATTTAAATATTGTTACATTAATAAAAAAAAATTGAACGTCATTTATTACATAAAATAATAAATGTTTATTTATTAAAATGATTAGGGCAGTTTAATTGATAAATTAATCAACAACATTTGTTATTTTAGTGGGTGTAAGTATAATAAAAGACGTTCTAAAATTTGAATTGTATTGTGCGTTGAAATTATTATAAATATTTAAAATAAGTTCGTTTGTAATTATTAATATTTAATTAAATTAAATTGATGAAAAATAAATTATTATACAAAAAGTGATAATGCTTTATAATATTTATACAATTGTGCATGTGTTTTTTTTATCTAATTATCAAATGTACTATTATAATAATAGATTCAGATTCATCCGAACTAAAATCTAAAATCATCCATTAATTTAGTGTTTTTTTTTATTTAGTTTAGTCAGATTTAACAAAATTTAGTTTTGCTATTTACGTGCTTTACATTTGCTTCTGTTGAAAAGTGAAAGTTATTTCAAGGTATTCTTGTGCAATTTGTCAATTTTTGCTGTTTTTATTTTTAATAAATAAAAAAATTACGGTGAAAGTTGATTATTTTCTTCACGACATTATAATCTAATGTCATGTGGACGGCTATGAATATTTGCGAAGAATGAATGATTATCCTTATACTGATCCTTTAATAAACAATTCTCAAATTTAAATTATTTTATTTTTATTTACTTACATCCAAATATAAAAAGGTAAGGTCGTTATAGTAATACTATAAATTATTTTAAATATACTTCTAGTTTATATAAAAATAATAAAATTAATTTAGATATGAAAAATGTTTTACTATCCACATTTATTTTATACCAAGAATTGTTGTACCCAAAAATTGGGTTCTCGACATGCACTTTGCAGAAAACGAAATAAAAATTTGATTAGAATTTAAAACCTGGTACTTCTGAAAATAAATAAAATTTTCTATTATTGAGGAGATTTATAGAAGACATGAACTATAAATTTAGTAATTTTGAGAGTAGAGGAACACAAATTATATTTGCGTTATCCAAGAATGTATTCATTTGAATAAAACATAATTTGTAACGAAATGTTCAACAGCAAGGTATTTCTCAAATTTATACAAAAGTAAAAAAAAATGGGATGTGACCCAAATTATCATTTAATCCAATGGTTAATAAAGAATGCAACTAAAATTTGTAATGTAGATAAAATTGATCTTCTCTCTTGTTGTTTGTGATTGATGATCAAAGCAAAAAATGTAACTTGCTATTCTATTTTTACCTCCTAAGAAAATCATGAAATTACAAATTACTATACGATCCTATTAATGAAAAAAAAACTGAAAGTTTTAAGTTTTTAAAATAAAAATGAAATGGTAAGTATAATATTTTATGCTAAATCTAAATCAAAAGAGAAAAAACAAGTGTTTCTTGTGTGTATGTAATCCTGTATGATTGAGAGTGTGCTTGTAAAAAATTCGTTACGTTTACTTGTTTTATTATGAGGGTTCACCCGCTGGGCCATCTGACACAGACCGCTGCTGGTACCACGGTTCCTGATCTCTGCGCAACGTCGTGGGTTTGTATGGACGTACACTCCATAAGGGTTGGAACGATATTTTATTCTATTATTTCAACAGTGTCTATCATTTATAATAACAATAAAGGGATGAGTATTTCAAGGTAAAACTCTTCCAAAAGTTGAGCTTTGAGCTTCTTTATTGTAACTGATAGATCTGTGTTCAATATACAAAAATACAAAAAAATGCTTAACTTAAATTCTTCCTCCAAATTTCTTCCTACTTAATATAGTAATTTTTGTTTTATTTTTTTAGTTTTACTTCACTTTTGCACTAATACATTTGCATAAAACTCATTTATACTCTCTCTCATTCAGCTTATACTTAATAAATTGAAGCATTTAATAAAATTGTAAAAATACGCAAAAATGTTCATAAATTTAAAATTTAAAAAATTAAACTTCAGGTGATTATATTCTTCGGGCAATTGTTTCAGGTGTTATGCAAGCTACTTTATGCGCCGGTAAAATGGATAAAAGGTACAGCCCAAGTTTCCGAGATGAAGCTGCACGTTCTAAAACTGGATACAAACGTAAAAGAGAAGATGTTTTAAAGTACGTTCCTCTTTTAACTACTATTAAGCCATTTTTTCATGATTTAGTGCGTATTGTAATATCAAATTCACACTAATCCTATTTTAGGATTCCATATTGTGAGTTTTGAAGAAAACCACATCATTTCCATCAAACTTCAGGACTAATACTATTTTACTAATTCATTTCACTTTTTGTAAGCACTTAAATAAATCAAAAACATCGTATTGTATTAATTAAAGTTTAATAATTAACATATTTTTAGAATGAGGGTGCATCACAGTGGTAATCCAAAAGAAGTATTAAAAAGCATATCGCAAACTGACAATACAAACAAGCAATACTTCCTGATGTTAGAAAATATTACCGCAAGCTACATGCATCCATGCATTTTGGATTTGAAAATGGGGACTAGACAGCACGGGGATGATGCCACAGCAGAAAAACGAACAAAACAAATGGCTAAATGTGCAGCAAGCACCTCAGCGTCTTTAGGGGTACGCTTATGTGGGATGCAAGTATACCAAGCTGACGCAGATTATTATTTAAAAAAGGACAAATATTGGGGACGAGAATTAAACGAAGAAGGATTTAAAAATGCTTTGTGTAGATTTTTTGATAACGGTTATGGTTTAAGAGCATATGTGATAAAAAAAGTCATTAACAAGTTACTACAATTAAGAAGAGTCATCGAGAAGCAGAGCAACTACAGGTTTTATTCATGGTATGCATCATTTAAACCAAAATTTTTCCACAATCCTATTCAAAGATCTAAATTCACAAATATCGTGCAATAGTTAGGTTTGTTCCAACAGCCCGAAATACCTTACATTTCTGATCATGGTCAGATTTTACGTACGACGATGCCCAAGATATTGCAACAATGTTGTGATAATATCGTACAAAATATTAAAATATTGTGTAAACATTGTGTCATAATATTTGCACATGTTAAAACCCAAATAATGTTGTGACAATATTGTGGAAACGTTGTGAGAACATCTAGCGTGGGTTGCATGAAACAGTTTAAACTCGGTTTTAGCTAAAACCAACCTCAAACTGACAAGAATTATGTTTTTTGCATGTATTTTCTGGCATACTTGTCAGTTTAAAACTGGTTTTAACTAAAACTTTTTGTGCAACCCACCCCTAGTATAGTAAAATTAGGTTTCAATAAGGAAAAAATTGCAGAGTTAATGAAACTCGGCTTATTTGTACCTTAAATCATGTACATTGAGGACCTAAGTCCTGATTTGTAGGGTACCTGCTTCTGGAGTTATGAGGTTGGAAAATGGTTTTTTCCAAATATCTCGGTTTCTATAAATCCTACGATAAAATTATTTATTATCAATCTTATAGAGAATAAAATTTCCTAGAACTTTTGTTCGAAACTTTTTTTTGTAGGGTAAACTTGTTTTTAGTTAAAGTAGCGCGAATGTCCTGTACATACTACAGATGAAAGAAAATAGTGTTTCGAAACGGGGAAGGTATTTTTTTTTCGTAGAGAATTGAAATTTTGTATGTGTACGGAGAAGAAAATTTTAAGAAAAAAGTTTAAATGTCCCTTTTCGATCGGACGGCCCCGAAAAAAGTTATTCCGCCCCGAACGAAAAATCGAATTCATCACCTCAGTGTCCGAAATTCATCCCGATCGCATCAAATTCTAGTATATTATGGAGGACCCGATTCTGACGACGGTGGTTTTGATTCGCCCGGACCTATTTATTAAGGTGGCGGAGATACGACCCCTTTTGTATTTTTACCCCGAATTCGGACGTTTTCTGCGCGGAGCCACGAAAAGGTAGCTTTTTTCGTCAGATTTTAAAAATTCCGGTTACATCGTAAAGAGGGATGAGGATTCTAAGCGAGGTTTAAATTTCAAATTTTTCAAAGCACTCGCTCTGAAAAAAATTTCCAAACTCTGATTTTTCTTACTTTTTTTTCCAATTTTCGCCGGCGTCAACTTTAAAAAATCGCAGCCCCGTCCGGTCTTAAAGGGAAGCGACTAAATTTGGCCCCTTTTATTCCCACATCCTGGGGATAGACCGTGGCCATTTTTAAATCTCCAGGCGCAACCGTGTGGCGCCCCGGCTCCGAGACGCGAAGTGTACAAATTTAGCGTTTTTTCGTGCGGCAAAAATATGCTCAAACTGAACCCCTTATATTTGAGAATCGGCAGGTGCAAAAAATAGCGGGTTTTTGATTTAAAAAGTAGATACCCGTTATTATGGCCATCTGAACCCCTTTTTTGATATCTACATTTTTTTTATAATTTTATATAAAAGAGTACCTTTTAACTTGAATTTTGCAATTTGAATTTTTGGTCTAGCACTTAAAATGGCTTTGCAATTAATTAACAAAGTTTATGAAATCGTGCGTCGCTTCTTTTTTTCCTTGCGAGCTGAGTGACGTCATTATTTCCTAGTCGCCTCGCGCGGGTTTTACGGTCGGCAAAAGTGCTAAAACTGTGCGGCTTCGATTAGAAGATCGGCAGGTAAAAAAAAATCGCGGTTTCTTGATTTGTCATCTACATACCGCGCTACATCAGGAAACGAGCGCTTTTTTGATATCTTTATTTTTTCTGTACTTTTGGCGCTCTCGAATTTGTAGTTTGAAATTAGTGCTTTTTCGACGCCGACTTTGAAAATTCGTAACTTATGATCCCGACCGTGTATAATATTCCAATGTTTTTTATTTCCCTTCTTTCTTTATTATTTATGCGAGAAAAAATCAGCACGATTATATTTTACCCCTGGACTTAAAAAAAAAATCCCAAGTGAAATATTAATAAAATAGCTCAAACGCGCGCTTTTGTCAGCCCCCTCTGCAGCCGTCAATTTTTAAAATTTTCTCAATTTTACATCAGATTATCAAAGAACATAAATATTTGTAGTGTAATGAGCATAGTGCATTTTTAAATTTTGCGCGGTTAAAAAGTTATGGCGTAAAAATGTTGAATATAGGGGTCGGCGGCTCCCGTCGGCCTATTTTTTAACGGATTTTCATTTTTAAAAATTCTGATAAATCTACTCTTGGTATTAAAACCGCCCACGCATAGCGTTTTTTTAAATTTTGAAAAACAACGAAATCTAAAATTTTTTAAGATCGCATTTAAAAAAGTCGCATTTTTATTCGAGTTTCGGTTTAATCAGTCCCTCAAATTTTATTCTACCCTAACGCAATGTACATTTTCTGAAAGCTTTCATGGTCCACTTTACGACAAAAAAAGAATCACTTCGCTATCTCCTTTCGTTATCGAGTTATAGCCGAAAATGTAGCAAAAATATGCAAAATCTCCGTTTGGAACCAAAATTGCGGTCTGAAATTTTTCACTTTTCACAAAATAATTAATATCTTCTAATCTATTATAACCGCCGGGACGAGTAATAGCTTAAAATTCCCACCGTTACCTCCCCCACCAAATTCCCTGAAAATTTTAATTTTCGGTATAAAATTACGTTGTCCAGGCCCGTATTTGTACCAAAATTTTGCCAATTTTTTCCAAAAAAACTGTTTAACCGATTTTAACCCAATATTTTTTAAAACGCGTCTATCCATGGTGTTTACCTTTGGTAAAAATTTGAAATCGCTAACTTTTATAGTTTTCGAGAAAAACAATTAAAATCGATTTCCATGAAAAATTTTAAGCCTAAAAATATCTCAAAATATATTTTTTCGAATTTTTTCAAAATCGACCCCGCAAATGAAAGATAAAAGAAAATAGATGAAATGTAGGGGGTCACTTGCCCTCTACACCCCCTAAAAAAATTTTACACCCCAAAAACTCAAACAAAACAAAATTTTTCTAGGTAATGTACCTTAAAAAATAATTAAATTTTAAAAAATTTAATAAGATAATATCGATAATTTTTACAAACTTATCTGTACGAATTTTCGTTTTTAAATTTTAGTTATTAAGCGAAATATGAATTTTTTACAACACACCTTTACTCATTTGTTAGAAATCCATATTTTATATAAAAATTCATATCTTTTGAACAAAAAGTCGTACTGCCTTGAATTTTTTTTATTTTTTTCTTATTTCTTTATACTACAACCCAAAATTATTAACTTTTAAATTTTTAATTTGAAACGCTACACACTTGTAAAAACCACACTAAAGTTGTATAACATTTAAAGTGAAATTTCATAAGTAAAAAATTATAAAGTAAATTTTAAATTAATAAATAATTCTCCTACTTTAATTAATAACTAATAGTAATATTTTATCAGAGTATTAAAAGATAATAACTATAAAAACGTCTACAAACAATCAAGTGCACTATACGCGTGTACGGAACGGACAGCGTTCGGAAGAAATGACGTCAGAATACATCGCGTAGTTGAAGTGGAGGGGCTAATTTTCTTAAAATTCAAACGCTTATATTTACGTTAATATTTGTCGTATCGAATTGAAACAAAAAACAACTTATTTATAATTATGATTTCTAATATATAAGATATAAAAATATCAATTATTTTTTTCGTTTTTCTTCCTCATTGAGGCCTTTAAATTTGCATTTCGTTTTTTTTTTGCTTTTTCGACGCGGACTTTAAAAATTCGTAACTTCTGATAGGGGTTAGATATTATGGAGCGATATTTTTTATTTTACTTATTACATTAATATTTATAATCAAAAAAATCGACAGCTCTAAATTTTCTCCCTTTCCTTCAGAAAAAAATCGAACGTAAAATGTTCAAAAAATCGCACAAACGCGATCGTACAGTTGTACCACTGGCGTCCACAATTTTTAAAAATTTCAAATTTTACTTCATTTCCTTTAAACAGAATATCTTTTACAGCTAATAGGCTATTTTTGGTTTTTATACTCGATGGGGTTGGGAAAATAAAGCAGAAGTTTGGAATTTATTGGTGGACGGCTCTCGTCCGGCCATTTTTTAACGAATTTTCATTTTTAAAAACTCTGCTGAATCTACTCTTAGAACCAAAACCGACAACACATAGAGTTTTTTAAATTTCGAAAAAATAACGAATTCTTTTACAGCTAATAGGCTATTTTTGGTTTTTATACTCGATGGGGTTGGGAAAATAAAGCAGAATTTTTGAATTTATTGGTGGACGGCTCTCGTCCGGCCATTTTGTAACGAATTTTCATTTTTAAAAACTCTGCTGAATCTACTCTTAGAACCAAAACCGACCACACATAGAGTTTTTTAAATTTCGAAAAAATAACGAAATATACTATATTCAGCAGATCCAAGATCCAATAGGATTTTTTGTAGTGTGTTCTGACTTCTGACTGGCAATACTGTCCTGACATTGTAATTATTACCTGTTGAAGTTTCCATTTTCTGAAAGTATATTATACAGGGTGTCCCTGAATAACTGTGACAATTTCTTTGTGGTGATAGAGGAAGTGAAACTAAGCACTTTTGACTTAAAAAGTTATACCACTTCAACAATTTTCAAAAAAAATATTTTTTTGTAAATAAAATAAATATTATAAGAGATATTAATTTGAAATTTTGGCCACAGTTTTTCCACATAAGGATACACATTTTCAGCCAATAAAAATTCAAAAAATATTTTCAGGGGCGTTACATGTGGGGGGGTCATCAACTTTTTTTGATCATATCTTTTGTTTTTGATAATTTTAAAAGTACTAAAATAATCCTTGATCAATGTTCTACAGAAAAGGTACTCTTATTGTATGTCGCTCCGGTGCTTCATTTCGGAGTAAAAGTAGATTATATATTAAATATTGCGGCTATGTATAAATTTAATATTAACACAATATTGTAAAAAGATGTTTACACAATATGATAAAAACCATAATGTCGCTGAAACGTTGTACTCACAATATTGTGAATATATTGAAAAATGATATCACAACATAACAATATTGCCACAACATTACCATAAGCTAAACACAATTTTGATATCTATCATTTCGATATACGTCAAGAAACAGTTACTGGTAGAACAGACAATTCAAGTAGTTACGGTTTCATGACTATTAGAAAACTCGTTGTTGGAACAAAGCTATTCTTGCGTAAATTCTATCAAAAATTTTGTTTGACTAATTATTTAAATTTTCGTATTTTGCAGTTCATTACTAATAGTGTACGAAGGTAATGGTGGTGCGCCAGTGTCCCACCTGTCGGTAAAATCAAAACCCTGCTGTTCGAGTAGTCCAATATACCTTAACGAATGTACACAAGAATCAGATAACAGTCGAGATGTGCCATGTTATTATGATGCAGATACAAGCAACTCATCTCTGGATTTGAGTCATGAGGAAGTAAGCCAGGATTCGCATCACAGGGGTTTTGGTGAAGCGGCGGCGAGAGGGGCGAAATCGAGTAATTTTTACCCAATTTCTGAAGAGACTATGTTCTTGGATTCTCCACCAATTTTACCTGCCGAATCGAGTCCTGTGGATAGTTGGATGGTGTATTCGAACAGTAGCAGTGATGAGTACTCTTCGGAGCAGTTTAATGGTGGAGTGAGTTCGAATGAGGATACGTCGGATTTTGAAACCAGTTCGCCGCTAAAGAGTAAGAATTGTTGTCAGTCGTTACATTTTGAAGATTTGGAATTGGAGGATGAAGATGAGCTTACGCCTACGGTGTCGCATAAAAGCGCGTTGAAGCGTTTGAGAGTGAAAGAGCCACATTTATCGATACCATGTTCGAGTAGATCGCGATCTCCAACACCTATCCAAGTTGATGTAAGGATGATTGACTTTGCGCATACTTCGTTTGTAACGAAAGCAGGGAATAGTTCCACTAATTCCACAATACATCAAGGTCCAGATGGGGGCTTTCTCACAGGGTTAGATAGCCTAAACAGATTATTACTAGAAATTTTAGATGAGAGTTAATTTCATGGAATATTTAACCAGAATAATAAATCACAAAACTGCAATATTATTGTTTTCATTTAATTAAAGAGCAGCTTCTCGAATAAATAAAGTCATGATTCTGCCGTGTATATAAAATGAAGCAAAGCCAAATTTTGTATCCGATTAATTAAGTAAAAATGATAATTTCTTTAGAAATTTTATAAATTTTCGCTTATTTATTTCTACCTAATTTTAATGTTTATTATAGTTTATAAAATTTTAATATAGTGACAACAGTATTCTTGTATAAACGAGTTTGTGAGATTGGGATTGAATGTTGAATGTTTTGTATGAGTTTTATTTACTTATTATATTTTACATCCCTGTGATTTTCTTGTTTGTACAGTTGTAAATTTATCTTTATTTTATTGTCTTTAATGGAATACTTTTTTGTTCCAACATTCCAATTTATTAAAAGCAGGCTTCAAATAATAGTTTATTTTCATATTTTAAATTATAGTTCAACCCATAACTCAAAATATTCACATTTGCAATATTTCATTGATTCATTGTTATTGTTATTGAGATATTCCCAAATTGGGACCATTTACTAACTTTGATGTTTTCAATGTTACTATTTTGGCAGTTTTTAAAATAAGTTTAGAAAAATTTGGATAACTGTATGTATTGTTTTGTGCTAAAACAACATGTACTATTGTTAAAAAGATAAATTAATAAACAATTATTATTTTAGTTTTATTATTAAACCTTTTTCTTATCCAATTATTACTTTTCTACAAACAAAACTACTAGTTTCATACAATTATTTATAAAATATCTTAAGGATATAAAAAATACCACCTAGATGCAACTTCTATATTTTATTAGAAAAAATTGTAAAATTTAAATTCAAATTGGTAAATTAAAGACCTGACACTCAGGATAGTTGTTTTAAAAATTGTAAAACTGTATGCTTTAATATTGATGAAATTTAAAAACTTGCGATATTCACATGGCCATTTTAAGACTTTTTGGCGCCCTGGGCTAAAAAAATATTACACCCCACTGTAAAAATATATTTTCTTGGCGGGGAACCGGAAGTAACTTTCGATTTTTAAATGGCAACATAGGTCGAGTATGGTATCGTTTGAAAGGTCTTTTAAAAAGAAACAACTTTTATTAAAATATTTTTGTAATATCTTGCATAATTAACAAATTAAACGAAAAAAAAATATATGCAAACAAGTGACCATTGGTCTCTTAAATTATGGAAAAATTAAATCGTTACCATCATCCGCAAATGGGCAAGAGAGAGATTTTTTAAATTGAAACTCTTTTATGCGCTTATCGCTTTATTCGTTAAAAATAATCAACTTTTTTTTATTTTTTGAATTAAGGTAAATACATAACCTTAAAAAGGTGATTATTTTTAACAAGCGAAGCAAAAAATACATGTTTCCATTTAAAAAATCATAATTGCCTCTACCCTTACCCATTGAAGATGATGGTAGTGTTTTAATTTTTCCATAATTTAAGAAACCATTTGTCTCTTGTTTGCTTTTGTTTTTCGTTTAATTTGTTAATTATGAAAGATATTAAAAAAATATTTTAATAAAAGTTGTTTCTTTTTAAAAGACCTTTCAAACGATATCATACTCGACCTATGTTGCCATTTAAAAATCGAAAGTTACTTCCGGTTCCGGGCACTTCCGGATTATTCCGGAAAAAAATAAGTGCACCAATACATTCTTCGGATTTGCTTTGGTAATAATTTTTTTTATTTCAGCCATGTACGAGAAGGCGTTCTCAAAATAAAAGAGGTGGACGGGTGGTCTGAGACACCCTGTATAATGATTGTGTAATATACAATGCGGACAAAAAGAAAATCCCCCCCTGCTATCTTTTGAACGGTTATGTTTTCGATTCTTAAAATTTGTCCACTAAAGTATTTAATTGCGAACTTTCTAATAAAGGTATTTTTGATTTTGTGGAACTTCCGGTTACACCGGAAGTGGATGGCAACTTTCTTATTTTAAATGGAATTGCATAAAAGTGCGATTTTTCGAATGGGCGTAATTCCGAAAGTATTAATCGTAGACCACACTATGCTGGGTCAATTTAATGGTATTTTTATGGAGAACACGAAAATGCAAAAATGTACTAAGGTGTTCCATTTAAAATAGGAAAGTTGCCATCCACTTCCGGCATAACCGGAAGTTCCACAAAATCAAAAATACCTTTGTTAGAAAGTTCGCGATTTGAGTCCTCCGTAGACAAATTTTCAGAATCAAAAACATAACCGTTCAAAACTTAGTAGGGGGGGATTTACTTTATGTCCGCACTGTATATGCATGATAATAGACTGGATTAGGACAACGCTAAATTTTTGTTTTTTTTATGTAATTTATAAATCTAATGTAGGTATAAAAACATTTTAATTTTATAATAAAAATATTTATTTTAAGAAAATGCTTTGTTTCAATTAGTACCTACCAGATACGAAACGGTTATGTGTCAGGTGTGCAACATATCATGTGCATCTTTTATGTTTCTGAATTGTAAGCACGGTAACGTTTGCGTGTGCTGCCCAAGAAACGGACATTTGCACGTTTCAGAAAAGTATCGTCAACGCTTGTGATTACGTTTCCTGAAACGTTTTACAATATGTGGAAACGTTTATGAAATGTAACAGCAACGTAATATTGTCTGCTGGGATATGTATACTAGGTCCTGTGGGCCATTTTTTATTATCCTGAGTTTCCAATAGTATTTTTTATTGATAAGAACTAAACGAATAAAAAAATTTATTAAAAAAATAAAAAAAATTGCTACACTTTCATGAAATTTCATTTAAAAACAGATATTACAATTATTAAAAACAACATTATCATCAAGAAACAAAACCAAATTTGACAAAGGTAATAAAATTAAATGTTCAAGACAAAAAGCGAGACTTTTTTTAAATTCCGCGGGACAAATGTTAAAAAATCGGGACTATCCCGCCAAAATCGGGACGTCTGGCCACCTTAGTTTAAAATGCATTCTTGTACCTTATAATAACTACACATATTCAACAAAACTCAAATAGATTTATTATTTAAAGCTTCAGTAAAGCTCAAAAAACATGTACTTATGTGTTAAATCAAAAGAGGAAGTACCGAATATAGAAGTTCATATTTTTGCCACCAGAGAGCGAGCGGAATCTAAAAATTCCCAATAACAAAGTATTTTATAATGTATTAATAAGGTCTTCCAAAAATCATTTTATATACTTATTAATAGTAGAAGCGGCGGCGACATTAAGTCTAGTGTGATAAAACTTTTCAAGGTGTTGCATATAATTCGTTATTCGTTACGTCATTAAATGGCACTGGTGCCACGTGTAGACCAAACGCCTCTATAAAATTTTTTTTTTCAAAATTTTAATTTTTTTTAATATCTATTGGATTAAGATCGGGGCTACGTGCTGGCCAGTCCATAACCCATAACCTGCACGTTGGCTTCCTGCAAGTAGTCAACTACGACTCTAGCGATGTGAAGGCGGGCGTTATCCTGCTTAACAACAAAATTATCACCAGCTACGTTTCTGAAAGGCACAACATGGGGTTGTAGGTAGTCTTTTACATATCTGGCAGCAGTCATGGAACCTCCATCCACAATAACCAGCTCTGTGCGAGCTTCGTAAGTAATACCTGCCCACACCATAACAGAACCTCCTCCAAAGCTAACACGTTCAACCATCGTGCACTGAGAATATCGCTCTCCAGGTCTTCTATACACTCTGTAACGGCCGTCAGCACCATGTACACACATTCTGGACTCATCTGTGAATAACACGGAGCTCCACTGTTCTATAGTCCAGTTGAGATGTTTACATGCAAACTGGAGTCGCCTAACTCGATGGTGTTGTAGAAGTCTAGGCCCCGTTGCTGGCCTGTAAGCTCTCAAATTAGCTTCTCCAAGCCTTCGACGAACAGTCCACTGACTTACCATTTACTCCACGAACCTCTTGGAGCCTGTTCCGTGTGTTAAATCCGGTGCGGTGACGGTTTCTGAGAGCCAACATTCGAATGAAACGGTCGTTTCTAATTGTTGTGAATCTCCTGCGTCCTGTACCAGGTCTCCTGCTGAAGTCACCTCTCTCCAGGTGACGTCGGTACACTCGTTGCACCGTTGAGCGGCTTATTCCCATGATTATAGCCACGTATCTTTGGCTCCGTCCATCCTCCAGTAAAGCTACTACTCTAGCTGCCTCCGCAATGGTTAAATGCATTAAAAATGAATACTCGATGTTTATTTTCAAATCAACTTGACTCCTTAAAAATCTAAAGGCGTCTGGCAGTATTACGTTTAAATATTCGTCACATTGTATTCATTGTTGTAAAATGTTTGTTGCGTTTTTACATCTTTATTTTTCAAGAAAAGATTTCGTTATTTGATTTCTTACTACTTGCGGTAGAATTTACCATAATTTAATTGAAATCTAATAACCACAAAAAAAAATATTTACGAAAATGTAGGTGGCCCGTTTTCTTTGCACGCCAGTGTAGTTATTATTCAGTATTTTTCTACTTTTAGGGGCGTGTTCCACTAAAGACTTGCAAAGCCCACGACGACCGCAAAGTCGTTCCACATAAGACCGCGGTTGTTTCTTTCGGGCATAAAAACGTCATCGATGGCGACCGCAAGAAACTCACAACGACCGTATTTATTCGTGGGTTTCTGTGGTCGTTTGTTGAATGGTGACGTTTTGAGCTAGTGGATCGGGAAAATTTTGCGGTCGTGGGCTTTAGTCGCTTTAGTGTTCATTAGTGGAACGCGCCCTAGGTTGCATGATTGACACATTGACAGCATTTAATCAGCAGAGTGAGAGAGTATGCGAAAGTTCATGGTATCTCTGTTCTTTTAAGGTCAGCAGCTTTATTCTTGGGCCGAGCGAGATCGTGTCGTCGACGAGACTAGAAAAACAGACTTTCATTTTTTCATATAAATGAAAAGGACAGAATGATGAATGTCGTCGACCACACGATCTCGACCGGTCCAAGAATAAGCCTCCTGTACCCTTATTCTTGAACCGTCGACACGATTGGTTCAAGAATAAGGCTTCTGAACAACCCAATTTGGCCAAAGATTTCTAACCTATTGGCGATTTCTAAGATCAGATACGCCCTCTGGTGCGAATTTATGAACTAAAAGATACAATAATCCTAACCAATTATAATCTGGACGTGGATTCCTGAAATCTCACACAGTGAATGTTAAATTCACCTTCCTCGAAGCGCGTGCGTCAAAATCTCATCAGCGAATCCAAATTCACTTGGTCTGAACCAGGCGAATCAAAATTCACGAGTGAAAGTTTGCGCATGCGCTCGAGGAAGGTGAATTTAACATTCACTGTGTGAGATTCATAGAGAGATTTCAAGAATCAACGTCCTGATAAAATTTGACGAGTACTGTATCTTTTAGTTCAAAATAGAGGGCCAAACAGCGCCATCTCTAGGTAATTGAAATTCCCAAAACTATCTAGATACACGACGCCAAAGACTTCTATGTTTTCGATTGTTATACATAGACCGGACACGTGTCAATTTTTTGTGTATCATTGGCGGCCATTTTAAAAAACGGTTTGGGGGTAAATTTGAAACATTGGATCACATAACCTATAATACTCATAAAAACTTGTCAAATTCGATTTTCATTTGATCAGAGAATACCAAAAATTAAGAAAATAACCGAGGTGAATATAGCTAACGGACACTTTTAAAATGGCCGCCGTAGTTCACGCTGATACACCTTGGGGGCGCTGGTGTCTGTTTTAAAATCGCTATGTTTTTCTTTATTTTACAAATTACCAGATACAACAAACAACTAATGCGATGGATTAAGATAACTTCGGTTATTAATGGATTGAATGGTAAAGGTTATACGTCAAAAGTTAGCTCATTAGCAGGTAAAACTGGGAAATAAAAAACACCTATTTTTTCGAAATATCAAGCGTGTCCGGTCTATGTATAACAACAGAAAACATAGAAGTGTTTGGTTTAACCAGAAAGATGGCGCCTTGAATTTGGCGATTTAGGTTATGCAACTCAAAGTACCAAATTCTATCCAAAAATAATTCTAACCTCATTGTGGTGTGAAGAGAATTTCACAAGTTTTGTAATTCTACTTTTGGAAGTAATTATGGAAAATTACAAGAAGGGTAAAAACGTAGAAGAGCCATTAGAGAAGGATAAAATACCAATACCAAATTTACCAGAAGATTTTTTATGGATGCATGTAATTTATATTTTTTCTATTATTTGTTGTGTTTATTCTAATAATTGTTGTTTATAAACTAGGTGCGAGGTGGAAGTAAAATCTGCAACCTTTTAACACACGCTCTAAAAGAATTTCCGGCAACAAAATGTGTAATTTGGACTGGTTTTGGTCAATCCGTAGGAAAAGCTATTTCATGTGCTGAAATAATGAAACGAGAATTAGGCAATAGCTTGCACCAAGTTACAAAATTATCCTATCGTTTGTAAGTTATTTTTATATTATACAGTCGAACTTCTATAAGTCGAATTTTTCCATTACTCGAATTTTGTTTGTAATGTGTTTGTAAAAATATTCTAGTTGGAGAGCCGACCGCACTAAAGTCTCCCTCATAGAATATAGCAGGGTTTTCTGTTGAGATGGTAGTTTTTTATGTAGTCAAGAGTGTGCCATCTTATTTATGTTCTAAAACTTGACCGAAGTCTTAAAAAATTACCACTTCCGGTACCTCTTGTGTTTGTCCCTCATAAGATAAAGCTCAACAATTGTGCCAGTCGATGAAGAGTGTTAAGCAAATTGATAAAAAAATGTGCTGCCACCCCCAAACCTCACAGGAGTCCAGGCACAAGCCAAAAATGGGAATCATTTTCAGAAATAAGCAATCACTTTTACGACACGTTAGTAAAAGTGGTTGCTTATTTTTGAAAATGATTTCCACTTTAACGAAACGTCAGTAAAAGTGGTTGCCAATTTTTGGAAATCCTTCCCACTTTCGGGTTGATGCCTCGGTTCCTGTCAGGTTTGGCGGTGGCAGGTAATTTTTTTATCAATTTGCTTAACACTCTTTATCGACTGGCACAATTGTTGAGCTATATGTTATGAGGGACAAACAGTTCAAAAAGACGTACCGGTAGTGGTCATTTTTTAATACTTCGGTCAAGTTTCAGAACATAAAATAGATGGCACACTCTTGACTACATAAAAAACTACCATCTGAACGGAAAACCCCGCTATATTCTATGAGGGAGACTTTAGTGTGGTCGGCTCCTGGACTATTCGTTTTGAGCTTTGCGAAATAATTTCTATATCTCGAATTTTTTTTAAAGTCCCTTGAAGATTTTAGTTAGGGAAGTTTGACTGTACTTTTTTTTATAATAATTTATTGATTGAAGGTGTGAGGAATTTTGGGATCCAGTGATTCAAGACTTGGATCAATTAGTAGTTAAAAGAAAATTACCCATGATACATATTTTATTATCCGTTGATGAGTTAAATTATAGTCAGGAATTAGGGTAAGAATTGTATAAGTTGTAGTAACTGTAATAACAAATTTTATCCTTTAGATATCAAGCACCTGGGGAAGTTGTTCGGTGTAGTTTAGATACCAAAAAGAAAAATACCAATATTTATTATGGAAATAAATCAAATCCAAACAGAAATAAACAGAAAAGGAAAAATGTTTACGCTAATAAAAGTAATGCAAATGAATCAAAAGATAGGTGATAAAATTAAATAAATATTAACAAAATATTAGGTTTTTATCTTAACATCCCATAACAGGAGTATCGCTTCCTATTTCCATTAATAAGGATTATTATTTTGATTTTCCTACCATTACAGTAATTTTTTTTAGTAAATTGGGAAGATGTATTACAAACGATGGTTCAAAAAAACTCCTAAATTATTGCTTTGTTTTTACACATAAAGTTCTGAAGTTATTCGATTTCGGAGATTCGATTTGAAAAGCTAGAAGGGGAGTAATAAAAACCTATTTATGTAAACTTTATGTGACTACTTTTACTGCAGTTTTACTTGCCTTCCTCCATTTTTTTTACAAAATTTATGTTAAAATAGCGCCATCTATATGTAGTCGAAATTCCCAATAAAATAAAAGAAGGTTGCTACTTCTTATCTGTGGACTTTGACCTTTTCAGTGGCGCACGCACAAGTCATACTTATCTTGAGCACTCTGTTATTTGTTTACACGTAATTAACATAAACGTCCTTTTTATGTTTTGATTTTGGTTATTAATAATTAATACTTTCATTTCTTGTGGTTCTTTAGTTTAGTTAAAATAATTATCTTAAAATCAAATTTGAAGCACTAAACTTGTGTAAAAATGCAGCAAGGTGGCCGAACTCAAAATTATACTTCAAGAAGAGGAACTACCTATTCCCAAACACAACCATCCCAAAATAAAGGAATAGCAGGTTTAACTACAGGAATGGCAAATATACGTGTTAATGTTAGCTATTCAACTAATCCTTCAAACCCTCCTAAACAATTTCACCCTAGACCCAATTTTAAACCTGGAAACCAATATGTAAATCAGGGCTCTGGAGGTCAACCAAGATACAATTCAAATTTTCAAGGAAACGGAGCCAAACCAAGAACATATCAAGGCCATGGTCCTTCTCAAGGTCAAAGAAGTCATAACAGTTTTGGAACAGGAAACAATATTGTTCAAAATAATATAACAAAAAATGTTTTTGTTAACACAAGACCTAAACCAATTAATAATGGAGGTACGCATAAATTTATTAAATTAGGTTTAATAATGTACCGAGTATTGATATCCATATGGTGTATGTATGTAATGGTTCAAAAAAAATTAACACTTTTCACAAAAAAATTTCAATAATCCCATCCATTAAAGCAAGCAAAAAGAGAAAGTTACTTGGGAAGTTGTTTGACTATACCGGGTGCCCAATTTTTGTTGTAACTTTATAAAAATGCTATAAACCGCTACCAATAGAGGGCGCTCTACATGTAAACAAAAATGGCGGAAGTAAGGTAGAGCAAAGATACAACCCCTTTTGTATTTTTGTCTCAAAATCGGACGTTTTTGGGGTAAACTCATGAAAAGGGTAGTTATTTTCATCCGATTTTAAAAATACAAGTTGCATTGTAAAGAGGGATGTTCATTCAAGTAGAGTACGAATTATATTTTTTTTTGGAGCAGAGAAACACTTAAAAAAAAACCCAAAATCGCTCAATTTTTTTCGCTTTTTTTCCGGTTTTCGTAGGCGTCAACTTCCACCCACGTCCCGTTTTATAGGCAAGCGACGAAATTTTGTCCCTTTTATTCTCACATCTCGAGGATTAATTAGTACAATTTTTAATTCCAAATTTTCACTCTAAGCTTCAGAAAAAAATCAAACGTTAAATGCTCAAAAAAACGCGAAAAACGCTGACAGATGAAGGCCTGTGTGGAGGTCACATTTTTTAAAAATTTTGACAATTCGCTTCATTTCCATTAAATGGAATAATTTCTAGAATGTGTAGCGCATAGGGAATTTTTAAACTTTGCTAGCTTAAAAAGTTATGGCGTAACAAACTCGAAATTTTGAAATTAGGGGTGGGCGGCTCCCGATGGCCTATTTTTTAACGAATTTTCATTTTTAAAAACTCTGCTGGATCTACTCTTGGAATCAAAACCGCCCACGCATAGGGTTTTTAAAATTTTGAAAAAAACAACGAAATCTTAATTTTTTAAGATCGCGTTTAAAAAGGTCGCATTTTTATTCGAGTTTCGGTCATCGGTTTCAAAATCGACCTAAATGAAAAATAATAGAAACTGGATGAAATGTAGGGGGTCACTTGCCCTCTACACCCCCAAAAAAAAATTTAAAACCCCGAAAACTAAAAAAATAATCAATTTTTTTTTAAATTTACCTTAAAAAAAACTTTAAGAGTCAAACATTTTTCATACATTACCACTCACATGATTTAGGGTTAAAAATTAGTCGACATAAATTTGATCACTCTTGATATTACATATGATTATTTTATTAGGTGCTGTAAAGAAAAACTACACAAATCAAAATAACCCGCAGAAAAATCAAAATAATCAGCAGAAAAATCAAAATAGAAGCAAGCCAACTTTAGAAGAAAAACTAATTAAAGAAGTAATGAAAGATCAGAAAAAAAGTGGAAATGGAGGAAAAGGACAAACAATTATTATTATAAAACAATAATTATTTTAACATGTTAACATTTATTTTATCGCATTTATGGAAGATGAGAAAAAAGTGGAAACAGAGGAAAGGGACAAATAATTATAAAACAATAATTCTTTTAAAATGGTAGCATTTATTTTATTATATTTGTTGTATTTTGTATTATAACTTAGCTTTATAAAAAAATTTAAGATAACATTTTTTTTATAAACAATAATATGTATATGTTGTAATCATATCATGACTGTAATTTTATAATCTCGAACAATTGGATACAATTTATGGAGACAATGCAATATTTTATCTAAATGTATTTTATATTACGTTTTATTATTTTGAATATATATTTTATCAAAAATATTGGCTTTTATTAAAAATTTTCGTTACAAGTTTGAAAAATCACGTCAAATTTTAATGTAGATGAAATAAAATATAGCAAATACTGTAGCTTTATGAAAATATTTTTCTTATTTTTAAAAATTATTGAAGTTATATAATTTTTAAAAAAATTATAATCTAATTATAAACTTAAGAAGTAAATTGAATGTTAAATAATTCGTGCTGCTGTAAACAGCCTGCAGAATATTAAAAATTAACAAAAAAAGTCTTTTTTCCAAAACCATTACACCTATATAATATGCATATGCAATTTTTTATTTCAGGTTATTTGGTTGCCACCTGAAATAATTAAGCTGCCTTTTGCTTTTATCAGTAACAAAAAGTTACATAAACTATTTAAAAAAACACTAATATACTATATAATTTTATTGGTGTAAAAATTATGAAATAGGAAAAGCTCAAAAAATTTAAAACATCAGTTTTCTATCAGTCTTGAGTTTCCACTTTCTAAATTTCCCATCACCATGAATAAGTTTATAATATGTTACTTTTAAATTGATCATCAATGGAAAACAAATCCTAAATATCAGAGCCTTATTTATCCTCTGATAGTCATTTATTGGACATACATTTGCTTAAGGCAGAATAGGACATTTTAGTAACAATGTAATTTTGGGTTATTGAAGTATTTAAATAAATAAATAACCCAAATTTTCCTTCCTCAAGAAGGTTTACAATGTATAACAGGTCGCAAGACTATCCAACAGAAATGAAATTCATTATTCTGTTACTATTAAGCAAGTTTTTCTTTATAACAAAGTACAAAAATATTTAAATTAATAAAACAAAATATTTATAAAATTGTTATAATAGAAAAATATACTTTGACTCATTATTGAAAAGTAATAATTTTATAATACTTATTACTTTTGAGAGTTCTCATGCCTATAAAGGCGCGACCACATCTGAGCATGTACGCGAACGAGGCAAGGCGAAGCAATGCTCAGATGTGGACGCGCCATAAAATAATCAGATTTTTACTTTTTACTACGAAACTATTAGGGCTCAATATCTGTACTGCCCAATATAATAGTGATAGTAAAAAGTTAGTATACTCCTTGATTGTAGCTCGCTATTAAAATTCTCAAATGAGCTGAACTTGTGTTCACTATTTATACAGGGTGTTCCTGAAAATTCATCACATTACAATGCACACTTTTGTTGAATTCAGATGCGTTATGCTTTGATTCATTGCATCACATTCAGATAATAATGAAACATAGTTTGCGTTTAGTCATCTAACTTTGAGAGAGATAAATTACGTACGTACGTGCTTAAATGTGGACACACCTTTAAGCGTAAATTTTAGGACACCCTGTATTTAATTAACTGTTTTTATACAACATATTTAATTAAGAGCATTACCAGGGTAAATGTCCTAAAAATTAAAATGTTCATAAATTTGTTAAAAGTACTGCACATATTAGGTTTCAATTAACTTCGTAGAATTACTTGAAGGTTACATTTTGGCTGTGGTACAAATACAGCAAAATACGAAACCTTGTAAAAAATAAGTGCGGTAACAAAAATGACAAATAATTACATTAAAGGTAACGAGTTAATAAAAATCATATATTTAAAATTTAAACATTTATAATAAAAGTAAATGCACTGATTTTTAAAAACCTCGATACTATACCAAGTGCAAAAATATGTATATTCAGTTTTAAAATGATTATTTGGAAATTCAACATCGAATAAAATTCACCAAAGTACATAACTCGGTAATTGGCGATTCAAATTAATTTAAAAGTAGGCAAGCACTGTTAGCAAGACGTCATTTGTAGATCAGCCCCAAGAGAACAGTCGGCAAATTAAGTAAAACTTAAAACAAAAAACGAAATTTCAAACTCTTTGTTCATACCATAACTTACTACTTGCATTGGAAAAAAAAATATTATTTCAATTAGTTTTTTAGAATCACTGCTGCTGTATGAGTTTGACTTACAAAAACTAAAAAAGAAGAAGCTCTATTTGAAAAAAGTTATGACCAAATCTGTAAATTTGGCGACTGTCCTCTTAACAACTGACAGTCATATAGGAACCAACAAACTTACAACGTCATTTCCTTAGTTCATCGCCAGGCCGCTAGATGGAGATCGATTAGTTTGAATCACCAATTGTGTTTAGTAAGAAATCACATTTTGTTCCCTAGATCTTATTACCGTTATTGGATCGCCTTTACATTCTAAATTTAATAAGAAAAGATAAATTTAAATCAAGAATTTAAAGATTACCCAAATTATGCAAAAATACCAGGCGTTACTTTTAAAATTCAAGTCAAACTATTTAAAAAAACTTTTGGTGCATAAAATTTATTTTATAAACACAACAATAAAATTTAATAGAGCTGCACTAATAAAAGGTTTGTGATAACTAAAGTAAACTACGATAAAATAAAAAATCAAACCTTATCTAATCATTACTGCTATAAACGAAAAGCAACGTATTCTTCTTTTTCTCCTTTTCTTTTTGATCAAGCTTCTTCTTGTGGCTATTCAACATTTCCTCCATCATGCGAATGCTTGCATCATCCTTGGACTCCTTTTTAGAATCCTTTTTGCTCATTGAAGTTACGTTTTTAATAAGATTTTCGATCTTCTTCACATCAATTTCATCACCAGAAGAATCGTCATCGCTTTCTTCTTTTTTGTTACGTCTAGGGTTAGACTTCTTAAACTGATTATCGCCTTGTTTGTTTTCCTTTTTATTGCGTTGTTTCTTTGCGTCTTTCGGTGGGTTTGGCAGCATTCCTGAACCTCCAGCAACATTTTGATGAACATATGGGTCTTGATTTAATTTTTGGTAATTAGCGAAAGGGTTGGAATTTCCCTCGAAAGTGTGTTTAGGTATGGCTCCTTGGAAATTTTGGGGATTAGGATGTTGAAATTGATTGGGGTGATTTTGAAATTGGTTAGGTGGGTTTTGGAAACGATTGGGAATAAAGTTAGGGGGATTTTGGAATTGATTGGGGTGAAAAGGTTGATTATTAGGTGGAAATTGGTTTTGGAATCTTTGTGGTCCTGGAAAATTATTTGGGTTAAAGTGTTGATTTGGAGGTTGATTCGGGAATGGGTTATTATAAGGTTGGTTCTGATATTGATTTGGTTGATTTTGGAATTTATTTTGTGCAGAATCAACTGGTGGTTGATTTTGATAACCTTGATTAAATCTTGGACCTTGCCTTCGTTGACGGTTTTTTCCAGTACCTTCATTTCCCTGTTTTTTTTCTGTATTATTTTCTTTTTTCGGCTCATTTCTTTTTTGCGAATTATTTTGTTTTTCATTTTTACTTGCAGGATTTTTTTTTCCACCTTCATTTTCTTCTTTAGGAAATTTATTTTTGTTATTACTTTTAGCTTTGGGATTTTGGTTAATATTCAAATTATTTTTTATTTCATTTACTGGTGACGCAAATCTACTATTGATATTTTTTGTTTCTTTAAAATATTCTGAAAGTAGGCCTGCTAATAAGGTGCTATCAGTTCCTTCAGAACTAGTTGAACCTTTTGCTAACTTAAGATTTTTAATTTTCTGGCTTATATCATGCAAGTGTGATTCTGCTTCTAAAGTCTTTTTGTTCTTCGGTTTGTTTTTCTTCTTTGAAGGCTTTTGAATTGGTTCAGGATGACAATATTCCATGGACTTTTCGTGCATGTTTAATTGAACTTTTGCTTGTTTCTTATGCAATTCTCTTATTTTTTTACCTGTATGCTTCAGATTATACAATTCATCAACATACTTCAATATATCAGAGGAAGATATTTCATAATTAGCCGTGTCAGTTAATTTTGCTTCCAAAATTGCATGTTGTAACAAAGCCTTTTCTTCTGCATATTGTTTTTTTAAATCTATATACCGCATCAAGATATCTTTATCTTGATCAGCTCCCCTGGATTTCTCTCTAAAATAAATAAAAATTATAACTAATAATAATAAATGAATACCACCTTTAAGTTACATTCGAATGCATTCAATTTTACATTCTTTCCAAAAAAAAAAAAAAATATTCTGTATGGTCCTAAACTTCCTCAAATATGTAAAAAAACATAATTAATTGAACATCCCCATCCCTTCAATTTAATTTCTTTAAAAAACTTCTAACAAATTTTATTAAAAATACTTCCTAAATAAAAAAATATATAGATCATAATTTATTTAATTAATTTATTAGTGTGATCTTATATAGGATCAAATACGTTAAAAAATATGTTTGGTTTTCCCCACTCCCATACGAGCCCCGTGATTAAATTTAAAAGATAAATGTCTCATAGAATTTTAAGTTTTTTCAAAATATTTCAAAAACATAAAAATGTAAGCTTTTCATTTTTTACTATCTTCTTACTATGGATGTAATACACTAAAAAATATGTGGTTTATTATCCCCACCCCCGTACGAGCCCTGTGATTTAATTTAATTGATAAATTCCCCATAAAAGTTTAAGTATTTTCAAAATATTTCCAAAACAAAAAAAATGTAACATTTACTTGTTTTGGAAATATTTTGTAAAAACTTAAAATTCTATGAGAAATTTATGAATTAAATTAAATCACGGGGCTCGTACGGGGGTGGGGATAATAAACCAAATATTTTTTAGCGTATTACATCCTTAGTAAGAACATAGTAAAAAATGAATGGCTTACATTTTTTTGTTTTGAAAATATTTTGAAAAAACTTAAACTTTTATGAGAAATTTATGAATTAAATTAAATCACGGGTGTCGTACGGGGGTGGGGATAATAAACGAAATATTTTTTAGCGTATTACATCCCTAGTAAAAACATAGTAAAAAATAAAAGGCTTACATGTTTTTGTTTTGGAAATATTTTGAAAAAACTTAAACTATTATGAGAAATTTATGAATTAAATTAAATCACGGGGCTCGTACGGGGATGAGGATAATAACCCAAATATTTTTTAGTGTATTACATCCTTAGTAAAAACATAGTAAAAAATGAAAGGCTTACATTTTTTTGTTTTGGAAATATTTTGAAAAAACTTACTTTTATGAGAAATTTATGAATTAAATTAATTCACGGGTGTCGTCGGGGGTGGGGATAATAAACCAAATATTTTTTAGCGTATTACATCCATAGTAAAAACATAGTAAAAAATAAAAGGCTTACATGTTTTTGTTTTGGAAATATTTTAAAAAAACTTACTTTTATGAGAAATTTATGAATTAAATTAAATCACGGGTGTCGTACAGGGGTGGGGATAATAAACCAAATATTTTTTAGCGTATTACATCCTTAGTAAAAACATAGTAAAAAATGAAAGGCTTACATTTTTTTGTTTTGGAAATATTTTGAAAAAAACTTAAAATTTTATGAGACATTTATCTTTTAAATTTAATCACGGGGCTCGTATAGGAGTGGGGGGATAACCAAACATATATTTTGTAATGTATTTGATCCTTTATAAGATCACACAATAAATTAAATTAATTAAATAAATTATGATCTCTATATTTTTTTATTTGGGAAATATTTTTAATAAAATTTGTTAGAAGTTTTTTAAAGAAATTAAATTGAGGGGATGTTCAATTAATTATGTTTTTTACATATTTGAGCAAGTTTAGGACCATATAGAATTTTTTTTTTGAAACGAATGTAAAATTGAATGCATTCGAATGTAACTTCAAGGTGGTAAATGAAAATGACTTACCGATCAATAAGATAATCGATGTAATTCTCAAATGCATCACTGCAAGGTGAAATCGAATTTTCATTCAAAAAATAAGCAAACTTAGCAATGGCTTTAGAGATTTTTGATTTTTCCTCCAAATATTCATTACTCCTCGTTTTTAACTTCACAATAAGTTCACCTTTTGCTCTAATCACTTCTTCCTCATTTGTAATTAATCGTTTTACTGTTTCATCTTCAACTTTATCCTCAAATAATTCAGTGTCGTAAGTTATGTGCATGTGAGTAGAAAAATCACATTTGCATTCTCTGCATTGATTAGTAGCAGGATCAATAGCATCACATTTCAATAAAAGAGGAGTTCCTATTAATTCAGTTGGAACATTAGGAAGATTACAATCTTTATGACATTGCTGCTTATAATGATACTTATTTAATCCAGCGAACTAAAATAAACCTAGGATTAAAAATAATTTTTAAAATTTTTAATAAACTTACGGTATAAACATTGGCGCATTTATCCGAAGTACAAACCGTGACAGGATTAGTCAAAGAAGTTTGTTTTAAATTAATAGCCGGAAGGTATAAAGATTTCTGTAGTTCAGCAATACTTAAATTAGATGCCAAAATGATGTTTTGATGCCTTTCCAAAACTGTTAAATTATCTTGAACCAAATCAGTGATATCTGCTAAAGGTTTTGATAATTCCAATATGATTCTTCGAGCATCATTAACCGATAAAGTATTTTGTATTAGATGCGGTTTCAAACCAGGTTGATCTTCATCTCCAGCAATGTACCTCAACATATCCCAGCAAGCTTTAACAGAAACATTCCAACTTTCCATGAAATCCGCCTTCTTACCAAACTCTAAATTATTCTTTAGTGCTACTAAATATTTAAACGACTCATTATCTAAGCTGAACATGTTATTTTTTGAGCACGGGATTTCAACATTCGAAGAAGATTCTTTTATGCTCTTTAAAATTTTCTTTAAGCAAGGTAGGGTTTCTGTAGGTCCATAACTGGTACCTCTAGTATTGGTAAAAATAAATATAATATTGTCGCAAGCAGTTTTTTCCAACCGTGATAATAAATGCATCAAGCAGAATTTAAAATAGGCGTTAATTACAGAATCGTTTGGTTTTAATAAAAAGCAAATTGCATGAATTTCTTTGAATTGGCTTAAATACATTAGAATGTTTTCAAGGTTTTTATCATCTTGCTCAATACCTCGAGCGTCACCAATTCCAGGAGTATCAATAAGCCGGATTTTACGATTTTCACCAGCAATATTAAAAACATAAGCTCTCGTAGCTAAAATATAAAATTTGATAAAATTTCCACCTACATTAGACCAATTAAATACCTTGTGTTGATGAATTTCCTACTTCCTTATCTTCATTTTTATCAAACCCCCAAGTTACAACTGTCTCCTCATAATTCTGATTAGTAATTGTAACTTTTGCCGGAATTAAACAAATAAGTTTGGAATTAATCGCTTCATCCAAACTTTGGTACTGAAGATAATTTGCAAAGGAGTTTATAAACGTAGATTTACCAACACCACTTGCCCCAAGTAGTAGAATATTTATATCTGTCTTGATGTAATCAGTCGGCTTCATATGTTCCGATTTATTCATTTCAGTGTTTTCTGGAGTATCGCTCATTCTTAAGCTGTCAGGCTTTAAAAATTACCAGCAATTAATTTTAAATGAATTATTAGGTTTATTATAATATTCTCTTATTTCACATATTTTTTTTGTCTGGGAGATAAAATATTTTAGTGCGTAGTAACCAAAAATAAGTTTAAGGATATCAAATCAATAAAATAAATATTGAGACAAATTTTCATCGTTTAAAGAAATAGTAGCATGTTTTTTTGGTACGAAAGTGTCTTTAATGTCTTGTGGTCAATTGAAAATTGTGTACTCACCACAAAAATTCCAAAGGACACTCTACACGATCATTTATGCACAAAACGTTTTGTGTGTAGGTTGAACTGAAACTTTAGCTACACCCATATAAAGTCCAATATTTTAGGCGTAACAGTCATGTATAAATAAACGTGTGGAGCGGCCTGAATAAAACTATATATTGATATAACTTAAAAACGATTTGATGTCTATTATTTGTTTTATTAAAAAGCCTATTACAAACCTAAACAAATAAATAATCAAACCATCACTGGATTTATCATTATCAAACAATAAAAATAAACTTTAAAATGTCTGCTCGCAATAATGGGTTTGTGGTATTTTCAGATAGATAAAAGTATGATTCAAAAATGTTTATGAATTCAAAACCGCTGAATATAAAGATAAGTACTTGCCTAATTTCTTTTTTTATTATTAGAAAATTACATAAAAAAAACTAAACCTAAATGCATACAAATACCCCGTTATCATTAATTATTGATAAAAGATAAGACTATATTATGTTTATATATTTTAATGAATTACTCACCTTAATAATGATAATAAGCAATAATAACAGACAAAAATATAACTTTATACGAAAATATTAATAAAAATGTCCTCTACTACCACAGACAAATTTAAATAGAGAAAGTTGATTTAAGCTGCTTTCAATTTGACGTGTTGTCATATACAGGGTGTTCAAATATTGACATATATCTCAGTGGATTTTATTGAGAATTTCGACTACGTATAGATGGCGCTGTTTTGAAATAAATTTTGTAAAAAATGGAGGAATAGGTTAGCAATAACTTTACGGCAATAAGTTTTATCGCTCATTTCTCTGGCAAATTACATCCAAATCAATTGAAAACAGAATAAGCACAAATTAGACCTCTTACGACACTCGCCGTCGGCTCGTGTCGCAATTTCGGTCTTCGTAAATAATGGCTATCATTTCTCGCTCGTTGAATAATATACCATTTTCCCTGTAAACTGACGGAACTGGAAATCGCGAATGCAACTAACCTACTTTTGACGTCATTCCTCATTATATCGCAGAAGGAAGATCGCTTTTGTATTATACCCCGAAAACGGACGTTTGTTTGCATTGATTTTTTTTATCCAATTTTATAAAATGAAGTAGCAATATAAAATAAGATTTTTATTTCAAAATGTGTACGAATTTCAAACTTTTTACATTACGGTAACACGGTAATAACAAAAATCTGGAAAATTTTGTCAAAACATCTTCTTGTATTTCAATTTTAATGAAAATTGGTGGATGAATTAGTTGCCGAAAGTCAGTAGACGAGTTTTTGAGGTCGTCGATTTCGAATTTGGCATTTTTTAGGTAAAATAAAATACCGGTTCCAATATGGCCTACTTTTTTTTATTACAAAATAATTTATTTTGCTTTAAAATCAGTACGTGAGGTTTTGAGGTCGCTTTTATTTCAAATATGTCAAACATATAAGACATTTTTTATAAAAAAAACAATAAAATGGCAGATCCAATATGGCCGACTTTTTTTTGTTATGGCTAATCTCACCGACACGACTTAGGCCCCTAAGTAGTACTTAAATTTTGAATTGACAGAATTTGCATTGTGTTCCTGTCAATTTAGACATTAAAGTAGTTCTTAGATTTTAAGTTGTGTCGGTGAGATCGGCCATTAGTTTGTTAAAATTTATTTTGCTGAAGCCTGAAAATCAGTATGTGAGAGTTTTTGAGGTCGCTGATTTCAACTATTACAAAAAAACAAAATAAAGGCTGGAATATGTCAGATTTTTTTTATTACCCGGTTGTAACGGATTTACTTCGGAAATGCACGAACATGAGGATAGAATCAAGGAACATAAAAATGTACTTTAATGAAGAAAATATATTTTTTTTTTAACTTCATTAAAGTATGTACTTTAAATTAAAGTACATCCTTATGTGACGCTCGACACTTTAACAAGTCATTTTTAAGTTCCTTGATTTTATAGTCATATTCGTGCATTTCCGAAGTAAACCGGTTACAATCGGAACTACTTTGCATTGACAAGGATTAGAAAGGCGGAGTAGAAATGCATTTTAGGCAACCCAATACACACTAACATTGTATTGTAAGTTAATTAAATGTCAAATTTTAAAATTATTTTTTATATTACTAAGGATTAGAAAAGCGGAGTAGAAATACATTGTTCACCACAAAAATAAAACAATATACTATTTTTTGCTGAAAGTCAATACGTGGAGTTTTTGAGGTCGCTAAAATCTCGAATTTAATATGTGAAAAATATAAAAAGTATAGAAACAATTATTTCTTTGTAAAAAAAATTTAATAATGACAATAAATAGGTATAAAAAAAAGGTAACAAATACATATTTATTTAAATGTTTTTTTTAAAGAAAGTCCAATTCTCTTACTCGCTATATCAATACTCAGAACTTCTACTTCCACTCGATCTCCTATTTGCAATGACACCCCCTTTAGTTTACTGGAATGAATTAGACCATTTGTTCCAACACCTAAGTCAACGAAGCAACCGAAAGGCACAACATTTGTAACATTCCCTGTTAGCTCAGTTCCAACGGTTACATCATTAATATTAGTAACACCTTTTTTAAACAAAGGTTTATTATCACCATCCTCACGAAAATCATAATTAACTGGTTTTGATAATCCATCCAAGATTAAACGCAAATTATCAACATCAGTTTCATCTTTGAAATTTTTTACAATCGTTTCTTCAGAATTTTTTATTTTTTTAATAAAGTCTTTGGTTCCAATATCTTTTACATTAAGTTTAAGTTGTTTTATTACATTGAATGCAATTTCATACGATTCAGGATGAATAATAGTCAAATCTAATTTATTGCTAGTTTTTTTAACTTCAGAAGGATTTACTCTTAAAAATCCTGCACATTGTTTAAAAGTATTTTCACCTATACCTTTTACTTTTTTTAAATCTTCTCTTGTGGTAAATGTGCCTTTAGTTTCTCGATATTTTATGATTTCTGTTGCTTTTTTATCAGATAAACCTGCCACTCGTCTTAAAATAAAATAGTTATTAAATTTTATTAAAAATTTTTATGATTTACCTTAATAAACATTGCGAAGTGGTATTTAAATCAACTCCCACAAAACTTACACATTCTGAAACAACTTCACTTAGTGCTTCATCTAGGCGTTTCGGTGGTAAATCATGTTGGTACATCCCTACACCCAAGTGTTTTGGTTCTACTTTTACTAGTTCCGCAAGGGGTTCTTGCACCCTTCTAGCTAAAGACACTAAAAATTTTAATAAAAAAAAATAATATAATTTTTTTTAATTTATTGAAATTACCAGCACTAATTAAATTTGGGTCCATATCTGGAAATTCTTTCTTTGCTTCTGGGCTACAAGAATAAACGGATGCGCCACATTCATTTACAATTGTGTATTTAACATCCATTGGATGAAACAAACCTCTACTAATCATGTCACTTATCCATGCCTCCATTTCTCTACAAGCTGTTCCATTTCCCAAAGCAATTAAACTACAACTACCAGAAAAAGCGATTTATAAAAAATTAATTAATAAATAACACAACTTACTTATTGTCTATTAAAAGTGATGATATTTTACGCTCGAATTTACTTTTTAAGTTATTTTTATGTAAATAAACCACGTCTGTTTCAATAACTGAACCAGTTTCTGAAATTAGACCTAATTTACAACCATGAGCTAATCCAGGATCAACTCCCAGGATACTAATCCCTTTACTAGGCATTGCTAATAAAATTTGTTTTAAATTTCCTGTAAAAACTGATAAAGATTCGGTCTCTGCTCTAGATTTCAATTCAGATCGAATTTCTTTTTTAATTATGGTGCAAACTATGGAGAAAATAATTAATAAAATATTTTTTAAAAGCATAATTAATATACCAATTCTCTTGTAACAATCATCAATAGCATCATTCATAATTTCCTGTTGATTCGTTTGTCTTGACCATTGTGTTACACAAAACGATTTAAATTTTCTTTCAAATTTCTCAGGCATTTGGATTTTTACTGAGATTATTTTTAACTTTTCAGCACGATTTATAGCTAAAATCTGATATATTTAATTATTTTTTCTGCATTATTAAAATAAAATTTTATTTAATGATTATGAAATAGAAAATCCTTACTTGGTGTGGTTTTATATTTTTAATTTCTGCTTTAAAATCAAAATATAATTTATATTTTGCTTCCTCCATTGATTTCTTTTTATCATTTTCTTTCTTCTCATCATCGGCTTTTCTCTTTTTAGATTGTTTTGTTTCAAGGATAAAATAAATTTCCTTTTTTCTAAAATTAAGGTATTTCTCATTTCAAATATCAAAATATTTAAATAAAAATTACCTTGAAGTTACATTTAAATGACTTCATTGGCTATTCTATAATATATTTGTAAATTGTTCAAATATACAGAGGGGTGCACAAAAAAACGGCCAACAATGTAGCTTTGTTATTTCTTATCCGATTTTAATAAGTGATATGTCAAATTAAATGGTTTGAAGAATACTACTATCAGATAATAAAAGATTAATTTTATTTTCGAAAACATCAGAGGAGGAGGAGGCAACTCTTCTTTTTCAAATAGCAACATATTTTTTTCGATTGAAAAAAATCATTAACAAAAATAATCTAAACCAATTATGCCAATATTTTTTTTATAAATTAATTTTTTTTTTCTTATTTTTTTTTAATTTTTTTATTATTATTAATTTTTTTTTAAATTTAATTCAATTGTTTTTTTTTGTTTTTGAGTTTTCAGTTTTTTATTTTTTTAAATTATTATTAATAAATTAAAAATTATTAATATATTAAAAATTATTAAAAAATTAAAAAACAAAATTTAAAAAAACAAAAAGCTGAAAACTCAAAAACAAAAAAAAACAATTGAATTAAATTAAAAAAAATTAATAAAAAAAATTTAAAAAAAATAAGAAAAAAAAAAATACAAAAATTAATTTAAAAAAAAATTATTGGTATAATTGGTTTAGATTATTTTTATTAATGATTTTTGTCAATCGAAAAAAATATGTTGCCATTTGAAAAAGAAAAGTTGTCTCTTTCTCCTCTGATTTTTTCAAAAATAAAATTAATCTATTGTTATCTGATAGTAGTATTTTTCAAACCATTTAATTTGACATATCACTTATTAAAATCGGATAAGAAATAACGAAGCTATATCGTTGGCCGTTTTTTGTGCACCCCTCTGTACATCATTTGAATGTCGAACTTAAATGTAACTTTAGGTTAATTAAAAGTATCTTACAAATTTCGCAAAAACTTCAATGTTTCAGGATCAGTTGCAATTTTATGAGCAATTATATGCTGAATTCCCTTCCTCACATCTTCAATATCTTTTAATGTTTCAAATGTACCGACATACTTTTCTAACATTTCAAATTTCCCACTCATAATATTTAAAGCTGGTGCTTCTAAATTTACAGACTTTGCACGCTCCATCAAAGAATTCACCTTATCTTCTTTATATGGCGCATACTTAAATTAACATTATAATTTACAGTTGTTATTTGAATAAAACATTCATATACTAAAGATAGAGATACTAAACGAGGTGGTGGTGTAGCTATTTTTATTAAAAATATTTTTCAACATCAAATAATTGAAAGTAATAATAATCTTTATAATACAATTATTTTTGAAACAGTTAATACAATTCCTAAACTTAAATTTATTGCTTTTTACAATCCACCAAATAATTCAAAACAAGATTTTTTCCACTATTTAGATAAACTTTTAACAGATAATTTAAAAGCAATTATAATTGGAGACATGAATGTTAATTTACTTGAAAATTCTTTTATAAAAAAATCATATTTGGAAATTATTGATAGTAATGGTTTTAAAATCTTGAATCAAATTAACACAAAATTTATCACAAGGTTTAAAAAAGATAAAGAAGGTTCAATCATTGATCATATTATATCAAATTACTATGAACTTAACCATGAAATTAAAATTGAGCAAAATTCTATTAGTGACCGTAACTTAATTTTTTTAAACTTACAAAAAATTACAACTTCTTTATCTAAAATGGAATTAAAATTATTTAAAATTGTCAACTATAAACAAGCTGAAATAGATCTTTATAATGAGATCCATAAGAATAATCCTAATAATTTTGAAAGTTTAGATTATACCGGGTGGAAATGAAACTAGGGCCACCCCTGGCATTTCTTTATTTATGGAAATAAAAAATTAAAATTTTAGTATATTATATGATCTAAGAAAAGAAATCTTATGGATCGAATAAATTTTTAATTTTACTTCCGGTTTATCATGAAATGGCATCCACTTTCTTATTTTAAATATAACCCCCTGATTTTTTCTACGTAAAATCAAAGTATGTTTATGACAAAAAAATATTTTTTTTCAAAACTTTAAGAAAAAAATTTGAATTTTCTTTTGGTAAAAAATTTGAGTAAAACCTACAAAAACTATTTTTAAACATACATATGGGATATCACAGTAATCGGAAAAAAACCCTATATTTAATTAGGGGCTGGCCCTTATATCATCCCATTTAAAAAAGTAAAGATATTTCCAAAAAACGCTTCTTGAAAATTAAAAAAAAATAATATCTCAAGAACGGTGAAATAAATTTTATAAATTACAATTTATTTTACGTATTTGTATTATTTAAAAATAGTTATTGTAGGTTTTACCAAAAAAAATTCAACATTTTTTCTTAAAGTTTTGAAAAAAAATTTTTTTTTGTCATAAACATACTTAAAACTAACCAATGTTTGATTTTACGTAGAAAAAATCAGGGGGTTACATTTAAAATAAGAAAGTGGGTGCCATTTCCTGATAAACCGGAAGTAAAATGAAAGATTTATTCGATCCATAAAATTTGTTTTCTTAGATCATATAAGATACTAAAATTCTAATTTTTTATTTTTTTATTTTCATAAATAAAGAAATGCCAGGGGTGGTCCTAGTTTCATTTCCACCCGGTATAATTAAAACCGTTATTAGTAAAAATACAAAGGAATTTAAATACAGAGTCAGATGTGATAATAACTGGTTGACAATTGAAATAATTAAAAAAATTAAAGAAAGAAATAAACTTTTTTAAATTAAAAAATCTAAAAATTGTTCTTTTAATGTATTACATAAGTATAATGTATTATGTAAAGAAATTAAATCAATGATTAGAAAAGAGAAAAAAAATTATAACATCAAATTAATAGAAAACACTAATGGAAGTCCGAAAAGATTATGGCAAAATTTAAATGAAATTATTAATAATAATAAATTATCATATAGAATTCCAAAAACTATTGATAATTTTGTATCAATTGATAAAATAAATAAATTTAACGAATATTTTGCAAATATAGGCATTGAACTGGCAAATAAAATTGTAAATGCTAAAAATAATTTGTATAATCTACTTTTTAATAATAAAACTATTTTCTTTGAAGAAACAAATGAAAATGAAATCTTGGAAATTATTAGAAATTTAAAAATACATACTTCATGTGGACCTTTTAATATAAATGCAAAAATTATTAAAAAATTACAAATGCTATTAATACCAGTAATTGTAAAAATAATTAATAAATATATTTTGGATGGTATTTTTCCGGATTATTTAAAAAGCAGTAATAATTCCAATACATAAATCTGGTTCTAAATTATAGGCCAATTTCATTATTATCCAATTTTTCCAAAATTTTCGAATTAGTAATCAAATCTAGGTTAATTAATTTTATTAAAAATACTTCTGAATTAGATAAATTTCAATTTGGTTTTCAAGAAAACAGTTCAACTCAGTCAGCATTATTGGAAGTTATACATTTTATTAATAATTCGTTAGATAAAGACAATTATGTTGCAGGAGTATTTGTTGATTTAAAAAAAGCATTTGACACTGTTGATCAAGACATATTATTAAATCAATTCTATAGATTGGGCATAAGGTGAAATACACATGATTTAATGACAACTTATTTGAAAAAAAGAATAATTCAAACAAAATTTAATAACTATTAATAACTAATATAGGTGACCCCCAAGGATCAATACTTGGTCCTCTGTTTAATTTATATTATATATAATATATAATATATACAATATATTAATCTTTTTGGAAAATATGTTGTTTGCTGACGACACTATCTTATTATATAGTGTTAAAACGAAAAATATTTTAGAGGAATTAATTAATAATGATTTGATAAAATTTAATAATTGGTTATTGGGTAATAAGCTTACTATAAATACAGAGAAAACAGAAATTTTAGTTTAAAAAAAAAACAAATGAATAATTGATTTAAATATTATAATTAATAATAAAAAAATTAAACTAGCTGAATCAATCAGATATTTAGGCATAACTTTAGATTTGATATTAAATTTTTATCAACATGTGGATAATATAAAACAAAAAATTATTCCGTTAATTGGTGCAATTAGAAGATGTGGATCATTTCCGAAAAGAATTGCTTATTTATAATTTTATGCATATATACATAGCAATATTATTTATGGATTACCAATTTGGTCACAAGATAACTCATTATTAATAAACAACGTTCAAAGATTAATGTCAAAAAGTATTAAAACATTGTTTAACTTACCTTTTTTAACACCAACAAGAGAAGTTTACTTTAATACTCAAATTTTTAATATAAGTAATACAATATTATTAGAAAATTGTAAACTTATTATCAAAATTAAAAGTAATCTGATAAAAACAAACTTAGTGCTTAAAACTAATAAAGAATATCATAAATTTAACACAAAAACATCCAATCACAAATTCATCTAAATTCAATAAAACCTAATAAAGGTAGAATGATTGTCTATTTAATGCTGTTAAACAATTTAATAAATTGCCATCAGATATTCAAAATTCCAGTTCAATTCAAAAATTTACAACAAATATTAAAAACTATATTTTACATTTACCGGAATGAAAATAATTATTTATTATAGATTCATCTAGTTTAGAGATTCCTTTAAAGTTGTATTCTTTTTATTATACTTATACCGGGTGGGAATGAAACTAGGGCCATCCCTGGCATTTCTTTATATATGAAAATAAAAAATTAGAATTTTAGTATCTTATATAATCTAAGAAAACAAATTTTATGGATCAAATAAATCTTTCATTTTACTTCCGGTTTCTCAGGAAATGGCACCCACTTTCTTATTTTAAATGTAACCCCCTGATTTTTTCTACGTAAAATCAAACATTGGTTAGTTTTAAGTATGTTTATGACAAAAAAAATTTTTTTTTCAAAACTTTAAGAAAAAATGTTGAATTTTTTTTTGGTAAAAAATTTGAGTAAAACCTACAAAAACTATTTTTAAATAATACAAATACGTAAAATAAATTGTAATTTATAAAATTTATTTCACCGTTCTTGAGATATTATTTTTTTTAATTTTCAAGAAGTGTTTTTTGGAAATATCTTTACTTTTTTAAATGGGATGATATAAGGGTCACCCCCTAATTAAATAGAGGGTTTTTTTTCCAGTTACTGTGATATCCCATATGTATGTTTAAAAATAGTTTTTGTAGGTTTTACTCAAATTTTTTACCAAAAAAAAATTCAAATTTTTTTCTTAAAGTTTTGAAATTGTCATAAACATACTTAAAATTAACCAATGTTTGATTTTAGGTAGAAAAAATCAGGGGGATATATTTAAAATAAGAAAGTGGATGCCATTTCCTGATAAACCGGAAGTAAAAGTAAAAATTTATTTGATCCATAAGATTTGTTTTCTTAGATCATATAATATACTAAAATTTTAATTTTTTGTTTACATAAATAAAGAAATGCCAGGGGTGGCCCTAGTTTCATTTCCACCCAGTATATATTCACTTTTTATAATTTTATACTTATTTTATTACGTTTATGTTGTTGAGTTTATTGTTTTCTTTTTATATTTTTTATGCACAAAAGATTTTTCTTATACCAACAAAATGTTGACTGAGAATTTTTTTGATCAATAGCATTGTATTGTATTTAATAATTAAATAATATTAAATTATTATTAAAAATTAAAATTTTATAAAATGGACCAAAACTTTAGTCGAACCCTGTATACATGGATAATGTATGTATACAGGGTGTTCAATAAAGTAAAAAAGAAATACTTACAATTTCTTCTAAAACTTCAATATTTCGTACACTTAAAATAGAATCCCTCAACTTATCATCAATTTCAGTCTTCTTTTCGATTGCTTTAATTACACTTTTCATCTTGCTTTTCAAAGCTAACGATTTTTCGTAAGATTCTTTACAAAATCTTAATTCTTCAGGAGTTAAGTAACCAATTTCATTTTTTCTGTACCTTGCAATGAATGGAATAGTATTATCTTCTTCAAATAATTTCACGATATTTTCTGCAACATATTCAGGTATTCCTTGTTCTTCACATAAAATTTCCCAGAGTGCCCAAGAAGGTTCATCGGATTTTTTAGATTTTTTTTGCTGTTTTGGTGGAGTTGAGGAATTTACTTCTGTAATTGTAGCTTTTCTTTTTTTTTCAACTTTTTTAACATCTTTTGACGTATCCTTTTTAGTTTTTTGATCGGCTTCTTTAGTTGTTTTTTTCTTTACACGTTTCTCCTCCTTTTTAATTTTCATGGCACTACTTTCATCTTCGGAACTACTTTCAACCAGAGTCTTAATCTTCTTTTTTCTTTCGCGTTTTATTGACTCACTCATTGCCAAAAGTTGTCTTTTTTGTTAAATGAGAAAAAAGTTAATATCAAAAATGTAAAGTACATATTTAATATAAATATAGGTTATGTAGTTAAGACCCGGGAATATTATTTAATATAAAATACAAGTTTAAATACTTACCAAATTATTACTACACTAAAAATTCAAACTTTTTTTAAAAATTTAAGAAAAATAACAAAACAACGTTGCTAACCATAGAAGAATTATTTTAGGTTAGGAAAATAGAGCAGTTGTCTGTAGAGCAGAATGGAGTAAAAATTGAGTAAAACCAAACTTAATCAATGTATGTACTGTGTGTTCCATAAGATCTTTACGACTTAAAAAAAAATATTTCCCAATTCGCGATTAGATACAACCTCGGACCCCTGGTGGTTTTTTCATAAAGCTAATAGTGGAGTAATAAATAAAAACCTGATTATGTAAACCTTTTATTTATGGGTAAAACATCGAAAATGCTATAAACGGAAGCGCAGTTACTAAATCCAATAAAAACTCAAAGCTCAACAAAGTCTTTACTCGCCTTCCTTCATTACGTTACAAAACTTATGTCAAAATACCGACATCTACTCGAAATTAAAAAATCGAAAATTGATGGGTACAAAATTTGAATGGATTCCATCTGTAATTCATATTTTGTTTATTTCTTTTTTAATTTATTACAATTCGAGGGTGTCTACTAAATTCTGGTATATATTAATAAAAAAAGCGTCATTTGTTAAGGAGCAAGGGCGTGGCCAGTGAGGGGCAGGGATTAATTTTGTGCATTATCAAATAAAGGTCTATTTATGCTTAAAGATTTAAGACTTAAGATTTTATAAAATTATACGATTTATGCACCGGTTTTAAAGGTCTATATTTATGCTCAAAGTTTTAAGACTTAAGCTTTATGATTTTAGAATTTAGAAAATTATTAGATTTATGAACCCGTTTTAATTTTAAATCTCAAATCTCTAAGCAAAAATATACTCCTAAGGCCATTTAGGCTTGGTTCCAAAATCTTGTACTAGATCGACTCAAGGTCTATGCTCAAAGATTGAAGACTTAAGAATTTAATTAATTTAAGCATGAGCGATCTCACCGACACGAAAAGTGCTTGTCGAAAATAACCTTTAAAGTCTATTTATGCTTAAAGATTTAATTTAAAATCTTAAATCATAAATCCTAAGGGCCGGTTGCACAGTTGAAGCTTAAGCTTCAAGCCACACTTAAACAAAAAAAAAAACACAGAAATAATATCTGAAATCTGTCATTTTTATCAGTTTAAGAGTCGCTTGAAGATTAAGCTTCAACGGTGCAACCGGGCCCAAGTCTTAAATCTTTGACCATAAACAGACCTTAAAGGTCTATTTATGCCGACAAATTTAACATTTAATTTTAGATTTATCATTTATCACTTATCATTTAAGAATAATGTAGGATTTATGCACCCGCGGATTTAACACTTAACCTAAAAAACGGAAATACGCGATTCTTTAAGAGACCGATCCATCAGGATAGACCCTATACTTGATAAAGTAAAGATATTTTAAGAATCGCTTTTGTACCCCCTCCAACTCTTCTTTAATTTTTATGATTTATTTGTGTTTTAAGTTCTTATTTTGTTTGTGATTAGATTTTAGATATATTAAATAAAAATTTAAATGCAAAACAGCGAACTCCAACTAAATTTATTTTTACGCATGCGCAGTTCACGTAAAATTTGATATGTAATAACGAAGATATGAATATCAACAACTATTAAATCTTAAGTCTTAGTTCATACTTCTTAAATCTGGTGTATAAACGGTCTCATTTAAACCAAGTACCTTAATCTCTTAAATCATAAGTCTTAAATCTTAAGTCCTAAATCTTAATTCTTAAATCTCTCTGCATAAATAGGCCTGAAGAAATGAAAAGTCTTAAATTTTAAATCTTAGGTCTTAAATCGTAAATCTTAAATCTTTGAGTATAAATAGAGCAGACCTTATGAAAATTTAGTATTTGTATGAAATAAATTATTTTTGTTTTAACTTTTGGATATTTTCCAAAAACGTTCATCCATTATCCGGTATTTCTTTCAAAAAGGCAATACCGAGTTGTGTTTCTAAAGTGTCAGGAAAATGGAAGATGTTTGACCTCGACAATTTCTACAACTTTCGCCTGGGGCGGTAGATTAGAGCGGCAACCCTCCTGCATCCCCGATCCCCGACATATCAAAAACTCATATTTCTGTAATTCTAGATTTTCCTTAAAATAATGCCTGGCCTACTCCAGCAAAACCAATATAATGAACTGCCCCCCTCTGGATTAGATCCTGGGTAGGGCTCTTGTTAAGGAGGTTATTCCGTTTACCTACAGCCTACAACTGACGTCATCGTATAAGCAGTATACTTAATTTTCACGTTTGAGACAAATGATATGAATGAGTTCCACTTTGCCACGTATTAATAATAGAACTGGGAACACACTATTAGAAAGATGAATATACTGTTTTTGTTTGGTTGAAAACATAAAAAATAATGACTTGAGGCGTTGTTAACTTTTTTACCATCGATAAGTGAGTTAGTAATTTTTCAGGTGGGGATGAAGGAGATATCAGCTTTTTTTGAAATTTTGTGACTTATTCTCAAAATAAATGGAATTTAAGATTTTGCATTGTGGGCAAGCCCGGCCCTGTAAAATAAAAGTTGTGAGTTGTCAAACAAAGTGACCTTTGCTCTCTGCGGTCGTGTCGACGTTGCATTGCAAGTCACTTATCAAATTTAAATAAATTTAAATACTAAACCAACTTAATTGCCATTTTAGTATCTATTTACCTACCAAGTTATTAATTAAGTAGTCGTCCTGCTCCTGAAAAACGTACTTATTATGTAAGTATGAAATTTTTGTAACTCCTAGGTTATATGGCTTTGATATTTTCTCAAATTGCTATTTATCTTTCGAATTAAACTATTGAACTTGAAAAATATAATTTTAATTAAGAGTTATTCCCATAATCATTTAATTTTATTTTGTTTTTTCTCATTAAACCTTTGATTAAATCTTTCATTATTTAATCTAGAAACTAAGTTAAGTTATTTATTTCTCCGTTCGCCTATTAAGTTGAAAAAGTTATGAAACGAAGATATTTTTAATGTAGTTCCTCCCCTCCCACCTTTTTGTTTCCAAGAAACGAGTTTTTGTACCTCATCTGTCTCTACTTTCGTACAGATTCTGACAATCGAAAGTAAGACAAAAGAATTATGAAACGGGGAGAAACCTGCGCTTAGCCAACAGTTGAGCTTTTTTTGTGTCCTACTTTTGTTTGCAATGAACTGTACAAACCAGGGGAGTATCTAAAAATTGTTAAAGAGATGTGTTTTTCAATAAGAATTTTAAAAATTCAAAATTTCTAAGGGCCGGTTGCATTACTACTCCTTAAATGTCAAAGCGTCTGATTCTATTCTACTTAAACTTCAAATACACTTAAAAATTTTCAGAGAGATCTGTCAATTTTTTAGTTTTTTAAGGCGAGTGGAGCTTTTTCAAAATTTCTTTTTTTGGTATAAAGAAGAGTCTTCTGGCTACCAATTTCTTCTTTTTTTGTTTTGGTAAGTGAAACCAAATAATCATACGGCAGCAGTAAAATGGGCTCTTTACAAGAAATATTCGCTTAGTGGCTCTTTGAAACATTCTAAAAAACTAATTGAAATAATATTTTTTTTCCAACGCTAGAAATAAGTTAAGATATAAACGAAGACTTTGATGCTGCTTTTTTTGTTATAAATATATTTTTAAATTTTTTACAGCATCCCAAAAATTTCTTAAAATTTTACTTAATTTTTGGGATGCTGTAAATAGTTTAAAAATATATTTAAAACAAAAAAATGCAACATCAAAGTCTTCGTTTATATATTAACTTATTTCTAGCGTTGGGAAAAAAATATTATTTCAATATGTTTCAAAGAGCCGCTAAGCGAACATTTTTTATAAGGAGCCCGGTTTACTGCTGCCTTATGATTATTTGGTTTGACTTACCAAAATTAAAAAAAGAAGAAATTGGTAGCCACAAGACTCCTCTGTGTACCAAAAAAAGAAATTTTAAAAAAGCTTCAATGGAAAAAAAAATATGACCAAAACCACAAATATCAAGCGAATTTCAAAATCAAGCGCTCAAATTTGCCCACTATCCTCTTAAGTGGCATTTGAAGTTTAAGGCTCGGTTGCACAGTTTAAGCTTAAGCTTCGAGTGACACTTAAACTAAAAATTTGACAGAAATACAATAGGAAATCTGTCAATTTTTTAGTTTTAGTGTCGCTTCAAGCTTAAGCTTCAACTGTGCAACCGGTCATAAGTGGAAGATTGCAATGTTTTTTGTTTTATTAAGTATTTTGTTTAGAGTGTTATAGTCAAAAAATTTAAAAAACATGCTTTATTGACCATAAATATACTTTTTTTTATGAATCAATACAACGTCCCTCACTTGTTGATTCATAAAAATAAAATTTGATTTTTTTATTTAAGATGAATATGGCACATTTATTTTAATTTGTCAACTATAAAGACTCCTAAAAAATTCTTAAATATCACGAACGCTGCTTTTTGAACACTTATTGACTGAATCCTTTTAGGGGAAAGATTTTGCCTTGTATCCCTGTCAAGTTTTGAATTTAACGACCCTAAGACTCCAAAAGATTTTTACTACCTCTTCGCTAGAAAAAAAATTAAATTAAAAAAAATGGATAAATTTTTTTTAAATGTAGAATTTTTTTTCTGAAATTATAATATCTGCAGAATTTTATTTCTAAAAATGTAGTAGTATTTTACCTTAAATAATTTCTTTTCAAATTTAATTTGTAATTATTAAATATCAACCTTCAAATGCAATGACTTTAATTTTTAATATCCATAAAATTAGATACTGATTTGAATCAAATTATAGGAAATAATGCATCAGATACAAACGTATAACTTAATTTAATAAAAATGTAACTTCCTATTATTAATTTTAACAAAATATTTTATTTTAGACCTTAAATTTTGTATGTTACTGATTTACTAAATTGTTTTTTTTAAACAGTCTTTGTTACCTACCTTGAAATAATTATCCTAATTAAGCAATTATTTATTAGTTCTACTCATGAAAACAATTTTTCAAATAATTATTACAGCATGTCATAAAAACAGCATATTCTTTACTTCAATGAAAAATATTATACAAATTGATATTTTAATTTTTCTGTTTCCTTTTTTAGTAATTTTACAAGATGGGCAAAATAAAGGCAGGACCAGTTGTCGACATCCTTGGAGATGAGATGACCAGAATTATTTGGGATTCAATCAAAGAAAAGCTCATCTTACCATTTTTGGATATTGATCTCCACACCTATGATTTGGGCATGGAAAACCGTGACAAGACTGATGATAAGGTAACAGTAGAATGTGCGGAAGCCATAAAAAAATACAATGTTGGTATTAAATGCGCTACAATCACTCCTGATGAGAAGCGTGTGGAAGAATTCAAACTCAAACAAATGTGGAAGTCCCCCAATGGAACAATTAGGAATATTTTGGGGGGTACGGTTTTCAGGGAGGCGATTATTTGTAAAAATATACCTCGATTGGTGGTAGGTTGGAATAAACCAATTATTATTGGCCGTCATGCTCATGCTGATCAGTATAAAGCAACCGATTTTGTTGTACCTGGTCCAGGAAAATTGGAGATGGTTTTTACTGGCACAAATGGTGATAAACAAAACTATGTTGTCCATGAATACAAAGGTCCTGGAGTTGCTTTGGGCATGTTTAACACCGATGAATCGATTATCGATTTTGCACACGCATCATTCAAATATGCTCTTAATAGAAATTATCCACTATACTTAAGCACAAAAAATACAATCTTAAAGAAGTACGATGGTCGTTTTAAAGATATTTTCCAAGATATTTATGATAGGGAATATAAAACCCAGTATGAAGCTAAAAATATTTGGTATGAACATAGATTAATCGATGATATGGTTGCTTATGCCATGAAATCTGAAGGTAGATTTGTTTGGGCTTGCAAAAATTATGATGGTGATGTACAGTCAGATTCTGTCGCACAAGGATATGGATCACTTGGTCTCATGACTTCTGTACTCATTTGCCCTGATGGAAAAACTGTGGAATCTGAAGCTGCTCATGGAACTGTAACCCGCCATTACAGAATGTACCAAAAAGGACAAGAAACATCAACTAACCCAATTGCTTCAATTTTCGCATGGACTCAAGGACTTTTACATCGTGCCAAATTAGATAACAACCAAGCACTCACCAAATTTGCAAACACCTTAGAAGCAGTTTGCATCGAAACTATTGAAAGCGGATTCATGACTAAAGATTTGGCCATTTGTATTAAAGGCATGAATAATGTAAAGAGATCAGATTACATGGAAACCTTTGAATTTATGAACAAATTAGCTGAAAACTTAAAGAAAAAAATGTCGGCATGACTAAATAACTCACATCTATAAAGACCAGAATATTCTTGCATTTTTTTTGTTGTTATCATTTATATAATTTTATATCAGTTGTTTATTAAATTTTGTCATTGTGGTGAAGGATTGATAAGGCCTTATTTTTTAAAATAAAAGTACACAACAAATTTTGCGTTTATTATTTGATAACCTATTGTTGATAAAAATGTAATGCAGGATGTTTTTCCAAAGATTATCTCTATTTTGCTTGACGCATTTCATTATCATAACGTATTAATTTTTTTACTTTTTATTTGTTCATAGCAAATATGATAAGTATTGATTTTATTCATATTTTGGTATTAAGTAATAGTATTACGGTTCAACAAAAAAGTTGATTAGAAATAGAATTGGAAGAAATTAACCACCTAACGAATTTAAACCATGTTTTGGGAGAAAATAAAACTTTACTAGCTCACTTAACCAATAATTTAAAGGAATGCGTAAATATGTATACTCGTTTCTTGTCAGTTTATAAAACTGCAAAAATCAAAAGCGGCAAAACTGTAGATTAATTTTCGATCACCCTGTATTACAATTTACTCTGGGGTTACTCATTTTTTTTTAATGGAAAACCAAGTTTTGACAGCGAGTCTTTCCGATTTCCTTTCGCTCTTTTCATAGCCCTTTTTAGTGCTGCGCGTGTAGTTTTCCAGGTTATAATCCACTTCATTATAATAAGATGGCTCGTTACGGGCAACGCAAGGAAAACGAGGAATACGCTCTAAGGCGTGCAAATGGTAAGTCTTAAAACTGCTTAAAAACGAAAACTTCTATAGTACAGACTGGACTTGCAACCTTATTCTTGAATCAGTCGACACGATGTCGCATACGACTTTTATCAGTCTGTCTTTTTCTTTTACATGAAAAAATAAGAGTATGTTCTTGTAGTCTCGTCGACGACAAGATCTCGACCGCTCCAAGAATATGTCCCCAGGACAGTGTCTCACTTTTTTCAAGCAAACATTTTTTTGGATACCTAGACGTGGATTCCTGAACTTTCACTCAGTGAATCTCAAGCTCACCTTCCTCGAAGCGTATGCGTCAAAATTTCATCAGCGAATCCAAATTCATTTGGTCTGAACCAGGCGAATCAAGATTCACGAGTAAAAGTTTGCGCATGCGCTCGAGGAAGGTGAGATTTCAGGAATCCAGCCCCTGGGTCTTGGCAGGAGAATTTATTCTCTCGCGCATCTTTGGTGAGATTTTGTTTCAAGAATACATTTTTGTTCATTTTGAGAGAGATATGATTCACTTTCTCTTAGTGAGATTTCGGGAATCGAGGTTCAGGCGAATCAAGATTCACGAGTGAAAGTTTGCGCATGTGCTCGATGAAGGTGAATGTAACATTCACTGTGTGAGATTTCAGGAATCCAGCCCCTAGACATGGATTCCTGAACTTTCACACAGTGAATTCACCTTCCTCGAGCGCATGCGCAAACTTTCACTCGTGAATCTTGATTCGCCTGGTTCAGACCAAGTGAATTTGGATTCGCTGATGAGATTTTGACGCATGCGCTTCGAGGAAGGTGAATGTAACATTCACTGTCTGAGATTTCAGGAATCCAGCCCCTGGACGTGGATTCCTGAAATCTCACACAGTGAATGTTAAATTCACCTTCCTCGAGCGCATGCGCAAACTTTCACTCGTGAATCTTGATTCGCCTGGTTCGGGCCAATTGAATTTAGATTCGCTGATGAGATTTTGACGCATGCGCTTCGAGAAAAGTGAATTTAACATTCACTATGTGAGATTTCAGGAATCCAGCCCCTGGAGTGAGTTTGAATTGAACTGACAAATGAACAGATCATGTTAAAAAGAACACAATTCTTACTCCCAACAAGAAAGCGGCTAGAGGCGTTCGTTTCACTGTTAACCTAACCTCTTGGTTCCACTTTAAGGCACTTCAAGGACAACCAACACTTACCGATCGTGCTCGATTCAAAACAATGCGACCAATCGGTCACAATCGGTTACAAATTTTCATAAACAACCTCCAGCGCCGGTTCAAGTTTTTTATCAAATACGTTAATACGTAATTAGCCTTGAAAACATGTCTAGTCTTGCATTAAGCTGTGGCGGTTATCAATTCCCATAAGAAGAAACTAGAATGTGAAAAGTTAAGAGCCACCATGCTTTCCAATTAAAGTAGGTGAACACCAAAAAATTCTTCAAAGACTATTGAAGATAGAAAAGAATTTATAGATAAAATAAAGGCTGTAAGGGAAGAAGAAGAACACAGAAGGTAAAAACTACAAACAACTTAAATTTATTTTACGCATTTACAAATCATTGTTTAGATTGGAAAAAATGGCTGAAAAACAAAATTTAGCACGACAAAAGAAATTCGAACGAAAAATAGAACAATGGGAACTTAAATGTGCTTTGATCAATATCATTCAACAAAAGCATAAGGTAAGACAACTAAAAGAAAAAATGCATAAAATTTCTCAGGCTAGCCATGAACAAAAGATTCTTAAGAAACTGGTAAAAATATAATATTAGGCTGTGTAAATTTGGGATGTGGATGGCAATGGTTTAAATTAAGATGTTACATTTTATTTTGTCTTCTTCTAACACTAAAACAATAACTGAACGTATATTGTAGTTAACTTTATTTGGAATTCACATACAAGATTTACACAGACTATCTCTGATATTACAATTATTTAATAATTTGCTTTATATTAGGATATCAAAAAATTAGGTGCAGATCAAATTGCGGCCAAAGATCAACTTCAAAAAGAAAACTGTGAATTGCAGACCAAGCTAAAATATTTAGAGCAAAAAGTTGATTATTTTGAAAGGGCTAAAAGATTGAAAGAAATTCCTTTATTGCTCGCTAGTGTTAAAGAAAGGCAGTTACAAGATCAAGCTATTTGGGAACAAAAAGAAAAAAAAAGAATTGCTTTTGCAATTGAAGAACATAAAATAGCAGTTGCAACTAAGGAGCGCCTGGAAAGAATGAAGCCTGATAAATATTCCTTCCTTGATAAACTTCTTAAGGAGAGAAATGTTGTTTATGAAGTAAGCCTTAAAAATATTTTAATAATAAACACCTATTCATTTACTTTTTAGGATAAATTAAAGGAATTCGAGAAAAAACTCTCAGAAGAACGCAGGAGGCGACTTGCACAAAGAAAATCCAAGAGGAAAGAAGATCGCAGAAATAAATACCTTCAAGAAAAAGAGGAGGAGGAAATAAGAAAACGTGAAGAGCAGGCTCGAATGGAAGAGGAAGCTCGTTTGCAGAAGGAAGAAGCAGCTAGAAAGGAAAGAGAAGAAATGGATCGACTTGATAGGGAAGAAAAGGAACGAAAACGTAAAGAGCAACTTGAAATGTTGGAAAGAGCTGCTGCTAAGCAAAAAGCTAGGGAGGAAGAAATTGAAAGGAAATTGCAGGAAGAGAAAGAAAATTTAAGTTCGAAAGCTCGGGAGAAAGAAGTTCAACCAGCGGCTAGTAAGTGGAGATCAGAGGGAGCTTGGAAACCTGGTGAGTATTTTATTATTTTAAAGCCAGTTTGTTAAAATCGGGTCGAATTGGTGTTTTTTTAAGTTCAAGTTGGGTACAGCATTTAACTTACTAACCGATGTTTGTTTGTTCTACGGTATCTTCCTAAAAGTGAGAACCATTATATTAAATATGTCAACAAGATGATATCATTAAAATTATTTATTGCAGCCCATATAAGTGCTAGTACCGGTGGTACTGAGGGAAGGCCTGAACCTAAAGGAGATAGTTGGAGGTTCCGTTCAGATCGTGATAAAGATCGCGATGATCGCAAAGACGAAAAACGTGATGATGTGCGTAGAGAAATTAGAAGAGATGACGATCGCTTTGATTCACGAAGAAATGATCGTCGTGAGGATAGGCGGGATGATCGTCGTGATGAGAGGCGTGGTGATGACAGGCGTGTTAATGAACGTCGGGAGGATAGACGCGGAGAAGATCGCGATAGGCGTGATGATCGTCGTGGAGATGATCGTCGCGGAGATGATCGTCGTGGTGATGATGATCGTTACGCTCGTCGAACTGATCGCAAGGAAGATGATAGGCGTGGTGGAGCATCCTCTTGGCGTAGTGGAGCACCAAAAGATGATTCCTCTAGGCCTAGAGATCGGGATGATCGCGATCGTGGAAGGGGAGGTTCTGATTGGAGGACTGCTAAAGACAGCCGGAATGATGATTTCGGCAGACGGGATGATAGGAAAGACGACCGCCGCGACATAAGACGTGAAGAGCAGGCTCGAATGGAAGAGGAAGCTCGTTTGCAGAAGGAAGAAGCAGCTAGAAAGGAAAGAGAAGAAATGGATCGATTTGCTAGGGAAGAAAAGGAACGAAAACTGGATGAAGATGATGTAAGAATATAATCTTCCTACTTAATATATTTATTTAGTAATTTCATTTATTTTAGGATATCAAAAAATTAGATGCAGATCAAATTGCGGCTAAAGAAGCTGAAGAACTTCAGAAAGAACAATGTGAATTGCAGGCTAAACTAAAACTATCTTTAGAGAAAAAAGGTGATTACTTTGAGCGAGCTAAAAGATTGCAAGAAATTCCTTTATTGCTTGCTAGTGTTAAAGAAAGGCAATTACAAGATCAAGCCTTTTGGGAGCAGCAAGAAAAAGAGAGAATTGCTCTTGGAATTGAAGAACGTAAAGTAGCTGTTGCAACTCAAGAGCGCATGGAAAGAATGAAGCCTGACAAAGATTCCTTCCTTGATAAACTTCTTAAGGAGAGAAATGTTGTTTATGAAGTAAGCCTTCAAAATATTTTGATAATAAACATTTAATATTATTCATTTACTTTTTAGGATAAATTAAAGGAATTCGAGAAAAAACTCTCAGAAGAACGAAGGAGGCGACTTGCACAAAGAAAGTCCAAGAGGAACGAAGACCGCCGAAATAAATACCTTCAAGAAAAAGAGGAAGAAATAAGAAAACGTGAGGAGCAGGCTCGAATGGAAGAGGAAGCTCGTTTGCAGAAGGAAGAAGCAGCTAGAATGGAAAGAGAAGAAATGGATCGATTTGCTAGGGAAGAAAAGGATCGAAAACGTAAAGAACAACTTGAAATGTTGCAAAGAGTTGCTGCTAAACAAAGAGCTAGGGAAGAAATTAAAAGGAAATTACTGAGACAGAAAGAAAGTTTGAAAGGGAAGAAAATGTAGGCATGACTCACATCTATAGACCAGAATATTTTTTTGTTTAAAATTTATAATTTTATATTGGTTTTTTATTTTATTTTGTCATTATGGTGAAGAATTTATATTGACTTATTTTTCAAAATAAAAGTATACCCATAACAAATTTTGTGTTTATTCATGGAGTATGGATACAATAAGAGAACCAGTTCTCATAAGACCTTGCGTATAGCTAGAAGCGGCTCACTACTAGGATTTTTTTCGCTGGCCATCTATTAGTGGGCCGCAGAGATAATTTAGTGTTTTGAGTAGCCGATAGATGCCGCTTTTATTTATTTAAAAAATAGTCTAAATCAATTGGCACCATTTTTAAACTTGTAACGAAACACGTAATAAACAATAATGGCTAACCTCAAGCATAAAGCATGGAACATAAACAAATATAACCAAAACGTTTGTTTGCAGCGTTGCAAGATATACGAAATATTTCAATTGCAGATCTCTGTAAGCCATTAAACTTGCAGTCACCAGGTGGCAGCACGCCAAAGGCCTATTTGCTTGAATACGCAAACTGTGCCTCTTCTAGTATCCATACTCCATGGTTTATTATATGATAATATAGCAAATATGATATGATTTTATTAATATTTTAGTATTAATAGTATTATGGTTTAACAAAAAAGTTGATTAGAAATAGAGTAAAAAAGAACCTAACGAATTTAAATCATGTTTTAAGAGAAAATATAACTACTATAGTTTACTGAACCAATATTTGAACTAATACGTATTCGAAAAGCGTAAAATATGCTCTTTCGCGGTGCAAATATTTAACTAACCTGTTTATGTATACTCGTTTCGTGTCAGTTCCTAAAATTGCGAAAGAGGGCGTCTAAATGTTAAAATCGCACTTTAGATTAATTATCGATCGCCTTGTATTACAATTTACTCTAGGGTTACTCATTTGTATCGAATGGAAAACGAAGTTTAGGTGACAGTTTTGACAGCTAGTCAGTTTCCGGTTTCCTTTCGGCCATTTTTATTGCCGTGCGTGTAGTTTTCCTTGTGGTTATAATCCACCAAGAAAACTAAAAGTGCTTTTCTACCTTTTTCTATTATTGTTAAATGTGAGAAAGTTTAGAGTTTCATTATAATAAGATGGCTCGTTACGGGCAACGCCCTGAAAACGCCTTAAAGCGTGCAAATGGTAAGTGTTAAAACCGGCCCCGAAAATTTCAATATGGAAAATTAATTCCTGTATAATTTAACTCTTCTAGAATTTATTGACGTTGGTAAGCCAGCGAGAGCGTTAGATACCCTTCAGGAAGTTTTTCGCAACAAAAAATGGTCCTACAACTTATCGGAATCGGTTTTGGAACCTATCATGTTCAAATATTTGGATCTTTGTGTGGAATTGAAGAAATCGCACATAGCCAAGGAAGGTTTGTTTCAATATCGAAACCTTTTTCAATCTGTAAACGTTGGATCGCTTGAAAATGTCATTCGAGGATATCTTCGAATGGCGGAAGAAAAAACAGAAAATGCTAGAGATCAGTCGGCTCAGGCTGTTATTGATATTGATGATCTTGATAATTTAGCAACTCCGGAAAGCATATTATTAAGGTAATTATCAGTAATTTGTTTATTTAAATGTACAGGGTGAGCTAAAATGATTGTGGTTTGTTATGTAGGCAACCTTATACACAGATTGGTACAACTGAAATCTTTAAAAGAAAATCTCCTAGTAATCCAATGGTGTAGCAATATTATTTTCCAAAATGTCTAATTTCACAGTTAATGTCAAATATTGAAAATGTTTTTCTTCATTTTCGAGGCAGATGCTGACAGAAAACAAAGATTTACGCAAATTAATTTTGATAAAAACTGACGTTTATGAAATAGAAGGCACAATAACGAAATCTAAAATCTGAAGTTTTGACAGAACGTTTAAAAATTATAGCTACGCCTATGCTTTTGTGAAGTCTAGTTTCTTTGTTGTTAACACATGAACTTGAAGCAAACAAATTCCCCAGATTTTTAGGTGGGAAATTTGAATTGACCACAATCATTTTAGCTCACCCTGTATTAAGGTTTTATGTAAGAAAACGATCGATGTTTTGTTTTATGATGTAAGAAATTAATTGTAATGAATGATCTTTTAGTGCTGTATCTGGTGAAGATGCGCAAGATAGATCCGATCGTACTATTTTGACACCATGGGTTAAATTTTTATGGGAATCTTATTGCCAGTGTTTGGAATTACTTCGTACTAATGCCCATGTTGAAACTTTGTACCATGATATAGGTCGAATGGCTTTTCAATTTTGCCTCAAATATAACAGGAAAACTGAATTTCGTAAGTTATGTGACAAACTAAGAAAACATTTGGAAGATATTTGCAAATTACCTGCTCAAGTTGCTAATGTTTCTATTTCGAAACCCGAAACACAGCAACTCAATTTAGAAACTCGATTGTATCAATTAGATTCTGCTATACAAATGGAACTGTGGCAGGTAAATATTATTTAGTGATTTAATTTATAAAAATTTAAATTTTTTTTTACTTTATTATAGGAAGCTTACAAGGCTATTGAGGACATTCATAATTTAATGAATATGTCTAAAAAGATGCCTGTTCCTAAAACAATGGCAAATTATTATCAAAAATTAGCTATGGTGTTTTGGAAGGCCGGGAATTATCTCTTCCATGCTGCAGCTTTATTTAAATTATTCCAACTTTCAAAGGAAATGAAAAAGAATATTACCCAGGAAGAATTGCAAAGGTAAATTAAAAGTACTTTAAACAAATTCGATTTTTTATGTATTTTTTTAGAATGGCTTGTCGGGTTTTGATTGCCACACTTGCTATTCCACTACCATCTGCTCATCCAGAGTTTGATAGATTCATAGAAACTGATAAATCACCCATGGAAAAAGCACAACGTCTAGCAGTATTATTAGGGTTGTTCCAACCTCCAACAAGAGCAAGTTTATTGAGAGATTTGGTAAGACTCGTAAGAAATAATTGTAACTTATATTTACAAGTGAATTATTGTTAGGTTCGTTTTAATGTTCTACACTTAGCTACTCCGCAACTTCAAAATTTATACAACTGGCTTGAAGTTGATTTTCATCCATTATTACTTTGTTCACGTGTTCAATCAGTTACTGAAGCTTTAGAAGCAGAAGAAAGTTCTGGCCTACAATTATACATCCCTGCCTTGCAAGATGTAACATTGGTCAGGTTAATTCGTCAAATTGCTCAGGTTTATCAAACGATCGAGTTCACTCGCTTACTCGAATTAGCCAAATTTTCTAGTGCCTTCCACTTGGAACGACTTCTAGTTGATTGTGTTCGACATAATGACATGCAAATCCGCATTGATCATGGAAAGCATTGTGTTCACTTTGGAATGGATTTGAGTGAAAGCCAGAGGGAAGATAGACCCGAAGGACCAACTCTACAATCCATGCCAAGTGAGCAAATACGTAATCAACTTGTAAACATGTCTACAGTCTTGCATCAAGCTATGGCGGTTATAAATCCCCATAAGAAGAAACTGGAACGTGAAAAGTTGCGAGCCGCTATGGTTTCCAATTATCATGACATTAAAGTAGGTGAACACCAAAAAATTCTTCAAAGACATAAGATTATTGAAGATAGAAAAGAATATATAGAAAAGTTAAATACTGTGAGGGAAGAAGAAGAACATAGACGGTAAAAACTACAAACAACTTAAATTTATTGTGTATTTACAAATTATTCTTTAGATTGGAAGAAATGGCTAAACAACAAGCTTTAGCAGAACAAAAGAGATTAGAACATGAAAGAGAAGAAAGGGAACGTAAACGTGCTTTGAATGATATTCAACAAATTAAGGATAGACAACTTAAAGAAAAAATGCATCAAATTTCTCAGACTAGCCATGGACAAAAGATTCTTAAGAAGCTGGACGAAGATGTAAGAATATAATCTTCCTACTTAATAATATATTTATTTAGTAATTTCATTTATTTTAGGATATCAAAAAATTAGATGCAGATCAAATTGCGGCTAAAGAAGCTGAAGAACTTCAGAAAGAACGACGTGAATTGCAGGCTAAACTAAAATCTTTAGAGAAAAAAGTTGATTACTTCGAGCGAGCTAAAAGATTGGAAGAAATTCCTTTATTGCTCGCTAGTGTTAAAGAAAGGCAATTACAAGATCAAGCCTTTTGGGAGCAGCAAGAAACAGAGAGAATTGCTCTTGCAATTGAAGAACGTAAAGTAGCTGTTGCAACTCAAGAGCGCATGGGAAGAATGAAGCCTGACAAAGATTCCTTCCTTGATAAACTTCTTAAGGAAAGAAATGTTGTTTATGAAGTAAGCCTTAAAAATATTTTAACAATAAACATTTAATATTATTCATTTACTTTTTAGGATAAATTAAAGGAATTCGAGAAAAAACTCTCAGAAGAACGCAGGAGGCGACTTGCACAAAGAAAATCCAAGAGGAAAGAAGATCGCAGAAATAAATACCTTCAAGAAAAAGAGGAGGAGGAAATAAGAAAACGTGAAGAGCAGGCTCGAATGGAAGAGGAAGCTCGTTTGCAGAAGGAAGAAGCAGCTAGAAAGGAAAGAGAAGAAATGGATCGACTTGATAGGGAAGAAAAGGAACGAAAACGTAAAGAGCAACTTGAAATGTTGGAAAGAGCTGCTGCTAAGCAAAAAGCTAGGGAGGAAGAAATTGAAAGGAAATTGCAGGAAGAGAAAGAAAATTTAAGTTCGAAAGCTCGGGAGAAAGAAGTTCAACCAGCGGCTAGTAAGTGGAGATCAGAGGGAGCTTGGAAACCTGGTGAGTATTTTATTATTTTAAAGCCAGTTTGTTAAAATCGGGTCGAATTGGTGTTTTTTTACGTTCAAGTTGGGTACAGCATTTAACTTACTAACCGATGTTTGTTTGTTCTACGGTATCTTCCTAAAAGTGAGAACCGTTATATTAAATATGTCAACAAGATGATATGATTAAAATTATTTATTGCAGCCCATATAAGTGCTAGTACCGGTGGTACTGAGGGAAGGCCTGAACCTAAAGGAGATAGTTGGAGGTTCCGTTCAGATCGTGATAAAGATCGCGATGATCGCAAAGACGAAAAACGTGATGATGTGCGTAGAGAAATTAGAAGAGATGACGATCGCTTTGATTCACGAAGAAATGATCGTCGTGAGGATAGGCGGGATGATCGTCGTGATGAGAGGCGTGGTGATGACAGGCGTGTTGATGAACGTCGGGAGGATAGACGCGGAGAAGATCGCGATAGGCGTGATGATCGTCGTGGAGATGATCGTCGCGGAGATGATCGTCGTGGAGATGATCGTCGTGGTGATGATGATCGTTACGCTCGTCGAACTGATCGCAAGGAAGATGATAGGCGTGGTGGAGCATCCTCTTGGCGTAGTGGAGCACCAAAAGATGATTCCTCTAGGCCTAGAGATCGGGATGATCGCGATCGTGGAAGGGGAGGTTCTGATTGGAGGACTGCTAAAGACAGCCGGAATGATGATTTCGGCAGACGGGATGATAGGAAAGACGACCGCCGCGATATAAGAAGAGATGTGCGAGGACGGGATGAAAAAGTAGAAGAAAAAAGGGATGAGATTAAAAGGGCTCCTGCTAGACCAGAGAAACGTAAGTTAATATTTTTTTGAGGTACATTAAAGTCTCAACTGTTATTTATTTCCAGCACGCGAACCTCAACCTGAAGTTGAAGATGGTTGGAATAAAGTGAGGCGTCGTTAATGGCTTTTGATTTATAAGTATTAGTTCATCAGGTAGATGTTTTTACTTATTTTATTTGCTAAAATATAATTTTCTGGAATAGTTTTTAATTTATAGCCTTAAATTTTGTTTCTGTGGTTTGTTAAAAAAAAACTGTTGTACTATTTTTCAAACTAAACCATAAATACAAAGAAGATTTTTTATTATGTAATTGCGATATTTCAAATGTTTACTATAATTATTTAAATATATTAATAGAAAATGAAATTTTTCTTTTTTATTTTAATCCAAATACAAACCTTCAAGGGTAACGGATACGGTTCGTTTCATGCGGCCGTTCGGTATACATGGTGGTCACTCTTGCGGTGCACATCATTGGGATCTTGTGAACCTAAAGAGTTACAAAGTTGCTTAAATTAGAAAAAAGTTGCCCGTTTTCAAACTCCTTTAGAATCTATTTAGAAATTCGAGATATCTTGCCTAGTCCTGAAATATGATGAAAAAGCGAAGTTAATAAATCAAAACTGAGGGTTAACGTCGTTTTACGACCGGGGTTCCGTTTCGAGAGACACCGGCGTAAAATGAACACACATTTTTCGTGGTTTTTTTGTATAATGTTTGGGCTCTGAATCACTATTGTCTTTTTATTTTTGTTAAAAACAACGAAAACTAACTCGGAAAATACCACGCCGGCACCAACCGGCGTACTTGTGAATCGGTGTAAAGCGAACCGGCGCGAAACGTCGTTTACCTGTACTTACTTTTGATTTAAATGAAGGTATTAAATAATAAGCATGTGAAATTCACATCAAATTTATTGAAATAAATCAGGAAATAGCAATATACATTTAGAGATCCACTTAAACACGGAATTCTTAAATTTCCTTACAAATTTTAAGTATTTTTGGGTATAGGATTTTCTTAAAAATAATTATTGTTGCTCAAAGTGTAAAATTATCTTACAAAAGGCACTCCAATAAATTAAAATTATCCAAAGCAACAATTAATAAATAAAGTATACAATAACGTTTTATTAAAATATAAAACCTTTAGTAAATTAGTCTTTGCTAATTAAATCTAACAACAATTAAAAGATTTTGCTATTAAATAAGAAGAAACATCTAAAATTTTAGAAATGCACTAATAGATTTGGCTAATCGAGTACAGTACAATTATTTTGTGTAGATTATTTTATGTTTATAAAAATTAATATAAAATATGCAAAACTTAACGCCTATAAATACAGACTCTTATTATAGTTTTAAGAAAATTATAGTTCTCGCTCCTTCTTTATACAAAGCAAATGCAGTTTTGCTACTTTATACAAAAACTTTTTTAGTTCTTTTTATTTAATATTCTTAAACCACTTAACGCTTAAATTTGTGCTAAAATTATGTTACTTAAGAGGTATTTTAATAAACTTACTTTTTTGTATTGCAAGGATTTAATATGAAAATAGCTGTGATTTTTATGACCATAAATTATATGCATTAATTTGGATAATTACGACTACTATTGTACCTATACATTTTTATTATTGTCATTATTGTCTATATGTACTTAATTTTTTCTATAAAAGTTTGTTCTTTGATAAACATAATTTTAAGCACAATTTTTAAAAACAGAAAATAATTCTAAGTACACTGCTTACTTTCGTTACATTACAAACAAGATATGTATACGAAAAAAATTGATATGATAGTTATTGTCAGCTATAAAACAGCCACCTTTAATTATTTAATAGTAAAAGTAGTTACAATTTTTAATTAAATAACGATTTATTGTCGTTTTGTGCATATTTCATGTTTATATAAATATTATAAAGTAGTTTCCTTTCCATTCTTTCTTAAATTATTATTGTCGACCACGTTAATACATAATTAAATATATTATATTGACATTCTTTGTAAATACTTATTTATAATCTTAAACTTAACTCTATTTATTGTATTTTTATTGTCGAAGTAAATACATTGACCGATTTAAATTGATATATTAAAAACCCTAAAAGGGCACATTTATTATTTCTTTATGAATATGGACGCCTTACCATTTTCAAGCAAATTATTGTCAAATTCATAAAATTATCAGTCATTTAACAGTGAAGTAGAGGAAAATCGTTGTCAAGATGGAGAAGTTAGAATGTTAGAAAATACGTCCTCTTGAGTGTATAGAGATTGCAGAGACCGTTAGCAAGCAGATAACTGCCAGGGCTACGAAGGGCATGCTCGACTGTGCGGTATTGACTGAACCATTCTGCCTGTCGATGTATCCAGGATCCACAATGTTAATTTTCCAACCCAAATTGTTGTGTGTATAACACTAAAATAATAAAATCACCATAAAATTTTTTGAAAAATCCAAGAGTGTAACACAATTACTTATTTAAATATTTAAAATTTTCTACTCGCCCTCTGGTGGCGAAAAAATAAAGCTATCTTAAGCTTTGTACAGACCTGAACATTGTGCCGATCGTCAAACAGAACAACGAACCGAACATCAAACAGAACGGGTTTGTGCTGGTCCCAGAGATTCTCAAACAACTATATCTGTATCAGCGTACATTTTCATTCCTAATTCATCAACCGAGAAGACAAAACTAAGAAAAAAGACCTAAGGCTGGTTGCAAACGCGTCCAAACTGGTGGTCCGTTTGTTCCGTTGTTCTATTTGCCGTTTGTTCCGTTGTTCTGTTTGCGTTCGGCGCAGTGTTCACGTCTGTACGAAGCTCTAGCTACATTTGATCGTTTCGGAAAAGTTTAATATGGTATTTGAAACGCTACCACAACAAAACATATAAGTCCTGTGGTCGAAACCCATAATACACCGTAAACTGAGGTAACTTTGGCCCTTAAAGGTAACTTTTACCCAAATTTTGGAAAATTATAGTTTGATCTACTACTGTTGGTTATCAGTTAGTATTCTGATACTTACTAACAACTAACAGTTGCTCAAACTATCTTTTTCCAAAATTTGGGCAAAAGTTACCTCAGTTTCCGGTAAAATAATTTTTTTCCGAATAGTATTCGAACATCATTAGGGTATTATAATCGGAACAGTATAAGATTGAAAACAACATAAATTATTTATGATTAGCCTATGAACATTTTGGGTACAAACTGTAATAACTGAAGGTGCTTGCAACTTACTTGGTAATAAAGCAAATCCGGAGCATCTAAAGGTACTGTCCAGTTCAAATAAGCAGGCTCACCAACCTTGCATTCCAAACGCAATGTTTCCAAGTACTCATTAAATGTTTCAATTTCAGCCGATTTATCAATACTTTTATGTGTCCATTCACAGTAGCGACCAGCAGCTGTTGGGTATGGGTAATCATCTTTATCATATTCTACTCCAGCATAAACTTTCTGCTTCTTTTGTTCGTGTTCACTCTTTTGCCCAAATCCTCCTTCGTTGGAATCGGTTATGTAAAATGGATGATAACGTGCTGGGTTAGTACTATCATCACCTCCCTCAACTATGAATGAATAGGTTTGTCCGCGCTCTAAGTATAGTTCGGGTATTAGCAAGTCATTGATGTACCAAGCGATTCCCCAGGATGGTTGTCCGGTTATTGGAGTGTACCCGCGTTTACCACCTGTAGGACCTATTCGAGCAGTAAATGTTGTTTCACCTAAAACAAAGAAAGTAATGAATTTATAGCTTAGGTCCTAGTGTTTTAAAGTACCTATTAGTTTTATAAGAGGCCAAGGTTTTGGATCATTTTCATCCATTAATGTAGTAAGACTCCCAGTACAATCAGCATCATCCAAATCACTGAAATTTATAGTAAAGTCTTCAGTAGTTTTTCCTGTTATACTATGAGCATTAGCTTCTTTCCTCAAGTTTAAACTTCCAATTGCTGCAATAACACTGACTGGCCCATCTGTTGGTATTGCTCTATCATGCACCGCTTCATTTGTATGAAGAGGTCGACTGTATGTGACTGTGGTAATTCCATTTTTACGATTACCTGATATTAAAGTTACGTCATTTTTACCACCTATTCTTTCATCTGGACAAACACCGAATTTTCCATCACATTGAGCAGTGTGGGACATGTAGTAGTCGACAGCTCTAAATGCTGAAGCTTCGGAATCGTAGAATACCACTGTTACATCACCACCAACCTGTAATTAAAACATTTAAAATTAAAATACCAGTACGTTAATATTTGGTCTATACGTTACTTACCATTTGAGGTCGATTTTGTGTTCCACTGAGCCCAAAGGCAACGTACTGATCCTCCCTCATTTTAGCAGAAAGTGTGATTTCCAGTTGATCGCCTTTAAGAATCCATCGCACTTGAAGTCGTTTATCAAGGAACTCTCGACAGTTAGTAGGTGCAGGCGGACGTGAACTTGAACTAGTCTTTATACAGAAGGGAAAAAATAAGGCTTAGCAAAATATCTTTAAAAATGCATATCGGAGTACCCAATACTTACAGGGTTGTACCACCAAGGCGGCTTATTTAGAAAAGAAATTAATAATTACCTATTACTTCAAGCAGAAAAGCACTTACCGATATCTTGGTCTGACCTAAGGCAGGCGGTACGTCAAGATCCTTCGGAATCAACACGTGCCCAAAATTGTGCCTGTATTGAACGCACCACACAGCCAACCAGTCGATGTCGTAAACAGTCAAGGATCCAGGAAGTTGTATTTCGATGTCTTCACCCTGGTATCCACGAAGAGGTTCGAGGGATCCCATTTCGTTCGGAACTTTGATGCCGAATGGGGTAGGTTCTGACCCATTTCCTACCCAGAAGTATGCATCAGGTCCAGCTCCATCGTAGTGAAGATTGGGAATGTAAAAGGTTTTGGCGTCCAATATACTTATGTTATCAGAACGAAGGCCATGAGCCAGCCTTTTAAACTCAGGCAATACTCGCGGCTTAGGTACCTCCAAATTAGGCGGAATAAATACTTCCCCAAAATCAACCTGAAACAAAATTTTAGCTTTATAATTCTAGTTTTTACTTATAGTTTTCTTCTTCAGTAAAAGACAAGTTATTTAGACTGCTTGGAAGAAAATCAAAAAGAAAATTTGTATTCGAGGAATAATTTCCAGAAAAATATTGATGAAAAAGAGGTGGAATAAGTAAAAAATAAGCTCTTACAATTAGAATCCACGAACAAGGCACAAGTGATAAGTGTATTCAAGTCAAGTGATTCAACAGTGCACTATGAACTATTATTGACTGTTTTCTGAGAGGGATTTAATTAAGTATCACAATGCACACATAATTAGCTCTTAGTACAATACCATGAAATTATGAAATTTGCGCTATAAAAGTAATCATATTTTGGTGGATATGAATAAACATATTTCTATTATTTTAATTTAAGTTTCTTCATTTTACTGAATATAATATTAAAAATAAATATATTCCGGCTAATAATGCTGAAAACACTTGGAACAAATTAGAATCATATCAAGAAACAAAAGGCGTACGGAAGTGAGACAATGCAAGTGTCAGAGCGTGTCATAGCTGTGGTTGATGCGTAACTCGTCCGGGGGTTGGAAGTGGTTTAGTTTATGGGGTTCGTCGTTCCACCCTGGTACCTTCACTGAATAAGCCGACAACTCACTTGGAATGTATTCTGCACAGCAAACCATTTACGACTAGCCAACAATTTTTAATACACATTTTATAGAAATTTGCATTTTTTATACAAAATAACAACTACCAAAATTATTTTATTTCAAAATACCGGATAATATTAAAGAATATTACTTGTCAAAAACTTATTATTTATGTTCACATTATTTCCATAATAAGAATATTTTATTTTGGGAGTCAAGAAAGCTTCAGTAGAGATGTACAACCACGCGCAAAGATATCGGGGACACAAAAGAAATATTTTGACCCAATAGCAATCGATCGAAGACACGAGATCAAATTTCGAGTGATTTTGTGTTTGCGAAGGTTTGTTATTGGGTCACAATATTTCTTTTGTGTCCTCGATATCATTGCGCGTGATTTTACAAGAATATCAAGTATTTAGTATCCACGTCAGTTTTGTATGATGCTATTTATGTGTAAATGTCTTTAGTATTCATATGTACGAGTTGGGAAGTTATGAAAATTCCTAGTTTTGAATTTGTGCAATCAATAGGGTTTCGGAAATAGGGTGGAAAAGTGTTTTCTTCTTAAGGCTCAAGGCAATTAATGATTGTTATGAACACGGTATTTTTCCAGATGTTCTAAAGCTTGCTAATGTGTTGAACCAATTCACAAGAAAGGTGACATCAACTCCAACTGCTACAAAAACTGGAGAAATATAATTTTGATGCAAATTTTATTTGAATCATAGATTCCAATTTGAGTAACAGGTATCAAACAATAAGGTGCGGAGTAAATCTGTCCAAAATCACTTCCAATAAATGGGCGTGCTACCACTTCATCGACAGTCCATATCATCCACATGATCTTTACATCGACACGACCATGTCATCGACACGGACGTTTCATCGACATGACCAATTCATCGACATTACCTTTTCATCGACAACCATTTCGCATCGACAATACGTTTTCATCGACAAACCTTTTCTTCGACAAGGACGTTTCATCGACACAAACGTTTCATCGACATTACCTTTTCAACGACACTATCTTTTCATCGTCAAACCTTTTTCTTCGACAAGGACGTTTCATCGGCAGTACTTTTTCATCGACACTACCTTTTCATCGCCAAACCTTTTCTTCGACAAGAACGTTTCATCGAAAGTACTTTTTCATCAACACTAACAGTTCATCGACAACCATTTCATCGACACTATATTTTCATCGACAAACAATTTCATCGACATTACCAACCTGTGTCGATAACACAATATTGGCGATGAAACTTATTTTTGCGATAAAAAGGCAGTGTCTACGAAGTTGATGAAACGACATTGTAGAAGAAATGATAATGTCGATGAAACAGTATAAAATGGTTGGTCCATAAAACTGTAGTCGATGAAACGACATTGACGAAGAAATAGTAATGTCGTTGAAATTATTTGTCAATGAAAATGTAGTGTCGATGAAACGTACTTTTCAAAGAAAAGGTTTGTCGATTATAAGGTACTGTCGATGGAACGGTTGTCGACGAAAATGGTAATGTCGATGAAACGTCTGTGTCGATGAAAGAGTAGTGTCGAAGAGGAGGTAGTGTTGACAAAATGGTTGTCGATGAAAAGGTAATGTCGATGAATTGGCCATGTAGATGAAACGTCTGTGCCGATGAAACGGACTGTCGATGAAATTGCATTCGATGAAAAGGTTATGTCGATGAAATTGTATTTTCAATGAAACGGTATAAAACCCAATAAATATAGGTGTGCCTCAGGGCAGCATTCTGGAGCCATTATTATATTTAAAATATATAATCAAACGATTTACATGCATACCTTTCAAATTTTAACTGTTAACACTATGCAGGTGATACAACTGTTTCCTGCAGCCATAAAATCCTAGATACGCGCTACAACAACTAAATGATTAGTTTTCTTGTAACAAACTTGCCCAAAATGAGGACTATTAATCTTGAAGTTCTTAGGACATAAGATTTTGAAATCCTTATGGACCATCTGCCATGACAGAATTTCATAAGCTAATTCATTCTTTGGCTCTTCCAATTAGTTCCAAAAATAATGTTTGGTATTAGCCTTTTTTTAGTGTTTTGGAAGATACAAGAAATGCCTAGCCTGCAAAATGCTCTCATCTGAACATAAACATGTTTAAAACAATTCCAAATAGTTCAGATTTTTCATCGTGAGTAGTGACAGTTCTGGGACACTTCGAATTTTCCGTGACCTTGACCGTACACTTTTCCAAAGCAGAATTCGACCGGAAGTGTCCCGGAACTGTCATAGCCTATACTACTATTGTGTATTCTTAATAGTTTTGAATCTATTTGTCTTGGAGTTCTTCGGACATAAGATTTTTGAAATCCCTTTGGCTCATGGGTTATCCAACATGACAGAATTTTATAAGCTAATTCTATCATTTTCGGCTCTTCCAATTAGATCTTTAAATAACTTTGTGTTCCAAAACTAATATGTGGTATTTAGTATTTTTCGAATGTTTTAGAAACTAGGATTAAAATTATTCTCAATGGTTCAGATTTTTTTTGTTAATGGTTTTGAAAGTATTTTGTGTGGAACGATAGGGAAAAGTAAATGAATAAAGAGATCATTTTGATAAAAATTATAAATTTATATTAAGAATGTTGAAGGATTTAACACTTTGAATAAAAAATTTAACACCATTTATCTTTGAACTTTTCAAAATTAATTATTCCCTGGAAGTGAAAATGCAAATAAGTGAAGAGATTAAAAGACTTCATTATCTCGGAGATAATCAATGGGAATCGAAAGTGTGTTAAAAAGACGCATAAGTTGGGTTTTTTTGCCTCGGCGCTGAATTTAAAGCGCGCCGCGGTACTGCTAACTCCTGAAATTCTGCTGACGCTAATGAAACGGGAAGTGAAATGGGTACGTCTGCTATAAATTCTGGCCAGCCAGTGGGACAGGTTGCCATTTTGGGGAGCAGAAATGTATCCAAAGTGGAAAATCGTGGGGCCAACGGAGTCGACCAGTGGCGCAGGTCGATAATGTGATACTGTGATTCCCGGGGTAAGCGCCACCCCCAGGCACGACCCAACCGAATAATACTGTGCTGCATTATTTTACTACCCCTTTCGTGTGTATTTGCAAAAAGGGCTTAAATCTCCTGCTATTATATCCTCATTATGACTTGTTCTTTGTGCCATCCTTTCTGATTCCGTTTAATTGGTTTTCACAGAAAAATGATAATATTATTTCAGAAATAATCAGACATTTAACTTTTAACATATTTCGCTTTTCCTCAGGCCAACGCTTTAAGCCCTTGGTGGTTTTTGGGTACTCAAAACTTAGTTTATATAAAACTTCCACAAAGCAAACAACAGTATTCAAATTGAAATTTGCACATTCAAATGCTACAATTTATTTCATGACATAGCTTTGAAATATGAAAATATCTATGATGAGGTTGAACAGATAAAGAAGCATTACTACATAAGTTCTTCTATTTAAAATAAGCTTCTTACATTAATAGGTAGTTAGATAGTAATCAGTACCAAAAGCGTTTTAGAGTACATGAAGATATCTTTAAGGTAAAGAACGAAATTTGAACTTTAATAATGTGATCAGAATCTGGATAGAAAATGACAAAACTCTACTCTAGTGTAGTGATGACGTCAGAAGTAGGTAAGTGCAAAGCGGCGTATCCTCGGTGACAACTGAAACTTATGTGATAATGTGATGGCAACTAACCTACTTCTGACGTCATCCCATTAGTTTCGCATTCGGTCACAAGAGAGAGATCGCTTACTTTGATTAGCCAAAACTGCAGTACAGTGCAAGTATGATTTGTACGTTTTGCAAACAGGATATTCTATTGCAGTCTTACACACTGCAGGTATAGGATCCGTTAATAAGAGCAAGTGAGAGAAAAATCGTGTTAACGGACAGACCTTGGGTACTATAAAATTTTAGGTATCTTTACTACCATAAGTGCAAAAAGATATAAATATCTTTCATTTTCATCCATGGAAAAATTGAAATTTGTACAAGCCCAAATTGATGATGATTATTTACAAACGAGTCAATAAAATTTAGAATTGTTATTTTTAGTTTTCCTGGAATAAGTATATTTGATGTAGCAAAATTCAGAAATATGGCAGGAATATTAAATATCCTCACTACCTAGAAATGAAACACGGTTTATATCATGAGAAGTAATGTGTGATGATTGCCTTTTTTAGTAATTGCATTGTTCATTGATATTGTTTCACAATGTGCGTGGCATTTTTTACTTTGTAGGGTATCATGTGTCAGGTTGTGTAAAAAACCGACGAGTTACTCCATTTCGATTTATTTAATGGCTTAATCCATTTGTAGTCAAAAATTTATCTAATAAGCAATAAATATCCTTGATTTATTGGGGCCGTTTTATAAGCGAACTCAGTTTAGCGTGACGGACACAACAGGCGCAATGGACCAAGAGGGTTCACGAGAATGCAAAGAGGAAACTGAATATGGAGGCAGCGGATTGAGGGATCATGACACTCATCTTACTAAGCAAATCTTTTTATTTATAACAAAAGTAATTTTCAAAAATAAACTGCATCACCTACCAAACTAATAATCAAGTAAAACCAACAAATTTAAGTAGGTATTTAAGTAATTTAGTTAATGAACAAAGTTTTTGTGATTTATTTAATTTTCTTAAGCACATAATTAATAAGCAAAAATAACTCATTGGGTTTTAAGTAGTGAAAACTACTTTTGGAAGATGTTTTTCAATCGTTTTTTGTTTATGTAATAATTGTTAGGAAATATTTACCGTGAACCGCCGACACCATACCGAAAGCCATCGGATGTCTTTGATCCTTTTGCCCATGGGTAACCTAAGGATTATGTTGGCGTTCTTGTAAGCCCTTAAAACTGGAGGATCTCTGAAACAAAACATAGGATTTAACGACATCGTTTTTATAGGCAATATTTTTTAAATCAAGTCCATATTGGTTATTGATGGCTTAACACTTTTGATGATAATGTGAGCTTAATCTGAATTATACTAGGAGTAGTTATTTTTTCAAATTGACAATCTCCTACATTTTCTTATAGAGGAACAATAAAATTGTGGCAAAAATAAGGATGATCAATCAGATTTTGTTACTTCCAAATTATGCTTAATGTATAATATTGTAATATGTACCATTGTAAACTATATAAGTAATTACCTGTGACCTGTGTAAAACTAAACCATGTTTATAGCATCAATAAACTTTGATTTGATTTGATTTGATGGGTAAAACTTCTGTAATTTTGTGGACAACATTTGAAGAAGTTTCTTTTCAAGTGATATAGTCTTATATCAATGAATGTCTATTCGGGGATCAAAGAGAAACCTTTGGGAATGGACAACATCTTTCAAGTATCAACAATTCAATTTGGTAGTCTCCTGCATTTTCTTATAGAGGAAAAATAAAATTGTAGTAAAGATATAGAATGATCAATCAGATTTTTTAATTTCCAAAAAATTACCTTTTGAGTGATATAAGATATTCAGGGATCAAAGAGACACCTTTGAGAATAGGCAACATCCTTTAGTATCAATAATTTGTTCAATTTGGTAATATCTTACTTTTTCTTATAGAGGAACAATAAAAATGTAGTAAATCAATCATATTTTGTTACTTCCAAATTATGGGCAAAACTTGTAATTTTTGGGACAACATTTGAAGAAGTTATTTTTCCGGTGATATAAGATATTTAGGGATCAAATAAAAAACTACTTTTATATTTTACACCTGACCTTTGTTCAATTTGGAAATCTCCTACATTTTCTTATATGAGGAACAATAAAATTGTGGTAAAAATAAAGGATGATCTATCAGATTTTGTTAATTCCAAATTATGGGTATAATAACTTCTGTAATTTTTTGGACAACATTTGAAGAAGATTTCTGTAAGTAAATAAGATATTCAAGGATCAAAGAGAAACGTTTGGGAATAGACAACATCTTTTAGTATTAACAATTTGTTCAATTTGGCAATCTCCTCCATTTTCTTATAGAGGAACAATAACATTGTAGTAAAGATACAGAATGATCAATTAGATTTTGTTACTTCCAAAAAATTACCTTTTAAGTGATATTAGATATACAGGGATCAAAGAGACACCTTTGAGAATAGACAACATCCTTTAGTATCAACAATTTGTTCATTTTGGTAATCTCCTGCAGTTTCTTATAGAGGAACAATAATATTGTAGTAAAGATAAAGAATGATTAATCAGATTTTTTTACTTCCAAATTATGGGTAAAACTTCTGTAATTATTTGGACAACATTCGAAGAAGTTTTCTTTTAAGTGATACAAGATATTCAAGGATTAAAGAGAAACATTTGGAAATAGACAACATCTTTTAGTATCAACAATTTGTTCAATTTGGTAATCTCCTCCATTTTCTTATAGAGGAACAATAACATTGTAGTAAAGATACAGAATGATCAATTAGATTTTGTTACATCCAAAAAATTACCTTTTAAGTGATATAAGATATTCAGGATTCAGGGATCAAAGAGAAACGTTTGAGAATAGGCAACATCCTTTAGAATCAACAATTTGTTCAATTTGGTAATATCTTACTTTTTCTTATAGAGGAACAATAAAAATGTAGTAAATCAATCACATTTTGTTACTTCCAAATTATGGGCAAAACTTGTAATTTTTGGGACAACATTTGAAGAAGATATTTTTCCGGTGATATAAGATATTTAGGTATTTGGTAATATCTTACTTTTTCTTATAGAGGAACAATAAAAATGTAGTAAATCAATCATATTTTGTTACTTCCAAATTATGGGCAAAACTTGTAATTTTTGGGACAACATTTGAAGAAGTTATTTTTCCGGTGATATAAGATATTTAGGGATCAAATAAAAAAACTTCTTTTATATTTTACACCTGATCTTTGTTCAATTTGGATTCTCCCACATTTTCTTATAACAGGAACAATAAAATTGTGGTAAAAATAAAGGATGATCAATCAGATTTTGTTAATTCCAAATTATGGGTATAACTTCTGTAATTTTTTGGACAACATTTGAAGAAGTTTTTTAAGTGAAATAAGATATTCAAGGATCAAAGAGAAACGTTTGGGAATTGACAACCTCTTTTAGTATTAACAATTTGTTCAATTTTACAATCTCCTCCATTTTCTTATAGAGGAACAATAACATTGTAGTAAAGATACAGAATGATCAATTAGATTTTGTTACTTCCAAAAAAATACCTTTTAAGTGATATAAGATATTCAGGGACCAAAGAGAAACGTTTGAGAATAGGCAACATCCTTTAGTATCAATAATTTGTTCAAGTTGGTAATATTTTACTTTTTCTTAAAGAGCAACAATAAAATTGTATTAAAGATAAAGGATGATCAATCATATTTTGTTACTTCCAAATTATGGGCAAAACTTGTAATTTTTGGGACAATATTTGAAGAAGTTATTTTTCCGGTGATGTAAGATATTTAGGGATCAAATAAAAAAGTACTGTTATATTTTACATCTGACCTTTATTCAATTTGGAAATTTCCTACATTTTCTTATAGGAGGAACAATAAAATTGTGGTAAAAAACAAGATGGTTAATCAGATTTTGTTACTTCCAAATTATAGGTAAAACTTCTGTTACTTTTTGGACAACATTTGAAGAAGTTTTCCTGCATTTTTTTATAGAGGAACAATAACGTTGTAGTAAAGATAAAGAATGATCAATCAGATTTTGTTATGACCAAATAACTGATAATTAATGCGAATCCCTAGAGGGCGCGCGAGTTTTGGAGGAAAAATTGTGAAAAATCATAAAATCGAGCATTAGTTCTGCAGTCATAACTCAAGTTTCCCTCGTTAGATTTTCAATTTTTTTTTTCAGATTTATAATCTAAATTGATTAGGCTACCTCCTGCCAGAGAGTTACCTTCTGCAACCTAGCACAAAATTAATTAGAGGGGTCCAAAGTTAAGGTACTTTTAGATCATTATATTTTTTTTTTGTACATTGTCCAATTTTTTTCCTTCTGGCAGGAATTAAAGAAATGACTTCTAAATCATCTATAAAAAAATTAAACACAAATGTTGTTTGTACTAGTTTTTATGACTGCAGAACTAAACCACTATATTTTCCGTTTAGGAAATTGCTCTTAAGTGAAATAAGATATTCAAGGATCATAGAGAAACGTTTGGGAATAGACAACGTCTTTTCGTATCAATAATTTGTTTAATTTGGTAATCTCCACCATTTTCCTATGTAGGAAAAATAACATTGTAGTAAAGATACAGATACAGAATGATCAATTAGATTTTGTTACTTCCAAAAAAATATCTTCTAAGTGATTTAAGATATTCAGGGATCAAAGAGAAACGTTTGGGAATAGACAACGTCTTTTAGTATCAATAATTTGTTTAATTTGGTAATCTCCACCATTTTCCTATGTAGGAAAAATAACATTGTACTAAAGATACAGATACAGAATGATCAATTAGATTTTGTTACTTCCAAAAAAATATCATCTAAGTGATTTAAGATATTCAGGGATCAAAGAGAAATATTTGAGAATAGACTACATCCTTTAGTATAAACAATTTGTTCAAATAGGTAATCTCCTGCATATTCTTATAGAGGAAAAGTAACATTGTAGTAAAGATAAAGAATGATCAATCATATTTTGTTACTTCAAAATTATGGGTAAAACTTCTGTAATTTTTTGGACATTTGAAGAAGTTACTTTTGAAGTGATAGAAGAAGAGGATACTATAAGAATAAACAACATCTTGTAGCATCAATAAAATGTTGTTATTGCCATATTTTTGACTAGATCTGCCTTTCTGAATGAAAATGCGCCTATTATCGTACACTTGGTGTAATAATATTTTGGACCAAAAAACCTAACTCTGTGGTATTGACATATTATAGACATCGTGAATTTTCTAAAAGAGCATCAATTTTATAGAACTAATTTCGTAACATAAGAAGATTTTAGAAGATTTGTCGTCCTGTTAAAGTCATTTGATGACATTTTATCATCATATATTTAGGAACAAACCTTTATATTTCGTATGGTGATAATTCTGGGAAATTTTCTGTAATATTAAAATTTATACACTGTTTGATTCCTAAACACACGTAGGAAATGTGAGAGTATCGTTTGATGTTAAAAAAATATTTGGTGTGTACAAAGTGCAAACAATAAATTAATAAAGCAAACAAAGATTAATATTTTTTTACTGTTAATACCTTTGTTGGTAAGAAACGTAAATGATTTGTTTTTAAAAGCCGTATCATCAAAAGCATGTAAATTTACCAAACATGCACATAAAACGAAGGGGAAATCCATTCCCTTTACTAAATGTATCTGCAATAAGCTCCGCAGAGTGTTGTTCTAGTTAGGTGAACGGTGGGGTTTCTGTCTTCCTCGTTAGTATCAAAGCATTCCCTTTGGGATCGTCTCGTCTCGTTCGTTTTAAACAACTTACTGATATCATTCCTAACGACATAAGAGGCTTTTCATGTGGTCGCCATAGTTTCCATCTAATATCCTCTTCAGAACATCCACATGTTTTGATCCTTTATATTTCATAACTAATACAGTTTTCAAGGATATTATATTATTTTTCATGAAAATTTCACTTGTTAGCACTATACTTTATTCTTCAAAGGATCAAACGATTTTCATAAATTGTAAGCAAATTTTAGGAAAAAATTTTAACTTATAAATGGAAATAGAACTAATAAAGTTATTATTCCTGGAAATTATAGATCGAGCTTAACGTATTGAAATCACGTTCTGGGTTTTATGAAAAAATAAATGCAACAGATTTTGAGCTATAGTCTATTTTTTCCTGCTGAGTGATTTTCAGCAGGGATTCCGATTAAAACCAAGACATTTCTTTATTGCTCTGTTTCTTTCTTACTCCCATAAAAGGAGGACGGCAACAAGAAACATTTAGCCGAAGCAATACAGGCGTTACGCTCTGCGTTTTATCTCACACAAGTGCGGTGTTAGAACGAAATGGAAACTACGTTTGGTGCCTGCTTCCTTGCTGAGAAGCGAGCAGGACGGACACCACGCCCGTAAGGCGGACTCAATTCACGTTCTCTCACTTTAATATTTGATATTTTGAGCGCCTCGCGTGTTCCTTTCTCGCATGATAAGAATAATACGGGAGGGGCGACTAGTATATTCGAGCGCAGCCGATCTCGTAAGCCAATAAGATACATCGTGCGCTATGATGGGAAATATCAGCGAGCACTGCTTGGGTCAACGCCGATTCTGCTGAAAATCACTCAGCAGGAAAAAATAGACTATACATGCTTTCCCTGATTGTTCAAGTCCTCTTTCATATTTCATTAAATGATACGAGTTTCGATATGAGTAAGTGTAGTGCTTTTGTAGGATTTAAAGCATACAGCGCTGGAGAGATCATAAGTAGATTTAAAAAACCATTTTTTGCTGTTTTAAAAATTAATATTTAATATCATCAAATTTCAAGGATATATTTATATCTAATGATTACCTTATTAGCAGAGACTTCATCCTGTGTTATGAATTAAAGGGGGCGATCTTAATCTTGGTATTAAACCCAGAAGACAATTATGTTAATGTGTTAATAGATGTATCCTGCTAAGCGTAGCGCGTGTCAATTTCAATGTACGAGGGCCTAAAACTGGCAGGGTTTTGGACTTTGGGGGACGGGTGGCAGTGCCGGAACATCGGGGGTGTTACACTATATTTAATCAAGTCAGAGGAGGGAAGATGAACGACTATGATAGCCTCCATTTACATGCAAATAGACAAACCGTCGTTTATTTAGAACCGAGAAGCTTCGAGGCATTGTGCTTTATGCACCTAATTGCTCATGCGAAAAACATTTCAATTATTATATTGGATTCAGCTGTGTTGAAGAACACCTCATGAAATATATTAAATTGTTCCTATTGTCTATATACAATTAAATTAGAAATTAAACTTATGATATGCACTGATAGGTTTTCCTATCAAACCTATGTTGTAACACTTAAAATTTAAAATCTAGAGCGTCTCAAAATCACGGGACGACACTATAACTTTTGAACTTCTGGCTTTGTTCCATACATCCTATTTTTTAGAAATAGAATAAGAGTCTGTCCTTGTCATGTCGTATACGATGTTGTGTCGTGTGATTCGAGAATATCCCCCCTCTTGAGTTTTATCAAGCTTGATAAAGATCAAGATAGAAACAAAATCCCACTTCTGGCCCACTTTTTTGATGTGGAACTTTCAGGATCTTTAATAAAAAACAGAAAAAAACCGCTTCAGCTTATTCTGGACCCGTTACAGATTTTTCTTTGCCAGTTCTTGTACGATATTTCACTGAGCTCTCTTCTAGAAATCTACGAATAGTTCTTTCGAAAATTGATTTTGAAATTGGGGGTCTCTAATGAAAATGATCATTGAAAAAAATGTAAAGGATGATCAATCATATTTTGTTACTTCCAAATTATGGGTAAAACTTGTAATTTTTTAGACATCTTTTGAAGAAGTTACTTTTCCGGTGATATAAGATATTTAGGGATCAAATAAAAAACTACTTTTATATTTTACATCTGACCCTTGTTCAATTTGGAAATCTCCTACATTTTCTTATAGGAGGAGCAATAAAATTGTGGTAAAAATAAAGGAAGATCAATCAGATTTTGTTACTTCCAAATTATGGGTAAAACTACTGTTATTTTTTGGACAACATTTGAATAAGTATATTTTTAAGTGATATAAGATATTCCGGATTCCGGGATCAAAGAGAAGTCTTTGAGAATTGGCAACATCCTTTTGTATCAACAATTTGTTCAATTTGGTAATCTCCTGCATTTTCTTATAGAGGAACAATAACGTTGTAGTAAAGATATCTTTTAAGTGATATACGATATTCAGGAATCAAAGAGAAACATTTGAGAATAGACAACATTCTTTAGTATCAACAATTTGTTCATTTTGGTAATCTCCTGCATTTTCTTATAGAGGAACAATAAAGATAAAGAATGATCAATCAGATTTTGTTACTTCCAAATTATGGGTAAACTTCAGTAATTTTTTGGACAACATTTGAAAAAGTTTTCTTTTAAGTGATATATACATTTATTTTCTGGGCTCTTGGAGTATGATCTCCTCTGAATAAATGAGGATTTATATCAGCCCAATATCGAAAATTGTGCCCATTAACCCCACCATTTAGATAGAATATTGCTTCATCGGAGATTGGAGAAAACAACAAAAGTGCAATTTTCTATCGAAGTAATCTACAATCAGTTCATGAACCAGGTGAAATTTGTATGGAAAAAAATGTCGCAGTGTCATGTACCTGAAGTGGGATTTTGTTTCTATCTTGATATTTATCAAGCTTGATAAAACTCAATAGAGGATTATTCTCGAATCACATGACACGCTGTCATATATGACTTTTAACATTCTACCCTTGTTATTCAAATGCAAAAATAAGAGTCTGGCCTTGTCATGTCGTATACGATGTTGTGTCGTGTGATTCCAGAATAACCCCCTATTGAGTTTTATCAAGCTTGATAAATATCAAGATAGTCAAGCTTGATAAATATCAAGATAGAAACAAAATCCCACCTCTGGCCCACGTTTCCTCTGGAACTTTCAGAATCTTTAATAAAAAACAGAAAACCTCTTCAGCTTTTCTGGACCCGTTACAGATTTTGGTCTACTAGTTCTTGTCCGATCTTTCACTCTTCTACAAATAGTCTTTTGAAAGTTGATTTTGAAATTGGGGGTCTCTAGTGAAAAGGTGGCTGTTCTAATTAAAATGAAGACATGTATCTTTATCTTTATTCTCTAATTTTTCCTGCAAAAAATAGGCTAACACTTTTATGATGACGTCGACAAGCGACATAACCTCATTAACGGCTGACAGCCATATAGCAACTAACCCACTTATGTTGTCACTTCACTAGTTCCCCGCTCGGTCGCAAGAGGGAGATCGTTTATTAGCTTGAATCGCCAATTGTTTAGTAACTGTGACTACGTTTAGCTTGACCAGGTCAAGCCAGCTTGAATTCGGGGTTGATTTGACCTTTTACATGTACTTCAAATGGTAAAGGTCAAGCCAAGCCGAATTCAAGTTGCTCGAGATGAACGTAGTCTATCAACTTTCTTCCCTTCAGAGGAGAAGAGGAGTTAAGACTTGAAAATAATCAATTTTAGCAATGAATCAATATGAATTTGATGAATAGTCGACTTTTTCTTAAAGAAAAGAGCATTGGTGGTTTTTATTCTGATAACTTGGATATAAATGAATTTAGATTTTGGTTATATAAAAATCCACTTAGTATTCGCTTTGTGTTTAAAATTCGTATTTGGTCTTTGTTCACAGGCAACTTAGTTTTCAGTCATCTATTCATTTTTGCATCAGAAAATTGCCTTTTTCTAGATTGGCTGTTATAACTGAAATGCTTTGTTCGTTCCGGTTGCTAAACACTTCATTCTTGAAGATATGACGAATGGCACTATAAACGCTGCGTCCGCTTCCCCTAAATCAGCGAGCGATATTAAAAAAAGGGCGCCCAAAAGAGTTTGAAACATCCCATAGAATTAGGCCGCAACAGTCTGGTAACTATGATGACACGGCAAGTTAAAGGAGAGGGTCCTGAATTCCCTGGGGAAGGCACAAACATCGAGGGGGCGGTAATTGTGATGAAGTCAGCTCAACGTCTTTATTAACTTACCATTTCGGATTGTGTTTCCATAGAAAGTTTTTCGTCAAATTAATGTGCTCGTTTTATTTTATTGAGTTTAAGCCGGAAGATGATAAAGAATAACACAAAATATATTTTTCGCTGGAATCTTTTATTCAAGACGGCATTTACGAATTCACAATGTGTTATCGTAGGAAATGCACTCAGAAAATCCCAACATTTCAAATCGAATTCACGCTGCGATCAAATCAACTCATCGAGGGCGCTTGTGGATAAAGGGGAGAGATCCCTAAATCGCACCGATAATATCAGAACGGCGCGCGGCTCAGAAGAGGACTCCGGATTGATGTGTCAATAGAAAAGGATATAATCACTGTCTCTGGCCAAATTAATGGATCCTATAATTGAAAACGACGTAAAATATTTACGCACTTTATAAATCTTTGTCACTTTTAAACACCACCATCATTTATTTTTACTACGCTTCTCTCAAAATCAAATTCTTCTTTAGTAATCACCTCGAAATATTTAAAAGCCTTTTTCCATTTATAAGAGTTACGATGAAAATCTCAAAATCATTTCAAAAAATTCCACATACAACTGACATTTAACATAGTTTGGTGACATATTTTTTTCACGATTTTAATGGGTTTAGGTGCGAGAAAAAAGTGCGCTCAGTTCAAGTGGTAAATTAGGAACGCAGAAGTCACTCACCATGGCGACCAAAGTGCTCTTTTTTTCTTTCGATAAAAACACATTTCTGAATAATGCAAACGTGGAAGAAGAATCAATAAAATCCACTAAAGGTATCTTTTCAATTTTGATTATTGCTTTTCTAACTCCTATCCTAGATATTTTAATAAAATACCTATTATTCTTGGCTTAAATAGTTATTATCCTAAAGGATAACTCATTTTATTAAGAGAACACAAGTATTAATTTTAATTACCTGCCAACATAATCCTCAGGATAAGGTATAATATATCCTTCCGGGCTCGGTCTAGGAGAGTTTCCTATCCAAAAGAAGGCATCAGGTCCTGTTCCATCATATGAAAAACCCCTGATGAATATTGTACTTTCATCAACAGCGTACGCTGTTCCACTTATTCCATGGGCAAAATTTTGTAGTTTTCCTATCATAACACCATAATATGGTTCTGAGCGCTTTCTACATAAACCTGTAACAGAGAAAAACAAATATATAACAATTTCTATGTCATCCATTAACTTCACATATTCGTTACTTTTTTCAAAAAAAGAAAATAATGACTGTAGGTACACGGTGTCCAAAATTTGGCAGAAATATTTTTTATGGTTGTAAAAATTTCTGTGATGGTTCCTAGTTCCCAGAAGAAGAGTATCACTGGACATTTTTCTTGTCAGTTTTGGACACCCTGAACTCGATCATTATTAGAACTATTTTTGAATGTTATTTACGGAAAATTGTCCTTCGTCAGGATTCGACCGACTTCTTCATAATCATGTTTGGAGTAATAACCACTACAATACCTAGGATCTATTTTCGAATATGTTTAATTTTGCCTTTAACTGGGAGATTGGGTAATGGTTATTATCATCATCCATCAGTCAGGCAATTGAACACCGACCAAGGACGTTTCGTGTCTCTTGGACAAAGTACTGTTAATATAAAGACTAATAGCTGTGAATAATCAAATAATATAAAATTGTCCGTGGCCAGGATTCGAACCTGGGACCTGGATTTGAGAAGACCTAAGAAAATTACGATTTTTGGTTTTTGGTACATTCACTAATGTGGGATGTTCATCGAATTCAAACATTTTATCGCAAAAATATTCTCATCGACAAAGCAAATTTCATGGGTTCGTAGAAAATATTTCTTCGGCTATCCATTTGATCGACATGACAGTTTTATCGACTCATTCATCAACACCGAAGCTTCATCGATATCACCATTGTATCGACTGACGTTTTATGGATTGTGCACCATACGTTATTAGTGTTCATGTCACCGTAGGATGTGATTTTTTGGCAGGAGCTTATTTCTCCCTCCAAATATTTGTTTCTAAAACCCGTATAACACCTGTGGTATTTAGCTTGCGAGTTCGATGCACGTCATCTCAGCTGAATACGAAACTGCTTGGTTCCGCCCATTAGGAGCGTGCCGATGTCAGGATAGCAAGCATAAAAAGAATTGTAGGTCTATGTTCAGCATCAGTAAGACAAAACTCGACCATTAAACTTATATTATTTCGACTAAACGTATTATTGCTGTGTGTTCATATTTCCGATGATTTTACTGGAGTTAGAAGGAGATAAAATAGAAAGCAACGTCCTGGTATTAGTCGACATAGGTTCTATCGAAAAGTATGTTACATTGACATGACGTTGTATCGAAACCACTTTTTCATCGGCACGGTTATATCATTGACAATAATTTTACATCAGAACTATATTTTATTTGAAAAGAGACAAGAGACAAGACAAATGTCAATACCGAATAAGCTAATGCCGAACAATCACTATCGATGAAACCTTGTGGTCGATAAAGTGTGTCGACGAATTGTTCATGTCGAAGTAAGTAAGCATCGATTCATTCGAAACATTCTTGTCGACAATAAAGTATTGTCCACAGCCCATAAAGGAGTAGTCCTTGGATCTTCTGAGTTGATGGATTGGTTGATGAAACTCTCATGTCATTTTCCCGCAAAATATGACGTCAGAAGTAGGTCGGTGCTAAGCGGCGTAACTTCGGTGATAATTGAAGTTCATGTGGAAACCATGACAACGTCTGTCATCACGTTGTCATGGTTAAGTTATTTCTGGTGGCTTATTCTTGGGCCGGTCGACATCGTGTCGTCGACGGGACTACAAAGGGCGCGTTCCACTAATGACTCGCAATGCCTACGACGACCGCAAACTCGTTCCACATACGACCGCGTTTCTTTCGTTCATAAAAACGTCATCGATAGCGACCGCAAGAAGCTCACAACGACCGTATTTATTCGTGGGTTTCTGTGGTCGTATGTTGAATGGTGACGTTTTGAGCTAGTGGAACGGGAAAATTTTGCGGTCGTGGGCTTTAGTGTTCATTAGTGAAACGCGTCCATAGGCAGACTCTTATTTTTTCATGTAAATAAAAAGGACAGAATGATGAAAGTCGTCGACGACACGATCTCGACTGACGTCAACCTATTAGTTTCACATTCGGTCGCCAGAGGGAGATCGCCAATTATATTCTTATTGATCCATTTGATCTACATACGACTTTTGACCACCATGTGTGGTGTTACTTATAACCCATTAACGTTTCTGAAGTTAATGACATATTTTTATTGAGGTTTTTCTATCAAAAAGAGGTAATTGCGTTGTAGTTATAACAAAATGCGTCTAATGAAGTCCTTTATGAAACCTATCGGTTACGTGTTAAAGCGACTGGTCGGTATTAAGGTGGTGAGTGGTAAAGAAAAGCGAGGGGTTCGTCTCGTTTCAAAACGTCGGGAGCAATAGAGCGTAAAACAAATGAATACGTCATGCGATCGATGCGTCATCTATTGTGCGGAATACCCGATGGTTGGATCAGGGAGTTCTGACGACAGTCTCATCCCTATGAGCCGAGGGCTTCCTTTTACGAATATTACGAACTTATTAAAAGGGCGTTCATTACCTTTTATCTACATGTCGGCGCAGCCTCTGGTTTAATAAACTTTTAGGATGTTTTTAATTAAAATCAGGAAAATTAGGTGGTTTTACTTATAAAGTAAAATATCAAACTGCTGATTAATTTCATGGCTACATTGATACAGTATAAAAACTTTTTTTATTACTTTTTTAATTATTGGGAAGTTAATTAAAAACTAAAAAAATTATATTAGATTTACTTAATTTTTTTTAAACCTTATTAAGAGTGATTTCCTAGACGCCCATGATAAATTTTCCGTCGGAGATACTAAGAGGGAATAGAAAATCCATTCTGGTTTCCTGGAGCTTCAATGCAAATTATCCGTGAGTTGTTAATAAATAATGCGTACCGCTAGAGAGCGCGTGATTTATTAGGAAAAATCGTGATATACCATAAAATTGCACATTACATATCTCAGGTTTCCTCTGTCTGATTTTCAATTTTTTTTCTGATTTATAAACTAAGTTATTTTGGGCTACTATTTGACAACTATTTATGTGTTGAAAATTTATGCAGAAATAATTAGAAGGGCTCAAAGTTAATACATTTTTTTCATGAAACGTGAATTGTTTTTAATGAATAAAAGTCATAAAGGAAATTTGGATTTAAAAGCATTACATATTCATTTCCTGGTTATCAATCGTGCGTTACTCCCCCAGAAAATACCAACCACTTGGGCTTAAGTCCGATTTGGTTCTGGCGCCCTAGATAATAAAGTAAAACGGCACAGGATTCATGCACCCCAACTAACTCAATATATTATATGGATTTTTATTGCCTTGTACTAGGGTGTCGGCAATAATGATGACTGCGACCGGTAAATTGATTCGGTTATGAGCGTAACAAACTACTAGTCCGCCTAACGCTTCCCAAATTCCCAAAATCCCATAAAAGTGATAAAACGATAAAAACATTCACACCTTTCTTAATTTTTACATCATCAACTTGATTATACGTTTAGATTTATTAAATTAAAAAAACTAGTAGGAAATTTATAAGCTTGATATTTTTTGGTATTGATTTTATCATGCAAACAAAAATTATTTGCCAAGTGAAACAGCGAAATCGAAAATGTAACATTGGTAATCGGGCAGTTCATGTGCGAAAGCGATAAGGCCCCAGATCGATAGGTGACTTCACTGCTAATCCGGCTATGCTCCATCCAAAGCTTTTGATTCGAGATTTGAGACAATCACCAGCTACAAATTACCCCACAATCTTCTCCCTATAAGTCACGCGTGTTGCTTCCGCTTTCCCTTCACGCTTTTATTCATAAAGCGGAAATAATGAATAATTTACTAGAGTACAAATCTTAAATTTCAATTTTTTATAATTTGATCAATATTCACCAAAGAAAGCATCGAGTCGTAATAGTCTGAGAAAAAGTAATTTATGATTATAACAACTGGGAGCTTTTATAATTTAAGAATTGAAGAAGAAGGCACTTAACATCTTGCAGGACTAAGTGGAAAGGTTTTCATCTTCAAAAAATAGGAAAGTATAAAATATCATGTCAAAACTCTGCCCATGAACTGTCACTAGAGGTAGTATAATTTCTAATACCAGAAAGAGTGAGAAGACACACTCCAGTACATTGTATGGTGAAACAGTACAATACCGTCCAGTCCAAAGTACCACACGTGCCAGTGAGACGCTTCGTACGGTTGTGGGAAAGCATATGCCAGCATCTCTGGCTATCCCCACTACTGAAACCATCCCCCCACTCGTTTAGGGCTTAAGCCGTATGAAAGCGTCTTACTTCCTTCCTTAACAATTCTTGTGCTACTTTGGAGTGAACGGTATTGTACATGATATTACTGATTTGCCTTACAATGAGGATAATGTATTTAAAGCGAAAATAAAAACGAAATTACGAAAGGAGCAAATATGATATAGGCATGACTGAGGAAGGTAATAAGATAATGTTTTCCAATCCCCCTGGAAACTAATTCTCACTTGAACTGCTCGAGGAAGGTAATTTTTAATCACGATCTGATTAAATTGGCTTTAATGAAAATACGAATCAGAAGCACCATGTAATGCTAAACTTTTAAGTATTTCTTCTTTCGCTGAAATGGAAACCTGTTGTATTGCGTTACAAGTTCTGAGATTTGCAGACAACGTAATCTGCATTTAAAGATTGACAGATAGCTTTGAAATGTAAATAAGATCTCCCTATCTCCAGTGTAAGCTTGTTTCTATCTGCTTAGAAAAATCCCTTATAACAAAGCCTTTCGTCTTTACTTGTAAACGGTTATTTTATCTTCATGCGAAATTTACCCAGTTTTATGAAGTGATGTTTCTGTAAGAAAACATGTCAAAAAAATTTCGAGATATCGTTAAACGAAAATTAAAAAAGGAAAAGGATGCATTGAAAATTTTAATGATGGAAAAAAAAACAAGACGAAAAAACAAGTCAGTAATAACATATCCTTTGGGAGGGATTATAAGGATTGAGTCTCTATGGACCGAGGAGTACATAATAACATGATCGGGGATCGATATGGTGCATAGAATGGAACGGCCCTGGGGGGATGGGGCTCATGGCTAACGGCGAATCGACTGGATCACGTTCCTTCCGCCCCCAACGCGTAAAGGCCTTATGAAATATATACAACATGCATTATTACAAATCTCTGGGTTAAATTGAAATTTCATAAATTCGCGAAATTGCAATTCGGTTTTTATGTATTTTTTTCTGGAAGGTATTACACTCGAATTTTAACGATAATAATATAATACCTGAAATTTTGCACGATAATCGACTAGGGTGCAATTTAAAAAACCGTAATTTAATCCAAAATCATTAATTTCTACTATTGGGCTTTCAAGCTAAGTAATATCCCTCTTCTGACCGACCGAAAACTAATAGGATGACGCCAGAAGTAGGTTAGTCACATTGTCATTGTTGCCACATAACTTTCAGTTGTCCCCGAGGTTACACCGCTTTGCATCGACCTACTTCTGACGTCATTTTTGGTGGGAATAATTAATTTGAGTCGCCAAACATGATTTATATATTTTAAACTTTTTAAAATAAGTTTTGAAGTAAGAAAGAACTATTTAAAATCGCTCTACGTGAAAATTGAATTTTTCATCTGGTAAATTAAGCATATTTAAAACGAGTGCTTTTTATTTCAAGTTAATCGGACGTTTTATAACGGAGTTGTAATTTTTTTACAAAAAACTCTACGCTCTGGAATTGTCTTGTCAGCGATCAGCGTTCTTTGTAGAATGACAGTGAAAAAAGTTGTAACATTCTTTAAATATTTCCAAAGGTATTTTCTTAAAATCCACTTAACAAAACTATTTTTTATTTTAAGTCGATCAGGCCTGTTTTTTTTGAAATTTTTTATTGATTATAAAGAAAGTTGATTTTTGAGGGTCAAAAAGTAGTATTTAAAATTATCCTATATCAAAATTATATTTTCCGTATTATAGCTTGAAGATATTTGAGAATATTTTTTTTAATTTGAAGTCGATAGGACGTGTAATAACGGAGCTGTGAATTTTTTAGTGAGACGCTACGTTATCACTACAAGGAGCAACCCGGAGTCCGAAGGACACGCGCTCAACTTCAAGGAGTCCGGAGCGACGCTACGTGGTGTTTCATTAAAAAATTCACAACTTCGTTATTAAGCGTCGTATCGACTTCAAATAAAAAGCATTAATTTTAAATATCTTCACACTATAATTAGAAAACGAGAATTTCTGAATCGTCTAATTCTAAATATATGTTTAAAGCCTCCAAAGTTAAAAAATGTTTAAACATTATTTAAAATCAACATGAAATTAAAGAAATATTATTTAGTGACAGCTATAAAACCTAAAAAGATCCAAATAATATGATGGATACTTTTCGTGCAGAGTTAGAATTCAATATTTTTAATTAAAGTAAAAAGTAGTACTAACATCAACTTGTTTACTAAATATCAAGTCAAAGATTAAGTATAAACATTTATTTATGATGCTATTGACGTTCACAATAATGCAGTTTACACAAATCTTGGATCAAATCGATCATATTCCAGAAAGGAAAATTTTCCCCTTCAACTCAGCATTCGGAGGAAAAACGAAACGCAATCCATTTACCGTCGCCTTTGTGGCACTTTAAAAGGCCTATTTTATTATAAAGACACTCCATGAGTCACCCTGTTGACACTGATGAGCTAACACGGAAACGAATCTGATCGGACGTTAGGGGTCGACGTATAGTTACCACCTTGGAACTTCAATTCAACAAGAAAATTATCAATGATTGAATGATATTACGTCAGAAACTAAATTACCAACATGTTTACAAACTGTTCAAATACAAGAATTTTGAAGTTTGCGGGATGACGTCAGATGTAGGTTAGTTTCCAAAACATTGTCATGATTACCGCGCTTTGCTATGACCTACTTGTGACATCATTTTTGGGAGAAGAAATTAATTGGAATAGCCAATAGCTTTATGAGATTTTTCCTTCAAAAATAAATGCTTTTATATATTTTTTATTCTGAAGAAAGAGAATGGGATTGCACTTTAAGGTCTTAATCCATAGCTGAAAAGAAAATCCCTTACAAATATCGGGTATTTGAAACGATTTAAAGAAAATTCGTACAACATCCTAAATTTAACGCTGAAAGTCCCCTTTCTCTGTAAGCTGAAACAACGAAAGGAGGTACATACACACAATCCATTAACTGATTAAAATAAAACGTTTTACTTTGATTAATGCTGCAGAGAAAAGGGGATGCGAAATGTAATTGTGTTAAAATTATATATAAATTAAGTAAAATTTTTAAATACGTCAAATGATATTATCACTTATTTTTTAATTTCATCTCGCCTCTTCAAAACGCCCACTCTGTAAAGTTAAAAACATTATTAAAAACTCGGAAAATGTTACACCTTTTTGGTGGAAATTCGTATCAAAAGTTAATATGTTACTTCAATACATTTTTATACTCGACTTTTACATATTCGTAGGTATTTGCGACCATTGGTGGTCATTTAAAAAACTACTTTTAGACACCAAAAATACCATAAACGCTAGTGCAGTTACTAAAACCAATGAAAACTTACTCGTCTTCCTCCATTTTGTTACAAAATTTATGTCTAAATAGCGCCATCTATACGTAATCGAAATTCCCAATATTTCGCTGTTTCCTTGTATGTTTGTACTTTTATAGGAAAATCAATAAATTTGGATAAAAACAAATATATCAAAGCAGTTTTATTCCAAAGGGAAAAAACTTAATTTGATTGTTTGCCGTTTGGGAAGGATAATTAAATTACAGTAAAATTCGCACGAACAAAATTGCACAAAATTAAGCGCGTATTGTTACATGCAAACCATTGATATTAATTGAGTAAAATTTTACTGGAATGAATCGCTCACATTGTATGCCTGATTATAATCTCTTTCAAATGTGTTCATTTTACATCCTCTTTTATGTTGAATAGAAAGTATAACACTAGTACCTAGATTTTTAAATTTAACACACTTTAAATTTGACCTTAAAAATTATAACAATTTATTTAAATTTTATCGTGCAATTTAATAGTTATTTCAAGATTAAGATTAAGGTATATTGATTGTCAAACTTGATGTCAAAAAATTAATCAAAATTCACAGTAAATTAGGGTAGGAATTGATAAAAATGATAATTAAAGAAGAATTGCCCGAGGGAGAAACTCCTGAAGAGGAAGTTAACGTCTATACATGTTATGTAACACCATGCCCCGAAGAGCAAAATTTACACTACCAACCTCCAGAATTAATGGTAAAAAATGTTATACAAAATTATAAATCTAAACTATGTTTCCCTACGTAGATTTGCTATAGAAGTCCTTCAGATGATGGTTCCAACCCTGGTAAAGTTAAATACTATTGCAGTCCAATCGAAATAATTCGTTCCACCAGTGGAGAAAAAAATGTTTTCCAATTTCGAATAAAACCAAACGAGAATAAACAAGAAAATAATTTGCCAAATCAATCAAAAACGAGCGATTCCGAAAATCCTTTTTTTACCACCACCTATTTTAGAGGCCAGCAATACTTTTGTACTACAATTCCTAACCAATTTTGTCCATATCAACAAATGTATACTTGCAACTGCACTCCATTTCAGAGACCTTACTGCTCCAATTTTAACCCGAATTATACATACAATAATGTAGCTGATGCAAGGGAAAATGATCCCAGGAATGTTCAAACGGGTACCCCCGAAACTGCTACAAAATAAGTTTGTTTGACAGTAAACAGTAAATAATGAGTAGTAGTTGATGCTCCATCCATGATGCTCCTGTGAGCAATTAAAAAAAATATATTAAAAATATAAAAATGTGATGTATTAGAGCTTCTATTTATAAAAGTTGAAAACAAAAATCTAGAGTAGATTGAATAAATGGGTCATTACAATATTGCTCTTTTTTTTAAAGAAAAATGATAATAAATCGCATCTGTAAAAATGGTGTAAAGTTTTTTGTACTATTTTTTCTATGATACACATTTGTATTCATTATTCCTACTACAACTTTCCCAGCTGTATTTCAGAAAAGGTCAATTCAATTTCTGAAATCATGAATTATACTTCAAAACCGTAAATTGAATTTCAGAAAGCATCAATTGTATTTCAGCAACATCAGTTTGAGATTTGAAACTCGCCAATTTAATTTTAGAAAGTTTGATTTGTATTTTAGAAGTAATCAATGTTGTTCATTCCAACTAAATTTTGCTGCAGAAATTTTGGATTACCTAAATACAATATATTAGCCACTAACAGCCTCACCACGAATGATTGTATTTTTTGGCTTCATCCGTAATTGTTTCTAAGCAAATCAACATTTGCTCCATGGTACCAGAAGCCATAACAGAAGAAATCCGAAGTTTTCTTTTAACAATGCTGTATTAATCTTAGAACAGATTATTTTAATTCGGTTTAACATTTGATGTGTCTATTGTGGTTCACGTGTATAATCACCGCCAAAAGTTCTTGGCTTCCTCAATTTTTTACAATTGGTCCTTTCTGAAATTAAAGTGATTTTTCTAAAATACTATTGATGCCTACTGAAATACAATTGATCCTTTTCGAAATACAATTGATGATAATGAAATACAATTCGTGCTTTCTATATTTAAATTATTTAAAAAAAACAAACTTGAAGATTGATGTTAAAGATTTGGATCGTTAATTATACTTTTAATAAAAGTAGGATACAAGGAATTCTTGTTTTTTATTAATATAATTAAATTATTTATCTAAAATATAATTGATGCTTTCTGAAATACAATTGATAATTTCTGAAATAAAATTGGAAAAAGTGTAGGACTTATCAACATAAACAAGTGAAAATAATCTTGACATATTTTATTATGTCAATTCAAAATTGCCAGTGAAACTTCTTCGTTCGGCTCAAAATTCTTAGTTAAATCAACTTTTATTCAAAATGAGTAATGATAAACCATGTCCACATGTGGAAGTACAACCTATAAATATGTTTCCACCACCTCCACCGTTTTTTCTTCCATGCGGACCTCAAGCAGGAGATATGATAAAACCTATCTGTGATCCAAGTATGATACCAGCACCTAGACAATGTGGACCTTGTATGTTGATTAATATACCTTATAAGAATAAACCGGAATTTCAGGTAAAATTCTTTACACTTCAAAACATAGTCCGGTCAATTTAGCCCTAAAAATAGTAGTAAAGGTGCAAAAATTAGCGTAGAGCTAAAAATTGGTGTGAATGTTTGGAACACCATTATAAATGAATTCTGAAAAGTCCCCATCGATCCCGTACCTGCAAAAAATTTTATTCAAGGTCAAAGGTCTAAAAAATGGGTTTTTAGCGTTTTTCAGCAAAACGGTAAGTTTTATCATAAAATTAGGTCAGACAAAAATTGTAGATCATATAATTATCTATAAAATATAACTTAACACTTTTTCTCCTAAGAGCCACCTCTTCTGAGATATAACGATTATAGAAGTTGAAAAAGTTGTAATCTTCATAATATGCACAAGTACGCCACGTATACACATCACTGAAGCTGTAATACAAGTAAAAATATTTTTCTATCGGTCAATGTAAGCCATAAATCGTTCTAATCGGCCAACTTGTTCGGTCAAAATTAATTATTTTCCGATTAATCAAAAATTTCACAGCAATTTCTTCGTCCAATAGTGAAATTTTCAAATTTTCAACGGTTATTCGGTCATAACTTCTAAACAAATAAAGATATCAAAACGAATCTTGTTTTGTGTGCAAGTCTACGCAAAAACCTTTAAGATAAGCCATCATTCGTTAAAATCGATGAAAGGGTAGGAGGGTAAAAAATTGTCAAAATCGCATTTTTTTACATAGTTTTTAGCGCGATTAAAATTTTGAGTTTTTTTCGAAATTGAAAAAAGTCAACGCGTTGCATAGTAGTACTTGAAAATCTCATTCCAACGCATATTTTCGTTAGACGATAGGATGTGTCGTTACCTTACAGCGATTATTTTGGTCGCTGTGGGTTGAAAACACAATTTTGATTTTAATAGGTCGGTGAGGTGAAATGAAAAGATAGAGATTTCAAAACTTCAAACCAACCTCGTTCGATCAATCCTTTTGCAGGTCACGTGTAGCTATTTTTCATTTTTTCCCATTTTGGCCCCATTTCCTCCACCAATTTTCTCTACGCGCCATTTTTTATCGATATTATTCTACGCTTTTGGAAAAAAAAATCCCGACGTCGCTGGACGCACTGTATAAAACCGATTATTTTTCTGAGTATTAACGGTACTTTTAGCCACAATATAAGCCGCGTTTTATTAAAATTGGTTCAGTCGTTTTGTAGGTACGATTTTCTAAATTTCGTTAAAAAATGTCCAAAATTGTACCCCGATTTTCAAACGTCAGAATATGAGATAAAAATTTCGAAAAGGTGCTCCGCTATAGGTACGTAAGTCTGTTTCCTTTTTACGAAAATGCCATTCGCGATTTTTTTCCTCCGGTTACAGTCAAAAGTTAAGTAATATTACCTTTTTATTTTTTTCGCTAAAAAAACGCGACATTTTGACGTTTTCAAAAAAAAAATCGCCCTCGCCACAAGATTAACCTAGGAGGGTCTGAAATTTTGGATTTAGTAAATGAGGATGTGGGAAAAAAGGAGGCCCGATTTGGTCGTTTCTATTCCAAACCCGGCGGAGCTACGATTTTTCAAAGTCGACGCTCGAAAAAAACCGCGAAAAAATTGACTTTTTCGGGAACGCTTTTGAAAGCTTTCCCGTCGCTTAAAAAAATCCATTCCGATAGTATCATAAAACAAACATTCCCCTTTAATTCGAGACTGGGTTTTGAAATTTGGTTAAAAAATGTACCCGTTATCGTGAATATTAGACGATTATGAATCTGACGAATAATGTGCATATTATGAAGATTATAACTTTTATATATGTTATATCTCAGAAACGGTGGATCTTAGGAAAAAAAGTATTGAGACATGTTTTATAGATAATTATATTATCTACAATTTTTGTTAGACCTAATTTTATGATAAAACTTACCGTTTTGCTGAAAAACGCGAGAAACCCATTTTTAAGACCTTTGACTTTGAATAAGATTTTTTCCTTTTCAGCATTCATTTATAATGGTGTTCCGTACATTCATACCAATTTTTAGCTCTACGCTAATTTGTGGACCCTTGCATGTCTAAATTGACTGGACTAACACCTAAAAATGATTTAACATATCTTTCTCCTAATTAGTTTGAAACTAAAGAAAAACAAGAAACTCCCAAAGAAAAGCATCACAAAAAAGAATCACCTGAAACCAAACCAACATCAAAACCAAAAAAGAAAAAAAGACAACCATCCCTAGGAAGTTTATCAAGTTCTTCAACCTCGCTAAACGAAAAAAATGAAGCTGCGAAGGAAAAAAAGAAACCCAAAAAGAAAGGTAGAGGATTGCGATCAAAATCGCGAGAATTACGAGCTAGTATTTTCTACAGTGGATGCGACTGTGAAAAAAGAAACGGTCTACAAGACGATTGTAGAAGAACAGAATGTAGAGGTTCTCCTCAATGTAGAACTGTACCCCCTAGTTGTGGTCCAAGCGAGTTTAGTAATGCTAAACATTTGGTCCGAAAATCCGAACAATGGCTCAAAACTCATTCTAAGAAGATTGGGAATGAATTCGTCGTTTAATTTTTGTGGATAATTTTAGGGTATAAGAACAAGGTTTTAAATAGTGTTTGTAAAATACACATTAAAGAAATATTTGATGAATAAAAGTTAGCTACTTATATTTGTTGTTTTTATAAAATGATGATATCAAGCCTTTATAAATATCTGTAGTTATAGTATTTCGAAATTTTAATAATTTTGGAAGTTTCAGGATTTTATATGAAAGCAGGGGTGACGTTAGGTTTACATATCGAAATTAATGACAAGTATGATTAACATTAACTGTCAAATTTTAGTTCATGTATGAATTTTTAGAAGATATTAAACAAACGGCGGAAGATATTTTTCATTTCGATGTTCGAACTGGTGATGACTTGGCCATGCTTTTCATGGCTTGTTACATGTTTTCATTGGGAATATTAATATGGAAATTTGCATAGCTCAAGCACTTTCAAGAAAAAAATAATGATGGGTTTCTATTTAATTACCTAGTTTAATTGCAAAGTAATAAATAAATGAGGTAATACAAATAAATATAGATTTTTATTTTCATCTCACTATAATGTCAATTTTCCCAATCGGAAAAGAAAATGTTTAGTTGGAAATAAAAATAAAACTTCCCTTAAGTGGCTTTCGTTTTTAAATTAGGTTTTAATCTTGCAAGCGGGAATAAATCAAATTTTTCATTTCTTTTTTCGCGATAACTCTCTAAATTTTAGTAGTAAATTTGGTTTTGTTTTAAAATATGTGAAAAGTGGGACGCTAAAATCAATATTTTAGAAGATGCATTAAGGCTTTTAAAAGTGTAACCCCTTACCGTGTGCATTTAACAAAGTTCCATTACTTGAAGCGTAAGGGATTTTAAATTACTTAAAAGAGAAGCATTTTTAATTTTTTCTTGAATTTTTTTTTAAGTTGAAAATTAACATTATATTTACCAGAAAATAAGTAATCCATTATATCTTTAGATAATTATTTTATTTTCCTTCAAATATTTGTTTTAAATAAAAAAAAAAAACAGGATAAACAGTTTATGTATTTTCATCTAAAAAAGTTCAAGTATTTTGTCCTAAATTATAAAATTTAAAGATAAATCCAGTGTGTCTGTTCAAAATACTCCAAATAAGTTAAATGTCTGTTTCCTCTTTTTATAAATTTTAAATAAGTTTTCAGCCAAATAAAGAATAATTTTCTTATTACTTTTGGTTTTTGAGTTTTGAACAAAAATGTGTAAAAACTCACTTTCGAGTCAAATTTAGTCTAGAAATTTTAAATTTTTCAGAAAAAACTTAATTCCTCGAAAACTATACTTGGTATAAAAATTGTTAAGAACTAACAATTTAAGGAATGAATTCTTCTTTCCGAATATTCTAATAATACAGAGGGGTGCACAAAAAACGGCCAACGATGTTGCTTCGTTATTTCTTATCCGATTTTAATAAGTGATATGTCAAATTAAATGGTTTCAAGAATACTACTATCAGATAATAAAAGATTAATTTTATTTTTGAAAACATCAGAGGAGGAGGCAACTTTGCTTTTTCAAATGGCAACATATTTTTTTCGATTGAAAAAAATCATTAACAAAAATAATCTAAACCAAATATACCAATAATTTTTTTTTAAGTTTTTTTTTATTTTTTTTTTCTTATTTTTTTTATTTTTTAAATTATTATTATTAATTTGTTTGGATTTAATTCAATTGTTTTTTTTTGTTTTTGAGTTTTGGATTTCTACAAAATTTTAGGAAATCCATTGCGATTTTATTATGGGTAAACTAATCGACCGATTAACACCAAATATTTTTATAAATACATCTAGGTGTTATATGTTTCTGCTATAAAAATTTGGTGTTGACAACTTTTGTACTTTTCAAGAAAATTATTAAAATCTAAAACTTGGAAAATATTTAAATGATAATTTCTTAAAAAATAACTTTAAATTCACTAACTAAATTAAAGTTTTACATGTTTTTGGAAAAGACTTTAGATGAGGTTTCATCCAAAAATAGAATCATTTTGTAATGACTTTTCGTTTTTGAGTTCTGAATAAAAATGTCTAAAATCCCACTTTCAAGTCCAGAAATTTTAGTTTTTTCAGAAAAAAGTTGATTGCTCAAAAACTGTACGGGATACAAAAACGTTTAAGAGTTCAAAATTTAGGAAATTAATTGTATTTTCATATCATTTTAATAACATGTTTGAAAGTCTTCAAATAAACTGCCCAGGGCCTGATTTTTGTCTAAATTTTAGCAAATATTTTGCGATTTTATTATGGAAAAACTAATCGACCGATTTTCACCAAATATTTGTTTAAACACACCTAGTTGCTATAAGTTTCTGGTACAAAATTTTGGCGATGATAACTTTAGTAGTATACAAGAAAATTATTGAAATCGCAAGCTTAAAAATTATGTAAATAATAAAATCTTAAAAAAAACTTTAAATTAATTTTATATGTTTTTGTAAAGGGCTTCAGATAAGATTTTAGCCAAAAAAAAAGAATATATTTTTTATCACTTTTCGTTTTTGTGATCTGGATAAAAATGTGCAAAATCCCACTTTAGAGTCAAATTTAGTCCAGAAGATTTTTTTAGAAAAAAGTTGATTTCTCGAAAAATATACTGGGTACAAATTTAATTAATAAATAAATCGTTGATTCGGGTTCAAATAATTGATTTTATTGCATTTTGCGAATAGAAATTTTTCAAAACAGTATGTAAAATGTTAATCAGGTTTTAATGACAGAAATATTTAATTCGATGCTGAAGGTTCCATGTACTTACTTTAGGTACTATAAGTGCCTGAAGTAGTTTTATCTATAATTAGCTTTCTTTCATCATGTTAGAAAGTATTGCTATTTCAAAGAAAACGTTTTGAGCAAGCTTACAGAAATAAATAATTAAAAGCCCTTGTACTTCTTCTACTTTACGATGCACCATTTTAATTACTAAAAAGAAATGAATTTAAAAATAACTATACCAAATTTCATAAAAGCACATCCAGTGGTTATCGCTTTAAAATTGGTATATACAGGGTGACCAATAAATCAACGCTTTTCTTTAAAATGATGTTAGAAGCAGGGATTCAAACCGTTTAAAACGGTCACGGTTTTATAAATTTTCAAAAAACGGTTTCGGTTTTGGTTTTTAAATCTTAAAGGATTTGGTTTTCGTTAACCGAAAAAAAGCTATTTTTTTAAATTTTGATAGTGCAAACTGGTTTTGGTTACGATTAGGTAAAATTATTTGATTCGGTTACGGTTAGTTCAAATAAAACGGTTTTAAAACCGAATAATGACTGTTGCAGGATTTTGAGTTTTCTTTGTAAATCCCAATTCTACAAAAGATAAGAACTGAAATATTTTAAAATAATGTAAGGATTTAAAGATTATGGGTTAATTCCTCGACTTTTACTACTGCACGTGTAAAATTTTCCAGTGGCTTAAAGCTCATTTTTGTGCCAAACTTGGTGGAATAGTCCCAAGGTATTTTAGACCCAAAATAGGTGATGGAGGAATTGTTTCAAGTTGTTATTTGGAAACTTACCTGCAGATATTAAAATGAATAATCCCAACGCACTCCGAAGTAACATTTTGGAAAGGAAAACTGTAAATAATAATCCGAAAAAAGAATCGGCGGTCTGTATCGGCGGTCACTTAGAAAAAAGAACAATCACTTAAGAATCTGTTCACATCACAGTCGTCACGAACTTAAGAAAAACAATAACAAAAAGTATTGCATTGCTGCATATTACATAACGGGAGGTACCTATGCAGAAGGTAAAGTTGCACTGATTCCGAGCGGGAAATTCTCCGGGAAAATGGGAGGTTTTCCCGTAGGCGGAGCGCAGTGAAAACGCCCACGGTTTCTGCGACTGCGGGTTTCCAAGGGTTGATAACTGGCGGCAGGAGCTTTGCAGGAAATATAGCACGAGTTTGGCCGTTTGCCGTTTTTCGCAACACGTTTTTGAAATTACTATATTGGGTTACCGGCTCACCACCGAAGACTAATAATCGCTTTCTTTTCCTGATGCCTTTGGCGGTTTCTTCTGGGATGTCACGTCCTCGCGTATTTCTCTTCGTTTACTTAATGCCGCTGCAGCAACCAGCAATCCAGCAATCATTTACTTTTTTTCCTTTCTTCCGCAAACATATCCCCGCAACTTACCCACACCAACGGATTCGGTTGATTTCTCTTGTCGGATCTATATCGGAATGTTAGTAATACGTGCTTTGCAAATTGGATTCCTTCTTAACCTTTTCAAAATTTATTTTTATTGATTCCATTACAAAATTGCTACATTTATGAATTAAAGTATACCTTACAACTTCACAACTACTTTGATAATTGAAAAAATATCACTTTCATATAGAGTTGATCTAAGCTACAAATCCGAAATGAAGAAAAAAACCTTAATTATTGAAGCAGTATAGGAAATAACTTCTGCCTATAAAAAGAAGAATTTTATTGATAATCTTTGATTGTTGATATTCAAAGATGTCTTTCATAATTGACAATAATGAACAGGTATTTTCAATTTGAGTCGTTTGCTCCAGACAGCAAAATATTTTTAATAGCTTGGGTCTATGGTCTATTCCTCCACCAGTTTTTACAACACTTCCAGGAAATTTGGCGGAATAACTCATAACCAATTCCAAAAATTCCTAAAGAATAAAAAGCAAATAATGTATCTTACCTCCAAGGTCAAACGTCGTCGAGAAAATTGTTGATCAAATTCTAGAATACCTTGAAACAAATCACTTACTACCACTAAATTTATCTGGTTTCAGAAGAGGTTTTAGTTGTAGTACCGCGCTGATAAAGGTTGGAGATGATTTTAATTGATTACTAGAAGGCCTTTGTTATGTTTAATCACAAAATGAGGATCTCAATACTAAAATATCTAGGCTTAGATGTGATAACCCTAACGTTCTTTGACGATTATGTGCTTTGACGTTCACAAATTATTTCTATAGAGGGCCTAAAAAGCTCCTCCTTGGGTCTTGAAAGAGGTGTACCTCGGAGATCCATATTAGGCCCAATATTATTCTCAATATAGACATCTTACAAAAAGCTGTAAGTATCATATGAATTCCGAAGATTTTCAAATTTATACATCATTTAAAATCAAGGATATAAACGATGCAAAAAAATATTATTTTTGAAAGTTGATTTTTAAATAATAATATAAACCAACGAAAAAAAAAACGTTTAATTTTGCTAAGAGATAAACATAAATTTGTTCTTAATTACAGGTTTTTGAGTAATAGCGCTTCCTGCATCTAGGTATAATAATAATAATTTGCTTGTGTACAATTCCCACATAATAGTTTATTAATAATTAAATGCATGAAGTAATAAATAACTACAACCTGCATCAACATCAGTACTTTCGTTTATGACAAAGTAGACCATGACCGCGTAATGGAAATGAGGCTTTCATAAGGGTCAGATCGTGTTGCTATAGCTGGGTTTTTGGGTCAGTTTCCAATCATAACAACGCATCAAAAATGATGTAAATGTACCTCATAGATAATATATATTTATTTTTTATTCTAATGTAACACAACACCTACTTTTTACACGAACAAAATTAAATTTTCGTTATCAAACAGATAATATTTTGATTTTTCAGGAAATGTGTTTTTACCCTAAAACGCCCAAATTTAATTTGTTGATAGTTGTTATCCCAAAATATTCATTTTTAGAAACTAACAAAAATTATTCTTTAATATCATTGATTATACTGGGGTACAAAAACAGTGTTGGACTGGTACATTGTGGGCCACCAGGAAACCTCGCCGTATCTGGACCAATTTTTGTTATACAGGGTGATTTTTATGTATGGAACCAAAGTGGTCATACCTAAATAGCTGGATAAAAAAAATTAAAATTTGGTGCAATCAAATGGGACCTTCGTACAAATATTTTAAGATAAAAAAATTTTATGGGTCAGATTTTTGAAACTCTTGATTTTTTTTAAATGGCAACATATGTCATGCAATACATCATTGGAAAGCTAATTTTTAGTACTTGACGACAGTCCATAAAATTTTTATTTATTTAAAGCATAAAAAATAAATATAGATAATTTTGTAATCCAACTTTTACTTTGTTGAACTGACGAAAATTACAAAAAATAGTCTTTTTTATTTTACGTTCAAAATAAAAATATTATAGCCTAATATAATAAGATAATAAAATGTTTTAGCCCTTTTTTGAAGGCTTAAATGATTTTATGTTGAACGAATAATAAAAAAAGCCATATTTACAACAGCCCAGAAAGTATATTTTTTATGTATTAAATAATAACCTTATGAACTGTCGTAAAGTACCAAAATTTGCTTTCTAATGATGTATTGCATGACATACGTTTAGGGTTTATACCTACTTTTTGAAAAACCGGGTTTCTAATTTTAGATTTCCAAAGAAAACCGGCTTTCGTAACAAAATTAAATCCAAACAAAAAAAATTAATATGTATTTATATAAAATAATTATTAAAAAAATAGAGTTAAACCGAAAACTGTAAACCGAAAATGTTGGAAATTATCAACAGAACCGAAATCGTAACCGAAACGAATAAAATCCAAACTGAGACAGAAACCAAAACAGGAACGAAATGGGTAATGGGTAATTTCGGATTGTACAAAATTAATAGATAATCCATAATAAGGGTTTAAAATCTATTTTTCGTTTTTTAAAACGAAATCGAAACGAAATTAGACTCCGAATTATAACCAAAAAATTTTGGTTCGACGCTCTGATTTTTACATATTATTTTATTTTTTAAAACCGGTTTTTATAAACTAAAAAACCGGTTTTCGAATCTAACAAATTCATTAAAAAAACCGGTTTTTGAAATCGGTTTTTAAAACAGATTTTTAAAAACGTGTGTCAAAAATCCGGGCGATAAAATTTTCTTTTTCATCTTAATATTTGTACAAAGGCCCCATTTGATCGTACCCAATTTCAAATTTTTTTATCAAGGCATTTGGGCATGACCGCTTTGGTTCCATACATAAAAAACACCCTAGGGTGGAAATGAAAACCGGGTCACCTCGATAACTTTTTTATTTATGAATAAAAAAATTTGAAATTTGGCTATGTTCTATGGTTCAAAAAAACAAATTTTATGTGCTTTTTTTATTTTCAAAATCACTTCCGGTTTCACCGGAAACACCATGAACTTTGTTTTTTTAAATGTAACATCCCATATTTTTATTCATGGCTTAAAATACTTTTAAAAAAGAAGTATTTTTGAGATATTAGTTTTTATTTTTTTTGTAAAAAAAAATTAAAAAAAAAAAAGGTTTTCGAAGTCGGTTTTTGAACTATTAATTTTTAAACTTAGTTAATGAAGATTTTATCAAATATCTCACTTTTTTTAAATGCAATGATGCCGGGTCATTCGACTTTTTAAAAAGAGGATTTTGTAACGATTATTTTGGTACCCCATATGTAGGGGTATTATTTTGCATGTGCCTGTAATAAAGATACTAGCTATTAAGTATCTTTATTACAAAAAAAATGCACATAAAATTTGTTTTTTTGAACCATAGAACATAGCCAAATTTCAAATTTCTCTATTCATAAATAAAAAAGTTATAGAGGTGACTCGGTTTTCATTTCCACCCGGTATACAGGGCGTTCCATTTTAATGGATTTAACTGAATACCTAGAACACTATTATATTTTTAATTTTTATTTATTATTTATCGGGAAACCTATTCTTTTTTAAATAAAATGTTAATACCCCATAATATTTATTGTAGATTCATAATCTATGAAAAATAATAAGCAACTTTTGTTTGAAGATTTTTTTTAGAAAATTTGTGATTTTCAATAAAGTTTATATTGGAGTAGAAACAGTTTTTGGAGCCACTGAAAGCCAGTGGCCACCAAAAGGCAATCTCGCCAGATGGGCCAGTCCAACACTGAATAAAGATGTATTTTTTCTGTGGTATTAGTTTTTGTAGTCAATTTAGATACACTACTATAATTGATTAGTTATTCACCCAAGTCTTTAGTCCAGTCAAATTGTCGGAAAAATGAGCTTCTGTTGTGTTTTGTTGGTTACGATACTGCTGCTGGTTTTGTTGGTTCTGATCCTATTGTTGGTTTTGTTGTTGCTGATACTGTTGCTGTTTAATTTATTGATTTCCTTGGTTTCCACCAGGATAAACTTCATTTGTATATTTAAATATGGGTTTCCATGTTGATTATTGCTGGGATGATTTGGATTCATTCCTGCAGGTGGCATCTAAAATAATTATTGTACAAAAATACATTTAAAAGCATTAAAATAGGCTGTTGTTAAGTTTTAGTTGTTCCTAATATTTTCAGTTAGAATCCTTGATGAGCTTCAGTTAAAATTTAGGTTGAAAACACAAAAATACTACTTCAACTAACATATTTAGTTCAAAATGCCCCAACAGCAAATAAATCAGGTAATGTAATTTATAATAGATTATTAATTATCAGAAATTTTACTTAAAATTTTGCTGAAAGTTTTTGTTTTTAAGTTTGCATATACAATGGGCTAGATGTAATAATTTTGGTAGAAGATTTTTTGCTTTTAAACTGCTTAGGTCAACGGTTACAAGACTTATTTATAGTCTCCCAACAAAAAATGGATAAGCTTTCTGAAACCAAAAATTTTTGGATTCTTTTAGTTTTTTTGCTGTAGTTCGGAAACGAGCGATCCTAACTTTCTCAGCATTCTGATCACTTTTAGAGAGCATAAATTTACAAATTTCAGTGCAACGATTTTTTTCTACAATTATTACTAAGCGCGCTATAGCTCTTTAAAAATGAAGCATTTTTTCTAAGTTTATGAAAAATTGCAAAAACCAACTTTTGACCCATTTTTACGTCATTTTACCTTGTTAATACCTGTGAACGAGCCTGTGAATAAATAAATGCGAAGATAGTGAACCGTAAAAAAAATATCAGGGCTGGAGTCGAATTCATAGTAGCACTAAATAGTGGATGCATTAGCAGCAACAGCAAACTTTATCTCTTAAGGTGGCAACCAACGCAAGAGCTGCGCAGCAACATTTCTTGAGATGTTACTATCAAGTGCTATCATGACTGGGAAACTACATCCCTCTTGATGAATGAGGTGAATTCGCGACTTTGACGGTTTCCTTTAGTCTTTAAAATGAGCCGAACCCTGGTCCTAAATTCTTGCTAGATCCTGTTTTATGCAACTGTAAAATAGGTTGCACCAAGGCATATACCTGCCAAAAAACAGGCTTTAAGTGGTCAAAAATCTGTAATAACTATAACGGGGTAAATTCCGGAAATATGATGATGACAATGAAGCAAATTAACAACGACAGTGAGTTTGATGATGAGGTTGATGACAACCTGCTTGGTTAATTGTACTTACAGACTATCTTCGCCAAAGTTGGTTTTTCACAAAGTTAGAAAAAATATAATTTCCTCATCTACAAGTTGCAATAAATAGAGTAAAATGAAGTAAAACATGGATCAAAAGCTAGTTTTTGCGATTTTCCATAAAGTTGGAAAAAAGACTTCATTTTCAAAGAGGTATAGCGCGCTTAGTAATGATTGTAAAAAGTCCTTGAAATGAAATCTGTAAAGCATTTTATGCTATCTAAAATTGTTTGGAATGTTCAGAACGCTCTCACGATCCTAATTGCTCGTTTCCGAACTATAACGAAAAATACTGAAAAAAGTCCAAAAATGTCTTGGATTTTTGGCTCCAGAAAGCAGTCTCGAGATATTTTGTTGGGAAACTGTAAATTCATTTTATTGGCTTCGCCAAAAATAGTTTAGAAACAAAAAATCTTCTACAGTATGAAATAATTAAAGGGATCTTTGATGGACCACAAATCCGTACTCTTATAAGTAACAATATTTTCTAAAACCACATAACTCAGGTTGAATTATTAGCATGGACCAGTTTTGCATGAATAATCGAAATGTTTTTGGGGAACCACAAATCACAAGAATAAGCCAAGCAGGGAAATACTAAAGGATTTTGAAAAACTGGGAGCTAATATGAGTATCAAAATACATTTTTGGATAGATTTACTGACAACGAAGAACAAGGGTTCTACCAGGATACCAAGATGATCGAGGAAAGATATAAAGGACGGTGTAATAGTCATATATGATGACCTTACAATGGGATGATCCAGATCAAAATCATAGTACACGACTACACGATCGTATAAAAAACGATTTTCATAATTTACGCATTTTTTGTTTATTTTGATCAATTCTTTTAAAATTGGAAAATAACTGTAAAATGATATAAAGTTTTGCCAAAACCCCTAATATTAAATATTAAAGTTACCAAGGATTAAGGACGAATTTTGTTATTTCTAGACGTGAGTAATAAAAGGACCAATTTAGAGATATGCTTGTCATTAATATCTAGTAATTAAAATATGTGCCATATCTGAGAAGAATGTGCTTGCCACTAACTGCTAGAATTTCCTTTATTACTCAGGTCCAGATTTATATCTTTGAATTATTGACCAAAATCTAATTTCCTTCATCAATTCTGTTATCATGGAGTTATAAAAGGATTATAAGCATGATGTAGGAAAATCGTAAAATTGGTTGGTGTAAATTTGTGACTATCTACAATGAAGACTATTCTGAAGGTATCTAGTTAATGAAAACTAATGGAAGTAAAAAGAAAATTAATTTTGTGTGTGTGTTGTTAAATGATGTATTATAGTAAAAAGTATAATAATTCGTTGGATGATCAAATCAAAATAATACAAAGAGAATATTAATGAGTTCCATAATGGAACATCCATGAATAATCATACAAAGCAGAAGTATGAAATAGATGAGTTGGTAGATTATAAGTTATTAGTTCGGAAAACAATGACAAACGGATACAAATTGTAGCGAATGATAAGAGAAATTATATTACTAATTTATTTTATCAGCGGCATACTGGTGGCTATTTTCGCGAAAAGACGTAACCATAAATCAAAGACTTTGTGAAATACTAGATGCGAGGACAACTTGTTGCCGAGTCCACACAATTTAGGGAGAATGCCACTGTGGCACACTGTGGCCGCTAGGGGTAAATATATGTACGCTATAAACGGAGCTCTAATAAACGGTCTTTGTACAGTGCATTAGTCTATTGGACTGGGGTGGGACCCTATCATTTTGTAATCTTTAGTAATCCGCACGCATTAAAACATTACCGTAATGGCCTGACGATGATGCAAATTACCAACTGTGAAACAATTGACGTGTCAGTTATGGTCTTTGGTCTTACCACGATCGATAGGTTTTGCGTGATGTACTATTATATAACATCTACTACAACATTATTATTTACCCTAAAATATTAGACCTTAAAAACTAAAATTATTTTTGTAGACTTAAGACTCTTCATAGTTACTTAAAGTTAAAAACTTTAAAAATGACACAAAACACTTAAAGACATTAGAGGAACAAATGATGAAGTTAAGTCGATTTGAAAGGCATAAAACCAGCTGAATATTTCACTGTTAATTCGATTAGTTTAGTTTTAGTCTTGGTCCCCTTCTGACAGCTAACACGTCATTAAGACTTTGACGATATTGCGAACGATACGTTTAGGGGTGATTTAAAGGGAAGTAGAAGGGGAAACGAGTCGACAAAGCCGCATTTACTCAAATCAAAAAGTTTCCTAAATAGACGCAATCAATTTTCTTTTCGCTTAAACTAATGGAATAATGCAAAAACATTTTTGGAGATTAAATTTTGTGATATACTTTAAGAACGATTTTCTTACAAACGGAAAAATTACTAGTAATTTGATTTCGTTCATGGAGCAAATTTAAAACACCAAAAACAAAAATATGATAAATTTCTATTATATTCTTATTACTCCACAGGAAAGCTCTTTAGATGTTTGAACAATTCATGTATTTCTAGAAACTTCAGAGTGGTGTCATTGAAAATTATTTATGGGAAACGGCATGACTAAGAAAATTCATTACAAGAAAATGGTGGGTTGGAAATCAATATACATATAAGAAAATATATTTTAAAGATATTTTTAGGATATGTGCAAGGTCATTTTAGTTTTTCCTAAAGATTTTAACCAGGGAAAATTTATTTCACTAATGATTGAAAATAAATTTGCAAGATTATTCATTTCATTAAAAATGTTTTCTATATTTTAGGATTTGTATTTTTCAGGAGCGTCAGGAAATGCTTTTTTAAAGATTTCAAAAATTTATTTCGCTAAAGAATTTATTTGAAGAAAAATTAAAGCAAAAAAGTTTTCTATTGGAATGTAAGAAGATTCTCAGAGATTTTAGAATTTCAAATAAAAAATATTGCAAAATATTCATGACATAAAATATTTCATGAAAAATTTATGGTAGGAAAATCAATTTTAAAGAAAATTATATACTGAAAATATAAGTCATAAAGCTTGCCATAAAAATACTCAATAAGTTCTAAATTGGGAAAAAAAATTCTTAATATGTACTGTTTTTTATTATTTGGGTATTTAATCTAAAAAGTATAGTAAATTTGGAATGAATTTTCCGTCATTTTAGTTTTAATATCTAAAGAATCCACCTACTGTTTGAATCTTAGGCAACTAATTTTAAAGCAGATTTGGCTGCCTAGAACAATGTGTTTTCCTGCAGTAATATCTCGTTTATTGAAAAATCTAAAATTTTCAATTGGCGATTCAATTAATTTTTCCCGCGAAAAATGACGTCAGAAACAGATCAGTGCAAACCGGCGTGATGGTCACTGGCAGCTAACCTACTATCGACGTCATCATATTTGTTCATCATTCAACGGCTAGACGAAGATGTCTTAGCCTGAAAAGCAAATACATTTGCTGTATGGAGAGCATTTTTTAAATTTTTTTGATAAGAGATAATGTGCTTAGGTCCCAGGTCATGAAGAATCTCTCAAACTTAAAATAATTGCTTTAACAAAATCAAAAAACGCCAAGAATTTAGTGTTTTCAGGATTTTCTAGAAACGGTGGTATACTTAATACATCCTGAAAAAATAAAAAAATTCTAATTCCTTATTTTTTTGGATATTTGTTATTTTTTTTACAGAAGGGTGCACAAAAAATCGGCCAACGATGTAGCTTCGTTATTTCTTATCCGATTTTAATAAGTGATAAGGAGGAAACTTTTCTTTTTCAAATGGCAACATATTTTTTTCGACTGAAAAAATCATTAACAAAAATTATCTAAACCAATATATTTTTTCTTATTTTTTTTATTTATTTTTTATTATTAATAATTTTTTTTTTAATTTAATTCAATTGTCTTTTTTTGTATTTGAGTTTTTTATTTTTTTTTAAGTTTTATTAATACATTAAAAATTATTAATAATAAATTAAAAAATAAAACTTAAAACAGTGAAAACAGTGAAAACAGTGAAAACTCAAAAACAAAAAAAAACAATAGAATTAAATTTAAAAAAAAATAATAATGAAAAAAATTTAACAAATAGGAAAAAAAAAATTAATTTAAAAATAAAATTATTGGCATAATTGGTTTAGATTATTTTTGTTAATGATTTTTTTCATTGGAAAAAATATGTTGCTAATTATATGAACACCCAGTATGTAAATCATATTAAATTAAAGTGTATTTCTTGTGAACAATGATGTGCCTGGAGATTTACCTAAGTCAGCATTTAATGTAGAGTAGGCATACCTTATCTCTAGGTAATGCAGAATGTTAGAATAATATTTTTGTAATTCAGTTCAAAGTAAATTTCTAAAACGTTAAGTTGTAATAATAAATAAAATAAATTCCTCTTCGAGTTTGAAATTGTTTTTTAAAAACGAACTTTTCAACCTCCGACCTATAATTTGCTATTTGAAAATTTCTGTAAGGGTTTATAGTTAATTTCTTGGCAATTTAGAAAAAGTACTGAATTTGAGGAGCAAAATCGAGCTTTATTTTTTAAATTTTTGTTTGGAAAAAAATCATTTTTGGTCGGTTCCTTAGGAAAATGGAGGTACCATCAATTAATAGTTAAAAATAGGTATAAGTATTTTTTGAAAAAAATAATTCTGCCGGCCCCATGGTATTCTTCAAACCATTTAATTTGACATATCAGTTATTAAAATCGGATAAGAAATAACGAAGCTACATCGTTGGCCGTTTTTTGTGCACCCCTCTGTATATTTGAACAATTTACAAATAGATTATAGATTGATCTTATCTAAATTTATTAATTTTAAATTAAAATTTCATAAAAATTACTTGTGTAAAATAAATTTTCTGTAAATGCCACGTGTTATACAATTTCTTCAACCCCAGCACGAGACTTAAATTATATAAATCGAGATATTTATGTTTCTGAATATTTTGTCATATTTGTGAAGGTTTATAGATATACTAATGCAAATTTTTGCAAATTCCAGTAAATTCATGACAAATTATTGCGTCAACGTGGTCTGTCTTCGACATCCATTGCACTCCAATGCCCATTGTACACTGAGGCGAAAAACCAATATTAGAATAAATGGACTATATAAAGAAGACAACGATAAGGGTAAATTTATTCTGATGTAAGAATCGTTGAAGGTGGTTTAGTTAAATTTTTGCTGAAAACAAACCGTAAGTTTATATGTACTTCATGTAATTTTTTAAGCAATACTTTCATAATTTAAAATCAGTAATTCAAATTTTCAATGTTATTCAGAATTTAATTTAATTGTTATATAAGTAATAAGTAAGTTGCATAAATTAAATAGTAGATTAAAATTAATTTCAAATACTCCAGCCGCAGAAAATTTGGGTAATTTGGGTGTAGATTTTTGTACAAAGTCATGGTAATATTATGTGGTTTTATGGGGATTCTCACTTAGTAATAATAATTAAGTTATTAAATAATTGATTGATTCAACTTCATTACTTTAAATGTTTTTAATTATGTAGATTAATATACATAATATTCCAATACTAAAATAACAAATTAATGTAGTTTAATTATAAATAAGTACTACAGGGTGTCCCATTTTAATTAATCCAGCTGAATATCTTGAAAACGAAGCGATTTCCTTAAAAATGTTTCCAAAAAAATTGTAGCGACTCGAGGGGGACATTTAATAGTGCCATGGGTTTTTAATTGTTATGGGGTTTTATGGGGGTTTTATGGGAAAACATTTTTTTTTCAAATGGGAACCCCCATTTTTTATTGTAGATTCGTAATTTATGGAAAATAATAAGAAAGTTTTGGTTAAAACTTTTTTTTCTAATATTTCATTTTTTCGCTATATTCACCAAAATGAACACAAATTTTGGGATTTTCGATAAAGTTTTACTAAAAAACTAAAGGTCTATAAGAAAACTCGCAGAAGTCAAAAAGTGCTTAAATTGAGGCAAGAATTAATAAAAAAAATTATTTTACTTTATTAAAAAAAAATAAATTTAAAAAAAGTTTATTTTATATTTATTATTTTTTAAGAAAAATATTATTTTTTTTTACTTATAAAATTTAAAATAAAGTCAAAGGTTGGAAACAATAGGTGTCAAAACGGTTTTTCAATTTTATTTGCAATTTAATATGTTAAATAATATTTTTCAATTAAGGAAGAAGGCTTCTAAAAATAAAGGAATTTAATTTTCAGCCTATTTTGTGTTTCGCACATAATTGTTATAGTTACTGGTCTAAATAAGATGTTCGAATATTCCTCCATTTTGTTCAATACACATGTTTACTCGTGTGCGAAAAGCCAATGATACATTTCTCAACATTTCAGGAGTGATACTTCGAAAAGGGTCCGTAATTCATATCATAATATCCTCTCTAGTTGTAGTTGGTCGTTCATAAACCTTATCTTTTACGTAACCCCATAAAAAATAATCCATTTTTGTAAGATCCGGAGATCTTGCGGGCCATTCGTGTACTTCACTACAAATTCCAATCCACATATTAGGGAATTGGTTATGTAAAAATGTTTTAACAATTCTGGCAGTGTGGGGTCTAGCTCCGTCCTGTTGAAACCACATTCGCAGTCTTAAATCTAGAGGTACATCTTCTAAAAGAGTAGGTATTTCGTTTTGAATCATATTCAAATAAACATGTTGGTTAAGATTTTCTTCATAAAAAATGGTCCCACAAGATACTCATCCACTATTCCAGCCCAAACGTTTATAGACCAACGCCACTGTAATCTATGATCTCTTTGCCAATGTGGAATATTTTCAGAATAATAATGAGCATTATGAAGATTTACTCCACCCATGTTGTCAAATTTTGCTTCATCAGTAAAAAGTACGCGATTAAGAAAAAGGGGATCTCTTCTAACTTGATTCGTAGCCCATATGCAAAAATTAAGTCGGCGGATGTAGTCATCTTCTTTAATTTGTTGGGTTAAATGAACATGATATGGGTGTGATTTATGGTGTTTTAAAATTCTGTTGGCAGAAGATTTAGGAAGTCCATGAAGACGCTGGATTTTTCTTGTAGATGTATGTGGATCTTCATTTACGGAAGCTAATGCTATCAATGAGGGGAGCATCTTAGGACCAGTTTTACCGTTTTCCGCTCTTTTCACGAGCCTCCTAATATTTGTATGATTTGGATGACGCAATTTGGAAATCTCTCAGCATAAGACGTGCTGCGTGCCGATAGTTATCATGGCATTCGCCCAAAACTTTTATAATATTCACGATTTCTCTAGGTGAATAATCAGCCATTTTATGAGAGACTGATTTTAAATAATCACAGTGGCTTCAATAACAATGAGCTTCTACAAAAAACTAATCTGTCACAATATAACAATTATGTGCGAAACACAAAGTAGGCTGAAAATGAAATTCCTTTATTTATAGAAGCCTTCTTCCTTAATTGAAAAATATTATTTAACATATTAAATTGCAAATAAAATTGAAAAACCGTTTTGACACCTATTATTTCCAACCTTTGACTTTATTTTAAATTTTATAAGTAAAAAAAATAATATTTTTCTTAAAAAATAATAAAAATAAAATAAACTTTTTTTTAAATTTATTTTTTTTTAATAAAATAAAATAATATTTTTTATTAATCCTTGCCTTAATTTAAGCACTTTTTGTGTCTTACGATTTTTCTTATAAAGCTTTAGTTTTCTAGTAAAACTGTATCGAAAATCCCAAAATTTGTGTTCATTTTGGTGAATATAGCGAAAAATTGAAATTTTAGAAAAAAAGTTTCATTCAAAACTTTCTTATTATTTTCCATAGATTACGAATCTACAATAAAAAATGGGGGTTCCCATTTGAAAAAAAATGTTTTGCCATAAAACCCCCATAAAACCCCATAACAATTAAAATCCCATGGCACTATTAAATGTCCCTCTCGAGCCGCTACAATTTTTGTTTCAAACATTTTTGAGGAAATCGCTTCGTTTACAAGATATTCAGCTGGATTAATTAAAATGGGACACCCTGTATAAAGTTCAATCTAAAACTGATGTGCTGACAAGATTTTTAAATTTAATATGAGTTACTATTTGATTGAATTATAATAATAATGTAAGTAACCAATAAATTGCATAAATTAAACAGTAGATTAAGATTAATTTCAAAAAATCCCGCAGCAGAAAATTTTGGTAAATTTTGCTGAATTCTAGTAACCAATGCACCAAATTGTTCCTTCAAATTCTGGTTATTGAGGTACTTGATTGAACAACGATTTGCAATAGTAGCTAAATCATTTCCAGTATCAATAACAGCATTACACATGAAAATTATAATAAAACTTTGCACCTGAAATTAAAGAAAAAATATTTAATAATTTATTTAATTGTAATTAAATCTTACCATAATTGGTAGTCCAAATAATAAATAAGCAATTTTGGTTGAAGCATTATCGTTCGTGTAATAATTATTTGTTAATCGTGAAGATATTTTGAATATGTATATAAACATGTATGCGATTAATAAAAGTATGTGCAAACCAAATAATTTATTAAATGTTTCTACGATGTTTGTTAATACAACATAAGCTTTAAGTATAGAATCAAGTTTTTTGGAAATGACATCTTTTGTTGTCATGATTTGAAGATTTATGCCATCCAATGATTTTATGGCATCCATGATAGTTTCATATCTTCGTTTAATGGCTAATAAGAAATATGTCATTAACGCCGTTACGGTTGTTATGTAATAGTTTTGAATTAAGTCAAATGTAAAATAATATAAAATATTCCAAGAATTTCCTTTGTATAAAATATTGCCGATGTAGAGTAAAATAGAAAAGCTTGCTATCATTATAATATGAAGTAGAACGTTTTTGATTAATTTCGGTTGAAACTTAAAATTTACGTAGATAACTGTGTCCACAATTTGAAAATCGTCAAATATTTCGTTGTATCCATTAAATTTATATACAGTATGTGATAACATCATGTAAACATTCAATAGAATCAAAAGTACAGTTGAGGCTTGGAAAAACAAATCATTTGAGATTTGACTAGAAAATTTTGTGTATATAGCATATCCATAATTCAGCAGAAATAACAACACTAATAATTTTTGATAAATTGAAGATTTAAATTGTTTTGTTTTTGCATAAAATTTCGGTGAAATTCCTAAAATGCTGCACAATTTCATGTACAACTGTAGATTCTGGACTAGAGTCATTGTAATATTAAGTGTTTAAATTCAATTAACGTCAGTACGTAACTTTCATTACAATAAATAAAAAAGCATTGTTTGCGCTTGGTACTAATTATGCTCTTACATTGTTCATTCATTCAATATTAATATTAAAATGGGTTCTTAAATTGATTAATATTGAGGGCCACTCGAAAATATGAGATATTCCATTAATATGGTATCTAAAATAATTAAGAAATACATAATGAAAATATTTATAATAATAGTCTATTTTAGCTTTAAGTTTTCCAGGACATGCCGCCTTTGCTCTCTTTGTACGACCGCCTGAAAAGGGTGGGAATATCTTTGCTTTAAAGGTTTCTGGTAGATATAAAAGAATTTTTCTAAACTTTCACCAGAGAGCAAACGTAATGTGTCCGTTTTCAATTGCATTTTTATAAATTTGTGAATTTAAGTGTTCCTTAATTTTGAACAAATGGAAAAAGTATATTTTGTATATACGTAAAAATTTGAAAAATCTTATCGTATTTTTTGTTAATTTTATGAATAAAAAAATAGCGTTTTACTAACAAGGTTTTATATTTGTTTTTTGTGTTTGTACAACAATAATAATGTAAGTTATAAGTAAATTTCCTAAATTAAGCAAAAGATTAAAATTAATTTCAAAAACTCCGGCGGCAGAAAACTTGGGTGAACCTAATGTCAGCCTATTAACCAATTTTTCAAATTTGTCAGTTAAAACTGAATTATTTATGAAGTCAATTGATGTGCTGTTGGCAATTAAAATAAAATCATTAGCAACATTAATCACTTTTTGACTCATATAAATAATAACAAATCCCTGCACCTGTAAGAAGCGTATTTTAAAAACAATTATATTTTTGAAAATTTATAGTTTTACCATAAATGGTAAACCAATGATAGATGTTGTGGCCCTAGTAAAAATATCGAAGTATACTAATGGGTCGGTGATATCAGTACAAATTTTCAAAACATATAAGAACGTGTATGTCATTAAATAAAGAATATAATAGCCATACAGTTTATTAAAAATATCAACAATTTTTGCCATCGTAACATAAGTTGTAATAATAGCATCAAGTTTTCTTGAAATAACACCATTTATATCATCTTTATGCATATTTATAACTTTAATGTTAAAAATTGCAAACGTTTTCATTGCGAATATTACATTATCATATCTCCACTTAATTGCTGATAAAATATAATAAATTAATAAAACTGAAATTAAGCAGTAGTAATGTAGTATTCCTGAAGATATACAGTAGTATATAGCAATGGTACCCAAAATTTTCACTCGAGCAATTAAGTCATAACTGACTTGAAAAATAATCCATAAAGTTATTAAAACCAAATGCAAACGCACCCTTTGAACTTTCCTTGATTTTAAATTAAAAATATCATATAGAATTGTATCTACTGTGTTGAAATTTTTGATTAATTCATTATGAAGCTCGACATGCGTAGTACAGCTTGAAATTATCATATAAGCATTCATAACGACCAAAAACGTTGCTGAAAAATGGCTGGTGAAGTTTGATGAATAATTATTTATGCCATTAGTTTTATTGTACATCATATAACCAATATTTGTACAGAGAAGTATAGCTATTATAAGTCCATACATTTTTGAAGCTTTAAATTTTTTTGTTTTTTTATCATATTTTGGAATTATGGCTAAAATATTGCCCAAGGATAATAAGAATTTCAAATTTTCGATTGGATTCATTACGGGTATTGTATGCTACTAGTGGAACTGTTTATAATAATAAAGCTAAAAAATAACTAATTCATTTTATGTTTGTATTGAAGTGTGTAAATTAAATTAATGTAACATGTCATGTAACTATAATTTAATTGTTTTTATTAATAAAAGTACACTACTCAACAATTTACAGGGATCGAGGTAGAGATTACTAGTAATTTTGGCTAAAAGGACCAAAACATAACCTATAGTAACAATTTTACCCATCGTTGAATTTTAAGGCTTTCATAATGTCGAAAAAACAACTCAAAAAAAAACTTTCATGGAGAAAGATTATTTTAAGTTATGTATATTCGGCAACAAAAACATCATCAGGACATATTTTAAAATATATATACTTCATTTTAGCCAAAACTATTAAGAGAATTTGCCTTGGGTCCTATCAATTGTTGAGCAGTGTATTTATAATAATAAACTACACAGGAAAACTATAATATTGTAACACATTTAAAAACAGTTTTTCAATTTCGATCCATTGAAATTTGCTACATTGAAACATCGTTGCTGAAAACGGGCATAAGCATTGCATTATGTTATCTGCTTTTTCACTAATACACTAAACTAGCTTGAAGCGCTTAATTCTCTTCAGCCTTATGCTGTGGTCTCTGCTTTCTACGAGATTCAAAAATAAGCCTCCGGGTCCATCTCCATCTCCAGATCGAGATGTTGATTGGTGTTTCATATTTACCAAGGCGCGTCTACTGTAACTCTACATATATTGGATGGTTTGGTACAACCTCATAAGTCCATATCGGTTTTGGTATTTGTTTATACAGCAACTGCTTATTATAGATGGAAAGAGCGAAATTTCTTACCAGTTATTATATTTCAAACCTCAAACCCAGTTCTTCCCTTTTTTCTTTACGTGTGCTTTCCTGCGAAGTTTACAATCTATTATCATACCTTGCTGTATTTGAGAATGTTATTGTATTTTCATTAATGTAGATGGAATAATTTTGTACTTCCTTATTGTTAAAATTAACTTTATACTGACTTGATTTCATTTAGTTTAATCCTCCATTTTGTAGTCCACTCACTTATTTGGTTAATATAATCCTCTAGTTTTGTAGCTGATTCTTCGCTGGTTTTTCCCACAGGTATTGCTGCTGTATCAACCGCGAACGTAGCTAATTTTATGTTTCGGGTAGTAGGAATGTCACTTGTGTAAAGAATGTACAGGACTGGACCAAGAACACTTCCTTGTAGCACCCCAGCTATAATAGATTTAAGCTGCGTGTATTCTTCTCTAAACCTCACTCTAAAGAGTGTAGTCATCCCATACCTACGTCTAGAAAAACAGCAGTACATACTTTTTTGTCTTCCAGCGTTTTTTTCTATTTTAACTACTAGTCTATGGACCTGTTCCGTAGTCGAATGATTACTCCAGAAACCAAATTGATGGGATGGGATCAGGTTTTTCTTATCGATGATTGGGTAGATTCTCTTCAACAGTAGTTACTCAAAGAGCTTACTCATTGATATTTATATTGTACGATGTCACTTTGTTCGGTGGTTTAACTGGCTTCGCTATCATCAAGACTTCTGCCACCTTACATTAGATTAGATAGGAGGGCGATTGGCTGTAGTTGAGCCTTACCGAACTACGACCATTTTGATTTTTTGTTCAACCCTTACTCTAGAGTGGAACTCTGGGATATATAATGCTTAATAAGCTAATTAGATCCATAGCCTTGACTTCGTCTGGAATTAGATTTGTCTTGCCAAAGTGATCAAATCTAATTCGCAAATGATGTGCTCTGAAGTTTCATACCTCAATGGGCAGTGTCCAGTTAAAAGGTATATGATGAGCCTCAGTTCGTTCCTACTTAGGTTGTGAAGCTTTATAGCTTTCTTGGGCGAGTACTCAATGAATTTCTTCGCCTGTCTTAAACCCGGAGTATGACTCCCGTGGGACATTATACTATCCCTTTCCCACCGTATGATCTCCTCCCGTAGATGTGTCTTGTTCAGCCCACAGAACGGTTCTGGACCACTCGATGTAAGATTTGAGGCCGATCTTGCCAACTCATCGGCAATTTCGTTGCCTTCTTTCCCTGGTGCTCTCGCACCCACATTAGGACAAGCTTGTTTCCTTTTGCCAGTTGCTTCAGGGATTGTCGACATTTCCAGGCCAATTTGCACTTAAGGATGTGAGCCTTTAAAGTCCAAATCGTTGTCGGTCAATATGTATTTTGTGCTCCTTTGAGTTTCCTTCGTAAGCACATAATTCCACAGCCAGAGTTTCTTCCTGCGTCATAGTTGGGGAAGTTCCCAAGACCATGGAAACCATATAGCTGGGTCAATATGTATTTTGTGCTCCTTTGAGTCTCCTTCGCAATTCGCAAGCACATGATTCCACAGCCAGAGTTTCTGCCTGAGTCATGGTTGGGGAAGTTCCTGGGAAGGCCATGGAAACCCTATAGCTGGGTCCATATGTATATGCCTATACCTGTTCCTCTATTGGATTTGGATCCGTCCGTGAACCACAAGGATGCCTTGGGATCCAAGTTTTTTATCGTGTGTTTTACCATTTGACGATCTTGGGCAACCACTTCAAACCGAGTCTCAAAGTCAAAACTTCTCGGCATTATATCCGATGGTTTAGTTGTGAAGTGTTGTTCCAGAGATTTCAGAATCTTCAAGTGACCTTGCAAGTTTCCAGTTTTAAGGTAATTGTTTTGGGAAATTCTTAAGGCAGCTAGCAGGCCCTCCTTACGTACCTTCAGATACAGTGGAGAAAGGTCCAGCATTACCTCCAGGGCCGCCGAGGGACGGTACCCATAGCCCCTGTGATTCCCAAGCACGCTAGCCGCTGCATTTTCCGCAGCTTGTTTTGCGTGGTAGTTTCTTTCGTTTTCATCCACCACACCAAGGAGACATATGTGACGATGGATCTTACCACCGTGGTGTACAACCAGTAAGTCATCTTTGGTTGGAGTCCCCATGTTTTTCCGAAGAGTTCGCGGCTCGGATAGGCACAATAACGGGTATCTTGTTTGTAAATAAAAAAACTGCGATTTTTTTGTAGTGGTGGAACTTGAGATCGAAGCAATACCAATTTGGTACTTGCCCCCCCCCCCCCGAAAAAAACGGCAAATTTGCACACTCGGTGCCGTGAAATCACACCGTTACGCCAGGAGACTTAAAAATGGTAAGTTAATCCTGAGGATGTGAGAATAAAAGGGACCAAATTTCACCTTTTCCCTGTAAAACCGGACTGGGATGCGTTTTTTCAAAATTGACGCCAACGAAAACCGAAAAAAAACCTAGAAAAATCGATCGAATAAGTTATAACTTTTTTCGGGGTGGTCCGATCGAAAAGTGACATTTACACTTTTTTCTTGAAATTTTATCCTCCGTATTGGGAATTTTAACTACGTATAGATGGCGCTATAAATGGAGGATATTCGGTACTTGTCATTGTCAAAAATTGTGTTTATAATGCATTCTTGTACCTTATAACTACGTATTCAACAAAACACAAATAGATTTATTATTTAAAGCTTCAGTAAAGCTCAAAAAACAAGTACTAATGCGTTAAATCAAAAGAGGAAGTACCGAATATAGAAGTTCATATTTTTGCCACCAGAGAGCGAGCGGAATCTAAAAATTCCCAATAACAAAGTATTTTATAATGTATTAATAAGGTCTTCCAAAAATCATTTTATATACTTATTAACAAATGCGCAAAGTTGTTTTCATTTTATACTTTCTAAATAACTTTTTGGTTAGAAGTGTACTCTACGATATTTTTGTTCTATTGTAAATTCAAATATCAAACTTCACTATAGAACTCAAACACATCAGAGCTAACTAAACTGTTAAATCAAAAACATAAGTACCGAATATCGAAGTTCATATTTTGCCACCAGAGGGCAAGCGGAATCTAAAAATTCCCAATACCTACAAAATGTCTACTTTATACGAAAAAAAAAACACTTTCCCCGTTCCTTACAGTTTTAGTATTATTGATTGAGTTATTAAATTATTGATTGATTCAACTTCATTATCTTGAATGTTTTTAATTATGTAGATTAATATACACAATATTAAAATATCAAATTAATTTAGCCTAATTAAAAATACTACTATAAATACTACAAAAGATTTCAATCTAATGTGAGTTACTATTTGATTGAATTATAATAATAATGTAAGTAACCAATAAATTGCATAAATTAAACAGTAGATTAAGATTAATTTCAAAAAATCCTGCAGCAGAAAATTTAGGTAAATTTTGCTGAATTCTTGAAACCAATGCACCAAATTGTTCCTTCAAATTCTGGTTATTGAGGTACTTGATTGAACAACGATTTGCAATAGTAGCTAAATCATTTCCAGTATCAATAACAGCATTACACATGAAAATTATAATAAAACTTTGCACCTGAAATTAAAGAAAAAATATTTAATAATTTATTTAATTATAATTGAATCTTACCATAATTGGAAGTCCAAATAATAAATAAGTAATTTTGGTTGAAGCACTATCGTTCGTCCAATAATTACTTGTTAACCGTGAAGATATTTTGAAAATGTATATAAACATGTATGCAATTAATAAAAGTATGTGCAAACCAAATAATTTATTAAATGTTCCTACGATGTTTGTTAATACAACATAAGCTTTAAGTATAGAATCAAGTTTTTTGGAAATGACATCTTTTGTTGTCATGATTTGATAATTTATGCCATCTAAAGATTTTATGGCATCCATGATAGTTTCATTTCTTCGTTTAATGGCTAATAAGAAATATGTCATTAACGCCGTTACGGTTGTTATGTAATAGTTTTGAATTGTGTCAAATGTAGAAATATATAAAATACTCCAAGAATTTTCTTTATATAAAATATTGTAGATGTAGTGTAAAATAGTAATGCATGCTATTATTATAATATGAAGTAGAACGTTTTTGATTAATTTCGGTTTTAACTTAAAATTTACGTAGATAACTGTGTCAAAAATTTGAAAATCGTCAAATATTTCGTTGTATCCATTAAATTTATACACAGTATGTGATAACATCTTGTAAACATTCAATAGAATCAAAAGTACAGTTGAGGCTTGGAAAAACAAATCCTTTGAGAATTGACTAGACAAATGTGTGTATATAACATATCCATAATTCAGCAAAAACAACAACGATATTAATTTTTGATAAATGTTTGAAGAATTAAATTGTTTTGTTTTTGCATCAAATTTCGGAGTTATTCCTAAAATGCTGCATAATTTCATGTACAACTGTAGATTCTGGACTAAAGTCATTGTAATATTAAAGTGTTCAAGTTCAATTAACGCCAATTCGTTATTTTCATTATAATAAATAAAAAGGCATTGTTTGCACTTGGTAATAATTATGCTTTTACATAATTAATAACATTCAATATTAATATTTAAATAGGTTCTTAAATAGATTAATAATGAGGGCCACTCGAAAATATGAGATATTTCATTAACATCGTATTTAAAATGATTAAGAAATACATAATGAAAATATTTATAATAATAGTCTACTTTAGCTTTAAGTGACAGTTTTCCAGGACATGCCGCCTTTGCTCTCTTTTTACGACTGCCTGAAAAAGGGTGGGAATCTCTGTGCTTTAAAGGTTTCTAGTAGATATAAAAGATTTTTTCTAAACTTTCACCAGAGAGTAAACGTAATGTGTCCGTTTTAAATTGTATTTTCATCAATTTTTGAATTTAAGTGTTCCTTAATTTCGAACAAAACGAAATAGTAATATTTTTTTCTACTTCATTTGTACATATTTTTTATATACGTAAAAATTTGAAAAATACTATCGTATTTTTAGTTAATTTTATGAATAAAAAAATAGCGTTTTCCTAACAAGGTTTTATATTAGTTTTTTGTGCTTGTACAATAATAATAATGTAAGTTATAAGTAAATTCCCGAAATTAAGCAAAAGATTAAAATTAATTTCAAAAACTCCGGCGGCAGAAAACTTGGGTGAACCTAATGTCAGCCTATTAACCAATTTTTCAAATTTGTCAGCTAAAACTGAATTATTTATGAAATCAATTGATGTGTTGTTGGCAATTAAAATAAAATCATTAGCAATATTAATCACTTTTTGACTCATATAAATAATAACAAATCCCTGCACCTGTAAGAAGCGTATTTTAAAAACAATTATATTTTTGAAAATTTATAGTTTTACCATAAATGGTAAACCAATGATGGATGTTGTGGCCCTAGTAAAAATATCGAAGTATACTAATGGGTCGGTGATATCAGTACAAATTTTCAACATATATAAGAACGTGTATGTCATTAAATAAAGAATATAGTAGCCATACAGTTTATTAAAAATATCAACAATTTTTGCCATCGTAGCATAAGTTGTAATAATAGCATCAAGTTTTCTTGAAATAACACCATTTATATCATCTTTATGCATATTTATAACTTTAATGTTAAAAATTGCAAACGTTTTCATTGCGAATATTACATTATCATATCTCCACTTAATTGCTGATAAAATATAATAAATTAATAAAACTGTAATTAAGCAGTAGTAATATAGTATTCCTGAAGATATACAGTAGTATATAGCAATGGTACCCAAAATTTTCACTCGAACAATTAAATCATAACTGACTTGAAAAATAATCCATAAAGTTATTAAAACCAAATGCAAACGCACCTTTTGAACTTTCCTCGATTTTAAATTAAAAATATCATATAGAATTGTATCTACTGTGTTGAAATTTTTGATTAGTTCATTATAAAGCTCGAAATGCGTGGTGCAGCTTGAAATTATCATATAAGCATTCATAACGACCAAAAATGTTGCTGAAAAATGACTGGAGAAGTTTGATGAATAATTATTTATGCCATTAGTTTTATTATATATCAGATAACTAATATTTGTGCAGAGAAGTATAGCTATTATAAATCCATAAATTTTTGAAGCTTTAAATTTTTTTGTTTTTTTATCATATTTTGGAATTATGGCTAAAATATTCCCCAAGGATAATAAGAATTTCAACTTTTCGATTGGATTCATTACGAGAATTGCATGCTACTAGTGGATCTGTTTATAATAATAAAGCTAAAAAATAACCAATTCTTTTATGTTTGTATTGAAGTGTATAAACTAAATTAATGCAACATGCCATGGAACTATAATTGAATTGTTTTTATTAATTATAGTATATTGTTTAATTAGGAGTAAAAGAAGTACTTTTGTGTCGAGCATGTAGGTTTGCCGGACGAGCTTTGCGGATACATGCGAGCCACAAAAAGTTCTTTTACTCCGAATAAAACATTCTATTTTTTCTTCAAACGTCGAAATTTTTAAAATAGTAATATAATAAATAATTTTAAAATTTGACATTTAATTTACATACAACACACAGTACAATGTTAGTGTATATTGGATATTGGGTTGCCTAAAATTCATTTCTACTTCGCCCTTTTATTCCTTGTCAGTGCAAAGTAGTAATTTCTACTCCAAGGCAGTACAAAGTGACCATAGGTTCATCGAACATAAAAAGTGACGTTTTAAAGCCTGTCAAACGTCACAGAAGACTGTACTTTAATGGCGCTTGGAGAAAACAGTATTTAATAATAAGCTACACATGAAAACTAAAATTTTGTAACACATTTTGAAAAAGTTTTTCAATTTTGATCTATCGACCCTCGAAAATATTTGATGGGTGTTTCAGCGTTTTTTTAATTTATTTCATGGTTTTCGAGATATTCGCTTGTTTCAAGTTAAATAGTTCACCTTATATAATGACAGCTTCTCTTTATAACTGACAAAATTACACGTACAACAAAAACAATCAAACTTGTTTATTAACATTTTATTAAATATCCATAAAAATCTTGTGCAAGAAGAAATTCTTTTAAGTTTCTCAAATAAAATTAATACTATACAAATTGAATTATAATAACAATGTAAGTAATAAGTAAGTTGCATAAATTAAATAGTAGATTGAAATTGATTTCAAATACTCCAGCAGCAGAAAATTTAGGTAAATTTAAAATAATTCTAGTAACCAATGCATCAAAGTATTCCTTCAAATTTGGGTCATCGAGGTACTCAATTGAACAACTGTTTGCAATAGAAACTAAATTATTTGCAGAATTTATTACTGCATTGCACATGAAAATAATTACAAAGCTTTGAAGCTACAATAAAACAATTAAAGAAAATCAAATTTTTATAAATTATGACTTACCAGAATTGGGATTCCAAATAGAGTGGTGGTAATTTTAGTTGAAGTATTGTAGTTGATGTAATTATAAGTTAAACGATGGGAAATTTTAAAAACGCATATCAACATGTATGCTATCAGTATAAGGATGTGTATACCAAATAATTTATTAAATATTCCAACGATGTTTGTTAATACAACAAAAGACTTGAGGATGGAATCCAGTTTTTTGTATATTAATTGCTTTGATTTCATAATTTCAAAATGTACAGTTTCGTTTAAAACACTTAAAGATTTTATGGCAAGAATAATGGTATCATATCTTCTTTTAATGGCAAGTAGAAAATATGTGATTAGCACTGTTATTGCTATAATGTAGTAGTTTTGTATGGTGTTAACTGCCGAGTAGTATAAAATATAAGTCCCATAACTTTTCTTATATGTGAAATTGTAGATGTACTGAAATATTCCCCATAAATGTATTAAACCAATATGAAGTATTACATACTTAATTGGTTTCGGTTTTAATTTGAAATTTATGTATAAAATTGTGTCGATAATTTGAAAATTTTCAAATATTTCTTTATGAGGATTCAACTGCCATATAGAAATTGAAATAATTTTGTAAACATTCAATAAAAGCAAAAGTATAGCTGATAATTGACTAAATAATCCTGAAATATATCCAATGGTTAATGTGGTATAAATAATATTCACATAGTTCGAAAGAAAAAATAATACCACCAGTGAATGATACATTTTCGAAGATTTAAATTGTTTGGTTTTTGTATCTAGTTTAGGTGTTATTGCCAAAATGGCACACCATTTTAAGTATGGGTGTAGATTTTTGATCAAAGTCATGGTATTACTATGAGGTTTTATGTACATTCTCACTTAGTAATAATAATTAAGTTATTAAATTATTGATTGATTCAACTTCATCACCTTAAATGTTTTCAATTAGGTAGATTACTACACATAATATTCCATTTCTAAAATTACAAATTAATTTAGTTAAATTAAAAATAAGACTTTTAATTTTAATGTGAGTTAAGTATTATTTAATTGAATTATAATAATAATATAAGTAACCAATAAATTGCTTAAATTAAACAATAGATTAAAATTAATTTCAAAAAATCCAGCAGCAGAAAATTTCGGTAAATTTTGATGAATTTTAGTAACCAATCCATCAAATTGTTCCTTCAAAATGTGGTCATTAAGGTACTTGATTGAACAACGATTTGCAATAGCAGTTAAATCATTAGCAGTATTTATAACTGCATTGCACATATAAATTATAACAAAACTCTGCAGCTGAAAATAATACAAAATTTACTAAATTATTTACTTATAATAACATCTTACCATAATGGGAAGTCCAAATAAAAAAGTAGTAATTTTAGTTGAAGCACTATTATTCATGTAATAAGTATTTGTTAATCTTGAAGAAATTTTAAAAACGTATATAAACATATATGCGAACAATAAAAGTATGTGCAAACCAAATAATTTATTAAATGTTCCAACGATGTTTGTTAATATAATGTAAGCTTTAAGTATAGAATCAAGTTTTTTGGAAATTGCATCTTTAGATTTCATGATTTGAACATTTATGGTTTCTCCGGTGAAGGAACCTAATAATTTTATGGCATCCATTATAGTATCATATCTTGTTTTGATGGCTAGTAAGAAATAAGTCATTAACACAGTTATGGTTATTATGTAGTAGCTTTGAATTGTGTCAAATGCAGAAATATATAAAATAATGCCCCCATAATTGCCTCTATATATAATATTGTATATGAATTGAAAAATACTCCAAAATGCAATAATTATAATATGAACCAGAACGTTTTTGATTAATTTCGGTGTTAACTGAAAATTTACGTTGGCAACTGTGTCGAAAATTTGAAAATCGTCAAATATTTCATTGTATCCAGCAAATTGATACAAGGCAGTTGAAAACATCATATAAACATTCAATAAAAGCAAAAGTACATTTGCGGATTGGTAAAACAAACCTTTTGAGATTTGAATAAATAATTTTGCATATATAGTAAATCCATAATTCAGCAAAAAGAACAACACTATAGATGTTTGATAAAGTTTCGAAGATTTAAATTTTTTCGTTTTTGCATCAAGTTTTGGAATAATTCCCAAAATGTGGCACAATTTTAGGTACAACTGTAGATTTTCCACTAAAGTCATGGTAATATTAAAGTGAGTACGTTGAAATAATGCATGCTATGTTGTTTTCATTACTATAAGCACTTAGTAATTATATAATAATTACATAATTAATTAATTCAAATTTTAATGTCCTAATTTTTTATATAGATTAATGTTACAGCCTCATAAATATATGTAATTTTTAATTAATATCGTAATTATATACAGGGTGTTCCTGAATAATTTTAAACTGGCTTAATATTTATTGTTAGTTTCATTCCCTCATTTTAAAGTATTTTGCAGAATTACTCAAGGACACCCTGTATAATATAATAAAAATATTGCAATTAGTTTTTTTCTCATGTTATAACCCAGCTACGGGTATTTCTGTCATTTTTTAATTTATTTCTTCCTAAAATTTTAAGTGGAAGTTGTACAATCGGTTCGCTT